>OY728133.1:612990204-615390204 GCA_963277665.1 Viscum album
GGGATAGGTGGCTGGCTGGCGCAAGGGTGCAAGGAGGCTGGTGGTGCAGGGGTGCAGGGGGGGGGGGTGGGGGGTTCTGGTGTGCAAGCAAGGGGGAGAGGGGGGCATGCTGGTTGGTTTGCAGGGGGAGTGTGCAAGGGGGGAGGGGGGAGGGTGGTGTTGTGTGTTCAGGGGGGAGGGTTCAGGGGTGCAAGGAGCTGCTACACTGCTGCAGGCTGATGTAGGGGTGCAAGGGTGCAATGCAGGAGTGGAGGGGTGTTGTGCAGGGGTGCAGGTAGGGGGGAGGATGGTGTGCAGGGGGGAGGGGGAGGGGGGCAGGGAGTACAGGGGGGAGGGGGGCAGGGAGTGAAGGGGGAGAGGGGTGTTGTGTTGTACGAGGTATAGGAGGGGGGGTAGGCTGGTGTGACTGGGGGAGGGGGGGCTGAGGGGTGCAGGGGGAGGGGGGGCTGAAATTTTTGTGCAGGGGGGGCTAAAATTTTTGTGTAGGGGGGCTGAAATTTTTGTGTAGGGGGGGGATGGGTTTTTTGTGCAAGGGGGCTGGGTGTTTTGTGAAGGGGTGTAGGAGGGGGGAGGCTATGCAGGGGGGGAGGAGGTAGAGGGTGCAGGGGGAGGGGGGCTGAAATTTTTGTGCAGGGGGGGATGAAATTTTTGTGCGGGGGGTGGGGTGGGTTGGGTTTTTTGTGCAGGGCTGAGTTTTTTTTGTGCATGGGTGTAGGATGGAGGAGGCTGTGAAGGGGGGATGGGGCAGGGGGTGCAGGGGGAGAGGGGTGTTTGTGTTGTACGGGGTACAGAAGGTAAGAGGCTGGTGTGCCTGGGGGAGGGGGGGCAGAGGGGGAGGGGGGCTGAAATTTTTGTGCAGGGGGGGGGGCTGACATTTTTATGCAGGGGGGCTAGGTTTTTTGTGCAGGGCTGAGTTTTTTGTGCAGGGGGGCTCAGGGGATGACATTTTTGTGCAGGGGGGGTGGGTTTTTTTGTGTAGGGGGGCTGTTTTTTTTTTCTGCAGCAGGATGGTGCAGTGCAGGGGGTCCATCGGGTTGGGTATAGGGGGGTTGGGTTTGAGTGGTTGGTTCGGGTCCATTGGGTTGGGACAGGTTAGGACAGGTTGGGTCGGGTTGGGTCGGGTTTACACATATAACCCGACCCAAATTGACCCGACCCTCAGTGGGTTGGGTTGGGTCGAGTCCTTCGGGCATGCGACGGGTAACCCCGACCCCAACGGGTTGGGTTGGGTTGGGTTGGCTGCTCTGGGAGCATGTGACCCGACCCGACCCAACCCAACCTTTTTTGTTCGGGCCGGGCCTTAAAACGCCTCCGACCCGACCCGACCCGACCCATGGACACCCCTAGTTCTTTGTGCGAGAAGATATATTTTAAGCTCTTTTGATCCGTATATATCTCACATCTTTCTCCATAGAGATAGTGTCTCCATATCTTCAGAGCGAAGATTACAGTTGCTAACTAAAGATCATGATTTGGATAGTTTTGTTCATGAATTTTTAACTACCTTGATACAGAGGCAATAACTCTATCATTTTGTATAAGGACACACCCAAGTTCTTTCTTTGATGCATCACTATAGATCAAAAATCCAACATTCCCCAATAGTAGAGTTAGGATAAGTTCATTCACTAATCTCCTCTTCAATGATTCAAAACATTCTTCACATTCTTTTGTTCATACTAATTTAACCCATTTACGAGTAAGCTTGGTTAACAGGTTGGCTAACCGGGAAAATTTACGAATGAAACGCCGATAATAACCTACTAAACCAATAAAATTACATACCTCGGTACTTTTCATTGGTGTAGGACATTATTAAACTGCCTTTGTCTTCACATGATCCACTAAAATTCCATCCTTAGAGACAATATGACCTAGACAAGAAACTGCTTAAAGTCAGAATTCACACTTGCTAAACTTTCTATATAATATGTTTCTTTTAAGAGTCTTCAGAATAATGCGCAAGTGATTCTCATGGTCTTCATAGCTTTTGGAGTATACTAAGATTACAATGTATCAGATTTTCCATGTATTATTTTTAAATATTATATGGAATTATTTCGAGACCGGGCGCGAATACGGCACATCATTCTGAGGTCCAGTGAGCCCGAAATGATGGTTTGAACTTTTTTTTAAGTTAAGTGAGTCGACACTTGTGCGCGGTTGTGGCAGTTTCCAAACGGATGCCTAGATTAAAAATCTGAGGGCACCGTTGATTCCGGGGTGACGACATTACCCAAGAATGAGCCTAACCTCGACCGGCACAGGTCTAGGAAAAAAGTTATTTTTTTGGACGTTTTTAATAAAATGAAAATAAAATAAATTGCTAAATGTTTATTTTATTTTTATGGAAACATCCGCTGCAGCGCAGCGACAGGGTAGTTGTTTCAGTCATTAATGTCATATCATAATGACTCAGAAACAACAACATTGGATCATTAATACCACAACGTATTTTGAATGTCAATACGTTTCCCTTTTTATTGGGATGATCGAACGTCGATCGTTGGCGAGAAAACTTTGGAGAAAACTCTCAGTGGCGAACGACGACAGATCGAAGCTGCGAATCGTTGTGCCAACGATGTTGAAGGATCTCGACGATAGCGGCAGTGCGACACCTTCATCAGTGATCGATCCCAGTTGAGGTAGGGGTTTGTTATTTGAATTCTTTTCCCCATTTTTGATTTTAAACGATGAACGCGGATCAACCACGAACAAGTTGATCCGAAGATTCATTCATTCTTGCGGGAGGGTTTTATCGAGATGATTTGGGGATTCAATCCATGTTGTTTTTTTATTGTTGTTTCTTGCTCTATTTAATCCTGCTAATGGGAACGGATCAACGGCGTGACAAACGACGGCGGGGGTTCGTTCCTCACCTTGTGTATTGGATTTCTCCCCCTTCTTTTCTCGCGCATTCTTCATGCTCTTCACGGGGCGAAGAACAACTGATCGTTGTGCATCCATTCTGTGACGCAAAAATCCCAAATCGAAGGTTCGGAACCACAATGACCTTGCAGAGGTGCAACGACGATGGCGGGTGACGAATCAGACCAAATTGGGAAAGGGTATTCTTCGAGCGTTCTTCGTGCGGGGAGATCAAATCATGTTTTCGGAGCCGATCAGAGGTCCAAAAACATCAGGAGTAGCTTTGTGGTGTCAAGGTGACCAAAACCTGGAAGTTTCGCAATGATTGGATGACCGGATCGACGAACATATCATCACCGGAGGCACGACGGTGGAAGTCCGTGTTTCTGGAAATTTCCATAATACACAGCGTGTACTTCCGAAGAACACGCCGTGTAGTACTGGTGGCGGAAGCTAGGGTTTCGGGGGTCAGATAGGAACCACACGACGTGTGACCCTGGTCACACGGCGTGTTAGGCTTTCCCCGAAGCTCGGCGTGTATCTTGGGAAATACATGGACACGGGATGAACTACATAGATTCAGAACACGGTGTGTACAACATGGTAGAGGAGGCTACATGGAACTTGGTGTGTATCCAGGGGGTACACGGACATAGGGTGGAGTACCCGACCGTGTACTCCATTACACGACCAGGAGAGGCCGGTAATGCGGGTCACCCTGTGTACCGATTACACGGGTTGGAGTACACAGGTTGATGACTGTGTATGGGCACATGGCCAGCATACACGGAGCCAACCCCAGTTACTCAGACATGACATATACATCGTACTACATGCCGTGTATCTAGTTTTTCTACATGACCAGCCTACGGTATGATTCGTTTTACACGGGCAGTACCTGGGGTCAGACAACACGGCGTGTAGCTTTCTACACGCCGTGTACTTTTTAGAAAACGACATGGTCCTCTTGTTCACTGTATATTGGACATCTTTTTTTTGGGTTAGTGCCCCTTCTTCTCGTTCCCTTGAAGGTTAGATATCATTTCCTCACACAGGAGTATGATCCCTTCAGCAAGAATTTCTGTGATAGAGTTAGACATCCATCCGAGAGGCCCGGATCGAGATCCTCTATCCATTCCTGACCCTAGGTAGAGTCAGGCATCGACGTGACCAACTATACCGAGCGTTGATCCTCTACCTAGCTGGTGTATCACCTAACTAGTGAATCCAGATGAGTCGCGGTATCCACCATGGCCCTGGCAGTGATCCTCATCTGTGTATCGTGATCTTTCCCACTCAGGAGTGTGTCTCCTGTAATGAGTGCTTCTATCTATTATAAATCTTCCCACTCAGGAGTGTGTCTACCTTAATGAGTGTGACTACCTCTTGTGATGGTTCCCGATGAACGGTACTTCTCGAATGGACGTCATCAGAGCTGTAAGGCTCGTGGAGTGTGTCTCCCGTAACGAGTGCTTCGTGAAATCTTCGAACTTAATCCCTAACGGGGGTATGCGGTTGTGCGACTTGTCTCTAGACTATAGGTTTGGGTTTTTAGTATATCTGGTTTGTTCTATATGTTCTGTAGACATATACTGTGCATAGATGAATGTACCTTTACCTTTTGTACTGCTTTGTGGTTTTTGGGGTCCTCTACTGAGTATTGTTATACTTACCCCTGCACGGGCTTTGCCCACACGTCTGGTGTCTTGTTCAGACGAGCAGCCTTTTGACAGAGTCCAGGGCAGACCAGGATAGGACCGAGATTTCTGAGTTCCCTACAGGACGAGGCATTCCTATGGCAGCGAGCAGCAATCCCAGTACCTTTTGTGCTTACAGGTTGGACTTTGCAGTTTTTAGACTCTTGTTTTTGGTGGGCTTGTATTCTGGCCTAGTTTACTTTTTAGTACTCTACCTTTCTTCGTACTCTGTTGGTTGGGTTTAGTTGTATGCATGCATTTTTGTTCCTTAGTGGTTTTTACATTTCAGCATTGTGGGATTAGTGATGTGTGCGTGTGTACAGGTACATAGGCAATGCCTCCTATGTTAGTAATATGCATACTCGGTGCTAGTCACCAGCCCCTGGCCTATTGGAGGCGGGCTTGGGGAGTCATGGTGCAGGCCCCACTGGGAAGGGTCATGAAAAAGATATCATAAATAAATATCACAAAAAATTCATCAAGATATTCCTTGAAAACTCTATTCATTAGATCCATGAAAACATAGGGTGAATTAGTCATTCCAAAAGGCATTACTGTAAACTCACAATGCCCATACCTGATTCCAAATGTTGTTTTTGGAATATATTCCTTCCTCACATGCAACTTGTCACGACCCCCTCCCACCAAAGATGCCCCTCCTGAGCTGGCAATGGTGAAAGGAAGATAATGACCCCCGAGTCCCGCCTCCAGTAGGCCCCGGGTTGGCGACTAGCACCAAGGGTATGAGTTTTCACAAATATGGGAGGCATTACCCTTTTTATTATTTTGGATCGGGAAATAGGACAAGTCAACCACCAAAAAGGGAAAAGAACAAGTGTATATAAATAAACCCAAACCAAGCCCACATGCATGTTTAAACAATTTTTATAACAAGGTACAAGTACAAGGAAGCTCAAAAGTACAATGCCAAAGAAAACAAGAGAACAACAACTGCATCAACTCCAACTGCCCGACTAGTAGGGTCCCGCACGGCCCTGGTAGTCCTCCTGGAAACCTGAAAGTAAACGTAGGGTGAGAATACAAGTATACTCAGTAGGGAAACCTAAAGCTCTCGTGCACAAGTGGGGAGACACCCTAAGGTCCTGTGAGAAAACAGAAGAACCAGAAACTAACAAGGAAAAACTATCCACCCAGCCTCACTGGTCACACTCACCAAGTAACACAAACAAGTTTAGTATATATATATAGAACAAAAGTATTGGGTACCCAGCACCATTTCCCACTTAATTAGATGCTTCTCTCCCTAACGGAAAACGTCCTGACGCTACCACACTCTTCCCGCCCGCACACACCTGGGCCAAACCACGCATCCTGCCCGCACACACCTGGGCCTCACAACCACTAACCCGCCCGCAGACACCTGGGCCACAACCACTAACCCGCCCGCAGACACCTGGGCCTCATCCCGAAGGTTCTTGGGAACGGTAAGCCTGCCCGAAGAGTCTTGGGCTAAAGGTCGCCTCAAGCCATCACAGCCTCCAAGACCTACCCGAAGAGTCTTGGGTGTAAGGTCCCCTAAAGCCATCATAACCTATGGAAGAAGGAGCAGGAAGGAGCTAGTAACTAAGGGGGAACACCCTCTCCCATAAAATGGGAGTGTTCGGCACTAGGTGCTTGACATGGGTGTGGTGCGACAAAACACAAAGATACAATTATATATATACATATACCAAACACACAGCCCATCCTATGGCTTCTTAAAAAGAGAAACTGAGCATGTGCCTCGGCACTGCTACCACGAAGCATGCATCAACAACCAAACAATCATCCCCCAACCCCATTTAGGTTTTCATGTTTCATGCAAAGGTTTAACAATTATTACTACTGGGCAACTATCATCCAGACAAAACCTTTCACAAACATATCCCTTCCATCCACAACCAAGGTTAGGTAAAACGCAAGCAACCACATGCCATTTCATTTACAAAATATTATCACAACCATACAACATTCCATCATTCATTTATTTCAAAGTTCCACACATAAAACCCTTTCCACACACAAAACATTTCCGCATTTGAAAACACCTTTTACTTCAAAACACTTTTCATAATCAAAACACTTTTCATAAATCAAAACACTTTTCATAAATAAAGGCATTTTCCACAACCAACCACTTCCCATTTCAACCCCATCGTTTACGAAACATTTCACACCTCCACGTTTCCACCATCAACCATTCCAATAAGATCACCACCCAAACGTCGCAGCCCCGCTGCTCACCCAAACCACAACAGCCCACAAAACACCCCCAAAACATGCCACATAACCAAGCCAACACCCAAATGTTCATTATTCCATTTTGGTTCAACCGGGGTGATCACACAAGGGTTCTAGATTTCATTTAAAAAGTCAACTTTACGTGATTAACCAATTTCCACATTTCATGAAGTTTCCATCCATAAGAAAATACAGAAGGAGAGGGAAACATTTAATTGCATAAGCAAAGGCCCCTAACGACTATGATTTTCAGTAGGTAGAAGCACATTCAATTCACAAATATAATATCACAGGATATAAAAAGTAAGGTAACAACAATCAATAACTTCCCAACCCCATTCTTTAACCAGTTATTATCTTTATTTAAAGGTTCAACCATTTCTCATGAAAACAAAAGGATACCCACCACACATGATACACAAATTAGAGAGACAAAGGTGAGATCCCTACCTCAAAAGGTCCCGATCACGCCGCTTCCGACGACGTCCTTCGGTGTCCTCCGCCTTCGCCAAACCCGACAAACGCCTCATAGGATGGAAGCTGGAGAAGGAAGGCCGGAAGGAAAGGTGACAAGTCTGGTCTTAGAAGCTTCTTCTCGTTTCTACGATCCTGTGGCCGCTGACGGATCGTAATTCGGAGCTCGGACAAAGAAGTTAGAGGAGGAAGACTTCTTGATCATCCAAGAGCGTCGTCGTGCGAAGAAGAAACGATTGGTCTGGAAATAATCCGCGACCCTTTGTTATATAGCCAACGAATAGGTAAAACAGTATACAACGTGTATTGATGAATACACGGTGTGACTGTACACCCGTTACGTGTTTTGACTGGTCAACACACGACACGTCACGCGGTTTCCACGCGTTTTAAAAAAAAGACGTTAATTTTATTAATATGTGTGTTTCGTTGACCCGAGACATAACTCATAAAAAGGTATCCATCACTGGTCTTAAAATGACCGTCTTAATTACAGGATTACAGTGCCGCTGACGGTTCGTCATTCCGACACCATATGAAGAAGTTATAGACTTTTTAAGTTTTGATCACCCAAAATAATAATATTATTATTTTATTATTATTATAATTACTTATTTATTTATTTTTATAACTCCAAATCAATCGTGATTTGGTCTCTTTCACGTTGGAAACAAACACTCCCTCCTTTTACATTTATTTCTCTTTTAATTTTATTCCCATTAATACCTTATAATCATTATTATAATATATAATAATAATGACTTACAAAAGAACCTCCTCAATCCCACACCACCACAAAAGTGGCGCCTCCTTGGCTCCATGTCAACCACGCCCCACCCCTTATTGATTTCCTTTTTAATTTAACTTATTTGTTTTATTTCATTAATTTTTAAATCTTTATTTCCTTTAACTCTTTCTCTCTCCAATCTCCTTTAATGTTATTATTAATAAAAATTAATAATAACACCCATCATTAATGTTCTAATTTAATCCCATGAAATTAGATTACTATAATTATTCTCATATTAAACTAAAATCATTCCATGCGACTCAAAACCATTTCATTTAATTGAATTAAATGTCAAAACAAAATTAATATAACTTACATATTCAACCCCTTTTTAATACATTTAATTTCATTAACCTCTCACACATAGTTTTACGTCATCATTGTTATTTATTGTTTTTCAATAATAATAACAATTCATCAACTTATTTTATTAACTCATCACCATTATTATTTTTAATAACAATAATATTTATGCTCATCGCATTGACTACATAAAAAAAAACATTTTTACAAAGTAATCGACCGGAGAGGTCCGGGCCATTACATTAGATACCTCTCAAAACATTCTCGTCCTCGAGAATTAAAAACTGACCCAGAAGAAGGAAAGGATCTGAAGAACCACTCCACAAGATACCTCTCAGGGCTCTCGTCATGACAAGGAACCAACCAACAACTCTATGAGTTAGGAATTCCCTCTCCTATGTCAAGATACTATCCGCTTTAGGCGGCACTGACTCGCCTGCACGGGTTTAATCGCATCCTCATTAATGCGTCTTGATTAAGGATCAGGTTTTTCCTTTCCCATATATTAGTTTTTTTCCAACTTACACTGCACCCAACAACGTACAACCCACACACTGCCCGGACACATGGCTTGAGGAATTCCTTCTCCCATGTTGAGATATTATCCGCTTTAGGCGGCACTGACTTGCCTGCACGGGTTAAATCGCATCCACATTAATGCGTCTCGATTAGGGATTAGGTCTTCCCCTCCCCACATGATAGGGCTCTTCACGTACATTTAAAGAAAAGCGGGAAACAACATAGCATTATAGACTCATGAAAAACAAGGTCCAGGCCCAAAGCATGGGCGAGAATGAGTTTCAACAATTGAGTGTGATGCTCCTGGATTTAAACAAAACATAAACGAGAGCATTTAAGTAAAACATGAAACATCTCTCTCGATCTTTCGCCTTGCTGGGGTTGCTACTTCTGTTGCGTGAAATTGTCCGCGTCCCACTCCTCTGCATTTCTGTTAACGTCTAAGTTCCATAGATGTATGGTAAACAAGGATCTCCTAAGCCCAAGTAGTAAGGAAAAACTCAAAGTTTTAATTATCATTTTATTTAAATTTCTTTCCCAGAACACCCAAATCAAGTAAAACACAAACATGATGATGAATGTACCTTCCCTAGGGTCTCTACCCTACAATCAATATAGTCTCACTTGGTAGTTCGGTAGGCTCAGAGTCCTTGCATCGGATCACGGGGGGCCCTAAAATCCCATGTCCTAGCCGGTCTTCCCTGGCCTATGTCACGCACCAAGATTAACGAACACTGTTGCCCTACCGTCCCATGCAATCCTCACTGTGCCTAACTCCAGACTCCATCCTATCTCTCAACCATCAGCTCTGATACCATTCTGTCACGACCCCCTCCCACCAAAGATGCCCCTCCTGAGCTGGCAATGGTGAAAGGAAGATAATGACCCCCGAGTCCTGCCTCCAGTAGGCCCCGGGTTGGCGACTAGCACCAAGGGTATGAGTTTTCACAAATATGGGAGGCATTACCCTTTTTATTATTTTTGATCGGGAAATAGGACAAGTCAACCACCAAAAAGGGAAAAGAACAAGTGTATATAAATAAACCCAAACCAAGCCCACATGCATGTTTAAACAATTTTTATAACAAGGTACAAGTACAAGGAAGCTCAAAAGTACAATGCCAAAGAAAACAAGAGAACAACAACTGCATCAACTCCAACTTCCCAACTAGTAGGGTCCCGTACGGCCCTGGTAGTCCTCCTGGAAACCTGAAAGTAAACGTAGGGTGAGCATACAAGTATACTCAGTAGGGAAACCTAAAGCTCTCGTGCACAAGTGGGGAGACACCCTAAGGTCCCGTGAGAAAACAGAAGAACCAGAAACTAACAAGGAAAAACTATCCACCCAGCCTCACTGGTCACACTCACCAAGTAACACAAACAAGTTTAGTATATATATATAGAACAAAAGTATTGGGTACCCCACACCATTTCCCACTTAATTAGATGCTGCTCTCCCTAACGGCAAACGTCCTGACGCTACCACACTCTTCCCGCCCGCACACACCTAGGCCAAACCACGCATCCCGCCCGCACACACCTGGGCCTCACAACCACTAACCCGCCTGCAGAAACCTGGGCCACAACCACTAACCCGCCCGCAGACACCTGGGCCTCATCCCGAAGGTTCTTGGGAACGGTAAGCCTGCCCGAAGAGTCTTGGGCTAAAGGTCGCCTCAAGCCATCACAGCCTCCGAGACCTACCCGAAGAGTCTTGGGTGTAAGGTCACCTCAAGCCATCATAGCCTATGGAAGAAGGAGCAGGAAGGAGCTAGTAACTAAGGGGGAACACCCTCTCCCATAAAATGGGAGTGTTCGGCACTAGGTGCTTGACATGGGTGTGGTGCGACAAAAAACAAAGATACAATTATATATATACATATACCAAACACACAGCCCATCCTATGGCTTCTTAAAAAGAGAAACTGAGCATGTGCCTCGGTACTGCTACCATGAAGCATGCATCAACAACCAAAAAATCATCCCCCAACCCCATTTAGGTTTTCATGTTTCATGCAAAGGTTTAACAATTATTACTACTGGGCAACTATCATCCAGACAAAACCTTTCACAAACATATCCCTGCCATCCACAACCAAGGTTAGGTAAAACGCAAGCAACCACATGCCATTTCATTTACAAAAGATTATCACAACCATACAACATTCCATCATTCATTTATTTCAAAGTTCCACACATAAAACCCTTTCCACACACAAAACATTTCCGCATTTGAAAACACCTTTTACTTCAAAACACTTTTCATAATCAAAACACTTTTCATAAATCAAAACACTTTTCATAAATAAAGGCATTTTCCACAACCAACCACTTCCCATTTCAACCCCATCGTTTACGAAACATTTCACACCTCCACGTTTCCACCATCAACCATTCCAATAAGATCACCACCCAAACGTCATAGCCCCGCTGCTCACCCAAACCACAACAGCCCACAAAACACCCCCAACACATGCCACGTAACCAAGCCAACACCCACATGTTCATTATTCCATTTTGGTTCAACCGGGGTGATCACACAAGGGTTCTAGATTTCATTTAAAAAGTCAACTTTACGTGATTAACCAATTTCCACATTTCATGAAGTTTCCATCCATAAGAAAATACAAAAGAAGAGGGCAACATTTAATTGCGTAAGCAAAGGCCCCCAACGACTGTGATTTTCAGTAGGTAGAAGCACATTCAATTCACAAATATAATATCACAGGATATAAAAAGTAAGGTAACAACAATCACTAACTTCCCAACCCCATTCTTTTACCAGTTATTATCTTTATTTAAAGGTTAAACCATTTCTCATGAAAACAAAAGGATACCCGCCACACATGATACACAAATTAGAGAGACAAAGGTGAGATCTCTACCTCAAAAGGTCCCGATCACGCCGCTTCCGACGACGTCCTTCGGTGTCCTCCGTCTTCGCCAAACCCGACAAATGCCTCTTAGGATGGAAGCTGGAGAAGGAAGGCCGGAAATAAAGGTGACAAGTCCGGGCTTAGAAGCTTCGTCTCGTCGCTACGATCCTGTGACCACTGACGGATCGTAATTCGGAGCTCGGACAAAGAAGTTAGAGGAGGAAGACTTCTTGATCATCCAAGAGCGTCGTCGTGCGAAAAAGAAACGATTGGTCTGGAAATAATCCCTGACCCTTTCTTATATAGCCAACGAATAGGTAAAACAGTATGCAGCGTGTATTGATGAATACACGGTGTGACTGTACACCCGTTACGTGTTTTGACTGGTCAACACACGACACGTCACGCGGTTTCCACGCGTTTAAAAAAAAGACGTTAATTTTATTAATATGTGTGTTTTGTTGACCCGAGACATAACTCATAAAAAGGTATCCATCACTGGTCTTAAAATGACCATCTTAATTATAGGATTACACTGCCGCTGACGGTTCGTCATTCCGACACCATATGAAGAAGTTATAGACTTTTTAAGTTTTGATCACCCAAAATAATAATATTATTATTTTATTATTATTATAATTACTTATTTATTTATTTTTATAACTCCAAATCAATCGTGATTTGGTCTCTTTCACGTTGGAAACAAACACTCCCTCCTTTTACATTTATTTATCTTTTAATTTTATTCCCATTAATACCTTATAATCATTATTATAATATATAATAATAATGACTTACAAAAGAACCTCCTCAATCCCACGCCACCACAAAAGTGGCGCCTCCTTGGCTCCATGTCAACCACGCCCCACCCCTTATTGATTTCCTTTTTAATTTAACTTATTTTTTTTATTGCATTAATTTTTAAATCTTTATTTCCTTTAACTCTTTCTCTCTCCAATCTCCTTTAATGTTATTATTAATAAAAATTAATAATAACACCCATCATTAATGTTATAATTTAATCCCATGAAATTAGATTACTATAATTATTCTCATATTAAACTAAAATCATTCCATGCGACTCAAAACCATTTCATTTAATTGAATTAAATGTCAAAACAAAATTAATATAACTTACATATTCAACCCCTTTTTAATACATTTAATTTCATTAACCTCTCACACATAGTTTTACGTCATCATTGTTATTTATTGTTTTTCAATAATAATAACAATTCATCAACTTATTTTATTAACTCATCACCATTATTATTTTTAATAACAATAATATTTATGCTCATCGCATTGACTACATAAAAAAAAACGTTTTTACAAAGTAATCGACCAGAGAGGTCCGGGCCATTACACAACTGATGATATACAGATCGAATTTCAATATTCAAAAAATATTGGCCTCTATGAAGTTGATCAAATAAATCATGAATGCGAGGAAAAGGATACTTGTTCTTTAGCGTAATAGCATTGATCTCCCTATAGTCAATGCACATCCTCATAGATCCATCCTTCTTCTTGATGAAAAGAATAGGGGATCCCCATAAAAAACACTAGGGTGGAATAATCCTTTATCACTAAACTCCTCTAGTTTTTTACTCAATTATACTAACTCCACAGTGTCCATTATATAAGGAGCCTTTGATATAGGTCTTGAACCAGGAATTAAATCAATAGTGAACTCAACTTCCCACTCTATAGGACGTCTAGGTAAATCCTCTGGAAAGAAATCAATGTATTCTTTCATAATAGGTACATCCTCAATTTGAATATTTTTTTCTCACCCATATATATTTCATTCTCATCCTCCCCAAGAATTGCATTCAATAGAGCTACTGGGGGTGGATCTAGATAAGAATCAAATGACAAGGTTTCTACTATAAAGAAAAGAGATTCTACACCATTATAAAAAATTGTAACCTCCTTCTTCTTGTAATAGATTCTTGCATAATAGTTTGAATTCCAATTCATACCAAGAATTATATCAAAGTCAATTATGGGTATGATGATAAGGTCAACAACTAAAGTACATTCGTGTTTCATAAGGGGGACTGATTGACAAATCTTTGTTACAATGATACTTCCCTTAGGAGTTTTGACTGACAACTCATTTATTAAATAAAATTGGAAATGTCTAATTTTCTTAGAAAACTAGGAAGATATAAATTAATGTGATGATCCAGAATCAAATAAATCATTGGCTATGTTTGAGGAAATGATTAAATTACCTTCCACTACATCATTAGGAACTTCAACCTTAGCAATTGTGATCACTTAAACATGACCTTGCTCCCTTGTCCTTCTCTGGGGAATGTTTCCTTGACGCTTAGGAAAACCATTTGCATAATGTCCCATCTCTTTTAAATTGTAGCATTGAACATTGGTGGATTCTTTCTTTCTATTACAATCACGGGATTGGTGGCCTTTTCCTCCACACTTGTAACAAACACCCATATACCCTTTAGGAAAATACCAGGGTGTTTCTTCCCACAATTATCATAGGATGGAAAATAAATTCTTCCCTTCTTACCCTTTTACTTATTTACTTTTCTAGATTTTTTAGCAGACCTCTTCTTCTATTGAATTCCTTTAAAGTCATAAGACTTAGATAATTCTTTATCTATCTTGATAGAAGATGAGACTATATCTTCGCATGATGAGAAACTTTGGGAGACTAGGGCCCTTTGGAGTAATAGTTTTAAACCATAAAATAATCGATCTATCTTGCTCCTTGTATTAAGTATATAGTATGTGGCATGCCTTTCTAACCTTTTGAAGTTATCATCATAGTTTACAACATTCTCATCCTCTTTTTGCCTCAGATTTAGAAACTACCTTTCCATATTCACTTTCTATTCATGAGGAAATTATTTTTCTAAGAATATTTCCTTAAAATACCTTCATTCCATATTTTCAATATCTTACTCCTCTTTTGTGTTTTGAATCAATGACCACCATTTATCAGCATCTCCCGATAGATGATAAACTGCCATGACAACCTTCTCCCTTTCGTTACTTCCTAAAGCGAGAAATATATTTTCTAAGGAACTTATCCACTATTATGCTATGAATGGATTTTTAGTCCCATTAAATGATTGAGGTTGTTGTCGTATAAAGTGGTCTAACATCACTCCTCTACATTGTGGATCAGAATTCTCTATACGGGTAAGGTTATTGTTCATAACCTGAATTAGTTGTCTCAGTATAGTTATAGGTTTCTCAGCACCAGTCATAACATCATTGTCCTACATAGGAAGCAATCCCTACATGGGATACTCACATTCACAGGGTTTCTATTCCTTCTACTAGGCATCATTTATAAATAATGACATACACTAGATTATGTTATAAATCATAATGTATAATATCAATTAGAAAAATACTTAACATAAATTGAAATCTTATGCATAACTAATCTCATAATCATAAACATAGTTTCTTTGAGGAAAAATTTACTTTTAAATCCTTTGTAATGGTTTGTAAAGAAAATGTGAATCATCCTAAGCATATCCTCTAAGAGTGTCAAACCAGGCACACAATAAGTCTCGTTGTCATGTACTAGGTTACCCTGAGTCAATCCCAGAACACCTTGTCAAAGTTGTTACTCCTAGGTACATCTGTTCCAGAACCACATCCACTTGTAGCATCCAAACATGGATGTATTGCTAGGAAGATCCACATAATCTATTACTTAACAAAATTATATGATGTTCTTGTATTCTTATCCTCAAAGTCTAACTTAGGGATTTGTTTCCTAATCTAAATTTTCTATATCTAGTTTCCAAGTTTTCTACTAAACTTCCTCTAGTACCAACTGTAACACCCTAACCCCAGTTGCCCAAAACTGGTGCATTATTTTATTACATTGGCATGATTACAATAAATTTTCCTTCCAAAGGAAAGAATAGTTTAGTAGTTTTATAAGACCAGATACATACATAATTTCAACATTACAACTTGAAATACAATATAGAATATCCATTTTTAACTCCCATAACTCCTAGATTATCCCTACAAGTCATTCATAATACACTTCTTCACATCCTGGGGAAATATAAAACATAATAAGGGGGTGAGATTAGATGCTCAATAAAGGTAAATAATACAATAGAAGTAATCATAAACATAAACACTAGGCATGATGAATAACTAAAAACACATGCCTTTAAAAATAAACTTGAGCATAATATGATAGGAATAAAAACTGATTAAATAGTTCTATAAAACATAACCATGGATATTATACTATTCAAATAATCACATGGAATATAAATATATAGTTTCATAAGGAGGGAATTTATAATTATGGATATCATAATCATACTGTCAAGTCCTTGGCTAAGACACCATACATAATGGGCAAAAACCCAGGCTAGTATGTCTCATAAGACCTACCAATGCATCGAGGGGCTATAGTGGACCCCAAAAATAACATAATAAGTCCAATTAAATCCTCATATTAATGGATATAAATATAAAAAACATATACATTCATATTGAAACTAACATATGAAATATAAATAACTTTCCTCAATCATTAAACACAAACACCAACTATTTAGAGTAATATGGTGAATGATATCAAGTTAGCACATCCACAGTCAAACTAATCATAAAAAATTCAATAAAATATGGTAGATGATATCATAAAATTTTAATCCCAATTAAATATAATAATCAACAAGAGTGTTTAAATTTATGAAAATAATCATATAAAATCATCGAGTAATTCTTGAGATAAATACTCTTTTACATTGAAAAAAAGAGTTCTTTTAAAAAAATATTTGTATAAAACCAGAAGTAAATTAATTTAGTTTTTTTCATAATAAAATGAGTGATTTTATAAAAATAATGGTGTCTAAAATCATATTATATAATGTATTTTAAAATAGGTAAGAATTCGAGTAGTTCCTTTGAAACAGGCTTGTTAATCGGGAAGAATTTTTGAAAGATACTTTTAAAACATGTAACTCACCATAAAAAAAGAAGGATTATATTTGGTAAATATATATAGAAAATTCACACAGAATTAATTAGGATTAAATAATAATAATTAATAATTTCATTGAGGTATGTAGAGAATAAAAGTAACCCGAAAGAAAATAGAGGTTCGGGTAGAAAACCCTTACCTTATGTCCGAATGTAATCTGTACTTGACCTTAACTTCATGGATAATAAAATTAAATCCATTAATTAATTAATTAAGAACCTTATATACATGTATTTGATTAATTATAGTTTTATTAATTTTATTTATGGCCTTATTGATAAGTTATATGATTGAATTCTGTCAAGTGTTCGTTTCTTTGATTTCATGATCTGTTCGTTTGATTCCAAGTAATGGAGTTCATTTAAAATTAGTATAATTATCTAGAATTGGAATTGAATGTTTTTAATGAGAATATATAAGTGTAAATGGTTATATATATCATTTTTTTATATATTATGAGGATTAATCATTAGATAACACATTTAGTGATAATTGTTTAGATTATTATGGCAATTATTGATCATAACAAACTCATTTTGTATTATCACTTGGTATTATTTAAATATGTTACATACATAACATAAAAAGGTTTTAATATTCATTTTAAAATGTGTTTCATCCATTAAAATGGTTTAATGAACAATCTTGAAGGATAAATTGAAGATTAAAACTTCATCGTCCATGAAGGTTGTAAATCGACACTTCCCAGACGATAATTTCATTTTTAAAATAAGAGAGAGAGAGAGAGAGTAAGGAGATTGATGATGGTTATTACATTAAAATTATATAATTAAATTATATAAATGATATTGGAGTTATAATGATCATTTGGACAGAGGAGGTGAGGATAAAAAATAAAAGAAACTAAAATGAAGTGAAATTAAATGAAAAAGGAAGAGGGTTTACCTCTTGAAATATCCTCCTTGAGAACCTCCTTAAGGGAAGGGATTTTGGCCTTTTGGAAAGACCAAGAGCTTATTGTACATGGGTATAGGATAGGGAAGAGTATTTGGGAGAAATTTGAGAAGCTTAAAGTCTTAGAGGAGTGAGGGGAAGAGGGGGTGAGGGGTGGCTTTTATAGTGGAGGAGTATTTTTTGAATATCTTATTCATTATTTTATTATTTTTCTCAAGATAAGAAATAGTGTTGATTATCATGACCAAAAAAATTAATAAGTGCATGTTATTTTGAACCAAGTGTTCTTACAACATCCATAAATCACCTATGAATCAATAAATCATGTATATAGCATTTATCGTTAATTTTCATATTTTACTATTCACTAAAAATTCAAGTATTTTAGAAAAATCCAAAAAATTCACCATAAAAATATTTTGATGTGTATAATTCAAAAATGAACTCCATTTTATCAAAATATTTTTCTAAATATGTGAAATTTAATTTTTAAATAAAATCATTATTTACTTGAAAAATACAGATTTTAAATTTAAAACTAATTTTATAATACTTTCAAAAATTAACTGAGGTCTCATAAAATTATACTAAAATAAAAGGACAACAAAATATTTATTTATAAATACATTTTATGAAAATTAATTTTATTTTAAATAAATTTATTAATTTAAATTTTTATTACCCACAAAAATATCAACACTTAATTATTAATTTTTAAAATATTCATTCTTATTTATATGGTGCCTAAATTTTATTTCTACTTACATGGGTGATGTTACTCTTCATGAGGGTCATATTACTATTCATAAGGCTACATTAATTTTCATAAGTATCAAGTTACTATTCACCAAAAATGCAAGTTAATCCTATCAAACTCTAAATATCTTACTAATCGCAACTGTGTATGTCCGTTTTTCGAAATTCAAAACACAGAAGTGAAAAATTATGTCTAATGGCTAGTTTATAACTGTCTTCAATAATAAAAAAGTGTTTGTTTCATAGAGACTCAATGTTTCATGAATTCTATATTAAATTTACCCGTAATTCTTTGGGGTGATACAGTTGTTTATAATTCAATTACTAAAACCAAAATGAGTTAATAAGGATATTAATAAAAATGATAAGTATGTTCATTTTGGGATAATCCAGATTGGAGTAGATCCTCTTATTAGAAAAGGATAAGATTTATCAGTCCTAATTGTAGTAGTAAATGGAAGTTTAGCCAATTTCTTTAATGCATTATTAGGAGGAGTACAATCCAATTTGCATACAGGAGCAACATGGGTAAAGGTAATCTCAGATTTTTATGTACTTCTTATGGAAAAAAGTATTAGTAGGGATCTAGAAATAAAGATTAAAATGAGAAACTGGCAGAAGACATTAGGATTTCTACTCGACAGAAGATGTGTTAGAGTAATTACTCATCTTTATGTATAGTTCTACAATATTGGAAGGTGATCTATAAGGAAGGGTGTGGAAATATTTACATATATTTTCCAAGATGAAGGAACATCAATTAGAGCAATGAAACCATAGGTGGTAAACCCTAAGAGGCTGACCTAGACTAGAGAATCAGTTTCACCAGATCTAGATGAGGAATGAAGGAAGAAGCTACTTCTTCTAGATGTTATTAAACAAGTCTGAAAGAGACTTGTCATATCTGAGGTTAGAGAATATGAAGATGATATTATATCAGAAGGATTAAGATTAGGTAGATTATATTTGAATATAGAATATTTAAAATCATAAATTCTTGATAAACCTTTGGAAAATCCAAGGATCTCAATTGGAAAAGATGAAGGTACTTCATCATAAGCACCTAGAACATCAATTTCCAGTAAAATAATCAGACAAAGGACTGTTCAATTACCTATATATAAGTATAAATAAACGAATGTAGAATATATGGGATCTTCATTACTCAATTAAATGATAGAGGAGTGGGATGCATTGGTAAAATTAAGTATTAATGGAACTACATGCACTGCCTTAGTTGATACAAGATATACCTTTTCTTGCAAAAAAATCCAGTTTTCTAGAGTAACTTAGGAATCAATAAAGTTTCAAGTTATATTTGGTAACAACGAAAATGTTGTAATTCAAGGAGAAGTAAAAGATGTTCAGATCAAGCTCAATGGGAGAATATTTGTAGAGCAGCTTCTTTGTTCTATTCCTCAACTTACAAATGAATTCTTAATTGTAAATCAATTCCTTAGAAGATATCAGCTTTTGATAATATCTTCAGAAGGAATTATCCTCAACAATTATCTTATTTCATCTACTTTTGAAAAAACTAGAATGGTTATGAAAAATTAATTATCTACTATCATAGTATAAAACTATCCATAGGAGGATAGAGAATACCACAAAAATATTTTGAAGTGGAAATATATGGTTGGATTAAAAGTATTGAGTATTAATGAAGATGATTCATTATCCAAGATAAAATATTATTTATTAGAAAATTAGTTAGAATACCCTTTGAAATTATGGTAGAAGGAAATTCCTAAGGCTGTAATCACTCATAAATAACCTAGTTCAATTATTAAAAGTAAAGTAATTGTCTATCCAAATGAAATGGTTAAGAATTTTGAGAAATAAATTCTATAACTAATTAGTTTTGGATTAATCAAGCAGAGTGAAAGTCCTCATAGAAGTGAAATATTCATGGTAATGAATCATGCTGAGAAACAACATGGTAAATACAGAATGGTTATTGATTATCATGATCTTAATTGTATCACAAAGGATTATGGATACAATATTCCTAATGATGAGGCTTTATGAAGCAAGATTAGGAATGAAAGTCCAATGGTATACTCTAATTTTGATCTTAAATCAGGATATTGACAGATAAAGATCAAAGAGGAGGCTATACCATTAACAACATTTACAACACCAGTTGACTTGTTTAAATGGTTAATTATTCCATTTGGACTCAAGAATGCCCCAAACATATTCCAAAGGATAATGGATAAGGAATTCAGTTGATCATCACAATTCATATTAGTCTACATAGATGATGTGATCATATTTAATAAAAATACATAGGTGAATATTAAGCATTTATAGTAGGTGGCTGGAGTGTTTATAAATGAAGGGATGATACTTTCAAAAATACAAATCATTTAGATGAAACCAAAAATAGAATGATTAGGATTGTAAATCTAAGTAATTAAATATAATCTTTAACCTCATATTGCAGAGAAGCAATAAAATTTCCCCGATGAGCTTACAAATCATAAGTATATGTAAGTTTTTCTTGGTATATTAAGTTATCCTAGAGCATACATTAGGGATTTAGCAAAAATATTACTCCCAATTCAGAGAAAAGTATCTAGTAAATTACCATGGAATTGGACAGAAGAAGATTATGAAGTAATCAAATTTTTTAAGAAAAAAGCTCAAAACCTCCCAGAATTGGAGTATCTAGATGGGAGTGAAGATAAACTTATCTTAAAAATAGATGTATCAGACTCATCATTGGTATATATCCTAAAGATAAGGAAAAACCATAATATAAGTATTAATAGATACTGGAGTGGATTATTTAATAAGATAGAGAAGAATTATCCTGTCCATGAATGAGAATTTCTTGCAGTACTTAAAGGAATTAGGGATAATGATCTTTCCTTAGGAAAACCCTTTAATATAAGAACAGATAGTTCATATATAAATAATTTCATGAAAATCAAATTAAAAAGGTTTACCAAAGCATGATTAGTGCGATGGAGGAATGAATTATAATACTTTAACTTAAATATATAAAATATTAAAGGAACAAATAATGTCATTTCGGATGCATTGACACACTATTTTGACTCTTATAGGTGAAATGGAAGAAAGTATCAGATCAAGGTGATGTCTAGTTTGTATTGATAATAATTCTGTGGAAGAACACACAATTATCAAGGCAATGAATGACATAATCTCAAAAATAAAAGATATTTTAGAGAATAATCTTCTTTAGAAGTAATGATCTTTATTCAATAAGGTTGAAAGATCAGACAATACAGGTTCTTTAACCAAGAAGGCTGAAAAACTATGAATTGTTGTAAAAAGATCCATTATCCGTAATTTTAAGGACAAAAGTCATATTGAATGATTATTATGTGGTTATAAAGGACATTACAACACTCAATGTGTAGAAAATATGATAAATATGAAGTCTTGAAAGAACCAGAGGATAGAAATAGATAGAGTATCTAAAGGAAAAGAGAAGACTGTTTCTAAAAGATGGGATGATCAAGTAGTGAAAGAACTTGAGAAACATGAGAAATAGAAGCAACTTCATCGATAGAATGATCAGAATGAACAAGATAGAGAAAGTATGTATGGTGATCTAGATGAAGATTCAAATCCAGTAAAAGAAATTTGGAAATATTTGCAAAGGATTCCAAATATTTATAGGAATAAATCCATAGTTGTCTATAATATGCTCTAGAAAAATAAGGATGACTAGATATTCAAAAGTGGTCAGAACCATATTTTAGATATGCTTAAGGAATTCGAAGAAATTATGGAGTATTATAAGAATATATATTGGGATATGATTAGTATAATCATTACTGAAGAGATCCTGAAGGTCCAAGTTCACGGTCCTCTTGATAAAGTTAAAAAGATTAAAGAAATAGGCATGGAAGGGTATCCAATCCTGAAAATGTTTTAAAGAATGTTAGTAAAAGATATTTCGAAGATCCATATACCAAATACGACATTATAACCAAAATATTTCATCAAATTCCAAAAAACTTTCAAAATGGGAGCAATCCATTTTTGGGGATTTAAGAAGATAAATTGCACATTCAATTGGGAACCAAAGATGGTGAAGATGGTTCTAGACAATGCTTTTCCAAGTTAGTTGTGGTGGGTTTCACATATCAAACCTATCAGACTAGCAAACATAATGGTTGTGCTATGGAACTTATACCCAAGGCATTGGACTAAAGTACCCGTCCAAAAAACATGCAAAGACTCGCAGTTTAGCCATGAATATTGGTTAGAGTTCAATTTGAATAAAATCCATTATGAATTCATCTAGATCACATGGATTATTTATATGATCAAATCAAAATTGACAAGAAAATATTGCGTGTTCTTTGTTGGAGAAGATGTACTAGTCTCTATCAACTCAAGAGACATACAACATGAAAAAATGACACATCTGAAAAATTTTGCAGTAGAAGCAGTCAATGTTATTAAAGAACTCAATAAGTGAACATGATATAAAGAAGATGTATTTATTTTCAGAGAGCATATCCAAAGTTATATCAAAGAATTGATGGATTTTAAAGAGTTAGAACAAGAAGTCTCAGTTTGTGAAATGATTGATGCTCTGTATGATTTGGAAGGTTTCTAGGTGCTGATCCAGACACACGTCATATCCAGCATGGACGATCATATCAAATCTAACATATCAATTATTTAGTTTATTTTTATGAGGTGTGTGGTGGATGTTTCACGGTTGTGTGATCCACCTTTTACATTTGTTTTTTTAGAAGTATGCGCTATAAGATTCCCCCTTATGTCATGTGTCTGTCATGTTAGATTCTTAGGAAAGATGCGCCCATAGGCCTATAAAAGGGACCTCCAACCCGTTTGTTTGGATATATGTATTTGGAATAGAAACAAGTAAAATTTTAAAGTTTCTATCTTTAGTCTCTCATACTTCATGTTCCTTTGTGCGAAGCGATTCCAAGAACTGATCTTGCGAGTTGGAAATAGGTACTCCCCTTATCCTCTTTTCATGGATATTTTTGTGTTTCTGTGCTTGTGATCATTTTTGCAACCTTTCTGGATTCCCTAAATAGAAAACCCTTATCAGATACTCACACACTAGTTTCCAATCTTTTATATTTTAACCTTTCACATCCACACTTTTAATCTTGACCATTGATTATGCTATATATATATATATATAGACAGGAAGGTAGATATATTGTGATATAATAATGAATTGGAACTTTTGGCTCTACTCACATTCATTTTTAATCACTCTCACTTTCGATTGACATCACGCTCCTTCTATTATTGTCAAAAAATGTTATGATCACAACATACTTTACACTTTTAATCAACGTTTCAACACTAATTTTACAACACATTATCAACACAAGTTTTATCAATATAAAATTGTTAGTTTAGTCAGGTAAATCATATCTTATATGGTGAACATTACTCAACTCAATTACCCTATAAAATCATTAGAAAAATAATATATTTCCTTTTTATTACATAACAGAATATTCCCATGAAAATCTTGAAGAGAAGTTATGAAACCTAGTCAAATAAATTGACTTCATTCTCATAAACAAATGTTATTATAATCAAGATCATGATAAAAATCAACATGGTTGGGTTTGATGAAAATATAATGATTAATGTTTCATACACCCAATAAAAAAAGGGAAAGACGCCACTAAAAGTGGTCAAATGATGAACAAATACATCTAATGAAAACAAAATTCATTGAAAATGAATGATTTTAACATGGCATGAAAAGTCACCGATCGTGAACCCGTTGTACGATGAAAAATGATTGATATTTATCAATAATCAATTTTGAGGGATAATAAAAGAGTTAAAAGAAAACTTTGATTACTAGAACATGAAATATCACAATGAAAATGAATTTTGAAATCTTCAATTATTTTGTAAACCCTGAAGGTATTGAGCATAATGATAATCTGTAAATTCTCTTGGAGAAGACTATTTCAAGGTTTTTAGTTTTTTTTTCAATAAAAAATGCATGTTTTATCACTTTTCCACTTTACTTTTCTTATTATGTGTTTATTTAATTCTCTTTCATTAAACATTGATGACAATATTTAATTCCATATTCATGTTATTAGTCTTAAAGCACGATAATTTCTAATTAAATAATTTTATTTCATTCCCTAAAATAAATATAAATAATTATTAAAATGATTTTATTTTATTCCCCAAAGTGAATGAAAATATTTTTATAATTAATGTTAGAGTGAATATAAAACATAATGTCCTTCAAAGACAATATTAAAATAAAATCTTTTGACATTATATTGAAGAATATTTATATTTATTAAATTCTTATCATGTGGTAGAAATATCACGAAATAAAAATTTTATTATTTATTGTACCCTTGTGGATTAACAATATTATGTCATATAACTGGATTGATGTCATTGACATGAACCAACCCACCATAACCCCACTCAGTGGAAGTGCATGTTGAGATAATGGAAAACTTGGATTTTTTTAGATTTGATGGATCATTTTCATATTGTACAATATGTAAACGTAATGACTAATAAAATTTTTCCAAAAAATATTAACAAAGAAGGTTGTGGTAACCAAGATAAGATCTTTTCACATTAAATTTGTAATTAATTTAATATGCTAGAAGAAAGAATACCACAGCCTTAAGATCTTTATTTTTTGAAGATGTTAATCATTCTAACTTGATTGGTATAACATTTTTGAATTGTGAGGGCCCAAAATAGAGCCCCATTAGCGATGATCCACACATGCTCTTTCGATCTCCAAACAATGTTGATGAACCATAAGGTACTAGTGTGACTAATTGATCATCTTGTGTTATACATCTTTAATCACTTCATGTTTCTTTGGGTTTGAAAGAATATCTATTTGACTTCTCATCCTTTAGATAATGAGTATAGGAGGATCATGAGATAAATCCATTTCGCACAATGATCAACCTTATCTAGAATGCGATAACACACTATTTATAGACCCGAGGTTAGGGTTTAATATTTTATTAATTGTATAAGGACCCTTAATAATTTATTAAACACATATGAGACCCCATGTCATGTAATAAAATAATAATATTATTTTATCGCATGAAATGCGTTAACTGGTGCAATGATAAATACCATTTTATAACCTTTCAAATTATTATGTATCACCAGACCTGATCTCGATATGCTCGTACTCCTCAACATTTATCGAATACTTGAATAAATATTGTTATTAAATATATATTAATTCCATAAATAAACAAATATTTTATTCACAGATTCATGAAAAAATATTTATTTAATATTCTCATAATTAGATAAATCATTTATTTAATAAATAAATAATCATTTATTACAACATGAATTATCATTCGTGACACACCCAATGTACCCAAACTTGTTGCGATCATACATAATCACGATTTATGATAATGCATAAAAGTGAATGAGTCATGACAAGCATTAATAATAATCTTAAATCATAAGGATCATTACACATACTCATATACAAGAATGTCTAATGAAACATAAACATGTGAAATTCCTACCGATGGGTTTGTTCTCATAATATCCCATCTTGGAGATTACCAAGTGAAAACTTCATGAGATGAAGTCTCATATGTTTAAAAGTACTCATAATTGATAGTTAACATAATATGTTCCTCATTATATAATTTTATTCATCCATAGAACAAGTTTAATAATATCATCACGACATTTCAAGGTTCTCATCATAGCGGGAAATTGTTATGCCCTTTTTCAATGTGACAGATACTCTAAGACATTATTACATTAAAGTCATATAAAACTGTGAATGATATGTAATAATATATTTTAATTAATATTAAATTATTTGAATATACATGCAATTTAAATTACTTATAGTTGGTTCTAGGACATCAACTGCAACAAACTCTCACTTGGACTAGAGCCAACTGCTAATGACTTTTAGTATGCTCTCTCTCACATGATAATCACATTTTTACTGAGTTAAGGATTTAGTTAAGGGGTACATAATGTTGTAATCTATGGAAACTCTTCTCACAATGATGTCATCTATTTGAGAAAAATCCCTCAAGAGGTGATATTTCCATAGTATGTGCTTCGTCCGCTTATGTGACTATGACAACTCATATCTTTTATAAACTTTACTTTGTGATTTATTATATAAAGATACTATTAACAAAATCTCAAAAGATTATGAGGCCTAGTGTATTTGGGTAATTAGATACATAGCACTACAAATTTAAATAGGGATACAACAACATTATTTGAAACTATACAATGTGCTCTTTAAATCCATTAATCTTATAATATCACACAAGATAAAATTGAGACATAAATAAGAAAGGGGTGATATATAAATTCCAGTAAAAGAATAATCAAATAATAAAATGATTAAAGTAATACATTTTAGTCAAGAGGCATTTCAAGGTGACATAAAAAGGGTGATAATCATAAACACAAACATTGAAGCATGATATAAGATGATAACATCAAGACAACATAGGAATGTGATGACAACATAAAACATGACATCATAAGCATAAGTCAAGGCCAACCACCAAGAAATCATAACATAGTGCACATAGGATAACCTACCATGCACCATACATGGTATATCATGAGATAAAAACATTACCCAATGCATTAGAGGGCTATATAATTCTGGCCCCACCTGTCACATTCATATCATGTATATGCATTAGTGTGACACATAGATCATACAACATAAGAACAAATTTCATTAATTATAATCCCATGATTAAGGAGTATGGTTTACATAACTATAGGTCCTAAATAAATGAAGGATATGTACATCTAGGTGAATACCCTTGAGTGGAAATGGATATGGGTATTCACTACACAAATGTTTGGTATGGAAAAATCATAGGATAATTTTGGAAGCATAGAGAGTGTATATAATAATTCATGGAAGGGTTTAATGAGAGTGAAAGGTGGTATCTCATTACTTGGACATCATAAGTATAGTAAAATTGATGTGTAAAAACGCATTCCAATTTAAACAATTGGAAGTAGAATGGTATAATACAAAGAAAGTGCTTGAATAAAGAAGATGATGATAAAATTCTATTACTTTGGAATAATAATAACTTAGGTAAAGGTTAAAATGAGAGGGGATAAATAATCTCTCATTATTAGAAAATAATTTGGAAAATAAAGGGATTATTATTAATACATTATAACATAACCACTTGGAAATCAAAATTCTTATAATTAAGGATGTGCTTGGATTGAAATGTGGAGAGAGAGAACCCATACCTTGGAAGGGAACTTATAAAGGCTTAGGAGGAGATTATTAAGAGCTTGGGAACACCTTGGGAGGTATTTAGAGAGGGATAGGGAGAGGAAATTTAGGATCAATGGTTTTTTGAGTGAATAGGAGTGGGAGGTTGGGTGGGTATTTATAGAAAAAGAGAGTATAATTATTTATCAATTTCTAAACATAGGTTTTGGAATCTATACGATAAAATAATAAAAATAAAAAAACTTCCCATGGTTTCCACCAAAGAGTATCAATTTTCAATATTTTATAAGTTCATGAAATGACCATATTAAAATATTACATTTGGTGATGTGGAAGTGAGTCATGTTCACAAATAATTGATTTTAAAACCTTAGAATATAATATAGGCATTAGAGGGTTCATTAAGGGTTTATAAAATTAATCAAATAACTTCAAAAAAACATTATTTTAAAGGGTAAATATCTATTTGTTGTGTATTCCTTTTATAGATTTTATTACATCACTTTTGTTCTATTATGATGTCATAATACAGACCATATATTTATACCATATTTAAATTTTACCCAAAAATTGGACTATCTCATAAAATCATAAAACATTTACCATTGGATAATTTTAACATGCTAATTTTTAAAATAATATTTATTTTACCAAAATAATTTTCAAAATAAGATGATTTTCACTTTTATATAACCATCCTTATTTACTGGAAAATACTTGTTTTTACAACACAAACAAAATTTTGACCCTTATAAAAATTACATTGGACTTCATTAAATTATATTATAATTCATATTTAAATAAATATTATTTAATAATAAATTTTTATTAAAATAACATTTTTTTTGAATTTATCAAAAGTGTGTTTTAATTGAAACTATATGTTTACCAAAAATACAATTTTGATTTCTTTGTATCAATTTTTTTTATCAAAATCATTATATAATACTTTATAAATTAATAATAATAGTGGATAAATATAATCATTATTTTTTAAAAATAAAAATATAAAAATTTTTATCACTAATATCTAGTTAGATAACCTCTTATTACACCAGTGTACGCCCTAAGGGTAATGTGTGCAATGATGTTTCTTTCTTGGGATGGTTCAATGAACATGGTTTGGGTCATGATCTCAATAAGCTTGAAATTATCCCGTAAATGGTTTCACTCATGTTTCAGTTGTTGAATCTTAGATTGGGCTTGGTTGAGGGAAAATCCCAATGATTCCATCTCCCTTGGAAGCACTGATAAATGTTCTTCATAAGGTATGATCATACTAGTCGGGGTCATCACTTCTTTCATCTGTGTCAATTGGACTTTATCATAACCCTTAATATACTAATCTTAATGGTCACTGTACAATGACTATATTATAAAAAATTAATATTATTAACAATATTTTGAATATGACCGAATATATTTTATAATAGTCCAAAATAACCAAAGTAGTGCATGCATTTTCTATAAATACCTTACTTAATAAGGAATTTATTCATTCAAAAGAGAATTTTATTTGTAGAAGTTTGGGTCATTATATTCTTCCCCCCTTCAGAAATTTCACCCTTGAAATTTTATTTTTTTACACTAAAATAGATGAGGTTACTCATATTTCACCACCTCTTCTGGTTCCCATGTTTCTTCATCAAACTTATGGTTCTGTCACAACACTTTGACAAGGTGATTTGTCTTGTTCCATAGAACTTTGTCTCTATGATCTAAGATCTTTATCGGCCACTCCTTGTATGAAATATCTTTCTCTAAGGGTACCACCTCTAGATTCAATACATGCGAGGGGTCCAATATATACTTCCTTAAGAGGGATACATGGAACAAATCATGTATTCAGATAGGTTAGGTTGAAGTGATAGTCGATAAGTGACAACTCTGATGCGATCAAGGATCTCAAAGGGGCCGATGTATCTTGGAATAAGATTTCCCTTCTTCCAAAACCTCATGACTTTCTTCTATGATGGTATATGAAGGAAAAAATTATCAATAAACTTAGACTCCAGTCTCATCAATTATTATTTTCATAGATTTTAGGATTACTTTTTTGTAGATTTCACATATCATTGAATGATTTGAACCTTCTTTTTCATATCTTGGATAATATTAGGTCCCATAAGACTCTGCTCAATAACTTCATCCTAGCATGTTGGAGTCTGAAACATCTTCCCACACAGAGCCTCATAAGGTTCCATTTGAATGATGGAATGGAAACTATTATTATATGAGAACTCTTCTAGGGGAAGGTGTTGATCCTAACATACATGGAAATATATTTAACATGATATCAGTATATACTTTAGAGTTTGAATGGTTATTTTAGATTGACTATCTGTATGAGGGTGATGAGTAGTACAAAAACTTAACTCTATATTCAACACTTGCTGAAGGATTCTCTAGAACCTTGAGGTAAACCTTTAATCCAGATCAAATACAATAGAGAGTGGCACTTCATGCAATCTTACCACTTCCCTTATATATATCTTGGTGAGTTGGTCGAGAGAGAAATATTCCTTGATAATAATGAAATGAACTGACTTTGTAAGGTGATAAACTACCATCCATATGATGTTATTTCCTTTAGATGTCTTGGGGAGTCTTATAATGTAATCCATGGTTATATTTCCCCATTTACATATTGGTATGGGAAATTATTTCCTCATACCCTTATAATTATGTCATTTAGCATTGACGTATTAGAATACCAAGCATCAAGATACAAATTCTAAAATATCCCTATTCATGTTATCTCATAGGAAGTTTTTATTTAGATATATATACATCTCAGTGCTTCTTAGTTGAATAAAGAAGGATGAATTATACTCATAATCCATAATTTCCCTATCCATGGGACACATATCTAGGTTCCAAACCTCATAAATCAATTTTTATTAAAGTTAAACTCTATAATATTTTCTACCTTTCTCTTTAGATCCTCATTATCTTTTTAGGCCTCCTTGATACTCTCAATAATGGATGGTTGGCATGTTATTTAGGAGAGGTAGGATAAAGTTCCTTTTATGATTACCATGCCCATACTTAGCAAGTCCAAGAAGATTGGATCCCTTTAATTTCTTATCATGGATAGGATTGTAGGAACCTTTCTACTCATAGCATCTAACACTTTATTCACCTTCCTAGGATGGTAATTGATTGAACAATCATAATCCTTTATCATATTTAACAAATTTTTTTGGAATATATTGATATCCTTTTTTGTGAATATATACTTTAGGCTTTTATGATTCATGTATATGTAACACTTATCTCAATAAAGATAATGTTGCCAAATATTTAATATGAAGATCACTGTAGCCAATTATAGATAATGTATTAGGTAGTTTATCTCATGGATCTTTAATTACTGGGTGACACAGGCTATCACTTTTTCATCTTTCCTGAATCCACAACCCAAGACTTTTTTGGATGCATCATTATAGATCACAAATAATTCCCCACTGGTGGGTAATGTTATCACATTTGTAGTTATTAACCCCTTATTTATCTCTTTAAATCTCTCTTCACATTCATCAGTTCAGACAAACTTCACCCCTTTTGAGTTAGCTTGGTCATTAGTCTTTAATTGTAAGAAATTTCTCAAAAATTGATGATAGTACCTAGCTAATCCAAGGAATCTATGGATCTATATCATAGAAATTGGTTTGAGACATCCTTTAATTTCCTCTATTGTTGAAGGATCCACATATATTCCTTTTTTGGTGATAACATGCCCCATGAATGTTACATTCTCCATCCAAAACTCACATTTATTACAATTCATATATAACTTTTCCTTTTATAAGGTCTTCAATACAACGTTCAAATTCTCCTCATATTCTTCCTTTCTTTTTGAGTATATAAGAACATTTTCTATAAATACTACCAAAAAATTGTTAAGGTAATTCATAAAAACTCTATTAATTAAATCCATAAAGATAACTGGAGAATTAGTGAGTCCAAATGACATCACTATGAACTCATAGTTCCTATACCTTATACGAAAATAAAAAATGGGGATATCCTCCTCCTTAAACTTTACTTGATAATATCCCAACTGAATATCTACCTTATAGAAGTATTAATCTCTATGTAGCTGATCAAACAAGTCATCAATTTGTGGCATATGATACTTTTTATTTATAGTGATTTTATTGAGCTCATGATAATCAATGTAGAGGTGCATTTACCCATCCTTCTTCTTGATAAAAAGGACTAGTGCACCCCATGATAAAGCAATTGGATGTATAAATCCTTTATCCAAATTCTATTTTAGTTGATTATTTATCTCCTAAAGTTCAAAAATGGTCATTCTATATGGATTCTTAGATATTAGCAAATTTCCAGTTATAAATTTAATTGATAACTCAACCTCTCATCTAGGAAGAAGACCAAAAAATTATTCAAAAAACACATTAGTGTATTCCATAATAATAGGCATGTCATCAAGGATGATATTTTCTTTAGTCTGAATCATTTGATCTAGATATGCTTTCTCATAAGGTAATAATATCCATTATTGGGATAAAGATTCCAAATTATATTCATCTCCTCCTTGAAATTATATAGAATTAGAGGACAATTTGTGATACTAAGGGTGATTTCCTTCTCTCAGCAATTTATGTTAGCTTTATATAAGGAAATCCAATCTATACCTAGAATTTCATCAAATTATGATAAATAGAGTATCATAAGGTTAACTAGTAAATTCAACCCAAAAATATGGATAAGGAAGAAGTTATATACTTAGGATGAAATAATTGCACCATTTTTTATTTTTACCGATAACTCCACTTCCATTTTTGAGGTGTTGTTCGAATAGTTCTACTAAACTTGTGTAATATGAAAGAATTCATATAAATGGAATCAAATAGTATATTTGATATTCTTGAATGAATAACCAGCATACTTATCACCATATCAATGTCAGGATCCACCTCAGCAGTTGTGATGACAAAAGATCACCCTTGATCTATAGGACTTGGAAGTTGTTATCATTAGTTATCATTGAGAACCCTTATCTTAGTGCATTAATTCACAGTGTCCTTATTCATTATTGTTGAAACCTTGAATAATAGGTTGAGGGTTTATTGGATAATTACTTTCCTTTATCACATTGGTGGGTTTCTTCCATCAGCATTCACTAGCTAGGTGACTTTCCTTCCCACACCTAAAGCATTTCCTTTTCCCTTTCAGTTAATTTATGTGATGCTTCTTCCCACACTTTTGACAAGTGGGATGTTGTACTTTCTTTCCACCATGATATTTATCCATCGCTCCACCAAAATTGAAATCCATTATCCTCTTCCTATATCCTAACCCATGAGATACTTGAGATTAACTGATCTTTGTTTTGACTTTAAGGGCACATAAAATAATTTTCTAATAGTTATTAATGTCTCGAATCACCAAATATTTTCATATACTTTTCTTTAGACCACTAAAGAAGCATTCAAATTACTTTCGGGGTCAATGATAAATCTAGAGGAGTATTTTACAAGTTTTGTGAAGTTCTCCTCATATTCCCTAATGGATTAATCATCATTTTTATTGAGTCCAAGGAAATGAATATCCGTTTTAAGCCAGAGAGTGTGAGGAAAATATTTATCAAAAAATATTTTTTGGAATTCTTTCCACTCCATCGCTTTAATACCCCCGGGCTTCATATTTTTGATCAACATCCTCCATTAATAAGATTTTCCCTCCATAAGATAAACAAACAACATGAAATTCTCCTAATTAGAGCATTGAAGGATGGAGAAGATATTTTCAATGAATTTGATCCATTTTTAATTGATTAAAGTATTGTTATATCCACTAAAAAATTAAGGAATTTATCACATAATATCACAATTTCAACTTTCTCTTTCTTTGGGGGATGTGAGTTTCCCCCTAATTCATGTTTCTATTAAATATTTTATTTCACTGAGTAAGTATTGTAATTAAGTTATTTACTTCTATTCCTATTGGTTTAGGCATCTAATTTTGGTGGTCATCACCTTTCCCATCACATAGGTGACTGACTCGGTTCCACATTTTCCCAACCATCAACTAAAATAAAGGTAAAATTAGGGATGGGAATTTTTAAACTATTAAACACATATAAAGGAAACTATGAACATTTAAGGGATAAATCATAAATGAAATAAATTCATTAAACTATGAATTTATAGGTTTCAATCTAAGTTATCCATTGTCTATTTTCTAACACAAAATTTAAGAATATTTTTGTTCCCTTCATAATGGTTCATAAAGAGCTTTTAAATTTACTAAATAATATCCCCTGTGAGTGTTAAACTAGATGTGCATAAATAACTCTTTGTCATGCATCAGGTGATAATCAATTTAATACCCAATGCACCTTTTTTGGGTTATTACTCCTAGGTACAACTATGCCAGAGCCATATCCACTTGTAGTATCTATACGAAGATTTTGTTTCTTGGAAATCACTTACTCTATACTTTAACAAAATTTAGAGATATTTTTCTATGTTTAGTCTTATCCCTAAGGATTTCACTAATGTTTTATAAACCTAATCCCCCAAATAACTAGACATTTATTTGATACCATCCATGACAACCCATATCTTTTACAAACCTTAATTCATGATTTATTATATAAAGATGCACTCAATACAATATCAAAAGATCACGAGGCCTAGTTTATTTGGGTAATTAAATACATAACACTATAGATTGAAATAGGGATATAAAAAAATTATTTAAAACTATATAACTTGATCTTAGAATCCATTGATCTTCTAATACTTCATGGGATAACCTGCAAACGTATATAAGAAATGGGTGATCTATAAATCCCAGCAAGGGATTAATCAAAGTATAATATGATTAAAGCAACAAATTTTAGTAGAGTCATATAAAGGTGACATAAAATGGGTTATAATAATAAACATAAACATTGAATCATGATATAAGATGATAACATCAAGACAACATAGGAATGCGACAACAACATAAAACATGACATCATAAGCATAAGTCAAGGATAATCACCAATAAATAATAACACTGTAAGATCCCAGTTTTAGGAAAGGTATGTTCTTGTTTTGTTTCGGTTGAATCCTTTGTTTCGGGATTCAAGGAATGTCTTCTGAAAGTATGAGAGGCCTTGGGGATGTTTTAGGGGCTCGGGGCACAAAAGAAAGGAGAACTGGGCAAGATAGGCCTGGGCGCATGGCCTGCGCACGGCCAGGGTAAACCGTGCGGCCTGCCCAGGTAAGCTGTGCAGCTTCTCCTCCTCCAGACAGAAGCTTGTGCATGGTTTACACACGGTTTTCCAAACCGTGTGGCCTGGCCAGGTAAAACCGTGCGGCCCTTCCTCCTATAGATAGTGGCGTGCACACAGTTTGCGCATGATTTGCTAAACCGTGTGGCCACTTAAAGTTAGGGAAAATTACAAAATTACCACTCTGGGCTTTAAGAACCCCACTCGGGATTTTCCTCTCTTCCTCCTCTCTTCACTTTAGGCACGAACCAAACCTCCCAAGGACTTCAAGTGATCAAAATACTTAGATTCTAAGGCGTTTTTGGTGTCGTTGGTTGCGTATCGAAGCTCCGAGTAAGGCTAATCCCATCCTTGGTTCTTTTCTTGGTTTAGGGTTTGTATATTCTCTCCCTCTTATTCTGAAACTCAAAAACCCTATCTTTTGGGTGAGTTGTAGGTTGAAGCTATAAAGGTTGGTTGGATCAAGGTTTAAGGACTCTATAAAGAGGGCGTTCAATTGCGGTTTTGAGGTAGGGGGTCTACAAGTTATATCCCATGGTTATTTAGGGTTTTTGTGCATGTTTACTTGTGTTCTTGTTTCACTTGGTTAGGTTTTGAATAACCTTGACATGCTTGGTTTTAATGATGTTTAAAATGGAAAATGGGAACCCTCACGATCCCTGTGGGATGTGTTGGGATTGACTTGACCTAATTGGGCCATCCATGGGATGTGCCGGCTTTTCCCGGGTTTAGGGATTGACATTAAACAAGTTAATTGTGGTAGTGAATTGTAGAACCCTTGATAAACATGTTAGAATGATTGGTTGAACTTGGAATAGAAGTTAGGTGATGCACCTAGACTTGGTAATAACCAAAGGGTTAATTGAAATGGATGAATGGTTGATTCACAGAATGATGAACGGGTTAAATGGGTTAATGTGTAAACCGATTAAAGACCATAATAGGATAGATTATGGGTTTAATGTTAAATGATTAGTGAGATAGGAATAACACATGGGAATTGGGTGAATGGTTAAATTATGTGAAATGGTAATATGTTAATGGGTTAAGGCATAATGTGAATTCCCATGTGGGTTGTTGTGAATAGTGTTCAATGAAGGGCAACAGTTTGGATGGTTGATGGTTATATATATATAATCATGTGAACATGGCTTCATAGAGTGGGGTATGACTTGAGGATCTATGCCCACGAGTCGAGTGAATACTGAGGCTCTAAACTCCACCCTAAATGCACGGGTTAGGAAAGGGGACTGAGGGTATATTCTCCTAACGGTTGCATCCACCCAGACTGAGGCTTTGAGGTGAGGATATGGTTTCTATGAGGGAGTTAGTCCTAGTGAGATAGGATAACGATGTGTTTACCCTCTTGCATGTGATTTTTGGCCTTAGACCCATGTAACATAATGTATGTGATTAACCCATGGAAATGTGATGAAATGATAAATGATGATAATTGGTGTGAAATGAATGGTATTGGAAGTAGTAATGGATTTGGCCCTGAATTGGTTAAAGGCACCTTAAATAATTACTTGGAATTTATCATTCATTTTCCTTTTGCATGCACTAAATGTTTATACTGGATATTTTATAGACACCATTGGTGGTGGCCTACTGAGTTGTAATCACACCCTGCTCGGGCCGCCGTTGGGTACCCGAGCAATCTTCATATTTGCAGGTCAAGATAAGGTCAAGGGTCCTTTCTAGATAGCTTAGTGGAAATGGGTAGCACTTGGTGGAGGATCCAGACTTAGAGTCGGAACCATTTTGGGGATTTTGGCCGTTGTCTTTATTTTGGGCTTTTGTTCACTTTTTCACTTGTAGTATTACATGACATATTTATTGTTGGAAATGGTATTTGTACTTATTTCTTTTTTATTGATTGTTGTTTCCGCTATTGGTTGTTTCTGTTGTGGCATACTCTAATATAATGGGGGTATAGTCTCCCCACTTGACTACATAGACCCCCGCTGCTAGTCGGCAGCCTTTGGCGTAAGGGGAGGCGCGCTTAAGGTTATGTAACCACTCGGCTCGGAGCACCGGTTTAGTGGTTTCCGGGTTGGGGATGTTACAAAGTGGTATCATAGGAGGTCTTTCTTCTCCTTCTCTGAGGTCTTGTTATTTGGGATTGGTAGCCAAGGGTTAATACATGTCAGGCCTTGGTAATGAGCTCGTGCTTGGGAGTAGCTAACCCAGGTATGGGGGAAACCCAAGTCACCGAGGGTGGGAATTGTTGTTCTTGGGTTTGTGTTGTTACAGTTGATGATATTTCACCATTGGGTGATGCACATGTGGTTTTATGTGACCGTTTTATGATATTTGGCTCATGGCCTTAACGACATGAGGAATTACATTCATGAATCATTATAGGCACCTAGGGATATAGGTGACATGCATTGTGTTAGGAACACACACAGGGTGGGTGTGTGAGGCAGGAAAAGTAGGATGCATCATGCATTTCATGAAATCAAGAAATGATTTGATGAATGAAATAAAACAAGTGGGTGAATGAAAAGAAAGCAAAAGAGAAATGTTGTGATTGGGTTAAAGTTTTAGGTTGTGATAAATTCCAAGGGTTGATTTGGTGTCCAAAAGAAAAAAAGGGGGTTGCATAGTGACAGTAAAATTGTTAATGAATTTTGCCTAATGAAAGGTGTAAATGTGTTAAAATGATGATTTTAACATGTTGTGAAATGGGAAATGTGGCTAAGAGGAAAGGATCGTGTTTTGAAAGAAGAATTGTTTTGAAGATGTGTTGATAAAAGACTTGTGATTGAGTAAGTTGGTTACCCATATTGACCATGACCACGGTAGGAATGGTTGAGGGTGGTGTTCTAAGTGTGATGATGGAAATTGTGGTAAAGAATGAAGAATGGTTTGTTTAAGGATTGATCGTGTGGGATCTTTCCATTTGTGGTTAAATTCTGCCGGTCATTCTTTTGAAGTGCCGAGTGAATGAAAAGTTTGGAATGTGAATGTTTGAGTGCAAATGTGGGCATCCTTGGTGTTGTCGTTTATCCCCTTGTATGCATGGGTTGGGGCCGTGAGAGTTCCCTAATGGAGATTTTGGGCTTGGATTGTGAGGCCTTCCTGGTCATGCTATGGTCTAGGTGGTGTGTTTAGGGAGTTGGTATCGTTGAACCTTAAAGGTGACCTATGAGAGAGGTCAGACAAGCCTTCTAGTGCTTTTGGGTGTGTGTCACACCTATGGATGTTTTGGACCTTGAAAGTGGGGCATCGAGTGCTGCGTGGTGCAGTATTGTGACGTAAGGATAAGTGGGAAGGTTGGTGGTCTAGTTGTGCCTGGTTCTTTCATAAGGGAACCCTAGTGTTTGTGATAAGGGGTAAGATTTGTTTCTAATGGTTGTATCAGTTGAATGAATGAATCACCTATTTGAGTGAGGATTAATGGAGGTCTGAAAGTTGTTTTGAATAGGAAAGACACAGGTGGCTAAAGTATGGTTATATACTCTCGCTCGATGGTGACACCCGAGGTAAGGGTGGGTCATGTGGATGAACTTGTGTATGAATGGGTTGGTTGTGGAGTGATGGTTGAACCTAGTTGGAGATCGCACCCGAGTGGTGATGGTTAAGTGTTTATGTGGACCGTTCGATAGGGAAGCCTGAGATTCCTAGCAGGTCATGGTGTCCCATAGCTTGACATCAGAAATGGGTAAGTTGGTGGTGGTGTTCCTCGATGACTTCTTAGCGTAACTCAGCTAGTGACGAGCATGCCCAACATCTTGACATTGTCCAGGGTATGTTAAGAAGCTCTGGCTCTCACCAAGAGACATGAAGGTGTTTGTTTGGATGATGGACATCATGGAGTTTATGCACAAGGAAACGATATGTGTGGAGTTTGATGATGGGATGTACACCCTCGATGGCTTAGGGTGGAGACCTCAGGATGGGTCGAATGTTGACAATGCCTTGGGTTCCATTCATAGAGGCTAAGAACGGGCACTAGGTGACGTTCGTTTCCTTGTTTTGGGAAAAGGCTGGATGGCCATGTCTAAGTTTGGGGTTCAGTTGTGATCGGTTTTAAGATGCGGGGGTTGGAATCCCTCATGGTGAGAAAAGGTAACGACACTCCTAAGGTGGGGAGTGATAAATCATCCTTGAATGTGGAAGAGAGAACATCGAGATGGCGTAGTGGAACTAGGGTAGCAGTGAGGAACCAGTGAGGTGTGTGTCAGGTTCCTTGGAGAGGCATGTGGGACTTGGATGTGGTGAAAAATGAGCCAAGTGTTGTCTTGATCTCAGGGTGGTTCAAAGTGAAGCTTGTGATATTTGTTCTTAGTCATGAGAGGATGTGGTTGGATATGAAAACAGGTTGTGGCAAGAGAAGTTGAGGTCTTATAACTCCAACAGAGATTGGGGTTAGACCTGGGTCAATCGTCCTTGTGTGGTTTTAGGATTCCGTGAAGTTGGGTGAACCTTGGTCATGTGATGTGGTGTCATGCCAAGGGTGAGGTGAGAGTGACCACTTACATTCTTATGTTGTAGCGGAAAGCGCCTTTCAAAGAAAAGTTGAACCTAAGTGAGTTCATGATGATCTTAGTCCTTGAATGGATGATGTAGGAATGTCTTTCCAATGGCTGTGACGGTGCGACTGGATGCCAAGGCAGGGTAATTCTCCTATGGATGCTTGGGGTCGGTAAGTTAGAACATGTTAGGCAATGGGAAGGTTGGGTTGAGATCTAATGGTCCTTAATCGATGGAGGATGTTCCAAGTAACTGGAAATGGTGGAGATAACCATACCGAATAAATGGTCAGTTGATGACGTGACCATAGTTTCGGGTTGGAAGGACTCGAGTGGTCATCGTTCAGGTGAGTTGGCCCTGGTAGAGAGCTTTGGCATGGTTTAACTGGTTAAGTAGATGAGAGTTTTTTTTTGAATTGGGTGTATAGTTGTGGAGTGAGATCTTCAGGAAATGTGGTTGGAAGGGTCGTGTGTTTTCCTCCGGGTGATACCGGGTTAGGTCACCATTAGAGTTGGGTGAACAGAAAATGACACCAAGTGATTTGGGGTCATGAGTTGTGCAAAGGATCGGGCAGATGAGGTGATGATTGGTTTCCCCATGATGATGAGAAGTTGTGTGTTAAGTTTCCTTATGTTGTGAGTTAGGTGTTTCCACCTATGTTTTCCCCATGAAGTTCTCATAGTAAGAACAGTTGAAGTCAATAAATCCTTGAGGAGTTTTTCATCTTGTGTTGTGGTTGTGCTGAGGAAGGCTTGTGGGGAAATTTTGTGCCCTTGATTCGTGTTTGGTAGGAATTGTGATGTACAACCAAAACTTGGAAAGTGGGAAGTGCATCTTGGTTTGAGCAAGATGTACCGTGATCTTCGAAGGCAGTTTTGGTGTCCTGAAATGAAGAAGGAAGCTATGGGCTTTGTGGCACGGTGCCTTACCTGTCAGCAGGTGAAGGCCGAGCATCAACGCCCAGGTGGTTTGTTGCATTCATTTCCCATTACAGAATGGAAGTGGGATGATGTAACAATGGATTTTTTCGTGGGTCTTCCGTGGACGCCACAGAAGAATGATGCAATATGGGTGGTTGTGGATCGGTTAACAAAAGAGGATCATTTCTTACTGATTTAGGAGACCTATACAGTCGACCAGTTGGGTGAGATATATGTTCGGGAGATAGTGCAGTTGCATGGGGTGTCGTGGACCATAGTTTCGGACCGAGATCTGCGTTTCAAATCGCATTTCTGGCAAGGGTTGCAGAAGGCGCTTGGTACGAAAGTGTTTTTGAGTACTACTTTCCACCCGCAGACGGACGGGCAATCAGAACGTACGATCCAAGTGTTGGAAGACATGTTGAGAGCTTGTGTCCTAGACTTTGGTGGATCTTGGGAGAGGCACCTATCATTGGTTGAGTTTTCCTACAACAACATTTTTTAGGCTACGATTTAGATGGCACCGTTTGAGTCACTCTATGGGAGGCCATGTAGATCTCCATTGTGTTGGCTAGAGGTCGGTGAGTCTGAGTTGTTGGGGCCAAGTCTCGTGCATGAGACTTTGGAGAGAGTCAAGTTGATCAGGAAGCAGATGGCTACGGCTTAGAGTAGATAGAAGTCATATGTAGATCGGAGGCGTAGACCTCTTGAGTTTGGAGTGGGTGATAAGGTGTTCCTTCGGGTGTCGCCAAGGTTGAGTCACCGTCAGATTCAAAAGCAGGGTAAGTTGGTGCCCAGATATGTGGGAACTTTCGAGATCTTGGAGAGGATCAGACCAGCGGCTTACCGATTGGATCTTCCATAGCGGTATAGTGGGATGAATGATGTGTTCCATGTGTCGCAGCTTCGGCGGTATCACCCTGACCCATCTCACGTGGTTGATGTTGAGGATGTGGAGCTTGAGGCTGATGCATCCTTTGAGGAGCATCCGGTTCGTGTGGTGGATCGTAGTGAAAAGGTCTTGCGAGGCAAGGTTGTGCCATTAGTGCGAGTACTATGGCAGCATGATAAAGTTCAGGAAGAAACTTGGGAGCGGGAATCAGATATGTGGGCTCAGTGGCCCGAACTCTTCTCTTCGGTGGAGCAATGAGAATTGGGAACTCGGCTCGAGGAAGAGCCGTTATAAGGTGGTGAGGTGTAAGATCTCAGTTTTCGGAAAGGTATGTTCTTGTTATGTTTTGGTTTAATCCTTTGTTTCAGGTTTCAAGGAATGTATTCTGAAAGTATGAGAGGCCTTGGGGATGTTTCAGGGGCTCAGGGCACAGAAGAAAGGAGAACTGGGCAAGACAAGCCTGGGCGCATGGCTTGTACATGGCCAGGGTAAACCGTGCGGCCTGCCCAGGTAAGTCGTGTAGCTTCTCCTCCTCTAGACAGAAGCTTGCGCACGGTTTGCGCACGGTTTTCCAAATAGTGCAGCCTACCAAGGTAAAACCGTGCGGCCCTTCCTCCTCTAGACAGTGGCATGCACACAGTTTTTGCATAGTTTGCTAAACCGTGCGGCTAAACCGTGCGACCACTTAAAGTTGGGAAAAATTACAAAATTTCCACTCAGGGATTTAAGAACCCCACTTGGTATTTTCCTATATTACTCCTCTCTTCACCTTAGGCACGAACCAAACCTCCCAAGGACTTCAAGAGATCAAACTCCTTCGATTCTAAGGCATTTTTGGTGCCGTTGGTTGCAGATCGAAGCTCCGGGTAAGGCTAATCCCATCCTTGGTTCTTTTCTTGGTTTAGGGTTTGTATCTTCTCTCCCTCTTGTTCCGAAACTCAAAAACCCTATCTTTTTGGTGAGTTGTAGGTTGGAGCTCTAAAGGTTGGTTGGATCGAGGTCTAAGGACTCGATAAAGAGGGCTTTCAACTGCGGTTTCGAGGTAGGTGGTCTACAAGTTATATCCCATGGTTATTTAGGGTTTTTGTGCATGTTTACTTGTGTTCTTGTTTCGCTTGTTTAGGTTTTGAATAACCTTGGCATGCTTGGTTTTAATGATGTTTAAAATGGAAAATTGGAACCCTCACGATCCCCATGGGATGTGTTGGGATTGACTTGACCTAATTGGGCCATCCATGGGATGTGTCGGATTTTCCCGGGTTTAGGGATTGACATTAAACAAGTGACTTATGGTAGTGAATTGTATAACCCTTGATAAACATGTTGGCATGATTGGTTGAACTTAGAATAGAAGTTAGGTGATGCACCTAGACTTGGTAATGACCAAAGGGTTAATTGAAATGAATGAATGGTTGATTCACAGAATTATGAATGAGTTAAATGGGTTAATGTGTAAACTGATTAAATACCATAATGGGATAGATTATGGGTTTATTGTTAAATGCTTAGTGAGATAGGCATAACACATGGGAATTGGGTGAATGGTTAAATGATGTGAAATGGTAATATGTTAATGGGTTAAGGAATAATGTGAATTCCCATGTGGGTTATTGTGAATAGTGTTCGCCGAAGGGTAACGGTTTGGATGGTTGATGGTTACCTATATATAAGCATGTGCACATGGCTTTATAGAGTGGGGTATGAATTGAGGATCTACGCCCATGGGTCAAGTGAAGACTGAGGCTATAAACTCCACCCTAAATGCACAAGTTAGGAAAGGGGACTGAGGGTATATTCTCCTAACGGTTGCATCCACCCGGACTGAGGCTTCGAGGTGAGGATATGGTTGCTATGTGGGAGTTAGTCCTAGTGAGATAGGATAACGATGTGTTTACCCTCTTGCATGTGATTGTTGGAGTTAGACCCATGTAACATAATGTATGTGATTAATCCATGGAAATGTTATGAAATGGTAAATGATGATAATTGGTGTGAAATGAATGGTATTGGAAGTAGTAATGGCTTTGGCCCTAAATTGGTTAAAGGAACCTTAAATAATTACTTGAAATTTATCATTCATTTTCCTTTTGCATGCACTACCTGTTTATACTGGATATTTTGTAGACACCGTTGGTGGTGGCCTACTGAGTTGTACTCACACCCTGCTCGGGCCACCGTTGGGTACCCGAGCAGACTTCATGTTTGTAGGTCAGGATAAGGCCAAGGGTCCTTGCTAGATAGCTGAGTGGAAATGGGTAGCACTTGGTGGAGGATCCAGACTTGGAGTCGGAACCATTTTGGGGATTTTGGCCATTGTCTTTATTTTGGGATTTTGTTCACTTTTGCACTTGTAGTATGACATGTCATATTTATTGTTGGAAATGGTAGTTGTACTTATTTCTTGTTTATTGATTGTTGTTTCTGATATTGGTTGTTTCTGTTGTGGAATAATATGATATAATGGGGGTATAGTCTCCCCACTTGACTACATAGACCCCTACTGCTAGTCGGCAGCCTTTGACGTACGGGGAGGCGTGCTTAAGGTTATGTAACCACCCGGCTCGGAGCACCGGTTTAGTGGATTCCAGGTCGGGGACGTTACAAACACAATGCACTTAGGATAACCTCTTGTTCACCATACATGGAATCTCATGAGGTAAAACATTACCCAATTCATTGGAGGTCTATATAATTCCAGGACCACCCGTTACATTCATATTATGTACAAGCATTAGTGTGCCACATAGACCATACAATACAAGAACTCCTTTCATTAATTTTAACCCCACGATTAAAGAGTGTGGGTTACATACATATAATCCCACAATAAATTAATTATAGGTAAAAATAGGTGAATAACCTTGAGCATAAATGGGTAGGGTATTCACTACACAAATGTTTAGCATGGAGAAATCACAGGATAATTTCAAAAGCATAACGAGTTTATATAATGATTCATGGAAGGGTTTAATGAGAGTGAAATGTGGTATATCATTAATTGGAAATCATAAGGACCGTAAAAGGGATGTGAAAAAATATATTTCAACCTAAAAAATTGTAAATCAAATGGCATAATACAAATAAAGTTCTTGAATAAAGAGGAGGATGAGAGAATCCCCTTACTTCAACATACAAATGACTTAGGTAAAGATTATAATGAGAGGGTATAAATAATATCTCATTATTATAACATAATTTTGATATTAAATGGATTATTATGAATACATGATAACATAACCACTTAGAAATAAAAAGTCCTATAACAAAGGATGTGCTTTAATTGAAAAGAGGAGGGGGATAACCCTTACCTTGAGAGGGCACTTCTAAAAGATTGGGAGGAGCTTATTAAGGGATTGAGAACACATTGGGAGGGATTTAGAGAGGTTTAGGGTGAGGTAATTATTTATAAATTGGTTTTTAGTGAATAAGAGTGGTAGGTTGGGTGGTAATTTATAGCAAAAGAGAGGGTAATTCTTTATTAATTTCTAAACTTAGGTTTTGGACACTATATGAAAAAATAATCAAAACCAAAAACCTTACCATGTTTCTTGCCTATGGTTTCTGCCAAAGATGATTAGTTTTAAATATTTTATAATTCCATGAACTGAAAATATTAAAATAATACCATTGGTGATGTGTAAGTGAGTGATGTTTATAAAGAATTAATTTTAAAACCTTAAAATATAATATTGGTTTTGGAGGATTCATTCATGGTTTATAAAATTAATAAAAAAACTTAAAAAACACATTATTTTAAATGTAAAATCTATATTTTTTCATGGATTATTTATATCATTTATTACATCAACTTTTGGCTACTATGATGTTATAATGTAGACCATATATTTATACCGTATTTAATTTTTACCAAAAAATTAGACTGTTTCAGAAAATTATGAAAATTTCACAATTGAATAATTTAGACATGATAATTTCAAAAATAATATTTATTTTATAAAAATTATTTTCTAAATATGATAATTTTTTACTTTTAAATAAAAGTACTTATTTACTATAAAATACTAGTTTTTACATCACAAACAGCTTTCCAACCCTTATAAAAATTACATCTAACTTCATTAAATTATATTATCATTCATATTTAAATAAATATTATTTAATAATAAAATTTTATTAAAATAAAATTTATTTCGAAAATTATTTAATTTTTAAAAATATTATCTTAATTAAAACTATATATTTCCCAAAAATACAATTTTTATTTCTTCGCATCAAATTAAAATTTTAATCAAACTATGTATATAATAATTTATAAAGTAATAATAAAAAGGGATAAATATAATAATTATTTTATTAAAAGGGAAATATAAAAATTCATATTACTATGGACTTGATAAATAACCCCTTATTACACCAGTATATTCCTTAAGGGTAAGGTGTGTGCTGGTGGTGATTTCTTGGGGTGGTTCAGTGAACATGGTTTGGGCCATGCTCTCGATAAGATTGAACTTATCTCATAAATGGTTTCACTCATGTTTCAGTTATTGAATCTAAACTTGGGATTAGTTAAGGGAAAATCTTAGTGATTCTATCTCTCTCGAAAGCTCCAATAAATGATCTTTATAGGATACAATCCTACTAGTCGAGGTGATCGCTTATTTCGTCTATGTCAATTGGACTTTATCATAACCCTTAACATAATAATATTAATATTCACTGTACAACTACTATATTATCAATGGTTAAGATGCTTGATGTTATTTTAAATTTAACTTGCTATATTTTATAATGGTCCAGAATAACCAAAGTAGTGCATGTGTTTTCTATGAATACGTTAATTAATAATGCATTTTTTCATTTGAAAAGGGAATTTAATATATAAAAGTCCAAGTCATTACAGTGACCTTGGATCCTTTGAAAGATCCATCATTATAGTATTTTCATAATAAAGTATGATAGGGTATTTACTGCTAGGCACCACGTGATGCTCTTGGATTTTTTTTGAATCCAAACTATATATTTAGCTACCCCAAAAGCTGCAATATACTCAAAATATACTGTAAAATCGATGAACACTTACATCATGAAAAAATTTAATGAATGATAATATTATTCCCCTATAGTTAGGCCCAAATCTATAGGCAGTAAACTTTTCTTTTCTTTTTTCATATAATCTGCACCCACTCCTTCATTGAGTACACCCCATTCTTTACTGATGTTATGAATATCAATTATTATTCCTTTCAACATTTTACTTGGAACTTCAATTTTTTATCCTCACACTACACTAACACTATCCACAACTACTTTTTCATATTTCTCATGTAACTTGATTTATTTTGAGATTAAATCCATCAATATCCTACTTGATATAATAAAGGCCCACAAATATTATTTGTGTGGGGGGGGGGTAATATCTAGAACAGTACCCATGAACCACCTTTGGGTAAGATTATCTTGAAAGAGCTTGAAAACACTTTATAATAATTATCTTTAGACGAATTCATACCCTTTTTTATAACACACCCCATCCAATGAAATTATGGGGTTGTAATAATCCCCATATTATATATCATTACTCATACAATTGAATTTTCCCCCTTCGATAAAATACAGTGCCTCAGATATTATAAAATTTATTAAATAGGTTAGTTTCTACCTATTTTTCAGCCTCACGAAGAACTAATCCACCTGGATTTATGTCTTTTCTCAATATTATCTCACCTAATTATAGACCTACAAATGGGATTTCTTCTTTCCTCACAAAATCCATAATTAACTATCCAGGAATCCAATAAAATATACATCTATTTCCAATTCAATTACACTTATAAAATCCTAAATGGAAAGAAAATATAGATACATTGATCCTATTGAAACTCCACACAACTATTCATGATAATTGATAAAGTCAAATCATTAATAACTATAGATATATTAAATTTTCCTAATCCTAAAAATTCAAGAAAATTAATAAAACAGCATGAGAAAAGATAGAAATAAAAACTTGTAGGAACTTATATTAATCTGAGGCATTAACAAGAGTGTCAACAAAGGGATACCAGTCCTCAGAAAACATTACAACACTTGGGTAAGTGATTTTAACTCCATTATCAGAGGCCTTTTTTGTGTGAAGTAGTGATCATGAGTTTGATAACAAATAAAATCTTAAATGATCTCATAGAATCAAGAATCCCAACCTTAAACACCAATAATTTGAGGACCAAAGTATCAAATCTAAAACCTGATGTATCATATGGAAGCCTTAAACTATCAAAATAAATCATCAAAGTACATGAAAAAAATTAAATTACAAAAAAACTTGAAGAATGAAGGCGTAAAACAAGGAAAATTATTATTATTATTATTAAAAAAATCCAAGGTACATGTAATTAAAATCAATTTTTATATTCTTGAATTTATTTGACATTTATATGTATTTTTTAAATGGAAATAAAAAATAAAATTGTGTTATGAATTATTGTGCATGCCATAATTCCCAATACATGTGGTTTATCATGACATTAATTAAAAATTACTATCTTTGATATTTTAACCTTTAATATTCACAATTTTTATATTATACATTGGATTTGACAAGGACATGAAAGATATAAATTAATCTTGACCATTGATTATGCTATCATATAGAATATATATATAGATAAATATATTGTGATATGATAATGAATTGGAACTTTTGGATCTATTATTATATCTATTATTTGTCATCATTTTACCCTATCTTTGTTTTGTAATTATATACTCGCATTCGTTTGTCATCACTCTCACTTTCTATAAACATCATGATTCATATATGATTTTCAACAAAGGTTCTGATCATGACACAATTTACACTTTTAATTAACATTTCAATACTAATTTCACAACATGTTATCAAGATGAATTTTATCATGCTAAAATGGTTAGTCTAATTGGGTAAATTATACCTTATATGGTGAACATTGATAAAATTGTATTCCCCTATAAAATCATTGAAAAAAATATTATTTTCCCTTTTTATTACATAATTGTACATTTCTCTGTAACTCTTGAAAAGTAGTCATGAAACCTAGTCAAATAAATCGACTCCATTCCCAAAAATTGATGTGATTATAATTGATATCATGGTAAAAATCAACATGGTCGAGTTTTATGAAAATATAACGATTAATGTGTCATACAAATAATGAAAAAAGATAAATACACCACTAAAAGTGGTGGAAATATTAACAACTACATCCAATTAAAACAAAACATTTTGGAAATTAATGATTTAAACATGGAATGAAAAGGCACTGGTCACGAACCTGTTGCACTACTACAAAAACGGGCAAGGGAAGCGCTACCCTTTTATCAGCGCTAAAAAAAAGCACTGATAAAGGGGGCCTTTATCAGCGCTAAAAAAAGTGCTGATAAAGGGGGGACTTTAACAGTGCTAAAAAAGCGCTGTTAAAAGTGACCCTTTATCAGTGCTTTTTTTAGCACTGTTAAAGGGGACCCCTTTATCAGCGCTTTTTTTAGTAGCTCTGATAAAGAGGGGCTTTATCAGCGCTTTTTCTTAGGACTGATAAATTTTATGTTTCAAAAAAAATAATTTTTCATGAAAAATAATATATTGTTATATAAGTATATTTATATTGATATAAATATAATATATATATTTTTAAATATACATATAAATAGACTATTACATTTAATATATAAGAAATTTAGTTAAAATGGATTTAAAATATTTTAAAAAATATAATTAATTAATAATTTTCTAATTATTATTGATTGAAAATAATTTAATAACAATTTGAGGACACAAAAAATCAAAACAATTAATAAAAGATCTAAAATAAGTTGAAAATGTAACTCAAATTTCAAACAACCATAACTTTTGATCTGGGTGCCCGTTTGAGCTCTACAACATATCAAATCGAAGCCTGCGACGATATATACATGCTTGTGACCTAAGAAAAGCTTTTTTTCACATTTTTGGAGGCCAAAAAAGGCCCAAAAGTCCTCCAAAACCGAGTTTTTAATTGGGATACCCCGATTTGTTAACATTCAAACATGTTTAACTTCTGATCCGGATGTCCGTTAGGCCTGTACCACATATCATATAAAAAATTGTTTCATTTTTTTTGATTTGACTGGTTGTGGAGTTGAAACGGGCTTCTATATTAGAAGTTATGGTTGTTTTTACATTATATTTCTTTTCAAATACACAGATATATATATATATATATATGTGTGTGTGTGTTTATTTATTCATAAATATGTGTGTGTGTGTGTCTTTGTGTGTGTGTTGTATGTATGTATATATGTATTTATTTATTTATTTATAAACACACATAAAAAACATATTTTATAAATGTATTTAAAACTAATCTTATAAATATATATTAATATAAAAATAAATATACGGATAAATTTTTTTAACTACAGATATATATATAAATAGATATAAATATATATTAATATACGAATGAATATATATATACTAATATATGAATAAACATATATGTATTAATATAACTAAATATATTTATATTAATATGAATCTATATTAATATACAAATAAATATAACTATATATATATAAATAAATAGATGTATCATTAAATAGAAAAAAAAAACGAAATGGCTTAGTGGTAAAGGTGCAGGTGCGCAAGGGGGAGGTCGTGGGTTCGAGTTTGGGTGGAAGTAAGGAAGTGCGCGCGCAAGTGTGGGATGCATGGGGGCAAGGGAAGCGCACAGTAGTGGGAGTGGCCGCCTAGCACTGATAATGGGGGGGGGGGTCAAGCACTGTTAAAAGCTCCCCCCCGAATATAAATTTTTTTATTTTTATTTTTTTTTACTTTTATCAGCGCTTTTTTTAGAGAAGATAAAAGAGGTCTTTATCAGCGCTTTTCTAAGAACTGATAAAAGGGACCCCCCTTTATCTTCTCCTCGATTAACAACATAATTTTTAGCCCTGTTAATGCACTTTTATATCACTGATAAAAGCCATATTTGTAGTAGTGTTACATGATGAAACATTATTGATCTTTATCAAAAATCAATTTAGAGGATGGATAAAAGTTTCAGAAGAAAACTTTGTTGACCAGACCATGAAATATCACAATTATAATGAATTTTTACATCTTCAATTATTTTTTAAACCTTTAAGGTATTGAAAATAATGGAAATATGTAAATTCTCATGAGGTAGATCATTTCAAGTTTTATAGTGTTTTCAATAAATAATGTATGTTTTATCTCTTTTCTGCTTAACTTTAATTATTATATGTTTATTTCATTCTCTTTCATTAAACATGGATGAAAATATTTAATTCCATATTCATGTTATTGGTCTTGGAACATCATAATTTCTAATTAAATAACTTTATTTCATCACCCAAAATAAATTTAAATATTTATTAAAAAAATTATTTCATTCCCCAAAGTGCATGAATATATTTTTATAATTAAGGTTGGGTTGAATATGAAACATCATGTACTTCAAGGATAATATGAAAATAATATCTTTTGATATTATATTAAAGAATATTTATATTTATTAAATTATTATCACGCGGTAGTAATATTATAAAATAAAAAATAAACTATTTATTTTATTCTTGTGGGTTAACAATATTATGTCATATTACTAGATTGATGTCATTGACCTGACCCAACCCACTGGGACACCACTCAGATTAGTAATAAGCTGAGTGTGTCACCTCAAACCCACCTCTAATAGATGAGGGGATGATTACTAGCCCCAAGAAGGCATAACACACATGTGAGGCCTTTGCCTATATCACCCTATAATGGACACATATCTCCAATGCACAAAATAACCATAAAAACAAAAAAATGTATATATAAACATCCAAAATATATACACTGCGTGCATGAGAAATCACAAGAATAGTGCATTTCCACAAAGGGAAAAAACCTTAAGTACAATACATTTGACAAGATCTATGAACCCGATGAACCATAAGACATGGGGAAAGCTCCACCACACAGTAAGGAATCTTTAATTAATCTCCATCTATAGTTATTTTCACCACTATCATTAACCACTAAACTGATGGTCCCAACTATAGTGAAAACATATATTGATCCAATATCTTACTCAACTTTTTCTGGATTTGATGGATCATTCATATATTGTAAAAGACATAAAATTCATGACCAATATTTTTTTTACAAATAATATTGAAAAATAAGGTTCTTGGAACCAAGAGAAGATATTTTCAATTTAAATTTATAATTTATTTGATATATCAAAAGAAAGAATACCTCGGCCTTGAGATGTTTCCTTAAATAATATGATGATCATTCTAACCAAATTGGCGTAGCATTATTGTGTTGTGCAGACTCAAAGTAGATCCCCTCTATTAGTGATCCACACATGCTCATTCGATCTTTGAACAATGTCAATGAATCGCTGGGTGCTAGTTAGACCAATTTATTGTCTTGTGTTATTTTTCTTTAATCACTTCACATTCTTTTAGGCTTTAAGGAATCTCTATTTCACTTCTCGTTCCTGATAGGATGAGAGGAGGAGGAGGATCTTGAGAGGAATCCATTGTGAATAATTATTAACCTTATCTAGAATGCGATAACAGTCTATTTATAAACCCAGGGTTAGGGTTTGATATTTTTTTAATTGCACAAGAACCCTTAATAGTTTATTAAATCCATATGAAACCCCATTCCATTTAATAAAATAATATTATTATTTTATCACATGACATGCACTAACTGATTCAAATATAAATATTATTTTATGGCCTTGAAAATTAATATTTATCACCAAACCTAATCTTAGTATTCTTATCCTCCTAAACATTTATTGAATACTTGAATAAATATTATTATTAAATATTTATTCATTAATTCAATAAATAAATATTATATTCACATATGCATGAATAAATATTTATTTAATATTCTCATAACTAAATAAATTATTATTTAATAAATTTATAATTATTTATTGTAGTGTGTATAAAAAGTGATAAATAAATATCATATATTCGTATAATTAAACAATATAATGGATAATAAATATTTATTTAATGTTTGTGATCATTTAATAAATCTTGAATAAATATTAACTTTCATTCTGGAGAATAATATTTATTCCAATTTTTAAATATATATAATATTTAACTAAGATCAAAGAAAACACTTTGTGTTTGACCCTCTGGGCCTATTGTTTAGTGGAATTAGGTAGACTTGCCTAAAGTCTATTATTAATGTCTAGTAATAGGTCAAGAAAACCACAAATGAATAAGATATATTGAAACGATAAAACCACATTTAAATGCTCACTGCGTAATATAATCCCTTTGTCATGATATCTTATAAAGAAGGTTGCATACTCATGTCATCAACCTTAATTCTTGGTATATCTTTCTTTGATTATACAAAATGAACATTTCTACATCACCATGTCCATGAAATTTATTTTTATAGTTCCATTCCAATCAAAGGTTCGAGATATCAACTTCCATAAATATGTAAGGGACAAATCCTTCCTCGACTTATTCATTAATAATATATTATCTGTGACATAACCAATGTACCCAAATTTTCTGTGATCATATGTCATCATAGTTTATGGAAATACATAAAAGTAAGCAAGTCATGACATGAATTAATAATAATATTAAAGTCTAAGGATCATTACACACACTCATATACATGAGCACCCAATGAAACATAAACACGTGGAATTCCTAGTAGTGAGTCTGTTCACACAATCTCCTATCTTAGAGATTACCATGTGTGAACTTTATGAGATTAAGTCTCATATATTTATGAGTAATCAAACTTGATAGTCAATATACTATATTCCCCATCATATAATGTTAAGAAACTATAGAACAAGTTTAATAATATCATCATGTCACTTCAAGGTTCTCATCATTGTAAGAAACTGCTATTCCCTTTTTCAATGTGACAGATACCCTGATACATTATTACATTAAAGTCATAGAGAACTATAAAAAATATGTAATAATATATTTTTATTAATATTCACTTATTTGAATATACATACAATCCAAAATAATGAAGTTGGTTCTAGGACACTAACTCCAACAGACCCCCACATAAACTAGAGTCAACTGCCAATGAATTTCAGTATGCTAGCTCTCACATGATGATCATGTTTCTACTATGTTAAGGAATTAGTTAAGGAGTATTCCAAATTGTGTTTTTTAGAAATATTTCTCATAATAACATCAAATATTTGAGAAAAATACCTCAAGAGGTGATATTTCTAAAGTATACGCTTCGTCTGTTGATGTGACCTTGACTTTTTTATAAGAGCCACCACTTTAGTATTATCACAATAAAGTGTGATAGGGTATTTAATACTGGGCACCACATCAATATCCTTGAAAAAGTTGTGAATCTAAACCACTTCTTTATATACCTTAGAAGCTACAATATATTTGGAATCTGTTGTATAATTAGAAACCACTACTTTCTTTGATCTCTTCCATCTCACAACACCTCCATTAACAATGAAAATGTATCCCAAATGTTATTTCAAATAATATATTTTTTTTGGAAACTAACATTTGAATATCCCATGATTAATAATTATTTATCTCCTCCATAGACTAGGAACACATCCTTAGTATGCCTCAGATACTTAAGGATAGTCTTGACTTCCATCCAACGGTGGTCACTTGAGTTAGTGATTATCCCACACAACATCATTGAATATTATTGTGCATTGATCATATTAGAAATTTATATCCCAAACTACACTTAGTTAATAAGGCATTGTAAGTGGCATTCCGAGGTCAAACCCCCAAAGACAATTTGTTAGACAAGAAACCTAGTGGTAAGAATATTTTGAGTAGTATTTCTCACATTCACTCTCTTTAGTTTAGATTTTATTAAACTATGAATCTTGGGATTTAATATTAGATTAAAGGATGGGTTTAGGGTCAATTTTAGGGTATATGAAAAGGATAATACTAAATATAACTTGATATATACCTATGGTATAGGTTGAAAAGTGGTGAAAAATACACCAATTGATTTTGGTCCAACCAATTAGATTAACCTAACATAGAAACTAATCCTTAGTCTAGAGTAGTTGACAACCTAAGCATAGGAATCTTGGCTTATAGGAATAAATAATCACATGATATTGGTCCTAGATTGATCAACTCTAACTAGGTCAGGGTTGTTCAATTTGAATCTTCGATGGTCAGGGTAGTTTCAAAATAATGAGATTGAAAATTATTCTAAACCTAGTTATTATCTATAGGGTTACCTAGTTTTGATTTTAGATATTCATTATGTTTAAACTGCCCATACTATCGGCCTATAACCCTAAGTGGATTAGCCACACATGATAGTGTTAAACAGAAATGGGAAGGTGGGAAACATGATTTTAATAATAATAAAACAATTTAGAAAAAAGAAATCCACAATTAAAACAAGTAATAATTAATCAAAAACTTACTTTGAATAAAGAAATAATGAAGAAATAGTGCAAACGTTGTAGTTGAATGACAATAGGTATCAAAATGGGTGTCAAAATGAAATTCAGAAACGAAACAGGAAGATAACAGGTATATAATGGTAAACAATGCAAAAGAATTGACAAAACAAGGAAATGCATGAATTGAAACTAGTTTATAAGAGAAATACAGGAGAAACATAGGAATAAAATGAGAGAAAATAACATAGGTTTGGTCTTTTATATGTAGTGATGGAGCCAAAATATATATTGGCTCAAAGAGTACACAACATGTAAAATCTTTGCATTATTTAATGGCTTTAAGTGGCTTCTTTCTCAACTTAAACATGATGTTTAAGTGGATTTTATGCCGTGTACTGTAGATCCACATTCTTCTACAAAAAATATTAAATCTTGCAACATCCTCAGGCTGTATTATTGATATGGTGAGATCTCAAAATTTTCACATTGTGTAAGTTATACACATCATTTATGCGATTAATGTCTTTAACTTCCTTCATGTCACAAAATTTTAGTGGGATTTGGGTTTTGAAAAACTCATGATGTGTAATGTATATACATGTCATGTAATAGCTTCACATCATGTAAATGTTCACAGGCAGATCTTTAGTCCTTAGTGATGTTTTGAATGAGGAATACACATTGTAAACTCCTTTCAAAACATAAAAAACCCATTTTTTCCATATTTCAGTAATTCTTACCTTGAGTCTTAAATTCCTAATTCCTGCAAAAATAAACCAAAACCTAGTGTATTATCAAATAAAAAATGATTAAACCTTTATTAAATGTATACAAAATGTGTATATAAATCTAGCTTATCAAATTACCCCACACTTGAATAATTTCTTTTCCTCAAGCAAAAATAATCTTAATAAGTATTCCAAATGAAATAATTTTTAAAGTAAGAAATGTGCATTATGACCAGGAAAATAAAACTAAGTGAAAGTTGAAAAATTAAGTCCTCCAAAATCAATCTTGTAGATAAAATCATTCATGCCTCATAGTCAAGTTCTTTATTCATATTATTTCTTCATTTAATTAAAATTTCATAACTGTTCCTTAGAAACAATACCCATTTTTAAATTTACCTCACAATTAATTTTCTATCATCACTCAAGGTAAAATGTAACTATATTTATGCTCATACCCCGAATACATGTTCCCAACCATAATCTTTCATTGGTTCTAACATATCCACTTCGTAAATAAAAATACAAGTACAATCATAAGAGATTCAATAATATGGTTATAATTTCTCCGAGGTTGATAGAAGGTGGGAAAGTGATAAAAATAAAGCTTAAAAATTAGGGTACTCTCTAAAGTATAATGCATGATAATCGTGAACAATGTAATGAAGAAACTCCTCCAAAAAAATGTGTCTATGATCCAACAACTCAAAGTGGTTCCATGAGTATATCAAGAAAGTACCAAGAATATACCATATTCCTTTATTTTTATTTTTATTTATTTTTTGAAAATCATGTTTATGGAATCCCGCCTTCTTATTATATAACTTTTTATTATATTACAAACAGAGGATTTTTAAAGTCTAATGTCTTGAAAAAAGGTACATAATACATGAATAATTAAAAAAATATTTTAATCCCCTTGAAAATATTATTGAAAAGTTCATACTAAGTACAATTAATGCATCTCATAACCTTGATATATACATCAAATGAAAGGGTGAGCAAAAGTCCTAGTAAGGAAAATAAGTGAAACAGTTTACATGTGAACTTAAGAAATATCAATAAGAACATGGGGAATATCATAAATATACGATGAAGAGGAATATAACAATATTAATAACTTTAAACATAACTTTAAAATGTTTCTAAAACATTTAATTTAGACATTCATAAGCATATCACCAAGGTCTATCCCCAAGGTGTCATAAAAATTACCAAGGTTATTCACTAAGGTATCATAAAACCTGTCATCTCTAGAGATTAATTTCTTTACCTAATGCATTGGAGAGATATAATGGATAACCCTTAATATGTATTTATTTTCATGTGATAAAAATATATCATAATCATATATTTCATAAATAACCCAAAGAGAATAAAAGAAATGGGTTTCGTATCAAAATCGTGACGTTTTAAAAAGTGCTTAAAAACAAGATCATTATGTCATTTATAACCCATGGAAAGGGAATAAGGGTTTTATGTATGTAAATTCCAGAATCAAATATATAATTTTTATTTATTTATTAATACCCCTAGAGATTAAATAGGTTTGGGTATTCACATAAATAAAATAAGAGAATTTCTTGAGAAAGAGAGAAAGATATTTTGAGATGAAAATTCTACAGCATAACGGTTATACAACATGGTTTTAGAAAACATTAAAAAGAAAGGGGAAAAGGGTAAAAAACTCATAAATAACTCATAATATAGTATAGGGACATAATAAAATATAAATAAGATCATGGTATGGATATTTGAATGACATACCACATGGAAAGGAAACTTGAAAGAAAAGAGAAGATGCGATTTCTTTTATGAAAATTTGGCAGCCTAACGACATCACTTAAAAATTTAGAAAATGAATTGATGAGAGAAAAATGGTATCTCATCATATGGACATAAAAATTAAAGTAAAAGGGATAAATAATATCATAACCCAACTTATGAAAATGGAAATTCAAAGTCATAACATGAAAGAAGTGTGAACTAAAAGAGGAGGGTGAAAGATTCCCTTACCTTGAAGAGAAACTTCAAAAAAACTAGAATTTTGGGACCTTAGGGGGATTGAGGGAACATTGGAAGGAATCATTGTGAGGTAAAAATACCATAGATTCATTGAGGAGGAATTTTTAATGAAAGTAATGAAGGAATGGGTTGATATTTATAGCAAAAGTGAGGAAATATTTTATTAATTTTCAAGGGACACCTCATTAGTGGTATTTGCAAAACCATGGGCTTGCCTATGGTATTTTCCCATGGTATTGGAAACTTGGGACAACTCATAAAAATATTTTACTATACATAAGTAGACTAGAATTATTACATCATTATTACATCATTAATGATGTTATTAAACACACCGAAACTCAAAATTGTATTTTTACTATTCAACGAAAAACAAAAAATTTTATAAAAATATCATAAATTCATAATAACCTAATATAGATGATATAAATTCAAAAATAAACTCAATTTTATGAAAATAATTTTCTAATTATGAGATATTTAATTTAAAAAAAACACTATTTACCTAAAAAATACTAATACTTAACTAATAATTTCTGAAACAATTATTTACTTATGCTATTATATCACATTACCAATAAAGATGACAAAATTATATTTATACTTTATTAAGTGATGTTACTATTCCATTGACCACATCACTATTCATAAGGGTAATATTACTATTCATAATTTACTATTTACCAAAAATTAAGTTGATCTTATTAGAGTCCAATTTTCTTACCGATCACAACTATAAAAGACCATTTTTTGAAAATCATTTAACATTATTAATTATTTAAAGTATATTTTTTTAAAAATACCTTTTTCCAATATTATTCAATAATATAGAACTTCTATAAATTCATCCTATATTTATCTTGATATTTGAAATTCAAAATTTTTACCATAATAAGAAATAAAAATTTTATTTATACAAAAAGATTACACAAAGTAACTAAGGACTCATACATAGCCCCTTATAACACCTACATAGGACCTAAGAATAAGGTGTGCAATGGTGATAGAATCTTGGGGAGGCTCAGACAACATTTCTCGAGTGGTGATTTTTATCAGCTTGAACTTCTCCCATAAGCGATTTTGTTCAAGCTTAATGTGTTGGAGTTCGGCTTAGGCTTGGTTCAAAGAAAATACCATTGATGTTACCTCCTTCCCAAGCTCTGACAGATGGGTTTCATACTGCCCAATTTTACTGGATGAGTCCATCGAATCTTCTTTCTATATTAATTAACCATGATCATTTTTATTTATAAACAATAATCATAACATTAATAGTATAGTTTCCAATAGCCATATTGACCAATGGTCATATAACATTTGAAACCCAATTGTATCATTTTAATTATACTCACTTTATTAATTAAAGGATATAGTTTTGTTGAGTAAATAACACAAAAATTCAAAAAACAAATATTATTCAAAATCTTGGGTCGTTAAAATGTTTAGTCTATATCTCACATCCATCACCTAACCAAAATATGATCCATAATAAGATTCATTGGTCTGGTAATGGTGATTTTTGACCTTCCTAATACACAAACCATTTTTTTATATTTCTTTTTTTCAAATAAACTTGGTAAACATAGAAAATTCCATAAGTAATCATGAACAACATTATATCAATTTTGTGAAAGTTTCATCACATGTCTCCTCAATATCAACACCCCGTGTATGGCAGATAATAAATCCATCACACTTTTTTAAAAATAAAACCATGCATAGTACCAAGAGCAAGGTAAGAAGGGATAATAATCTTAAAACAACTCCATCCTAACAAGGCTATTCATGGATACTATGAGATAAAGAAGGGTAGATGTATAGGTGGGTATTAGAAAAAATGGCTAAAAAATGATTGCCTCAATAATTTTAAAAGTGTATTTGTTCAATCATAGCCTCAATAAGATTCAAATCCAATTTCTAATAGGTTAACATTCCCTAAGTATCTCTCAATAAATATACTAAAAAAATAATATAACAATGTAGGTCTAGAATCCTCTAGGGAATCAGAGTATAAAATAACTAGGAATCACTCAAGTAATAGTATCTAGTAATAAGTCAATCAAAATCAGTTGTAAGAATCTAGAATTTAGAATTAAATTACTCAACTCAGCAATCATGCTAAAAATATAAATAGGAATAAAAATGGATTTCAATAATCTACAACTTAATTATTTCTTTTATTTAAATGTGTGTAATGATATTTCAAGTTTAAATCACCATTTCAATTAAAAATGTCTCCTAGAAAAGTGGAAATTGGTATTAATCCAAGTTTATAGAAAGTAAATCTTAAGATATACCCCCCATAATTAAAACGATATAGTGTCCATACTATTCTAAAAAGAATTATGGGGGGAGAAAGTGAGTATAACATAGAAAAAAATGAAATGAAAATTTAGGATTTAAAATTAGGGAATCGAGATATCCCTATAGTGAATTTCATGCCATGGTGAAACTTTTTGGATTGTGGATTTGAAATTGTGTTACCTACAAAAATTGTTAGAAACAAAATACCTTCACTAGATAAAGCATTAGTACATAGGGGTTTAAACAATATGGTAGTAGAAATATGTTAGGTGAACACAGTCAACAATAGGAATAAATAACTTAGATAAATGCAATAAGTGACTACAAAGAATCTTTGTATGCCCTATGAAAAAATGATAGAAAAATAAAAACATAGGTCTTAAGAACAAAATGATAATAAAGAAAACCAAAATATGGTTTTCCTCACATAAAGCACTAAAAACAACATCTTCAACTAGACATATGGACAAAAGATTAGTTTGTGTCGTCCATTCACTTAGAAGTCTGCTACCTCCTGCAAAAACTAGTGGTGGTATTATCTAGCTCATAGGGGTGTTTGGTGGGATTAACAACCTTAGGAATGTATTGACCATGAATATTGTGTGGTAGGAATAGAATCTAGGAAGGCCATGAAGGGGACCCCTATTGAGTACATATCTGAAGATGGATCTCCTCAACCTATCTCTATAGGTCAACCATATGCTGATAAATCTAAAGCGGGATGCCAGAAGGTGGCCTAATAGGATTGTTAGTGACTATGGACGATGTACTAGAGATAGACATGGATAAAGTAAAGCTGTAGTAATATAAAAATAATCAAACCACATAGTGAAGTCAAAAATTGTATCTCATTCATATATATAAGAAATGATACATCAATGAATATAAGATACAATGGGAATAAAAAATAGACACCTAAAACAATGTACAACTGAGGAGGGGACTGAGACATAACTAGATAGTATAGACAGTTTTACCTCTATCTGCATCAGGCGTCGCCTCCTAAACAGTGGGTGGCTATAGCTGGCCCACCCTATTTATGTCATCTATAGATGTAGGGGCTGGTGGATCGACTACCATGGTGGGTGTCATAGTTCTGGAAGTAGGCCTGATCGAGGATGGTGAAAGGGAGGTTCTGATCCATAATGGGGTAGTACATATGGTATCTGGATCAATTATTGGAACCTTTTAAATAACATGGAAGGGTGGATCCCTTTCCCCATTAAGCCTGCTTCGATAAGAACTCATGATAGGCAGTAGGGTCGGTGATCTTAAGAGGTAGGTTGATAGGGTTCGTATGTGAGGTGGGAATAAATGATGAAGTAGGGTCTGTGGATGGTGGTGGATTGTAATAATTAGAGGCTGGTGGTGGGGTGGGGGTGGTGCGATGAAGGGAATGCAGAGGCAGAGGAAAATCTAGTGCTGGTTCTCTAGAATATATTGGAGAACATGCCGTAGGTCAGATGGAACTGGTGGGGTGGGTGCAGATTTGGTAGGTAGGGAAGCTGTGGTGTAAGAGGGTGGTGAAATGGTGGTAGTAGATGGTTCAGTTATATTGGTGGTGAAAGGGGGGGCTGATGGATCAACAGGGTTAGGGGTATTATGATATGGGGTAGGGGGATCATGAGATGGGGCAGGGGATAGGTCTCAATGTTAGGGCGCCTTTTCTACCTCCTTAATGCAATCTAGCACCCATCAGTAGATACTCTCATCCTTCCTCAATATCCCCATCTTGTGGAGCATAGGTAGATCAATGGGATCTATATTCCCAATAGAATAATAGAGCTTGGCGGCGTTAAAGGTGTCGAGATAGTGGGAAAGATGGGTAAATTTGTTTCTCCCATCAGAGTTCCATAAGTCTTTCATATATGGGTCTAGTAATAAAGGGAAAACTATCTGACCATGTTGAATGTGGGGCCTCCCATGGATGAGGTAAATATGATGACATCAATTTGACTAATGTTCCCATGAGCATCACCTAGGGCCATCCAGGAATGGGCTAGATCCTGATAGAGGATCATTAAGGTGGAACCATAAAGCTAGGTTCACTTCATCATTCACAAGTCATAAAAACTCCACCGATCCCTAGCGACCAACACCCAAAGATTTTCTACATCCACCTTGTTTGGATCCAACTACAAGGTTGCGAAAACTGGGGAAGTGATAAATGTCGAGGCCGACACTGAAATATCTGAGGGTGAGCTCCCATGGACTGCCTTTGAGATATAAAGTGACGTGGGTGATGGTGTCACAACCCAAACCACACTGGGGCTCGAGCCGCAACTACCCTAAGCCTGCCTCTATATTCCAGGGGGTGTCGACTAGCACCGAAGTCACACCAATCTTAGGGAGGCCTTTACCTAAGAAACTGTACACAAACACACAACCAAATCAATGAAAAAGTGTATAGGAAAAGGAAAAGATACAACACTGCTATATATAAACCAAAAATATACATCAACCTCTAAATATTACAAGTACAGAAAATTAAACTGATAGGGAAAAAGGGAAAAAATATACACCCAACCAAAAAAGTGCCACAAACTAGAAACAAGTGGAAAAGTAAAACAGCTAAGAGAGCCCTATTCCTAGATCCCAAGCTATGACCACCACAAGCAGTCAAAGCACCCCATATCCCTAAGATTCTATAAATTCATGATTGACCTATCTGTCGTCTTCAAGGGCACACCAAGTGTGGGAAAAATCCTAAGCCTGGGTGAGTATAAAAATACTTAGTAGGATGCCCTGAAGGCTCAAGGGAGCAACAAAAGATGTACTGAAGAGGGGAGAAGTATATAGGACAAGGTATAGTAAAAGAGTATAGCTCAAACAAAAAAGATAGTGAAAGAAAACTCATCCCAAACACAAGTATCTCAAAATAGTGAAAAGATGAACTTCTCATCGGGTCTTTTCTACCTATAGTAGGAGAGTAGACTCATCCAACCACTAGAAGCTAGAAATGAAAAGCACATGGAATACCCTGCACATCTTCACCTCTCCTAGAAGGAGAGTAACTAAAACCCAATAAGTGGGTACTATAATAGGATATATACATATGCTTAGTCAAAGAATCCCAAATGAGAGACTAAGGGGATATCCATCTCACAGTTCATCCCAAGAAGAATAGTAGCCAACAGTTCCATAAGTAACCACCAATGATGGACAACATCCCTTACGTCTTCTATGAACATGCGTTTTGAAGGGGATCAATCACCACGACTTGATACTATCCGCTTTGGGAGGGTCTGTCTCACCTGCATGGTTTTAGGTCACATCTTAGTGGAAAAATCACCCCTCTTACTCACGAGACAAAAGTAACATCAAATCATGACTCACCACAGATCCACAACCAGAAAGAGTAAACCCAAAGTAGAGGACCCACACCCTAGTGTGTCAGGGGGATTCCACTTTAATTGTCATCGTAGAGGATCCACACCCTGATGCGTTAAGGGGATTCCACTATTGTTCATCAAGGACCCTCTCCCTAGTGCGTCATGGGGATTCCACTCGGAAGTATCTGATAGAGGACCCACATCCATGTTGATGAGGGATTCCACTCTTGTTTTTGTATAGGACCCACTCCCTGGTACATCAGGGGGATTCCACTCTCATAGTAGTTATAGAGGACCCATACCCTAGTACATTAGGGGGATTCCACTCTCATAGTAGTTGTAGATGACCCACACCCATGAATATGGGGGATTAAACTCTAGGTAATTGAGGACCTATGCCCTACTCGGTAGGGGATTTCACTCAGAAGTTATCGAGGAACTACATTGGCCATCCCTACAGGATGGTACCTCTCAGAAAGAACTGATATGCCAGTGCCTGATCACTACTGTTGTCAGATGTTGCCTGAATAGGAATCACATCTAGAACATCTCGCATCATATCATGAAATCTACTATGGAGGGAACCATCACATTATATGTGAAAAAACACTCAGGATAGGCTACTTGCATGCCAAAATCTGAGTCCAAAAGAAGGAGATACAAGAGGTAGAAGATTTGTAGAGTGGTACACAACACGTGTGAGGCCCACATGATGTGTGAACCCACCTCACCTCCTGGATGTGTACCTATCCATCCTCAGGTACTAAACTTCAATCAAGTACCCCTAGGTGTGCCAGTGTAATCCTAGAGTACATGACACCTCTATCCAAAAAAAGGATGATGAGCGTACGATTCTCATTGTTGATCCAAAATAAAAAAACATAATTCTACCAACATGCCTCTTCAAACGGATCTTGATAACCAAACAGATCACACTATCATGATATTTATAGAAAAACACACATGATCAACTATTTATTCACTTGAATCAAATTCTCAGTGAAGAAACTATATTTCACAACATCATACATGAACAATGCTTCATGGACCCTACACCTCGATCGTGGGACACATCATATGAATCAAAATATTGTGATCCTTATGGAAAACACGTAGGATTGGATATTCATTTGTTTAAAATGGACACCCGGTGAAATAACTATATTTCATCGCAAATGCCCAAATCAAGCCTCATGGGGCCCACACCTTGATTTTTGTTTAAGCACTCAAAATCATTCTTGAAACATCCACCTCAACCCTAGGGTTGAAACAATTATGAAGGTGCATCAATCAGAATTCGTATGTGGAAATTATGGTGGGTCAAAGTTTTAATAATAATAATAATAATATATTATTATTTGAGCGTCTCGTGAACCCAGTCCACAAACACAATAAAGTCATCCAACATCAGTCCCAAAATGAACATATCAAAAACTGTGCTGCGCTACCATAGAAAGCTCGTCAATTGGACGCTCCATGTAGGAGTTATTGCAGGAAAAAGATTTAATAATTTCATTAAATATATTGAAACATGAGCATTTTGTGGGACTAGGTCGCGGGTTAGAGAAAAACATCTGAAATAGTCTTGAAAAGATCATATTGCAAATAGGGACATGCCACCATTTATAGTGCGTCAATTGGACTCCCCAAGCGAGAGTTATAGGGGTTTAACAAATTAATAATAATAATAATAATATTATTATTATTATTATTATGATCATCATTATTATTAATTTTTTTTTAATTTTTTTTAATTTTTTTCTTCCCTGTTAGGGTTTCTTGTGGGCCAACACCCTCATCCCGTGCCACCGTCTTGTCTGTCCCGGCCGTTCGGCCCCCACTGCCATTTGGCCTCCGCCGCCACCCAGCCTCCCGACCTATAGCCATCACCCAGCTCCCCATTGTCTACTGGCCTTCCGCCTCACCCAAAGCCGCCACCTGCCGGCCTACCACCTCACCCGGAGCTACCGCGGGCTATATCTCTGGACCGCCGCCGCCATTTACCTTGCCAGAAAACCTTATGTGGGCCACCATGGTCACTCCGGTGATCATAAAATTTATCTGAGACTAGATCTAGGATCATCATGACCCAAATCACACAACAATGGTCTCTACTCGAAGAATCGTTGATGTTTTGACGTGATGAAAAGTTGGTGGATCTTCCGCTCACCTCCGCGCCTCCTCAAACACCTGAAAATTGACTCCGAGCATAGATTGGGACTCCTCAGGTTGAGAGATTTTTCTGATATATTCCTTACTCTAAGATCGGATGTCGTTTGGGCATGATGAAAAGTTGTCATTGAAGAACGATGCAGAACGTGAAGAACGGGTTTCCATAAATCAAATCGGATGATGGTTGTTGTTAGTTTGGCCATCAAAAAAGGATTCCAAAGTAGTAAATTCAAAAAGAAATGATTTTTGACAATGAAATTTCAATTGGGGGGCTGTAGAATCCAAAACAGAAATCCTACCTTGATTTTGGATCTGCCATTATGTCTACTGTGCTCTGATCTACCAGCGTCTACATTTTCTTCATGATCCGATGAAGTTCAGACGTCAAATCGCCATCAGAAGCAGATGGCCGGAGCTTCACTGTTTGCAAGAGAAATGATCTAACTCTGACTCATTTATCCAAAATTCTATTTATAGGAAACTTCCAGCAGTCGCGAAATCCGAACCTCTCATGCCCTCTCACCCGAGGTCTTCCCTAGGGTAAACACCACGCTACAAAATCAATGGTACTATTAGATTTTTAATTCAAATTTCTTTTCAGAATTTATTAGGAGTAGCAACCAAATAAAATAATATCATTTAATTATTTTATTTACGATTATGTCCTCGATAAATATTTCCACTGAAGGTCTACACACACAAAAGTTTTATCCCGCTTAAGGTAAACGACATGCTCCCGAATCAAGCATGGACTCAGTTTTCTGATCCGAGCAACCGTTTGACAGATATCCCATTTTCATCATGTGCATAGTATAAAAATACTTAATATTTTTCTAAAATTTATTCTGGGCACACTGGGCCTCAGAATCGCACGCCTTCTCAACCCCTAGATTTGGAAATATATGTAGAAATATTTTAAAGTCATAAAAGGAAAAAAACGAGTCTCTACATCATTCCCTCCTTCAATATTTTCATCCCTAAAAAGAAAATCTTGGGAATAAAACTCAGGATACTAAGCTCTCACCTAGCTCTCCTACTCCCAAAAACTCTCCTACACATTTCCATGCTACCACAACATGTGAACTCGGGGGATGATCCATCCTCATAAGGTTCACTCCCATTGACGACACGTGTAGGAAAAAATACACGCATCTCCTCAGCTATGTCATGTGGAAAACATCATGCACCTATTCCAACTCTAGGGGTATGTCATGGAGGTAAATGACCTCTCAAACCCTCATCAAGATCTCAAATGTCCTGAAGAACCTTAGGGGTAACCTACCTTCCCAACCAAAAACCAACTTGCAAGCCCACATCATATCCTCCAACACCTGGACAATGCACTCGGTCTGCCCCAAACTCTCCACCAAACTCCGATCCCTGAGAAAGGGAGTGCACTGACCCGGGAGTTAGTCTACTATCACCCAGATGAAGTAATGGACCTTCACTATTCATGGAAGAACTATGAATAAGTTCATGTATATTACATCCCATTTCCACTCTGGGATTTCAAGAGATTGTAATAATTCACTGGAACTCGGTGCTCAGCCTTCACCTACTGATAAGCGAGGCATCATGAGACGAACTCAGCTATGCTTCATCTCATTCCAGACCACTAAAACTAGAACTGAAGATCCCTATACATCTTCCCCACACTGGGATTTATAGCTAAGAGAGAAGTGTGGAACTATCACATCATCTCCTCCCTCATCACAATCGAAACCACTATTTTTCCCTGACACAAGGTCTCATGATTCCCTCCAAAATATCCATATAATACATCAATTGTGGATATATGAGTCACAAAAGATCTCATAATTGGTGTCTCACAACTGGGACTCTCTTACACACTTGAGAAGTGAAGGAGTCAACACCAATGACTAAAGAAAAATTATACCCTCCTGCTCCACTAGGGTTAGCTGCAGAGAAGCTAACTGCTCCGAAGCTTCCTACACTAGGAGAGCCTGAAACTTTATGCTAAGGGAATTTTATACAACATTTCCCTTTCCTGGAATATAGACTATCTCAAAGTCATAGTCCTACAGGAATTTCAACCAGCACTGCCGCCTCAGGTTCAAGTCTCTCTAAGTGAAGACGTACCTGAGACTATGGTGGTCTGAGTAAACCATAAAGAACTCTCCCATGATGTAGCACCTTCACATTATTAGGGAGAAGACTACTAATTATGGCACCAGATAGTGAGTCACGTAATTTTTTTCATGGGGTCTCTATTACCTCAAACCGTACTTAATAAATTTTGTATTAAGGTTGACGTTGAACACACAAAGGTACCAATAAACAGGGCAGGTAATTAAACTCATCCAATCATAAGAGGCTAGACACAAAAAGCACATGGCATACCCCATGTGTCTTTAACTCTCTTGTAAGGAGAGTAACCCCAAACTAGACACTTTTTAGTACCCACTAGTGGCATTCTAAGAAAAATGAGGTCAAGTAGAGAAACTTCACTAGAAATGGTAGGACCTTCTTTAACACTCCACTGTACAACCCCGCCATGAATGCACAAGTCAGAGGGACTCATCCACCACACCTAGATACTATCCACTTTGGGTAGCACTAATTTTACCTCATGGTTTTTCTCACATCACAAAAATACATCTCGATGGGGGAAGTACCCTTCTTCCTCGTGAATTCAAAGCTACGTCAATCAACACCGACACAAGGTTACACCAACGCCCCGCGTCACCCTGGTAAAACTTCAAGAAAGGATCAGGGAGAAAATAGTACCTCACATAGTGTCTAAAAAGTTCTATTTCAAAAAGGTAGAAAAGAAACATAGTGTACCTCTTATCATCTTATGCACTGTAAGACTGTAAAAATTCATAGCATGCAACTTCTTGTGGCCCCAATCACCAACTCCCTGAGCCTGACGTGGGATAATTGGTGGTGGTGGAAGGACTTTAGAACATCATCCACCAACCATAGTTCTTACTTATTCTATACCAACACTGAATCCTTGGGGACCACCCTATCCTCGCTTGGGAGATCGCTGATCACGATTACATCTCTACCATGGAGGTTCATTTACTATTTTCCTAGGAAGCTCAGTATGTCTGGTCGGGTAGTCTCATGCCATGTGACCTCACTCGTCACATGAATAACACCGGCCCTCCCTAGGATACCTTGTTTATCTATAATATCCCAAACCATGTTCCTGAGTCTGATCATGGGAAGACCTTCTACATTAAGGCCCTGCTAACTAATGTCTTACAGTTGTGGAAAATGTCTCAGATATGACATGTCCAATACCAAAACGTACTAACTAGAATTCCACTGATAGAAATATCTCTACCACCAATACCTGATCCATCACCCCAGTGTAGGTGGGGATGAAAAAGGGCACTAAGTCGACATGGATCTCTATGTGTATACCCCACTCAAACTTCCATGATCGGAAGTAACCGTCGTGGATCACATCCAAAGAGTACCGAGTAAGGTCTGAAATTTTAGTCGCATACTCTACCACCACCATACCTCCATGTTGAAGATCCAAAATCTCCCTGAATCTGAATGGAGCATAATAAGGAGGGGTAATACTCCTCACAGAATAGCTGCTAGAATTTATCCCACGTGAGTTCCAACTCACGCGCATCTGTGTAACCAAAATCCACCAATATCCAGCTGCTCTATGAAAAAAACTAACTGTCAAAGCCACCATATAATCCATCAGTGTCCAAACAAGCCTGAAGAGGTAGACCACTAACTCTATACAATCATCTGCTGCTTGAGGATACGACTCACCACAGAACCTCAGTGTTCTATAGTGTTGGAACCCACGAAGTGCGCTTAGCTTGTGCATGTCCCCAACCTACTATGCTGGGACTAACTGCTGCTCAACAGGTAGAGGTACTGCTACCTGTTCACCTAAAAGAAGGGGGATCATGTTATGGATCCTTAAATAAGGCCTCATCACTCACAAAATATTCGTCATGAACCAAATATAGTATCCTGGATGGTTGTCATTGAGGAGGCATCTCGAATTCATTAAGGAGTACCGCAGTCAAAGAAAATACATACATACATACATACATACATACATACATATATATATATATCAATAATAATGGAGAGATAACTCAAGAAGGATAGTAAAAGACTCAATCCTATATAATTCATGTACCAAAGTTCCATGAAACAAATGTCTCAGCATACCAAGTCGACAAGCGGGTAATCAGGGTCCTGGCAAATGGCTACGTCGGCCACCACACCATCACTAGACTCCCTAGCCTGAGAGCCACACTCGATACATTTTGACACTGTTACCCTTAACCCAACCAAGATTTTTTTTAGAGAAACATTAGAACAAAGACCCAAGGGTCTAACCACCTCTAATACCACTTTGTCACAATCTGACCCATGCCAGGGCTCAAGCCGTAACTATGCTAAACCCACCTCCATAGGCCAGAGGGTGGTGACTAGCACTGAAGGAACAACAATATTGGGGAGGAATTTTCCTAAGAACCTATACACATGCACACAAACTATAAGGCCCCGGCCTTAAACCTTAATTAATATTGAATTAAATGAATAATTCACATTGAGGATATTTTCAGGTTTAGAGTTTTAGAGAATTAGAACATAACTATTACATCTCCAAAGATTACAAAGTAGTCACTTCTACTAAGTTTCCATAAAAAAAAAACTCTTAAAAGAAACATGTCTAGTTCCATGTTTTATATAGCATGACATTCCCTTGATCCCATCCTTGACCTTATTCCACATTAAGTCCTGTGAAAAAAACATTTCAAAAAAAAACTTGGGGTGAGCATAAAAAGCTCAGTAAGGGATACACAAAGAATGAAAACTGTTAGTTTTTCAAACATCAAGTAAACCATGTATACTCTATCAAATTAATACCTTCACCTTCATTAAGTAGTAAAAACTCTTCACTGAATAAAGTATCATTACTTACCTTTTTGTAACCAAAGGATTACTATAAAACCCATATAAATAACACATAACATATATAAAGGTAACTTGGGACATAAACATACTTAAGTGGAATAACCATACGGTCGACTTCCACACATATCACTTAATGGAATAGCCATACGGACAATTTCCATACATACTTAATGGAATATCCATACGGCCAACTTCCATACCCAATGCATTGGAGGTTATAACGTAACCACCCGTCCTGGTATTCACGGCACCACCCGTCATATGGTTTATCACGTAACCACCCGTCAAATGTCCAAGTACCAATATAAAATCATAAAACATAAAACCAATATAAAGGAAGGATAACATTTCCACATTTCAATAACAATATATCATAATATAATCCTTTATCAAAACCATTTTCAATACCAAAATACATAAAAGAGTATATGGTATTTATTTTATTTTAAAAACATTACGGCTTCTTGAGGAAGCCAAAGACCAAATAATACTCGCGGCGGCGGAAAAGGTCGTTGTCACCGCGTACGTTAAAAAAAACATTCCTTTTTGTCGTTTAGTAAAACACTTCGTAGAAAAAGATTCCTTTTGTATAAAAGTAAAATTCAAAGGGGTTTATACACCGTATAAAAGAAAGTTGTGTATAAAATGAAATTTGCCTCAATGAAAGGAGATTGAGACGAAGTCCCTTACAAAGATTATTTTTTAAAATAAAATAGATCTATTATGTGTATTAACTATAAGTAAACATAAATAAAGTACAAATACAAGATAGGACATAATAATATCATGACATAATTTGAAAGTAGGAGATTAACCCAAATAATGGTAATTGGGTTAAGAAGTTCCCTTACCTCAGGTCTGACTTGACTCGATCATTCTTTAACGTCCTGAATAATAAACTTGAGTTAATTTATACTTGATTAAGAACATTTTTAAAGTTCATTATTCCTTTTATATCACTTATTGCCATGTTATAAACATTATGTAACCATTTAAGTTAATAATGTCTGTTTTGTCAATATTTGGTTCTTAAGTCGAAAGTGGACTTCTTACAATTACATGTTGTTCGTGTGGTCAAAGGTTCTTTATATCCAGAATGACATTCCTGATTTGGATATCATATATATCATATATATCCAGAATATACATGTATTTATAATATTACATAATCATTTAGAGGTAAGAAATGAAATGCACCGTTCATGGAGACGGTAAGCCGTACGTACGCATGAACGCTACTTTCATTTCTATTTCGTATTTTATAGAATGGAATCATAATGATATAAGAGTATATTATAATTCCAGTATAATAACATATATAATATCATTAACTTTATCCTTTACACATCCCACATATGGTATTAACGAATCAAATCACTTTCAGGGGGCGGTAGTCCGCACTTCCTAAAATGAAGATATCGTGTTTACCCATAATGGAAACAATAATGGTATGCCATAAATGAAAAATACAGAAGATTAAGGAAAGAATAAACATATTATATATCATATATAAAAATAGTGACATCATAATGTCCACCTTTTAAGGTGTTAAATGAGTATTGAACAATCATCGTTTCGGGAGGCAGAATTTCACCATCCACGGAAACCGTATGTTCTTTAACCATTTGATGTAGTTGTGTGAGAGTGTAACTAGAATAAATCTTATAAAAACATCCTAGTATATTTAAGATACTGGTTTTGTTACAAAATAAGTAAATAAAAAGAGTTTAGGGGGTTGGAGAAGCAAAATAAAACAAATGAACAAGAGAGAATGAATTACCTTTAAAAGTGTAACTCCTTTTTATTTGAGCCTAAAGGCTTCCTTTGAAAGGATTATGCCCAAAGGGAATCCTCTAGGATGAGGAGAGGGATGTGGAGAGAGTAAATGGTCAGGGTATGGCCGAGCCAAAGGCTTGAGGAGTGTGTGAAATGAGGTAGAGGTGGGGGCCTTTTATAAGAGGAGAGGAGGGGCACTTTTGGAAATCATGAAACTATTATTTTATTTTCAAAATTGTTTCGAATTTATAAGGTCCCACATTGATATATTTCTAAGATAAGATGATAAGGGTTCGAAATATACCCATCCAATATGTTTTGGATATGTGTAGGTTTTAGATATTACATTATCTTTTCATTTTATTTAAATCGTTAAATAATGAGGTCATCGCTGCATCATCATGATGTCATAAATAATTTAATTTATTTAAAGTCTAAAAATTATAAAAAAAATACTATGATGTAGGAAATCTTTTTAGCTTTCCAATGAATATTTATAATAAAAAATATGATCTTTATAACCCCATGTAAAAATTGTTTTTGTAAAACATATTATGTTTGTGTCATTTTTACTTTTACATTAAATAAAAAGTTATTTATGTCATTTCCCAACCAAAGTGGCTCCATGAGGTCCCCAAGTTGACCCATGGCTTGTATTGGTCGGCCATGACACATCCAATGAGGGTAGTACATGTGTCAGGCTCATCTCATATTATTAAAACACTACACTAATTACCACTAATCGCGATTAAAAACTTAATAAGTTACTATTCACCAAAAAATTATTTTATTCTCATTGAACCACATTTTACTTCTTAATGACAACCATGTATGTCGGATTTTTGAAAATCAAAACACAATGATGGCAAAATTTCATTTAAACGGAAAATCAGTTTTTATAAGTACCACTTAGTGGTTTCATTATTCATCAAAAATTGAAGTTTTTCAGAAAATTACCAAAAATTCACCCTAAGCTATATTTGATATTACGAATTCAAAAATGAAGTCTATTTTAAAAAATTCAAAACATATAAGTCACATTAATTAATTTAATAATTAATTCCCGCTGTCAGAGCAAATAGCGTGTTTTTATGAAACAATAAGTATCAAAAGATTGACACTAGTTTAAGTCCGATTTCAAAGTGAAATTAATTCCAACGACCACTATTGGATTTAATGGTAAAAATATTTTCTAATTTCACTTTAAAACCAATTCAAAAGATAATCTAATCATATAAATAAATTAGATTAAAAAGAGGTTTTGAATTAAAATACAACATTCTACACTATTCATTAAAAAATGAACTTTATCGGAAAGGTACCAAAAATTTACACAAAGTAAATTTTGATGTCCCGATTCTAAAGAAGAGTTATTTTTGGTCCAATAGAATTTATAAGATTGATCAAAACTATATTTAATGACGGTTCGCCGTCAAAAGGTGATAAGTGAACCCTTAGTGAAAATTAGGGTATAAATGCCTAAAATTGAACTCTTTCCGTATTTTAAGCCTTTATCTTTTATTGGGTAAATGTAAAAACATTTAAAAACATATATAATCATATTTTAGTTATTTCTTTCCATTCCCGCCAGTACAACGACTACTTGTTAACTAACATTTAAAATAATATTATTTTATTACTTGTGTGCAACGTAAGTTTTCAAAGAAACTCATCATTGCGTATCGAGTACGCTATCGAACGTAGAAACCCCTTTTAATTAAAATTAATATTTAATTCTTAAATATTAATAAATATGAAAATTCTTTATTCTTTAATTACCTGGGATGTTACATCCTTCCCCCCTTTTGGGAATTGCGTCCTCGCAATTTTATTCACTTATCAAAATAAGTGGGGGTATTTATCCCTTATAGCATTTTCAGATTCCCACGTGGCCTCTTCAATCACATGGTTTTTCCACAAAACCTTTACCTGATGATTCACCTTATTCCGTAACACCTGCTCCCTGTGGTCAAGAATCTGAACTGGTTGTTCTTCATAAGATAGGTTCTCCTCCAGCTGAACTACCTATGGACTCAAAACATGAGATGGATCTGGCATATACTTCCTCAACATTGAAACATGAAAAACATTGTGTACCTGAGATAAACTCGGAGGTAAAGCCACTCGGTAAGCAACTGATCCAACTTTCTCTAGAATTTCATATGGTCCAATAAACCTTGGACTCAGCTTTCCTTTCTTACCAAATCTCATCACACTTTTCCAAGGAGAAACCTTGAGAAAAACATGATCACCTACCTCGAAAGATAGATCCTTCCTCCGGTTATCCGCATAACTCTTCTGCCTGCTCTGAGCTGTTCTCATGTGCTTCTGAATCAGCTGAACTTTTTCTGCCATCTCTTCTACCAATTCTGGTCCCATCAGCTTCCTTTCACCCACTTCATCCCAAAATGCTGGAGTTCGACACTGCTTCCCATATAATGCCTCAAATGGTGCCATCTGTATACTGGAATGAAAGATGTTATTATAAGAAAACTCAACCAAAGAAAGATGTTGGTCCCAACTTCCCTGATAATCCATCGAAAAAGCTCTTAGCATATCCTCCAAGGTCTGAATTGTTCGTTCTGACTGCCCATCTGATTGAGGATGAAAAGCTATACTAAAATTTAATTCAGTACCCAACGACTTCTGAAGGCCTCTCCAAAAGTTAGATGTGAACCTGGGATCACGATCAGATACAATGGAGAGGGGAACTCCATGTAACCTGACTATCTCTTTAAGATACAAACGGGAAAGTTGATATAGGGAAAAAGTATCTCGTATAGCATGGAAATGAGCAGATTTAGTCAAGCGATCAACAATAACCCAGATTGCATTATTACCTCGATATGTCCTCGGTAATCCCACAACAAAGTCCATGGATATGTTTTCCCATTTCCACTCTGGCACTGGTAAAGGCTGAAGCATCCCTTTCGGTAACTGCCGCTCTGCTTTAACCTGCTGACAAGTTAGACACTTCACAGTAAAATCAGCAATATCTCTTTTCATTCCATCCCACCAGTAATACTCCCGCAGATCTCTGTACATCTTAGTACTGCCAGGATGAACTGAAAACGGGGAACTATGAGCCTCACATAACAACTCATTCTTCAACTGTGAATCACAAGGCACACATAATATCTTCCCAAACCTCAAAACACAATCATTATCAATGTTGAATTCAGGCAACTTACCTTTCTGAACTAGCTCTACCTTTTTCTTCAACTCACTGTCTCGCTTCTGTGCTTGCTTGATTCTGTTTGATATAGAAGATTTCACTGATATCTGAAACAAAACAGAAGAACATCTTGTACCAACAACTTCTATGCCAAATTTCATCAAATCTTTAACCAAAGGATCACGTTCCAAACGCAACATTGCTAATGAAGCATTACTTTTTCGACTCAAAGCATCATCCACTTTATTTGCTTTTCCCGGATGGTAATGAATTGTACAATCATAATCCTTGATTAATTCCAGCCATCTCCTCTGTCTCATGTTCAATTTTTTCTAAGTGAATATATACTTTAAACTTTTGTGATCAGTATATATTTCACACTTTACTCCATACAAATGATGCTTCCAAATTTTTAAAGCAAAGACAACAACAGCTAATTCCAAATCATGTGTAGGGTAATTTACCTCATGAGTTTTCAACTGTCGTGAAGCATAAGCAATTACCTGATCATTCTGCATAAGGACATAGCCAAGTCCCTTCAACGAAGCATCACTGTATATAACAAACTCACCATTCCTGGAAGAAAGTACCAAAACTGGAGCATTCACCAATCTTCTTTTCAACTCCGTCGGTAGTAACCTGAGTCAACTAAGCCATCACTGCAACAAACTGTTTAGTTCTGATTCTGACCATCTCAGGATACTGATTTCAAATGTCATTTCCCTCTATATTCCTTCCCAGAAAAGTTGTTCTGTTTCCTCTATGAAAAACCATTCTTAACCCATAAATATCTTATACGAAGCAACATGGTAATATTTAAATGCTATATCATTTAAATCATACCATAAATTAACTTCTAATTTAACACTTTTCTAACTCCTAAAGTTGTCTAAACCGACCTTTGATACCAACTATAAGGCCCCGACCTTAAACCTTACTTAATATTGAATTAAATGAATAATTCACGTTGATGAAATTTTCAGGTTTAGAGTTTTAGAGAATTAGAACATAACTATTACATCTCAAAAGATTACAAAGTAGTCACTTCTACTAAGTTTCAATAAATAAAAAAAACTCTTAAAAGAAACATGTCTAGTTCCATGTTTTATATAGCATGAAATTCCCTTGATCCCATCCTTGACCTTATTCCACATTAAGTCCTGTGAAAAAAATATTTCAAAAAAAACTTGGGGTGAGCATAAAAAGCTCAGTAAGGGATACACAAAGAATGAAAACTGTTAGTTTTTCAAACATCAAGTAAACCATGTATACTCTATCAAAGTAATACCTTCACCTTCATGAAGTAGTAAAAACTCTTCACTGAATAAAGTATCATTACTTACCTTTCTGTAACCAAAGGATTACCATAAAACCCATATAAATAACACATAACATATATAAAGGTAACTTGGGACATAAACATACTTAAGTGGAATAACCATACGGTCGACTTCCACACATATCACTTAATGGAATAGCCATACGGCTAATTTCCATACATACTTAATGGAATATCCATACAGTCGACTTCTATACCCAATGCATTGGAGGTTATAACGTAACCACCTGTCCTGGTATTCACGGCACCACCCGTCATATGGTTTATCACGTAACCACCCGCCAAATGTCCAAGTACCAATATAAAATCATAAAACATAAAACCAATATAAAGGAACGATAACATTTCCACATTTCAATCACAATATATCACAATATAATTCTTTATCAAAACCATTTTCAATACCAAAATACATAAAAGAGTATATGGTATTTATTTTATTTTAAAAACATTACGACTTGTTGAGGAAGCCAAAGACCAAATAATACTCGTGGCGGCGGAAAAGGTCGTTGTCACCACGTACGTTAAAAAAAACATTCCTTTTTGTCGTTTAGTAAAACGCTTCGTATAAAAAGATTCCTTTTGTATAAAAGTAAAAGTCAAAGGGGTTTATACACCGTATAAAAGAAAGTTGTGTATAAAACGAAATTTGCCTCAATGAAAGGAGATTGAGACGAAGTCCCTTACAAAGATCATTTTTTAAAATAAAATAGATCTATTATGTGTATTCACTATAAGTACACATAAAGAAAGTACAAATACAATATAGGACATAATAATATCATGACATAATTTGAAAGTAGGAGATTAACCCAAAGAATGGTAATTGGGTTAAGAAGTTCCCTTACCCCGGGTCTGACTTGACTCGATCGTTCTTTAACGTCCGGAATAATAAACTTGAGATAATTTATACTTGATTAAGAACCTTTTTAAAGTTCATTATTCCTTTTATATCACTTATTTCCATGTTATAAACATTATGTAACCATTTAAGTTAATAATGTTTGTTTTGTCAATATTTGGTTCTTAAGTCGAAAGTGGACTTCTTACAATTACATGTTGTTCGTGTGGTCAAAGGTTCTTTATATCCAGAATGAAATTACTGATTTGGATATCATATATATCATATATATCTAGCATATACATGTATTTATAATATTACATAATCATTTAGAGGTAAGAAATGAAATGCACCGTTCATGGAGACGGTAAGCCGTACGTACGCATGAACGCTACTTTCATTTCTATTTTGTATTTTATAGAATGGAATCATAATGATATAAGAATATATTATAATTACAGTATAATAAAATATATAATATCATTAACTTTATCCTTTACACATCCCACATATGGTATTAACGAATCAAATCACTTTCAGGGGGCGGTAGTCCGCACTTCCTAAAATGAAGATATCGTGTTTACCCATAATGGAAACAATAATGGTATGCCATAAATGAAAAATACAGAAGCTTAAGGAAATAATAAACATATTATATATCATATATAAAAATAGTGACATCATAATGGCCACCTTTGAAGGTGTTAAATGAGTATTGAACAATCATCGTTTCGGGAGGCATAATTTCGCTATCCACGGAAACCGTATGTTCTTTAACCATTTGATGTAGTTGTGTGAGAGTGTAGCTCGAATAAATCTTATAAAAACATCCTAGTATATTTAAGATACCGGTGTTGTTACAAAAGAAGTAAATAAAAAGAGTTTAGGGGGTTGGAGAAGCAAAATAAAACAAATGAACAAGAGAGAATGAATTACCTTTAAAAGTGTAACTCCTTTTGATTTGAGCCTAAAGGCTTACTTTGAAAGGATTATGCCCAAAGGGAATCCTCTAGGATGAGTATAGGGATTTGGAGAGAGTAAATGGGCAGGAGATGGCCGAGCCAAAGGCTTGAGGAGTGTGTGAAATGAGGTAGCGGTGGGGGCCTTTTATAAGAGGAGAGGAGGGGCACTTTTGGAAATCATGAAACTATTATTTTATTTTCAAAAGTGTTTCGAATTTCTAAGGTCCCACATTGATATATTTCGAATATAAGATGATAAGGGTTCAAAATATACCCATCCAATAGGTTTTGGACATGTTTAGGTTTTAGATATTACATTATCTTTCCATTTTATTTAAATCATTAAATAATGAGGTCATCGCTGCATCATCATGATGTCATAAATAATTTAATTTATTTAAAATATAAAAATTATAAAACAAATACTATGATGTAGGAAATATTTTTATCTTTCCAATGACTATTTATAATCAAAAATCTGATCTTTATAACCCCATGTAAAAATTGTTCTCATAAAACATATTATGTTTGTGTCATTTTTACTTTTACATTAAATAAAAAGTTATTTATGTCATTTCCCAACCAAAGTGGCTCCATGGGGTCCCCAAGTTGACCCATGGCTTGTCTTTGTCGGCCATGACACATCCAATGAGGGTACGACATGTGTCAAGCTCATCTCATATTATTAAAACATTATTTTTACCTTAAACTACACTAATTACCACTAATCGCGATTAAAAACTTAGTAAGTTACTATTCACAAAAAAATTATTTTAATCTCATTGAACCACATTTTAATTCTTAATAACAACCATGTATGTCGGATTTTTGAAAATCAAAACACAATGATGGCAAAATTTCATTTAAACGGAAAATCAGTTTTTATAAGTACAACTTAGTGGTTTTACTATTCATCAAAAATTGAAGTTTTTCAGAAAATTACCAAAAATTCACCCTAAGCTATATTTGATATTACGAATTCAAAAATGAAGTATATTTTAAAAAATTCAAAAAATTTAATTCACATTAATTAATTTAATAATTAATTCCCGCTGTCAGAGCAAATACCGTGTTTTTATGAAACAATAAGTATCAAAAGATTGACACTAGTTTAAGTCCGATTTCGAAGTGAAATTAATTCCAACAACCACTATTGGATTTAATGGTAAAAATATTTTCTAATTTCACTTTAAAACCAATTCAAAAGATAATCTAATCATATAAATAAATTATATTAAAAATAGGGTTTGAATTAAAATACAACATTCTACACTATTCATTAAAAAATGAACTTTATCGGAAAGGTACCAAAAATTTACACAAAGTAAATTTTGATGTCCCGATTCTAAAGAAGAGTTATTTTTGGTCCAATAGAATTTATAAGATTGATCAAAACTATATTTAATGACGGTTCGCCGTCAAAAGGTGATAAGTGAACCCTTAGTGAAAATTAGGGTATAAATGCCTAAAATTGAACTCTTTCCATATTTTAAGCCTTTATCTTTTATTGGGTAAATGTAAAAACATTTAAAAACATATATAATCATATTTTAGTTATTTTTATCCATTCCCTCCAGTACAACGGCTACTTGTTAACTAACATTTAAAATAATATTATTTTATTACTTGTGTGCAACGTAAGTTTTCAAAGAAACTCATCGTTGCGTATCGAGTACGCTATCGAACGTAGAAACCCCTTTTAATTAAAATTAATATTTAATTTGTAAATATTAATAAATATGAAAATTCTTTATTCTTTAATTACCTGAGATGTTACACAACCAACTCAATTCAAAAGTGTAGATGAAAAGGAAAATATACAGCACTACTATATATAAACCACAAATATGCATCAACCTCTAAACAATAAAAGTATAGAAAATTAAACTGAAAGTGAAAAAAGGGAAAAATATATGCCCAAACAGAAAAGTGTCACAACCCAGAAACAAGTGAAAAATTAAAATAGCTAATAGAGCCCCACTCCTAGATACCAAGTTACGACCACCGCACGCAGTCCAAGCACCTCGTATCCCTAAGATCCTCTAAAGTCATGATCAACCTGTCCATTGTCTGTAAGGTCACACCAAGTGTGGGAAAATCCCAAGCTAGGGTGAGTATAAAAATACTTAATAGGATTCCTCGAAGGGTCAAGGGAGTAACAAAATATGCACTAAAGAGGGGAGTAGTAGATAGAACAAGGTACAATAAAAGAGTAAATCTCAACCCAACAAGATAGTGAAAGAAAACTCATCCCAAACATAAGGATATAAAAATAGTGAGAAGATGAAATTCCCATCAAGTATTCTCTACCTATAGTAGGAGAGTAGACTTGTACAACCATGAGAATCTAGACATGGAAGGCACTTGGCATAACCTGCACATATTCACCTCTCCTAGAAGGAGAGTAACCAAAACACAAGGATTGGGTACTACAATATGATATATACATATGCCCAGTCAAAGAATCCCAAACAAGAGAGTAGGGGATATACATTTTACAACTCAACCCATGAAGAAAAGTAGCCAACAGTTCCATAAGTAACCACCAATGATGCCCAACATCCCTCATCTCTTCTCTGAACACACGAGTCGAAGATGCTCAATAACCACACCTTGATACTATACACTTTGGGTGGGTCTATCTCGCTCACATGGTTTTAGGTCACATCACAAGGATGTGTCTCAATGGGAAAATCGCCCCTCTTACTCATGAGTATAAAGTAACATCAAAGCGTGTCTCTCTACTGATCCACAAACGGAAAGAGTAAACCCAAAGTAGAGGAACCACACCCTAGTGCATAAGGAGGATTCCACTTTAATTGTCATCATAGAGGACCCACACCCTGATGTGTCAGGGGTATTCCACTATTGTTCATTAGGGACCCTCACCCTAGTGCATCAGGGGGATTCCACTTGGAAGTATCTGATAGAGGACCCAAGACCATTCCAATGGGAGATTCCACTCTTATTATTGTAGAGGACCCACACCCTAGTACGTTAGGGGGATTTTACTCTCATAGTAGTTATAGAGGACCCACACCCTAGTGCATCATGGGGATTCCACTCTGATAACAGTTGTAGAGAACCCACAACCATGCCGATGGGGGATTCCACTCTTGGTCATCAAGGACCCATGCCCTACCTGGTAGGGGTTCCACTCGAAAGGTATCAAGGAACTACAGTAGCCATCCCCGGTAGATGGTACCTCTTAGAAATCACTGATATACCAGTACCTAATCACTACCATCGTTGGACATCGCATGAATATACATCACATTTGAAACATCTTTCATAATATCTTGAAATCCACTACAGAGAGTTCTATCGCGTTCTACATGAAAAAACACTCAGGATAGGCTACTCACATGCCCCAATCTGAGTCCAAAAGAAAGAGATACGAGAGGTAGAAGATTCTTAGAGTGGTACATGAAATGTGTGGGGACCATATGAGGTGTGACCCCACATCACTGCCTATCAGTGTACCTAGAAATACTCAGGTACTAAACTATGATCAAGTACCCCTAGGTGTGCCAGTGTACTCCCAGAGTACATGAAACCTCTAGCCAAAAAGGTTGATGAGTGTACGATGCTCATTGTTGATCTGAAGGGAAAAAACATAATTCTACCAACATGACTCTTCAAATGGATCTGAATAACCAAAAAGATCACACCATCATGATCCTTGTGTAAAAACCCATATGATCAACTATTCATTAGCTCAAATTGGACTCCCAATGAAGAAACTGCATTTCACAGCATCGTACACGAGCGATGCTTCATGGGGCCTATGCCTCGATCCTGGAACACATCATATGAATTACACCACTGTGATTATCATAGAACAACTCATGGGATAGGCTATTAATTTGTCCAAAATGGACACTCGGTGAAATAACTGCATTTCACTGCAAACGCCCAAACCGGGCCTCATGGGTCCCATGCCTTGATTTTAGTTTAAGTGTTTAAAATCATTTTTGAAGTGTCTACCTCAAACCTAGGGTCATAACGCCTATGATGGTGCATCAATAAGATGTCACATGCAGAAATTATTGCAGTTAAAAGTTTTAATAATAATAATATATTATTATTATCTGGGAATCTCATGGACCTAGTCCGCAAACACAAAAAAGGCAACCAACATTAGTCTCGAAATGATTGTATTGAAAACTGGGTCGCACTGCCATAGATGGTTTGTCAATTAGACACTCCATGTAGGATTTATTACGGGACAAAAATTTAATAATTTCATTAAATCTACTGAAATGCGAGCGCTTTGTGGGCCTAAGTTACGGGTTGGAGAAAAACATCATAAATGATCTTAAAAAGAGTGTATCGAAAATAGGGCCACACCGTCGCTAATAGTGTGTCAATTGGACTCTCTAAGAGGGAGTTACAGGATTTTAATAAATTAATAATAATAATAATAATAATAATAATAATAATAATAATAATAATATTATTATTTTTATTTTCTTTTTTATAATTTTTTTCCTGCTCTGTTAGGGTTTTCTGTGGGCCACCACCCTCACCCCATGCCACCATCCTAGCTGCCCATCCCCCACTACTATCTAGCCTCTGCCACCGCCCGGCCTCCCAGTATGCTGTCGTCGCCTGACTCCCCACCGTCTATCGGCCTTCTGCCTCACCTGGAGCCACCGTGGGAAATCTCTCTGGACCACCTCTTCCAGTCACCTCACCAGAAAACCTTCCATGGACCACCATGATCACTCCGACAATCAAAAAATTTATCCGAGACCAGACCTAGGATCCTCAGGACCCAAACCACATAACAATGGTCTCCGCTTAAAGAATTGTCAACGTTTCATCATGAAGAAAAGTTGGAAGATCTTTCACTCACCGACGCGCCTCTGTAGGCACCTGAAAATTAACTCTGAGCATAGATATGGACTCCTTGGGTCGACAGCTTTGCAGATATATGCATCACTCCCAGATCAGATGTCATTTGGGCATGATGAAAAGTTTTCATTGAAGAAAAATGAAGAAAGGGTTTCTAGAAATCAAATTGGATGATGGCCATTGTTATTTTGGCCATCAACAAAGGATCCAAAGTAGCAAATTCAAACATAAATGATTTTAGACCAAGAAATTTAAATCGAGGGGCTACAAAATCCAAATTAGTAATCCTACCTTGATTTTGGATTCGCCATTATGTCTGTTGTGCTCTAATATACCAGCATCTGCATTTTTGTTGTGATCTGATGAAGTTTAAACGTAGAATTTCCATCGAAAGTAGATGGCCAGAGCTCCACCGTCCACAAGAGAAATGATCTAACTCTAAATCATTTATCTAAACTCCTATTTATAGGAAACTGATAGCGATCGCAGAATATGAACCTCCCATTCCCTCTCACCTAAGGTTACCCCTAGGGTTAACATCGTACTATGAACTCAACAGTGCTCTTGGATTTCCAATCCAAATCCCTGTTTATAAGTTATCAGGAGTAGCTTCCAAATAAAACAATATCATTTAATTATTTTATTTACAGTTATGTCCTCAATAACTTTTTCTATAGAAAGTCTGCATTATGTCCCACCTAGGGTAAAAGACATTCTTTAGACTCAATCGTGGCCTTAGTTTTCCGATCCAAGAAACTGTTTGAGAGATATTCTGTTTCCATCATGTGCATAGTATAAAAATACTTAATATTTTTATAAAATTTATTCCAGGAACACCGGGCCTTGGAATTGCATTCCATCTCAGTGCCTAGCTATAGAAATATATGTAATAATATTCCAAAGTATTAAAAGCAAAAATTTGGGTCTATACAGATGGCCAACTCGAAGGTGTCTAGGAATTTGAGGAAGAGCTCTCTGAAGGTCTCCTCACACACCTGAGTGATGGTGGAGAGGTGAAAGAGGTCAATGAGGTCAAATAACTCCTCATGAACCTGAATCCTATTGAGAACAGTGAGGTATAAGGTCTTTTTGGACCTTATAGACTTCACTTGGATATGGAATGACCAAACTTGATACTATGGTGTTGAGAAACGAAGGCACGATCAAAGTGTGGGTGTTGGATAGTTCCCTGAGACCCATTGGAAATGGACTGTAACTCATCAGAAGATTTGGGGGTGTCAAAGGTTGATATATAGGATAAAGTGTAAGGATTTTTGGGTAGTGGAGGAGGAGCTGGTTCCTGGAGATTGGGTGGCGGTTGCTCATCATGCTCGGGCGTTCATTTGGAGGATGCTATGTTGGGGTTCTTGGTTATGCCCATTGTAGAATATAGTAGCAAGAGAGGATGGTAGAGGATGTGAAGAATGATCTAAATGGGGGAGAAATAGGGAGGAGGAGGGAGGAAAAATGATAGTGAGAGGAGGAGATAGGATCATGAGCGGGGGGGGGGGGGGTGTCTTGCATAGGAGGAGGAGGGTGGGTGGGTGGGGGGGTGAACCTAGGGATCACGACAATTTAAATTAGTCCTGAGGCTTTCACATCATGTATTTAGTACACTACATGTAAGGCTTGGGTTTTTTATTTTTTGATCCTCAACACTTTCAGGTCGTGTATTGCTTTTACACATTGTATTTTTTTTTGAATTTTTAATTTTGAATTTTGAATTTTAAAACTTTTGAAAAAAGACCTTATTTAGAACAATTGAACTTGCCTAATTTTTAGAAAATATAATCTAACCTATCCTAATTTTCCTCCTAGTCAATGCATTTTTTATTATCTATAACTAGACACACTTCCATTTAGATAAATTTAATTGTTAGGAAACACCCCTTGTAGAATGATTTTTGAAAACAAGGGTGGGAAAAAATTCCTCATCAAGGGTGCGGTGCTATTCATGTTCTTGGGAGCACTGTATCCATTTTCAAATGAAGGTAATTTATTTTTTCTATCTTTACTAGTTATAAAATCATATTTATTATTAGTAAGAGAGATGAATTGAAAATTTGATAACTTTCCATTTTTCTTAGAAACCTTCACTAAATTGAACACAAATTCTTCCTCTCCAACTCTAAATATCAACCTTCCTTGGTTTACATTAATCATAACCTTCCTAGTGGTGATAAATGATCTCCCTAGGATTATGGGAACATTTCCTTCTTCATTAATATTGAAGATAAGTAAATCGGTAGGAAAGATGAATTTTATAACCTTTACTAAGACATCCTTAAGAAGTCCTTAATGGTGTTTGGTTGAGAGGTCAGCAAGTTGGAGGGCCACTATTATTGGTTTTAATTATCCAAGACCAAGTTTTTAAAAGCACTCATAGGAATGAGATTGATACTTACATCGAGATCTCACAAGGCTCTTTCAAAACTTCATGTTTCTATAATGCAAGGAACTGAGAAACTTTCATGGTCTCACATCTTTGGGGGTAGCATATACTAAATAGTTACATAGCATTATTCATTTAGGGAGATTATTCCTAACTCTTCTACTTTTTTTTATTTAGATAAATTCTTTTAAGAATCTTGCATAAGTAGACACTTGAGAAATTTCCTCTACAAATGGAATGTTGATGTACATTTGTTTAAACATTTCTAGAATTTTTTTATATTTCCCATCTTTATTAGATTGCCTCATCCTATCTATAAAGAAGAGAGGGAGATTATATAGTGGTGGTGACAAATAGACATTTTCCTTTTCAGTCTTCTCCTTAACTGGGGATTTTTCAATTGATTCTTCCTCCAAAGTCTTCTCCTGACCATCTTTACTAGGTTTCTTTAACTATTGTTCTCACCCAAGCACGACTAATGATTTTCCATCATATTTCCACTTCTAATAACTATATATTTATCCTCCTACCTCAAATGAGTCTCTATGTTCCCAGGAAATTTACTTGGTAATCGATCCGATAGGCGGTGTCATTTTTAGTCGAAGTATTATGTTCGGACACCCAAATTGTAATTCACAACTAGTATAATGCAAGTATGGGGTTGACACACAGGGAGGTAGAGATTTGTTTTGTTTCCCTTGTTTGAAATTAATTAGGTGAAGGTTTACTGGAATTTAGAGTCAATTTTTTTGTTTTATTTATGAAAAGATTGATTCCTCAATTTTTGATTAATTACTTAAAAGATAAACAAAAGTGTGGAAACTAGTTTTGCTAATAAATAGAGAAGCTACATCAGGGCTATGGGTTTTTAAGGTCATTAATTAATCGATTTATTTTTGAGGTTTTTTTGTTCATAATAACTCATACTTATTAGGTTTAAATGTAGTGGAACCCCCTTGGTCTGGTGAGTTTCACTTAAAACATCAGGTGATCGATTCCTTGGTCCGAAATTGATTCCTTTTAGTTTTGTTAAGTTTTATACCTTTTTCAGATGTTAAGTGCACCCAATGATCATGTGTGTACTTAACATAATTCCCCTTTAAGATCCATAAAAGTTTCATTCTTGGTGCGATGTGGAATTCCCAGTAGCATTAAACAAGATAAAAGAGAGGAATTTATGAATTACATGAATAAAAAAATTACAAAAATACAATATATTTAAATCAAACCATAATCTTCCATGGCCCCAACACATGGTAAAGTTAGATACTCATGGGGTAGATCATGAAAATGAAACTCCTAATACCTAATGCACACATCACGAAAGCCTTCGGTTGAGGATCATTAGGGAAGGTAAAGTGGCAGAACTTCCCCTCTTCTCTTCTCTCCTTCTCTTTCTCTCTCTTATTCTCTCTTATCTCTTATTCTCTCTTCTTATCTCTCCTGGATTATCTCTCTATTATTCTCCCCCTTCTTGGCTATCAAAAAATGGGAGGCTAGCACATCTATTTATATATTTTTAAATTAAACAGTGTGTATAAAAGTACACGCAGTGTACTTGGGTCAAACTAACTTGGCCAAGTTTTCTCCCTTGGTAGGTGATCAACCGCACCTCCTCCCAACTCTAAACACATCAGCAGTCAGTTGGTGGGGTACAAAACATGTAGCTCCACCACACACATCATGTAAGTGCATCTTTGGCCACCAACCACTTCTGAAAGAGTCATACACAGCATGTAAGAGTCATGTACACGATGTGTAATGTTGAGCCTGACATATGGGCGTGTATTTTCTCTAGTAGATCCATGTATGGGTCAAAATGTACATGGCGTGTAAGAAGAATACATTCCATGTATATGTGAATTTTTCTTCTGATCAACCTCGATTTGTGCTTCTGGATGGAAACATCCTGAAAATGATCATAATCACCAAAATAAATGGACTTGATTCAACCTTTGAAAATTATTGATGGTTGTGGACCCATTTTTGGAAAGGGAATTTAATTATTATGATTATTATATCTTGAGAGATCTTGTTAAGGATTCATCTTCAGTGAGATTTATTTTGAATATCATGAATTGTTTTCTAAGAATTTATCCTCCTTTTTCAAGCCTATAAGATTACTTTTTCATATCATTACCTACCAAACCTTAGCCTCAAAATCATTTGAAACCTACTAAAAGCCCTCGTGGTTTTTTGTGATTTAATTTTCTAAGGTGGAGAATGAGATTTATTTCAAGACTATGGATAGAATGAATATAATTGATACTGAGCATAACTTTGATCAAAATAATCTTGAGTGATGAGTGTGATACTTTCTAGTAAGGTAAATCATCAAGTGACATGTTTATTTATGGTAAGTTGAAAAATGTTAATGAAAGAGGATGATAATATTTAATTGAATTATATAGGAGGAATGATTAGAATACTTTGAAAATTAAAATAACTTTTGTGCCTTTTTGAAATCCTATGTTATGAGTTTAGTAATTATAAGTATAATTAATTGAATGTTTTTATTTTGAAGTATATATTCTATTAGTTAGATGTTGATATTTTTTTGAGGGAAAGAAAATGGCTAAGTGTTGGGGAGTTTGATGTACCCGATTTTTGTATACTTTTTCATACATTTTATTTAGCATAAAACTTTTTTTCACCAAATATATTTTGTTTTATGGGTAACATGATTTATTTTGGTGATTATGATCATTTTTCAGGATTTTTCTAGCCAAAATAAAAAATCAAGGCTGATCAGAAGAAAAATTCACATATACATGGCGTGTACTCTTCTTACACGCCATGCTAGGCCCGACATTACATGCCATGTACATGACTCTTACACATCATGTACGACTCTTTGAGAAGAAGTTGGTGGCCAAAGACATACTTACACACCATGTGTGGAAGTGCTCATGTTTATTAATTATATATATTTAATATACAGGGCCAATATTACATGAGATGAAGAAAAGGCATGACGTGTGGTTTTAATTATCAAAATATTTAGATGAAGTAGAAAGATTAGCCGAGTTCAAAACTGGGTCTTTTGAACCGAGGTCCAAGACTCTTCCAATCCGCCTACTTCACCTGCATGTAAGTTCTTATTTAAAAAACGTTATATAGTTATAAGAAAACATGACACATGACGTATATCGAAACACACACCATGTGGTTTTATTAATATGAAAAATAATGTAACTGGGATAATTGTTAGGGTTCGAACCTGGGTCTTTTGGATCCATGGTGTACGAACTTAGCAGCCGACCCAACCCCATCACGAGTTTTATTTTATTTTTAAAAAAACTTTAATTTATTTTGAAGATACCGCAAATGCTGTGTAACTAAACACAGATAAAAAAGGATGATCCCTGTACTGAAGGCGGGCGTGGAGCGATTCAAACTAGGGTCAGCTCGGATATAGTCCAATGCCTTTTCCATCAGCACATGCCCCATACCTATTTATTAACTTAATTAATACATAGTTATACTATTGGTTTTATTAATATATACACTAAAGGAAAAGTACACACCATGTGGACCAGTGTTACATGGCGTGTAATCTCTGGGTTGCCTCCCAGATAGAACCTTTGTTTTAGTTCATTGGCTCGACCTCCCTATTTCATGTTACCTAAAATGAATTGTGGATATTGCACCCACCATATCCTCCATGTGATGTTAAATATTTAGGAGTTGTCCATTCACCTTTAAAGGTTGTCCTTCTTCACCAGAAATTTCCACTACACCATGGTGGAAAACTTCGATCACTTGGAATAGTATCAAACATCGAGACTTCAAATTTCTTAGAAAAAATCTCAGATGGGAGTTGAATAGCAATACGTGATCACTGGGTCGGAAGGTTTTGTGGGAAATCATCCAGTCATGGATCACCCGTGTCTTTTCTTTGTACAATTTGGTATTCTCATAATCCTCCCGTCAGATCTCATCAAGATTCATCAGCTGGAACTTGCGCTTCTCTTCAGTAGCTTTTAAATCAAAATCCAGGGCCTTGATGGAATAATAGGATTTATGCTTCAGCTCCACTAGTAGGTGGAATGGCTTCCCATAGACAAGGCAGAATGAAGACATCCCCAGAGGTGTCTCGAAGGCGGTCCGGTATGCCCATAAGGAATCATCAAGATTTTTGGACCAGTCCTTCCTTGAAGCTCCCACCTTTTTCTCCATGATTTTTTTTAGCTCATGATTTGATAATTCCACCTGTCCACTAGATTGGGGATGATAAGGTGTTCCCATGTGTTTCTTCACCCCATACTTAAGTAACACATTCTTCATTAAGGCATTGTCAAAATGTGTTCCCCTATCGCTGATCAACACTCTAGGAACACCAAATCTGCTGAAGATGTTTTTATTCAAAAAGGCCACAACTACATTGGTTGTGCCATGTGCTGTAGCAGCAACTTCCACCAACTTAGAGACATATTCCACATAGATGAGTATATAAGAGTTCCCATATTATGGAGGAAATGGACCCCTAAATTCAATTCCCTAAACATCAAATATTTCGACCTCTAGGATGTGGTGTTGAGGCATTTTGGCTCCTCATCCCATATTACCTGTCCTATGACATCAATCACACCTGGTAACAAAGTAACAAGCATACCTATGCATGGTAGGCTAGAAAAATTCAGACTAAAGGATCTTTGCTGTCGTACGGTCTGACCCATGATGTCCTCCAACTGGTGAGGAGTGAAAGAAATCCAGAACTCCTTGAACTTCATTCTCTAGGATGAAATGGTGAATCTTCCCATCTCCACATGATCTAAAGAGTAGAGTGTCTTCCCAGAATTACCTCTTGACATTGAATAGAAACTTATTCTTCTGCTGGTAAGTGAGATCAGGGTGAACTGCTCCTATAACCAAATAATTTTCAATATCTACATACTAAGGTTGAGGTATTCCCTTGATTGAGAAAATTTTCTCATTTGTAAAGTCATCCCTAATGTCTCTATCATCCTCCTTATCCAAATGAGGTAGTTCCAGGCAGGATAGGTGGTCAGCAATAACGTTCTCACTGCCCTTCTTGTCACGGATCTCCAAGTCAAAATCTTGGAGGAGAAGAACCCAATGGATGAGTCATGGATTCAAATCCTTCTTGTTCATAAAATACTTGAGTTCTGAATGGTCAGTATATACTATAAATTTGGACAAAAAATAATAATAATGAAACCTGTCAAATGAAAACACCACTGCAAGAATTTCTTTCTCCATGGTAGTGTAGTTCACTTGTGCTTCATTCAGAGTTCTACTGGAAAATTAAATTGGCCAGAAGATGTGATCCAACTGTTTCCCCAGTACTATGCCCACTGCATAGTCACTAGCATCACACATGACTTCAAATTATGCCTCCCAATTTGGAGAAATCATCACTGGAGTTTACACCAGTCGTTACTTCAGATGCTGAAAAGTTTTGGAACATGTCACATCAAACTCGAAGATGGAATCCTTAGAGAGGATATTGGTGAGTAGTAGAGAAATCTTCAAAAAGTATTTGAAAAATTGTATGTAGAAACTGGAATTACCTAGAAAACTTCAGATGGATCTGAAAAAAATTTGGAATGGGTAGATTTGAAATAACTTATATCTTTACAGGATCAACTTTTATCCCTTTAATAGAGATCTGGTGGCCTAAGATGATACCAATCTACACCATAAAATGATATTTATACTAGTTTAAAACTAGATTAGTGTGCTCTCAACTTTACAAAACTAGCTTCATATTCCTCAAACATGTGTTGAAGGATTTTCCATAGATGGAAAAATCATCCATAAAGGCCTCCAGGATTTGTTCAGCCATGTCATGGAATATTTCCAACATACATAGTTGGAAGGTGGAAGGAGCATTTCACATCACAAAAGACATTATTCAATAAGTAAACGTACCTTAGGGGCATGTGAATGTTCTATTTTCTTGATCTTCAGGGGAAATGGAGATTTGGTTATTTCTATAATAACCATCGAGGAAGTAGTAAAACTCATGCCCCACCAATTTTTCTAGCATCTAATCCATGAAGGGTAGTGGGAAGTAATATTTCCATGTTGCATTGTTCATATTTTTTTAGTCTATAAAGACTCTATAACCCATGACTGTCCATGTAGGGATGAGTTCATTTTTATCATTGGCGACCACAGTGATACCCCCACTTTTGGGTACCACTTACAGAGGACTCACCCATGGGATGTCTGAAATGGGGTATATGATTCCTACATCTAACAATTTTATTACCTCCTTCTTCATGACTTACTTAATTGGAAGTTTCATCCATCACTATGGTTGAAGAGAGGGATTTGCTCATTCTAGTATCACCTTATGGGTGTAAATGGTGGGACTGATTCCCATCAGATCTGTGATTTTCCATCCAATGGCTCGCTTTCTTTGCTTCAAAAACTACAGAAGTGCATCTTCTTGCTCTTGATATAGAGCTGCATTAAGTATAATTTGAAGTGTTTTTTGATCACTCAAATGTACATATTTAAAAGACAAAGGGAGAGTCATTATCTCAAGTTGAGGTACCTTTAAGATCAAGGGCACAATTGATTGCACCTTTTCTCACTCCAAAATGTCTGGTACAATTATGATTTGCCAGTAATGACTGCCCCAGCCTTTGAGAAATTGCAACTCCTCAGGTGAATCTTGGATATATGTGAAGAGTGGGTCATCAATGATAAAAGAACACACCGGACCATCTTTCTTGTAGATGAAGTGCTCGTCCATTGATGTTACCGCATAACAGTCCTCATGTTCTAGTACTTTTTCCTACTTGACAGCCTTGAGGACATTGTAGGAGAATCTTTCATCACCTACTCTGAATATCAGTTATCCTTGGTGGAAATATATCAATACCTTACCAGTGGCAAAGAAAGGCCTTCCCAGAATCAAAGGTGAATCCTGGTATTCCTCCATGTCAAGAATGATGAAGTTGATAGGGAGAATTAACCTTCCTACATTCACCAACACATCCTTGAGTATCCCCTTGGGATATTTGATGGAGCAATTTGCTAGCTGGAGGGCCACTTGATTGGGTTTGAGATAATTGATCCCCAACTTCTTGAATAATCCAAATGGAATCAAGTTAATTTTGGATCCTAAGTCACAGAGAGATTTTCCAAACTCACATGATCCAATGGTACATGGCATTGTGAAACTACCTAGATCTTAGAGTTTTGGAGGAAGTGAGTGTTATACCACTACCGAGCATTCCTTATTCAATGAAATGGTTCCCAAATCCTCCATAATTCTTTTGTTTTAGAGAATATCATTCATGAAATTTGTGTACATCAACATATAATTTAATGCTTCTATGAAAGGGATGTTGATGTGAATCTTTCAAAATACCTCCATGAATTTACCAAACTGGTGATCCAACTTCCTTTGCTTCATCCTCTATAGAAATGGCAAGGAGGGATAAAAAGGATTCACAACCTATTTTCCATTAACATGTGATGCCTCCTCTTTTTTATGGTTATTTTTATGAGGAGAGTTCCTTCATTGTGGTTTCTTCAGCTGAAAAGGGTGAAGGTTGATATAGATTTGTAGTCTCACCTTTCTTTGTAGTTGGTGTTTGAGGTATCTCATTCCCACTTCATAAAGTGACTACATGGGCCTCTTCTCACAGATTATTCTTAGTGTTACCCAGTAGTGTGCCAGGTTTCCTTGAGTAGAGATAGTTTTCTAGTTTCCCAATTTGATTTTTCTAGGCTTCGAATGGAATATTCCTGGTTTTGAAATCGTGTTTCAGTAGTGGTGATAAATTTTTTCATCATTTCTTCAAGTTTTGATGGGGGTTCTTGGTAAGTTTGTTTTGAAACTGGTGGAGGTGGTGGATGCCTTGGGGGTTTCAGGTGAGGGTTTTGGTACCCTTGTTTCTAGTAAGTCCCATGATGTTGCTATCTTGGATATGGATTTTGGTACTATTTTTGAACATAGCCAGGTGGTCTCTGGGGTGGAGGATTTTGCTACTGCTACTGATAACCCATGTTCATATGTTCTCTCCATACTAGGTTCTAGTATTGAGGGTATATATTCAGCCCTCGGTTCTGAGAAACATACCTCACCTCATTTGTTGAAGGGCCGAAAGTTAACCCCAGGAATTCACCAATTATATGGTTGTCATCACATTCGATAGATGCAAGATAGTTTTCAACTTGAACTTGGGATGCATTATTCAGGTTCAACACATCAATATTCTTGGACACCACATCCAATTGGGCAGCGAGTATCGTAGTGGTGTCAATTTTGTTCATACCTCACTTTTGAGTTCCCCGATCTGAGTTCCATTGGAAGCTATTGGTTGATATGTCCTCTAGGAGGTCAAAGAGTTCCTCTAGAGATTTACGCATTACCATTCCTCTAGCAGTGGCATCCACCATAGATTTAGTGTTCATGGTCAGGCCACCGTAGAAGGTTTGTACTTGCATCCAGATCGGAAGTCCATGGTGATTACATTTGTGTAACATCTCCTTGAAGTGCTCCTAGGACTCATATAAGGATTCTAAGTCATACTATTGGAAGTTGTGGATCTCATTCCACAGTGTCACCATCTTTGATGGTGGAAAGTATTTGGACAAGAATGCATGGGATAACGCCTCCTAGGTGAGGATGAAACATTGAGGTAGTCCCTTGATCTAGTATTTCTCCTTATCCCTTAATGAGAAGGGGAATAGGAAAATAAAGATGGAATATTCTGAAACTCTGTGTTAACATAAGGTGTCACAGATCTCCAGAAAGTTGGAGAGATGAGCGTTCAGATCTTCACTTGGTAAACCATAGAATTTCACCGTGTTCTGGTTTAGCTTCATAATGGATGATTTTATTTTGAAGTGATGGGCCTGCACCGGTGGCTGGATGATTCCCATATCTGCTCCGTGGATCGAAGGTAGTCTGTAATTCATAAGATTACATCTTGGAGGCTTTTATAGAGGAGGAGGAGGAACGTATTGATGCTCCAGTGTAAAGTAGGGCTGCTGTTTGTATGTTATCATTTTAGGAGGAAAGTATTGAGGCTGTTGTGGTGGTTGGATATACTCTGGAATAAGTTGTGCAGGAAGCCTCTGATGGTTCCTTGGTAGGAACTCCATAAATTTTGCTGGTGGAGGCTGTTCCAGCTCCCTAGCAGTAGGAGGCTGTTGGTCTTGGTTGATACCAAGACCAACTTCATGTCCAGGATTAGCTGTAGTGGCTGATGCTTCCTCTCCCTTGTTTTACATGGTGATTCTCTAGTCGTGTGTTTCCACAAGTGTTCGTCATCGCCTCAAGATCATCTGTTCAATCTCCAGGTCAATCGGAAAAACTTTCAATGATTCAACACTCTTGGAACGTGTGAGTCGGCTGCTCATACACTTGTAAATATGCACAACACAAAACAAAAAACCACACATAAAAGGAAAAAATAAAGATAAAAATAAATGATATTAGGAACAAAATTTATAGAAATTTTAATTTTAATTTTCACATTAATTGTTCCAAACTAGATTTAACAAAATAGTGTTAACTTGAATCCCCATCAACGGTGCCATAATTTGGTGTTGTTTTTAGCCGAAGTATTATGTTTGGCCACCCAAATTGTAATTCCCAACTAGTATAGTGAAAGTATGGGGTCAAGCCATAGATATATAGAGGTATGTTTTGTTTCCCTTGTTTGAAATTAATTAGGTGAAGGTTTTCTGGAATTTAGAGTCTATTTTTGTTGTTTAATTTATGAAAAGTCCGATTCCTCAATTTTTGATTAATTACTTAAAATATAAACAAAAGTGTGTAAACTGGTTTTGCTGACAAATGGAAAATATGCATCAGGGCTGTTGGTTTTTAAGGTCATTAATTAATCGATTGATTTTTGAGGTTTTGTTGTTCATAATAACTCATACTTACTAGATTTGAATGTAGTGGAACCCCCTTGATCCGGTGAGTTTCACTTAAAACATAAGGTGATCGATTCATTGGTTTGAAATTGATTCCTTTTAGTTTTGTTAAGTATCATCCCTTTTTCAGATGTTAATTGCACCCAATGATCATGGATTAACTCAACATAATTCTACTTGAAGATCCCTTAATGTTCCGTTCTTGGTCCTATATGGAATTCCTTGTATCATTAAACAAGATAAAAGAGAGGAATTTATGAATTACATGAATAAAAAAATTACAAAAATACAATAGATTAAAATCAAACCATAATCACCCACAATCCCAACACATGGGAAAGTTAGCTACTCATAAATTAGATCATGAAAACCAAACCCATAATACCTGATTCACACATCATGGAAGCCTTCAGTTAAGGATCGTCGGGGAAGGTAAAGCGGTAGAACTTCCCCTCTTATCTTCTCTCATTCTCTTTCTCTCTATTCTCCTCTCTTATTCCCTCTCCCGGATTATCTCTATATTCTCCTCCCCCTTCTTGGATGTCAAAAAATGGGAGTCCAAAACCTCTATTTATACATTTTCAAATTACATGGCGTGTATTGAAGTACATGCTGTATACTTGGGTCAAGCTGACTTGGACAAGTTTTCTCCCTTGGTAGGTGATCAACCATTACACCTCCTAACTCTGAACACATCAACAGTTAGTTGGTGGGTACACGGTGTGTAGCACCACTACACACGGTGTGTAGCACCACCACACACAGTGTGTAAGTGCATATTTGGACACCGACCACTTCTGGAAGAGTCGTACACAACGTGTAACATGACATGTAATGTCAGGCCTAGAATATGGGCATGTATCTGCTTTGGTAGATCTGTGTCTCGGTCAAAATGTACATAGTGTGTAAGAAGAGTACACGCCATGTATATGTGATTTTTTCTTATGATCAGCCCCAATTTGTACTTTTGACTGGAAACATCCTGAAAATGATCATAATCACCAAAATAAATCATGTTACCCATAAAAAAAAGATATTTGGTGATAAAAAGTTTTTATGCTAAATAAAATGTATGGAAAAGTATAAAAAAATCATTTACGTTAATAGTTTATTAGAAATTTTCCTCACTTGACGTTCAAGGTTACTGAGGGATTTCCTTTGATTCTGTATCTCATTCTCTTGGATTTTAATCCTTTGATATTCTTTTTTCATGAAGGCTATAAGAAAGTTTTCAATATTGGACTGAAGGGGTTGGGCTTGTTGTGGTGGTTATATCATAAATTTTTGATACTACTGCCACTAAGCTAGTAAAAACTGCTAATTTTGTTGATTGCAATTAACGTAATTACAATCTTGAATTTGTGGCTCTTTTAAACCAGCCCTGGAGTCTTGATATGGGTGCAGGACTCCACACATCTCTCAAGATTGAATATCCATAACATGAGTAGGAGGGGTGATGTAGGTAGTTGGAAAGACTCAAGCTTCTTGGTTAGGGCCTCTACTTGGGCTGTTAGGTGAGTATTTTTTTCATCCTAATGGATTCCATGTTGAGGTGGTCCTCTTTCACTTTTCCATAGACAATAATTATGTGAAATTTCATCTAACAATGTTCTTTTGACTTTAGGTGTCTTTATCATGATCTTTACTTTGGTGAAGACATCCACAACAGTGCTTGTGGTCAGTTGGAGTCCTTGGTAGAAGGTTTGTAATTGTACCCACACACCGAGTTCGTAATGTGGGAACTTTCGGGTAAGCTCCTTGAAACGGTCCCAGGCTTCCAATGATAATCATTCATCTGCAAGATCATTGGGAAATATTTTGAATCTAATTTATGAGATTCTAGGTTTAGATTAGTGGGAAATATTTATCAATAAATTTCTTAGATAAATTATCCCAAGTCATTATGGACTTAGGAATTTGACTTTTTAGCCAATCCTTAGCTCTATCATGTAAGGAGAACATGAAAAATCGTAGTATTATGAAGTTTGATGATATGTCTTGGTTGTGAAAGGTATTTCAAACTTTGAGAAAACTAGAAATATTCTCACGGGGGTCTTCAATTTGAAGCCCACTAAATTTCCCATGTTCTGGATCTTATGAATGAGTACGGGTTTAATCTCAAAATAATTCACTTTAATAGGTGGGTGTATAATGTTGGTCACAACACTGTTAATGGATGAAAATACATAATCCATTATGCTATGCTCCTGCAGTGGTAGTTGGTCACCCTAATTTTTAGGTGGCACATATCAATAATTATGTGGGTGTGGCAGCACAAGATTATTACGTTCAACCATTATAAAGGGTCAGTGTGCAGACATAGTTCTATTGATTTATATATTGAAAGGAAGTAGTTCTTGTGCATCAAGGCTCCTTGAGTTAGTCAGAGGACCCGAAATCATGCTATAACCAAAGAAAAGAGCGGACACAAGTTCTAGTCCACGATAAAATATTGTAAAAAGAGAAGGGGATGGAAAAAGAATAAGGGGGGGGGGGGTGAGGTAATCCAAGGATTTTCCATAGGTCACTATGATTAATCACAGATGGCCCTGACAATGTCACAAAAATTTTACCAGCCCACATTGCGTCGTTGAATATGCACGAGCATTGATCAGATTAGAAATTTATATCCCAAACTACACTCAACTACTAAGGTATAATAAGTGGAATTTTGGGGTCAAACTTATAGATACAACTTGTTAGATAAGAAAACTTTCCATAAGAACCTTTTGAGAAGGATCCCTCATGTTTGCTCTCTTTAGTTTTTATTTTATTAAAATACAAATCTTGGGATTTAATATTAGATTAAAGGAAGGGTTCGAGGTCAATTTCGAGGTATAGAAAAAGGATAATCCTAAATCTAACTCGAGATAGACCTATGGAATAGGTTTCAAAGCGGTGAAAAAGAAATCAATTGATATTGATCCAACTAATTGGATCAACCTAAGTTGGAAATTACTCCTCAGTATAGAGTTTTTGGAAACTTAAGTGAAGGAACCTTGGATTCTAGGCAGAAGGAATCACATGCTATTAGTCCTAGCCTAATCAACTCGAACTAGGTTATGGTCATTCAATATATACCTCTGATTGTTAGGGTAGTTGAAAAAAGATTGACAATTTTTCTAAGCCTAGTTACTAGCCATAGGGTTTTCCAATTTCGATTTTAGATATTCATTAGTTTCAAACCACCCCTGCTCTCGACCCTAACCCTAAGAAAATTAACTATGTATGATAGTGTTAAATAAAAAAGGGAATGTGGGAAACATTCTTTTCATAATTATAAAATAATTTAGAAACAGTCAATACACAATCAAAACAAGTAAATATAAATAAAAACTTACCTTGAATAATGAAACAATGAATAAACAGTGCAAGTATTGATGTAGAATGATAATCGGTATCAAAATGAGCATCAAAATGGAAGGTATAAATGAAATGGGAAAATAATAGACATAAAATGTTAAAAAATGTAAAGGAATTGAAAAAACAAGGAAAGGAATGAATTAAAACTAGTTTAAAAGAGAAATAGAGGAGAAACAGAGGAAGAAAGTGATATAAAATTACATAGGTCTGATATTCTGTTTGTTGTATGGGAGACAAAATATATATAGGATCAAAAAGTAAACAACCTGTAAAGTATTTACATCTTGTAATGGATTTAATTGGATTCTGTATCAACTTGTATATGATGTGAAAGTGACTTTCACATCATGTACTATAGATCTGCATTCTTCTATGAAAAATATTAAATCTTACGGGATCCTCAAGCTGTATCATTGATGGAGTGAGATCTTGAAATTTTCACATTGTGTAAGTTATACACATCATGTATGTGATTCATGTCTTAAACTTACGTCACATCATTAACTTTTATTGGGATCTAGATTTTGAAAAACTCAGAATGTGTAATATATATATGTCATGTAATAGCTTCACATCATGTAAATTTTCATGGGCAGGAATTTGGTCCTTATGGATGTTGTGAACAATGAATACACATCGTGAAACTCTTTCATGAGGTATAAAACCTATTTTTTCCATTTTCATCAATTCTTCCTTTGAGTCTTAAATTCATAATTTCTATAAAAAAATCAAAATACAATGTATTATTGAATAAAGAATGATTAAACCTTTAGTCTTCCTACCTCACTTAAGGTGTGGGAAACATCTAGCCTTGTACATAGCATAATATACATGAATGGCCCAAACAATGATGTGTATAGAGTTCTTTTCATACCCTATATTTACTTATGCATCTAAGGAAATATTTTCTTAGAAATATGAATTTTATGCGACATCAACAACAATCCACTCTTGTATTATTCCATACCGAATATCTTCAGTATCTTGTTAATGTATGTACTTTGAAGTAGTCTAAGAAGCCTCTTGGATCTATCATGAAAGATATTGATCCCAAGAATATATGCTGCTTCACCTAAGTCCTTTGTGGAGAAACATGTAGTAAAACAAACTTTAACAGACTATAAGAATAGTATTTAATTTCCAATGAGTAGTATGTTATCGGCATAAAGTATCCTAAAAATGATAACTCTCACACTAAATTTCTTATATACACAAGGCTCACATTCATTCTTTATGAAACCAAATTCTGTTATAGATTCATAAAACCAAATGTTCTATGACCTAGATACTTTCATTAATCCATAAATGCATCTATATAACTTTCATACTTTTTTGGAATCCTTTTGAGTTACAAACCCTTTAGGTTGTGTCATATAGTCATCTTAATAAAGGTTCTCATTAAGGAAAGTTATCTTGACATCCATCTACCAAATATCATAGTCATGGTAAGCTATTATGGAAAGTGTAATTATAATTGATTTTAGCATAGAAACTAGTGAAAATATTTCATCACAGTCTATGCCTAGAAACTATTTGAACCCTTTTGCAACAATTCATGCATTATAGATATTGAATTATCCATCCATGTCCAGTTTCTCCTTGAATACCCATTTACAACCAAAGGTATATACATCCACTGGGGGATCTACCAAAATGCATACCTAGTTATAGTATATGGAATCAATTTTAGAATTCATTGTTTCTTTCCATTTGGTAGCTTCTGTGCCACTTAATTCTTCTTTATAGGTTACAAGATCATTGTTAACAGCTAATAACGAATCACAATCCTCAGTGACTAGAATACCATATCATTATGGTTCTCTAACCTCTCTTACACTTCTGTATCCAAAACTTTCTCTTCCATGGGGATTTGTGGAACTTGTTCCTGTACCAACTCTTGTGTATCTTGATTCAGGACTTCATTAAAGTCTATCTCACTCCCACTATCTCCTTTAGAGACATGATCCCTTTTAAGATATGTGGGATTTATATTAATCACAACTTTATTATCTGAAGGATCACATAGGAAATATCATTTAGTTTCCTTTAGATACTCTATAAAGTTACACTTAGTACCTCAAGGTGAAATCTTGTTTCCATAAATATATTTAACATACAATTTTCAACCCTAAACTTGTGACAACATGAGTTTATTTCCATACCAAATATGATATGGAATACTGATTGTTGATTTAGTTCGAACTCAATTTAGTATGTATGATGTTGTTTATAATGTGTATCCCCAAAAGGATATTGAAAGAATCATACGAATCCTCATTGATATCACAATGTATAATAGGGAATGGTTCCTCCTTTTGATTTCAACATTCAATTGTGGTGTATTAGGAGTGATTTGTGATAAAATCCCAAACTCCCATAAATAATCAATAAATTCTTAATTAAGATATTCACCACCATAGTCTGAGGGAAATTTCTTAATCTTCTTACCAAACTAGTTCTCAACTTTGTTATTATATTTCTTGAATCCATCAAAGGAATCTAACTTATACCTCATCAATTATACATATACATATCTACTGAAGTCATCAATAAAAGTTAGGAAGTATGAGTACCCACCCCTAACTTCAACTAGAAAATGGTCCACACACATCGATATGATCCAACTCAAGGAGCTGAGAGTATCTTTTACCTTTTCCACCAAATAGGGCTTTGGTCATTTTTCCTTGTAAACACGCATGACATACACCAAATGGTTTTAGTTAAAATGAATCCAAATATTCATCTTAGTGTAATATGGTCAATTTTTTTTGTTTACATGACCTAGATGGTGATGCCATAATTGGGTGTGGTACGATTCATGTGAACTTTCTTCATTATCAATTTCCATTACTTAGTTTGTGTAATATAATACGTAAAGACCATTATTTAAATATGACTTACCATAAAAATATTTTATTTGTAAAATAATAAATAATTATTTCAAAATTTGAAAATAAATCCATTCATAGAAAGTATGGACAAAAAATAATGATTTTGGTAACTGATGACACATAATAATAATATTACAAAACCAAGATCATTACAGTAGGAAACATGAGGTGGTAGTCCCAATAGCCATAGTAGTAAGTATGTATCCACTTGGTACTCATAGATCTACCACACCTCATGAAATATTATAAAATATACTTGGTTCCTATATTTGAATACATATGTGATCACCACATGATATATCTAATACCCAATTTCATGAAACTTATAGATTACACCCGATAATGAATTCACCCAAAGCTCCCCCTTATTTGTCTAGGTGAAGTTTTTTTCCAGTGTCCCTTCTTGCCACATGAAAAATAGATAGTTTTCTATTCCCTTACTTTCCCCGTGATCCTACTCTTCTTAAAATGGCATTGTGAAGAAGATTTAAACTTAGTGCTAGTCTTATAACTCTTTTCATAACCTTTAATTTTATTCACCATAATAACATAAGGATTTTTTCACTTCATATCCTTGTCAACTTGGAGAAGTAAAGTGATAAGATCTAAGAGAGACTTATATATGTTGTTTATATTTAAATTCGTAACAAAACCAAAGAAACATTGAGAGAGTGATGAAATAATGATATTAGTTCACAATTCTTCAGGAATATTAAACCCTATAACCTCTAGGCACTCAATATATCCAATAATTTTGACTACGTGAGGCCTAGATGGTGCACCTTCTCCACGATTTCTTGTTATGAGTGCTTTGGAGACCTAAAACTATTCTTGTCTTTCTCTCTCATGATATAGTTCAAAAATATGTTAGAGTGTTTTATAAGCATCCATGATTTCATGTGACTTCATGAGTTCATTACATTGATGTAAATATTAAACACTGAACATCAACCGCATCACTTAGGTATTTATCATAGATAAAGAAATCCTCATTACTCACCTCCTTAGTAGGCATATCAGGGATTGGAGATTATAACATATAGGATTTCCATTCATGGAACATCACAACCCATATGTGTTGAAACCATCCTTGGAAATTACTACCACTTGGGAGATAAACTTTCTCTAGAATTGATCACAGATATAGGGTGGATTATGAACTTTACATTATTATATAATAATAGATTATATTATTAGTACTTATCTTGATTATAATTTATGCGAGAAATAATAATAATAACAATAATTTTATTAAGTCACACATGTTTTTATCAAGTCTCAACGACCCTCACCATTAAAATAGGAATGTACCATCACATAAGATATTATAATGGAAATGATCTATATTTCCCTTAATATAATCCAAGATATGTCCATAAAAACCATAATAAGTTGTTTAGGGAGGTGGTCTTGCCAACTATGGGCTTGCGGATCCTTGTTCCGTCGAGTGGACTCCCCAATCCTAAAATCTTAACTCATATTTCCTCAACATTGGACTCTAAATTTGTATTTAATAGACTATGGTCATTAAATTAAATACAAGGTAGATTAAGTCGACCCATAATCTTAGTCAAGAATCCCTAATAATTAAAAGTACCCCTACTATAGCTTGAACTGAAACTTTAACTATGGTTTGTCTTAATTCAGATAATAGAATGCATAATGAATTAATATTAACTTGAGATATTTTTTATTATGCATAAATTTTCTTATTTTATCTTTTACATGTATTGTTAATATTAAGTGGATTTTACTTAAGTGATTAACCATGTACTAATAAAATATTTATTCATAATATTTTTTATTTTAATTCTTTATTTTTATATTAAACCATTTATTTATGTGATAGAGGTATTTCATCTATAAAATAAATCATGAATAAACATAGATAAAATAAATAAATAAATAATGCGATCATGAGATTATCTACTAGTTGATTTATTAAGTGGATAATAAATCAACCTATGAACCTAGGGAAAAACTCCTTGTGTTGGTTTCAACACAAGTTGCAACATCCCACTTGTCAACCTATGTATCATATGTACTGGTTACATCTCAATTTCATCTTGAATTACCTCTTCCTTAGATCCACCTTAAACTAACTCCATTAATGTTCAAATACTTCTTTATTACATATGTTTTATAACTCACATGTAGGTGTGAGAAACTAAAATATTATTTAAGGGGAATTACATAAATCAATATTGGAAACACATGCCCTATATAATAAATGAGGAAGGGATGACACACAAACCATCATATTTAATTTAATAACAAATAATTTCAAATCGATGCAATAAAATTAAATAAAATAAAACTAACACATATAGAGGTCTAGCCAAAGACCATGATTAGTTATACACATGAAATGACTACACATTTAAAACATTTGGTTAGCATTCATTTCAATTCGTTCTTCAATAAGATAAAATGCACATGAATTAATCCAATTAATAATCTTATTAATCAATTAATTCATTTTATAACATTACATCAAATTTTCTTGGGTATTCCCATCCAATCTTATTTTAAATAAAATAAATAGTTTAATTTTATTTAAAATTTAACAAAATAGTACACATATTTGTACTTAGAAGCAACCCAGTGGGTACTTATCCAAACTATTCAGTATAATCCTTGTTATATATGATTCAACCACATGAAATATTTCATAAACAAAATGTGTCATAATTTCATGGCATGTAATGTCAAATTAATGAAAAATAAAACGCATGAAAATTACGTTTCCTATATGATTTAATGCATGAAGATTCATTAGTATGAAATGATCTTATATGATTTATAGTTTTGAATATTATGCATAATTAATTAATTTTTTTTATAATATAAAACCTATTGAACTATGTGCACTATTAATTTAATGACTCAAAGAACTCAGATCGATGTGGTTTAATAGAGTAATTAATTAAATTAAATATTTTCATGTAAACAGGTAAAGTACACGATGTGTGCAATCCGGCCACACGATGTGTATTTTTCTTCGCCGAATGTTTGCAGTACACACCTAGAGACTCAACGTGTACTTCTTGTGAAAAGTAATGAGGGACATGATGTGTAGAAAGGTTATATAATGTACACTTAAAGTTGAAATAATTATAACCCATATGAATCGTGTATTAAATAAACATGATATATTAATTACATGAAACATCTTGACCCTATGATTTCAACCACAAAAACACATGGACTACACGACGTGTAGTCCAGCAAAGCCATGTGCCACCCTGGATGATCAAAACATGGTGAATTTAATGCACATAATATGTATTCATTATGTAACACCTCGAGATTTTATGAAATATTTTTTTTTAAATAAATTTAATTTCTTCGATAGCTTGAATTACATGCAACACTAATTTGTAATAAACCAAAATATACTATTAAAAATATTATTATTTAAACATGATCGATATAACCTAGCAATTAAATTTTCTGGTATGAATAGGAATAAACAAAATTTTAAAATTAATTAGGAAGGTTTTATATAAATAAAATATATTGATAAATAATTACTTTTTTTAGTAAAGTATTTATATGCTTTGAAAATACATTTTTTTCTCAAAAATGATTTTTATTACTTTTTATGAACAAATAAAAAAACTAATTTCAGGTAATTTTATAAAATTAAATAAAAAAACTAAATTAAATTTTTAATAAATATTTAAAAATTATCTTAGAGTGAATTTTTGAGAATTTTTCTGAAAATATTAATTTTTACAATGAATAATGAAAAAAACCGATTTTATTAAAAACTGCCTTTTCTTTTAAAGAATTTACAGATTTTTATACTATTTTAAAATATTTTAAAAGTAAAATTAGTTCAATTATATTATTATAAATCCAATTTATTCCATTGGAATCAAATTAATTCTTAATTTCTATATAAAAACTTTTTATACTTATGAAAACTTTTTCTTTGAAAAACTGCTTTTTTGTCACGTCTGCGTGTTTAATTTTAAATGAAATTCTTCCACTTATGTGAATTGAATTAGGTAAACTATATTAAATATTTTTAATAATCATAATTAATATTATTTAATAATTTCAACTTAATTTTTTTTCATAATTAATATTAAAAATAATAAAAATTAATTACTGCGGTTAAGGTTAAAATGGGGTTTTGTGCGTTACATGCGCATGTGTTAAAATTAATTTTCCACACACATATTTTTTTTCTATTAATAAATTAGATTTAATATTTATAATAATTTTTTATAAATTATCTAATAATTCTTATTTTATTTTTATGTTTAAATTATAAATTACTTAGGTAAAAAAACTAGTTACCGTAGTGAAAAATAAAATGGTAAAAGTAAGTTAACTTAGAGGTAAAGGGAATAACATGTTTAAAAAATATTTATTTTTATATATTTTAGGTTTTTATTGGCCTTATATTACCTTAAATTCATTATTTATTAATTTTTTAGGCACTTGGGTTGAGAGTGAATTCCCATTATTGAATAGTTTTGGGTATTTACAAAAATGTCACCCCTCCTCAATTATAAAAGGGAACCTCCTCCCCTCACTTATTCACACATCTTAAGCCATTTATCTCAAAAAACCTACCAAAATCTATCCCCAAAATTATTATCCATCTTATAGATCTTTTGTTATTCCAAAAATACCAACCATAGGGTCATTAATAATAGATCCAAAGAATGTTTTTCTAAGCGAAGGTAATTGTCTTCACTAAGATCTTTATTTTTTTACTTCCTCTCTTACCACCTTCATTAATGTATTAATAATTAAAATATAATAACACCAGTATCTAAAATATACTTAGATTTTATTATATTTAATTAATAACCTATATCCATCTCCTCTTTCATTAAATGAGACATGAAACCGTCAATCGTGTGTATGACACATTACTGCCTCGTGAACCGATGTAATCCATTTTCCACCACCACCACCTCTCATAGTTGAATATAATGATAGATTTAATTTATATAAATTATATTTATTAAATAATTATACTTATTTAATTATAATATCACACATACCTTCATACCTTCCAATTCGTTGAAAAATGACAACATCACTCGTGCATACGTGTGGACTACCGCCTCCACAAAATAATATGATTCATTTTCATTTTATTTTGAAATAGATGGTATTAAGTATTTATTTGATGAATATATATGATTTTTATGATATAATAATTATTATATAAATTTTAATTATTATTTAACATTATTTTTTTTCCATCCTTTGAAAAAATGGAATCATCGTTCATGCATACGTACGACTTACCATCTCCATGAACAGTGTAGTTAATTTTCTATCTATATAATTTATGGATGAATATAAATATATAAATAATGAATTTATATTATATTTATATCATTATTAAAAATCTAGAGATAATTTAACCATAGTCAAAGTACTAGGACCAAAACTATCAAACCAAAACATACATGAAAAAAGAAGCATTTATCACCAAGAGTAGTGATTTTAATAAAGAATTGTTAATAAATGGGTAGTAAAAGGTTATAATAAAATAATATATGGTATTATATATATTATTATGGTTATTTAATATATTTATAATAAGTATATATTTATTATAAATTATGTTTTAACATGTATGAAGAAAGTCGGACCTGAGGTAAGAGATTTTCATCTCACTTTTATTTCTGTGGGACATATGCCATATTCACCACTTGTTTCTTTTATGTGGTGTATATACTAACCATTAATTTATTTTATGATTACTCTCATGAAAATTATAGGATATACACATCCATATAAGGTTTATTTTTTTTCATGATTATTATGATTCAAAATCTACGATAGTGGTAAGGGTTTTACGTTACAATCTCATTTTTTATTAGGATTATTTATGATTAAGTTTCTGATGATGAAAAATTATGATATATATCTCAAGAAACTCATTAATTTTATTCTAATATGGTTATTTCTCTCTTTGGTTTAAAATCTGTTCTCTTCTATGTCCATGTTCTCTACAAAATTTTTAAGTTTTTTTACTAATCTCCAATGTTTTATTAAATAAATTTTTACACTTATTTTAATTTTTAAAAAATTATTTAAAATAGATCTTCTTATCATTTTATGAACATAGTAATTTTAAATTTTTACTGAAAATGTGAAAGGAATATTTATTTTAATGTGTATGACATGAATATAATTTTCCACCATGATAAGCACTAGATTAATTAAATATTACCTTACAAGTTTCCAATATTATTTTCAAAGAAAATATTTCCTTTAATATTTGGGAAATTTTTATATTTTAAAAAGTTATTTTCAAAGAGGAAAGGGTATTTTCCATAAGAATGTTTTTAATGGAATTTTAATGGTATTTCTATTCATCAATGACAAAAACCTTTAATTATAATTATGATCTACTAGGGATATGATCCAATGATACCATCCCTATTCTTTTTATGGATGGTTTATGATTATGATGATAAAAAGTTTGTGAAATTCATTTCTTTTACACAGGTCATGCTATGATTAAATGTTTATAAAACCCATTTACTTTTCATGGGTTACACCATGATGAAATTTTTATGAAACCCATTTCCTTTTTATGGGTTATGATATGATGAAATGTCTATGAAACCCATTTACTTTTAATGGGTTATGATATGATGAATGTTTTATGATCATGTGGCACAAATATATATGATTTTCATTATGTGATGGGAAATCCTAGAGCTATATATTTTCCTTTTAATTCATTGAGTAATGATTAATGTTCTATGAGCTCAAATGGTACATGAGTGGTTTTCCCAATCCAAAAATATAGTACATGGGAAGTTATCCCAATATTGAAAAAAGAGGGTACATGAGAGTTTATCCCAAGTTTATAAAAAATAGGGTACATTGGAGGTTATCCCAAGCCCAAAAGAGGGTACATGAGAGGTTATCCCAAGCTTTAAGTATGTACATGGGTAGTTATCCCAATACTAATATGTTATGAATATATTGGTGGAAAGCCTTGACATAATATTTTATATGCTTATGTATATGACACAAATCTATGCCATATGTCAATGTTATGATCTCATGGATTATTATATTTGATTCCTTTATGATTCATGTCTTATAAACTACCAAAATTTATTCCATGAATCAAGTTTATGATATTTGATATGCAGGGTATGGTTTTAAAATGTTATTCTCTTGTTCTCATACCCTTGTGCTCATGTTATGATGAAATCTCCCTTGTTTACCCTTACTAGGAATCTTATCTCACCCTTTATTATGTTTCCTTTACCTAGGTTATGAAGAAATGTATTATGTGTGACATGTCTATTAAGGGATCTAGTTATGAAGAACTTAGTGTGAGATGATGTAGTTCACTTATGAACTAGTTTTTTATATATCCATGTTTCCAAAGGCACTAGACCTATACAATTATGACATGGATCATTATGTTATATAATGGATACCCATATATTAATATATGATAACTATGTAAGGAATGTTTGGGTTTCTATAGTTGGTATCATAGAAAGGTTTAGTTATACTTTGGAAACTAGGATGTGAAAAATTTAGCAAGAACCCTAAGAATAAGTCAAAGTATAGGAAAATGTCCTAAAATTTTGGTGAAGGATAAAGAGAGTGGTTTCCAATAAATTACATCCCTATATGGATACTACTAGTGGATGTGGCTCTATTATAGTTATTCCAAGGGTTAATAACTCTAAAAAGGGAATACTGGGCTTTGACTCGATCATCACCTAATACATGACAATAAGCTTTTCTTCACACCCATTTTTGAAACTCTTGAGTTATATGTTTTGGAAATTCAAAAACTCCTTAATAATCATCATGAATTATTTGAATAGATGATGAACATTAATTAAATAGGTTAAACTTAAAGCGTCATAGGATGAAAATAAGGCATCAAGATTTAGAAATCTTATGAATTATTTTTCATGATTGATCACTCTGATAATAGTTTCCTAATGGTCATGCTAACCATTTTTATTTTACTAAGGTATTTAAGATAGAAAAATGAAATTGGGGTAGTGACAAGTATGTTCAAATATTGAAGTACCCTATTTTATCTTAGTTCATGAAAAGTCTATATGAATGTTAATTCCTATCATCAATAATTAGATGTCGAATTAGAAATGAAATCCCATTAGGGTACAATGATAACATCTTAAGTCTATGATTATTATCTAGTTGAATTTTGTAGGAATGTGATTATTGTAAATTTCATTATTCTCCCTATGATTGAATTTTATATTATCTTAGACAAGGATTATATTTCCCTACATAAATTCTACATTAATTATTGAGGAAGTGAAGTCATGTTTGATATTCCAAACCAACCTATGATCATCTATTAGTGCAATGATAAATATAAAATTATAATGGAAATTTCATCCATTTTATGGGTCTTGATTCCTATTCATAACGGGTGTTTATCTCATATGGTTGGGTATAAGATCAAAATCAAATATATGCCTATTTTATAGAGTTTGTTTATGTTTTTCTAGAAGAGTTTCCTAGTCTTCCACCAAATTGTGAAGTATAGTTTTCAAAATAACTCATACATGGTGTTATTACTATTTTAAATAACCCCTATATAATGGCCCTAATTGAGTTGTAGGAATTGAAGAATCAACTCCAAGAGAATATTGAAAAGGGATTTATTCAACCAATTGCATCTTCTTGGGGTGCACCAGTTATTTTTGTTAAAAAAATATGGATCAATGTGGATCTTCATTGATTATTGGGAACTAAATAAGATCAAAATCAAGAATAAGTATCCTTTACCCCATATTGATGATTTGTTTGACCAAATTCTCAAAGCTCAATAATTTTCAAAGATTGAACTTCATTATGGATATTATAAATTTAGGGTTAAGAAGAAGGATATACCCAAGAAAAAATTCCTTACAAGGTATGGGAACTATGAATATATAGTGATGCCATTTGGTCTTACTAATGCCCTATTTATCTTCATGGATTTAATGAATATGGTCTTTAGAGATTACCTCAATCAGTTTTTGGTAGTATTTATAGATGAAATTATTATATATTCATAGATTAAGTAAGAGAATGAATATCACTTGATAATTGTATTGAATAACCTAAATAAGGATAATTTGTATGAAAAATTTACCAAGTGTGAATTTTGGATACAAAATGTTTCATTTTCGGGTCATATAATCTCAAGAGAGGGTATATCTACGGATCTATCAAAGATTGAAGTTATTGAATGTTGTCATAGAAAAACCATTATGACTGATATCCAAAGTTTTCTTGGGTTGTATGGAAACTATCAATGATTTTTGGAGAATTTCTCATGACTATCTAATCCACTCACCAAGTTAACTCAGAAGGGATCCAAGTTCAACTGGATAAATGAATGTGAAGAAAATTTCAAGGAACCGAAGATAAGGTTAGTAAGTGCACCTATTCTTACATTTCCCTATAGTGTATAATGGTTTGTAATATTTAGTGATTCATTGAATAATGAAATGAGATGAATTCTCATGAAAATTTTCATGATTATAGATTATGCCTCATGAAAGTTGGAGGTTAATGAGAAAAAATACCTAACTCATGATTTGGAGTTAGCTATGGTGTTTTTTTCATTAAATATATGAGGAATAATATTTAGGGAGAAAGGTATTATATATATACTGATCATAATTTTTTTAAGTATATATTCACTCAAAAGAGTCAAATATTCACCAAATAAGATGGTTGGAGTTAATTAAATACTATGACTACTCGATACATTACCACCCTAGGAAAGTGAAAAAGGTGGATAATGCTTTGAGTTGAAAGGATAATGATATATTATCTACAATAAATATAAAAAAAGTTCCAATATTTATGGATTTGTAAAGGATGAATATAGAAATATTTAAGGAAGAGGAGAAATCTTATATTTATTAAATGAGTGTTCAACCATCTATCCAAGTGAAGATTAAAGAGGCACAAAAGGAAGATGTAGAGCTACGGAAGAATGTTATAAATGTTCCAGAGTTTAACCTTGATTATGATGAAATGATAAGGTTTAAGATCCATTTATGTGTTCCATACATACCATATTTAAATAAGGAGTTTTTGGATGAGACACATAATTCATTATTATCTATTCATTCTGGAAGTACGAAGATATATTGAGATATGAGAGAATATTTCTTGTGGGATGACCTGAAGAGAGATATTAAAGAGTATGTTTCTTGGTACTTTGTATGTCACCAAGTTAAGGTCGAGTGATAGAAGTTAAATGTAATTTTACAACCATTATCCATATCATAATGGAAATGGAAAAAAATCACCATGTATTTTGTCATCAGACTCCACAAAATGTCTATAGGACATAATGGTATTTGGGATATAGTTGACTAACTTACAAAGACACCACACTTTATTTCCATCATATAAAACTTCTATCTGGATAAGATTTCTAGGATATGAATTAATAAAGTGGTAAGGCTACATGTAGTACCACATTATATTTTATCTGATTGGGATCTGATATTTAACTTTAAGTTCTGGATAATTATTCAGAATGCTCTTGATATAGAGTTGAGTTTCAATATAACTTATCATCATCAGATATATGGTTAGTTTGAGATAACCATTAAAACTTTATATGATATATTCAGATATTTTTCTATGTATTTCAAAGGTGGTTGGAATCAAAACCATTATCTAGTTGAGTTTTCTTACAAAAATATCTTTCAGTCAAGCATTCAGATGGATCCTTATGAATCCCTCTATGGAAATAAGTATAGAGTTCCAATGTATTGGGATGAAGTTAGAGAAAGAAATATATTGGGATCTGAGCTAGATAAATAAATGGTAGAGAAATTTAGAGCCAACAACAACACATCAAGTTATCTCAATGTCGATAGAAAATTTATTCTAATAACCATCGATGATATTTGTAGTTAGAAATCAATGAGAAGGTGTTTTTGTGAATTTCTATATGGAATAAGGTTATGAGATTTAGGAATAAAGGAAAGATAATACCTATATATAATGGCCATTTCAAGATTATTTATTGAGCAGGGATAGTTTCTTATCATTTGGTGCTTCTAGAAAACCTCTCTCAAGTCCATGATACATTCTATGTTTCTCTCCTGAGGAAGTACATACTTGATCATTTATATGTACTGAAATCAGAGGTCATACCAATAGAGCATGTTCTATCTTCTAAGTAACAAACTATGTAGATTATGGATCATAGATAGAAAGTTCTATGAAACAAGACCACTCATCTAGTCAAATTTTTGTATATGATCCACCAATTTGAGGAATCTACATGGGAACCTGAGGATATGAGAAGAAGAAGTATCCTTAGTTGTTTGTATTAGATTGATGAAATTATAAGGTAGAAATTAATTTTAATTGGGGTAGAATGTAACACCCCAAGATTTTATGCAATATATATATATTTTCAAACAAATTTAATTTCTTTCATATCTTACGTTATACGCAACACTGAGTTGTAATGAACCAAAATATACTATTAAAAATATTATTATTTAAGAATGACTAACATAACCTAGCCATTAAATTTGGTGGAATGAATATTAATAACTATATTTTGAAAATTAGGTGTAAAGTTTTTAGATAAATAAAATATATTTATAAATAAGTACTTAATTTTTTATTAAAGCCCTTATATGCTTCAAAAATACATTTTTATTGCTTTTTATAAACAAAAAATAAAATTAATTTTTTCAACTTTTATAAAATGTATTTGAAAAAATTAACTTCATTTTTGGAATCAATATTTAAAAATCATCTTAGATCATTTTTTGATAATTTTTTATAAATATTAATTTTTTCGATGAATAATGAAAAATATTGATTTTTATCAAAAACTACATTTTCATTTAAAGAATTTATAAAGTTACATGTTGTTTTAAAATGGATTTAAATTAAAATTAGTTAAGTTATATTATTATTAATCCAATTTATTTCATTTGAATCAAATTCATATTGAATTTTATATAAAAACCTTTTATACTTATGAAAACTTTTTCTTTAGAAAACCATTTATTCATCGCATCTGTGGGTTTGATTTTAAATTAAATTATGAAAATTATGTGAATTTAATTTGGTAAAATTTATTCTATATTTTGAATAACCATAATTAATATTATTTAACAATTCAATTTTTTTTCACAATAAATAGTAAAAACAATAAAATTTAATTATTGCGGTTAAGATTAAAACAGAGTTTTGCACTTTACTTGCACATGTGTTAAAATTAATTTTACATATGAAAAGGTTTTTAAATTGATAAATTGGTTTTAATATTTATAAATAGTGGTTTAAAATTATCTAATAATTCTCATTTTTTGGGCTTAAAAGATAAATTACCTAGGTAAAAAAATAGTTACCAAGTTGAAAACTAAAATGGTAAAAGTAAGTAAACTTAGAGGTTAAGGGAATAAAATGTTTAAAACATGTTTATTTTTTAAATAAGTTTTTTATCAACATTATATTATATCCATTCCATTATTTATCAATTTTTTAGGCACTTGGGTTGAGAGTGACTTTCCATTATTGAATAGTTTTAGGTATTTACAAAAAATGCCACTCCTCCTCAATTATAAATGGGCACCTCCTCCCCTCAATTATTCTCACATATTAAGACATTTAGACCAACCAACTTACCAAAATTTCTCCCTAAAATCATTATACACATTCTATATATTATGTTCTTCACAAAATACCAACCCTAGTGTTCTTAATAAGATGTACAAAGGAGGTTATTCTAAATGAACGTAATTGTCTTCACTAAGCTCTTCATTTTCTACTTATTCACTTAAAACCTTCATTAATGTATTAATAATTAAAATATAATAAAAAATTATCTAAAATATAATTAAATGTTATTATATTTATAGAATAACATATATCCATATCCTCTTCAATCAAATGGGAAACAAAATTGTTGATCATGTGTACGACAAACTACTACCTTGCGAACCGATGTAATTCATTTTCCATCACCACCTCTAACAGCTCGATATAATGAAAAATTTAATGTATATACATGATATTTATGACATAAATATAATTATTTAATTATAATATAACATCTATCTTCTTACCTTACAACCATTTGTAAAAAAATAACGTCGCTCGTGCATACGTGTGGACTACCGTATCCATAAAGCGATGTGATTATTTTTTTATTTAATTTTGACATGGAAGGTATTAAGGATGGATTTTATGAAAATATAAAATTTATATGATATAATAATTATTATTTAAAGGTTAATTATTTTTTACCTTTCTTTTATTTTATCCATAAAAAAATGGAAACATCATTCATGTGTACGTACGACCTACCGTCTCCATGAACGATGTAATTTATTATCTATCTCGAACTTTTATGGATGTCTATAAATATATAAATAATGAATACATATTATATTTATATCATTATTAACATTATGGATATTATTTAACCATAATCAAAGTACAAGTACCAAAACAACCGAACCAAAATATGCATGAAAAATGAAGGAGTTATCACTCAGAATAGTGATTTTAATAAATAATTGTTAATAAAAGAGTGGTAAAAGGTTATAAGAAAATAATATATGGTATTATATATATTATTATGGTTATATAATAAATTTATAATAAATATATATTTATTATATATGAGGTTTGAACATGTACTAAGGAAGTTGGACTTGAGGTAAGATATTTTCATCTCACTTTTATTTCCATGGGACACATGCCATATTCACCAACTAAGTTTCCTTATTTCATGGGGCTTATGATTCAAAAGTTACCAAGGTGGTAAGGGTTTTACTTTGCAATCTCATTGTTTATTGGGATTGTTTATGATCAAGTTTTTGATGATGAAATATTTTGATATATATATAAATAAACTCATGAATTTTATTATCATATGGTTATTTCTATATAATATATTTTTTCTTCTATTTTCATCTCTTTAAGAACTAATGATATCAAAAGAATATTTTTATGAAAAATTGATATTATTTCTCTCTTTAGTCGAAAATCCATTATCTTTTATGTCTATATTTTATATTTTTTTTTCATTTTTTTAATAATATAAAAAGATTAATTAAAGAAAATTTTACCCTTATTTACTTCTTAAAAAATGGTTTAAGAGGAATTTTATTTTCATTTTCCGAATGAGGTACTTTTGACTTTTTATTGAAATTATGAAAGAAATATTTATTTTAACATGAATGACATGAACAATATTTACCACCACCATGAAAAATAAATAATTTAATGATTAAATTACAAGTTTACAAGGTTATTTTCAAATAAAACATTTCCTTTTAATATTTGGTAATTTTTTAAAATTTAAAAAATTATTTTCAAAGTGGAAAGTATTTTTTCCTCAAAAATGTTTTTAATGATCTTTTAATGGTATTTCTATTAATCAATGACAAAAAAACTTGATTATAATTATGCTCTGTTGAGGATATTATCAAATTATACTATCCCTATTCTTTATCTTGATGGTTTATGATTATGATGACAAGATATTTGTAAAACCCATTTCTTTTCCACATGTTCTACTATAATGAAATATTTATGAAGCCTATTTCCTTTTCATGGGTTATGATATTATAAAATGTTTATAAAACACATATCCTTTTCATGAGTTATGATACGATGAAATTTTTATGAAACTAATTTCCATTTCATGGGTAATGATATGATGAATGTTTTATGATCTTACAGCACACATATATATGATTTTCATTATTTAATGGGTGAGACCAAAATTATACAGTCCACTAATGAATTGGGTAATGATTAATGTTTTATGATCTCAAAGGGCACACAAAAGGTTTACTTAAGCCTAAAAGAGGGTAAATGTGAGGTTATCCCAAGACTGAAAAAAGAGGGCACACAAGAGGTTATCCCAAGCCTGAAAAAGAGGGTACATAGGAGGTTATCCCAAGCCCAAAAGAGGGTACACAGGAGGTTATCCCAAGCCTAAAGTAGATATATAGGTGGTTATACTAAGCCCAACATGTTCTGAATATCTTGGTGGGAATATTTAAAATAATATTTTCTATGCTTATGTGTATTCCATGAATCTATGCCTTATGTCAACATTATGATCTCATGGATTATGTTCTTGAATTCCTTTATGGTTTATCTATTATGAACTTCCATGATTTATTCATGACTCAAGTTTATGATCTATGGTATGAAGGGTATGATTTTCAAATGTTATTCTCATGTTCTCATACCCTTATGATCATGTTATACTTATATCTCCCTTATTTACCCTTACCGAGCATCTAGTATCACCCTTTATTATGTTTCCTTTACCAAGGTTATGAAGAAAAGTATTATGTATGATATGTCTAAGAAGGGTGAAAGTTATAAAGAAAATAGTTGGAGATGATGTAGTTCACTTATGAACCAATTGTTTATGTATCATAGTTTCCAAAGGCATTAAACCTATATGATTTTGGCATGGATTGTTATTTCATGTAATGAGTACTTATCTAATAAGACATGATATCTATGTAAGAAAAGTGTAGGTCACTATAGTTGGTATCATAGAAATGTTATTGGAAACTAGGATGAGAAAACACCATAAGGATAGGTTAAAACATAGGAAAATGTCTTAGAATTTTGGTGAAGGGAATATTAAGTGTTTTCCAATCAATTACATCCCTGTATGGATACAACAATGAATGTGGATCTGGAATAGTTGGATCTTGAGGTAAAAACTACAAAAAGGTCATATTGGTCTTTGAATAAATCTTCACATAGTTCACAATAATGGGCCTTGTTGTACATCCAGTTTTACAATTGTCATGACCCCCTCCCCAAAAATATGTCTCAATGAGGGGAGAGAGATAGTGAATGCCCAAGTCCCGACTCTAGTAGGCCTTGAGTTGGAGACTAGCAATGAGGGTATAATAAAAATGCATATGGGAGGAATTATCCTCTATTAGAAACATATGAAAGAGAGATATAAGAAGAATACATCAAAAAACCCCTTCTTAAAAAAATATATATAAAGAAATAACAAGTTCATACATGAAATGTCATACAGTACTAAACAACTGAAATGAAAATAATAAGTACCAAAATGGTAAGAAAACACTGACCATGAATCCCAAATTACTCCTAAAAAACCACAAGATAGTAATATCCATACCGATCCTCAAACTGCTTTGGATAACCTAAAAATAGTTTATATATATGTAGGGTGTGAATAAAAGCATACTTAGTAGGATCCTCCCCAGAGCCTCTATTGCAAAAGATAAAGAAAGCATGCTAAAACATAGTGAACAATAGTGAAACTAACTCATTTCCTAAACATGTATACTAAGTTACCAGACTCACCATGACCATTCTCACCAAGTATCACATATAAGAGATCATATAATATAATAATTAAACATAAAGGGTACCCCGCTCCTACTTCCCCACTAATTTTCTGCTCTACCCCAACATCGCATGTCCTGAGCCATCTCTCTCCAAAAGTAAGCTAGCTCGAAGACACCAAGGAAAGGGATTACAAAATGAATCTTGTGCATCACATAACCACATAATCCCATATCACATATCCACATATAGTAACCAAGTAGTTTTTGGGTTCCACCATATCTCGTATGATGCATATCAAACATTGGGTATTATAACTCAAGCCATTACAACCCATACACCAAGTCAGTGCCTCAATCCATCACAACCTATAACAGTAATTAGTATAATAATCCTTTGGATACTATATATGGTAACACATGTGTGTGAAATGACCAGAAGAAATCACAACCCTATACACACATATATGGGAAAGCTAACTATCATGCATACCAATGCAAGTAACTACAAAGAGAAGAGATCGAGGCTAGAGGAGGTAGTCAGCCATCCATCCTCCCATCAGGATCTTGGAGAAATCACCCTCTTGGAGTCTATTGGGTTTAAGTTTCCCTAACCAACATGTGTGGGGTATCATATGAAATCAAAAAAATATACATGATAAAATATGTCTCACAAACACACTATGGGAATAACCTAGTCTTAGACTCAATTACAGATAATGTCGCTCGAACTCTTGGCTGTCAATGTTAAGACCAAATATCATATAACCACAAAAGCATATAAAAGAGATACATTAATTACTTCTTTACTTTATATTAATTCATTTTTTAATTAATTAATTATCCATTAATTAACCATTAACATTATTCCACATTATATTACATTAGTCATCAAAGTAAAATCCACGACCTTCACGCATAATCCAAAGCAAGTCCATGGTTTATCAAGATTAACATCTTTTAATAATTTTCATTCCATCATCAACTAAACCAGTGGGTTAAGAAGTATTTATTAATTATTAACATTATTCCTCAAAATAGGTAGTCTATGAAAACCATATTAATTTACCACCAAGAGTAAACATGCAACCAAGCACATCCAACTGTCTTAAGAAGCGGGTAAAGGAATGTACAAAAAACAAGAAACTCCAACACCAACCATTATCAGATTCATAAGAGAGAATACTAGATATCAAAATATCATCAATAAGTAATCCCAACTTTAATATGTTTCATCACATTTGATTCCATCCTTGACACCCACATACATATACCTTTGCATCTCACCATCATAGGCATCAACTGTTACCACATCATTTGGGCATCCCTTCCCACAAATATCACCTTATCCATCTTAGGCTTATCCATACTAGGATCAAATCATATCTATTCCTCCCCACCCCACATACACATCATCCATACTATACTAAGTCATATCAAGATTATATCACAAGGATCATATCCTAAACACATCACAAAAGCAGCAGGAACAAACAAGCAAACAACAGGGAAAATGGGCCCTCAAAATAAGGCATTCTACATTCTCATGAAAATAGGATCTCACAAATTCATAAAAAGGAATTTTTCCTTCTAAAGAAAATAGGAAACTCATGCCCCATCAAATATCTTTATCACACAACTGATTCTTATTCCATCTTGAATTAACCAATTCATTATTAACAAGTTCCAACTATAAGAAACTTAAGGCACCAAGCTATAACAAGCTACTAAATTAATTAAATAATTAATTTAAACATAATTTCAATCATCCAACCATTATTATTTGTTATGAATTTTTAATTATTATCACTAATAATAAATATGATTCATGTCATCTATCAATTCCATTAAACATATGGAATATCAATTTCAATTAAACATGTGCATTGCATTAATTTTATTACCATCAAATTACATCAACCACCAGATTATAATCATGCATCTTATTTAATTTTTTTAAGACAATTAATTATAAATTAATCCCATATTTACATTATTTACCAATTTAAAAATTCTAATCTATGCATAACAACATGATAACATAACATACAACATAGAGTTACTACCTCTTCAACCCTAGTCTAGAAAAACACCGTGTAAATATTATGTACTAGTTCTGGCCTAAGAATTGATGCCTCTTCGACTCTAGTCTAGAAAAACAAAGAACAAAATGGTTAGCTGTACAAAGCTTCAAACAAAACTATACTAATGGTGGAGTGGAAACTTTTATCATAATAAAACTCAACCAAGGGTAGGTGCCTCATCCATAAACCTCAAAAATTCAGGACATAAGAGGAAAACATGTCTTCAAGAGTCTGGATGGTTTTCTCTGTATGACCATACATTTGTGGATGAAAAGTAGTGATAAGGCATAAATGAGAACCAAAATCATGATGAAGACCTATCCACACCCTAGAGGTAAAACTAGGAACTCAATCTAAAATTATAACCATTGGGACTCTGTGGAGTCACACCTCCCCCTCCAGATACTGCCTCAAAAAAACCCCTATTGATCTTGAATCCTTGATTTCTATAAATTGTGTTGATTTTGTTAAATGATCCACTATCACCCATATAGAATCATAGACTCCCCGATCTTGAGGTAAACCCGTAATGAAGTCTATTAATATGTACTCCGACATCCATTGGGGAACATATAATGGATGGTGAAAACCACTAGGAACACATGTTTGACCTTCACCTTCCAATAGACCAAAATATCAAGAAAAAAAACTCTATAACTACTAGCTTTAACCCAAGAAACCAGAACTAACCACTCAAATATTGGTAAATCTTGGTCACACTGGGATATATTACCAAAGTAGAACTATTGAACTCATGAAGAACTATCTCACGCATCTCAAAAGGAATGAAAAGCCTTCCATGAAAAAACACCTTTTATTTTCTATTCTCAGACTAACCATCAGGGGAATCACCAAAAACAACCCGGTCTCTCCATACCTCTACCTCAGAATCCCCTAGTTTGGAATAATACAACTACTAAACCAAAGATTATTGCACTTTCATCTAAAAAAGATAAACTCTACCTCCAACCTCTCCCATATCAATATGCATCACTAATAGTTCTTACATCACTCTCTAGGAATATCTGGATTGATGCACGACATCACTACGCGACTTCCTTCTTAACACATCAGCTATACCATTTCCATTTCCTAGAAAATACAAAAACTCAAATTCATAATCATGTAATAATTACATCCATCAAAGCTAATTCAAGTTCAATTCACACTAGGATAAGACATACCTTAGGCTCTTATGGTCAATAAAAACCACAAAATGCTCATCAATGAGGTAATGTATCTACAAATTCAAAGAAAACACCAATTATAGAAACTAAAGATCATGGGTGGAATAGTTAAGATCATGGGGACATAAATATTGAGACCCATAAAAAATAACTGATATATGATTCATCATAACACAACCCAAGCCAAGATGCAAAGCGTCACAATAAACCTCAAACTGAACCCCCTCTGCTGAAAAATGAAGGACTAGAGCACTGAACAACTTCTTATTCTGGTAATCAAAAGCTTCTTGATACTATTAATTCTACAAGAATGCTTGATCCTTCCGAGTTAAGGCTATTAGATGATTCACAACCCAAGATAATTTGACTACGAATCTCCTATAATAGCTTTCAAGACTAAGAAATCTCCACACCTCTACCACTCTCTTGGGGGATTCCCAAGACACAACTGCCCCTATCTTCAAAGGATCCATATCTACTCCCTATTGGGATACAAAATTCCCCAATAAATGGACTTCATGATCCTAGAACTCACACTTAAACAATTTCTTGAACAACTGCTCATGATGAAGAACTCCCAAAATGGAACATAGATGTGGTGTATTCTCCTCCTCGGATGCAGAGTACATAAAGATGTCATTGATGAAAACCACCATATAATTTTGCAAGAACTCTCTGAACATTGTTTTCATCAACCCCATGAACAAATATAGAGAATTAATTACCCCAAAAAGAATCACAAAAACTCATAATTCTCATTAAAACAATGGAAATCAGTCTTCTAAACATCCTCATTATTCACCCACATCTGATGATATCTTCACCGTAAATAAATCTTTTAGAACCAACTTATTCCATTCAGATAATCAAATAAATCATCAATCTATGAAAGAGGATAGTGGTTCTTCACTTTAACTTGGTTAAAGTGATGATAATTGATATAAATTCACAAACTAATATCAGCCTTTTTAATGAAAAAACTGGTGCAACCCAAGGTGACAAAATCAGCCAAATAAAACCTCACTACAATAGATCATCGAGCTGTACCTATATCTCTCGAAAACTATAAGGTTCCATCCTATATGAAGAAATAAAGATAGGAGACATGATAGGATGTAGCTCGATACCAAAATCAATCTCCCATTGAGGGGATAATGCTACAAACTCCTATAAAAATACATCAGGATACTCCTCCACAATCCCAAGAAACACCAACCACTAAACCTCTAACGTGTTGAGTATCAATTCAACCATCAAAGAAGACAAGGAAAGAACATGAATCTAACCTAACCGAGGGCATCAATTACAAAAAAACATCAATTTATCTCTATCTACATCATAAAATAAAACCTTCCTCCAAAATAAATCCACAATAGCATGTACTAAATACAACCAATCCATATTGAGGAAGATGTTGTATGGATATATACAAAAACATAGGAAGTATCCCCAAGAGCGGTGATTCCCTAAAACTATATCATTTTATCTACATACTTCATACAATTCATCTCAACCTCAAACTAGAATAGTCAATGTCAAGGGAAATGGAAGCCTATCTACTCAAATCCCAAATCAGGGATGAGGGTTGATGATATAAAGGAGTGTGTCACTCCTGAATCAAACAAAGCATGAAACCAAGTAGAAAACAAATAAAGGGTACCTAAAATGACAACTCAATTTCCTAGAACTGGAAATAATAAAGCATGAAGATGACCATGACCTACTTCATGGCCTATCTAACCTTGTTGAAGACCACCTCTATGGACATGCTATGATCTTTAAGGAATAGGATCATCTCATGGCTATCCTCTACCTTCCCTATCTCCTCTTTACTGATCCAAAACTGGAACACCTTGTTACTGTTACCTCAGATGAAACTATCTTAATAAAGGAACTTGAAGTATAAAAGATAGCATACACTGACTTTTTATAAAGGTAGGACAATATCACCACTGATGACCTTGACCTCCATAAGAAAAACACATGTCTGATACCTTGGAATAGGTCTGAGATCCATCACCCTAAAGAAACAAGATGTTGAGGGATAGGACCTACCCTCAACTAATTGAAAACTCTTATATCCTAAAAAATGGGAACCTTAGATTATATCTCTTCTTCATGATAAATCCCGATGACTCCCCTCTTGTAATGACCTGGTTCTAGCCAGCATACTCTCAATAACCTATTCTCTTTACAACACCTTGTGATTAATCTTCAGCATAAATAGTGTGACCTATCACTGGATCTATAGATGCAAAGCCTTCTCAAAATGACTCACCCTAACATCCTTATTTGTAAATGGGTCTAAAGTATATCACAGAGGGTTCCTAAAATGGATCCTAAACTCTTGCACACTAGAGCTCCCCTGATGAAGGGTAAGCAGCTCCTGACGACTATCTACCTTCATGGTTGAAGAAAAAAATTATAATTTGAAATGGTCTTGAAACTTCTCCTAAGAGACCACTGAATCATTGAAATAACCAAGGAACATGAACCACTACTACCTCATTACTCCATGCAGCATCATCATAGTCAATGAAAACCAATGCTCCTTATCAGCACAAATCAAATTGAAAGCTATCTCAACCTCCTCCAACTAGTCTTATATGACTGTATTTGAAATGGATCCCTCATACTTCTATAGAATATGGTGATAAAACTCTTAGAGTGTCCTCCTCTAAGTGTCATCATCGTCGACCTCTACTCTATGGAGATCTGCTGGCACATCCTGCTAAACATCTTCATTACAAACCTGATGAGGAAATCAACTTGGATCCATGCCTGCAAAAAGAACAAATTGTTAGAGCTTCTAAACCTAGAATATAGAATATTTAACATTAATTTATTAATTTATTTATCATCTTGTTAAGGTTTTGACCTATCCAAAGGTCTACCCATTTCAAACATAGGAACAAATAAGTATGATGCATGATCCTTTCCCAGGTCTCTTCCCTACAACTAGTATCACTTTATTTAGTAGGATAAGTAAAATTAAAGGTCCATGCATCATATCACAGGGAAACCTAAATACCCATGTCTCAGCTAATCTACAATGTTTACATCTCTTACTAAACTTAGCTGATACCATTTCCTTACCAACCCATGCAACCCCACCTTTGCCTAACTCCAAACTCTAGGTTGGAAACTAGAACTAAAGGTATAATACCCATGATTATGGGAGGCATTATCCTCTAAGAGAAACATGTAAAAAAGAGAGATAAATAGGATAAACCAAACAACACCTGATCAAACATATATATATATATATAAATAATGACCAAGTGCATACATGAAACATCATATAGTACTAAACAAATGAAAAGAAAACTACAGGTACCAAAAAGGTAAGGATGATAGTGACCACAAAACCCAAACGACTTCTGAAAAACCATGAGATAGTAATATCTAACCCGATCCCCAACCTGATCTGGATGACTTGAAAATAGTTTATATATACCTAGGGTGATCATAAAATTATACTCAGTAGGATCTTCCTTGGATCCTCTCATGTAAAAGATAAAGAAATCATGCTAAAGCACAATGAACAATAGTGAAACTAACACATCACCTAAACATGTATACTAAGTTCCTAGCCTCACCATGGATATCTCTCACCAAGTATAGCATACAAGAGAAAATATAATATAACAATGAAACATCAAGGGTACCCTGCTCCCATTCCCCCATTGGTTTTCCACTTTTTCCCAACATCGCACGTCCTAAGCCATCTCTCTCCAAAAGTAAGCCATCCCAGAGACACCTGGGCAAGGCATCAAAGCATGCACCTCATGCATCACATAAACAAATAAACCCATACTAAATATCCACCTATAATAACCACATAGTTTTCAGGAGATACCACATACCATATGATTCATATCAAACATCAAGTATTTTACCTCAATCCATTATAGTCTATACACCAAGTAAGTACCTCAATCCATCACATCCTATACCCATCATACCTATAGAAATCCTTTTGGATACTATATCTGGTAATAAATATGTGTGAAATGACCACAAGACATCACAACCCTATAAAAACATATTTGGGAAAGCTAACCACCATGCATACCAACACGAGTAACTACCAAGAGAAGAGAGTGGGGCCAGAGAGGGTAGTTATATATCCATCCTCCCACTGGGTTGTTGGGGAAAATATCCTCCCATACCCCATTGGGTGTCGGTTTCCCTAACTGATAAGGGTGTGGTAGCATATGAAATCACAAAATATACATGATATAGTATTGGTCACAAAAATACTATAGGCATCACCTAGTCTTATACTCAACTGCAACTAACTTTTCTCGGACTCCTGGCTGCCACTGCTAAGATTGGACATCCTATAAGAACATAGGCATATAAAAGAGCTACATTAATTACTTATTTACTTTATATAAATTCCTTCTATTAATTAATTAACTATCCATTAATTAACCATTAACATTATTCCACATTACATTAAATTATTCATCAAAGTAATGTCTATGCCCTCCAGGCATAATCCAAACCAAGTCCATGGTTTATCAAGATTAACATATTTTAATCATTTTCATTCCATTATTAACCAACCTCATGGGTTGAGAAGTATTCATTCATTATTTTCATTATTCCATAAAACATATACTCTAAGAAAACCATCCTAATCTACCACCAATAGGAAACATGCAGCCAAGCACATCCAGCTGCCTTAGGTACTAGGGAAAGGAATGTAGATAAAACAAGACACTCGACCACAAACCATTAAATAGATTTATAAGTAGGCATACCAACACTCAGTATCTCATCAACAGGCAATCCAGAATTTAACCTATTCCATCACCTTTGGTTCCACCCTTGACACCCACATGCATATAACGATGTATCTCACCATTATAGACGTCAATTGCTACCACATCATTTGGCCCTCCCTGCCCACATATGTCACATCAGCCATTCCAAGCTCATCCATACCAGGATCACATCACATCCAAGCCTCCCCAACCCACATACACATCAGTCATACTAGGCTCAACCATATCAGGCTCATATTAGAAGGCTCATATCCAGATCACATCACAAAATTATCAGGAACAAACAAGCAAACAATAGAGAAGCCGAGCCCATAAAACAAGGCATTCGACCTTCTCATGCAAACAAGCTCTCATGACTCCAAAACAAGGCACTCGAACTTATCAAGAAAACTAGAAACTTATCCCTAAAAATTATCCATATCAAATAGATAGTTATTATTACATCTTTAATTAACCAATTCATTATTAATGGGTTCCAACTATGGGAAACCTAAGGCACCAAGCTACAAAAAACTACTAAATTAATTAAATAATCAATTTAAACATGCTTTCAAGCATCCAAACCTTATTATTTATCATGGATTTTAAATTATTGTTAACAATAATAAACATGATTCAAATAATCTATCAATTAAATTAAACATATAAAAGATTAATTTTAATTAACCAAGTTCATTTCATTAATTTGATTACCATAAAATTACATCAACCATCAGATTGAAAACATCCCTCTTATCTAATTATTCTTAATCTAATTAATTATAAATTAATTTAATATTTATGTTCTTTACCAATTTTAACATGATACTCCAAGAATAAAAACATGCTAACAAATTATACAATATAGATATTACACTATCTATAAAAACAATAGGTAAACCACTATCCCAATATAAACCAACAACATTATCAACATGTGATCACAACCAATTTATTTAATCTAGTTCAATAATTATCAGGTCAGTTTATTTTCCATCCAAAGGGATAAATAATGATCAATTTATGATTGCATGTAAATAAATATAGAAGAAATGAACCCCTACCTCAAAACCCATTAACATTCTTTGCACGATATTGGACTACGTTGTGGATCTTCGATCACCTCTCCCAAAAGGAAATACACCAGTCCAAGGATTCCATGACACAAACACACCAAAAAAACCAAGAGAAACCCCATTATAAACATGGGATATCAAACACCATAGCATGGGGATAAGAAATGAGATGAAACAAGATAAATTTAGGAGAACCCACTAGAAAACAAAGGAAGAACACACCTTAGATCACCACAGGTCATCATATATCGAAGATGGAAGCCAAGAACCGATCACCGGTTGAAGGGATCTCAAAACACTAAAGTAGGGATCCACTGGTATTCTTTAATTAGATAATCCATAGGGTTTAGAGAAAATATTATTTCTTGAAACATTTATAAAAGCAACAAATAATATATTTACACGACCAGTAAAATATTTACATGCTGTATAAATGTTAGGCTTTAGTTATCACAGAAAAACACGTCACCTCAAAATAATTTATCCCAAATAAATACACATCATGTAGCACCCTGTGAACCAAACTTAACAATCCATGAACCACACTTACATAGTTTGTAAGCTTTAATCATCACGTATTTACCCTAATCCTAGATTTTTTAGTATCCAACACCTCCATACTTACTCTAGGCCTCCTACGATCACCACTAGCTTTGAAAACATGCAAAGGGTCAGTCCACATGGATCCATACCCTTACATCATTACCATAGGATATGTTTTGGAAATTCACAAACTCTTTATGAAATACTATGGAGGATTTGAATATATGATGAACATGAATGACCTAGGATAAACCTAAGGTTTCATAGGATGAAAATAATGTGTTAAGATTTTAAAATCCTATAAATGATTTTTCATGACTGATCACCCTGATCAAAGTTTCATAACAGTCATGCTAACCATTTTGGTTTTACTAAGGGATTAAAGATAAAAAATTAAGTTGGGGTAGTGAAAGGTATGCTCAAATATTAAAGCACCCTATTTGAGATTAGTTCATAAAAAGTCACTTGGAATTTTAATTTATATATTCAATAATTAGATGTTGAATTAGAAGTGAAAATCCCTAATGGTATGATGAACACATATCAAGTATAATATTCTTCTCCAATTGAAGTTTGTGGGAATGTTCTTCCTAAAAATATTCTTATTCTCCCTCTAGTTGAATTTGATATTATCTTAGGCATGAATTAACTTTATCTATGTAAATCCCAAATCAATTTTTGAGGAAGTTAATATTCCAAACTAACCTATAATCGTATATCAATATGATGATAAATATGAACTTCCAATGAAAAGTTCATCCATTTTATGTATAATGACCCAATATTAACATACATGGATATTAAATCTTTTAGATGAATGTTCAACACATTAAAAAATTCCATGACCGAGGAATATAATAGTTTACTATCTTTGGAAACTTGTAAACACAATATTATAACTTGGTGAGAGATCTTAAATGTTTCCAAAAAATAACTTCCCGTTTATTACTCCTCATAGGAATATCCTCCCTAGAACTTTCTTCATAACCTGGGGAAATAAAGGGCGAGCTCAGATGATCAACAAGGGTAAACATAAGATGCATATAAGCATAACATGAACATAATGGTATGAGAACATTATCATAACATTTGAAGATCATGTCCTGCATATCAAAAATCATAATCACGAGTCATGACATAAATATTGGTAGTTCATAAGACATGAATCATAAGATAATAAAATAATATGATCCATAAGATCATAACATTGGCATAAGACATGTAATTATGGAAAACACATAAACATATAAAATTATTTCCATAGCAGTCAAGGATTACTTCTAAGGATATCATTATGGAACGAGTTTACTCCCCAAACCATATTAGTTGTCAAGGTTTATTCCCAAGACCATATTAGTAGTCAAGGTTCACTTCCAAGACCATCTTAGTGAACAAAGTCCTTTACTGGTCTGGGTTCACTGTCAATTATATCCATTTTTATCTCACAGTATACAAATATTTACCCAATGCATTGAAGGGAGATATAGGTCCCACTCTTCACATAACAAAATTATACATATATAATCCACAAGATTATAAAAATTCATCATATCATAACCCATGAAATTAAACGAGTTTCATAAAAATGTCATCTTATCTTAACCTATGGAAAAGAGATAATTTTTATAATCATATTATAACTCATGAAAGAAAGTGAGTTTCATAAGTATATAACCCTTGGAAGGGAAGTGAGTTTCATAAACATCATGTCATCAAAACATAAACCATTTAGAGACAGAATATGAATAGTATTATTGGATCATATCCCTAGTAAGGAATATGTAACACCAACATATTTCATATTAGATGTTACATAATTTTTAAATATCTTTTAAAAACATTTCTTGGTGAAAATATACTTTCCTCTTTGAAATTTTTTTTTTTAAATCATAAAATATTTTGAAAACATTCTTATTTGAAAATAACATTGAAAACTTATAAAAGAGGAATTGAAAACCATTTTAAACAATTTTTAAAACCAAAAATATTTTAAAAATAATTTTATTTAAAAATTAGCTTAAAATATCATTTAAAAACATTTTTGAAAACAATTTTGGAAAACATAGTTTTGAAAGAACACATATTTCTGACTAAAGAGAAATAAAATTAGATTTTCTTAAAAAAAATTCTTAATTAAATTAAGTGAAAAGAGTGAAAAAATGGTACCATTATATGAATATATCATAAATAACCAGAGTAGAATAAGATTCATGATAATTGTTGAGCGATGAATCATAATATTTCTTCAATGAATGCATAATCAGAAACAATCTCAATAAATGATGAGATTGTAGAAATAAACTCTTACCACTTTGGTAACTTTGAATCATAGTACCCATGAAAAAATAACATTAAATTAATATTTAAATATAATTAAATAAGGATATTCATGATATAAAATGTCAAATGGGTAGTATATACACCTCATAAAAGGATATATGTGCATAATATAACATGTGTCTTAAAGAAGGAAAATTGAGACAAAATTCCCTTACTGCTTTGGTAACTTTGAAACCATAACCCCAAGAAAGAGAGATAAACAAATAGATATATAAATACAAAAAAAATTTAGTATAATAATCATAAATTACATTCACGGGAAGTATATACACCACACATAATAAAGAGGTGGTGAATATAGCATGTGTCTCACAAAGTAATAAGTGAGACGTAAATCCCTTACTTTAAGCATTGACTTATTTAGTACACATTAAAAAATCATGTATAATAAATATAATTTTATTATAAATATAAAAAATAACCATATTAATTTATATAATACCATATATTATTTAATTTTGACTTTATATTACTCGTTTATTAATAATTAAATGTTAAAGTTATGTTTCAAGTAATAACCGCTTTATTTTTCGTACATGTTTTGACGTGTTATTATTGGTAATTTTAATTATATCATGATTTAATAATCTAAATAATGATAAAAATGATATTAATATAATATATATTCATTATACATGTATTTATGGTTATTCATAAAAGTTAAAGGTAGAAAATAAAATACATCGTTCATAGAGATGGTAGGCCGTACGTATGCATGAATGTTGTTTTCATTTTATCTTAGGATTAAAAGAAAGAAAATTATATGATATATCATAATTAAAAAATAATTTTTATGTAATTTATATCACATATTTTTATTGAAACCATCCTTAATACATTCCATGTAAAGCGTGAATGAATCACATTGCTTCACGAGATGGTAGTCCGCCGTACACATGAGTGACGTTATTATATTCCCAAAAATGGAAATCATGAAGGTATGTGTGATATGAAAATTCAATAATCATAATAAAATCATAAAAATAATATATATATCATATATAAACTATAAATTCATCATTATTCCCAACCTTTAAAGGTGATAATGGAATAACGAATGATGTCGGTTCACGAGGTGGTAGTCTATCATACACACGAATGATGATTGAATAACCAATTTGATGGAAGTGTGTGAAGTTATAGGTCATAACCTTGAAATAAAAAAATATTAGTATATTAAAAATAATTAGTTAATTATATAAACATGATATAAAAACAATTTAAGGGGTTTAAGGAAGAAATAATACAAAAACATTCATTGATGAACGTTACCTCTTTTTTGGGTATCTCTATTTTATTTACACCAAGGGACTTCCTTGGTTGGATTTATTACCAAATTAAGGCTTATAGAATGAATTTATGGATGTTTTGAGGTGATTTTTATAGGGTTTTTCCAAACCAAATAGGGTTTTAAGTGTGAATAAAAGAGATGAAGAGGTTCCCTTTTATAATTGAGTCGAGAGACACTTTTCTAATTTCTCAAAAGATTAATTTATAATAAATTTAGTCTTAATAAAAATACCTCCAAAAAGAAATTTATTCAAAGATAATATAATATAAAGTTTCAATATCATCAATAAATATATTTTATACAAGTTTTGGTGTTATTTTAAACCTTATCATTTTTATTAACCCTTAGTTAACCTATTTTGATTTTAACTATGACAACACCTTTTTAAATATTAAAAGGTTACAATTTTTAATTATAAAGTGTAAATTGGGCCATAAATGGAAAATTTATTATAATTTATAATATATATATAATCCCAGTTTTCCTTAATTAATATTTTTATGATTTTTAGATAATTTAATAAAATATTATTTTCATAAAATATCATTAGTGTTAATTTTGACACTATTCATTAGTTTGACTTTAAGAAAATCAATAAAACAATATATATTAAAAATATATATTTAATAACCCCATAATATTTCATAATAATATATATAATTAGTGAATAACTTTAATTAATTCAAATTATATTTCATTTAATATTTTTAATATCATTTGTTTGATTGTTTCATTAATTGAATAATTACTGCATCCTCGTTGTGTGATTATTTAATGTACTTATTTATTCAATAAAAATTAAAAATAAATTATCATTATGAATATAAATATTTTATATTTACAAATAATATTTATGGCCTAATATATATTTTGTATGAACACATATGAAAAATGTTATACTTATTAAAAACATTAGTGTGACAAGTTTGACCTTTCTTAAATTAAAATACTATAAGGGGATTAAAGTCATACAAGTGTCTCCAATAGGTCATAAATTCTACCCATGTATTATTTTGGTATAAAATTATTCATATAATAAAATCAGTACAATTTTTAAGGTAATTTTATAACATTTATAATATTATTTTTTACCCTTATTTACCCAATTTACCATAAACAGAAATTACTCAGTTTACTATTCATATTGTCCAAAAAAGAGATCTATTTAATAAATATAGATATTATGATTCCAAATATGGAATAAATTTTTCAAAATCCAAAACAAATAAGTGGATAAAATTAATTTAAAATTAATCATGTAGACAGGGCGAGAAGGTGAGTTTTTAAAGTGAAAATGTTCAAAAGTTTACTAAGTTTTTATATATAAATTCAATATAAAAATGATTCCAATGACATAAATTGGATTAATGGATGTATAATTTAAATACTATGACTTTAAAAAAAATTAAAAAATATAATTTAACATTATATATTATTTATATGAAAATGCAGTTTTCAATTAAAATCCAGTATTTTTCACTATTCATCAAAACATGAATATTCTTAGAAAAATACAAAAAATTAACCCTAGGATAATTTTGATATTATGATATAAAAAAATAAGTTTATTTTTTTAAATAAAATTTATAAAAGTGTCAAAATTTAGTTTTAAAACAATCCTTCCATTAAAAGGTGGCAAAATTGCCTTTTAGAAAAATACAGTTTTTATGCTAAAATCGAATTTGTTCTTATTTTATGCCTATAAAAAATATTTTATGGATTAAAAAACATTTAATTGAATATATAATATATAAATTTCATTATTATCATTCAAAAATAGTTATTAATTTAATTTATTATGATAATACTCCTTTGTGGGAATAAAAATAGTTTTTCATAAAATCACATCCTTTATTTTTAATTGATTTTTATCTTCATTTATAATTAATTAGTAACCAAATAATTCATTTAATATTTCAATTAATTCTATTAATTCCATCCCTTCTAATGGATAAATGATAACTATCATAATAAATAGTATATTGTTGTTCGGTAAAACTCGGTCTTGCATGTAACACAAGCTATTGATGGAACTCATTGTTGTGTGTAACACAATACAAAATTAGTATTTCATGTACCAAAAGTCAAACTTTGTGTTTTGTGTAGTGAAATATTTTGTATAAATTAATATTTAATTGGTTTATTATGCAACTAAATCAATTAAATCAATTTAATTTATTTGAAAAAAAAAATTCATAAAAATTCAGGGTGTTACATTCTACCCCCCTTAAAATGAATTTTTCCCTCAAAATTTGTCCGGGTCATCAAATTTTTAATACATGAGAGTTACTTTCATAGAAACCCACATCATAAAAATTAATACTAAGAATTCATTTTTAAATGGAAATTTGGAAACTTAATGGTTACCCAAAGTAATTCATAACTAGGTTTCCACATAGGAGAACATAAGTGGAAAGTGAAAACACGGTCATATAAGAGAAAACTAACTATCAAGTTCTGATAGAGCATGATAGAGAACACGATCATTATAAAGTTAAGCATAAAAAAACCATAAATCTATGATGATATAATGGAATATTTAATTCATTGGAAATTAAGGTACTAGGATAACATTTTTTTATTTAAAGATATTTTTTCTAAATTTGAATAATTTTTACCAAAAGATATATTTAATTGATTTAATTCCATTTTATAAGCATAATATCATCCATAAATAACACCATTATTTCTTATAAAATATTCATAAATCTTCATATTGCTAAAAATTAATCTATAAAACCTCATTCAAAGGTCAACATAAACCTTTTCATAAATGGTTAACCTTTTTACCATTCAAAAGATGTAAATCCAAAACTTTCAAAATATGGTATTTAGATTTCTAAAATACAATTTTCATGTCATGAACCCCTCCCCATAAGGTGTACCCCTCCTGGGTCGGTAATGTGAGAAGGGAGATAGTGACCCCCGAGTCCCTCCTCTAGTAAGCCCCGGGTTGGTGACTAGCATTGAGGGTATAGTAAACACAAAAATGGGAGGCATTACCCTCTAAGGGAACACATGGGAAAGAGAGAGAGATAGATAAGATAGACACCAACCAACTCCAGCTCAGAATTTAATATAAAATAAATCCCAATTACACATATGTAATTTCATGCAAAAACTACTACAACTGAAAGGGTAAACTACAAGTACCAAAATAAAGTAAAAATAGTGGCAACCACAAAGCATGAACATCTCCTATAACCCCAGGCTAGTAGTAACCAACCTGATCTCCAACCCGATCCAAGTGACCTAAAAAACAGTTTATATATACATGGGGTGAGTATAATAGTATACTCAGTAGGATCCTCCCTGGAGCCTCTCATGTAAAATTAAAGTAAGCATGCTAAGTATAGTGAACAACAAGTGAAACTAACTCATCACCTAAATAGGTATACTAAGTTCCCAGACTCACTATGGATACTCTCACCAAATATCAAATAAAGGAGTATATAATATAATAAATAATATAAAGGGTACCCCACTACCACTTCCCCATTAATTTTTCTCTTTCCCCCTTTATCTCACGTCCTAAGCCATCTCTCTCCAAAAAGGATTGCCTGTAGACACCTGGGCGTATCACCACAACATGCACATCATACAACAAAACCACCACGTCCATGTAACCAAAGTAACTAGGTAGTTTCCAGGAGCCACCACAACTCTCATAACGTGTATCATACATTGGGTATTAAACCTCAAGCCATTATAGCCCACACTCTGAGTAAGGATCCTCAAGCCATCACATATTATACACGTTACACCTATAGTAGTCCATAGGAAACTATATCCAGAATAAATGTGTGTGAATAACCATAAACCATTACAACCCTCTTAACACATATATAGGGAAAAATAACCATTGTTCCTACCAACACAAGTAACCACCAAGAGAAGAGAGCATGGCCAAAGGGGGTAGTCAACCATTCACCCTCCAACTAGAATGTTGGGGAAAACATCCCCCGGGGCTTTAAATTCCTAGGGTGTCAGTTTCCATAACTGACAAGGTGGAGTAGCATATAAAAACATAAAAATTACAAAATATACTATATCTCACAACCACACTATGAACATAACCTAGTCTTAGACTCAACTGCAGCTAACGTCTCTCGAACTCTCAACTGCCACTTCTAAGACTAGGTATCCTATAATCACAAAACCATTAAAAGAGATTTATTACATTAAATTATTCCATTTTTATCAATTTAACTTTATATTAATTAATTCTTAAAACATTAATTAACCATTAACAATTCCACATTATATTTCATTAGCATTACACCCAAAGTCCACTGTTCCTTTAAATTACAACCACAACATTGCATCCCAGTAAGCTCCAACCCCATGGGTTAACATCATTTATTTAATCATATGTTAACAGTATTATTACTTTCCCATATTCCCAGGCATTCTAGAAAAACATTATAAGATACTAAACACAAGGGGATCAACACGATGAGTAGGCGAACTACCCATCGAGTCATTTCCACCTATAACACGAGCGTAGACCCATCCTCCCTCAAGAAGCTAAACACAAAAAGTACGTGGAATACCCCACGCATATTCGAACCTTTTGGAAGGAGGGTAAGCAAGACCAGCTACCTTGAGTAGTGGGGAAAGTAAAGTAGATAAAAAATCAACAAGATTCAGTAAGCATCCAAACATTCACATCCAAACCGTTTCATCATCTCTGGTGTCCTCCCCAACACCCATATGCACAAACCAATTCATATCGCCACTCTAGGCGTCAACTGATGCCACAACCAATGGGCCTACCTACCCCCACGTATCACAACAGACATCTAGGCTCACATCAAAATACAAGCAGTAGGAAAACAAACAACATATCAACTGGGATCTTGGCCCTTAAACAACCAAGAGGGTAACTCAGAACCCTATGAAGAATTATCTTTTATCAAATTACCAGTTCTTTAATCCATCTTGAATTAACCGATTTATTATTCGTATGTTCCAATGATGGTAAAACTAAATAGTAAGCTATCAAAAATAATTAAACATGCTTACTACATCAATTTGATTAACATCAAATTACAAAAAGAAGAACCTGATTCATTTACATGACTCTTTATCTTTGAAAATTAATTTATAATTAATCCCAATTTATGTTCTTTAAAAATTTACATAAAGAATGAAAAGATAAGAAAAGAAAGAATATATATAGCACTATCTAGAAAAACAAGAGGCAATAACATACGATCAATATCATTTTATTTATCTAGTTCAACTATTTATCATGTCAATTCTATTGTGATCCAATGGGACAAAACATGCTAAATCTATAGTTGCATGTAAAATAATAGAGAAGCAATGAATACCCTAACTCAAAAGGTTCTTAACATTCTTTATACGAGAATGATCCACACAACGGATTATGATCACCTCCCCCATGACAACTGCATCCACCTGAGGATGCTGCGACACGACCACACCAACCGACACCCAAGAAAACTCCATTAGAATCAAGGAGATCACATTACATAACATAGAAAGGATAAAAATAGGGAATAATGATAAAAGAAAACAAAAGAACGAAGGTAGATCATACCTTCTATCAATAATGGATCGATACTTGTTGCTTGCACCAAAATAGGGGTGTGCATACAGCAGGAAGAAACTACATGGGGAAACGATCCAAGGATTAAGGTTCGATCATGATACTCCTATGGGAAGAAGGAAAGGTTTGAGAATCTTGCACCAGTGAACAAGAAGGTAGAACAAGGAAAGAAGATATCTCATACCTTTAGAAGATTTACAGAGCAGTAGTTTAAGATACGCTGGATTTTCCATTAAAATCGGATTGCATTAAACCATGTAGTTTGAACAAGTAAAGGTATCCCAAAACTTAAGAAAATTAATATAGGAGTTATGGATCTGAATCTCCCTTAAATACCTTAAAAAAAGTCCTTGAATGCATTTTACATCAAAGAAAACATCAAAGGGGAGAAACTATAGGAAGATGGAAACACTGTACACCTACTGATGCTGGAAACACTTTTCACCTACCAATGCTGGAAACACTATTCAAAAATGACTCACCAAAACCGATGACACTATTCACAAAATGAATCACCGAAACCAATGACACTGTTCACAAAACGACTCACTGACACCGATGATACTATTCACAGAATGACTCACCGACACCAATGTCACTGTTCAAAAAATGACTCACCAACACTGATGGAACAATTCACAGAATGAATCACTGACATCGATGGAACCGTTCACAGAATTAGAAATTTAGAAAAGTATTGGGGATAAGTCACCTAGACCTCCCAGAATAACTAAAACACCCGATTTTAGCAATGGAATGGACCGAAGAGGTCTGGGCCATTACATCAGATACCTCTCAAAACATTCTCATCCTTGAGAATTAAAAACCAACCTAAAAGGAAACAGAAAAGGGGTCCGAACAACCACCCATCGAGATACCTCTCAAAAGAGAGAACGCCACACGAAGAAGAAAAAAGAAATCCATATGATAAACACAAAAGGTCTATAACCACAAAACAAACATCATTACATGAAAATAGTTATATATCAAACAACTCTGGGTACTAAGCACATATATACAACTCACATTCCTAGGTACTCTCATCCATGCCACCGTGTCGCCACAAGACACTAACCAAGGGGATAAAATTCCTACATATCACCTTCTCTTTATGGTCTTGGATCTCCACATGCTGCTCCTAGAAGGTCGCATCATCATCAAAATTGATCTCTCCCCAATCGATGATGTGAGAGTCATAATTAAGATAATGACAGAGTTGTGACATATGAAAAACATCCTGTATCTGGTTTATCTATGGGGGAAGTTCTACTTGATATTCCATGGCTCTAACATGAGCCAAAACCTCAAAAGGACCAAAAAACTGGGGAGACAACTTACTACCACAACCAAACCATTGCTACCCATGACGGGGAGTCACCTTTAGAAACACGTGATTCCCAAAATCAAAATCTAAATGTTTCCTCCTTTGATATTCATATTATTTCTAATGATCCTAAGATACCCTCATCCTCTCACGAATCACCTGAACCATCTCTGTCATATTTTTCACTAGTTCTGGTCTGAGAATTGATGACTCTATGACCCCAGTCCAGGACAACAGAGAACAACATGGTCAGCCATAAAAGGCTTCAAACGACACCATACTGATGGTGGAGTGGAAAATATTGTTGTAAGAGAACTCTACCAAGGGTAAGTGCCTCATCCATGAACCTCCAAAATCTAGGAAACAAGATCACAAAATGTCTTCAAGAGTCCGGATGGTCTACTTTGTCTGACCATCCATATGTGGATGAAAAGTAGTGCTAAGGAATAGTTGATAACTAAAAGAATACTGGAGACCTCTCCACACCCTAGAGGTAAAACAAGGACCTCGATCAGAAATGATCATCCTCCAGACTCCGTGGAGTCTCATCTCCTCCTCCAGATACCGCCTCGACAAAAATTCCACTCAGATCGACTCCTTAATCACTATAAAGTGGGATGATTTCACTAAACAATCCACTAACACCCAAATAGAGTCATGTAATCCCTAAGCTATAGGTAAACCTATAACAAAGTCCCTTGAGATGTCCTACCACTTCTACTGAGGAATATCAAGTGACTGGAGCAAACCACTGAGGACATGGTGCCCAACCTTAACCTTCTGATAGACTAAACATCGAGACACAAACTCTGCAACTGCACGCTTCTACCCAGGCCACCAAAACTGACTCCTCAAAGCTCGGTACATCCTTTTCATGCCAAGATGTACTTCTAAAGGTGAACTAAGGAACTCTATGAGAACCGTCTCACACATCTCCACAGGAAAAAAATCCTTCCATGATACAACACTTAGTATTATTCATCCTCAACCCAACCATCAAGGGCCTCACCACAAACAACTCGGTCTCTCCAGACCTCCACCTCTAGATCTCCCAAATGGGACTCTTCCACATCTTGCACCAGAGATGACTGCACCATCATCTAAAAAAGACCATCTCTGCCCCCAAATTCTCTTATATTATGATGTAATACTTAAAGTTCTTCCATAACTCTCTAGGAATCACCAGATTCACCCACTACATCACTATATGACTTTCTGCTCATCACATTAGCCACAACACTCCCCTTTCCAGGTGTATATGATATTTCAAAGTTTTAATCCTATAAGAACTCCATCCACCGATGCTGCCGCAAGTTCAAGTCGTGATAGAAGAAAACATACCTCAGGCTTTTATGATCGGTGAAAACCACAAAGTTCTCACCAATGAGGTAATGTCTCCACAAATTTAGATAAAAGACCATGGATGTCAACTCAAGATCATGGGTGAAATAGTTAAGTTCACGGGGATGCAATTTCCTAGACCCATAAGAAAAAACTGATCTCTAATGCATTAGAACACAACCTAACCCTAGATGAAAATAATTGTATAAAACATCAAACCAAACTCCCTTTACTGGAAGACAAATAATTGAAGAACTTACCAACTTATCCTTCAGATACCCAAAAGCTGACTAACACTGATCAGTCCACACGAATGCCTGATCTTTCCTGGTCAATGATATTAGATGAGTAGCCACCTGAGGGAAATCAGCTACGAACCTCCTGTAGTAGCCTGCAAGATCAAGGAAACTTTGAACCTCTACCACTATCTTGGGGATTCCCAAGACACAACTACTTATATATTAGATGGATCCATAGATAATCCCAGTTGGGACACCACATTCCCTAAGAAAAGAACTTCTTGATCCCAAAAATCACACTTTGAAAACTTCCCAAATAGCTGATGTTGATGAAGAACTCCCAAAACAGTGTGCAGATGCTTTGCAAGCTCCTCCTCAGATGTGGAGTACACAAGGATGTCATCGATGAAAGCCACCATGAAATTATCCAGGAACTCATGGAACACAACATTCATCAATCTCATGAACACAACTGAAGAATTTTTCATGCCGAACGACATTAAAACGAACTCGTAATTCCCATGACGACAATAGAAAGTAGTCTTCAGGATATCCTCATACTTCACACACATATGATGATATCTTAAATGCAATTAGATCTTTGAGAACCAACTTGAACTTTTTATTTGATCGAATAAATCATCAATATGCAGAAGAGGACAACAATTCTTCACTATCACTTTTTTTAAGTGATGATAATCAATACACAATCGCAAACTGCCATCATCCTTCTTCACAAACAAAACTGATTCACCCCATGATGAAAAACTCTGCCGAAAAACTACACTATAACAGACCATCAAGCTATATATGTAGCTATCGTAACTCAAAAGGTTCCATCCTATATGGAGACATAGAGATAAGAGACTCTCTTGGCTGTAGCTCGATCCCAAACTTGATATCTCACTGAGGGGGTAATGCTACAACCTCTTCTGGAAAGACATACGAGTAATCTTCTACGAACCTAGGAAACAACAACTACTGAACCTCCAAATAACTCAGAATCAACTCATCCATCAAGGATGATAAGGATGAAACATGCCTCTGACCCATCCGAAGGTCTCGGTTGCCAACAAACACCGCTGGATCTCTATCTGCATTGAAGAACACCACCTTCCGCCTAAATAAATCCACAATAGACTACACCAAATACAACCAATCCATGCCAAAGATGACATCATATGGTTGTATTTGTAAAAATAGAAAGTCTCATGAAGAGCGGTGCTACCCCAACACTAGCTCACAGTCTCTACATACTTCATACTAGTCATCTCAGCCTCCAACTAGCGTAGTCAATGCCAAGGGCACTGGAAGCCTCTCTACCTCAAGTCCCAAAGCATGGACAAGGGTAGCTGATATGATGGAATACGTTGCTCTAGAATCAAAAAAGGAATACACCCAAGTAGAAAACAAGAAAAGGGTACCTTGAAAAATGTCTGGATCACCTGGCACTGACAACACTAAAGTACAAATCTAACCACAACCTCCTCCACGACCTCTATGACCCTAATGAAAACCACCACCACGGTCTCAATCTACTCTCTGAGGATGGGGAGCATCATGGGGATATCCTCTACTTTCCCCATCTTCTCTCTATTGATCTAAAGCTAGTGCAACCTGCTACTGCTGCCTTAGATGAAACTGCCTCAACAGAGGAACCTGGAGCGGAACACCTAGTGCACAATAAAAACTATGAAAGGCCAGTCACTCTCGCTACTAATGACCTCACCCTCCATAATAAAAACAAGTGTATGATCCCTTGGCATTGTCCTGAGAGCCACAACCCCTGGATAAACAAGATGCTGAGGGATGGGACCTACCCCTAGCCAAATGGAAACTCTTCTACCCAGAAAACTGGGAACCCCAGACCACAGATCTACTTCGTGATGAATCATGATGACTCCCCTATTATGGAGATCCGATTCTATCCAATGTCTTGTTGACGACCTCTTCCCTCACCATCACCTCAATATATGTCTTCATCCTAAATAGGGTGACCTGGCACTGGATCTCTGGGTGAAAAGCCTCCTCAAAATGCCTCCCCTTGTCCTCCTCATCTGGAAACAAGTCCGAAGCATATCGTAAAAGGTTCCTGAAACGGATTCCAAACTCTCGCACGCTGAAGTTCCCCTGTCAAAGGGTAAGAATCTCCTAGTGACTGGATGCCTTTGCGGTATAAGAAAGAAAATATACTCTAAACTTGTCTTGAAACTCCTCCCATGAGATTTCCAACACCTCGCGATCCCCGAGGAACAAGAACCACCACTCCCTCGCTGCTCCACACAACATCATCACAACCAAAGACACCTAGTGGTCCTTCCTAGCATAGATAAAACCGAAGGATATCTCAACCTCCTCCAACCAGTCTTCCGTGACTGCATCTAAAATAGAGCCCTCATACTTCTGTAGACTCTGGCATTAAAACTCTCAGAGTGTCCTCCTCCAAGTGTCATTGTCATTAACTTATACCCTATGACGATATGCTTGCGTATACTGCTGGACATCTTCTACACGAACCTGATGAGGACGTCAACTTGGAACCATACCTGTAAATTAAAAAATAGTTATATCTCCTAAACCTTGAATATATAAGACTCAAAATTAATTAATTAGTTTTTTTCTATTATTCATTTTAGGTTAAACTATCCCAAGGTCTACCCATTCAAACATAGGAATAAATAAGAATGATGCATGATCTTTTCCTAGGTCTCTAACCTTTAACTAGTATCACCTCATTTAGTAGCCCTTGTAAACTTAAGGCCCGTGTATCAGATCATAGAGGGTCCTAAATTCCTATGTCTCATCCATTATTCAGTGTTTACATCACTTTATAAACTTGATTGACACTATTTCCCTACCAACCCATGAAACCTCACCTGTGCCTAACACCAAACTCTATCCTATCCCTAAACCAGAGCTCTGATACCACTCTATCATGACCCCCTCCCCACAAGGTGTACCCCTCCTAGGATGACAATGTGAGAAGGGAGATAGTGACCCCCAAGTCCCCTCTCCAGTAGGCCCCGAGTTGGCGACTAGAACCAAGGGTATAGTAAACACACAAATGGTAGGCATTACCCTATAAGGGAACACATGTAAAAGAGAGAGAGAGAGATAATATAGACACAAACAAACTCCAACTCATACTGTAATATAAAATAAATCCCAAGTACACATATGCAATGTCAAGAAAAAACTACTACAAATGAAAGGGAAAACTGCAAGTACCAAAAGAAAGTAAAAACAATAGCAACCACGAAGCTCGAACAACTCTTTCAACCCCAATCTAGTAGTAACCATCCTAATCTCCAACATACTACAAGTGACCTAAAAAATAGTTTATATATATATAGGGTGAGTATAAAAATATACTCATTAGGATCCTCCCCGGAGCCTCTCATGAAAAAGTAAAGAAATCATGTTAAGCACAGTGAAATACAAGTGAAAATAACTCGTCACCTAAATAGGTATACTAAGTTCCCAGCCTCACCATGGATACTCTCACCAAGTATTGCATATAAGAGTATATAATATAATAAAGAATATCAAGGGTACCCCTCTACCACTTCCCCACTATTTTACCTCTTTCCCCTAATGTCGCACGTCCTAAGCCATATCTCTCCAAAAAGGCTTTCTTGAAGACACCTGGGTGTAGCACCACAACATCCACCTTGTGTAAAAAAACCACCACATCCATGTAACTAAAGTAACCAGGTAGTTTCTAGGATCCACCAAAGATCTCATAATGTGTACCACACGTCAGGTATTAAACCTCAAGCTATTATAGCCTATACACCAAGTAAGGATCCTCAATCCATCATAACCTATACATGTTACACCTATAGTATTCCATAGGAAACTATATCCAGGATACATGTGTGTGAATAACCAAAAGACATTAAATCCCTCCACACACATCTATGGGGAAAACTAACCATTATGCCTACCAACACAAGTAACCACCAAGAGAAGAGAGCGGGGCCAAAGGGGGTAGTCATCCATTCACCCTCCCATTAGAATATTGGTGAAAACACCCCCTAGGGCTCAGAATCCCCAGGGTGTCAGTTTCCCTAACTAACGAGGTGGAGTAGCATATAAAAACATAAAAAGTAAAGAATATACTATAGCTCGCAACCAATCTATGGTCATAACATAGTCTTAGAATCAACTACAGATAACATCTCTCAGACTCCCAACTACCACTTCTAAGACTAGGTACCCTATAAGTACACAACCATTAAAAGAGATTTATGACATTATGTTATTCCCTTTTTATTAGTTTCACTTTACGTTAATTAATTCTTTAAACATTAATTAACCATTAACAATTCCACATTATATTTCATTAGCATCACACCCAAAGTCCACTGTTCCTTTAAATTGAAACCACAACATTGAATCCCAGCAATCTACAACCCCATGGGTTAACATCATTTTTTCAATCATTTATTAACATCATTATTAATTTCCCATATTCCCAGCCATTCTAGAATAACATTCTAAGCTACTAAACACAAGGGGATCAACACAGTGAGTAGGTGAACTACCTGTTGAGTCATTTCCACCTATAATAAGAGCGTAGAACCATCCTCCCTCAAGAAGATAAACACAGAAATCATGTGGCATACCCCATGCATATTCACCCCTTTTGGAAGGAGGGTAAGTAAGACCAGCTACTTTGAGAAGTGGGGAAAGTAAAGTAGATAAACAACCAACAAGATTAATCGAGCATCCAAACATTCACATCCACCCATTTCATCATCTCTAGTGTCCTCCCCGACACCCATATGCATAAACCAATGAATCTCGCCACTCTATGCATCAACTATTGCCACAACCAATGGGCCTCCCTTCCCCCACATATCACAATAGACATCCATGCTCACATCACAACACAAGAAGTAGGAAAAAAAACATCATGTCAACTGGGATCTTGTCCCTTAAACAAGAAAAAGGGTAACTCATAACCCTATGAGGAATTATCTTTTATAAAAAAACTAGTTCTTTAATCCATCTTGAATTAACCAATTTATTATTCATAGGTTCCAACGATGCAAAACCTAAACAGTAAGCTATCACAAATAATTAAACATGCTTACTGCATCAACTTGATTAACATAAAATTACAACAAGAAGAACCAGATTCATTTACATGCCTCTTTATCTTTGAAAATTAATTTAAAATTAATCCCAATTTATGTTATTTACCAATTTACATCAAGAATGAAAATTTAAACAAATAAAGCATAGATATCACACTATCTATCAAAATAAGAGGCAATAACATACACTCAATATAAATTTATTTATCCAGTTCAAATATTTATCATATCAATTCCATTGTGATCCAGTGGGATAAAACATGCTAACTCTACATTTTCACATCAAATAATAGTGAAGAAAAAAATCCCATACCTTAAAAGGTTCTTGATATATTTATACGATAACAATCCACACAACAAATTACGATCGCCTCCCCCGTGACAACTACATCCACCTGAGGACGCTGCGACCCGACCGAACCAACTAAAACCCAATAAAAATCCATTAGAATCAAGGAGATAATATTCCATAACATGGAAAGGATAAAAATAGGGAATAAGGATCAAATAAAACACAAGAAAAGAGGTAGATCATACCTTCTATCGACGATGGATCAACACTTTCTGATTTCCCCAAAATAGGGGTACACATACAGTAGGAAGAAACTTCAAGGGGAGGAAGATATCTCATCCCTTTAGAAGATTTACAGAGTAACATTTTAAGATACACTGGATTTTCCATTAAAAGAGTATCGCATTAAACCACACGGTTTGACCAAGTAAAGGCATCCTAAGCCTTAAGAAAATTAATATAGGAGTTATGGATTTGAATCGGCCTTAAATCCCTTAAAACAAGGCTTTGAATTCATTTTACATCAAATAAAACTTTAATGGGGAGAAACTATAGGAAGTTGGAAACACTGTACACCTACTGATGCTGGAAACATTGTTCAGCTACCGATGCTGGAAACACTATTCAGAAATGACTCACCGACACCGATGACACTGTTCACAAAATGACTCACCGACACCAATGGAACTATTCATAGAATGACTCACCGACACCGATGGCACTGTTCACAGAATGACTCACCGACACCAATGACACTATTCGGAAAATGACTCACTAACACCAATGTCACTATTCATAGAATGACTCACCAACACCGATGTCACTGTTCAAAGAATTAGAAATTTAAAAAAGTGTTGGGGATAAGTCACCTAGACCTCCCATAAAAACTTAGACACCAGATTTCAGTGAAGGAATAGACTAAAGAGGTCTGGGCCATTACATTTCATTTATCCCCAAGACATCTTAACCTAGCTCTTATTTTTTACACACAAAACATGTGAACACCTTCATAATGTACTTTTTTAAAACATGGTAATAACCTGAACTACCATAAAACATTAGTGAAAACATAAATACTTTCAAAAATTAACTCTTTTATCATACCATAAATCCAATAATTCTATAAACTCAATCCATGGTAGCATAAACCACTTTTTTAACAAATACTTTATCGGTTTTGAGGTCATCAATACTATCCAAATTAATTTATTTATACCAATCATATATTTATCCAAAATAAATTTTTTTTCTTAAAATCAGGATCATATTAATGGTTACTTTCCATTAATCATCTATTTTTTTGAAAATATATCCTTTCCATTAAATTTCTTTTCTAGGTCATCTGTACAATTCAACAAATTCTTTAAAATTCTCAATGAAAAACTTATACCAAAAAATCATTATATATTTAATACTTTAGATAATATAATATTTGAATTCAAATACATAAATACTTCATTCATCCCACTTACTTTTTAAACAATTAACTATTCTTCATCATTTTATTTCTTAACACTTATTTCCTTTCACATGTCATTTGTATTCTCTTCATACTTAGTAATATAACCATTACTCATACCAACTTGTTGATTTTCTTCACAGGATTTCCCCCAAGGACATCAATTTTTATAATGACCATAATTTAAACATTTAAAGCAGTAATCCATTGATAATATTTCAGGGAGACCAAATCTCCTATCCATTGCATTAACTAAACTTTTCATTTTCCCTTTGTAGTTAATTTATTTCTGTCATTCTTTTCCATAGTCAAAACATCTTCCTTTTAATCTAAGAAATTAACTTGGTTGTTTCTTCTGACATTATCAACACATAGGAAACTAAATATTCTTTCCTCCATGGTCAACATTACACAAACTCTCAGTAGAATCTTTTCTTCTCTTATTGGGTGAGTCTGAGAGTTGATTAAGGTACAAATTATTAATCACGTTCTTTGAAAAATGACTAGGAATAATCATAATGCCTATTAATCTAGTTATCATTCCATTTGATTTATTATTAGTAAATTATCTATCATATTAAATGTTAACCCAATTCATTCTAGTTACCACCAATGACTAAAACCAAAAAGCATAGTGTGAGCGACACTTATCATAGAAAAAACCACATAATTATGAAAAATCACCTATAGGAAGTCTAAATCATTACAAATTCTTTAGTATATGACACCTTAGGTTTATCCTAGGTCATTTATAATCATATTATATTTTAATCATTTATGATAGTTCATATACAATTTTTCAATTTCTAAATCATATCCTTCCAGTAGTGTTAGACCAAGCGTATGTCATGCACTAGTTCCAGATCCAGTCTATCTCAATATTTTGTTTCTGGGGTGGTTACCCCAAGGTATATTTGTGCCAAATCAACAACCACTTGTTGTATCTAGACATAGATGTGTTTCTAGGAAACCAATCTCTCTATCCTTTACCAAAATTATAGTAGATTTTCTTATACTTTAACTCATCCTTAGATACATCCATAGACATATCTTTAGAAATATCTCTAGGGATATTACTAAATTTTTCTTATCCTAGTCTCTAAATTTTGGATAAAACTTTTCTCTAATACCAACTACAATGACCCATACTTAACATACATGGATATTTCATATTTTAGATGAATATTCATCACATTAAAAAAGTACATGCTTGAGGATCGTAATAGTTTAATTTCATTATAAACTTGAAAAATATATATTATAACTTGGTGATAAATTTTTAATGTTTCCCTCAAATATCTTCATGTTTAGTACTCCTCATAGGGATATCCAACCTAATACTTTATTCACAACCTAGGTAAGAAAACATAATAAAGTGTGAGCTCAGATGCTTAGTAAGGGTAAACATAAGATGTAAAAAAGAATAACATGAACATAAAGATATGAGAATATGACCATACCATTTTAATATCATGACCTACATATCAAAAATCATAATCATAAGTCATGGCATAAAGATTGGTAGTTTATAAGACATGTATCATAAGATAATCAAAGAATGTGAGGCATAAGTGAATAACATTGGCATAATACATGGATTTGTGGAAAAAACATAAACATATGAAATTATTTCCATAGTAGTAAAGGATCATATCCAAGACTATCTTAGTGGAATGAGTTTACTCCCCAAACTATCTTAGTAGTTAAGGTTCATTCCCAAGACAATATTAGTAGTCAAGGTTCACTCCCAAGACCATATTAGTGGACAAAGTCCTTTAATGGACTTTATTCACTCCCCATTCCATACATGTCTATCTCATGAGATATAAATCTTTACCTAATTCATTTGAGGGATATACAAGACCCACCCATCGCAGAATTAAATCATACGTATATGTGACACAAGATCATAAAAATTCATCATATCATAACCCATGAAATTAAATGGTTGTCATAAACATTTAATCATATCTTATAATTTAGAAAAGATACAGGTTTCATAATCACAGAATAACCCATGAAAGGAAGTAGGTTTCATAATCATATAACCTATGGAAGATAAATGAGTTTCATAAACATCATGATATCAAAACATAAACCATTAAAAGAAAGAATATGAATGGTATTATTTGATAATATCACCATTAAGAAATAGGTAACACCAATATATTTCATATTAGATGGTAAATATTTTTGAAATATCTTTTAAAAACATTTCTTGATGAAAATATCCTTTCCTTTTTGAAATAATGATTTTTAAATCATAAAACATTTTGAAAACATTTTTCATTGAAAATAAACTTTAAAACTTATAAAGGAAGGTTTGAAAACACTTTTAAACACTTTTTAAAACCTAAAATATTTTTAAAATGAATTTTCTTGAAAATTAGATTAAAATATAAGTTAAATTTTTTTTGAAGACATTTTTGGAAAACATAGTTTTGAAAGAACATAGATTTCTGACCGAAGAGAGAAATAAAGTCATATTTTATTAAAAACATTTTATTAATTATATTAAGTAACAAAGAGTCAAAAATGGTATAATTACATGAATATATCATTAATAAACCAAGTAGAATAAAATTTATGATAATTATTGAGGATTGGATCATAATATTTTATCAATAGATGCACAATCAGAAACAATCTCGATAAATGATGTGATTGTAGAAATAAACTCTTACCACTTTGGTAAATTTGAATCATAATAACCATGAAATAATAACATTAAATGAAGATTAAAATATCATTAAATAAGTTTTTTATGATATAACATGTCAAATAGGTAGTATATACACCTTTTAAAAGGATTTATGAGTATAACATAACATATGTATCAAAGAAGGCAAATTGATACAAAATTTCTTTACCACTTTGGTAACTTTGAAATCGTAAACCCATGAAAGAGAGATACTAAAATTGATATATAAATACCAAAAATTTTAATTAGAAGAATCATAAAGTATTTTCATGGGTAGTATATACACCATATAGAATAAATAGGTGGTTAATATAGCATGTGTCTCACAAAGTAAAAAGTGAGACAAAAATCCTTAACCTTAAGGTTTGAATTATTTCATACACATTAAAACCTATTTTATAGTAAATATAAGTTTATTATAAATTTATAAAATAACTATATTCATATATAAAATACCATATATGATATACTTATGACTTTATATTACCCATTTATTAACAATTCCATGTTAAATTTATATTTCAGGTAATAACCACTTTGTTTTTTATACATGTTTGACTTGTTATTCTTGGTAATTTTATTTATATAATGATTTAATAATACAAATAATTATAACAATGATATAAATATAATATATATTCAGTATATATTTATTTATTATGATTCATAAAAGTTAGAGGTAGAAAATAAAACACACCGTTTATGGAGACGGTAGGCCGTACGTACGCATGAATGCTATTTTCATTTTATTGTTGAATTAAAAGTAAAAAAATTATCTGATATATAATAATTAAATAATAATTTTTATGTTATTTATATCACATATTTTTATTAAAAATATCCTTGATAAATTTCATGTAAAGCGTGAATGAATCACATCGCTTCACGAGGCGGTAGTCCACCGTGCACACAAATGATGTTATCATATTCCCACAAAATGGAAAGCATGAAGGTATGTTTGATATGAAAATTACAGAATCATAATAAAATAATAAAAATATTATATATATCATATATAAACTATAAATCCATCATTATTTCCAACCTTTAAAGGTGACGATGGAAGAACTTATGACAATAGTTCGCGAGGTGGTATTCCGCTGTCCACACGAACGATGATTGTGTATCCCATTTGATGGAAGTGTGTACATTTGTAAGTCACAAACTTAAATTAAAAAATATAAGTATATTTAATATAATTATGTTATTATATAAAAATTATATAAAAATAATTTAAGGGGTTTAAGGAAGAAATAAAACAAAAATGTTTGTTGATGAATGCCACCTCTTCTTCGGGTATATCCCTTTGGTTTTCACCAAAGTACTTTCTTGTTTGTCTTTATACCCTAAGTAAGGATAATATGATAAATTTATGTAAGTTTATAAGATATTTGGATAGGTTTTTTTCTGAAAAAATATATTTTTAAGTGTGAATAATAGAGAATAATAGGTGACCTTTTATAAATGAAGTGAGGGGAACTTTTAGAATTTGTCAAAAGATTAATTTATAATAAATTAAATATCAATAAAAATACCCGAAAAAGGCCATGTATTAGAATATAATATAATATAAGGTTTTAATATCATAAAAAATAGATTTTAGAAAAGTTTAGGAGTTATTTTAAACCTTATTATTTTGATTAATCCGTAGTTAACCTATTTTAATTTTAACAACGATAACAACTTTTTCAATATTAAAAGGTTGAAATTTTTACATATAAAGGGTAAACAATAAATTATTATTTTTATATTATATACCATATATAACCCCCTTGTCCTTATTTAATATTTTTATAATCTTTCAATAATTTAATAAAATATTATTTTCATAAAATATCATTAGTGTCAATTTTGACACTATTCATTACTTTGACTTTAATAAAATAAATAAAACAAGATAATATTTAGACCCATGGATGATTTTGGAATAAAATTACTTATCCAATAAAATTTTGAAAAGTTTTAAGGTAATTGGATAATATTTATAATATTATTTCTTTCCTTTAATTACCAAATTTACCTTTAATCGTGGTAATAAAATTACTCAGTTTACTATTCATATTATCCAAAAATAAAATGTATATATTTACTAAATTTGGATATTATGATTTAAAATATTCAATCCATTTTTTAAAATTCAAAACATAAAATTTTATAAAATTAATTTAAAATCAATTTCATAGATTGGGTGAGAAGGTAGGTTTTTAAAGTGAAAATGTTGAAAATTTTACTATGTTTTTATATATAAATTCGACATAAAAATTATTAAAATGATATAAATTTGATTAATGGATGTATAGTTGAACTATTTTTACTTTAAAAACAATTCAAAATATAATTTAACATTATATATTATTTAGATGAAAAGTAAGTTTTCAATTAAAGTCTTGCATTTTTTACTATTCATCAAAAAATAAACCTTCCTAGAAAAATACCAATAATTAACCCTTGGATAATTTTGATATTAATATATATAAAAAAGTTTATTTTTTTCAAATAAAATTTATAAAAGTTTCAAAATTTAGTTTTATAACAAGTCTTCCATTAGAAGTTGGCAAAACCGCCTTCTAGAAAAATACATCATTTTTTAATGCCTAAAATTGGATTTGTTATTATTTTATATCTATAAAACATATTGGATGAATTAAGAAACTTTTAATTGACTATATAAAATATAAATTTCATTAATACCATTCACTAATAGTTATTAATTTAATTTATTAAGATAAAACTCATTTATAGGAATTAAAATAGTTTTTAATTAAAACAAATAATTTATTTTCAATTGGTTTTTATCTTCATTTATAATTAATTGGTAACCCAAAAATTCATTTCATAATTCATTTAATCCTATTAATTCTGGAAATTCCAATAACTATATGATATATATCATAATAAATAGTATATTATTATTTGGTAAAACTCAGTTTTTTCATGAAACACAAGCTATCAAATGAACTCATTGTTGTGTATAACACAAGCCAAAATTAGTCTTGCATGTACCTCAAGTCAAACTATATGTTTCATATAGTACAATATTATGTATAAATAAATATTTAATTGGTATAGTGTAAAATATAATACATCAAATAATGTTAATTTATTTGAAAAAAATAATTCATAAAAACTCAGGTTGTTATAGTATGGGTCTTGATTTCTATTAAAAAGGGTTGTTTATCCCAGATTGTTGGGGAGATGATCAATATCAAATATATACCATTTGTTCAGAGTTTTTATAAAGTTTTTCTAAAATAGTTTTCCAATATTCCACAAGATAATAAAGTGAAGTTTTTAATATAACCCATATTTGGTGGTACACTTATTTCAAAGACTCCCTATAGAATGAACCTGATTGAGTTGCAAGAATTGAAGAAGTAACTCCAAGAGAATCTTGAAAAGTGATTTATTTATCCAAGTATATCACCTTAGGATCAAACTATTATTTTTATTAAAAATAAATATGGATCAATGTGACTCTATATTGATTATCAGGAATTGAACAAGATCATAATCAAGGAAAAGTATCCTCTACCCTTTATTGATGACTTGTTTGAAAAACTATATAGAGATCAATACTTTTCCTAGATTGACCATTATTCTAGATATAATCAATTGAGGGTAAATAATGAGGATATACCCTAGATTACATTCCATACATGTTATGGATACTATGAATATATAGTGAGTCCATTTGGTCTTACTAATGTCTCCACTAACTTTATGGATTTAATAAATAGAGCCTTTAGAGATTACCTCGATCAGTTTGTGGTATTATTTATAGACAATATTATTATATTTTAAAATAGAAATGAATAATATGAATATCACTTGATAATTGTATTGATGACATAGAGTAAGGAGAAGTTGTATATAAAATCTGACAAGTGTGAATTTTGGATATAAAATATTTCATTTTTGGGTCATATAATCTCAAGAGAGGGTATATCTGTGGATCCATAAATGACCAAAGTTATTGAAAATTGGACCAAACTGAACAATATGACTTATATCTAATGTTTTCATGGTTTGGATGGATATTATCTATGGTTTGTGGAGAATTTATCATGACTTTATAATCCACTCACTAAATTAACTCAGAATGAAGACAAGTTCCATTAGATAAATGAATGTCAATAAACTTTCATGGAAATAAAGGGAAGGTTAGTTAGTTCACCCATTTTTACATTACCATATAATGGATAAGGGTTTGTAATATTTTGTGATGCATCTAAGGAGGTCCTGAGATGAATTATCCTAAAAAATGACATGGTTATCGCTTATGCCTCATGATAATTGAAGGTTCATGAAAAAATTACCCAAATCATGAGTTGAAGTTAGGTGTGGTAATTTATTAATTAAATATATAGAGTAATTATATTTATAGATAATGGTGTGATATATGTACTGATCATAAAATTTTAAATTATATATTCACTGACAAAAATTTTAATATGCACTAAAGAATATGGTTGGAGTTAATTAAATACTATGTTTGTTTAATACATTACCACCTTGGAAAGCAAACAAGGTGGATGATGCTTTGATTTTAAACAATATTTCTAGATTATATATGATGAAGATCACAAAATATCCAATATTTATGGATTTGTAATGGATGAATCCAGAAATATTAAGTAAGGGGATAAATATTATCTTTCTTAAATGAGTGTTCAACCATCTATCAATATAAAGATTAAATAAGCACATCAGGAAGATGTAGAGCTGTTGAAGAAGGTTAGATTTATTTCTAAGTTTAAAATTGATTGTGATGGAATGATAAGGTTTAGGAATCATGTATGTGTTCTATATATACTATATTTGAGAGATTTATTGGATGTGGCTCATATTTTATCATTCTTTATTCATTATGGAAGTAAAAAGATGTATAGATATATAAGAGAATATTTCTTAATAGACAACATAAAGAGTGATATTATAGAGAATATATCTCAATAATTCATATTTCAGAAATTTACAGTTAAGAGACATAATTCAAAGGGGTTTTTACAACCATTAATCATATTGGAATGTAAATGGGAAAACATCACCATGGATTTCATCATTGGACTCCCCAGAATGTCTAAAGTTTATAATGCTATTTAGTTTACAGTTAATCACCTTATGAATTTAGTACACTTGATTTTTATCAGAGAAAAATTCCCTATAGATAAAACTACTAAGATATAAATTAAGTGGTAAGGTTGCATGGATTACCACATTCTGTTGTATCTGATCAGGATATGAGGTTTACCTTGAAGTTCTGGAAAAGTGTTCAATAAGCACTTGATAAAAAGTTGATTTTTAGCACAACTTATTATCCTCAGATATATGTCCAGTATGAGAGAACCATTAAAACCCTAGAAGATATGTTGAGATCATATTATATGGATTTAAAAGGTGTTTTAGATCAATACCTTCCTTTAGTTTATTTTTTTTACAATAATAGATTTTACTTGAGCATTTAGATGGCTTTTTATGAAGATCTATATGGAAAGAAGTGTAAAAACCCAAAATAATGGGATAAATCTGGAGAAAGAAATCTATTTATACCTGATATAGTTGAGGAAATTTTAGAGAAATTCAAACCCATTAAACAGTACATCAAGGAAGATAAAATTTGGTAGAAAATTTAAGTTAATAACCATTTATGAGATTTGGAGTTTGAAATTGGTGAGAATGTGTTTTTGTGAATTTATCCATGGAAGAAGGTTATGATATTTGGGGATAAAGGAAATCTAAGACCTAGATATATTGGTCCTTTTGAGATTATTGATCGAGTAGGTATGATTTCTTACTGCTTGTCACTTCTATCAAATCTCTCTTAAGTCCACGATGTGTTTCATGTATCTCTCTTGAGGAAGTATATACTTGATCCTTCACATGTACTAAACTAAAAGATCATACCAATAGAAATTGATCTCTAAATTGAGGAGAAACTTATTGATATTTTGGATCATTTATAGAAAGTGATATGAAACAAGACCACTCATCAGGTCATTTTTTTTGTGGTGAAACCACCAATTTGAGGAATCTAAATGGGATCCAAAGGACATGATAAGGCATAAGTATCCTCAGTTATTTATAAGAGTGAAAAAGTTTTAAGGGTGAAATTCATTTTAAGGGGAATATAATGTAACACATAAACATTTTATTAATTTGTTTCCAAATAAATTTAATTTCTTCGATAGCTTGCATTATATGAAACATAGAGTTATAACAAACTGTAAGATACTATTAAAAAAATTATTATTTAAACATGGCCAATATAACCTAGCTATTAAATATTAAGGTATGAATAGGAATAATGAAAATTTTAAAATTAATTATTAAGTTCTTAGATAAATAAAATATATTGGTAAATAATCACTTAATTTTTTGTAAAGTCTTTATATGCTTTGAAAATACATTTTTCTCAAAAATGTTTTTATTGATTTTTATGAACAAATAATAAAATTAATTTTCAATAATTTTAGAAAATTTATTTGAAAAAATTAAATAAATTTTTGGAATTAAAATGTGATAATTATCTTATAGTGAATTTTTTAGAATTTTCTGAAAATATTAATTTTTTAATGAATAATGTAAAATACTGATTTTTACTAAAAAATTTCTTTTCATTTAAAGCATTAAAAAATTACATGTTTTTTAAAAATAGTTTAAAAGTAAAATTAGTAAAATTATATTATTATTAATCAAATTTAGTTAATTGGAATCTAATTTATGTTGAATTTGGATATAATGTTTTTTATATTTATGGAAACCTTTTCTTTAGAAAACCGTTTTTCATCACATCTACGGGTTTAATTTTAAATTAAAATATTCCAATTATGTAGATTTAATTTTATAAAAATATATTCCATATTATTAATTATAATAATTAATATTATATAATAAGTCCAACTTAATTTTTTTCTATAATGAATAAGTAAAAATAGTGAAAATTAATTACTGTGATTAAGGTTGAAATGAGGTTATACGCATTACATGTGCATATATTAAAATTAATTATCCACACACATAGGTTTTTAAATTTATAAATTGGATTTCATATTTATAATCATTGTTTACAAATTATCTAATAATCCTCATTTTATTTTTAGTTTTAAGTGATAAATTACCTAGGCAAAAAAGCTAGTTACCATGGTGAAAACTAAAATGGAAAAAGTAAATAAATTTATAGGTTAGAAGAATAACATGTTTATTTTTTTGAAGATTATTATTTAAATTATATTACATAAAATCCATTATTTATCAATTTTTTAGTCACTTGGGTTGAGCGTGACTTCCCATTATTGAATAGTTTTGGGTATACACAAAAATGCCCCTCCTCCTCAATTATAAAAGGTCACCTCCTCCCCTAACTTATTCACAACTATTAATCCATTTAAATTGAAAAAAAACTAAAAAAATATCTATAAAACATAATTATATATATCATAGAGCTACTTTTATTCCCAAAATAGAAACCCAATGATCCTTAATAAGAGATCCAAATGAGTTTTTTCTAAGTGAAGGTGATTGTATTCACCAAGCGCTTTATTTTTTACTTGTTATCTTACCCCCATCATTCATGTAATAATAATTAAAATATAATAAAAAAATAATATAACATATAATGAGATATTTTTATATTTATTTCATAACCTATATCCATATCATTTTTTATATAATAGGAAACGAATCCATCGATCGTGTGTACGACAAACTACTGCCTCGTGAACCGATGTAATTCATTTTCCATCACCACCTATCACAACTAAATATAATATTGGATTTAATGTATATAAATGATATTTATGAAATAATTATAATTATATAATTATAAAATTAAATCTACCTTCTTACCTTACAATATTTTGGAAAATGATAACGCCACTCATGCGTACGTGTAGACTACCGCAACCACAAAGTAATGTGATTTTTTTTATTTTATTTTGACATGGATGGTATTAAGGATGAATTTTATGAAATTATATGATTTATATGATATAATAATGATTATTTAAAGGTTAATTATTATTTACCTTTCTTTTATTCAATCTTTCTAAAAAATGGAGACATCATTCATACGTACGTACGACCTACCGTCTCTATGAACAATGTAATTCATTTTCTATCTATAAATTTTATAGATGACTATAAATCTATAAATAATGAATTTATATGATATTTATATCAATATTAAAATTATTTATATAATGTAACCATAATCAATGTTCAAGTAACAAAACCACCTAACCAAAACATATATGAAAAACGAAGCAGTTATAACCCAAAATAGTGATTTTAATAAATAATTGTTAATAAATGGATGGTAAAAGGTTGTAATAAAATTATATATGGTTTTATATATATTATTATGGTTATTTAATATATTTATAATAAATATATATTTATTATATAGGATTTTCAAACACATATGAAGGAATTCAGACCCAAGGTAAGAGATTTTTATCTCACTTTTATTTTTGTGCGACACATACCATATTCACCACTTGCTTATTTAGTGTAGTGTATATACTTACCATGAATTTATTTTATGATTATTATCATGAAAATTATGATATATACATATCGGTTTAAGGTTCCTTATTTTATGGGGCTTACGATTCAAAATTTAACAAAGTGGTAAGGGTTTTACGTTACAATCTCACTGTTTATTTGGATTGTTTATGATTAAGTTTATAATGACGAAATATTATGATATATATCTCAATAAACTCATTAATTTTATTCTCCCCTTGTTATTTTTATATAATACACATTTTCCTTTCATTTTCCTCTATTTTATAACTAAATATACCAAAAGAATGTTTTTATGAAAAATCCACATTATTTTATCTTTGGTCAAAAATAAATTCTCTTCAATGTCCATGTTTTTTAGAAATGTTTTCAAAAAATGTTTTTAATAACATATAATTATTTATTAAAGAAAATTTTACCCTTATTTTAATTTTTACAAAATGGTTTAAAAGGAATATTCTTTTCATTTTCTGAATGAGATAATTTTGACTTTTTAACAAAAATGTGAAAGGAATATTTATTTTCACATGTACAGAATGAATGATATTTCCCACCGTTATAACTGATAAATGATTTAAATATTCCATTACAATATTAAATGGTTATTTTCAAAGAAAACATTTCCTTTAGTATTTGTGAAATTTTTAGATTTTAAAAAATGATTTCAAAGTGGAAAGGATATTTTCATCAAGGATGTTTTTAATGATATTTCTATTCATAAATGATAAAAAACCTTGATTATACGTATACTCTACTAGTGATATGATCTAATTATGACATCCATTTTCTTTATTTGTAAGGTTTATGATTGTGATGAAAATATGTTTGTGAAACATATTTATTTTCCACGAGTTATGTAAGGATAAAATGTTTATGAAACCCATTTAGTTTTCATGGGTTATGATATGATAAAATATTTATAAAACCCATTTAATTTTCTTGGGTTATGATATGATGAATTTTTTATGAAACCCATTTATTTTTAATGGGTTATGATATGATTAATGTTTTTTGATCTTTTTTCACACATATGCATAATTTTTATTATGTGATGGGTGAGACCAAAATTATATATTCCTCTAATGCATCAGGTAATGATTAATGTTGTATGATCTCAAAGGGTGAAAAAGAGGTTATCCCAATACCAAAATAGGGTATATGGGAGGTTATACCATGATTGAACAAATATTATACCCAGGTGGTTATCCCAAGACCAAAAAAATAGAGGGTATATATGAGGTTATCCTAATTCTAAAAGAGGGTACATGGGAGGTTTTTACCAAGATTAAAGAAGGTACACAGGTTGTTATCTCAAGGCTAACCTGTTATGAATATCTTGGTGGGAAGAATTGAAATAATATTTTTTATTCTTATATGTATTCCACAAATCTATATCTTATGTCAATGTTATGCTCTTAAGACATATGTTATTTTATTCCTTTAGGATTCATGTCTTATGAATTACAAATATTTATGTGATGACTCATGTTTATGATATATTATATATAGGGTATGGTTTTAAAATTTTATTCTCATGTTCTCATATGCTTATGCTCATGTTATGTTGATATCTCTATTGTTTACCCTTACCGAGCATATGAGATCACCATTTCTTATATTTACTTTACCATGGTTATGAAGAAAGGTATTATGTATGATATGTCTAATAAAGGTGATAGTTATGAAGAACTTAGTGCGATATGATGTAGTTCACTTATGAACTAGTTGTTTACATGCCAAATTTTCCAAATATACTAGATCTATATGATCCTGACATGGATCGTTATGTTATGTAATGAATATTAATCTAATAAGATGTGATATCTATGTATGAAAAATGTGGGTCACTATACATTACATGATGACTCAGAGTCTATGTGGGTGTACTAGTGCAATGAATAAGGATACACGACGTGTGAAAAAGGATTTCATTCCATGTAACCCTATATTATCTATCCAAAGTTATTGGCACCTATGGATGGGTTCTTCAGATGCGATATTCATTAATTATTAATGGATCTTGGTTATGTAAGTGAGAAACAAAGATGTGGAGGAAAAGATATTTATGATTGGATAAAGAATGAATAAAAATTGAAATGAAATTTAACTTTTAAATACATAATGATAAATAATCAAATAAATAATTATAAATTTGAATGTGTCCCCTTTGATTCCACTTGATGATTCCACCTAAAGCAGAAACACGCATTGAGACAATAGGAAACTCAGTTTTTTTTTGAGTTCAATGAATCATTTGCATATTTTACAAGACATAAATGTCATGAATAACAAAATTTTTCTAAATAATATTGAAAAAGAAGGTTATTGAAACCAAGTGACGATCTTTTCACATTAAAATTCATAATTAATTTAATATAATGAAAGAAAGAATACCTTGGTATTGAGATATTTATTTGATGAATATAATTATAATTCTAACCTAATTAGTGTATCATAATTTCATTGTGAATACCAAAAGTAAATCCCCTTTATAGGTAATCCTCATATGCTCCTTCGATCTACAAACAACGTTGATGAATCACCAGGTTCTAGCGCAATTGATTGATCATCTTGCATTATTCTCCTTTGATTGCTTCATATTCCTTTGGGCTTGATGGAAACTCTCTTTCTCTTCTAGTTATTAAAAGGATGAGAGGAAGAGTATATTGAGAGTAGTATATTGTACTAAACGATTAACCTTATCTAGAATTCGATAACTGTCTATTTATAGACCCATGGTTAGGGTTTAATATTTTATTAATTGCAGAATGACCCATAATAATTTATAAAACCCATACAAGACCCCATGCCATGTAATAAAATAATAATATTACTTTATTGAATGAAATGTGATAATTGGTGGAATGATAAATATTATTTTGTGGTATTGAAAATTAATATTTATCGCCGAACCTAATCTTAGTCCATTCATCCTCCTTGGTATTTCTTAAATACTCAAATAAATATTATTATTAAATATTTATTCATTCATTCAATAAATAAATATTCTATTTATAAACCTATGAATAAATATTTATTTAATATTCATATAACTATATAAATTATTTATTTAATAAATAAATAATTATTTATTATAGTGTGAATAATAAATGATAAATAAATATTATATATCTATTTAACTAAACAACTACCTTGAAAATAAATATTTATTTAATATTTGTGAAAATTTAATAAATCTTAAATAAATATTATCTCTCAGTTTAGAGAATAATATTTATTCCAATTTTTATATATAAATAATTTCTAACTAAGATCAAAGGAAATACTTTGCGTGTGACCCGCTAAGCCTTTTCCTGAGTGACATTAGGTGGGCTTGCCTAAAGTCTAGGATTAATTTTTAGAAATGGGTTAAGGCACCCACAAAGGAAGGATATATTTTTCAACTGTAAAACCACATGTGAATTCTCACTATGAAATTTAATCCCTTTGTCATGATATCTAATCAAGGAGGTTTCTAACTTGTTTTATAAACCTTAAATCTAGACATATATTTCTTTGATTATCTAGAATGAACATATCATCATAACTATGTCTCTGAAATTTATTTGAATAATTATATTCCAATAAAAGAGATGATACATCAACTTCCATAAATATAAAAGGGAAAAAATCCTTCCTCAACTTATTCATTAATAAAATATCATTTGTCATGTACCCAATGTACCTAAATTTTTCATGATCATATGTCATCAGGGTTTACAAAAATACATCAAATTTCATGAGTCATGAAAATCATTAATAATTATATTAAAGTCTAAGGATCATTCAAACACACTGGTAGACAAGAATATCCAATGACACATAAACATGTGGAATTCCTACAGGTGGGTTTGTTATCATAATCTCCCATCTTAGAGATTACCAAGTGAAAACACCATGAGATAAAGTATAATTTTTTTATGATTACTCACACTTGATAGTAAATATACTATATTACACATCATAGAATGTTATATGACCATATAAGAAGTTTAATAATATCATCATGACATTTTAATATTCTCATCATAATGGAGAACCGCTATGACTTTTTTCAATGTGACATATATTCTGGGATATTATAAAATTAAAGTCACACCAAACTATGTACTATATATAATAATATATTTTTATTAATATTCACTTCTTTGAATATAAATTCAATCCAAATTACACACATTTGGTTATAGGACACCAACTCCAACACAAAATCCACTAAGCATCACCAAGATTCAACTCCCAATAAGCCCCACTAAATCCAGCTCCAAGAAGAACATATCTTAACTATGTGTCATTTTCATAAGCACAACATGTTTGGGAATTAATCCTATGTAGGATTTAGTATAAAAATACCCTATAGGATGTACTAAAACCAAAAAGGAAAGGAAAGGAAAAAAATAGTTCAAATTATAAATTGGGAGAGTAACCAAAGATAATAAAAAGACTCTAAGTATTCTTTATAACTAGAAGTATCTAGAAAATAGGGATTTCTTATCATGTTGTCTCAGCTCCAAGAAAGAAAATTTCTAAAAAGAAACTAGGGATTATCAAAATAATGAAAGGATTATAGGGTTTATATTAAAAAAAAATCTCTTTTAAGTCATAAATCAAAGTAAATAAAGGGGTTTATATGGTGACATAAGGCCTGAAATATCCACATCATTCAACCTTTATATGATACCAACCTAAACCATAGAGGGGAACCTATTATTCATTGAAGTATGAATTCCATTTGAAGGATTACCACACCTTATCAGCTATAATTACCACATTACCATTCTAGAAACATATTAGAGAAACCCACACCTTTTCCTTGAATATTTTTCATCCAAGCAAGTACTAACCCCTACTTCCATAACTACTCAACCATGTAAGAACCCAAATGCCTCACAAAATTTATATTGGAGGAATCACACCTCATTGAAATATGCATATTATTCGAGGAAGTTCCAAATCATGATGAAGGACCAATGCCTCATTTATAAGTTAAAATAAAATGAGGGAGTACCTAGATTTATATTTATATGACCCACACCATAATAATGGGGGAGTGACTAGCTTTGTCAATCATATAGGGGACCCACACTTTATTGAGTTCCAATGTAGTACTAAAACCACACCTAAATATGGAGTACCTATTCATGAGTATGCAGGAGAGTGTTGATCCATTAGAAGAAAATCAGTGTTATTATGATTCTCACCTTCTTTAGTTATAATAATCACAAACACTCTTTAAAGTGTTTAAAAATTTCATTTAAGTGATTGATAGTTAGACTTGATGACATATTTTTTTATAATATTGAAAAAACCTTGAAGGATCTTTGGAGAATTATTGTCGGGTTTATTTTACTCTTGGAGTTAATTTCCTAGATCCTTAGAAGGAAATTTAAGGGATTAGAGGATCCAATTATTGAATATCAAGGTAGTAGGAAACACCGGCCAGCTGGTGGCATAGACAGTGGAATCCCCATCCTACAGAATCCCACTGGCTAACTATTGGAGGAGAACCAGGAAGCTGATGCAAATGGATAGAAATAATATTGAAGAAAATTATCACCAACCATCCAATTGGATCTCATTGATCATATAGTGGGTTTTAAGGTTCCTAGATAGAAATAGGTAGTCCATTGGTTACCTGATGGAGGCTATCGGGTAAATGGTGGTATTAGAAAAACACATACAATATAACATTTATTGATGGTAAAAAACCATAATTTCAGTCTTAAAAGACTTCATTACACTTAGATAATTCCATAAGGTTCCCAAAGCATTTTGTGGTTATAAATAAACCACTTGGTGGCCTTATAAACACACCTTCTAAACCATTCTCCAACACCAACATGCTATGATTTCAAATTCTCTCTCAAGTTATCTCTTTATATAAGTGATTCCTTCTCCATTTTAGAGTGTGTGATTTTTTCAATACCTTCTCACTATTATAATATTTCCCATTATCTACTATTTTTTCTTCATATTATTCTGAGAGAATTGAGATTGTACTAAAATGTGACTGCTTCTAAGAAATCCGCTCCCTTATTCCTTTATCTTATATTATCATTACTCACTAACTTTTAAGTGATGGACTCAAGTTTTATTGCAATAAACATTAAAAGGTAAGAGACTATTCTCTTTGAGGTTTCTAGATATACTCATAAAAAATATAGTGTTGATTGTAATTTTGGTTTCTTGATACAACCTAAGAAGAAAGGTAGTTTTAATATCTTGGATACTATTAAATCCAAGAGACTAATACATTAAATCCTCAAGAAATTGGGTTAGTAGACATAGGGTCTTTTATTTATATATTGTTTAACTTACTCACCAAATTATGTTTCCTTTTAACTTTCCACATTTTTATTTATTATTATCTTTCATTTGATTAATTAATTAATTATTTAAACCATTGGCATGCATAATCACTTAATTCATGAATCACTATTTCTTTTATTCTTACACTTTTATAAACATATATAATTATACAATTATGATTGAAAAATTGATTCTGTTGTTTATCTCTTAAAAAGGTTTTCATTATCATCAATATTTCCAAAATAATTATTTAGTATTTCTTTTCTTTGGTTATTTACTTTATTTTTTTAAGGGAAATTCACCCCCATCTTTCCATTTTACCCCACCCAGACCTGAATTTTGTATCAAATGAGTCTTGAATTACTTTATTGTTTTTTTCCAAATTCCTTCAAAGATTAATTTATTTTAAAAATATTTAACTGGTTTTTTCAAGAAACATCATTTTTATAAATGAATTTTTCAAACACCCATGTTACTATCGAATTAAACTTTATGGGTCTTGCTCAATTTTTTAATGGTAATAATTATGTTTATGAGAAAAAGTGCATTTCCACTTTTATTATATATATTTTTTATCTCGTATGGAAAATATTTATACATAGTAATACCCCTACCCTTGAAAAACATGATAAATAGACCCCTGATGAGACTTATTATTTTGAATTAAATCATAAAGTAATTAGTTCCTTGCATTGTGGTTTATACCAAAATGAATTTAATCGAATATCTATATGAAAAATGTCTCATGAAATATGTAAAATATTATAATTACTCATAAAGTAACAAAAAAAGTCAATTATACAAGATTATATATGTTTAGACAAGACTTTGAGAGTTTCTCTATGCATTCTAGGAAATACATTACTAAAATATTTAATTGATTTATTTATATTTGTAATGGTAAAAAGGATCTTAGTGATTATATTTCTATAAAATATTTATTCAATAAAATACTTTGGGTTTTACCAATAATTTTGGAACCAAAATCCATTATGATCCAAGGATCTAAAAATATAAAGAATATAGTGATAGAGGAGGTAAACGATTCTATCATGAAATATGAGATAACTATGAAAATACAAGATAAAAATGAGTTAAATTAAGACAAATAAAATAAAAATACAATTGGTTTCAAGGAAATAAAAGAAAACACATCATAAAGTGACACTGAGATTGCTCATATTTCTAAAAGAGCGAACAAAAACATGAACAAGAAAAGATCTACACAATGATTCAAAAATCAAAATAAATAAAGGAATGTTAATTTCTTGTATTTTAAAAAGTAGGGTCATATCAATCCAAATTATACCTTGAACAAAAAGAAGAATTAAGGTAAGAAAGTTCTAAAAGTTTAAAATTTGAGTGCTAGTGAGGAAAAAATTGCAACAAACTAATCAACCGATGAGAATACTAAACGGCTAACAAATGATGTTGAGGTATGTGATGAAGTAGATTATGTATGTTATAGTTCCTACTCTTATACTATTTCAACCTATTATTTAAGTTATTAAGATCTTATTTATGATAGAGATAAACTTCAAGATAATTTTTGCGAGCTTATTTCCAAAGTTAAAGATATTAAAAAGAATTAAAATCTAGTTGTTTTAAAAAAAGATCAAATTTTAAAAGAAAAAATGACTTGGTTTTAAAATTAAAATAATAACCAAATGTGGAAATTTTGGAATTTAAAATTAAATATATTAAAAAAACTCTTTATAATTTTACCCAAGGTGAATAAACCTTGAATATAATATTAGGATCTCAACATTATGTTAAAATTAATTATGGGATTGGTTTTTCAAAACAATCTAGTTTTCAAAAAAATTCTAAAAAAACTACTTCTTTGAAAGGAAATTTCCAAAATAAATTTTGTAATTATTGTAAGAAATTTGGTCATCTTGTTTATGAATGTAATGGTAAAAATTATATATATGGTAGATATAATAGAATTCATATATATATATATATATATCATATTTATAATGGAAAATTATTCTAAATAAGTTTGGAATACAAATTATTTATTAGAAAAATTAAGTAGGCCCAATATATGGACACCAAAATCATTATTCTCTTAATCTTTTATAGGAAAATGGTCTTGAGAGTAAAAATTGAGAAGCTACTTGGTATATGAATAGTGGGTGATCAAGGCACATGTGTGGTGATCCATTCGATTTCAATCATCTAAAAAACCAAGAAACACACTAGGGATTTTTTCCCTCACAAAAAAAAATATAGTGAAAATGGTCATTTCATCTCAAGAATATCCATCAATAACAATGAAGTCATATCACCCCACATACATCAATTAAGAAAAAAATAGTATAAAAAGTATCTCAACAACATGATATAAGAAATTTACTTTAAGGTTGATTATAACAACCCTAGTAATGTTGATAATACATAATTTTCATTCCTTATTAATATTCATTAATTAGATTCTATAGATTTATAATCACTATAACAATAATAAGTAATTTTCCAATCATAAATGAAATAGTTTTATTTGTACTAAATTTGTCTACATGTATTCTATGATTTTTTTTAAAGTTAAATTTATAAATTATTGAATTTTAATTTCAAAAAGGGATTTTATTTTTTATATAATTAATTAAAAATTATCTTAGAGTGATTTTTTGGGAATTTTTTGAAAAAGTTGATTTTTGGGTGAATAATAGAAAATACCTATTTTGATATAAAACCATATTTTCCATTAATGTATTTACAAAGTCCAATTTTGTTTTGATTTTTTTGAAAATTTAATTAGTTAATTTTAATTAAACATAATCTAACTAATGTCATTTGAATTTACATTATGCTTAATTTTGGTATAAAAATATTTTTACACTTGAAACGACATTTTTCTTGAAAATAGTTTTTTCATCACATTACGTATTATGATTTTAAAATTAATTTATACCAATTATAGAAGTTGAATGAGATAAAATGGTATAAATATTTTTAATTATTATTTCCAATTTTTTTAATAAGGTCACTTTTATTTTTGGCCATTATGAATAGTAACTTTGGTAAAAAAGGCAGTTACTATAGTAAGACTTGAAATAGTTCAAAAGGGTTAAAACTAAAATGATACGAGTTAAAATGATCTAAAAGCTTTTATAAATCCTATTTATGGTCATATTTTTACCCTATATTATTTATTCTTCTAAAACGGTGTATTTTGGAGCTATTTAGCTTGAGTAAGACATAAATATATTTTAATCTTTTGAAAAATTCCAAGTGTGTCTTATCCCTCTGTTATAAAAGGACACCCCATATCCTCTATTATCCAAACTTAAAGAGAATATTATATGATAAAATAACTAGATTAATCTCTTAATAACATCCTTACCCATGTATTAGATGTTCTTTTTGATCAAAATACCATTTTTGGAAGTATTTAGGTATAAACCTAAGGAGGTTGTCTGAAGAAGAGGTAGAGTTATTAACCGAGCATTTTTATTTCATTTATTCTCATAACTCCTTAAAATATTATTAAAAAATGTTTAAATAATAAAATTAGTATATTAAATATACTTTAATGTTATTATGTTTATGATATATCCTCTTTTAATTTACTTATCCATCTTATCAGAAATGAAAACATTGCTCGTGCGTACGTGTGGACTACCACCTCCACGAAGTGATGTGTATCGTTTTTCATTAGTTTATTACATGGATGATTAAAATTATGGATAAAATGAATATATATGATATTTATAACATAATTATAATTCCTTAAAGATAATAAATTACTTAATTTCTTAACTTTTCATCTGTTGTAAAATGATAACTTTTCTCATGTGTAGATGTGGACACCATCTTCAATAAGTGATGTGATTAGTTTTTAATTTCCACCTTACAAGGATAGTAATAAATATTAAACTAATTAATAAATATGAAATTTATAACATACTTATGATTTTTTAAAAGTGAAATATTATCTAAGTTATTTTTTTATACCCAGTAGAAAAATGGAAATGTTGTGATTAATTTTTAAAGACTTCCTTGAATGGTTGGATTTAAAATTGTATATAATGTATAAATAATATAATTATAATTTTTTTAATATTATATAGTTAATTTAACCATAACCCCTTTGACCATGGTTAACATAATGATTTTATTTTGGGGTTATAAACCCAATGTCCTCAAAACATCCAACATGAACTTAACCATTTTCATAACTAAATAAAACATAGTAAAAAATGAATTAAGAGAATAATCATAATTTAATTAACATTAAAATTTTTCTTAAGTAATTAAATAACTAATATAAATTTATTATTTTGGAATATATATAACACATGTGACAAGTCAGACTTGATGTAAGGAATTTTCCTTAAAAAACGTTTTAAACATTTTTATGCATTCCTTAAAAATATTTTTATTCCATGTTCATTTATTCTTAATTTTTTTTATGGAAGATATTATATACTCCTAAATGTTTTATAAAAGTATTTTTTTACCTTTTAATTTATTTACAGAGTTTAAAAAAGGAATCTTCTTATTGTTTTCCAAATGAAGTTCTTTTTACTAAAGGCATTGACAGAATATTTTTTTTCATATATAACATGAATGGATTTTACCACCAGCATATAAATTATTATTTAATAAGATTTATATAAAAGTTTCCATTTTTATTTTCAATGAAAATATTTTTCTCAATATTTTGTAATTTTTTGTTAAATATTATTAAAATAAAATCTATTTTCCTTATTTTTTGCGAAGACTGAAAATGATTTTTCCTATGGGTTAAAAAGATTATTTTATGAGTTTTTATTATGTAAATGAAATATTATATGTGTTTTATGTATGTTATAGTCATTGTAAATTATTCATGATTATGGGTGAGCCTAATATAGCTCTACAATTCATTAGTTAATGATTATGTTCTCAGGAGTATTATGTTGGAATTAATTGAGTAGGTTATTCAATTTGTAAGAGTTCTATGAAGATGATATCTCAAGGAACCTACATAAATTTTATATGCCTGATAATGAGTTTTTATGGACATATTTTTATTTCAAAAGGTATGTTAATGATATTTTGTTTAAAGGAATGGTTATTACCTTTAAGGGTAAAAGGGTATATTTTTAAGAATTTTTTTCATGGGTTATCATGTTTTATAAGAAAACCACATGATTTTGAATTTTTCTTTATGTTTTCTTATAAAGTGTCTTATAAAAAAATTTGGTCAATAAATATTATTTCGTATGTAAGAAAATAATTATTTTAGATCAAAGTTTATCATGTTAAAGGAAAAATCTCTTATATGTTAACATGTTTATTTTCTTCTTTATTTATGTTAATTAATGATATTTTTGTGCTCATCCCATGTTTGAATTGTTTGTCATAGTATTTTAAGGATGAGTAGGAATAATGATGAATTTATATTGAAAATCATGAATATTTGATACAAAAATAAAACATGTTTTATTTTAAAAGTAATATATTGTAGAAAATATGGATATAGAGTGGAATCATCAAATTTGTTATGTATGAGTTTATTATGTAATATTTATAAAAAAAATATCTAAAAATATAAACCTAAAAGGGTCCTTGGGAAAGAAAGTAACTTAATTATTGATTTAAAACTCATGATTATACAATGTTTTAAGGCTGAGTCCTTATAGTTGGTATCAAAGAAGCATTTTGATAATTTTAGAGGTTAGTATAATGTAATTAAGTACACTTAATATATTCTAATTTATGGTTATCATGATATAAAATTTGAATACTTCCATGTTTATTCATATAAACTATGTCTGTTTAGAATGATTTTTTGTAGAAGAAATATGGAATCTAAAGTAGGAAGACACCAAGAGGATAGTATATTTCCAAATAATCAAACCAGAATGGTTATAATTAGAACAAATTATTTTGTTACTATGATAGATTAGTTGAAAAAAGATATAAATGGTTGTGGTATCTATGTAAGAGAGAAACCATGTTCACTATAGAGGAATATGTCCATTGTAGAAAATTTCATGAAACAACACCATCCATCATTCAGTAGATAATCTGACATTATGATAGATGAAGGATGGGTTAAATCCTTAGAGAAGATATTTAAATTCATGGGTTGTTTATAACATCAAAAGGAAATTCTCTCCACTTGCTATTTTGATGATGAAGCCAATTAGTGGTCATAAATGGTTAATAATATCAGACAAAGAAAATATATCTATGCCTTGGAATGGGATGAATTTAAGAATATTTTCATTGAGAAGTATTTTACTAATGTTTTTTAACTTATAATGGAAAATAAATTATTGTAATTGAGGTAGAAGGAGAAATATTCAGTAGCCACATTTGAATAAAACTTCACTCATTTGGAAATGTTTTCCCCAAATTATAGTTGGGATCTTGATAATAAAATTAACTGGCTTTACTTAGGATCCAAGTCCATATATAGAAGAAAATTGTATTCTCATGAATTTAAAAGTTATGATAAGACTGTTCAATGTGATGAGAAGTTAGAAATATAGTTTTCTAATGTTATTTTATTCCATGAAAACAAGTAGAAAAAGTGTTCAAGATGGTAGGTAATGTGAAAGAATCCATCGAAGAAACCTGAAGTTAAGAAAACCAAGTTTCCATTTAGTGATAAGTAAGGTAAATACATCCTAGGGAATATCTTTTAATGTTTAGAAAGTTTTTTCAATGTAGAAAGTTTGGATATGTGGCTCACAACAATAAAGAAAATGATCAAAGTAATGATCATGAAAATAATAAAAATCTATTAATAAGATTATTTAATTATAATGAGATGATTCTTTATATGAGTAATTTTATGAAGATAAGATTAAAGGATGGTTGTTTTTAAGATCAAAATAAGAATAGTGTGGTTAAATCCTTTGATACTACTTTAGAAGATATTTCATCATCTAATGATGTGGTGTCAGGTACATTACTTATTTATTCAGATTGTGCTAATGCATTATTTTATTCGAGGTCTGCACATTCTTTCATTTTCAAGAAATTTTCTATTAAATTAGAAACTTAACCTTAATAAATGGAGATTTTTTTTTAAAAACACATGGGGGTATTATTAAGGTAAAAATAAATTAAAACAATATTCCTATTATTATCTATGGAAATAATTTACCTACAGATGTTATATTTTCCCTTATAGAGTTTGATTTTATTCTGTGTATGGATTGAATTTATATTTATAATTCTGATATAAATTGTGGAGATAAATAAGTTGTTTTTCAGAATAAGTTTTAGTTTGTATACAATAATGAATTCATAACTTTAATAACATATCAAGAAGATGATAAATTAATTAAATATGGAAATGAAAGTTATCTTGCACATATTTTTGGGAATAAGGAAGCGATTCAAATTGGTAATATTCATGTAGTAAATGAATATATGGATGTATTTATTGAAAAATTTCTTGGTATTATACTTTATTGGGAGATTGAATTTACTATTTACTAAGTTCTTGATGCCAAGTTAATTTTAAAAGATAATTATTTAATGCATCAAGTAGAAATTTTAGAATTGAAAAAGTAGTTACAAGAGTTTCTTGATAAAGGTTTTATTCTTCATAGTACTTTACCTTATGGTTCTTTTTTTTAAAAATAAATATCTTTACATAGAGATATACATCTATTATAGAGCATTTAATAACAAAAATTTTAAGAATAAATATATGTTGCCTCATATTGATGACTTATTTGATCAAATCTAAAGATATCAGTATTTTTCCAAGGTTGATCTCAGGTTTAGGTACCATCAACTAAAGGAGAACAAGGATGGAATTTCAAAGATGATGTTTTATACTAGGTATTAGCATTATGAGATTATGGTTATTCTTTTTGGATTGATAAATTCTCTATCAGTATTTATAGACCTTATGAATATAGTTTTCCATGAGTTTTTGGATAAATTTGTGGTTGTTTTTATTGATGATATTTTGGTATATTTGAAAATTTACGAGGATCATGAAAAACACCTAAGTATTGGTATTCAAACCTTGAAATAAAACAAGTTATATGGATTTTTTTAAATGTTAATTTTAGTTAAGATAGATTTATTTACTTGGATATATTGTAAATAAATATGTAATAACTATTAATCTATGAATTCCATCTATTTTGTTTTAGGTGTTAGTGCATTATTCTTTGTCAAATAGAATTAAGAAAGATCTGAAGGAGGATCTTGTTTTATAGGAAAAGGTAAAATTAGTTATTATAGGTAATTTTCTTGAATTTAACATTGATAAATAAGGTTTTTTGAGATACATAAAAAGATTTTGAGTTCTTTGTGTTTCCCATTTGAAGAAATAATTATTGAGTGAAGCCCATAGTTTCACATTTTATATTTATCCCAACAATACTAGGATATACAAATACCTTCAAGAGTATTACTTGTGGGAAGGAATGAAGAAATACATTTCTAATTTTACTATGAAATGTTTATCTTTCTAATAGGTTAAAGTGTAATTATGATTAACAAATGGAATGATTCAGCCTTTTTCAGTGCTGGAATAGAAATGGGAGAATATATCCATGGATTTTGTGGTTAGATTACCTAAGAAAACTCAAGATAATAATGTAATTTGGGTAATTACATACAGATTGAATAAATATACACATTTTAATCATATTTGAGACAATTTGTCTCTAGATAATATTTCTAGAATTTATATAAAATAGATCATCAGATTCCATGGAGTACCTCTTTCTATTATATTGGACCATGATTCCAAGTTTAATTATAGTTTTTAGAAAGTACTTTAGAATTTTTTGGGTACTCAATTAAATTTCATTACAAATTTTCATCCCAAATCTAATGGATAGTTATATTGAACGATTAGGAAATTATAAGACATTATTTGAGCATATTATATGTATCACTAGGGATTTAGAGATCAATATATATCATTAGTTTAATTTTCTTATAAGAATAATTTTTATTCTAGTAAACATTTTCCAAAATTTAAAGTATTATATGGAAAGCAATGTTAAACTCTGGATTATTAGGTTGAAGTTGGGAGGGAAAATTTGTTAGGAATAAAATTGGTAGAAGAAATGGTTAAGAAGGTGAAAATTATTCAAAAACACACGAGGATTACTCATATTATACAAAAAAATTATAAAAATAACCAGAGAAAAGATATTTTATTTGAGGTTAGTGATTGTGTTTTTCTTGAAATATCTCCATAGAAAAGAGTTATGCATTTTGGTAAAAAGGGAAAGGTAAGTCTATGGTTTATTGAACCATATGAAATCCTAAAGAAGGTTGAATCAATTTCCTATTGAGTGTCATTGACTTAAATTTTATCCTAGTTACATGATGTTTTTCATGTTTCATTATTTAGAAAATATATACTAGATGCATCTCATGTTTTTGAACCTTGAGGTAGTATAGTTATAAGACAATATTTCATATGAGGAACAACCAATTTTGATTCTTGACTATAGATAGCAGGTGTTTTTGAATAAGGTGATTCACCAGGTGAATGTTTTGTGAGAAAACCTATGATTGGATAATCAAAATGAGAATCATAAAATGTTATGAAGGAAAAATATCCCCACTTATTTAAGTAATGAATAAAATTGTAAGGACACAACTTACAAAAGGGGGGAAGAATATAAAAACCTAGTTAATATTGATAATGAACAAATTTCATTCCATATTAATATTCATGAATTAGATTTTATAGATTTATATTCACTATAAGAATATTAAGCAACTTTAGATTAAAAAAGGAAATAGTTTATTTATACTGAATTAATTTACATGTATTATATAGTTTTATTTAAAAATTATAATTTATAAATTATATAATTTTAATTTAAAAAAATTATATATTTTTAATATCATTAAGTCAAAATTAACCTAAAGTTTTTTTATTAATTATTTTAAAAAGTTGATTTTTGGGTGAGTAGTAGAAAATACTGATTTTTATTGAAATCTCTCTTGTCTATTAAAGTGTTGAAAAATTACAATTTTATTTAAAATTGGTATTAAAATTTAATTAGATCATTTTGATTCAAAATAATCCTATTAATGTCATTTTAATTATCATTACTCTTAATTTTGGGATAAAAATATCTTTTATACTTAAAAGGCATTTTTCTAGAAAATCATTTTTCACCACATTACATGTTATAATTTTAAAATTAATTTCTACCAATTATAGAAATTGAATTATATAAAATGGAATAAATATTTAGAATCATAATTTTTAAATTTTTTAATAAGGTCACTTTTATTTTTGGTCCTTATAAACACTAACTTTAGTAAAATAGTTAGTTACCATGTTATGAGTTAAAACGAGTTAGAAGGGTTAAAACTAAAATGATGAGCGTTTAAATGAACTATAAACTTGTATAAATCCTATTTTATGGTTATATTTAAACACTATATTATTTATTATTCAAAAATTGTCTGTCTTGGAGTTATTTTTCTTGGGTAATACATTGATATATTTTAATCTTTTGGAAAATTCAAATCATGTCCTCTCCCTCACTTATAAAAGGACACCCCTCTCCTCTCTTATCCATAATTTAAGAGACTATTATATCAAAAAATACCAGACTAATTATCTTCTTAAAATCCCTAAAAATTTATTACTGTTACTTTTTTTATCATAATACCATCCTAGGAAGGATTTAGGTATAAACCTAAGGAGGTTTTTTGAAGAAGAGGTAGATTACTTAACTAAGAGTTTTTGTTTTATTTATTATTCTACCTCATTAAAATATTATTAAACCATGGTCAAATATTAAAATAATTATATTATATATAATTAAATGTTTTTATATTTATGTTATAACCCATTTTTATCTTTGTATGCATCTTATGGGAAATAAAAACACCACTCATACATATGTATGTACTACCACTTCCACGAAGCGACATGTTTCATTTTTCATCAACAGATTACATGGATGGTTAAAATGATGGATAAAATGAATATATATGATATTTATAACATTATTATTATTCTATAAATATAATATATTAGTTACCTACTTACCTTTCCATCTGTTGGAAAATGATAATGCCGCTCGTGCGTACATATGGACTACCACCTCTACAAAGTGATGTGATTCGTTTTTATTTTATACCTTAAAATGTTTGTAATAAAGATATACATAATTAATAAAAATTAAATTTATAAAATATTTATGCTTATTTAAAATTAAAATATTATCTACTCTATTAATTTTCTACCTAGTAGAAAATGGAAATGTCATTCATGTGTATGTACGTATTACTGTCTCCATGAAACAATTTGATCAATTTTCAAAGAATGCTTTGAATAGTTAGTTTTAAAATAATATATAACGTAAAAATATGATAACTATAACATTTTTATGATTTTTTTGTTAATTTAACCCTAAAACTTTGACCATAGTCAACACACCGATGTTATTTTAGGGTTATAAACCAAATGTCCTCAAAACGTTCTACATGAACTTAACCTTTTTTGTAACTAACTAAAACATGGTAAAAAATGAAATAAAGAGAATGATGATAATGTGGTGAAAATAAATTTTTTTATTAATTAAGTAAATAATTAATATAATTTTATTATTTATGAAGATAAATAATGTATGTGACAAGTCAGACTCAAGGTAAGGGTTTTTCCTTAAAAACTAATTTAAACATTTTTAAGTATTTCTTCTAACTATTTTCATTCCATATACAAATTTTTACTAAATTTTATTATGGAAGATATTATTTACTCATAAATGTTTTATAAAATTATTTTTATATTGCATTTTAATTTCTTTATAAATGCTAAAAAATGAATCTTTTTGTTATTTTCTGAATGAGATACTTTTTACTGAATGTATGAAAAGAATGTTTTTTATGTATACAACATGATTTTTTCCTGACATTGTATGTTATAATTTAATATTATTCATATATAAATTTACATGTTTATTAAAAAAAAACATTTTTCATGATATTTTTAAATTTTTTATTAAATGTTATCAAAATTAAAGGATATTTTCCTTATTTTATTGAAGACTAAAAATAATTTTTTATATGGGTTAAAAATATTATTTTATGAGTTTTTATGATGGAAATTCAATATTATATGTGTTTTATGTATGTTAATTCCCTTGTAAATTGTTCATAATGATGGGTGATCCCAATATTACTCTCCAATGCATTGGGTAATGATTATATTATTTGGAGTATTATTTTGGAATTAACCGAGTAGGTTATTCTATTTATAAGGGTTCTTATAAGGGTTATATGGAGATGATATCCCAAGGAACCTATATGAATTTTCTATTACTAGTAATTATTTTTCATGGAAATATTTTTATTTCATAAGTTAAGGTAATTATATTTTGTTTAAAGGAATGATTATTTCCTTTAAGGGTAAAAATGTATGTTTTTAAGAAAATGTTTTCATGGGTTCTCATGTTTTCTAATAAAACCTAATGATTATGATTTTTCATTTATGTTTTCTTATAAAGTTCTTTATGAAAAACTTTTGTGAGTAAAGTTGATTTCATGCGCATGTAAATGATTATTTGAGATCAAAGTTTATTATGCTAAATGAAAATCCTCTTATATGATCTCATTATTTTTAAATGGACTAAGAGGTTTCCTTTATTCTTATTTTTTGTCCATTATGGAGATTTTTTCTGTCCATACCATGTTTTAAAATGTTTTTTCATAGGGTTTTAAGTATGAGTAGGAAAAATTATGAATCTAAGTTCAAAAACATGAATATTTTTCATGATTTTTTTTATTTTAAAAGTATTATATTGTAAAAAATGGATATTGAGCGGAAGTGTACAATTTTTAATGTGTAAGTTTATTATATAAGATTTATGACATACTTATCTAAAACTATAAACCTAAAAATTCCATCTAGAATGAAAGGAAATAAATTATTAAGTAAAAAATCAATATTATGTGATATTTTAAGGTCAAGTCCTTATATTGACATATCGTCCAACTCATATTAATCATAATCCAAGTCAGTTTCTATATACACGATCCATATTCAACACTAAATCAAAGGAATAACCTACCAAGTCTGAAAAAATTAGTGGGGGAGGAACACTCACCCCATGAAATTCCATAACTAGCTAAAGAAGGGCTAAGGGAAAATCAAAAGTTTTTTATGGGTCAATCCACAAACTAACCACTATAAATAATACACATATCCCATTTCAGTGAGGATAAATGGGAACCCACAATGTCACCAAATAATTCAAGGAAGGCCCTTTTGGATTTGAATCATAGATTCCAGCGCACTTTAATTTAAGTTTAAGGCCATCGATGAACATGAAATAAAAAAAACCCATAGGGATTCCACTAATGGTCCCAATGATCATAATGAGTTTTCAATAGAAAATTAGGTTTTCAAATTAATATAGGGTCAAGTGAACATGATTGGCATAACATGAAAATCACCCAAGTATGAAAATTAATATTAAACGTTAATAAATATTAAATTCCACCTACCTTTTCATTATAGGACCCCTCTTATTGAATATCAATGAACAATTTGGCCTCAAATGGAAGGAATTATAATCCATAACAAACCACAAAAAATTAGGGTAAAGAAAATGAAGAACATAAATTCATTTATAGATAACATTATTTATATAAATCAATGGATTAGAATGACCTCAAGATTTCAATCGAAACAAACAACAATTAAATCATCCAAGAAATGAAGTGAAAAGAGAAAATTTGGACGAGAAATATGAAAAATAGACTTGGAGGTTTGTACAGTGACGGGGAGGCAAAAAATTTCTTAAAGGGAAGAATAACTATCAAAAAAATAACTACAAAATTATTTTTTTTGGTTTTTTGGGCTTCCACTATAATTCCAATGTCTCCCACCAGAACTATGGTGGATCCCACCAGAACTCCGATGGGGGTGGTAGCGGTACTACCCATTTCCTAGGTCCACTGGAAGTCTGATGGACCTCCACTAGAATTCTAGGGGACTGGGAAGTGGTATTATCTAGTATTCAGGCCCACTAAAAGTCTAGTGGAACCCATCTAGATTTCAGTGGGAAATCTAATTCCATATAGATTTCCACTTTTCATTCAATTTTCAAGAAATTTAGAAATCTTTCTTCTCTAGACCCCTTATACAACCAAAATAAACCAAAACCCATGAGGTTTGACAAAAATTAAATTTAAATCATACCTCAGAAACACTTTAGGTGTTATATTCTCCCCACCATAGGGTATATTGTCCTCGAGATACATCACCAAGCATCATTGATAAACAATTTAGACCATTGTGCTAGTGCATCAACCCCCCACTCCCAAGTCTTCTTCTGGATACCCCCATGATGCCACAACACACATATTAATGGCACCATATTATCATGTAGAAATTTCTTACTTTGATCCATGATATGAACTAGTCATTCATCAAACAATTAATTAGGTTTCAACTCAACATCATCAATAGTAATCACATGAGATGGATCAGAGTGGAACTATCAAAGTTGAGATACATAGAATACATTATGAATAGAAGAAAACCTATAAGGAATCAGTAATGAGAAAGATACTATATTGATACTATAAATAACATCAAATGAACTCATGGACCTAGGTTATAGTTTCCATTACCTCTAAATACATTAATTTCCCAACTGAGGAAACACACTCAAGAAAAACCAATCATCCACCTCAAGAGGGCATAGATGTTAGCCCACATAAGATCACCACTAACTTTTTGTAGGTGCTTACCTCTTATAGATCAACTAAATATGCTCTGAAGTCTCCTACATGAGACTTGGATACATAATTAAAGACTCACCAACCTATAACACGTAAAAACTCAATTGGAATGACTTTCCATATAAGGCCTCAAATGATACCACCCGAATTGATGCTTGATAACTATTGTTATAATTTTTTTTGATAAAGTAAGATGTCTCCCCCATAAATCCCCAAAATCAAGAATGCATGCTTGAAGCATGTTCTGTAATATCTAAATGGTATGCTCAGATTTACCATCTATTTGATAATGGTATGTAATGCTTGGATGCACTTACATATCCAAAAACTTCTATAAAACCTATTATAAGATAAATTTAAAATATAAATCCTGATTAAAAATAATACTCCTAATCACACCATGGAGATGAACTATCTCTATAAAGCATAGAATTCCTAGAACACCAACATAATGGGTTACTTGAATCGATAAGAAATGAAAAACCTTGGTTAATTAGTTGACAATAACCGATACTATATCACTACCTTGAGGTGAACTCGACAATCATGTTACAAACTACATTATAACATTATACTACTTCCAATCAAGAATAGGTAGAGACTGTAGAAGACTAGTGGGTCACTGGTTCTCAACCTTGACCCTTTAATAGTCCATTCATTGTGTAACACCCTGACCCAAAACCCATCTGATCCAGTTAACAAAACATGACCTAAAGCATGACTCCTTATATGTTAGAGGCTACGAACTAGAAGTGAGGGCCTAATTCATACATTGGGGAGACCATTCCCTCAAATTAATGTAATATAAAAATGTAAATAAGCAAACATCATACACATATGAGTATATAAAAAAAATAAAAAATATTATACAATATTAAATGATGCTATCATATACAACATACAACTATTCTCCCACCAAGATGATCCCAAATACACAATAAAAAAATATATACAACACATGAACCTTGAACCTACTTTCATCCCTAGGCCTCACACACCCTATATCCACAAACCCATTGAGCTTCCTTGACCCAATCTACTTTACATCCCATGATCTAACTTGAAATATAGATATAAGGTCTGCACACACACCAAGATGCCCATACTAGGTGTAAACATAAAACCCAGTAGGGTATCACCAATCGCCCCTTGTATATTATATCACATGATTGTGTATGTATAAATAAAATAAATATAATAAACATTTTTTCTAAGTCATTGTGCGTTAACCTGGTCGCCACAACACCTAATACGAAACGCATTCCTATCAGGTCATTGGGTGCTAACTAGGCCACCTAGACCCTGAAAATTACTTTAAAGCCATTATGAAATCCACACATGGACTTGTGTCATCATACCAATTCCTAACCCATACTCATAGACTTAGGGTAGGGTGGTGTCAAAAAGATCAACCCAATACCCATAGACACCGGGATAGTCATATGTCCACCAACATTAACCCATCCCTAATCAATCTTGGGAGTTCTATCAGTCATCCGTTACATCGTACCATGACCTAACCTCTATGGAGGTCCTCTTACATGACCCAATACACTCTTATAAAGGTCCAATTCATTCACACCATTCTAATACATTCATGTAAAGGTCCTCTTATGATACCTGAAGGAAAAGGGAATGGAAATCCCACCAACCCAAACCATTATTGGAATGTTCTTGGACCCAATACCCTTGTAAGGGTATGGTCATAAAACTAAAATATACTCATATACATTGGGGAGGTCCATCACATTGTCCCATCCCCACAGGCTCTGAGAATTCCATCACATCGACCCATCCCTGTAGACAATGGGGAGGCCTATCAGGCATATGTAACATAGGTAGGACCCATAGGCTATAAAATAACTCACCAGCTTAGTGAAACCAGGCCTAGACCCAACCCAGCCTCCCATACCTTAGTGAATTATATCTCACCCCTTAGTGTGTCCACTAGGTCCTCTAGTCCCATCACTTTATCTACTCCTTGACACCACTTCAATCCCATCACTTGCTGGTGACATCACTACCCAAAATCCCACATTGACCTAGACTCAAATAACCATTAAACCTTTCCAAGCCACTTGTCACTTCTAGTATTTTTACCTAAGGAAAATACTAAGACATAATGTTTCTCCCAAACTTATCCTCCTATAAGGAGTCCAAATCCTAAGCTACCCCCTTGGTATGCCAATTCTAAGTCCCGAATAAATCCGGAGACCCTAAAATAGGACTCATCTTGCATCTCGTAAGGGAGATCCATCAGCTTGTTAGCTAGAGGAAACCAACTTTTTCATCCTATAATAATCTTTGAATGACTTATATCACTCACATAGTACACTAAACTCTATTCTGACCTCAGGAGGGAGTTCCCATCATCTGTGAGACATATGACCATATTTCCCATTACCATCTAGCCCTAAACCCATCATACCTTCCCACTAGATCTAGGTAACCCAAACTAGGATATCTATATCTCAACATGCACTCCAATAAATTCCCATAGTCTTACATTATCTCAATGGTACCCTCACCCCTTAGAGACTAAGTTTCCAGATGATCCCAAATCATCAAAGTACTAAAGAGCACTTATTCCAAGGATAAGAGGCCCAACAACATCCTATATCATCTACCCAAGGCACTTATGATCCCTAGACCTTTTTACCTAACCCATGAACATATTAAGGCATGCAAAATCATGTATAGTCATGTATAGACATACATATGAAATTGTATTAATGGGGCCACCAACCTTGAACATGGGTTTAACCCCTCGTAGATCACCGCCAAGCCTCATCCAAGACTACCAAGCCTTACATGCACTCCCAATCACCTACCTCACATAAATTAACATCCATAATTAATTAAACCATTTATTTAAAATAGGCCAAAATGTCTAGAAACTCACCAGGAGTCAAATTCTCACTAAAATTTCCACCTGAGCGCCTGCACCATTCCATAAGATACAATTAATTAATTTTAATAATTTATAATTAATTAATTAATGAAAACCAATATGGAATAATAATCTAAAAACTCACAAATCATTGAAATCATGTCACAACTACTTCCAACCACACTTGGAGGTTCTACAACACACCCCTCACACCACCCCGCATGAAATCCCTATCACTCGATTTATGGGAAATCATTAATTTTTATCAAATTTCATAAAAATACCTAAATAAAATTTGGGTACTTGATTACCTACATTGAAAAAATGACTATTTACTAATAGATATTGTCTTAGGATATCTTCTACACAAGCTACTCAAAATCCCTATCAACTTCAATTGATTCCATCATGCTCTGATGGAATCAACACCAAAATATATAATTAAAATCAAAGCAAAAAATATGGTAGTGAAGTGGGGTAACCAAAAAAAATAAAACATGAAAAATTTCCTATTATTACCACTAAAAAACATCCAAAAATACCCCCTTACTGAAGAAGGATCAAAGAGAGAAAGGGGGAGGAAAAATAATCCAAAAATGATATATTCTTACCCCCAAACCCCATAAAACCTGATCCCCCCAAAAGTAAAAAAATAAAAAGGCTCTCCAATTAAAAATAGGGGAAAACCTCCCATAAAATTGTAGCTCTGGGCTTACTAGCTAGTTGATGAGCCCAGCAGGTCTACTGGCCAGGCCACTAGATATAGTGTATCCCTGAACACCCCAAACACTTCTTCTATGCTTCTATGAACCCTAAAGGCCTCCCCAAGGCCTTAAACCATGTCAAAAAACACCCCTTATGGACATTTAAATCCTTTTATTCCCAACATGAGCCTCAATTCTCAAAAAAAAAACCATCAAAAAAATCAAAAAATCAAATTCAAATTCATCCTCAAAATGCAATGACTTGAAATCCACATGCCATTACAAGGACCCAACCAAAACACTTCTCATTATCAAGAAGTCATAGTAAACCTTGAGTCATGTATCCTGACTTATATCAATTATCGAAACACCAAAAACTCACCACATTCTATATTTGAATGCTAAACATGATTCCACTATGAAACTACAAACATCAAGCCCAAAATTCATATAACTTTCACCCAAAATCCCTAATCTATCCCCAAACCACACCCTTCATACCCGATGTGATATTCTTGTCATAGATTCATATCACTACATCCAATTACATGAAAAATATCTAGTCAGATCTCCAATTTATGTTTCCTCGAATGCTCGGTTATATCCCCCGATGTGCTACCTCAACACTCGATCATGATGACTTAACACATAGAGGTATCATAACATTTTCTAGGCATTGAAACTGAATTTTGAACCTAAATCCTAGAGTAATTCCATGGTTATATCACCAACTACCTTCTCCAATCATCATGATCTCACCCAAAGAATTATCATACCTCTGATCAGACTCAGCCTCAAATTATTCCAAAACCTCCCCAAGCCCAATTCCATTGCACACACTCACCACACTAAAATTATAAATATGTAATTTTATGAGGAACCATATTACATTAGGTCTCACAAAACACTAACATCTAAGTGTCTCCTCAAACATCCACCTACCAATCCCACCTCCATGACTCATTCACCCATCATCGATACAATGGTCCCCACCATTGGAGTGCCATTATAATCACCTACTAAACCAACTACTCAAACTCCATGGACCATGCTCTATCAATAACTTCACACAAAAACTGGACATGGCCAACCCATTCCTTCCCAAGTTCCAACATACAACCCTAATCTCTTTTCTTTCCTGATTCACACGAACTTCATTATTGACACAACCGAATTTCATCCAAAATGAGTTTCACACCCTCCACTAGACCAATGGTGCAATCCACACCACATGGACTCCCTTATACCTCTCCACAAAAACCAACCCCAAATGGGTCCCAACACCATACGCGTATCACTCCTCCCAAGAAAAACTCACCCATATGTGGAAACTCATGTCAAGGGCCAAGCTCTAATCGACTATACCATGGTACATCAATCTATTGCCAACATCACCTTTCAGTGTTGAGGGATGTCTCCCATTTCCCACCAAAATTCTTGGGCCTCCATGCCCGAAAAAATATCACCAAACACACCAATCACCTCACCCTAAGAGTAACTATAAACTAAAACCACCACTATGATACCATCATAGTAACATTTGAGTTTATCCACAAACTAAAAAATTCTAAATGGTCCCACACATAGTCCATTTCACCAATATGAAACCCAATTGGGAATTGTATGTACCCAATGAGAACCTGCCTTCACAAACCGAGAATTTTCCCAAAATAATTTTCAATACCCACTCTACTATTATTTATGTAGAGTGATCCACTAAAAACCCTCTCATAGGTTCTTTCCCACCATCTAACCCAGTCTCAACTAAACCAAACAGCTACACACTCCCATGCAACATGATTTCATAATCAAACTCATACTCACATGAGTCCCATGTATTCTATATTTGGCTCATGCTCTTAACATACTGACTATGCCCCACACACAAGTTAGACTCAACCAACATCCCAAGGCATATTCTATACCTTGGATACCACATGAAGACCCACCACACATGAATCATCTTAAGAACCATGAGGGTCCACCCATACTCCCACCATGATAGTTAGAAGAAAATCCAAAATCCACTAGATCAAACACCTAACCTATACCACCCTTAAAAACTATCCTTAAAACCATAATGCTCTAAGAATTTATCAACTAAACTACCAAGGAATTCATATGCCCTTTCTAAACTATTGGGGTTAGTTAACAAAACCCGCATTCTCAAGGAAACTCATACCCATACTCAAATCACCAATCAGGCATACCATTCCCTCATTGAGTTATTATAAGGGAATAATTTTTTTAATTTATTCACAACGAGTCTCCAAATATCCCTTGATGAAGGTATAATATTTTAATCACTAGAGAAGCTCCCGAACTAGGATCTATATAACCTTTCATCCGAAGAAAATACATTACAGTCTAGCTAAGTATAATTCCACCAACATTTTATATAATAAAACATCATATAAGTTTATGTTAACACTTTAAAGAGTAAGAAATATCATTAAAAACCAAGGGAAATCACATAACCATGTGAATCCTACATACCTAACATTATGCATGAACAAGAACTCTTACCAAAGGTCCAAGGGACAAACACAAGCCTCTTTATAACATACCAAGATACAAACCACCATAAATAATCAACCTCAAAATCCATAAACACAATCCATGTGTGTCACTTAAGGTGAAAACATACAAATATAACATAAAAAACCAAGAATATTAATCCCATCACCCTAATAACCTGAACTTCCTACCAGAATAGGTGTTCTTAATGTACCAGTCAGATATCTATCAAAGGATTTTAAATATACCTAGATCACCTATCTACCATATCCCTATATCATAAAACCAAACATGCTCTGATACCTTGTTTTCAATGCCATGGCCCAAAAACCATTCAATTCAGAGAGAACCACATGGCCTCAAGAGTGCCTCCCCACATTATAGAGGCTTATGACTAACAGTGAGGGCCTAATAGAGTGGGGAGGCTATTACCTCAAATATGAGTAATATAAAATTTTAAATAACCAAACATAATACACACAATAGTGTGAAAATAAACCAAACAGTTATAAACAATAATAAATGATGTTGTCATGAACAACATACAACTAGTATCCAATTAGGCCGACCCCAAATATAAAACAAAACATAATATACAACACACACACCCTATCCCTAATGCTATATCCATGATTCATATAATGTAACTTTACAAACTCGTTGAGCTATCCTATCCCGATCCACTAAATTTATTTTTCTTTAACTTGAAATGAATAAATAATGTCAACATTCACACTGAGATACTTATGTAGGGTGTGAGAATAAAACTCTGTAGGGTATCACTAAGAACCCCTAGTATACACTATCATATGCTAGTGTATTTATAAGGAAAATAAATACAATAAACATACTCATTAAGTTATCACGCACTAACCAGACCACCAAGTCACCCGGTGAGGTACATATTCCCATCAGGTGATCTGGTGCTAACTAAGCTACCCCGATCCTAACTATACCAAATTTATAACCATGCCCAAATCCAATCATTATATCATACCATAATACTGATGCTTGAAAAGTTACCATAGACTTAGGGTTGGATTGTTTTGAAAAACTCAAACCAATACCTATAAACATTGGGCATGGTCACACATCCATCATATTTTACCCACCCATAATGACTCTAGGGAGGTCTATTGGTCATCTGTCACATCGTACCATAACCAAGCCCCTAGGGTGGTCCTTTTCTATAACCTAATCCACCCTTAAAAAGGTCCAAATCATGCACTCCGACCCAATTCATGCACGGAAAGGTTCTATAACAATACTTGAAGGAATAGGGCACACAATTTCCACTAACCCAAGCCACAACTACCAAAGTCCTGGACCTAATACCCTTATAATGGAATAAACATAAAACCAACCCATCCCAAAATACACTGGGGAGTTCTATTAAATTGGGCCATCCCCAAAAACTCTAGGGAGGCCATCACACAAATTTGTCCCCTCATATATTGGGGAGGTACATTAGGCACATGAAACACAAGCAGGGCCTACAGGCCATCACATAGATCACTAACTCAGCAAAAAATAGACCTATCACTCAACTAACCTCCCACATCTCAGTGAATCACATCTCACCCATCAGGGTTTCCATTGGTTCCTCCAATCCCATCACTATCTCTAGTCCTATATACCACTTCAAGCTCATAACATTCCAGTGACATTATTTCCCAAATGACCACCTTGAACCAAACTATCAATATGATCAAACCTTTCCAAGCCCCTCATCACTATTGATCCCACTACCGAGGGACCATACCAAGATATCATGTTCTACCCAATCCTAGCCTCACAGGAGGTATCCTACTCCCAATAAATCCCCCTTGGAATGAAAAGTCCTAAATTACTCCCAAGACCCTAACCTAGGTCTCATCGTGAATCTCCTAAGGGATATCAACCTATCACCTAGATGTAACCAACTTCATCATCCTGTGATAATCCTTAAAAGACTAATCTTGCTCACCTAGTATACCAAAACTCATATCCAACCTTAGGAGGGTGTACCCATCATCCATGATACATATGACAGTCTCAACCATCATCATCTAGACCAAAGAACCTCATACCCACCCACTAGATATAGGTAACCAAACATAGGCTATTAGAATTTAAAAATTAACCTAAAGACCTTCCCATGGTCATGTGTTAGATCAATGGTAACCTCACCCCTTGGCGACCAAGTCATCGAGTGACCCCAAATAATCTAAGTTCTCAAGAGCACTTATTCCAAGCATAGGATGCCTAATTCTATACTAACTCATCTACCCAGGGCACGTCTAGTCCCTAAACCCCATGACCTAACCCATGAACATATACATGTATGAACAATAATGTATAGAAATATATATAAAATTGTATTAAAATATCCACCCACCTTGAACATGGAGTTAACTACTCACTAATCTCTCCTGAGCCACATCCAAGCTAGACAAGCCTCATCTGCACTCTCGATAACCTAACTCACATCACACGACATCCATAATTAATTATAAAAATTTATAATTAATTAATCAATTTAATTCAAATAGTCTAAAATTTATAAAAACTCATAGGGTGTTAAATGCTGTCCGAAACTACCACCTAAGATCCTAACCCTTTCCACATGATACAATTAATTAATTATAAAAATTTATAATTAATTAATTAATGGAAAAAAATATGGAATCATCACCAAAAACTCATCGAGCATTGTCATCATGTCTCATCTACTTCCAACCACCTCCAGAGGGTCCATAACACACCCCGACAACCATGACACATGAAATACCTATCACTCAACACATGGGAAATCATAAATTTAATCAAATTATTTAAATAAAATTAGGTTAGTGACTTAACCTACATTGAAATAATGGTGGATGACCAAATTATACTATCTTAGACCATCCTCTATGAAAGGAACTTGAAATCCCAATCAACCACAGTCGATTCCATCATGATCTAGTGGAATTGACATCAGAATCCTTAATAAAAATAAAAATAAAATAAAGGTGGGGGGGGGAGTACCACAACTGAATAAAATAGAAAAAATTATCTCATAACACTCTTGAAACAAATTCAAAACTCCTCATATTGAATAGGGACTAGGGAGATAAAGGGGGAGAAAAAATCAGCTAATAATAGACTATTATCATCCCCCAAACCCTATAAAAGACGATTCCTCCTAAAGTAGAAAAAGTTAAAAAGTACCCCTCATTAAAAATGGGGGAAAATCGATCAACCATCTGGCTAGTGATCCTAATAGGGATTCAGGGCTACTAACCAGGCCATTAGCTGGTCAGTGGCTATAGTGTATCCCTGACCACCCCTTCCACTTCTCATATGATTCTATGAAACCCTAAGGCCTCTCAAAGAATTAAATCATGTATAAAACACCATTTATGTATATTAAAACTCTTTTATTCCAAAAATGATCCCCAGTTATCAAAAAATACCATCCAAAAAATTTCAAATTCAAATTCATCATCAAAACATAATGACCCGAAATCCACGGGGAGTTACACACCATGAATAAAAATCAATTATATCCTTCTTTACCCCAAGCCATCAATAATAATTTCATGATATACCTTGGTAATACCTAATCGAATAACCCATATCAATATGTATGATTCCTAAATTGGATCCTCATACATGCTTATGGGAACCAAAAACCAACCTCGTATATAAAGAATCTCATCTGAATCTAGGGGCCAATCAAGTGGTGGATCCCCACCACATATTTCACCCTCATATCCTAAAAATAATAATCTAACAAAAAACTACCCCTCATGATCTTAAGGGGTGAGGAGGTATTAGTTATAGGCATAAGGGCCACTCTATCATGATACTCCCAAATGTAAAGAAGCATCTTAGTGAAAAGGATCATTAATTAACACTCACTAATTACCTACTAAACCACCCATTCATGAGTCTTTCTACTCAGTGCATCAGCCACAACATTCCCCTTCCTAGAGGTATATTCCATCTCAAAGTCAAAGTACTCTAGGTACTTGAACCAACTGATCTTCTAAATGTTTATGTCTTTTTGAGAAATGATATACTTGAGGCTCTTATGATCCATATATATGAAGAACCTATCACCCAAAATATAGTGAACCAAGATAAACACATCTTCATTTTACACCATTTTCATGGTATAAACATTACATATCACAATAAACACAAAAAAACAAGACTGAATGGTTTATTTTCTTTGAGGATCATCTATATAAGAATCTTATTTTATGATACTTATGAATATTTATCTACAATTAAGCCACACAATAATCCATTATAGACTTCTTATGAGTTATAATAATCTTTATAACCAAGGGAATGGAAACATAAGAAAAGTGTGATATCAAATTTTCATTAAGGTAAACAATTTAATCAAGGTTTAGATCAAAATAATATGATAAAACATGGACAAGGGAGAAATTTATTATTAAAAAGAATATAGAATAATAATAGTTGTCTATAAGTCATGATAGAAGAACATGTAATCTCAGATGAACAAATATGTACCATGGAATATGAGTTTGAGATAATCATGGGAACATGGACACATGGAATGATATCATAATTTCATGGAATTAATATAAGTGGAAACAACATAAAACATGATATCATACACATTAGTAGGGCTCATAACTAAGACAACATAACATAGTGTGATGAGGCTAACTACCTATTCACCATACATGCTATATAATGAGATGAAAATTATGGTTTTCATATGATAATTGATAGTTGAAAACAACCCAAAAAATATGAGATATATCTTCAAGAAATCAACATGTAAATATTATCATAAAATAGAGTACCTAGATATCATGTATAATAGATTATATTATCTTCCTTTTATATATAATGTTTGAGGAAGATCATGTGGATCAGTAAAGAAAAACACCCGACATATAAGTGAGTACACAATCCATATGGATCCATGATTGTATCACGAGGATACCTGAATATTAAAGGGGTTATAGAACCTTCATTGAAAATGGTGAATGACCTTTTGATAAGAAGAGAGGTCTGGAAATTGATCACAAGTATCACACACACAATAGAAGAGTATCTAATCCTATTATATAGCCTTACTTGATGCTCCTCATTTTATAAAGAGAATGATCTATATTGTAACAAATCAAGTTCCATCATATGGTACCCTAATGTTTCATCTTTTTTATGTTCATTCATTGAATAGATTCAATGAATATGCATCTTCCAATTTGTATGATATATCTTATGAATCATAAATGATGTAAATCCATTTGATAGTAGAGGTGGAAACTGTATTAATTACATGAATTTATTCACCATGAATCAATAAATATGAATCTTCCAATTAGTATGATATATCTTATACAGTAATGTATTCTTCCTCTATTTTCAAGTCTTCTATGGTGTATTTTTTGGAACTCCTCCAAATAATCTCTCTACTATTTATCCAAAAAACGAATCTAGATTGGGATTTCATATCATATTTTTTTAGATTGGAAACTAAAATATATGTAATCTTTTACATAGAGATCATCCTATCCTCTAAAGAAAAAGAACACATCCTCATTTTTTATTAAGCACTTAAGGATGTTCTTCATAGTAATCTAGTGACTCTCACCCAGATTAGATTAGTATATACTTGTTATGATCAAATAATATGAGACATTAGGTTGAGTATATAACATTACATACATGATTGATCATATGGAGGATACATAAGGAATCCTATACATCCTTTCTAACTCTTTATAAGGATCTTGAATCCTCCTAATATTTATGCAATGCATCACTATTAATGACTCCTTATTGGAGTTATCCATGCTAAACTAATTTAACACTACCATTATATGGGTTCAAACTCAGTCCAAGAAACCTATTAGATCTATATTTATAGATTCTTATACCAAGTATATAAGTTTCTTCACCCATGTATTTTATTAAGAAACGTTTACCCAGCCACATCTTCACAAAGTGAAGTGTTCAAACATTATCTTCAATAAGTAGTATCTCATATAAATAAATTATTAGAAGCACTAATATACTACCACTAATCTAATTGTATGCACAATAATGATTACATTATTAATGAAACAAAAATTTATGATTGCATCATGAAACCAGATATTTCAACTCTAAGAAGCTTTCTTTAGTACATAAATGGATTGTGGCAATTTTTAAACCTTAATAGCCTCATTTAGAACTTTAAAACACTCATTATGTATCATATACATGTCCTTATATAAATTATCATTAATTAATGTTGTTATGATATCCATTTTATATATCTCATAATCACAATGAGCTACTACAACTAGAAAAATCTATATGAAATTTATCATCATAATAGGCAAAAAGATATCTTCATAGTCAATACCATGAAATTGTTTATAAAAATTTACCACCAGATATGATCTATATGTATACACTATACTATACATGTCATTTTTATTATAAAAAACCCACTAGAACTCTATGGGTATCACCCATTTAGGTGCATCCACCATGTTATAAACTTAGTTAGTGTACATGGAGTCCATCTCATATTCCATGGATTTTAATAATTTCTCAGAATCATAACTCTTAATGGACTATCAGATATAATTTGGTTCATCTCCTATAAATGTTACTTCATCATCACTAGACATAAGAAATCCATATCTCTCAGTTTCTTGATGAATCTTACCATAAATTTGAGGTTCTTGTGTAACTTGAGTCAGTTCTTCTTCCACAACTCTTTATAGAACCAGCTTAACCTCCATCTTGGAAATAATTCCAGTTTGTTAGTATTGAATATATAAAAGATCAAATTTCCTCTCAGTAACTCCTAAAATTAGATATTAATTCTCACGAAATATACTTTTTCGATCGACAAACACTTTGTGTTCAGTCGGGTGGTAGAAATAATATCTGTTTATTTCTTTGGGATAACAAAAAAATAATAAATTTTTATAGTTAGGGTCAATTTTATCAGAAAAAACATCATACATAATCTTCAAAACACCAAATATTCATGAAAATCATATTGGGGCGTTTCCTAGTATATATCTCATATGGATTCTTCATGATTACTTTATATGGAATGTGATTTAGGAGAAATGTAGTAGTCTCTATAGTATAACTGAAAAATGTTATAGGAAGGTCACATAGACTCATCATCAATCAAATAATGTACAAAAATGTATGATTCCTATTTCTAGATAAACCATTCCATTTTTTTGTTCTTGGAGGAGTTAGTTGTGAAAAAAATTCATAATATCTTAGATGAGCGATGAATTCTTGGTTCAAGAATTTACCACCCTAACCCGATTAGAGGAATTTAACACTTTTTCCTAGTTGATTATGTACTTCATTCTACAACTCTTTGAACTTTTAAAAAATTTCATACTTTTGTTTCATAAAAAACACATACCCATACCAAATAAATTCATCAGTAAAAGTAATGAAGTAATAAAATCTACAATTTTCTTGTGTACTCATTGGTCTATATATATAACTATATATAAGATCTAACATTCCACTAGCAATCTCACATTTTCTCTCAAAAGGAATGTTTTTTTATTTTTTCCAATAAAAAATATTCTCACGTATCAAATGATTCATAATCAAATAATTTAAAAAATCCATATATTTAGAGTCTTTAAACATGTTTCTCATTTATATGTCCAAGGAGACAATGCTAAAGGTAGGAGGGATTATAATCAACTATGAACTTATTATTCTAAATGTTATAAAAATGATTATCTATATCAATAATATATTAACCATTAATTATATTCACAATTCCATAAAAAATTAATTCTTATATATATAATAACTCTTATTATTAATAATGAATGAAAATACCATCTTGTCTAACGAGATATAAAAATCAAATTACTATTTATGGTAGGAATATAATCATATTTTTTTTCAATTATAAGATCAATACACTTAGTAAAATTAGATCATAGGTGTCAAAATATAATACAAAAACTCTTGATCTATTATTAACATGAACATATAATTCACCCTTCATCAATTCCCTCTTATCTTTGAGTACGTGTTTGTGAGGAAAAATGTTTAACACACACCCAATATCTAATACCCATGAGTCAGAGTTTGAGAAATTGATTTCTATAACATTCACATCGGGGTACTATAAATTTTTCTCCACATAAACACTTGTCATTCTTAAATAAAAATATTTAATTATTTTATAGGTCATAACTATTAATGATCTCAATATGATTAGTGTGAATTATTCCATAATCTATAACAAATAAATATCAATTGGTGAGTATCATTTATTATATCTTTTCATTAAGGGATTTAAATTAAAGTTCTCGCACTAAAAATGATGACCCTATACATCATAGAAATTTATTGAGACAATATCTATATTTCACTAAGTAACGAGTCTGATTTGACATTTCTCTCGCTGATTAGTTATTTAGGTAGGGAATCATTAAAATCATAAAATTTTTGATTATTCGATATTTGAGTGGATAACCACTTATCCAAATATATCACATGGATTCACTCAACTCTATTCCACTGATAACCTAGTCCTATTAGGGTCTCCCAAATAGTGTAACCTAAAGTAAACACCAAAAATAACTTAAAAAAGGACAATCTAAGGTAACCAAAATTTGGAATTAACCACCAAAAGATGCACCTTATCCACTCATTACTTACTTTCCTTGAACAAGATATTCCATGTGCACCCAGATTTGGTATGAATTACCCAGTTGGATGATCAAAGTCTTGAAAAGTGTCTCTTTAGAAGGAATCTTACACTTAACATTTAGAGGTTTTTAGTCACACCAATTTAATATATATCATATTCATATTAAATTCATAACCATTAAATCATATGTAATATTTATATTTTCATATTTCATTTATTTATTGTATGCATGATTTTAAAAATTTAGTTTTGAAAATACATATTCTAACCACCAAATTAATGTGTTCACACAAAATTAATGTGTAACTCCTTACACAACCCACAAGTCCGTGTTACTCACCTAAAACTAGAATCTATATATATTCATACATATCCAAATGCATCATATGCATAAGGTACATAAAAAATTCATGTAAATGAATAATGTTATAAAATATTGAAAAACTCTACATGAGTAAACCTGAAGAGATAGTTAGAAAACCCCATTCACTTTCCTAGCCAAGGAATAATCCTCTAAGAAAGTAGGTGTTTTAACCTTAAATCCCTCTACCCAGGTATAATTTACTCAATAGAGATTTCAATTCATGAAAACTCTAACACCTAATATACAAAAAATATTCCCAACAACTATTCTAATGCTTATAACTCAAATTGAAAACCGATTTCAAGGTAGATAAAAACTAAATTTTATGATATCTAACCTAACATGACATACGAGGATTTATTTGAAAAGAAATTTATCATATAAGTGGGTATGTAGAATATTCATATTTCATAAAAAAAATACTAAACATGAATATTAACGAAATTTAAAAAAATATATACACAAATTATTAATTTTTCCAAAATATGAGACATTTATGAACTATTCATAAATAAATACCAATTATAATTTTTTTATAATTTATGAATAATATACACATTTTATATTCATTTCAATATTAACTTCTTCATATTTTATATTATGTGGAATTTATATGATAATTCAGGAGCTACAAATATTTTATAATCAAATTTCTATTGTATTAAAATTTTATATAATCTAGATATCATATATTTTTTAATTTATAAAAACTTTATAAATCACCTATTATTATTTATAAATAAACCTTTTATTTCTATATTATAATCCATTCATTTAATTTTTCAAAGGGTATTTTAAAATATTAACCTTTAATATTTAGAAAAAATGTTTCATAAAAATTTGATTAATTAATGATAAACCTTTTATAATTAATTAATTAATTTATATATTTATTATAAATTAAAATATCTCAAAATACCATTTATTATGATTTATAATTTTTTTTATAAACCATAAAAACATTTAAAAAATATTTTTTTAATATTTTTTTACCCTTATGAAAAATCTCTATTCTACATAAGGGCATCCTATTTATACCATTATGAGGACACTCTGCATAAGGGTAACTACACTTTACCTTCACAAAAACAATTTGGGGAAGGGTAGATGGTTAATATCCTTACACAACTCTAATTGCGTAAGGGTCAGGAAGAATCAACCTACATGCAATGAATTGCATATAGGTAATACCTTTACATATTCCCATTAATTTTATGTAATCTCCATATTACCTTTATAGGAGTTGGGAATATAATGTACCATCCTCATGTGAACCTTTCATGTAAAGGTAAGGTGTTTGGTTACCATTTTGTGTAAAGGTAAAGTCCCAGTTACCTATACATATACCTTTATAATTGATAGAAACCTTTACACAAACCTTTTGAGTAAAGGGTATTATATTTAGGTATACCTTTTATGTAAGGGTATAAAATTTATATAGCCTACCAATGTATGATTAAATAATTTTAATCATTACATAGCTCATTTAAATGTCTTTAACCTTGTATCAATTTTATAGAAACATTGTTTTTCATTTTTCTTCGAAAACTAGTGATTAAAACACATTGGATTCTTGAAGAAATTCATTTTGATATAACTAATTGGTTTTATATGATATTCTAATGACCATTAGAAGAAGAAAAAAATACAAAACACTAGAGATTTATCTTTGATAAATCAACATGAAAATATTATTATAAAATAGAGTAATTGGATGTCATGAACAATAACAAATTTCATATTCCTTTTATGGAGAATCTTTGAGTAATATCATGTGGAGCAGTGAACAAAAACACCCTACCTCCAATGGAGTACACCGAACACTTGGATCCATGATTGTATCATGAGGATACCTAAATGATGAAGGGGTGCTGGAACATTTGTTTTGAATGGTGAACATACTTTTGGGAAGAAGAGAGGCTTGATAGTGGCTCAAAAGTATCACACACACACAACATAAGAGGATCTCATCATCTTATATAACCTCCCCCACCACTCTTCATAAAATTAAGTGAATCAACTATATCGTAATGGATTGGGTGATATCACATATCATCTGGTCACTTCATCTTGTTGATGTTAATTCATTGAAAAAATTCAATGAATGTATATCTACTAATAAATATGACCATATTATGGATCATAAATTGTGTAAAATAGTTTGTGAGTGGAGGTGGTAGCCACATGCATCACATGCATGTATTAACCATGAATCACATTCATAATATTTTATGTGCACTTGTAATAGAAAAAATTATCTAATCCATTGGAGTGGTATCAGGGTGAAACCTTCAAATTCATAACATGAACATGCATATTTTCATGACATGAGGAAAATAAACTATATATAAATCATAAGTATGATAAAACCCATGAGAAATAATTGAATTTCATAACCTTATATAAAAGTATTATTAAAGGCTATATTATAAAGATTCCCAAGATAATAAGAAATTAAATAAATTTGGAAATTCATATTTGAAAGAAGAAAAGGTCTTGAACATGGAATTACAATGTATAAAAATATATAATAAGTATTCTAAAAGTAAGGATAAAAAATGAACCACTTGTTGATACTTTATAAAACGAGTAAAGGATCTTTTAAAGTAGTAAAGAGCTTATTATTTTACTTTTTACCATAATTGGACCAAGAAGATTTTCCATAAAATAATGATATTTTTTAAAATATTTTATTGGTTAAATTTTTTTATGGGTATGGTATAAGACATGAAATAATAAATTGGGAATCTCCATTAAATAGGTTTACTTAAAAGAGATAACCATAAAGGGAACTAAAATTATATAGTATCCCTAATAAAAAAATATAAAGAAAACTAGGTATATATTTAAAGAATATATATATATATATATATAATATAGAGGAATTACATGAGAATAATATAGAGGAAAAATTATAAAAAGAAACAGAATACATAATCCAAAAGTAATGAGGGTGGTTTGAAAGATCCCATTTTATGTTTTAAAATGCCTTTGTTGAAATAAAATATCATAAAAAAGGATAATAAAACATTATTATGAAAATAATAGAAGTTAAATATGAATTTCACATGAGATAACAAATAATTAGGTTTTAAAATATAAAGTATAACATTGGTGGGAATATAAAAACATGGACACAGAGGGAAAACTGTCGTTAAAGATGATGATAAATATTCCCAATAATGATAAAATTTTTAAAGAAGAAATTCATAAAGGTAAAATAATTGAATTTAAAATGTATTTTTTCATATATAGTAAGAGAAATTACGATAAAATATATTTTTAGAAGAAACTAATCATATAAGTGATAATTTCAAGATGAAATATAATTACTCAAAGAAAGGGGGTTTGAGTTAAACAAAACCTTTACAAATTCACAATCTTTTAAATTGAAAATAAATTGATTGTAAAACATGATATGGATTTTTAAATACCCTAAATTTCATGAAATTTATGATAAAAATAAATCCATATCCAATACATACACCAAAAAAATAAAATAAACAAGTGGTGAATACGAATCATAACTCAATGAAACAAAATTGGGATAAAAAACCCTTACCTTGGGTCTTGACTTGTTTTGAACATGTGCCTAAAATACTAAAAACATAAATTAAGTTTATTAAAAACTTTAATAATAATGGTGTCATATATATTTCATTTTATAAGTTTTAGTTATTATCATTTTTTATTCATTTATTAAATAGTTTTCACTGATGTCGGTTATTTGAGGTGGTTTGGTCAATTTCTATGAAACTTCCTCAGTATATTAAAAACAGTCAAAATTATTGTAAAATAGCCTCATAATATCTATAATTTTAGAGTTTTATTTATCTTATTATTTTATTATAAAAAAATTTATATAGTTCCATTTGTTTTTCCTAAATGGTATCAAATTCAAAAAGGCGCTTTGATATATTCATTTAAGGTGGTTAAGTTTACTATGGCTATTTATTATCAATATCACTTATAGAATGTCGAATATTAAATTTATATAATATTAATAGTTTCATAAATAATTTTTTTATACATTAAATAAATTTTTAAAGCTATCCATGGTAGGTGGTAATGGATAATGAAATACATCATCCTGTGGTGGTGGTAGTCCTCAAGTATATGGACGATACTTTCATTTTCCATAGAATTGGGGGGGAGGGGGTAGAAAAAAATAAAACCATTATCATTTAATAACATTAATAATGTTATATTTATTATATTTTTTCATTAAAAAACTATTTTTTGGACCAAACATGTATGTTGTTTGTGAAAAATAAAACACACTGTCCATGGGGGGATAATCCGGACAAACACATGACGACATCTTCATTTTTTGAATGTTTTCAAAGGGAGATAAAAAAATGATATTACATTAGTATAATAACATTAATAATATTAATAATATATATTTTATCATAATTCCATGGATATAAATTATTTTATTGGTTATAAGAATAAAATAACTTAGAGATCTCTATTGAGAGCATTACCTCTCCCTTTGGATGTTCTCCACTGGGTAACACCTTAAGGATCATTAGATTACTATTTTGGAAAGGAAAAAGATTCTAGGAAATGAGGATATTGTTTGAGAGATAATTTTTGGTAAATCTAAATCTTCATAATGGGTAGATAAATTTAGTGGAAGTGATCCCCTTTTATAAGTGAGGAAAATGGCACTTTTGTAAATACTAATTACTTTTATAGTGATGGAATTAAACTATTCAAGTTTCAATGGATAAAAAATAAAAAATAATTGATTGGGGAATGATTTAACTTTGATAATACCTCCACCATTCATTTGGTTCCATATTTTAAACATGTTTTTATTCTTATACCCTTAGGGTTTTGACTTTTACCTTTTTGGTTTTGACTTTGATAACATGTTTTTTACACAATTAATTTATATTTTACTAAAAATATATGGAAAACAATATTATTATTTTTTTTATAAGAAAAAATTTATTCTCCATATAATCTAATTAAATTTATAAATAATAAAAAATCATCTTTTAAATTAAAACATTCAATATACAGAAAAACTATTTTGTAGAGAAAGTTCTTTTTTAACAATTAAGAGTTCTTAATATTATATATCATTAATTACCAATTAAATTAGTGATAATATATTTTTATATATGTGTAAACATCATATCAAAATAATTATATAAAAAATTTTAATTTAATTTATTAGATGAAATTTTTACAAATTAATAAAATAATTCTTTGAAAACAACCCTTTCACCATTATCATGGTCATGAACTTTAATATTAGTTATAATAATTTTATTCCTAAAAATGAAATTGAAATTATTAAATAATGTGACAATTTATATCCAAAATATGAAGTCTATTTTTTAGTTTTAATTTCTACAAGTGATGAAAACTAGTTTTTAATATAAGTGAATAAAAATAGTTTTTAGAAAAAAATATTTCTTATGTTTATAAAATATTAAATATGGGTTTTATAAATTAAAAATAGTATTTATAAATGAATAATTTTACTAATTAAATAATTTTTTGGTTTAAGAAATTTTTTTATAAATTTTTATAAGTAATACTTACTTCATTATAATGTTATAAACATTACACTATTAGTAAAATGATATTGTTTTATTATTAACCTAAAAATAAATTATTTTAGAAAAAAATATTAACCCAAATCTAATTTTTACATGATTAATTAAAAAATTAATTTTATTTTAAAAAAATTCAAATTCTAAAATTTCTAAAATAATATTTCAAATGAAAATAAAATATATAAAGAAAAACCATTTTTATATAAAAATGCCATTTTAAAACTTTAAGTGTTCATAATCCAATTTTTATGAATTTATAATATATTATAATATTTTTATTTACTGGAGGTTTTATTATTCTTGAATTTTCATAATAACATTCATATAATATGTCATGGATAGTTTTAGTTTAATGTTGTGTGTGAAGAAAACTTTCAAACATAGTATTAATTTAGAGAAAAATATATATTCCCAAATCTCAGGGTGTTACATTCCCCATTAAATAAATTGAACCCTCAAAATTTTAATTATCACATACTAATGAAGATAGATAATGGTATCTAAAATATATGCATGAATCAAGGTTTAATTTCTAGCGAAGTATCAACCTTATAGAATTAGAAAACACATATTTTTTCCTTAGAATATTCTTATTATTGATGTTGAGTTTTTCTCCAATCATTTGAGCTAAATAAGACCTCATGATTAGATATGATGACTCCTACAATAGAATTAGTTTCCAAAGATATCTAATAGTCATCCTTTCACTAATATATGATTATAGGTTAGTTTTAAATATGAAATTTGATTTCCCTATTTCATTGATTAATATTGATTCTATGTGGAGATACTGAATACATTTACAAAATCACATCAAATTTATCTAAAGAAAGGATAATAAGACTTTCATGAATAATAATCACACAAACCATTAAGAATATACATATAAATTAAATTCAATGATGATACCCCTAAGATTTTTTATTTATAACTCAATAATTAATAGTTAGTGAAAACTTACACAACATAAGGCATACTAAAATCTAGAATGAAGAATACCTAGAACATATCCACTTAAATATTAGTCATTGCACAATATTTTCCTTATTACCATGGTCTAATAGGTTTTTGGTGTAGATTTTCATCTTAACCCATTGTATTGATGCATTGGTTTTCATAGTACTCAAATTCCTCACATCTAAAACATCAGATTTCTAGTGGATCCATAGTAAGAACAATATTTTTCTTCACCATGCTTAGCAAAAAATTTATTTTTCCTCAGTAGATTGATGTTAAATGCCCTCCATTACCATAGATAAAACATATTTTAGTTTATTTGATACTATCCCCTAGAATTATCTTCCAAAAATTTTGAGATGAATGAATTTAAATTCTCTTCCCTTCATCATCTGCATCACCTGAAATTATATCTGACTTCATCCTTCTATTATTTGGTGTGTTTGGAAACTCAACTATGTTTAAGATGTTAATCATAATTCTTTATAGTTTTGAAATATTTACAAGGATTATCACTCTAGATGTTATCTTGCTAGGTTTATTATTGGGGAATATTTTCATTGTCCATGATATCCATTATTAACTTGGTTCCTTTAGGATTCAGTCATTATTATAACCAAAAGGGTCTAACATGATTGATGAAAAATTAACATCATAATAGAATTATCATAAATGATCTCATGAAAACTTAACCTTGAATTATATTACACTTTGAAACTATTAAATTATCTTTCAGTTCAACCCAAATCATTATTAGTTCAATATAGGTTTCTTTAGGTTGGGTTTTCTCATACCCCTTGACCAAATTTCTTATTATAAAAAATCCATCATAATAGAAAATAAACAGAATGTGATTAACTAAAGAATATACCTTGAGAGTGTCTATATAGGTGTATAGTCATAGGCCCACCCATCATACACTAAGTGTATATTGAGTTAATACCAAACCAATATTTTTCAAGGTGATTACCCCTTGGTGCATCTGTGCCACAACCGCATCCACTTTTTAGTGTCCATAAAAGGATGTAATTTCTAGGAAAACTACATACTCAAAACTTTAACAAAATTTTGGGATGTAATTATACACTCAATCTTATCCTATATAATTATCCCTAGGTTTTTCACTAAAGTTATCTTATCCTAATCCTAAAAAATACTAAACTAATCCTAGAAAATAAATAAACTCTACTTTGATACCAACTACAGAAACCCAAGGTAAAAAGATATTTATTTTACATCATTTTAATAAGATAAAAATTATATCTCACAATAAACACACAATCAAAAGAATATAAGGTTTAGTGTATTTAAGGTTCATTTACATAAGTAACTTATTTTATGATACTTGTGAACGTTTCTCCATAATTTATCCACACTAGACTCTATTATATACTTCATATAAGTTATAATCTTATTTATAACCTAGGTAATGAAAAAATAAGAAAGGGGTGAGATCAAATGATCAGTATGTTAAGTCATTTCATCAAGGTTTATATCAAAATCATATGAAAAAATATGGATGTGGGAGAAATTTCTTATTAAAAAGAACATAGAACAATAAGAGTTTTCCATAAGTAATGATAGTGGAACATATAATCTCAAATAAAAAAATATATACCATGGTATAAGAGTATGGTAAAATAATGGAATCATGGAATATGGTAATGATATCACAAGTTCATGTAATCATACATATATAGAAACATAATAAAACATGACATCCTATGAAAATGTCAAGGCTCAGTGCCAAGACAGCATAACATAGTGTGCTTAGTCTAATTACCAGGGCACCATACATGGTATCTTATGATATGAAAACAATACCCAATACATTGAAGCTGTATTAGGGAAAACCCTTTATATTCATAATATTTACATGTATACATGTTCCACATGAGGAAACTTTACCATACATAAAGCATAAACATGATAAAACCCATGAGAAATAAGTGGGTTTCATAATCTTATCCCAAAGAATAACTAATATCTATATCATAAATATTCCAAAGAGAAGATAAAGTTAAATAATTTTGGATATTAATATTTGAAATAATCAGAGGTATTTAAAATGGAGTTTCAATATTGAAAAATCCATGATAAGGATCAGAAAAGTAAGGATAAAAAAACAAACCCCTTGGTGATACTTTATGAAATGAGTGAAGGATCTTTTAAATAAGGAAGGAGATTATTATTTTACTTTTGACCAGAATTGAACCAGGAGGGTTTTATATTAAATAATTAGGGTTTTGATAATCTAATAATGTTTAAAAACATTTTATGTGGATGGTACTTGACATGAAATAATAAATTGGGAAGCAATTTTTAACGAGGTTTACTTAAAAGAGATAATAATAAAGAGAACTTAAAATATGTACCATCCTCAACAATTAAAGGTAAGGAATACTAGGTATATATGAAAGGAACATATATATATATATATATAATATAGATGAATTTCAGAAAAAGGATGAAAAATAAAGAGAATGTGTAATCCAAAAGTAATGAGGGTGGTTCATAAGATCACTTTTTATGTTTTTAAATACATTTTTTGAATAACCATATCATAAAAAAAGACAATAAAACATTATTTTGAAAGTAGGATAAGGTAAAAATGAAGGTTACATGATATAAAACAAAATTATGTTTTCAAATATAAAGAATAATAATGGAGGAAATAGAAAAATAGGTACAAAGAATGGAAATCATCATTAAAGAGGATGAGAAATATTCTAAACAATGATATACTTTTTGAGAAAGAAATTAATCAAGATAAAATATTTGAATTTAAAAAATCTTATTACCTAGATAATAATAGAAATATAAATAATTTTTTTGGTTATAATTAACCAATCATATAAGCAAGAAGTTTAAGATGACACAAAATTATTCAAATAAATAGGGGTTTGAGTTAAACAAAACCCTTACAACGTTGTAATATTTAGAATTGAAAATAAATGGACGTTAAAACATTAGATATAATTTTAAATAACCTATATTTCATGATTTTTTTTGATAAAATAAAATCCATTTCAAATACACACACCACAAAAAATAAACAATCAGTGAATATGAATCATATCTCAATGAAATAAAATTGAGATAAAAAACATTAAATTGGGTCATGATTCATTTTTTTTCATGTGCCTAACATGATGAAAAACTAAGACAATATTATTGAAAACATTATTAAGAATTTTTTTCAATTATATTTATTTTTATAAGGTTTATTTATTATCATTTTATATTCATTTATTAAATAGTTTTCACTTATGTCGGTTACTTGAGGTGGTTTGATCAATTTCTTTGAAACTTACTTGGTATATTTAACAAAGAAAAAAGTGTTGTAAAATAGATTAATAATATCTATAATTTTATATTTTTTTGTATTTTTTTATTCTATTATCATAAAAATTTAGAATTTCCATAGGTTTTCTCAAAATGGGCTCAAATTAAGTGTTTCCATATGTTCATTTAAGAAGGTTAAGTTTAGTATGGACATTTATTATTAATATCACTAATATAATTTCCAAAATTAAATTTACATAAAATTAATAGTGTAATAAATATAATTTTTATACATTAAATATATTTTTAAAGTCATCCATGTTAGTTAGAAATGGACAATGAAATATGTTATTCCGTGGAGGCAGTAGTTCGTACGTACATGGAAAACAGTTTCATTTTCTATAAACAAGGAGGGAGTAAAAAATAATAATAAAAATTATCATTTTATAATATGAGAAATGTTATTTATATTAACCTTGTTCATTAAATAATTATTTTTAACCATCCATGTAATGTGATTGTGAAAAATAGAACACACCATTTATGGAGGTGGCATTTCACACAAATGCATGACGACGTCTTCATTTTTCAGATGGTTTTAGAGGGAGGTGAAAAATTGATATTATATTTGTATTATAACATTAAAAATATTAATAATACTTATGTTATAATAATTTCATATATATAAAATATTTTATTGGGTAGAAGAAGAAAAGATCTAAGAGAACTTGGTTGAGGGCATTACCTCTCACTTTGGATGTTCTCCCTTGGGTGGAACCTTAAGGATCCTTATCTTAGTATTTTGGAAATAAAAAGGATTATAAAACATGGTGATAGGGTTGAATAAGGACTAAAATATATTTTTGGTAAAGTTAAAGATTACTAATGGGTGTAGAAATGTGTGGAAGTGATTCCCTTTTAAAAGTGAAGAAATTGAAATTTTTATAAATACCCATTACTTTTTCAATGATGGAATACCACTATTCAAGGGTAAATGACTCAAAAATAAAATTCAATTTAGTTTACAATGATTTAAGGTTTATAATAATTCCACCATTCATTTTTTCTATGTTTTAAACAAGTTTTAGACTCTTACCTTTAGGTTTTTAACTTTTAAAATTTCGGGTTTTACCCTATTAACTAGTTTTACCCAATTAATTTATATTTCATAAAAAATATAAGGTAAAACATATTATAAAATTTTTATTTTCTAAAAATAAATTTAATATCAATATAATCTAATTCATTTTATAAATAATGTAAAATTAACCTTTAAATGAAAATATTTAATTAATAGAAAAACTGTTTTATAGAAAAATGTTGTTTTTACCATTAAGCATTCTTAATCTTATATAAAATTAATCACCAATTAAATGAGTGATAATATGTTTGTATAAATTTGTACAAATCATATAAAATTAATTATATAAAATATATAAATTGATTTTATTAGATAAAAATTACACAACATTTATAAAACAATTCTTAGAAAATAATCCTTTCCCCATTATCTTGGTCATTAAATTTAATCTTAGTAATCATACTTTTATTCCTAAAATGAAAATGAAATTATTTAATAATATAAAAATTTTGATAAAAAATATGAAATACATATTGCAATATTTAATTTATATAAGTTATGAGAACTAATTTTTAATATAACCGAATAAAACTATTTTTAGAGTAAAATACTAATTAAGTTTTCAAAATGTTAAACACGAGTTTTATAAATTTAGAATAGAATTTTTAAATGAATAATTTTAATAATTAAATAAATTTTTGGTCGAATAAAAATATTTATAAGGTTTTAAGTAACATTCACTTCATGATAATGTTATAAACATTACAATATTATTAAAAACAATATTTTTTACAATCCACTTAAAAATCAATTATTTTAGAAAAATCACACACATTAAACCTAATATAATTTTGAAAAGTTGAATTAAAAAAGTAAATTAATTTTAAAAAATTAAAATTCTAAAATTTATAAATTTATATTTTAAATGAAAATAAAATATATAAATAAAATCTATTTTATTGAAAAATTCCCTTTTCAAACTTTAAGTGTTCTTATTATTCTTATTTTGTATGAAATTATAATTGATTTAAATATTTTTATTTAAAAAAGGTTTTATTATTATTAAATTTTATTAATAATATTCATATAATGTGTCATAGATCATTTTAGTTTGGTTTTGTGTGTGGAGAAATCTATCAAACATAGTATTAATTTAGAGAAAATAATATTCCAAAATCTCGAGGTGTTACACAAAATATAGTGATGACAACATATCAATGTGTACCCTAATACTGAAAAATAAAAATCATGAGTTAGATAATTCCAATCATATAGCCTCAAATTCCTAGAACCATAGGTAACCACATGCCCATCCTATATCAAAACAACCCCCAGACCAACCCCTGATGCATCACAATGCAAGGTGTAATTCTTATCGGACTTAGGTAAGGCCAAAACCAACATATATGATAATCTAAATTTAAAATCTTTAAAATATTACTCATAATAATTATACCACAAAAACTTCTCTCCCTTTTTTCTTGGGTCATCATCAGTGCTGCCAATTGGGAGAAGTCTTGGATAACTAGCCTGTAGTAACCTCCAAAACCTAGGAAACTATAAATATTGAAAATTTTCTTAGGTTAATCCTAGGAAATCATAAATTATAAATTCTCAAGGTATAATAAAAAACATACCTTATATATAAAATTCACCAATATGTGAACGTCAATAATCTAGAATTAGCACTTTGATATTTTGGAATAAAGTTAATGCTCTCTCAGTATGCCCATTTTTTTTCCAAATGTCGAATATAATCCTCCTACATTTGGGAGTGCACCATAATATCATCAATGAAGATAACCATAAAATAATCCAAACATGGATGTAAGGACCTATTTATTAGGGATATAAAAACTACAAGTATATTCATCAAACTGAATGACATCACAAAGCACTCATAAAGTCCATACCTACTACTGAAAGAAGTACAATGAATGATAGATATCATCACCCATAGGTGATGATATCCTGATCACAAGTTGATATTGGGGAATCACTTGGATACCATTAATTTCTCAAACATATCAATTATATGAGGTGTATGATACTGGTTATTTATCGTTACTTGGTTCAAAATTTGATAATCCACACATAAACATAAAGAACCATATCCCTTGGTGAAAAAAACATGATCTTCCCAAGGGGAGGTGCTAGGGAGAATTAATCCCTTCACCTCAAGGTCCTATAGCTGAACATTCAGCTCCATATGCTCTTTAGGATCCATACTATATAGATGAATGAATATTTTATCCATACCTATAATGATATCTATAAAAAAACAACCTCTATAATGGGCGGAAATCCCAATAAGTCATCAGTAAGATGTCATAAAACCAATCAACCATTGGAGGAAAGACTGGCTGTCATGTCTCCTAATATCCTAAATAAACACTCAATAAATGGTCAAAAAATGATCCCAACAATCCCAGGTTAGGTTATGCATGGTCTAACCATAAATTTCACTCCCCAACATAGGTATAAAAATCACCCTCAACTGATGCGAAAGACACTAATCAATGATAGAAATCGATGTAAGATTGATAAGGAGTCAACCAATCCATTCAAATGATCACTTAAAAACCAAAAATATCTAATATAAATAAATCCCATATATTCTCATAGACACTTACCAAGATGGTTCATCCTAGACACATTCAAATACCCTCTAACCATTCCCCTAAGGGTGTATTTATAGAAATCATTCTAGATGGGCACTCCACAAACGTGAGTGTGAAAGATTGAAAGGACTTCATTATAGAGGGTTATCAAAAAAGATTTTTCAATCACCTATGTATATAAAAAATTTTACCATAGGTTTCTATCTCAAGTATCTATGCCTATATCTTCATTATTACTACACTTATATATTTTTTGATTATTTTAAAATTTTAATAGAGAACAAAAACAAAAGATTTTTTTGGCTTTTGATATTATAAAATGAAAAAAAAGTCATGGTGAAATGGAATGGACCCAAGTTTGATCACAAGGGTTCTTAATTATTTGTAATTTTTTTCTCAAAAAACAATTAAGACATAAAAATCATTGATTCAACACCTAAATATTCTAAAAAACACTATGTTTGATATCTTATGATGCACAAAACACCGAGCTTAAAAAAGAACTAATATTATTATTTTAACAAAACCATTATAAACTAGCCATTAAATTGGAGGGTATAAATTATATTAACTATATTATGAAATAAATATTAATTTAATATTCAATATAAATTTAATTATTCTTAGGAAATGAATAGATAATTTTTAGTAAAGTGATTTTATTCTTTAAATATATCTTTTATTCAAAAATAAATTTTTATTATTTTTATTAGATATAAATACAATTAATTTTTAATACTTTTATAAAATTTATTTGAAAAAATAAGCATAATTTTTAGACTCATAAAATAAAAATTAGTATAGGGTATGTTTTTTATATAATTTTCTAAAAAGTTGATATTTGGTTTAAAAAGTGAAAATACTATTTTTGTGAAATACCATAATTCTTATGAAATAATTATTATATGATCATGAATTAAAATTTATTAAACCTTATTCATAATAAAAATGAAGTTATTTAATGAAATAATATATAAGGTATTACGTTTAGAAACACATGCTTAACAATTTTTAAAACTCAAATTTTAACCTTAAAAACAGTTCTTATGAGTTATACAAGTAACATATTTAGGATTGATTTTTATTACATTTATAAATTGAATAAATTAAAATAGATTCATTATTTGGAATTAGGAGTTTAAAATTAGGTTATATGGTCAATTTAATTTTTAGTAATAAAAAATTTAGTGTGGTAAAAAAACATTTACCGCAATATAGGTAAAATAATATAGCGGGTTAAAGTTAGATGGTAAAAGATTAAAATATCTAAAAATATAACATTAAATGGGTGTTTTATGTTTTTATAGACCTTAAACATAATTTTACACACTAATTATCAACCATATTATTTGGAATTGATTCCACTCAAATGTGGTTGGATTTAAATATAAAATAATCACTATTCTATCACTTAAAACCACCCCTCCTCAAGTAAAAATACCACTCCTAACAACCCCATTTATTCTAAAAATAATTTAATATATTAAAATATCTACCAGAACCTCTACTTAAAACTTTAATCATGTCCAAGTTCTTATATTCTCACCCAAAGACCAATTCCAAGTTTCTTAAGGGGTCCTTCAAGGAGGTGATGTTCAAGAGGTAACTTTTTCAAACCACCTCTCTTAATTTCCTTTATTCTTCCACATTATCCTCAAATAATTCAAAAATAAATGAATAATAACTATAATATCATGTATATAATTTAATTTTATGTTTATAATGGAACATATTATATCTATCACTTTTATTACCTCCTATTATACAAAGAAACAAAACCATTTTCCAAATTATGGCGGTTAGCCAACTCTGTGGATAATGATTTTTCATTTTCCATTACCACATTAAAGGCTGGTCATAAAAATATTATTATGGTTAAATAATATTATAAAAGGTATATTATAACCTATTTAATGTTATAGAACTAATATATACATAATATTAAATAAAAAAACTAGTTCTTGATGGTTGGAAAAACTGCCAAAATAAACCAAACATTTATCATTAGCATTTTATCAAAAGAATCATCCTCATGTTATAAATAAAAATTATATATAGGAAAACATAAAATTATGGAAGTGAATGAATAACATTTCATTTTACTTCTAGAGTTTTGTAAGAACCCGATTTTTTAGAACGGGTCAAAATACCAACCCTGTTTGAATTTTGACTTGTCCCTAAGAAAACTGGGAAAGTATGGGATGTTCTGGAAATTTTCAGACTACACACCGTGTACTATAGAGTATATTCCATGTATAGGTTTGGCGAGTACCAGCCGTGTGCTCACCGATTACATGTAGTGTGATGACCGTGTGAGAATTTCTTACTACACGGTGGGTAGTTATAGACACACCATGTACCCTTGACCGTGTGGAGGCCATACATGGTGTATAGGCCTATTAGCTGGGTAGAATGTTTTTAGCATGTAAACGTCATGTACTATTAGTACAATCTGTGTAGAGGGGTTGTGTATGGGGGATATACATGGCGTGTTGGGGATATCGGCAGGGTAAAGAGTTACACGCTGTGTACCATCGGTACATGGTGAGTACCATCAGTACACACCGGGTAGTTAGTCGGCAAGTCCTAGATGAAATATCAGCCACCTTATGAACAGTAAAATGATACATGGTGTGTAGTTATAAAGTACATACCATGTATTTTATTTTTTTTCACTAAAATGAGTAGTAGCCTCATTTTATGGCAGAACCCAAACCCTTGATAGGTTTGAGCGATGGGGAGCTGGACAGGACTTCAAATCCTTCCCGTTTCTTCGTATAGAGTTAGATTCAAACACCGTTTGATCCATTAGACCCCACTCAGTAAGACCTTGATTCCTCTTGATACGTTCTTCTTGATTTCTGTTCTAGAATGAGTGATAGGGGTTTGAGTTGTTTTGATTTTTTATAGATATACCGCGTTTTAGACCTAATTGGAGGTTTTTATCGGAGGAGTAGCATAGTATGAGTCTCAGGTATGTGGTACATACCTCTTTTTGTGTTTTCACAGACTTTTGGGTGGTGCATCCTATGGTGCATTTTCAGGTATTTTGAGTGAGACCCTAATTTACCTGATATTTACTGTTTAATTGTTTATTTCACCTATGGGATGACCTTGGGCATGCCATTTTAATGTTTTTCTTGAGCGAGGCTGGGAAAGGGGCTGTTGCTCATCAGGGCATTTTGGCTGGGGGATGCCGAAATGGTTATAATTGTTTTGTATTGTTTTAAACTGTTGAGTTTAGTGTATTGAACCTTGATATGAATTGTTGGAGACCTTAAAGACCACAATGATGGTATGAGACAACACTTGGTTAGTACATACAACTGTTTAAATTGTTTTTCCTGTTTATGTGTTTTGTTTAAATGTAATTGTTGAATTGCATATGCTGGAACCTTTGGGTTGTGTTGGGCATGGCCTAGATATTCCTGAGTGATGATGATCAAAGTTTGGGCTTGACCCGAGTAACGTTGGGTGGTTCTGACCATGGGATTGGGCATCATGGACGTCGGCTTGAGGCAGAGTGACTGTCAGGTTGGGCATGGATCAGGTTACTTGGATGGAGATCCCATCATACTTGAGTGGCATGGTCATAGGGACATAAGGTGTCAGAGGTGTTGTGGCTTGGGTAGTATTTTGGTGATTACCGCTCACCCAGAACTATGAGTAGTATGCACACAGAGAGACTTCATGATGAGGTGGTTTTGACCACTCATGTGGGTAGAGGTCCCCATTAGTTACAGTTTAGGTACTATTAGTTTATGGGTGCTTGCTGTAGGAAGCCACGTGGGAGGTGAGGAGCCTTCAGGGGATAGCATTAAGGCTATCGGTTTGGGGGAAGAGGCTCACCGTTATTTGAGGGTAGACATCACTGTCCCTCCAGTTACTTTATTTGAGGGCAAATATCGCTATCCCTTCGGTTACTTTATTTGAGGGAAGACATCGCTGTCCCTCTAGTTACTTTATTTTGAGGGCAGAAATCACTGTCCCGCCAGTTACTCATAGAGGACAAGCTTCTCTGTTCCTCTAAGTTACTATTTCTCAGGTGTTCCTTCAGGACGTCGGTACTTGAGACACGCAGTGTCAGGGGGCACATGGTGCCAGCTTGCATGACAGAGATTCTGGCATTGGCCAAAGAAGGTGGCACTCCATGGTGGCTAATAAGAACTAGTGGAGTTTGTGTTCATTTGTGAATCGTACTATTTACTGTTTTCCTTATAAATGCATGCCTGCTTAAACACTTATAATAGGTATGCACCATTGGGTGGTATCCTATTGAGATTTTTCTCACACCCTGCACAGGCCCTTCGGGACGCGTGCAGACTTTATGGAATTATGTGTAGGAAAGAGGCCAACTTTAGGAGCTGGGCCACATTAGATGTTGCATGGAGATGGTATGGACCTTGAGGTCTTTCCTAGATGGAGTTTACTTTGTTTTGATTAATTTATTATATCAGCATGCTTACTTATTTTGTAGCTACAATTGGTAAGACATTGGTTCCCTTTTTATATATGTATATGTATGACCTTCTTTGGATGTATGTTTTTTTGTTCAATGGTAGTTTCAAGTTTTCAAAATTCTGTTGTGTTTACTTTCCACTGCTATTTTTTATATTTATTACTTCTACTATTTATTGATATTGATTGTGCTTCTGCTCTGCGGGTCTGGTTCAAGTCTTCTAAGTCATTATTCCACTGCATATTTATTATTATATTTGGACCATTTCCATTATTATCCTCCGAGAGGTTATATCCTCCCCACTATACCTATAAAGTCCCTCGCTGCTAGTCAGAAACCTTTGGCGTTCAGGGGGGTGTGCCTAAGGTAGTAACACCTGACCCGTTAAACACTGTTCGGGTGGATGTTTGGGTCTGGGTCATTATAAAGTGGTATTAGAGGAGTTCTTGATAGGGATTTAGTAGCAGCGTTTTGATAGATACTAATGATATTGAGGCTTCTCTTTTTATTTCTGCTGGTTTACTATTTGGGATATGGTAGACTAAAGATATGTTGTTACTAGAACTGGGTTTCTAGCTTGTGTATGGGTGCCTGCAGCCCCAAGTATGAGGGATGGACCAAGTTTCCATGGGTGAGAATTATTGTTTTCTTTTAGCTTAGATTAAAATTTATAGGATTTCCACCTTGGTGGATCACTTGGTGTGTGATGTTATTGATTATGATATGTAATACTTGACCCGGTGAGGTAAGGGAGAATTGGACCTTGGCCTGGTATGGAAAATCTTGTTTTCATGGCTTTTGATAGGCACATTTTTAGGGTATTTTAATTTCAAAAGTACACGTATGCTTTGTGAAGTGATAATTCAATGTGAATGGTATCAATTAGCATGCTTTGTATTCTTTTAAAGGTGAAAAGGTGAAATTCCTGACAGAATTGCTTGTTTGTTACAATGTGTTATGCCATGCTTTATAATTTTGTAGAATTGCATATGATAGGTTGGTACTATGGTTGAGGTGATTTTGATCACCAGGATTGGGTGACTAGGTCATCGGTTTGAGGAAATGTTGGTTGTTAGGACGAGCATGACCCAAGGTACTTTTGATACTTGGCTCTGTTGGGGGCGGGTAAGGAGGCCATGAGGCCGGGATACTATGGGGAATGGTTGTAGTGTGGGAGATTAAGGGTGGTAGTTGTGTTATTCCTTTTAATACTTTACTTATATACGTTGAATATATATTTATATATATATATATATATGGACTGTCTGACCATTTATGGGATTCAGTAGGTTCCTCTTATACGTCTCGATGGAGCGTCAGGCGGGTGATGAGACAGTGTTGTAGGTGAAGGATCATGTTCAGGATCCGGTGCAGGCAGAGAAGGAGCCGTAGGTATAGGCTCAGGGATATGATCGGGTTCAGGATCCTATGTAGGTAGGACAACAGCCGGGTTTGGCAGTGTTCAAACCATGGCTCAACGAGCAGCTCCGATCTAGCCTGGTACGTGTCTTGTAGGGGATTGACAGAGGCACATAGGGTATAGAGCCATCTATGGCATATATGACATGGGAGTTCCATTCGTAGCACCCTCCACTTTTTTAGGGTGAGGGTGGTCCGCAGGTGGCTGAGAACTGGATAGAGAATATGTAGATGATTTACGAGAAACTTTAGATGCCTCCAGGGTAGAGGGTCAAGTTGGAGACGTATATGTTGCGAGGACCGACAAAGTTTTGCTTGGATGTGTAGGTTCATGCTCGCATGCATGAAGGGATAACATGGAAGGACTTCAAGGATAGGTTCTTTGAGAACATTTACCCAGAGACACTGAGGCCAGAGAGAGCTCGGGAGTTCTTGATCCTTCAACAGGGGGAAATATCCATTATGGAATATGCAACTACTTTCACTGAGCTATCCCACTTTTCACCTCGTATGGTAAGCGATAACGCGACTAGGGTGAGGCCCTTCGAGGATGGATTATGACATGCCATTCAGATCCAGGAGAATATCTTCAGGCTGGGTTCTTTTTTAGAGGTAGTGAATCAGGCGCTCATAGCGGTGGGAAACCAGAGGGATAGGCCCCAGGTTGGCTAGGAGATGACTTCTAGTGATGGTTAAAACTGTAGGAAGCGAGGATGGGATGAGTTCCAGAAGGGAAGTCAGGCCAATGACTCAGCTAGACCACCTCGTGGTAGTTATTCAGTGGTTTTATTTTAGTGTGGACAGCCAGGATATGTCCGTACTTAGTGCGATAGGCCTCCAAAGGAGTGCTGAGCATGTGGACAGGTCGAGCATCTTGAGAGGTTCTGCAGGTATCCTTCTCAGACAGCCAGTAGGTAGGGACCAGGACAGACGGTGGAATCTGGAGTTGGTTTAGGTTTGGTACCAAGAGAGGGTAGAAAAGGTTCCGCTGCATGCGGAGGATGTGACATACACAGTGGGATCCAACTGAGGGGTCAGTGCCCGGTGACTGGAGCAGCACAGCATAAAGGTTAGGCATTAGGCAATCATACTTCAGGATAGGTGCATGCCATGAAGCTGCCAGAGGCTAAGCATGCTGGTGATCCAACGATGGTTAGAGGTACACCATAGGTGTGGTTGTGATTTCCATGTTTTCTTTTTGGCATGACCTGTAGAGGCATGTTCATTTTTAGTGCATGTGATGCACAAGATCTATGTGGACTAACTAGTTTCTAGTCAGTGAGATTGGCACTATATCAGGTGTGTGATATATTTATAAATATGTATGAGATGCGTAGCATCAGGGGCATCGAGTATGCGGGTTACTTGAGGTTCTGTGGGCATCAGGGCATCAAGGATACAAGTTACTTGAGGTGCCGTGGGCATCGGTTCATTGAGGATGCAGGTTACATGAGGTGCCTTGGGAATCAGGGCATCGACGATGTGGGTTACTTGAGTTTCATGGTATCAGGTTTTATTTTGAGCATCTATGGGATGCAGGACCTCATGGAGGTAGACACCAATGTGGTGCAGGATACGTTTGGGTGTCAGAAACGTCGTGGGAGAACCAATGAGGTGCAGGGGTGACGATGCGTCACGAGAGGACCATGTGTCTAGATAACAGGTTAGTGAACCTTTACTTATTTTGAGTTCTGTCGAGTTGAGACCGAGTTAGGAAATTCCTAAGGTGGGGATACCCTTGAGGAATTTAGTTAGAACCTTTGAGACCGGGGAAGTCTGGGTTACTTTGATCGGGGTGGTACGTTCGGTGCCATCTCTGGGTTTTGTTTGATTGCTCAGGGATGAGCTATATTAAGGTGGGGAGATTATAAGAACTTGGGTTTTTAGAATGAGTTAAAATCTTGACCCAGTTCGAATTTTGACTTTTCCCTAAGAAAAGTGGGAAAATATGGGATGTTTGGGAAATTTCCAGACTACACGCCATGTACTCTAGATTACATGCCGTGTACTCTAGAGTACACGCCGTGTATGGGTTGGGCATGTACCAGAAGTGCGCTCACCGAGTACATGCCGTGTGATGACTGTGTATGAATTTATTACTACATGACGTGTAGTTATAGACATGCCATGTACCCTTGACCACGTGGAGACCATACATGGCGTGTAGGCCTGTTAGCTGGGTAGAATGTTTTTAGCATGTAAACGTCATGTACTATTAGTACACACCGTGTAGAGGGGCCGTGTATGGGGATATACATGGAATGTTGGGGATATTGGCAAGGTAAAGAGGTACACACCATGTAGTCAGTCGGAAATTACTCGATGAAATATCAGCCTCCTTATGAAAAATAAAATGATACACAACCTGTAGTCCTAAAGTACACACTGTGTATTTTCTTTTTTCACTAAAACAGGCAGTAGCCTCATTTTAAGGCAGAACCCAAACCCTTGATGGGTTTGAGTAGGGAGAGCCAGTCGGGAATTCAAATCCTTCCTGTTTCTTCATCTGAAATTAGATTCAAACACCGTTTGATCCATTGGACCCCCCTTGGTAAGGCCTTGATTCCTATTGAGCTGTTATTCTTGATTTCTGTTCTAGAAAGAGTTATAGAGGTTTGAGCAGTTTTGATTATTTTGTAGATCTACCACGTTTTAGACCTAATTGGAGGCTATTATTGGAGGATTAGCATCGTAAAAGTCTCAGGTATGTGGTGAATACTACTTTGGTGTTTTTACAGACTTTTGGGTGGCATGTCCTATGGCGCGTTTTTGGGTAATTTGATCGAGACCCTAATTTACCCGCTATTTCCTATTTAATTGTTTATTTGACCTATGGGATGCCCTTGTGCATTCACTTTTACCATTTTGCTTGAGTGAGGCCGGGCAAGGGGTCATTTCTCATCGGGGCATTTTGGCTGGGGGATGCCAAAATGGTTATAATTGTTTTTATTGTTTTAAACTATTGAGTTTAGCATATTGAACCTTGATATGAATTGTTGGAGACCTTAAAGACCCTAATGTTGGTATGGGACAACAATTGGTTAGCACATACAACTATTTAGATTGTTTTTCCTCTTTATGTGTTTTTTTAAATGTAATTGTTGAATTGCATATGCTGGAACCTTTGGGTTGTGTTGGGAATGTATTGGATATTCTTGAGTGATACTGATCACAGGTTGGGCTTGACCTGGGTTACATTGGGTGGTTATGACCATGGGATTGGGCGTCATGGACGTCAGCTTGAGGCGGAGTGATTGTCAAGTTGGGAATGGCCCGGGTTACTTGGATAGCGAGCCCATCAAACTTGAGAGGCATGGTCACAGGGACACGAGGTGTCAGAGGTGTTGTGGATTGGGTACTATTTTTTTGATTACCGCACACCCGAAACTATGAGTAGTGTGCACATAGAGAGACTCAATGATGAGGTGGTTTTGACCACTCATGTGGGTAGAGGCCCCCATTAGTTGCGTCTTAGGTACTATTTGTTTGGAGGTGCTTTCCGTAGGAAGCTATGTGGGAGGTGGGGAGCCTTTAGGGGATAGCATTGAGGCTATCGGTTTGGGGCCAGAGGCTCACCGTTATTTGAGGGAAGACATCACTGTCCCTCCAGTTACTTTATTTGAGTGTAGACACCACTGTCCCTCTGGTAACATTATTTTGAGGGCAGCCATCATTATCCCTCTAGTTACTTATCGAGGACAAAAATCACTATTCCTCCGAGTTACTATTTCTCAGGCATGCCTTCGAGATGTCGGTACTTGAGACACGTGGTGTTTGGGGGAACATGGTTCTGGGTTACATGACAGAGATTCTGGTGCTGGCCGAAGCAGGTGACACTCCATGGTGGCTGCTGATCACCAGTGAAGTTTGTGTTTATTTGTGCATCATACTATTTACTGTTTTCCTTATAAATTCATGCCTTCTTAAACACTTATATTAGGTACGCACTTTTGGGTGGTATCCTACTGAGATTCGTCTCACACCCTTCACGAGACCTTTGGGATGCGTGCAGACTTTATGGATTTATGTGCAAGAAAGAGGTCAGCTTCAGGAGCTGGGCCATATTAGTTATTTCATGGAGATATTATGGACCTTGAGGTGTTGCCTAGCTGGATTTTACTTTGTTTTGATTAATTTCCTGTATCCGTATGCTTACTTGTTTTGTATCTACAGTTGGTTATCCATTAGCACCCTTTTTATATATTGATATGTATGACCTTCTTTGGATGAATGTTTTGTTGTTCAGTGGTAGTTGCAAGTGTTCAACATGCTATTGTGTTTAATTTCCACTGCTATTGTTTATATTTATCACTTCCGATGTTTATTGATATTGATTGTGCTTCCACTATATGGGTCTCGTTCAAGTCTTCTGAGTTATTATTCCGCTGAATCTTTATTATTATACTTGGACCAGTACCATTATTATCCTCTGAGAGGGTATAAACTCCCCACTATACCTATAAAGACCCTCGCTGCTAGTCAACTGCCTTGGGCATTTGGGAAGGTGCGCCTAAGGTTGTAACACCCAACCCATTTATCACTGTTCGGGTGGCTGTTCGGGCCTAGTTCATTACAAGTTTTATTTTATTTTGAAGGAAAATTCATAATTATACACAAATGAACCAATCCTGAAACAATGAAACGAATACACCTAAAACAATGAAAATAATGAAATATTCTTAAAGAATGGGTAGTAATATGTTATTAAAGTATCACATAAGGTATTATAAATATTATTATAGTTATTAAATTATTTAATAACATTATTTAAACCATTATACAGGAGGTTAAAGTATGTAATACTAAAGGGAAGCATGAGCTAAGGGATTCTTATCTCACTTTTACTTCGACGAGATATATTACTTATTCACCACTTATTTCTTATGTGTGGTGTATGTGATGCCCTTTGATATATCATATAATTAATATAATTATAATAATGACATTAAATGTTTAATTTGATAATTATTAATTTTATGGAGTATACAATTCGACTGATTACAAAGTGGTAAGATAATTCTTAACCTAATTTCCATTTTTGGGTTAAACTTATACTTCCTTGATTATGTCACACTAAGATTATTTATGAAATTAATTTTGAATATATTATGTTGTATTTACACTTTTTTATATGAATTTAAATCAAATAAAAAGATTTTATTCATTTTATTAATGCTCACTTCAATGATTTGATATTTATAAGGGACTTTCTTTTTAAAAAAATTATCTTTTTAAAAAAATTAACTTTTTAAAATTTCCATTAAAACTATCCTTTTCTTCCATGTATGTGTTTTATAAAATAGTTTCTAATTTTTTTTTGATATTCTCCTATGACTATTTAAATTCATTTTTACTCATGTTTTAATTTTTACAAAACATTTTTAAAGGTATATTTTTCTCATTTTCTAGAAAGGTTCTTTGATATTTTTTCAACAAAAATACGGAAGGAATGTTTTTTTTAACTTATACAACATAAACAGATTTTACAAAAATCATGAAACCTTAATGTTTTAAATCTTAATTTATAATTTTATAATTTAATCTTCAAATAAAATTTTTTCTTTTAGAATTGTACTGTGTTTTAAACATATGTCATTTTCAAAGTGAAAAAGGTATTTTTCTAAAGATTTTTTCAAAGATATCATTTAAATTATTTTCATCTATTTCAATATAATTTTTTGAATATTATGCTTAATTGAGGTTGATATATTATGATACCATCTTACATACTTTATTAAATGGTTTATGATTAGTTTGACCAGTGATATACTATTTTGATAGCATTCACCATATTACTCTAGACAATTTTTGATTATGTTTACTAATTGGGGAAAGTTATTTACATTTCATATGATAGTTTCAATAAAAATGTATATTTTGATTAAGTTTCACCCCTTTAATATGATGAGTTCATTGGACTTAGTAAGTGGTGGGTGGGGCCTACTGCATCTCCTCGATGCATCAGTAGGTCTCATGAGATAAACTAGTTTGGGTATTGGATTATGTATTACCCATTTATGTATACTATCTTGGCCAAAGCCTTAACATAGAGTTTTAGATGTACAAAATTAGGAATTCCCTCATTATGAGATTAGTCATTGATTTACATGTGATTATTAAATTATTAGAATATTCGTGGTTAAGTTTTCTAGTTTTTGTGATTATTTATATTTCATTATTTGAACATCTTTTATTACTTCTATATTATACTCAAATTATTGATTAAATGGAATGTTTTTCAGTTATATGCCTTTTCATAATGTTTATGCCTTGTTTATTATAGCTTATTCTATACTTAACCCTTACTGAGCTTCTGGAATCACCCATTTATTATGTTTTATTTTTCCCCAGGATGCCAATACGTTTATTATGATTGATATGTAAGGTTAAACTAATAGAATAATGGTGTCCTAAAAGGAATCACTATGTTGTATTTTATATTTCCAATTGTAATTTAAGGTTCAAGTATGTATCTAGTTTTCCAGAACTACTAATATATTTGGTTTTTTGTGATGCGATTCCTTGTATATTGTGCCAATGTAATAAATTAACAACTGAATCTGGTCTACTAGGGTCAGGGTATTTATAGTTGGTATTATAGGAAGTTTAGTATAAAAATTGAGAACTAGATTTAGGAAAACAAATATTATAGAACAAAACCTTATGAAACAAATTCTAAATACTCCCAAATAAACCAAAATTATGATATAGAGATTATTTATAACTAAATTTACAATTTACATTAAGTAGTTTTGATATTATATATTATGTTTCATAATGTTATGATCTAATCTACTATATGACATTATTTAGAAATGAAACCTAAAGTATGGAATGAGAACTATATTAATACATGTAATCCATGTAGGGATTTCCCTCCTGGGAAAGATAATAAAGCTGGAGCTATGATTAGAGATGGTTCTATAGCTAGGGCTGAAAAACATATAACTATATTGGGATAGGTGACTCAGGTTATGAGAAATAACCTTACCCATATGAAACTGGATATTGATCCACAATGTGGTATAAAAATGTTAAACTTCTTCATGAATCAACAACCTCTATCATTCAATGGAACTATAAATCCATTTTTAGCTAAGAAATCGATATATTCTTTAGAAAATATATTTCTCACCTTAAGAAGTAATGAAAGCAAGAAGGTTATCATGACAGTTTATTATCTCTTGGGTGATGCAGACTAATGGAGGTCATTGATATAAAACAAAAAGGAGGAGGAAATATAAAACATGGGATGGAATGATTTTAAGGAACTTTTCTTGGAAAAATATTTTCTATGTGAAGAACAAGAATATGTGGAGAGAAAATTCTTGAGTCTGAGAAAAAAATAGGATGATAATGTTGACAAGTATGAAGAAAAATTTACAAGGTTAGAAAGGCATAACACATACTACATACATAATACAAAGAGTAAGATTGAATATTTATTTTATGGGGTTAAACCAATACATCAAAGGGAACTATTATTCTAAACATTATAATCATACAAGGATATAGTATCATGTGCCATCAATATAGAAAATAAATTTGTCAAGTATTATGATTCTAAAGGAAATCAAGGTAAAAAGATGATGTAATAGAAAAAAATGGATAAGGGGAAGAATATATGGAATATTTTTCCCACATGTGATAATTATGGAATAAAACACTCTGATATTTGTTTGAAGGGAATGAGAGTTTGTTACAAGTTTGGAGAGAAATTCTACCATGATTATGATTAAAAGGGAAAGAAAGAATCTATTCAATGTTTCAACTATAAGAATATGGGTAACTATGAAAATTAATAACCCACGCATCAAGGGAATATACCCCAGAAAAAGCAAAGTGATCAATGTCAAGCTTATGATATTGATACAACTGAAGTGTAATTATTACTATTCTTGTGTATTTGGATCCAAGAAATATGTTTTAAAATTATTCTATTGATTATATTATCAAAAAATAGTATTGTAATGCAATGCCATTTCTTAAAGTATTTGAAAGCATGTGTCGAATGGTACCAAGAAAAATGATTAATTGGAAAGTTTATATTTTTGAAAACACATGTTCAAGGGAGGATAAAACTTAATATGTTATAAATTTTGAGATAACAATAAAGAGACAATTATGGGATAACATTGGGGACCATGAAATTGGTTAGTTATTTAGTATTTTATGTTATCTTATCTAGATTTTAATACATTTTTGTATTTAAGGAAAATATTAAATAATTCATGTTTTAATTAAGGAATAAGGAAACATGCATGTTTTTAATAAGTTTTTTTAGTAATTCAAGTTATTAAAATGTTTCAAGAGAATACATGATGAATGTATTCATATGTTTGGGATGTGATGATTAAGATGTACTTAAAGTTTTTTGAGATATTAATGTTAAGTTGATTTTAAAAATTTAGGGATATTATTTTGAAAGTTATGTATTTTAATCTTTTGGAAGGTTTATAATGGTAACCATTTATGAAATTTTTTACATTGAACTTTGGATGATGTTTTGGTGATTAATATATTAGTTAATCATATGAATATTTAGGAGTATTGGATAACCTATGATAACCATTTTTTATGATAATAACTAGAGAAAAAAGGAATGACTTGTCATCTCATTATAGATCTTATTATCTACTAGTTCTTTAGGAATTACAATTTTAACTTTATTTCTTGGAGTAACAAATTAATTGGAAATTAATCAAGTCCCAACCAAAGAGTGATATTGTACTTATGAAATTAAATCAAGTAAGTATATCTTCTTAAAGGATTTTGAAATAAAATTTTATCCTATTATCATCATTTCTAATAATATAAATTCCCTTATTTAGACCAATTAGGTATATGTTTTTGTAGTTATTAACCTTTTCTTGACCATGTTCTCTATCACTCTCCATTAGAACTTGGTAGTTAGATTTCTTTTCCATGTACATGTTTTCAATTCCCACTATTTTTCTCCATTAAACAACTCAATTTCAAACCTAAGGTGTTAAGGGTATAATTAAATTCATCCAATAATAATTTGGATAAAAAATTATGACCTTATCACTTATTTTTAATCCAAATTAACTAGATTTACCCTTTATTGAGGTGATAAATTTCACCATGGTTACTATTCATATTGAAAAAATAAAAGGATTCTAATTACAAAATTTGTACCTCCTGATTCTATATATGGAATATATTTTATCAAATCCAATTTCTAAAATCGGCATAAATTAATTTTAAAGTAAGTACAAAAAATGAGATGAAAGCTGATTTTTAGGAAAAAATACATTTTTATGCACAAAACTAGATTTATTAATATCATATGACTATAATTTTTTTTTTTTTTTTTTAAAAATTATATCAAGTAAATAATATATATATTTCATTAAAATCATTTATCAAATATGTTTTTTATTTCTAATCGTTTGATAACTAATGAATTCATTTTATAAATGTGTAGAACTTATATTTTTCATAATTTAGTTATTAATATATATACCCTCCAATCCAATATATGGGTGATAATGGACACATAATATTTTAATAATGTTATCTGGTTCTTCTAGACTCAATGTTGTGTGTAAAAAAAGCTATCAAATAAATCAAATTATTTAAAGATAAATATTTCATAAAAATATAGAGATGTTACATTATAACCCCTTTAAAATGATTTTTCCCTCAAAATTCATCACTTTGATATAAATAGATGAGGATACATCCACCTCATTATATATTTAGGTTCCCACATAGCTTCTTCAAATTGGTGGTTTTAGTATAAAACTTTGACCAGGTGAGTGTTATTATTTCATAGCACTTTCTATCTATGATCAAGAATCTCTAACAGTTTTTCTTTGTAAGAAATATCTTTCTCTAGTGGTATGACCTTTTATTTCATTACATGTGAAGGATTAGGTATGTATTTCATTAGGAGAGATAAATGTAACAAATCATGAACTTGATATAGATTTGGTGAAAGAACCAATTGAGAAGATATCATCCCAATACGTTCAAGAATTTCAAGAGGTAAAATATACCTAGGGATTAGTTTATCTTTCTATCAAAATATCATCACCCACTTCTATGTAGATATTCATAGGAATACCTTATCAAGAACTTCAAACTCTAGATCTTTCTGATGATTGTAAGAATATTTTTTTTGTAGAATCTAAGTTTGTCTTTTGTAATGTTGAATGAATCTAACTATATCTACCAATTTATTAGTAAAATCAGGTTCTAATATCTTTATCTCTCTAAATCCATCCCAATATGTTAGAGTTTTCACTTCTTACCATATAGGGATTCATAAGGATCCACTTTAATACTAGAGTGAAAGCTAATATTTTAAGAAAATTCCACCAAAGGAAGGTACTGATCCCCACCACCTTTGAAATCCATAGAAAAATATATAAAAATGAATTCTAGAGTTTGAATAATATTCTTAGACTAACCATATTTTTGAGGATGATAAGAAATGATGAAAATTAACTATGTATCTAGAGCCTACTAAAGACTTCTCCAAAACTATGAGGTAAACCTCAGATCCTAATCAGATACAATTAATAGTGGTATACCATGCAATCTTACCAATTACTTAATGTATAAACAACTAATTTGATCTAAATATAAATCTTCTCCATTGGAAATTATGTGTGATAACTTTGTAAGTTGATAAACTACACACCATATGTAATTATTCTCTTTTGATGTTTTGTGGAGGCTAATGGAAAAATCCATGGTGATGTTTTCCTATTTTCATTATGGTATGGGTAATAGTTGTAACATCCCCTTAGACTTATGTCTCTCAACCTTAAGTTTTTGACATACCAAGCACTAATATTCAAAATCTATAATATATCTCTTCATTCTATCTCACTAGAAATACTATTTCAAATTATATACATATTTATACTTTAAGGATGAATAGATAATGAAGAACTATGAGCTTCATCCATAAGCTTCTATAAATCTGGTACTGAGGTACACATACATAGTTCCTGAACCTTATTATTCCATCATAATCAAGGTTGAACTCATTAAAATTCTCACCTTCTTTTATATATCTACATCTTACTTCTATACCTATTTAATCTTCACTTGAATAGATGGTTTAACACTCATTTGATAAATATAATATTTCTCCCCTTCCTTCAATATTTCAATATACATCCTTTTAAAATCCTTAAATATTGGATCTTTTGTGATCCTTATCATAGATAAGATAGCATGATCCTTTCAACTCAAAATATTTGCTACCCTTTTCTCTTTCTCAGGTGGTAATGTATTGAGTAGTCATAATATTTCATCAATTCCAACCATCTTCTCTAGCGTATATTTGACTCTCTTCATGTGAAGATATAATTAAAAATTTTATGATCCATATATATATTTCAAACTTTTCACTATAAATATAATGCCTCTATATCCTTAAATCCAAAATTACCATTGCTAACTTGAAATCATGAGTTGTGTAATGTTTCTCATGAAACTTCAATTATCGTGAGGCATAAGCTAAAATCAAATCATTATACATGAGGATGAATTTAAATCCCTTATTTTATGCATAAATAAATATTAAAAATCCTTATCCACCATAGGTTAGTGTAATCACAAGTGTATTGACTGTACTTCACCTTAGTCCCTTAAAACATTCCTCACATTTATCCATCAAATGGAACTTGTATCCCTTCCAAGTTAACATGGTGATTGGATTATATATCCATGAAAAAATCTCCACAAAGAACCAAAAATATACAAACAACTAATTAAACTACAGATCTCAGTCATAGTGTTTTTTTCGGGATAATGTTTAATAACTTCAATCTTTGAAGGGTATAATAATATACCCTCACTTGAGATTATATTACCCAAGAATGAAACTTTCCAAAGACAAAATTCACACTTGGTAAAATTTTCATAAATATTATCCTCCCTTGGGGTATTTTACACAATACTTAAGTGATATTCATGATCTTACTTTCTATTTAAATAATTAAGAATATTGTCTATAGAGACTACCACAAACCGATCTAGGTAATCTCTAAAGACTCTATTCATCAAATCCATAAATATGAAAGGGGAATTAGTAAGACCTAAAGGCATCACTATAAATTAATAGTGTTCATTACTTGTATATAATACCATATTGAATATATATTCCTTATTTACCCTCAATTGATGATATCCAGAATGAAGTTCAATCTTGGAAAAGTATTGATCTCCCTGCATTTGATCAAACAAGTAATCAATATATGGTAAATGATACATGTTCTTAATAGTGATCTTCTTATAATCTCAATAATAAATGAAAAGTAATATTGATCCATATTTCTTCCTAATAAATAGAATAAGTTAAACCCAAGGCAATGAGCTTGGAAAAATTAATCTCTTGTCAATATTCTCCTAGAATCACTTATTTATTTATTGCAATTTAATTAGGGTTATTCTATTTAGAGTATGGGAAATAGGCATAGCACTAGGTTTTAGTTCTATTGGAAAATTAACTTCACAATTTGGTGTAATGATAGGAAAATCTTTAGAAAATACATCAATAAACTTCCACAAAATAGAAATATCTTCAATTTTGAGTTTTTACCTAACCATCTGTGATAAATACCCTATTTGAATAGGAATTATAACCTATATGATGGATGCAATTTCTATCGGATGTTCAATTTTTTCATCACACTAATAGAAGATCAAAGGTTGGTTTGGAATATAAAATGTAACTTCACTCCCTTATAAATTGATATGGGATTTATGTACAAAAATAAAATCCATACAAAAAATTACATCAAATTCAACTAGAGGATGAATGATAATATTTTCCGAAAACAAATTCCCACAAAATTCAACCAGATAAGAATCATAGAATTCAGATGTGATCATTATACCATTAGGGGTTTTTACTATCAACTCGACATCTTGTTTTTGAGGTGGTACTATGATACCCTTAGAAAATTATTTAGATATAAAAGAGTGGGTAGATATAGAATAAAATAAGACATTAACAATTCTAGAGTGGATGGTAAGTGTACTTTTCACTATGTCGTCATCGTACCCCTCATCAAAAATAGTGATCACATGAGATTTACTTTGATCTTTAGGGTTAAAAGGATGTTGACGTCAATCATTGTCATTACCCTTTAGATTTGGGAACTGGTTTGAATAATTCTCATACTCCTTGAATTTAAAACAATAAAGTGTGGGTGGTGTATTTTGTGGAGCTTTCTCTCTATTCACATCATTAACTAACTTCTTCCCATCACTTCAGTATTAAATTTCTTAATGACTATCCTTTCCATACTTGAAACATTTAAAAATTCCCTAATGAAATTTCCCCCAATTTTTCTTTCCACACTTTGAGCCTAAAAGAAGTCTCATATTCTTCTCTCTAAGGTTTTTAGAATTTCCTTTGAATTCCATTTTTATTTTCTTATCAAATACCTAAGACTAATGGGTAACTCCAATCTCCATCTCCAAATTAAGAGCACATTGAAAAATTTCTTCATAGCTATTGAAGTCCCTTATTGTAACACTCTAAGATTTTATATTATCTCACTTTTTAAATTTAATTTCTTTGAAAATATAGGGTTCACACAACACCATATTTAAATGAATAATGATATACAATTAAATATTATTATTTTAAAATAACCATTATATCATAGTCGTTAAATTGGTGGGAATAAACAGTATTGAAAAAATTATTAAATTTATATATATTATATATTTAATCAATGTTTTACATAATCTAAATGATTTTATAAGCATAAGTTAATAATGAATCAAATTTTATGCATTGAAAGGCTATATTTTTCTAATGGCAGTTTTACCACATTTTAATGACAAAGTTGTTTTAAAACTAAATTTTAGAAATTTTAGAAATTATATTTAATAAAATAAACTTCATTTTGAAAATAATAATTAAAAAATTAGTTTAGGGTGATATTTTGGTATTTTTTTGAAAATATTTATTTTCTAGTGAATAGTGAAAAATCCTAATTTTTACAAAACTATCATTTTCATTATATTAATAGTCTATTTATGATTTTAATAGTAATCTCACCCATTAAAGTGTAAATTAAATTTGGGTATCTTATGAATGAAAATATAATATATTTATATCATGTAATAATTAAATAAATATTTTAAAAATAATAAATTAAGTGTTGATATATTTATGAAACAAAAATGTTTATTTAAAATTTTAAAATCAAAATAATAATATAAAATAATATTTATTTTCAAAATATATATTCATAAATTAATATTTTGTTAAATTATGATTATAAGACAAATTTATGTAAGCATAATTAAAATTTTAAAGTGCTATAAAATCAATTATAATTTTAAAATCTGTATTTTTCAAATAAATGATGATTTTAATTAAAAATTAAATTTCTCATATTTAAAAAATAATTTTCATAAAACGGATTCCATTTTTTAATTATATAGATCAAAAAATGGTTTGGGTTTATTTTTTGGATTTGTCTAAAATACTTGAATTTTTATTGAATAGTAAAAGACCTTAATTTATAACATATATACATTATAACTTAAATACACTATCACTAGAGTAATTGATGATTTAATAACCATAATATTGAACTCCCCTTCATTATTTTAAAATATTTATTGATAATTCTAAAACTATTTGTAGTCTTGAGCCAAAATAATAAACTAAGTATTAAAATAATCAAAAAACACCCCTCTCCTCCACTATAAATACCACCCTCACCACCTCTTCTCCTCACAACTCCAAATCTTTGAATATTATCCAATTTCTACCCAATACATATCCCAAAAATCTACCCCAAATTTTTGTCTTGATGGTCTCCCCCAAAATACAATTTCAAATTTCCTTAAGGAGGTTCGCAAGGGGAGGAATTCAAGAGGTAAATCCCCTTTCGTTCTTTTAATTTTCTTTCAATTTCCTTTATTATCCTTTACTTACATCCTCTATCCAAACATGTATGATAACTATAGTATATTATTTATACTTTAATGTTATAATTATATTGATATATCCACCATCAATTATTTTCTCTTCCTCTTTTTATTATAAAAATGAAATCATCGTCCGTGGGGTGCTGATTTACCGCCTTCGTGGATGATGAGTTTTCTCTTTTGAATTACGCCTTCAAGGTTGGTCATATTTTTTTTGGTTAAAATAGAATTTAATACATGTAATAAAACTTATTTAATGTTATATAACCAATATATATACATAATATAAATTCATAAAACAAAAATATTGCATGATAATCGAAAAAACCAAAATAATTCAAACAGTTATCATTAATGTTTTATCTAATGAATCATCCTCATATCTAAATAAATGATATATAATAACATTAAGTGTTTTTTAAGTTTATTAATAACATATAATTCCAATTCCTTATAATTATTCCCATTTCACATGATCTTTCAAACATGTATACCAGTGAACCAATCATGAAAACCAAGGAAAGGAATTAAATCTTATAACTAAAAAAACCATAAATAAAATTAATAAAAATTTAATAAATAAAATACATATTTAATAGGTTATGAATAAAATTATTAATGAATCTAATTTCATTATCTAGGATGTTAAGTACAATCACAACATGCTTTCAGACACAAGGTAAGGGATTCCTCTTGAACCTCCATTTTTTGTTTATGTTACATTTTCTCTATCTTTACCCTAATTTAATTATTATTTGTTTGTATATAATATTAAATTTTGTATAAATGTTCCAAAATCATATATCCAGATCATTTAATATTTATTTTATGTGTAGATACATGTTTTATAAGATTTCCTTTTTAACTCCTCCCGATAAGCAAGCCCAATTAAAGGGAACTTCCCAATTTCTTAACCAATTTTAATTACACTCTATAATATATTTTAAGAAACCAATATTTTTATAAAATTTCAATTTTTACCATAAAAAATTATCTTAGTTATTTTTTAGTTTTATTAAAAAAATTAATCCTTTTTTTGTTTTAAATACTATTTTATATTTCCCTTAAACCACACTGAAATAGCCCATTTCTAAAGTTTTTTAAAAACTCTATTTATATGTTTTCACTTCAGTTGGATGTCATTTACGACTCAAATATAATTTTATTTTCCTTAAATTTTATTTTTTGTGATATACATGTTTATAATATTTTTTTATGACAAATACAAATGATTTTACAAAATAACTCTCCGGTCCAAAAGTAAAAAGGTATTTCTCTCAAGAATTTATCAATGATTTTATTAGAGTATTTTCATTTATGATTATGATTAAAATATTTAAAAATGGTATAGGAAAATTTGAATTAAATTTATCTTTTTAAATCTATTATTCGATATATGAGGAATGCGTTGGACTTAGTAAGTGACGAATGGGGCCCACTATAGCCCCTTAATGCATCGGTAGGTCTCATGAGAAAAACTAGATCAGATTTTTACCCATTTATATATGGTGTCTTGATTTATTAATTTATGTTATGTTTATGATATTAGAAATTACTCATTCCCTCATTATGAAATTAGTAATTTATAATCCATGTGATTATTCTACTAGTAGAATAACTATGGTTAAGTTTCATTCTCATGTGTTTATTTATATGGAATTATTTATTAATAATTTATTCCTTACATATTATAATCCTGATTATGTTTTAATGGAATGTGTTTTAGTTATTCATCTATCCTTATTGTTTATGTTTATGATAGCTTTCGCTGTATTTCTTTCCCTTACTGAGTATTTGAGATCATCTATTTATTATGATTTATTTTTCCCCAGGATGTGAAGATCTATATTATGAATGACTTGCAGGGATAATATAGAAGTTTATGGATGTTTCCAATGGATTTTATATGTTGTTCTTCCTTTAAAGTTTTAATATAACAATTATGTTTATATCTGGTTTTCCAAAGATACTAAACTACTAGGTTCTTCATGATACAACTTCCTTATTTATTATACCTATGTAATAAAGTAAGGCATCGACTCTGGGTTACTAGGGTCATGGTCTTTATAGTTGGTATTAGAGAAAGATTATTAGAAAATTTGTGAACTAGATTTAAGAAAACGTAGATTAGAGAAAATAACCCTATGATATACTTTGAGAATAACTATAAAAGAACATTCCCAAAAAACCATATTTATAAGTTTAGATACACACAAATTATTCTATTTACATTAAGTGTTTCTCTAGTTTTAGATTATACATTATGTTCCATAATTTTATGATCTAATTTAGTGTATTTTATTGTTTAGAAATGGTTTCTAGAAGAAAGAATGTGAACCTCACCAATACACATGATCTAAAGAGTAAAAACGATAACATCATTTATGATTTCAAGCCAATATTTTGAAGAGAATTAGTCTCCCAAATATTCTCATAATATGGGGAAATAACAACATGTTATAAAAATACATATAAATATTTATCCATGTCTTATAGATTTAAAAAATGAAAGAGAATAAGTGGAAAGATGAGGGAAAGATAAACAAAAAGAATATGTGAAAGAAGTATTTTCCCCCATGTGATAATTGTAGAAGGAAACAACTTGGTATATTCTTAAGAGGAAATAGAGTTTTCTTCAAGTGTATAGAAAAATGACACTATTCTTGTGATTTCAAGAGTAAGAAAAAGGTTTCCAATGTAAAATGTTTCAACTACAAGGAGATGAGACACTATGCAAATCAATATATCAAGAATCAAAGGAATATACCACAAAAGAGGATAATGAATCAAGTTCAAGCTTATTCTACCACCAAAAACAAATATGAATGATTAATATGACTATTCTTGGATTCAATAATTATGTTATTTTTGTATTTTATCAATAATTCTCTGGTTATACGGATCATGTGTTATATGAGGATTGTACTGCAGTACTTCTTCTTTACAGATTTGAAAGAATGCATGTTTTAATTAATATTTTAAGGTGATAAAGGTATTAATATATTTAGTATATAGTATTAGAGGCTATATTACTTTTAGAATATTATGTTAAGTTGATTTTCGAAATTTAGTGACCTTACTTCTAAATTTTTGGTCATTGAATATGGACATACATGTTTTATATGAGTCTTAAGATCAAGTACTTGTGAAATGGATCAATTTAAAATTTGGGAATTATTGTTCATTGATAACACGTACTAAAATTCTTGGTTTTAGTTAGAATTTAAAGGTATAAGGAATGAATTAAGGACTATATGATTCGTTAAAAGTGCTTTAGGCATGACAAATTTATCTTGAACATTCATTTCCATGTGTAAGGGATGTTTTGAAAATAAATTAAAGCACAAACCAAGGATGATATTATGATTATGACATGGAAAGTAGTCAAGTAAGTTTACTCTCTCAAGTGATTATCCAGATATTATAATAATCCCTCAACTCTAGGAAAAGGATTTTCGAACAAAAACATTATCCTTTTACTTTTCTTTCTGAGAAATCAATTGTATTTTAACTGATCACAAGATTTACGGTTTTGTGATGGTTAAATTCTTAAATGACCATGTTCTCTATGAATATCTATCAGAACTTGATGGTTATAATTATCTCCTATATCCATGTTATGAATTTACTTTAATGATTTCCTACCTAAAATCCCAGTTTTTATGTGTCCTTTTCATTTTCCTTTACCTCTTATTAAGAGTATATTTTATTAACCCTATTCCCGATGTGGATTTCCCACAAAGGAATTTTGAAGTATCAAACTTTAATTTTTGAAGTATAATTTCAAATTGTGAGGTTAAAATTTATTTAAGGACGGGAGAATGTAATAACCCAAGATTTTATGGCATGTCACTCTTTAAATTTAATTTCTTCTACAACATAGGTTTCACACAACATCAAGATTAAACAAATAATGATATACAATTAAATATCATTATTTTAAAATTACCATTATTACATATCCATTAAATTGGATTTAATGAATAATATTCAAAAAATTATGAAATTTATATATTATATATTTAATCAAATGTTTTTAAATTCATCCAAATGATTTTATAGAATAATATAAGAATGAATCCAATTTTACGCATTAAAAGGCTATATTTTTATAAAGGAAATTTTACCACATTTTAATGGCACACTTGTTTTAAAAATAAATTGTCACAACCCATCCCTTAGGACCTGTTCTGTGACTACCCCAAGCCCACCTTCCATAGGTCAGGGGTTGGTGACTAGCATCGGAAAAGCATATCCTTAAAATAGGAAGACATTGCCTTTAAACCTGCAAACACACAAACTAGGTACACAGTAAGAGGAAAATTTGTAGTATAACTGCTAAAAGTAAAAAGTGTGAATTGAAGTAGAATGGAACAGTATAAAAACCCAACTAAAATAAAGTACAAAAAAGGGGGAAATATCTTCTGAGGTCATCTTCCAAGGATCCTACCTGAAGGGTAGGTATAACTCTTCACTATGTCTCTCCACATCAACTCGTTACCTCCATGCACAATCTAGTCCTAGATCCAAAATCTCAGTCAAATATATCCGTCATATGCACAAGAAACAACATGGTGTGGGAAAAGACCATGTAGGGGTGAGTATAACAATACCTAGTAGGGGCCCTGAGACCCCAAAAGGTCTCCAAAAATTACACAAAGGAAAAACCACAAAGCATGATCTCAATCACCAATCAAAAATTAAAATACATCTCACACCAGGTATATAACTTAATGAACAAGAATAATGATGATTAGTCATAAATATAAATCATCTTATTCAGTTGAAAAGTTCCACTACTCAACCATGAAGAAGTTGTTATATTACCGATCCACATAGGGTCGTAAGTCTTTGATCCACACAGGGTCATAAGTCGTCGATTAACACAGGTTCGTAAGTTGCCGATCCACAATGGGCCGCTCTAAGGATGGTCTTAGTCGGGTTGTGCTACTATTGATCTACACAGGGTTGTAAGTCATCAATACACATAGGGTCATAAGTCTCTGACCCATGACGTGATACTCTAAGGTTGGTCCTCATCGGGTCGTGATACTAATGATCCACACAAGGTCATAAGTCATCGATCCACATAGGGTCGTAAGTCACTGATCCACGACGGGCCACTCTAAGGAAGGTCCTTATCGAGTCATGCTATTGATAATACACATAAGGAAATAATTCATCGATCCACATAGGGTCATAAGTCATTGATCTACGATGGTCTTCTCTAAGTATAGTTCTCATCGGGTCGCACTACTACTGATCTACACAGGGTCATAAGTCATCGATCTACACAAGGTCGCTCTGATGCTAATCCACAAGGGTCACTCTTCACTTGAAAACCACCCATAGGATTCTCACACTTGGTGCACTTGAGTTCCGTAGATTATGATCCTCAAGACTTTATTCTTACCTTAACTTCCACAAAGAAGTAACCCAAATCCCCCCCATGTCATAAGGGTTCCAACGCCACAAACGGCGCATCGATCGAATGCCCAATCTGTAAGTTATATGTATTTTTTTACTGAGGGCATGGTCAGATTTGAGTTCAATCCACCCCAGTCATACTCCAACTTTCTCCAAATCTCAAGTGAAGTATCTCAAAAGGATTTCCACATCCCAAGGTTTCTAGATCCGTAGATGGTTCATCAAATGAACATCTGGTTTAGGTGTTATGGATCTTTAAGTATAACTGGGTCAAACTGGGTCTGGGTCTAGCCTGCCCCGGCCAGACTGACCCTACCTGACCCAGTCTGGACTAACCCGACCCGAACCGGGTCCGACCCTGTCGGACTCGACCTGGACTGGAAGGTCCTGGCCCGACTGATTGGACCCGACCCAGATCGGTTGGACCCGACCTAGACTAGATGGACCTAGTCCAGTCTGCCGGTTGGGAACATCCTGTCAACTGAGCACGGTCCCAACTCCCCGAACGGATGCAGGTCCGTTTGGGTCTTCCCACAACAACACCTGGTTGGCTCCACCCTTCCATCTGACTGGTCCATTGGACGAGTCAAGGGCGGGACCTGTGGACATGAGTCCTAGCCTAAAATTCTCCTCTACGGCGCACCACCCACCATCAATGCAGCCGACATTGAATGGCCACTCCCTGTCCACCGCATCACCTACCGGCACCATCGTGCCGATGGTGTTGCACCGGTGGCACTTCCGCGGGCCACTAGTGAAGCTCCAGTGGTCCGATCTTCTTTCCATCTGCGACTACAGGCCTCTTGGGACACCACCTTCACTACGTGGTCCTCAGTTTTGTGTTTCATCAAGTTGAACATTCTACCATGAATAATGCATCCAAAACGAAACTGGCAGAGGGTTTGGTCCTTATTCGGATTGGCCTACGCCCTTTACATTAGTGTTTTAACAAGGTAAAGTAATCAAATCAATACCCAAATTAATTTCTCACAATAACCAGCTACAGATTCAAACGATTCATGGATAAAACCATTAGTTTGTTGAACTGCATTCTTCATATAATTCAAGAATGGGGTAGGTTGAATCAATAACTCAATTTGAATAAAAAAACCCTTACCTTGAACATGTTGGATTCTGCTGATAACGAAGGAGGAGAATTTGTTGTTCGAAGACGTTCATCGGTGTTTGTCGATCTCCGGATCGAATCCTAAATGGCGTCGTTTGTTCTTCATTGGAGAGGATTTCTGCCAGTGCTTCATTGAGAGTTCTCCCACGGTCACCCCAAAACCTTTTTCCAACATTTTGATTAATATCAAGTTAATGTTTTTAACTCTCAGTTCATTAATGTGGTTCATTAGTGAATCACAATTAATGAACCATTTAATTTCCCAAGCTATAGGTTACACAACCAATTTTAATAGGATATAAAATGATTTCATTTAATGTCCAGTTACCTTGCAGTCCCCCCATCGTCTCTCAACGATTTAAAAAAAAAGACAAAATAACCTTTAGTTATTTTTTTCGAAAGATCTGAAATTTAACTTTTCCATCTGACCCTTTGTGGTCAAAGTTAAGCTTCCCTTAAGTGAATCTCGATGCTGTGAATTCAATGGTTCCCTCATATTTTCAATCCAAGAACCAGTTCAAAAGATAAAAATCCCCGCTCATACGTTTATTGAAAGTAAATTAAAAAAAATTCAAAATTCCATTCTGGGATCCTCAAGCTTCAGAATGACATGTCATAAATTTTTATAGTCTCATTGTAATTCCATATAATAAAAAAATGTATACAAAATTTATGGATCTTTAAATTCTCCCCACCTTAGGTATTTTCATCTCCGAAATCCACAATAAAGGATAAGAAAAAAAATTGGGGTACTGAACATGAATATGAGCCTCCCGCTCCCATGTGCTCTCTTGAAGGTTCCTGGGTTACCATCAAACATGCACTCGAGGAATAAACCATCCAAAAAGGAAATAGTTTGGCTGATACTCTATCTTCATTGGGAACTCCACAAACGTCACCCCATTGTCAATTTCTAGATCACCCCAGTCGATGACGTGCGATGGATCATGCATGTATCTGCTCAGCTACAACATGTGGAAAACATTGTGAACCCTATGGATCTGTGGGGGAAGAGATAGGTGGTATTCCACCTTGCTAACTCCATTAAGAATCTAGAAAGGTCCAATGAACCTCAGAGATAACTTTCCACCATGTCCAAATATCTGCAAACCCCATCGAGGTGAGACCCGTAGGAAGACATGGTCTCCCTCTTCAAACTCCAAGGGTATCCGTCTTCTGTTAACATACAAATTTTTCCTACTCTATACAGTTTCATCCTCTCCTGGATGACCTAAACCTTCTTAGTGGTATCCCGTACCAACTCTGGACCCATAAGTGCTGACTCCCCTAGGTCTATCAAGCATAGAGGTGATCTACATGTTTGCTCATACAAGGCCTCAAATGGTTCCATGCTGATGGTGGAGTGATAGCTATTTTTGTATGCGAACTCCACCAGTGGTAGGTGGTCCTCCAAACTATAACCAAAATCAAGGACGCAAGCACAAAAAATGTCCTTAGAAATCTGTATAGTCTGCTCTGTATGACCATCTGTCTGAGGATGAAAGGCAGTGCTCAAACGTAGATGAGTCCCGAACACCTCCTATAATCCCTCCCACAACAAGGATTTAAAACAAGCGTCACGATATGAGATTATCATAGATGGAACCCTGTGAAGCTGTACTATATCCTGTATATAGAGTCATCCCAATCCCTCTACTGATCCCTGTTCTCGGATGGGTAGGAAGTGGGCTAACTTGGTGAGTTGGTCAATGATCACCTAGATGGAATCGTGACCCCTAGACATATATGGTATCTCTATCATGAAGTCTATGGATATTCCATCCCACTTTCATTCCAGAACCTCAAGTGGCTGTGCTAAGCCTGCTGGAACTTAGTGCTTTGCCTTCACTTGCTGACAAGTGAGGCATCATGAAATGAACTCTGCCAATGCTTTCTTTATCCCTGGCCACTAGTACTGATGCTGGAGGTCCTGGTACATCTTCACTACACTAGGATATACTGCCAAAGGGGATGTGTAGAACTCCCTCAACACCTCCTATTGTAGCATCACTGGTACCATGGTGAGTCCTCTAAAATAGATGACATGCTCCTCGCCTTTAAAAAATTCATCAGGACCCTATCCTGAGGATATATGAGCACGTCAGTTCTCGCAGTCAACATCCCCAAGATAAGCCTCCCTGACTCACTGAAGGACTGGGGGAGTGACTGTCATATACTGGAGGTAAGATAATCCATCACTATCCATGAAAGATAACTGCAACACGGCTAGATACTCTATCACCTCACACAACAACTGTAAACCAGACCTCCTTCTGAGTGCATCTTCCACTACATTCCCCTTCCTAGAAGTGTAGACTATCTCAAAGTCATAGTCCTAGAGGAACTCTAGCCATCACCACTGTCTCAGGTTTAGGTCCTTCTATGAGAAGATATACCAAAGAATCTTGTGATCAGAGTAGACAGTAAACCATTCTACCATATAGTAGTGCTGCCACATCTTCAATGAAAAGACCACTACTACTAACTCCAGGTCATGGGTCATGTAGTTCTACTCATGTTGTCTCAACTATCATGAGACGTAGGCGATCACAACTCACTCCAACATCAGGAAACATCCTAGTCTGGTCTTTGATGCGTCACAGTAGACTACATACCCAACTCCCTCTTCCAGTATCCTCGAGATGAGGGCACTCATCCGTCTCTATTTCAGATCCTAGAAACTATACTGGAATCTCTTTGTCCACAAGAAATCCTATCCCTTGTTTGTCAAAGCTAAAAAGGGTGTTGTTACTCTAGAAAATTCAGGCATGAATCTTCGGTAGTACCCAAAAAACTCTATGAAGCTCTGAACCTCAGTCACGCTCCTGGGTGGATCCCAAGAAAGAACCACCTCTATCTTAACTAGATCCACTGCAACTCCAGCCTCCGTGATAACATGTACTAGAAAGTGGACCTCTCATATCCAAAACTTTAACTTTGAGAGCTTACCAAAAAGCTGGTTCTTTTAGAGTGTATCCAAAATAATTTACATATGAGTGGCGTGATCCTTCTCCGACTCTAAGTACACCAATTTGTCTTCAATGAATACCACCAAAAAGCGATCGAGGTAAGGTTGGAATATCCTTTTTCATGAGTCCCATGAAAACTTCCAGAGTGTCTTTGACACCGAAGGGAATAAACAAGAACTTTTAGTGGCCAGACCAGCATCTGAAGGCCATCTTCAGTACATCCTCATCTCATACCCTGAGCTAATGATAGCATGATCTAAGGTATATCTTCGAAAACCACTGAGCTCCCTTCAAATGATAGAATAGATCATCAATCCTTGAGAGTGGATAATTTTTATTCACAATCACATGGTTCAGGCATCGATAGTCCACGCAAAGCCTCAAACTCCCGTATGCATTCTTGGGAAAATAATCAGGGCTGACCATGGAGAAACACTGGGTCTTATGAACCCCTTCCCCTAAAATTCCTCCAGCTATACCATCAAATCACGAAGCTCTGTAGGAGCCATCCGATATGTTGGTGTAGATATCAGTGTCATCCTGGGGTATAGATCAATGTTGAAGTCTACCATTCTGCAAGGAGGTAGTCCTGAAACATCCTTAAGAAAGACATCAGCATACTGATCCACCACTACAGGATAGATTGGACTCCTCTCTTCAACTGCTTCAAGGGTAAGGCTATCCAACTAAGGAGTGATCAGCTACACCTTCCTCTAATAAAGTCTATACTGAGTTAAAAAGGTCCCCTTTTCACCGGTGAAGGAAAACCTGGTCCCATCCACACAGACACACCACACTTTGCGCCTAAAACAGTCAATATAACCATGGATCATGGATAACCAGTCCATACCCAAGATGACGTCCTAAGGCCTTGACGCTGCTACTAGGAGATCCCAGCCAAAGCTATTGCCTCCTAGAGTAAGCTCACACTGCCGGAACTAGTGCGGAATCCTCGAATCCCCTCCCATAGGAGTCTCTTACAGTAAGGATTGAGTAAATGGCACCACTAGAATCTCTTAGCTCTGAACAAGAGATGTGGAAATGAAAGCATGAATGACACCTATGTCTATAAGAATTTTAGCTAAGGTGGAGTAGACCTAGATTGTACTTAAAATCATCTCTGGCGTGTCATGATCATAGGCCTCAGCTGCCTAAAGCTATGATTTTTCCTATCCACATGCTCCCTGAGGTCGGGGTGGACCACCTGGAGGTGGTGGAGGTAGAACCTCAAATCGCCGCCCATCGCCTGCTATATAACCAGATTCTATTCCACATACACCGCCCTACATACCTCCCTGCTCAAATCTTTACCTCTTCCTAGGCAGTACCTCGACTGTCTGCTGATGGTCGGTATGATGGGTCGGGCAGTCTCGAGCCACATGACCCTACCCGCTACATGGGTAGAACAATCTGCTCCTCTTCTAACCTCCTCTATCCTATGAGATCCATACATCCGACCCTACATCTCGGGGGAATCCACAAGAAGTTATGTCCCGTTTGGACCTCTATGTAATATACCTACTACCTTCTGCAGATGTCTCGGCCGCCTGTCATCTAGTGGTCGCTCTCACCATCAGTTCCTGCTCAGCTAGAAAGCACTCCACCATAAGTGCTCGCTCTATAACTCCAGCCTACATTGATATGTTGATCGATATCATTAATGCTCTAATATCCCATCAGAGACCCTTATCAAAGGTCTAATACCAGAAGAAAGGGTCCCATACCATATTAGTGGAGTAGTGAGAGAGGCTAGTGAATCTCACCAAGTACTGTGCCACTATCAGGCTACCCTACTGTAAGTGCAAGAGATCCTAAATACGCACAGATCATAGAGTCTCTAGAATTAAATATGTCCTGAAGAGGCTCTCAAAGTCCAACCAGGTGAGGGTTTCCTCATCGTTCATCTGGAGCGTCAGGCTCCACCATCTCCCTACTGTTCCCTATAAGAGACTAGTAGCTAGGATCACTATCTTATCTCATGGTGTCCCAACTAGGAATAAAACTCTATCCACAGACTCCATCCAGTCCTCAGCCTCCTACAGATTCATCTCACCTCGAAACCTCAGAGGCCTCTGCCACTGGAACTTGTAAAATGCGCTAAGTCAGCATGCTCTATCTGCTGGTGGGGCTAGTGGAAACTTATTCCCTACGGGTAGTGGTTCTGCTGGTACACCACCCGAAGGTACCATCACCGTAAGAGGGCCCTACAATGAAGCCTCATCACTCAGTGGGCCATCATCATAAACTATCTCTAGAATCCTGATTGGATGTCTACATGTCAACATCCTGTAAAGAAAAAGATGCACCACGATCAATAAGTTACACTTGGTGAGCTGATGCAAAAGAGATCAAAAGAAAAACATTTCAAAAACACATGAAAACAATGTTTTCATGTATCAAGTCAGAAATCAGAACTCAGGGTCTTGGTGTACAGATACGTCGGCCACCACACCAACACTAGACTCCCCGAACTAAAAACCATACTCAAAACACTTAATACTATTGCCCTATAGAAAATATAAGAGTCTTAGTTCTTTGGTAGAACCAACTCCTTTAATACCACTTTGTCACGACCCGTCCCCCGGGGATCGTTCCATGACTACCCCAAGCCCTCCTTCCATTGTCCAGAGGTTGGCGACTAGCACCAAAAAGGCATATACCTAAAATGGGAAGACATTGGATTTAAACCTACAATCACACAGACCAGGTACACAACAAGAGAAAACCACGTAGTATAAATGTTGAAAATAAAAAAGCGTGAACTGAAGTATAATGGGAAAATATAAAAACCCAACTAAAAGAAAGTATAAAAAAGGAAAAAACATCTCATTAAGTCATCCATAAAGGATCCTACCTAAAGGGTAGGTACATCTTGTCACTGAGGCTCTCCACATCAACCGATCACATCAGTGCTCTGTCTAGTCCAGGCTCCCAAATCTCAATCAAAGCTGTCCATTGTCGGTAAAAGACGCAACAAGGTGTGGGTGAAGTGCATGCAGGGGTGAGTATAAAAATACCCAGTAGGGACCCCGATACCCCCAAAGGTGTCCCATAATTCCACAAAGGGAAAACAACAAAGCATGATCTCAATCACAAAGCACAAAGTAAAAGACAGATCACACTAGGTATATAAATTAAAGAACATGAATAATGATGATTAGTCATAAAGCTAAATCATCTTATTTTGTTGAGAATTTCCACCGCTAAACCACAAATAATGAATTCTATTGATGATCCACATAGGTCATAATTCATCGATCCACAGAGGGTCGTAAGTCACCGATCCACAAAGGGTCATAAGTTGCTGATCCACGATGGGCCGATCTAAGGCTGGTCCTCGTCGGGTTGCACTACTACTGATCCACACAGGTTCGTAAGTCACTGATCCATGACGGGCCACTCTAAGGCTGGTCCTTATTGGGTCGTGCTACTTATGATCCACATAGGGTCCTTAGTCGTCGATCCACACAGGGTCATAAGTCACTGGCCCACGATGGGATGCTCTAATGCTGGTCCTTTTTTGGTTGTGCTACTACTGATCCACATAGGGTCATAAGTTTTATCTAATGAATCAACCTCATATCTGAAAAAAATCCCATAACATTTAGTAAGGAAGGTTTAACTGGTTTAACAGCTATAACCAACCCAAATCCGAGATCGATTCCATTTTAAGAATACTATACCCTCACCACCCTATATGTTTATGTCATTGAAAAATACAACTGTCCCTTAAAAAAGTGACTTAAAATTATATTTGTAATTCATAATTATGTCAACTAGTCTTTTAATAAAGTACTTCAAAATATTTTGTTCATGATTTGACACTTGAGTGTGTAATTTGTACCTCACCTAGGTAAAAAACCTCACTCTAAACACAAAAATGTTTTTAAAATTTCCATTTGAGAATTTTTAGGATATATCATCATCTTCAATAATGAGATAAATATTTTTTAAAATAAATAATATTTAAAATACCCCAAAATTATGAATGCTCAAAAATTTACCAAAACTTAGTGTGATGGTAAACACCATGACTTGAAATCAATGGAATAATAATAATTTTTTGAGGTTATTTCCTAGAATAAATATACTATTTTATCCCTAGAAATGTCTTGAGGCACTAAATCTCAAAAATTTATTAATCCTTGATGATGAGAAATTTGGGTTTCTACAATTATCCCCTGATTTGGATGTTATTTTCTTAGAGTTCATGGTGGAATTACTACTCAAAGTGGTTAAATGATGCACACCATTATAAATAAAACATGTATTTTTGTATGAGATCATAATTTATGATGAATAATTAATTATCATTTAAGAATCATGAAATATAATAAATAGTCTCTCAAATTTATTGTTTGATGTGATTGAAATTTTATTGGTTTATTTCATTCATAGAGGTGATTAAAAATATTCATGATTTTTTATAAAATTTTAATTATTGATCACAGATATTTGAGAAATCATATATTTTGATCAATTTTTTTCTTCATTTTCTGAAGTGAATATGATTACATAAATCATTTTTTGATTTATTATCATGGCTATGATAGAGGAAGTGGTATGAATCTTGAATATTTTTTCCATGCTACTTCTTGGGATATTTGTATCCACCATAAAAATACATGGTTGATCCTCTGCCAAGAAGATATATTTTAAAAACACTTGGTCCATAATTTTCAAAGTATACAATATTTTTAACTGTAGAGAATAACCCATTATGATTATATCATAAATTCAAATTGATAATCTATCACCATAAGTGGAAAATTTAATAATGATGAAAAATGTGAGTATTTAAGTATTTCATTATATGAAATGAACATGTTAAATATGAATAATGAAAGATACTTCATAGCTTATATGTATATCTTGAACAATAAGTTTTTTAAGTATTATTTTAATTATATGATTCATAATAACTCATGTATCTTTATTATTAATTAAAGGTCCTGAATAGTTAGTACATACTTATGTAAGTACCTTAACTAGTAGTGTAAAAATAATTGAAGAATATAAAAGATAAAATATATACCTAAATAGAAGTATACATTTTTTAGTAAATAATAATTTATTTTATCATAAGTTTCCATAAAATCTATTAACATTTAAATATATTATTAAAAAAATTGTTAAAACCAAGAGTTTTTCATAGAGATGTTGGAATCATGGAAGAATGGATAATGTGTAGTTATTTTATTTGTTGTAAAATAAGGATAGGTTTATGTTTCTCAGGATGATATTTGTATTGATATAATCTCTAGAGATGATTAGAGGAGAATCAATAGAGTTTGAAAATGTTCTTGGTAAAGGACGATCACATCATAAGTGTTTTAAGATCTCATTTTTCTTTGAGGAGTTAAAAATGGTAAGTTTAATGGTTCTATGGGAATTATAGATATTGTATTGTATAGGTGAAATTATTTTATAAAATAACATGTTCACTATACTATGTAATAATGTGTTTCAAAGGATTGGTCTATGAGCACCAAAGGTATTTTGGTTGTAGAAGAAATTTTTTATATGGAATCCATTTTTGGTGTGAGCTGGGAATCATGGTTCAAAGATGAGTTTTAGAAACATAGAACTTATTTGAAAATAGGAATGGTGTATAGAGTTTTATGTTGGAAAAAATATTATTCTTTATATGAATAGTTGAAATAGGGATATTGGAATTGTCCATTCCATAGAGTAAAGGGTTTTGGATCTCAATATTTCTAAAGTTGAAGCTTAAATGGAAAATTTATCATTATGAAGGCCATTACACTAGGTGTGTCTCTTAGAGAAAATATATTTTGTGGTCCTGACTATGCCATTCCATGGTCGATCATGAAGTCGTTTTTATTAAAATTAAATTGGTGAGTTTCATAGGTATAATAGGATATCAATTCACAGATCTCATAGGAAATGTGTGTGTTAGACACCCAAAATGGGCATTTTGGAAATGTCCATGCTATGGTGCTCCATGATTTCTAAAAACTTCCATATTCAAACAGATTTTATAATGAACTTAAATTGGATTTTAATATTGGATTTAATTAATTTTAGATGGAATAAAATTGAAGGATTAATGAGTGTATAACACATGGAAATAAAATTTTAAGCTCTTATAGGTTTAAATGAAAGGGTTTTGAGAGAGAAAATAGATGGTATTTCAAAGAAAAAACAAAATTCCACATTTGTAAATTCAATGAAAACAATAATCTTAAAGAAATACATTAAAAATATAGATTTAATAGAGATTATAGGGGAACATTAAAAAATAAAACATTTATTTGGTGATAATATCTAGTGAATATCCTAATGATCTACTATTAAGTCATGTATTTATTTATATACCTCCTTTGAAATAGTGAGTAGATAGGGATTAATAGGAAGTGACCCTTGGATCTACAGTGCACCATTCCTAAATTTGTAATCATTTATAGTGAGTAGAGATATCCTCTGGTATATTGACACACCATCAGTGTATTATATTTATATTATCCCTTATTGGTAAACCAAGTAAAAACTTGGTGTCTCTTACTTTAATTTTCTATACCCGAATTTTGTGCATGTTTTTGATTGATAGATTTTAAGCATTATTTCTAATAAGAGAATAAGTGCTAGTCAAAGATCAGAAAATATTTACACCCTAATCTATCCCCCTATTAGGGTGTATTGGGACCTTGTGGCTACAACAAGTCATATTAGAGCCACAAGGTTCAAGCTTTGAGAATAAATTGACATCAAATTTTCAATATTGAGAATGATGTCAATGAAAAAGGAATGCCTTTATTTGATGGGTGTAATGATAACTTATGGAAAAGTTAAATGAGATCACACCTATGGTCTTTGGGACTTGATTTCTACTCAACTATGGTGTATGGAATTTACATAAGTGATGTTAAAAAGTTATCAATGACTGAATAATATCAGAAAATTTTCAAAACTGATTTAAAGGATCCAATTTATTTATCTCAAGCATCATTAAATTAGTTTAATATAAAGTTAATTAGTTACACATTATAAACAGAAATTTAAGATAAATTTTCCAATATCTATAAAGGGGAAAAACGTCAAAGAGGAAAATTTATAGGTTTTACATAATAAATTTGATGATATAGAGATGAAACCAAATGAAAACATCAATAGTTTTTTAACCATCTCATTGATTTTGTAGGATAAATCTATGTTCTTAGAAATGAAATGAAGAATTTTGAAATTATAGAGAAGTTACATTGAAGGATAAAAATTTTATACAATATAAATGTATCATATCTTGATGAAAGAAATCTAAATTATTTCTTATGAAATGTGTGTGAAGTTAGAAGTCACATCAAGTCAAACATTAAAGGATATTTCATTTTAATACATGAATATCCTTGATATAAATGTTTCTATAAATGAAGAAGATGTTCTTTATGGGCCATTTTCATTTACTTCAAGATAGATCAAGTAAGGAAAATATATATTCAAAGGAAAACTACCATTGGCATTTCTTAAATGCAGGAAAGTTAGACACATTATAAAAATTTATTTAAGAAAGGATGAAAAATAAATTGATTGTGAATTAACACTATAAAAATAGAGATTTTCCCCAATCCAAAATTTTAAAAATTTAAATTCATCTATAAAAATTATTTAGTGAAAAAGAATGGTGAGAAAAGAAAATCAGGAAGATGAGGAATGTCTTAAAGATGAGGAGGCCAGATTTATCTCAAATATAGAGGATGAAATGATGAAAATGGTTCAGAATACAAATTATGAAACCAAGGAAGAAGAAAAACTAGAAGACATAGTTTATTTTAAAGTATAACTTCATGGTACTCTTAAGGAGCTTGATCTATAGCTAAATAAAAATAGGGAAATTAGGGTTCTTCTAAAGGATTCATTGAATTATACCAGCCAACTCAAAGTTAAAATCACACAGTTATTGAATATTATTACATACTAGGGGACTTTCTATTAAAATTTAGTAGAGATTATTAACATTAAGAAGATAATTGAATAAAAATACAAGGTGATTGATGATATCAATTCATGTATTGATGAATGGAAGAAAATGGTTAATTATCTTGAAGAAGAAGAAGAATTCATGACCTTGTGAAAGAAACTTGAACCCAAGAAAAAAATAAGGATAATAAAAAGTAATTGTAGTTACGAAGGTTCATCAAAGAACAAATAAAGGAAATAATTGATTGAGGCACAATGTTTTTATAGAAAATACTAAATGAATAGAGAATAAACAACTTAATAAAGGTTGGAATAATATTTGAGGTATAATAATAAAAAATAAGGATATAAAGTTCAAAGAGGGAAGGATGAAAAAATATTTGAAATACACCTTAATCTATGAGGGATTACCAATAACCTAGGATTCACTCAAAAATACAGAGATATAAGGACCTATTTTAGGTATTTAAAGGTTATATTTTATGTATTTTTATGTTTTAAAGGTTCTAGGATGAAATTAGATATTTTTAGAGGCCTTTTGGGCCTTGTGTTGTTGGATTAATAGTTATTAGAACTATTCATAATTTCAAGGTGGGACTATGAAATAGTTTTGAGGGGACATAACTATCTTCATGGTCAATGCATAGTTTGTAGGGACCATGAAAGAGGACCCTATATGTAGGGGATTTCAAGTGTAGTGGTATATTTATAGTTTCTTAGGACCATGCAGCCTGGTTATACTTGCACTTAAAACCTCCACTAAAATTTATTTCAAGGATGATTCTTGGGTTTAACTCCCATTTACACCCCTAACTTGGCTCTCTCAGCCCATAGGGTGATTTTATTTGTTAAAGTTTCTCTAAATATCATCTCCCTTTATTTTTTACTGATTTGGCATGTAGATCTAAGGTATGGACTTCTGAATCCTTTTTCCTCCCCTTTAACTTAATTTTTCTTGTTGGATACCATAATTAAGAAGTGTTTTGGAGATTTTGACTATAAATTATTAGTTTAATTTATGGATTTCGGTTCTAGGTATTTTAGGAGCCTAGATAGAGCTTGAATCATGGTATTCATGGCATGACTTCATGTTTTCATTGAGTTTAAGGTATGTGGCTTCTCATGCATGCCATGTATATAGAGATACTATGGATTTGGCGTGGTTTAATTTAATTACTTTTATATACTAAGAATATTTGGTTTTTGGAATGGCTTTGGTTTGAGAAAAATCAAAGGTTGTTGGTGTGTGTGTTTTTGAGTAAACATGAAGTTGTAATTTTCTAGGTGCATGGGTGTTTTTTGAAAAATGGGTTTTGGTGCTAAGTTTATTTGAATATTTAATTCTAGAATTAGGTTTCCAAGTGTGTTGATTTAGTTTTATGTTATTGGTGACATTTTATTTTTAGTGTTGGGTTTTGATTTATGTTTATTTGTAATTCTTGAGATTATATTTTTTATTGGTTTTTTATTGAGGGATTTAATATGAATCATTTTAAATCCTGGTTTGGCATGGGGACCTTACTGGTAATTGAAAGGTGATGTTGTGTAAACTCCCACTTGGGTGTACAAACGTTTTTAAACATAACAATGTGAGATTTTAGAGTAGTCATTCCTCTTGTGAGTATGTGATACCCAAATTTTTAACTGGTTACTCATGGACTAGGTTTCCCTTAGGTTTATTTGATGACTTGAGTGTATGAGTTGGATTTTGTAATTATGGTTATATTTTATTATTTGGATGTTATAATTTGAAATATTATTTAATATTCATTATTATATAGGTTATTATGATTCATGGTTCTTTGTTTATTGGTTTTTATAAAATTTCATGGGTTAGAGAATGTTTATTAAAAATCATATTAGCTTGATAGTTTTCCACATGTTGGGGTTTATGGGGAGAATTGGGGATATCCTAATCGGTCTAGTACTCAACTCATATTCTCTTACATTTTTGGGTGGGTAGATTGTATTCATAATGACACAATTAAGGGGAAGTAATCCTTTTTTATTACTATTGGATCATAACCATGGCATGGGAATTATAGTGAAAGATGAGTTTCTGTTAGAGAGATGACTCACATAGTTTCTAGGGAGCTTGGCGGAGCTGCTAGATCTCTATTTTGGGGATTTGTATTTTGTGAACTGATAGGACATTACTTTTGATCTACACTTGCAATTGTTTTTTTGGGTTGTTAAACTTCTTATTTTGGTAAAATGTTTTATTATGCATCATATTATTCATGATATGTATACATCCATTTTGTTTTCTTTATCCCTATAGGTTTGTTATCTTTGAGTTATGGACACCTCATTCCTAAATTTTGGTAATGGTTAGCATGGGGAGGGTGTGGGATGTGTGGTTAAACTACCCCTAATTGTATTTTCAAGACCATTTACATTTATTTCTAGCTTTTTGTGATTCTGGGGACACACCTATGGCCTAGTAACACTCCAACTTGACCCAGGTGTGGTTTAAGGGAGAAATATCTAGCCATGATGTTATTAGTGGTATCAATTTTTTTATTTCAAATGGTAGGAATAGAGATAGGTTAAATTGGGACCCATGATGTAGTTATAAAAAGGTGTATCTAAACATTTTATTGAAAACCATGAGTCACCGGGATGTGCAGGTAGTTCAAGTGGTTGGTGAATAACTTATAGATTGGTTGGAATCCTCAATATAAGTTTTATAGATTCATGTAACATGGTTAGTCTTCATGTATCATATAGGAATTCATGGATATGAAATTAATCACAGTTTCATGGTTTTGAGAAAATTCTTCTTTTCATTGTGAAAGGGATTTGAAAATGAATTATTTAGAAATGATAGTTTTCAAATTGGATTTTAAAGTGGTTTTATTTGTGAAAAACTCATATTTATTGATAATTATTTAAATTTATCTAAAAAACATTGAGTTCTAGAGTACCATTTTGGGTGGTATAGTGAAATTATTGTGTGTCTTTGTGTTATCCATGTGTTTTTCTTTTGGGCTTAATGGGTTTTCCTTAGACAATATAGAAAATTCAAACAAGGATACCTCTATGAAACCAAGTTAAGTAAGTAGCTAAAAATTAGATTCCTAATGATACAACATTGGATCATCAATTTATATGGGATTAGTAAAGGAATAATTAAATTATTAGTGCAATTCTTCTACCTCAACAAGCTTGGGTGGATCGGTTGCTAGAATTTACGAAGCATAAACCTCTAAATTTTCAAGGGGATATTAGTTCACAAGAATTGGAATGATAGTTGAATAAGATCAAAAATATATTTACATTATTATATACTCTAGATGTGGTTAAGTTTAAAATAGAAATGTACATGTTTGAAGGGCTTGTAGCCAGGTGGGGGTAATTCTTTGAGCATGTTAAGTAGGACGAAGGGTTAACATGGGAAGTGTTTGAGAAGATTATTATTTAATAATTCTACCCTTATAAATCTCAAGAATCAAATATGTTTTATTTATTTTATATAAAGTATAGTGATATGATATTTTTATTGTATTTTACTCAATTTAAGACATTAGATAAGTATATATCGGTGATAACTACTAGTGACTCTTTGATGTGTTAGAGGTTTGAGTTGGTATTGTGAGATGATATACAATTTATAATAGTGATTATTTCACTTAATTCATATATTAATATGGTGAATAAGGTATCAGTGGATAAATGGTATATTTTGGGAAATCCCTCATCATGGATGGTGTTAAATTCACTAAGTGGGAGTAGTAATTCAAGTGGTGGAAAAAGGTAAAGGTGAGATGAATCTTCTCATGAGTTAGAAGTATCGTATAACTGGGATACATATATTTTTCTTCTAAATGATAGAGGTATACACTAATTAGATGTTTTTAGTGTGCTTCTCTGGACCACTTGAAGAAAAATTATATAGGGTATACATAAAATTATTTTAGGTGTGGGAATTTTGGACACCTCAAATAGTATTGTAAGAAAACACCTAGTTCATATATGATGGAGGGATCAAACTAGAAATAAATATCCCAGAACCTGATATAAAAGTATTCATAATAAGGTTAACATAAAAAGTCTATCCCAATGAGGACTGATTCCATAATGACTTGGAGATCACAATAGTTGTAGTAGGGTAGATGATAATAGTTAGGGAAGTCTCAGGGCCACTTATTTACCAAGGAGTAGGATCCATTAGAGAAAGATGAAGAACATTTTATAGTGAGAGGAAACTTGTTTATTGATTCAACTCTCATATATGAAATATTTTACACTGGTATTATATATTCATTTATTGTGGTGTGAGTAATATAACAACTGTTCTTATGGGTAGAGCTGATGTCACATGCCATGGACATCTAGAAACCTATAGGGGATGAATATATCCAGTGATTTAAGTGCACATTATGCAATATTGTGATAGAAATAATGTAATTCTCATGGTACTTCACCATATTAGACATGAATATGTTTTATATTATAAAGTTTATGGATTTATTAGTTTCCCATAACACTCATATTTATTTATATGGATATAAGGTGGTGTTTTTCACTTATTATGGGTAAATTCATACATTCAAGGTTAGATGAGATGTAAATTATAGTAGGTATTACTATTTGATAGTTAGAGTGGGTAGTATTTCATGACATCTAGATATATTTATGTTGGGAATAATGGAAGTGGTGGGTAGAGTTAGATTTCTATAGATAGTTAGGTGCTCTTTAGATATGTTCCTAGATGAATTTTCCATACTAACTCCAAAGTGTGACTAAGAGTTATCTATTTATTTGTTTCTTGGTATGAGTCCTATATCTCTTCATTATTATAGGATATCTTTATAAAAGATGAGAGATCTCAAATCATAGTTGGAAGGCTTAGTGAATAAAGTTTTTATTAGGTAGAGTACCTCTCCTTAAGTAGCTCCATTAATCTTTTGTGAAAAAGGAAGATGGAATATTACATTTATGTGTTGACTATAGGAAGTTATATAAAGTTATAATGAGTAATAAATACTATATTATGATAATAGACGATTTATTGGATCATATTAAGGTTTTTTAGATGGATTTAAAAGATATAATTGATATTGAGATACCATCAGCCTGGGGTAAAGAAATAAAAATACCAAAGTCATATTTTCTAAGTAGGTATGAATATTATGAATATATGATTATACCATTTGGTATTTCTAATGATCTATATATTTTTATAGAATTGATGAATGATATTTTTCCTCAAAATATTTACTCTTTTATAATGGTGTTTATCAATAAGATATTTTTAAATTCATGATCCAAGTCTGATTATGAGCACTATTTAATGATTGCATTGAGTACATTTTAGGACCATCACATCTATAATTTATTTTTTCCAAATATGAATTTTTGATATAGGAAGTGAAATTACTTAGAAATTTTATCTTTGGGAAGGATTTATTAGTTGATCATAAAAAGTTCTAGGTAGTGGTATCATAGAAGAAACCCAAAAATGTATTTTAATTGTATAGTATTTTGGGGTTATCTAGTTGTTATAAATTATTTTTTCATGATTTATCATATTTAGCATCACCAATATAAAATTTTATTAGAAAATATGTACTTTTTTTGGAATCTATAATACCAAAGTTTATTTGAGGATTCAAAGTATAGGTTGAAAGTGTCACATATCCTTATATTTCCAGATCCAGGTGATGGGTGTACCATTTATTGTGATAACTCAATTACAAGAATCAATATTTTGTTAACATGGGATGAAAAATTGATTGCTTATGGTTTATGTTAGTTGAGGTTGCATGAAAAAAATTATATAACACATGACCAGATCTTGTAGTAGTTGTGAATGCATTTAAAACATGAGATCACTACCTCTTTAGTGATATGTTTACAGTGTATAAAAATTATAATATTTTAAAATATATTTTCTCTCAACATGATAAAATATTCTATAGTAGTGATGGATGGGGTATTTATAAACTCTTAATCTTGTGATAGTATAAAGACCTAAGAAAGGTAATATGTGTTGGGAACACTAATATTGTTCCAACATACCCTAATATTTGATATGTTTTGATTCTAAAAAAATCCCATTTTTTATAATAAGTTTATCTTAAGTTATAATAGGTGAAAAAGTTATATTTACTTAAGTAGTATTTAATTTGAACTAATTTTAGTTAAAATATATTTTATTCAAGTTAGAATAAAATTTATTAAGAAATTTTTCATAAATAGATATAAATATTGAGGAATTTATCCCAAGTAGTTTATCCTATGCACTAAAGGAATTTTATTACTATCACTTGAATTAAATTTCTCTAAATAAATTTATCTTACAGTTATAAAATGTGTTTTTCTCTAGAATTTATTTTTTGAAAAAAAATTTATCTTACGAGAGTCTCTATAAGAAAATTATCCTATGACAAAAGTAGATTCTCTTAAAAAAAGTAAATTATCCAACATGGGGACTTCATAAGTAGATTATACTATATTCTCAAAAAATCAAGGATATTATATTTTGGAAGAGTACATTTTCATATGTGATTCCGAATCACCGTGCATAGACTTAAATTATCTTCTGTTTTCTATATTTATATCTATAATGATTGAATTATTATATGAAGAGTTAAACTAGCCCATCCAAATTAGAATATTCATAGAGAATAATTAATATCTAAGGGGAACATGTCTTAATTGAGTTTAGTAAAGTCATTCAATCAAAGGACTTAAGAAATAAATTCATTAAGGTAGAAATCTTATAAAGCCAAATATTATTTTCACTATTTAATTTTCTTTATGGGAAGCTTATTACCATTTTATTATTCTGAGAAAATTACACAAATACAATTTATTTTATCAAAAGTGGTGATGTCGAATGAAGAAATGTCAAATTAAATAAAGATTATATTTCCAAGAAAATGTATAGTTCCAAGGAAGACCAAAACTTATCTCAATATCCACCTATGTGTTTTCCATTATTAGAGAAGAACATCTCATGAAAGAAAAAATATTTCATTTTCAGATTATTATATTCACTATCAACCTTTGATATAAATACTTGACTTCAAATCCAAAATAAGATAATGTAACTAGAGTTAAAAGTACTGAAAAAGTGTATACACACAAGAACACAAAGAACATACTCTATTTTTAACATGATCATTTATTACTATGAAATTTTGTAAAGAAAAACTACCACTATTTATTTTCATTCAAGGTATATATATAATTAAATGTATTTCTTTAGTGATTCTTCATACTATAATATTTCTCTAGATAAGTTCATTTATTTTTTATTTTCTTATTATAAATGTGGGTTGAACCTACAAAATTTTCTATATAAATTTTCTTTATAAAGTAAAAAAATTATTTTACTAAGTGTTGTGAAGTCTATAGATAGGTCAAGTATAAAGTGATAGCCCAGTTAAAGCCCTTGGAGACTTTGTGATAAGTTCTTGTTTCTTTCACTCAACTATTTAGGTCCCTAGGAAAAGGTCCAAATTAGTGAAAATCACAAATCTCTAAGAGATATTGTTGGTAGAGTGGTCTAAGGGATTTTTATTCCCCAAACCACTATAAATATCCTATATCCTATTTATATTATTTTCTTTATTTATATAACATATTTGATTGAGAATAGTATAACAATTTCAAAACAAATTTAAGAGGGTGGTTTTAGATATGAGAAATTTTTAAGAACTCAATCCCCCCCTCTATTGAGTCTCTGTACAACTCTGTGTGAAAAATGGTATTAAAGATAGTGAATTTTGAGTTATTATATTTTAAAAATCTAAGTCTAAAGAACATTTTATAATGTTTATGTAATGGATGACTTGAAAGGAGGAATTCCTATGATAAAGGGTCCCTCTTTCAATAGAGAGACCACAACTGTTGGAATTCCATAATGATTATTTATTTGAACAACATTATTATAAAAGTCTATATGAAATATGTAAAAAATTATCAAATTCATATAGAAGAATAGAAATTATGGTCTACTACTCAATAAAAAAAATATTATTTGAATTCTAGATAATTTAATGTTATTATCTGTGGTCTTGATCTTGATGAGTTCAATTGAGTCTCAAAATTCCCTATTAAAAATAAGATATGGGAAACTATTTCTATAAATTATGATTTAACTAATAATTCTAGGAAAATAAGGTATATCAATACTAATATTATGTTTAAAACCTTAAAAATTACAGATAGTGAAAGAATAAATCATATGAATGGTAGAATCATTGAATTTATCAATGATTTTTTATCCATATGAAATCCTATTCTTTAATCAAATTAATCCACACAATTTATTAGAGTTTTACCTTTGAAATGGAGTGGAATATTATCTTCCATATGATAATACACACTAATGAAGGATCTGAAAGTAAATGACCTGATTTGAACTCTTATGATATATGATATAGAGATGGAAGTAGTGGCATATGAAAAAAATTTATTCAATAAATAAAATGATTCTTTAAAAGTATGTACTTCAAAAGATGATAGGAAATTCAAAGAAACATTATCATATAAATCATTTTATTATGGAGAATTAATATGGTCAGATTATAATGGAGAACTTGATATGTTTTTAAGGAAATTAAAAAAGTTTTATAATAAGATAAGATGATTCAATAAATACTTTAAAAATTGAATATATTTTTATGGAAATATCAAAAGAGGTGATATAATATGAATGTAAGAATCTTGAGCACATAAAGACAGATTTACCTTAGTTGAAAGAGAAAAAGAAATCTGGAAAGAAGTACAAAAGAAAATAAAATTTCAATAATAAAGAGAATAAAGATATTAAAGCAACCTGGAGTTATTTTAAAGACTCTAATAGTGATTATAATTCTAATTCAAATTTTTAATAATCAAATTAGAAAGTAAAAATGCGGTTTATAGCTCAAACTAATGAGTTATACTTATTTTATTCATATGTACATAATTTTCAATATAATTATATATTTTTTATTATGATAAATTAAATGAATAATATTATATATTAGAATATGATTATGAATCTCTAAACAAGAATCACAAGTCTATAATGAAAACCTATAATATTGTGATAATTGAAAAAGAGATTTATCCAAACATATTTACTAAGTAAAATTAAAATTAGATGAATATGTTTCTATCCGTTCTATCCATGATAAAAATAAATTAATTAATGAATTAAGTTGAATATATAAAAGACGATGCTAGTTTCACTAATAAGGAGGAGGATTATCTTAGGAAAATAATTAGTAACAACAAATCTAATAAAGTTAAACTAGTCATAGAAAATAATGGAGAAAAACCTTATCTATATAAAAATTATATTGTGGCTTGTTCTATGAACAAAAACATGAATAATATTAATTGTTTTCACTATTGTATAAATCGTCATTATATTAATGACTATTTTTTAATATACCCTCAATTTTTTTGTGTAAATAGGGATTTTATTTTTATAAACCTATCAAACATTAGTGCTGAAAATTATAGAAATTGTAGACATATTTGGGTTCCAAAATATTTAATATAAAACAATACTAGATCCATCTATATTTTGATACTAAACAACCTTCTTGTTTATTTTGTTTTTATAGGTAAAACTCTATAAGAGAAACAATGAAAAATGGTTTATGGATAGTGGCTATTCGCAACATATGAGTGGGAATTTTTCTTACTTCCACTAAATATATAAAATTTATGGAGGATATGTTACATTTGGTGATAATTCCAAATGAAATACTATTATATTTGGATCTATTATAGATTCACATTCAATCCTTATCAAAAAATTACTCTATATTGAAGGATTAAATAATAATCTGATAAGTATTTATTCACTTTATAATTATAGATTTTATATTTATTTTTTATAATAATTATTATTTTTTCATCAAAGTTAATTTTCTTAAATTTAGAGCATAAAAAACTCAAAATATTTACACTCTAGTTGATAATTTTTTGTATAAATAAAATTTAAACTATCTGAATGCTAAAATTAATTAATCTTGGATTTATTATAGAAGGATTGAACATTGTAATGTTTATTAGTTGTGAAAATTGTCTAGGAAAAATTCATTTCCCATTTTCCTCAATATAAATTGGATAAAAAGAAACTATGTGATGCATTCCAAATGAGAAAGAAAAAAAGTAATCATTCAAAATTATTATAGAGGTTTCTATATCAATACTATTTGAAATTTGCAACATGGATTTGTTTGAAACTTCTAGGATTTAAAGATTAGGTAGAAAATCATTTGTTTATGTTTTGGTTGATGATTTTCAAGATTTACATAGGTTTATTTCTTAATACTTAAAAGTAAATCATGTGCTATTTTTATAAACTTTTGAAAGTTATAAAAAAGTAAATTTTTTCTAGAATTGTGTTTTTTAGAAATGACCTTGGGTGAGAGTTTTAGAATCATGAATTCAATTCATTTTTATCAAAACATGGCATTAAACTTACCTATTATTCCCTTAGGAAACCTCAATAGAATTTTGCTATTTAAAGGAGGAATATGGCCTTGTGATAAATTTCTAGAACAATATTGTGTGAATATAACATGCCCACTCATATTTGGGCTAAAGTTATTAAAGAAGCATGCCATTTCATCAATAGAGTTCTAATAAGGTATATCTTAAATAATACACCCTATAAGATACATAATAATATGAAACCAAATATTGGATATTTTATGGTTTTTGAATGAAAAGTGTATATCTTGAACACTAAGGATAATATTGGTATGTATGATCCAAAGTATGATCAAGGAATCTGGCTAGGTTATTCTACCAATTATAAATCCTATAGAGTTTTCAATAAGAAATCAAGGATCATTGAAGAATCTAGTCATGTGAAACTTGATGAAAGTGTCCCTTCAATGATAATAAAATTAATGTCAATGAGATATGTGATTATTTAGATACCATGAGACTTAAACCACTCTTCTATGAAAAAAAGATGATTATGTGGAACATGATAAAAAACAATCTAGTCCTGAAATGATTTAATATAAAGAACCTAAAAGTTTGCTACATAGAAAACCTAGGACCCTTAAAAACCATCCTTCAGAGAACATTATATGAAGTTTAGATGAGTTATTTGGGACTAGAATAAGTGTCAAAAACCTTTATTATTTTTTTTACTTTTCTATCCTAGATTGAACCTAAAACCATAGAATAATCCTTGAGTAATGAGAGCTGGATAGTTTACATGCAAGAAGAGTTAAGAAAATTCATGAGGAAAAAGGTATGAAAATTAGTTGATAGATCCTCTAATTATCATTTTATTATAGATAAATGGGTATTTAGAAACAAGAACCATGATCATGATTTGATCACTCTAAATAATGATAGGTTAATTAATAAAGGTTATAACATAGGAAATAATATACTATGATGAAACATTTAACCCAATTTATAAGTTAGAAGACATTAAGATCCTTCAAGATTATACATCTCATATCAACTTTAATTCTTTTAGATAAATGTAAAATCATCTCTTTTAAATAGATTTCTTATAGAGGAAGTTTAGGTTGAACAACCTCCAGGTTTTGAAAACCCATATTTTCCAAATCCTATGTTTAAACATACCAAAGCTTTGTATGGTATTAAACAAGAATATAGAGCTTGATATGAAAGATTGAGTTCATTTATTTTATCAAATGGGTTTTATATGGGCTCAAAATACCCTAATTTATTTAATAAATCTCTACCAAAATATATTTTTCTAGTTTAAATTTATATTGGGGATGTAATTTTTGGATCCAAAAATCAAAAATTGTGTAAATAATTATCAAAAATCATGGATTTTTTTTTTGTAAATGAGCATAATGGGTGAGTTAAATTTCTTCCTTGGATTTAAAATTTAGCAATAATATTTTGGAAATGTCTTGAATCAAAGTAAATATGTAATTGGATTACTTAAAAGTTTTTGATGTGAAAATTATAAGATACATGTTATTCCTATGCGTTCTAATATTAAACTTTATTGGATGAAGATAGTAAACCTATCTATAGAAAGTTATATATAGGAATTATTTGAATCTTGTTATATCTTACCATTAGTAGACTAGAAATTTTTTTCATCATGTGTTTGTGTGATAGATTTCATGAAAATCCAAAATAATCTCATTTTATTGGAATAAGAATAATATCAAGGTATTTGAAAGGAACTACTTCTATTTCTTTACATTTTCCAAAAACCTATGTATTTGAATTAATTCCATATTATAATGCTGACTTTGGAGGTAATTTATAAGAGAGAATTAGTAAATTAGTAACTTTACACCTTTTGGTTAAATATTTAGTTTACATGCCAAGTAAAAGGAAACACTTTGTTGCATTATCAATCGATAAAGTTGAATACATTACAACTGGTAGTTCTTATACACAAGTGTTGTGGATAAAACACACTTTGATAGACTTTGGATTCAATTTTAACCATGTTCCAATAAAATGTGATAACACATATACTATCGACATTTAAAAATATCCAATAATCCATTCAATAACCAATAACATTAATCTAAGGCATCATTTCATAAGAGATCACTCACAAAAGGGTGATATCTATTTAGAATTAATTTGTATTGAAAATAAATTCGCATGAATTTTTATTAAGCCCTTGAAATTTATTTATTTGATTTAATTAAAAGTGAGTTGGGATTGTTTTATTTTAAATGATTTTATCCCAATTAAGATTTCTATTTAGTATTTTAATTTATGTTGTTGTCATATTAAGTATTTTCTAATATCAAAAAAAATAATTTACGATTATCATTTTTGTAATTTTGGTTTATTTACATATATTATATGTCATGTTATAAAATAAAATTCAACCTTCTTAGTTTTTAGGATTTTTTTACTTTATTATTACCACATCACTGTCAGTGACTCTTTATATTCTTTGTTATAGATTTTATCAATTTTATCTCAAGAAACGTTAACTTTTTAAAACATTATAATGTTACGACCCATCCTCGAGGCCCATGCTGTGACTACCCCAAGCCCGCCTTCTATAGGCCAGGGGCTGGTGATAAGCACCAAGGCATAAATCCCAAAGAAAAGGGAAGACATTGCCTTTATATAGAAAACAAGCACAATAGAGTACACAACACAAGTAAGAACTAAGTAAACTGAGTACAAAAAGTAAGTGCTGATAGTAAATGGGCCAGTATACAAACCCAACTAAAGGTACAAAACAACTGAAAGACTAGTACAACAACAGTAAAGTAAAGCAGCAACCACTGATTCATCCTCTAGAAATCCCACCAGAAGGGTTGGTACAGATAGTCTCCTCAGCACCTCGGATCCGTCCGTCCGCTCCCTGTACGTCTCACCAAGTGGTCCACCTCCAGGTACCATCCAGCTCTACAATCCTCTACCACGATCAGTGATGTCCGTCGTTTGCATCCAACACAATGTAGTGCGGGCATATCCCATGCAGGGGTGAGTATAATGATACTCAGTAGGAACCCCGAGACCCCCTAAGGTCTCCCAGAATCCACGAAGGATAAACCAAAAAGAAAAGATACAATCACAAAGTATCAACCAACCCTACTTAGGTATATGCCCATACATATACCTAAGTCATCAATCCCAGTTCGACTCCAACTCTCGAGCCTAGGTACAACCCAGTCCACACAGGAAAAAAGTCAATAACATTAATGATAATGATTTAAAGTCAAGACTCAGCTCACAAATGTACAAATATTTTGTATAGAGATAGAGATGATCAGATGAATTCACTGATTCATAATCGCTGTCGAACCCACGGAGGATTCTAGTACAATGGTCTTCGCTGTCGAACCCACGGAGGATTCCAGTACAGTTGTCGTCACTGCCAAACCCACGGAGGATTCCAGTACAGTTCTCATTGCCGTCGAACCCACAGAGGATTCCAGTATAGTTGTCGTCACTGCCGAACCCACGGAGTATTATAGTACAGTTTTCATCGTCACCGAACCGACAGAGGATTCCAGTACGGTAGTCATTGTAGTCACAGCCAGCTCTAGGGTTTCCGCACACAACACGCTCGATTCCGGGAGGGTCCACTCCTCAAGATAATGGTATCGATACATCAACTGTCACGTAGTCTAGATTTGATGTATACCGAATTTTCGTCTCGTCAAAAGGAACCCAATGCGATAGACGACGCGTCAATCAGACACACGGTCTGAGAGATATTGGCTTTTCCGTTCGAGGGGCCCGGTTGGAAATATGCTCGTTCCAAACCCGACCGTTATCCAAGTCATCCAAAACTCACTTAGAGTATTTTAAAAGGACCAAATCATCATAAGGGCCCCAGTTCCACAGACGGCGCGTCGATCGGATGCGCGATCTTCGAGTTATTCACCTTTAAGTGAAAACGGGCCCGGCCTGTTAAGCCCAGTGGGCCGACGGGTCAGTTTAACCCAATTTTGGTGGGTCCGACCTGGCAGGGGTGTCAGACCAGCCCGATGAAACATGAGGCTCGGACCGAGGGCCGTGGTCCAGCCCGAAGGGGTATGATTCGGCACGAGGGGGCGCGGCCCTGCCCGACGTCGACCAACCCGACAGGGCGCGGCCCAACCGTGGCTCGGCCCGAGGAGGGCTGAGCGGTCCAAGGCGGGAGGCACGACCCCCCGACTGCCCGAACCGGTGGCGCTGCCCTCCCTAACCGGCCGACCAGAGCCGACCGGCCTTCATGGCACAAGCGGCCCGCTCGGGCGGGCCGTAGATCTGTTGCGCGACACCTTCTAGTGCTGCGACCTTCCTCTGCCTGGCCTGCCGTCGAGCCGACCGATTTTTCCGCCGAAGCAGCCCGACCTTTGTGGGCCGCGATTCTCCGCAGCGCGGTGCCGTGGGGTGCCACAGTTCCTCCCTTCAGCCCGGCCGGCTATGACTGGTTGGTTATTCCTCGGTCGAGCGGCCCACGGTTGTGGGACGCGGTTCTTCTGCAGACGGCTGGCGCAGAACCGCCGTCTTCTCCCATCTCCACCTTCTCAACACGGTTTCCATCGCAATTAAAAGAAACTATGGAGGGTCATCGGGCCGTGTGCGTTCGGCCCGTGCCCTCCGCCTTAGGCGGTAACAATTGGCCAAAATCAAACCATAATCCTCAACAAAGAAGAAGAACAATTTTAATCAATTAAAATTGAACGTAATTCCCCTACCTCGGTTTCAAGAGAGGAGTTGTGGAAAGGGGATTTGTGGATGACGTTGGGTGTGTCCGAGGAGGAAGCGGTGTCTCCTCACTTGTCGTAGAGAAGAGAAACGAAGGCGCGTCATCGTTCTTTGAGGTATTGGCATTCTTCGTCGAAGGGGGCATTGTTCTTCATGGAAGAAGGAAACTCTCTTCCAATTTTTAAGAGCTCTCCCAAAATTTTCCAACACAACAAAAGATCCAACTAAAATAATAGCTCATGATATTATTTTTTATTCACACAAAAAAAGATTTAAAATTCAAAAACTTAATTAATTAAAAGGTTGGCATCTTAATTGGGAGGAAGGTGATGAGCCTCCCCATATTAAATGAGGGGAGTTGTCAAAGAATTAATTAATGGCAGTTCAAGGGAGTTGGGAAGAGTTATGGGGCAGATGAAATGTTGGGGATCATGTGGGGACCACATCACAAATATCTACACATGGGAAGTTATGTGGGTGTGGGCCCCAACTATAATTTCCCCATGCAGGATTAAACTACCAAGGTGAATAAAATTGTTCCAAACAATTTTATTTAACTTTTTAATTAAACCCCAATTTTTAACTTTCAACTTGCATAAAACACAACTGCGGTAAAGGTCCCCTTAATCAAATACTGGAACTGCAAGTTCATTGGTGTCCTTGGATTTCAATTCCGAGCACCAGTAAGATAGGAAAACCCGCACGTATTTTTACTGAACGTACCCAAATAAAACTTCAGAAATTGATTCCGAGCGCACCAGGCCTCAGAATCAGGCACCGTCAGAAACTGCGGACTCATAAAATTCCAAAGAATTAATAAAAAAATTTTCCTTGAAATTATAGGTCTTTAAATTACTCCCACCTTAGGGCTTTATGTCCCCGTAAAGCTACAACACACACTAAGGAAACAAATGAGGGTACTAAGCATGCATCTAAGCCTCCTTCTCCCATGTGCTCTCCTGGAGGTTCCCATGCTACCAACGAATGAACACCAGAGGAATTGACCATCCACATAGGACCCGCTCCTTTCGATCCTCGATCTCCACCAAGACCTCCGTAAATGTAGCCCCATCGTCGATGTCCAGCTCCCCGTGATCGATGATGTGGCTCGGATCAAGTACGTATCTTCTCTGCTGAGATACGTGAAAGACGTCATGCACCCGGTGCAATTAAGGTGGAAAATCCAGGTGGGAAGCCACCTCACCTACTCTGCTGAGGACCTAGAATGGTCCGATGAAATGCCGAGATAACTTGCCACCCCGGCCAAATCTCCATAGACCTCGTTGAGGTGAGACCCGTAAGAAAACGTGGTCACCATCCTCAAACTCCAGTGGTCTCCGCCTCCTATCAGCATAGGACTTATGTATGCTCTGTTCTGTCTTCATCTGCTCCTGGATGATCTGCACCTTCTCCATCATAGCCAGAACCATTTCTGGTCCTACAAGTGCTGACTCCCCAGGATCAGTCCAGCACAGAGGTGATCTGCAAGGTCGGCCGTACAATGCCTCATATGGTTCCATCCCGATAGTAGAGTGGTAAATATTGTTGTACGCAAACTCCACCAAGTGTAGGTGATCCTCCTAGCTACAACCAAAGTCAAGGACACATGCACAGATCATGCCCTCGAGTGTCAGTATGGTCCTCTCAGTCTTCTCATCCATGTGAGGATGGAAGGCGGTGCTCAAATGTAGCTGCGTCTCAAAAGCCTCCTATAACCCCTTCCATAGCCAGTAAGTGAAACAAGCATCTCGATCGGAAATGATAGTCGATGACACAACGTGACGCTGTACGATCTCCTGAATGTAGAGGCGTCCCAAGCTCTCTACTGAGCCCTGCTCTCTGATCGGTAGGAAGTGGGCCGACTTGGTGAGTCGGTCGACGATCACCCAAATAGAGTCGTTCCCCCTGGATGTACGTGGAAGCCCCGTCACGAAGTCCATGGATATCTCATCCCGCTTCCACTCTAGGACCTCTAAGGGATATACCAAGCCTGCTGGTACCTGGTGCTCTGCCTTCACTTACTGACAAGTGAGGCATCAGGAAACGAACTCTGCCACAAACTTCTTCATACCTGGCCACCAATTATATCATCTGAGGTCCTGGTACATCTTCGCCACTCCTCGATTTACCTCTAGAGGGTAAGTGTGGAACTCCCTCAGAACCTCCTCCTGCAGTGCAACTGGTACCATAGTACGTCCCCTGAAGAGGATGGCATGATCCCCTCCTTTAGAAAATCCATTAGGCGCCTGCCTTATGGATATCTGAGCACATCGCGTCTCACAGTCAACATCCCCACGCTATGCCTCTATGAATCACTGAAGGAGTGGAGGAGTGACTGTAGAAAGGATTCTCCATCTCTATCCACAAAGGATATCTGCAACGCGGTTAGCTACTCCATCGCCTCTCCTAGTAGCTGAATGCTCAACCTCCTGCTGAGAGCATCAGCTACAACATTCCCCTTACCAGAAGTATAGACTATCTCAAAGTCATAGTCTTGGAGGAACTCGAGACATCACCACTATCTCAGGTTCAGGTCCCTCTGTGAGAAGATGTACCTGAGACTCTGGTGGTCAGAGTAGGCTGTAAAGCACTCGCCCATCAGATAGTGCCGCCACATCTTCAAGGCGAAGAGCACTGCTGCTAACTCCAGGTCATGGGTAGAATAGTTTGGCTCATACTACCTCAACTACCATGAACCATATGTGATCACTTCTTGATCCTACATCAGGACACACCCGAGTCCGGTCCTTAATGCGTCATAATAAACTATGTACCCTACACACTCCTCTGGTAGCCTCAAGAAGGGTGCACTAGTCAATCTCTTTCTCAGCTCTTGAAAGGTCTACTGACATCTATCTGACCACATGAAGGGTTTCCCCTTCTTCGTCAAGAATGAAATCAGTGATGCAACTCTGGAGAAGTCCAGAACAAATCTCTGACAATACCCAACCAAACCCAGGAAACTCCACACCTCCGTCACACTCATATGTGGCTCCCAAGAAAGCACTACCTCGATATTCGCTGAATCCACTGCAACTCCCACCTCCGAGATGACGTGTCCTAAGAAGTGTACCTCTCATATCCAGAACTAGCACTTCGAGAGCTTACCATAAAGTTGTTTCTCTCAGAGTGTATCCAGTACAACCCGCAAGTGGTAGGTGTGCTCCTCCTTAGTAGTCGAGTATATCAGTATGTATTCGATGAAGACTATGAAAAAACGATCGAGGTAAGGATGGAAGATACTATTCATGAGACTCATAAAAACTTCTGGAGCATTGGTTATGCCGAAAGGCATAACCAAGAACTCGTAGTGGACATACCGACACCTGAAGGCCATATTTGGCACATCCTTGTCTCGAACTCTGAGCTGATGATAACATGACCTTAGGTCTATATTCGAGAACCAACATACTCCCTTGAGCTAATCAAAGAGGTCATTAATCCTCAGGAGAGGATACTTATTCTTCATGGTCACCTGATTCAGGTGACAGTAGTCGACACACAGTCGTAAAATCCCATACGCCTTCTTGGCGAACAGAATCGGAGAAGCCCAGGGTGGAACACTGGGTCAGATGAATCCCTTTCCCTACAAGTACTCCAGCTATACTCGTAGCTCACATAGCTCAGCAAGAGCCATCCGATATGCTGGAGTAGATATCGGTGATGTCCTGGGGAACAGGTCTATGTAGAAGTATACCTATCTACGAGGAGGTAGTCCTGGTACGTTGTTAGGAAAAACGGCCGCATACTGATCCACCACAACAGGAATACTTGGACTCCGCACATCAACTGCTCCAAGGATGAGACTATCCAACTGATGTGTGATCATATTCCCTCTCCTATGTGTAAGTCCATACCGCACTGTAAATGCTCCATTCTCGTCCGTGAAGGTGAACCTGCATCCATCAGTGTGGATACACCGCACCTTGCGCCTAATGCAGTCAATTTGAGCATGGGCTGTGGACAACTAGTCCATACCCAAGATGATGTCGTAAGGCCTCGACGCCACTACAAGAAGATCCCAGCTGAAGCTCTCGCCTCCTAGAGTAATCTCACACTACCGAAAACAGTGCGTAATCATTGAGTCTGCTCCCGTAAGAGTCTCTAGCCTTAAGGATCGAGCCAACGGATCCGTTGGAATCTCCGAGCTCCAAAAAAGGGCAGCGAAAATAAAAGAATGAATCACACCTATGTCTATAAGTACTACAGCAAGGGTGGAGTAGACATAGATAGTACCTCAAATCATCTCAGGTGCGCTGTGGGAATAGGCCTCGACTGCCTAGAGATGAGCCTACCTCTGTCTGCCAGCTCCCTGTGGTTGGGGTGGACCTCCTGGTGGTGGTGGTGGTAGAGCCTCGAAACGGCGTCCACCACCCGCCGCTCAGCCAACTCCTCTGCCTCATTTTCCCACTCCGGACGAACCTCCACGGTCGAACCTCTGACTCTGCCTGGGAGGTCCTTCTACAGTCTTCTGCTCATCTACATGGCGGTTCGGACAGTCTCGAGCCATGTGACCCTGTCTGCTGCATGCATAGAACTGCCTGCTCCTCGGATAGCTGGCTCTGTTTTAGGTGCCCTACACAATTGAACCTGTATCTTGAGGTCATCCACCTGATGGACTGGTGCACTTGGACCTCTACATCAACTATCTACTTCCGGCTGCAGAAAACTCCGCTACATGTTGCCCTATCATGGGTCTCGCTACCGGTGACTGCTCAGTGAGATAGCTCTCCACTAGAAGGGCTCGCTCTAGCACCACTGCCTACGTCGAGATGCTGAGAGGAATCGTCGAAGCTCTGATCTCGTGCCTCAATCCCTGATCAAAGGTCTGGGCCCTAAATAATGGGTCCCATACCATGTCCATGGAGTAGCATGAGAGGTCAGTAAACCTCGCTGAGTACTGAGCTACTGTCATGCTGCCCTGCTATGGATGAACTAACTCTTGGATCCGCACTGCACGAAGGGTGGCGGGAGAAAAATCCAAGCGGAAGAAACTCTCGAAGTCTGTCCATAGAAGAGATGCCTCATCGTGCACCTGGAGAATCAATCTCCACCATCTGCTTGCTGCTGTGTGCAAGATACTCGCTACAAGGATCACCATAAGATCGGTTGGTGTCCCTAACAATATCAAAACCCTGACGACAGCCTCCAGCCAATCCTCAGCTGCCTGAGGGTTCGTCTCTCCACGAAACCTGGGAGGCCTATGTTGACGAATCTCGTGCAATGCACTCAGGCAACATGCACTCTCTGCTGCTGGGGCTGGTAGTATCGATGGCTCAGCGGGTAGTGGTACCACTAGTGCCTCTGCTGTGATGGGGCCCTGTACCGAGGACTCCTCTCTCGGTGGTCTGTCATCTCATACATGACTCGGAACCCTAGTTGGATGCCTTTATAGGGACATATTGAAAAGAAACAGGTGCACCATGGTCAAAACAGTATACCTGGTGAGCTGACACAAAGTATTCAAAAAGAAAACTTTTGAAACACACATACAATTAGTGTTTTCGTTCACTGAGTCGGAAATCAGGGGTCAGGGTCCTGGTGTATGGATACATCAGCCGCCGCACCAACACTGGACTCCTTGGACTGAAAACCATACTCAATACTCTTAACACTATTACTTCATAGAATAGAATGATCAGAGTCCCGAGTTCTGTGGTAGAACTGACTCCTCTGATACCAATTTGTCACGACCCATCCTCGGGGCCCGTGCCGTGACTACCCCAAGCCCACCTTCCATAGGCCAGGGGCTGGTGAGTAGCACCAAGGCGTAAATCTCAACAAAAAGGGAAGGAATTTCCATTATATAGTAAACAAGAACAATAGAGTACTTAACACAAGTAAGCACTAAGTAAACTAAGTACAAAAAGTAAGTGATGATAAAAAATGGGCCAGTATACAAACCCAACTGAAAGTACAGAACAACTGAAAGACTAGTACAACAACATTAAATTAAAGTAGAAACCACTGAGTCATCCTCTAGAAATCACACCTGAAGGGTGGGTACAAATAGTTTCCTCAGAACCTCGAATCTGTCTGTCCACTCCGTGTACGTCTCGCCAAGTGGTCCACCTCCAGGTACCGTCCAACTCTACAAGCCTCTACCACGATCAGCGCTGTCTGTCATCTGCATCCAACACAACGTAGTGCCAGCATAGCCTGTACATGGGTGATTATAATGATACTCAGTTGGGACCCCGAGACCCTCGAAGGTCTCCTAGAATCCACGAAAGATAAATCACAAAGAAAAGATACAATCACAAAGTATCAACCAACCCTACTTAGGTATATTCCCATACATATAACTAAGTCATCAATCCCAGTTCAGCTCCAACTCTCGAGCCCAGGTATGACCCAGTTCACACAGGAAAGAAGTCAATCACATCAATGATAATGATTTAAAGTCAAGACTCAGCTCACACAGGTTCACATCCTTCGTATAGAGATAAAGATGATTAGATGAAGTCACTGATTCATCATCACTGCCGAACCCACGAAGGATTCTAGTACAGTTGTCATCGCTGCCGAACCCACGGAGGATTCCAGTACAATTGTTGTCACTGCCGAACCCATGGAGGATTCCAGTACAGTTGTTGTCGCTGTCGAACCCACAGAGGATTCCAGTACAGTTGTCATCACTGCGGAACCCACAGAGGATTCTAGTACAGTTATCATCATCGCCAAACCCATAGAGGATTCCAGTACGGTAGTCATTGTAGTCTCAGCCATCTCTAGGGTTTCCACACACAGCATGATCGATTCCGAGAAGGTACGCTACTCAAGCCAAGGGGATCGATACATCAACTTTCACGTAGTTTAGAGTTGATGTATCCCGAAGTTCCGTCTCGTCAAAAGGAACCCAATGCGACAGACGGCGCATCAATCGAATGCCCGGTCTGAGAGATATTGGCTTTTCCGTTCCAGGGGCCCATTTGGAAATATGGTCGTTCCAAACCCGGCCGTTATCCAAGTCATCCAAAACTCACTTAGAGTATCGAAAAAGTACCACCTCATCCTAAGGGTCCCAGTTCCGCAGACGACGCGTCGATCAGACACATGATCTTTGAGTTATTCACCTTTAAGTGAAAATGAGTCCGACCCATTAAGCCCAATGGGCCGACGGGTCGGGTTAACCCATTTTTGGCAGGTCCAACCTGGAAGGGGTGTCAGACCGGCCCAAGGGGGCACGTCCCGACCCGGTGTGGCGCGACTCACCCCGGCACGGCCCGACCCGACAAGACGCGGCCCAGCCGGCCGACTGAGCCGCTCGGCCCGAGGGGGGGAAAACGGTCTGAGGCGGGGGGCATAGCCCCTCTTCTACCCGAACCGGCGGCGCTAAACAACACCACCCTCCCTAACCAGCCGGCCGGCCTTCATGGCGCAGGCGGCCCGCTCGGGCGGGCCGCGAATCTGCTGTGCGTCACTTTCGGGTGCTGCGGCCTTCCTCCTCCCTGCCGGCCGTCGAGCCGGCTGGTTCTTCCACAGAAGCGGCCCAACCTTTACGGGCTATGGTTCTCCGCAGTGTGGCACCATGGGGCGCCGTGTTTCCTCCCTTCGGCCCGGCTGGATATGGCCAGCCGGTTCTTCCTCGGTCGAGCGACCCGCGGTTACGGGCTGTGGTTCTTCCGCACACAGCCGGCGCACAACCGCTGTCTTCTCCCGTCGCCACCTTCTCAACATGGTTTCCATCGAAATTAAAAGAAACTACGGTGGGTCGTCCGTCCGTCTGCGTTCGGCCCACGCCCTCCGCATTAGGCGGTAACAATCGGCTAAAATCAAACCATAATCCTCAATAAAGAAGAAGAACATTTTTAATCAATTAAAATTGAACGTAATTCCCCTACCTCGGTTTCAAGGGCAGAGTCACAGAAAGAGGATTTGTGGAAGACGGCAGGTGTTTCTAAGGAGGAAGCGACATCTCCTCCCTTGTCATAGATAAGAGAAAGGAAGGCGCGTCGTCGTTCTTCGAGGAATTGGCGTTCTTCATCGAAGAGGGTGTCGTTCTTCATGGAAGAAGGAAACTCTCTTCCAATTTTCAAGAGCTCTCTGAAAATTTTCCAACACAACAAAAGCTCCAACTAAAATAATAGCTCATGCTATTATTTTTTATTCACACAAAAAAATATTTAAAATTAAAAACCTTAATTAATTAAATGGTTGGCATCTTAATTGGGAGGATGGTGATGAGGCTCCTCATATTAAATGAGGGGAGTTGTCAAAGAATTAATGAATGGGAGTTCAAGGGAGTTGGGAGGAGTTATGGGGGAGAAGAAAGGTTGGGGCTCATGTGGGAACCACCTCAAAAATATCCACACATGGGAAGTTATGTGGGTGTGGGCCTTACCAATAACTTCCCCATGTAGGATTAAACTACTGAGGTGAATAAAATTGTTCCAAAAAATTTTATTTAACTTTTTAATTAAACCCCAATTTTTAACTTTCAACCTGCATAAAATGAAACTATGGTAAGGGTCTCCTAAAGAATATAACAGCGCTATGAGTTCATCAGTGTCCTCAGATTTTAATTCCGAGAACCAGTTCAAAAGATAGGAAAACCGACACGTACCTTTATTGAACGTACCCAAACAAAACTTCAGAAATTGATTCTGGGCACACTGGGCCACGGAATCAGGCGCCGTCAAAAACTGTGGACTCGTAAAATTCCAAAGAATTAAGAAAAAAATTTTCCTTAAAATTCTGGGTCTTTACACAGAATCTATTATTTTTTTGACTCCTACACTTATAATCCAAAACCCAATCTTTAAAACCTTAAACTGCACCTATATTATTGTTAATCAGTAAGTAAAAAATAAATGAGGATACTTCTTTAGAAATATCAAATTTGTTGAAGGTTTTGTGTTGAAATCCTATGGATTTTAACTAGCCGGACTGAACTGTTTTTTTTGGAAAAAGGAACTAAAATTTCAAGGATGGGAGTTTGTCTTAGATAAGAAAAGAACTGATTTTTTTAGAAAGAGGTAAGATAATTTTATGAAAATTTTGAGTTTATATTTAATAAATATGAGGAATTGGTGATCTTGAATGTGAATAGAAAGAACTTATCCATCTATTCAAATGAGTTAGCTAAAATATTTCATTCTCCTCATGAAGTATATTTTGAGTTCAATACATCTATTTTCAATGATGAAAAAGTAATACCTAGTGATTTTATAAAATCTCTATTTGGAGGTTTTTTTAGAAAAGAAGTCTGTTAAAAATTTATAGGTTGAGATAATGGTTTTTGTAATGTTCATTCAGACTGGCATTGCTCAGCATGCATGAGATTTCAAAAAAGTTTTATTTCTAGACATCTATAATCTATATCTCTTTATTATATAGATGAATGTAAAAACACATAGGTAAAATTTTCAGATATATGTCCCATTTTAACAATAAATATTTAAGTTTCTATTCTTTCAAATGAATTTTAACTCTTGTATCTAAAAATGTGGAGATTACATTCAATGAAGTAATGGTATTTAAGTACCATTATTTGACTAATATCAGAGATAAAGTCTTTAAGAGTATTGGGTATTTTTGGAAGCCTTACTTGAATAAAATTATGATGATTGGCCCTTAATAATAACTATAATTTAAACCTACTCATACTAAGGGGATATTTTAGTGAAAGTTCTTAATGGAGTTTCTATAAAAGGAGTAATAGATGGAGATGTTGTTATTGAGATTGTAGATGTAAAAGTTACTAGAACTATAATTGTTTATGATATTGGACCCATGTTCAATACTAATAGATCTTAATTAAATTATAAAATGGAAAATAAAATTATTTTGATAATAACAAGAAGGAACTTTATCCTATAGGAGTTTCCTCCACTTATTATTGAAGTTAGAACTAAAGAAGAAGAAGAAGTAGTTTCTGTAAAAGAGAAACTTAGTGATACTCAAGTTGACCACCAAGTACATTCTGTTAATGTTATTGAACTAAGGAGCCTGAGAATGTAATTTCTCCTATTAATATTCCATGACCTTTTGTTAGATTATACTTGTGTCCCATATAAGAATACAGGTTTTTGTTAAAGTTGGTGAGAAAAATAATCTTACATTTTTCAATGGTGCCTCTAATTTTGTTATGATACCTATAGTAAACAAATGTGTATATGTATTCTTATCCAAGTGAAGAAGTTAAATATGTAAATGTTTTCTTCTCCATATTTAAATTAGTTGATTCATATGAGGAATATAATAAGGACACCCCTCAAGTTTTGAAACCCAAAATAAGAGGAGTAGAAGATAAACCTCATCTTGATGAATAAAGAATAGGAGGAGCATCCATGGTGCATGAAGAAGATAGGGAAGAATAATCCTTAGTAGTTCAAAGGACTGAAATAACTAAACTCTATAGTCAAATTCAAACCATTATAGAGAAGATGTTTTCTAAATTAATTCAATTTAAGGAAGAAATAGACATGTTAGGAATTTATATTAAAGAATATAGGTAATAAGTAAAATAGTTAAATTTTGATATAGTTTACAAGGAATATTTAGATATCATAAGGAAGATGAAGACCTATCAATTATATTATATCATAATTATCACAACAACTGAACCACATCCTATGCAACCTATTCAAATAGGTGGACCAGAACCATCTTATATACTATGATTTATGGAGGATAGTATTGTATAAGTTTCATTAACTTTGAATGATTTAAGTGAAATAATAGCATAAATTCATAGAGACTATGTGTCCTTGTAAATTGTTAAAGAAGTTCAAAGGAGTTTAACTTCTATGATCAGTGAGTCTCAAACTACAAACTGGGGTTTGAATCAAAGTATTGAAACAACTTCGACTGATGTTGTTGGTTTTGTTAAGGATAATGTTATATCTCTAATAGATACTTCATAAAAGGAAATTTAAGAATAAAATTTAATTATAAAATAACTAGATAACAGGGATTATCCTATTGATTATAATTTTAAGATTTGTTTTTCTAAGTTGACCAGACTTCATAATAGTTTTAAGGGATATCTTACATCTGATTCTGATAAATATTCTAAGTAGGATATTGAGTAATAAGTTTAAGTTAAAAAATATTCTTATAAGGGAAAAGTGGTTGTTGTTCCTAGTGATCTATATATTTTACCTCTAACTCTTTCTTATACTCATATGATTTCATAATCCCAATTGTAATTTCTATAGAATCTTCTAAATATATGTGGTACAAAGAAAGATCTTTAAGATGCTTACCAAGGGTTCAATTACAAGGTTTGTAATGGAGACATAAAATTTTATTTATTTTTATTGATATAAAATCATTAATAAAATTGATATGTGTGTATATACTCTATTTCATATGAGAGGTAGATGATCTCTAGATCCTACCCTTTCGGACATATATCTCGCAATGACGAAAAAGTTTTAGGATGCCATTAATCCTTATAACTCTTATAAGATAAAGAATCATAAGGATCATGAGAGATCTAGACTCTAATCTCTACGAATTACTTAATTTTTTAATGTTACTTTCTCAATTTAATCTAGGTTTGACAAATAGAAAGTTGAGAAACTAAATGATGTTATTAATGTTGGTTCCATAAAGGTTTTAAAGAAATATATTACTGGTATTGGAGTTGAATTTAGTTATAATATACCTGTTGGTACAATTTTTTATATAGATAAATATTCTCCTTTACCAACTTCTTACTTAACCCATAACCAAACTCTTTCTTTTAAGAAACACCCTCCTTTAACTAAACCTATAATTTATGAAGATCTAAATGACCCTACTCCCAAGCCTAAAGAGTGGCCTCTTTTTTTATATACATTATTTGGAATTATCGATAATATATTAATTTTATACAATTTAGTGTTATATTTTTGTTTTTCTGTCTATATTTAAATGTTTCCTTATAAAATTTTATTTCTTATTTAATATATGTTTTTAATTTTTTCATAAAAATCCATGACAAATTCTATTCATTTTAGTTGTTTTTAATCTTACAGTCTACTAATTTAGCGTTCTATATAGAATGTATTTTATATCAATCCATTTTCTTTCTTTTTATATATCACAAAAAGATTTATAGGATCTCATGAAACCAAAAATATTATCTCAAAATTTATATTTTCTCTACTCTATATGTTTATGTCCTTAAAATCTAATTTTTTGTTTAAATTGTTATGGATTTTGTGATCATTAGAAGGGGGATATTTTTGGACACACTAATGTTGTTCCAATATGTCCCAATATTTCATATGTTTTTATATTCACAATATCCCTATTTGTTTTACTAATAATTTCAACTTAAGTGATTTTAAGTGAATAAGTTATGTTTACATAAGTGTAATTTTGTTTGACAGCCTTTTAGTTAAAATATATTTTATTAAGTAATTTATCTTATAAGGTGTTAAGCTTGCAAAATTTATACCAATTAATTTATCCTACATGCTAAAGGAATTATCTTATGATAATTTGAATTAATTTTCTCAAAATAAATTCATCTTATTTGAAATCAAAGTGTCTTGCATTAGTATTTATTATTTGATAAATTAATTTCTCTTATGAGATTATCCATAACTAAATTATAATATGATGTGATTATATTATATTATGGTAGAAGTAAATAAACTTATGAAGGGAATCCATAAGTATATTATTCTATATTCTTAGAAAATCAAACTTTTTATATTTTAGTAAAGTCAATTTTCTTATGAGATTTAGAATCATCATATATGGACCTAAATTATCTTACATGCACTCAATTTATAAAAGTATTATCTTATATGAACAATGTTTTAATACAAAATTATCCCACAAAGATAGAATTATAATACAAAGAGTTTAACAATCACATCCATATTCGAATATTCATAGGGAAAAATTTATTTTTAAGGAGAAAAAGTATTAATCGAGTTTAGTAAAGTCATTTTATTAGAGGACTTGATAAATAAATTATTTAAAGTAAATGTATTTTAAATCCTAATATTATTTTCACTATTTAATTTTATTTTGGAGATACTTGTTACCATTTCATTATTCCAAGAAAATTCTACCCTTACATTTTTTTTATTAAAATTGATGATGCTGAATGAAGAAAGGATGAATTATATAAATATTTTTTTCCAAGAAAATATATAGTTCCAAGGAAGATAAAATATTCTATTAATGGATACCTCTATGTTTTCCATTTTTTGAGAATAAGGTAAAATGTAAGGAAGAATCTTGTCTTTTTATATTATTATATTCACTCTCACCCATTGGTATTCATCCATTAGTTTTAATTCAAAATAATCTACAGTAGCTAGAGCCAAAACTATTGAAAAACTATATTCACTCAAGAAAACAAAGTGTATAGTATATTTTAAACAAGATTATTTTTTTATTTATAAAAAATTTTAAATAAAAACTTCTACTAATTTTGTGCATTAAAGTTACATCAACAAGAAAATGAATTTCTTTATACCTACTTCATAGACTAATACTCCTCTCAATAAGTTTGATTATATATCATTTTCTCCTTGCAACTGTGATGAACCCCTAAAAGTTTCTAAATCTATTTTATTTAAAAAATTAACACTCCTTGTATTAAGTGATATGAGGGACATCCATAGGTATTGTGTAAAGGGATATCATAGTGAAATATCTTGGTACCTTTGTAACAAGTTTTAGTTTCTTTCACTCTACTATTGAGATCTCGGAGAAACTTACAAGTTTATTGAATATTACTACACTCAAAGAGATATTTTTGGTGGAGTGAAATATGGGATATTTTTTACACCGTACTACTATAAATATCACGTTTCCTTCTTCTATTATTTTCTTTATTTTCACTATATATCCAATTTAGAATATTGGTTTAGGTTTAAAAAATATTTAAGAGGGTGGTTTTATGTTAGTGGAAATTTTAAGAGCTCAATTCACCCCTCTTGAGTCTTTATGTAAATATATGGGACAATAATATGGTAGTTGATACATTGATTCATAAGGTGTATGGGGTCATGGTTAATGAATTATAGGTGGAATGGAAACTCATGATCCTCTTTGAAAAAATTCATTTGGATGTTGTTGAATGGGGTGATTATATGATTTTATCTAGTGTGTTATTTACACCAAATTTAGAATGTGTTACTATTAAGGATTCTATAAATGGTATCCCTAGATGAATGGTTAAAATCACTAGATTTGGATTTGTGTATTCATAAGAAGATGATGGTCCCTTTCTCAATGAGAGAGGTAGTGTTGAAAAAATATCATTATTCAAATTGGACAGTTCAGCCCCATGCTAATAATATGTGTATAGATTTGAAACAATTTTTTTTATGTGACATGAAAAAGGATTTTGTATCATATTTTTTAAAATATCTCACATATGAATAGGGGTAGAATAAGCATAATAAGTTTGAAATACTATTTTAATCATTACCTATACCAGTTTAAAAGTTAGATAAAATAGTTATAGATTCTGTGGAAGCATTGATAAAGATCTTCAGGAAGCATGATTACATTGGGGTGGTTGTTTATTAACTATCCAAATTGAATAAATTCATGTCAATTCAAGAGAATAATTCAATATAAGTCTTATAAATGATATATTTTTGAGAAGTGATGAATATTCATGGTGTACTGACATCAATCATATTTTATAGGGATCCCTGGTTTGGTTATTTGGTTTAGAAATCTATGAAAACAACTATAGATACACAATTGATTTTTAGTATGGTATATCAACCTTGGACCGATGTTCAGTCTAAGAGAACAATCAAGATATTTTTAGACATTATTTAATCATGTGTTATAGATATTTATGGGTCTTGGGAGGATCATCTTCCTTTGGTTTATATTTCATACAATAATAGTTATCAAAGTATGGTGGGAATATATCTCTTTAAAGTATTTTTCATAAGGCCATTTCATTCTTATTTGTGTTGGGAGGAAGTGAGAGATGCTTATTTGGTGGATTTGAGTGTTGTTCAGAAAACCCATTATAATATTTAGTTTATTTGAAAGTGTATGGATATGGATCAGGTCTAGTTTAAGTATTATAATAACAATCACTAATTAACTTTATATTTTTCTATGGATGATCATGTATTTATAAATGTGACATTGAGGTTGGGCCAGAGAAGGATCATGAAGTAAGAAATGTTGATTCCTAGGTATATGGGTTTTTTAAAAGAGATCAAGAATATTAGGGATGTGGCATACTAGTTATAATTTTCTCCTCGATACAGTTCTATGTATGACATGTTTCATGCTTATCAATAATGGAAGTTAATTCCTGACCTTTCATAGGTTATTAGTTGGAATTTGGTTGAGTTAGATCCAAATGAAACCTTTTTTGAAAATCCCATTATTATTATGAACCATCGAGAGAAGGTGTTGCAGGGTTGAGTTACCTTGTTAGTATGTGTGCTTTGACAACATGGTATGGTACATGAGGAGACATATAGGAGGTAGGCCTTGATGCATCAAAAGTGGATTGACCCATTCACTAATAAGGATGAAATATAACTTTCTAGAGGATATAAATTTCTATGGTGTGGTGAATTATAGGGACCCATTTTTCATACATAGGGGTTATATTCGATTTATTTTGATTTTAGGTAGGTTTACCAATGAAATTGGGTATTTTTAGAGGTTTTTTGGGATTTTCATGTTTGAGTGCATAGTCACCAGGTCCATACAGAATTTTCAGGTGGGATCATGGAATATGTTTGAGTAGATATAACACTATACAGGGTTATTGAGGGCCATAAAACAGGGCCTTATAGGTGATAGATTTTTAGGGTAGTGTGATTTTGATGATCACTATATGGTCACCCAAGACTATATAGTTAGGTCGTGTAACCCCTTAAAAGCTCCCCAAAATTTAATTTTAAGCCCAATTTATGGATTTAACTTATATTCTCTCCCTCTAAAAAAATTCTCTCAACCGACAGGTTGATTTTTGATGTTTCTATTCCTATAAATCTATTTTTCATTGACACTTGGTGGATTTGGTGTTTAGATCTAATTTAAGGTCCTCCAAATCCTCTCCTATACTCCAATATTAATTTCTATTGGTGGAAACCCTAACCAGAAAATGTTTGGGTGATTTTGGATATAAATGGTAATTCTAATTTGGTTATTTTGGTTCTAAGGATTTTAAGAGGCAAAAATTGATCTTATATCTTGGTTTTTATGGCACATATTAATGGTATCACTAGATATTAGGTAGGTGGCTTCTCATATAAAACAAGTGCATAAATATCCAATGGATTTGGCGTGTCTTTACTATATGATTAAATTTTTTAGCTATTGTTATGGATTTTGTTTGTAAAAATAAGAGGTTTTTGGTGCGTGTCTTTTTAATTAAATAAAAATTAGTTATTTTCTAGATGCATGAGTGTTTTTAGAAAAATGGGTTTTTTTGTTGAGTTTCTTTGAATATTAAATTGTGGCATTATATTTTCTAGTGTGTTGATTTAGTTTTTATTTTATTAATTTTTTTATTTTTTGGTGTTGGGTTGTGATTTATTTTTATTGGTAATGGTTGTGATTGGATTAGTGATTGGTTTGATTTTAATGGATTAGACATGAGTCTTGGTAACTCCATATTACTTGTGGGGACCTTGCTGGTGATGGAAATGTTATGTGGTGGAAACCCACACTTGGGTGTGGGGACCTTATTCGAAACAACAAGGTGAGGTTTAGGGGTTTTAAATCCTCTCATGAGTAGGTAATACCATATGTTTTGGTTGGGTACACATGGCCTAGGTTTCCCTTGGGTTTTTTGATGACTTGGGTGCATGAGTTAGATTTATGAATTATGTTTATGTTTTTTTGTTAGTGATGCCTTCCAATAGTGTTTATTATTGATTATTATATTGTTTATTATGGTTTATAATTATTTTTATGGGTTTTAATAAAATTAAATGGGATAGGGAATGTTTATTAAAACTCATCTTAGCTTGAAATTGTTTAAACATGTTGAGGTGAATGGGGGGAATTAGGGAAATCCTACTGGGTCTAGTAATCACCCCCTATTATCCAATTCTGATGGATGAGTAGATTACATAAATCATGGAATAGGTAAGGGTAATAAATCTTTTTTTAATAGTTATGGATCATAACAATGACTTGGGAGCTATAATGTAGGAGGAGTTTTGATTAGTGGCATGAAACATGGATTTTCTAGGGAGTCTTGGTGGAGTGGGTTAATCCCCATTTTGGGGAGTTGTATTTTTGGAAAAATTGAATATTAATTTTCAGTTGAATGTTAAATTTTATTTTTTTTGTTATTAAACTAATTATTTTGGTAAATGTTTTTATTATAAATCATATGATCCTGGATATATATTCTGCTATTGTGTTTTATTTTGCATAAAGGTTTTGTATGTTTGATTTATAGACACATGATATTGAAATTTTGATAATGTTTATCATGGATATGGTGTGAGATATGTGGGTAAAATGTCACATAATGATATTTTATAGACCACAATATTTATTGTTAGCATTTAAAAATCAAATGGATACACTTAATGCATAATAACACTTCAACTTAACCCAGGGGTGGTTAAGGGGAGATATGTTGGGTCAGGATGTTTCAAGAGATATGTGGAGTGATGTAAATGATAAGATATTTCCTTATAGGAAGTGAATTTTTTAGTTATCTTATCCACATAATGACGTATTGTGAGAAGCATAATGTTACTTAGAAGGAGAGGAACCTAAGAGTCAACAATGGGGAATGAGTGTATATCTTACACCTTAACGAAGAAACCCATTTCATAGATATTATTTTCATTATTTTAACTTTGGTCACAAGGTGGTGAATTGTATGTACTAGAGTTATAAAAATTATTTATATAGAAGTCAAAGGAGGATGAATATAGAGCAAATGGTTTCAATTTCATTGAATATTTTTTTTGACTTTAGAAGAAGTGGAATATTATGATATCACTTCATGTGTTGAAAACAATGAGGAGAGATAATTTTATGTGTTAAATTTGAAGTTATATCATGGAAATAAAAAAAGGAAAATAGGAATGAGATCTTGGATGAAATTATATCAAAGCAATGAAGAACAACAACACATAAATCATTAACCTGGGGTTTTCATTCCACATGAATGGAAACATGGAACTCTTGAATAATGTGAAGGTATTTGTGGATATCATAGTTCATTTTGGTAATGATATAAAATTAAAAATAAAAGGAACTGGGAAAATAACCTAGATAGATATTAGTTAAAAAATATATAAGTGATATATGTGGATGGTCTGCGACATCACCTTTTGAGTGTTAGATAACTTTATGAGACATGACATGAAGTTGAATTCAATCAGAAGGGATTTTTAATCAAAATAAAGTTGGAAAACTTATTGATGAAAGGTTGGATAAAAAATGATAACTAATACAAAGTGGATAGTAAGGTGAACACATGTATCCTCGTGGTGTAATAAGGGAACAATCTATTGTATCTAATAGTCAAGAATATAAATCAATAAAGTATGGGAATTTATTAAAGTTGAGGGTTGTAGTGGGAATCCAAAATTTGATACATGAGTGGGAGAAGAATTTTGAAGCCCATGTAAGTGGAAATATACTGATAATTACCTATATAAAAAAGAAAAAGAGCACATAAAATCTCTTATACCTTATCCGAAATAATGTGTGTTGTCCCATGAAGGTTTATGGAACACATGGTGAGACATACATTATTTTATTTATTTATGATTATAGTATAATGGGTTGTATATGATGAAGATATACCTTAAATATATATATTCATATGATGTGTTTATGATATATCATATGGTATTATATGGGTGCGTCATAGGGTATGACATAAATGTTGAAAATGTAATGTTTCATTCCTTTGGGTATATTGTTTAATACGATATGAAGATATAATATTTAAACTGTATAGGATAGTTGTAGGGTAAGACATGGGACTATCTCATGTTAGTGTTATTTAGAGTATTGTATTGTATGATTCATATAACATCTTATGATTAAGTTTGAAGTTAAAATGTTAAGTGTTAATATTCAATAATCTTCCACATAAGGCTATCATTAATAGAATAAATTCATGGGAGAATCAATAATTAATTTATATGAAATCCATGAGAACATCAAAATAATTAATCAAATGTTATGTAATATACGAGTAAATGTATACAAAGGCTCAAGAGTGTCATGTGTCCTAGATAAATAAGGCCGAGCCATTGAGATGATGATCATTTGAGTGGACGTAGACTCATTCTAATTCACTAATATATCTCTCACTCCCCTTTATTTACCTAAAAAGATACTATTATATCATGAGGTAAAGAAGTGTCCTTCCTAAAAATTGGGTGATTCAGGTCATCTCATGGATACACCTCAAATGGAAGAGACCTTTGGCTGTTCCTTAGTGATTGTTATCAAAAAATTGATTGAAGATATGAAAAACATCAATCTATAGTGAAAGGTATATGCTATTAATTTAGTTTATAAATGGTTTTAGTCCTACATATATTTGTGATATTAAGTTTGAGGTTTCTAATTATTTCATCTATATTTAATAAATATTATTCAATCCTTAGATTCCCTTCAGTGGTACCATGCTTATTGATTATCAAAATCATTTTTAAAATGAAGAAGGAATGGATATTATGTTTCTTGTTTTAAAATATGGTATAAATTTTGAACCGTGGTTTATTTTATGATATGGGATATTATAAAAAAATATTTATTTATTATATGGTTGGTCTTATGATATATGATATCATAAGCTATGATATGGTCACCTAGTATGACATGTGATATTATAATAGGTGATACATTTTAAATCCTTTTTTTCACTATAAAATTATATATTATATAAGGAGTTATTGATAATGATAGTTCCTATTTCATGCTTCTTAAAATAACATCATACCCTAGGGATGATATCAGGGCTATAATAAAATAGGACTCCACCGGTTTTTGATGACAATATCACCTGTCAATCTTAAACTATGATATATAAGGTTAAGTTCCATACCACTAATTATAATATGGGGATATAATTGAATTTTATAGATAATTTAGGATAATCTCTCAAATTTCATGAGATTGAAATAATAAAAAATTCTACAGGCCAAAATACTTACCATATCTTATGATATAGACTATATTTTTGAATATGGTATATTAGAAAAATTATATTTTTTAAAAATTTTAAAAAACCTTCACCAGTGCAGTTCCCCTGCTTCATTCTATATATAGGGGTAGGTGGGATTGAAACCATACCAAAAAGGTTTTTATAAATGTTATATAGGTTTAAAGTGAATATTACCTAGTGAATAATTAATAAAGCATTTATAAATTTAAAGTAAAAATAAAAAACATTTATATTAATTTATAAATTGTTCATAAATGATAATATATAATATTTATATTGAATGAAATTATTGAAAAATTATTTAAAAAATTCCAAAATGTGTTTTGGGTGATGTGATAAAAAATTTAAATAAATTCAATATGAGATTTTTAATTTATGTAATTTTTTACATAAAATATGAAATATTTATTATTTAATAATAATGTGTTAAAAAATTATCTCATACTGTGAATATATAGGAGTTCATAATAAATCCATGTAAATAATAATATTAAATGTTTATTTTTAATAAAAATGTATTTATCAAGTCTATCCAACCTAAATTATAAAGTGTTTATAAATTTCTTATTTATAAATTATTCCTAAATTTTTTATCTAATGTTTAAATATAGGAATTGTACATTAATTTAATCTAGTCCATTATTTGTTATTAATGAATATAAATTTTATATTGTTAATTATGATGCATTATTTTGTTTAAAATTATTAAACTAATTCATTTAATTTCATACACAAATCTAAGTAATCACATGATAGATGTGATAATTAATTTAGTTTTCTTCTATATAAACCCTGGTTTGTTCATGAGTTGTGTAAAGAGTTACACAACATTATGATTTAAGAATATTTATTTGGTGGAAAGATATGGGATTTAAACCTAAATAATTAGAATCATGAATTCATGTAAATGTAATACATGAGAAAAGTAAGTGAGATTAAATCCCCTTTAAAATACTTATTTTTATATTCCTTCTAAATCAAAACTTATTAAGACAATCAACATATTAATGGGTAGGTCATACTAAAGTTGGGTTCCCCTAAAATATCTTGTGTATTGAAAGAATGTAATGAAATATTATGATAGTATTAGGTGCCCAGTTTTTTCATTTTCTTTAGGTTACATTTATAAGGGAAACAAAAATAGGATTAGGATACTAGTTGAATTATTTTGAGTGAATCCATATGATAGGTTAGTGTAAAGAGTTATCCAATAAACTATCTGAGAGTTATATTTGATATGATTGATATAATTATCATCATATATTGATAAGTAATTGTATAAATTATAAAGTAGATCAATTATTAGTGAAATGTGTATCTTGGATTAGTAATTGATATATTGAAATTTAAAAGGGGTTATTATTTTAATAGGATCACACTTAATAAAATTCCTTATTAAATGTATGTAAAACATGATACTAATTTGATAAAAATTTATATTTTAGATATAATGACATCATTATCATCAATCTTAACCTTGATATTGATTTTATAAAATAAAATCATAATTTAAGTAACTTATTTTACTTGAATAGAAACTTAAGAAATATTCTTAAGAAAGAATAAAAATTCTATATTTTCTAGAATCACCTTTATAAGAAAACTAATGTTAAACTAGTTCAATAATTCTATTTATATTCTTGTGGGAAGTATGGAATAATTCACTTAAGGTTTAAAAATAATTTTATTCAATGTGAAAAAATAAAATTTAGTTCCCCTCATATATTTAATATGATTAAGTACTTTAATAACTTAGAGATACTAGGGTTTCTTTCTATGGTATTCATTTTGTAATAATTTTTTAAAATGTTCCAATAATGTTAATGAGTTTGATAAAATTCTTCTATATTTTTTATAGGTTTGAAGATATATGAGCATGAAATATAATGTCTAAACTCTAGTACTATATTGAGAGTAAAAGAGGGTAAAGGTTTGAGTTAGATAAAGAATATTGGGAATGTTTAATAGCTAGCTTTGGTTATTGAAACCTAAGAGTAATGTTATATATAAGGATAAATGATTTCATATGTGATGGAATTATTCATAATAACTAAAAGGGTATTTATAAACACTGTTGGGTGACAATGTCAGGTATTAATGTCAAATAAATCAATTATTTATTTTTAAAGAGTATATGATACTAAATGTATAATGACCCAAAATAAACTTACATATTTATTTAATCATTTTACATGAATAATCATTTTTTCATAAAAATAGTCACAAAAACTAGATAATCCAAGTTTTAGTGTATTTTATTAATAGATACATAAGTAAAAAATGTGAAAATTTCTCTAAAATTGAACAACACAAGACTCCCTTATAGAATTATCATAATTTATACTCATCTTCATAACTCCACAAAGAGAAAAATAATAAAATGGTGACCTCAGTTTATCAGTAGGGGAAAATATATAAACCTATCATGAAGGGTTAGATCAAAATAATATGAGGAAACATGATAATGGGAGAAATATATTCTTAAAAGATCATGGAACATTAATCATTTTACATAAGTCATGATAGAAATACATGTAGTCACAAATGAACAAGCATATACCATGGAAAACATTTATGGAATCATGAGATATTAAGCATGATTTAAGGAGCTCAATCATAGGCACACGATTATGAAATAATAGTGTAAAATAAAAATAAGAATAGAAATCATATTTCAAGGCTACCCACCAAGAAATTCATGACATAGTATGCTTGAGATAATCACCCACACACCTTCTTGATCTTGGGATAATCCTTCTATGTTCCCACAGGCTTGGGATAAAACCTCATGTGTACCACTTTGTCTTAGCATAAATCCTTCTATGTACCCTTTGTATTGTGTTAATTTCTACTTTATACCCTTTGTATTGGGATAAATTCTCATGTGTACCCTTTGGCATTGGATAAATACTACCATTTAAAATTTAGAATGGGATAAATCATCTTGTGTACCCTTTGGCTTGGAAAAAATCCACCTATGTACCCTTTTAGGCTCAATATATATAAAAATTACCAATAAATTAGAGATATATATTGGAACCCACCCATAATCATCCATACAAATGGTTCCACTTGAAAAAAATTCATTAAACACATTATAAATAACCCATTTAAAGAAAAATGTATTTCAAAACATTTCTATATGGTATCACTAAAATTGAACTCAAGATTGTAAATGACTGATACCCAAAATTCAATCTCCCCAAAATAGTATTTATTAAGAACATTTATAGGGTAAAAATTTAATATAAATTTCCAATAAATAAGGCATTTATATAAAAATAGGAAAATGGTAGTGAAATTTTAAGTGTTTTGTAGAAAAAACATTTAAATTTTGATTATGTTATAAAGTTATGGTTCACTTTAAAAAGTAATTTTAAGTAAAATTACTTATGAGAAATTTAAAATAAGTAATTTTCAAAATAAATATTTAGAAATAAATATCAATAATTAAGTGTTGGAAATTATATAAAGGTTACAAAAAGGTGTAGTGAAATTTTTTTGAAAACTTTTACATTTAAAAATAATCTTCAATATTTGATCCTTGAAAAAGAGATAAGAGTTTCAAAAAGATGAAGTAAAAAATTTAGAAAAAACTTAATTTTGAGAAGGATAATTACATAATATATCCTTTAAATGACATAAAAATTATCAAAATAAATGTGGAGTGGAAGATAAAATATTATATTTTGAAAGCATATAAAGCCTTTTTAATATTTTGAAACACCTTTATTGAAAACCAATATCATAAAAAGAGTAAAAAGACTTAGTTTTTAAAAAATTTGAATAAAAATATAGAGTTCACATGAAATAAAACATAATTAGGTTTACAATTATAAAGGATACCATTGTTTTTAAAGGAAAATATGTATAAAGAGGGGAAATTTTCATTAAAGAGAACGAGAATTATTCTTAACAATTATATATTTTTAGGGAAGAGATTCATTAAGCTAAAATATTTAGATTAAAAATTTATTCTCCTCACTGAGTAAGATAATTACCATTAAATAAAATATTATGGTTGAAAAAACCAATCTTGTAATAAGTAAGTTGAAAAAAATAATTATAACTCAATGAAGGGGGTTGTGCTAAGAAAAACACTTTCAACTTTGGTATCTTTAGAATCAGAATAAATATGAATAAAGAACATGATATGGATCTTTAAACCCAAATAATTAAATTATTTGGTAAAAATCATTAATTAGGTAGTAAGAACACCATTTTAAAGATAACATGGTTCTCAATAATAAATATGTCTCAAGAAATAAAATTTGAGACAAAGAAACCCTTACCTTGAATTTATGCTAAGCTGATCACACTCTATCCTCATGTATAACAAAAATAAAAATCCTAATCACATATTTTAGAAACTTATTAATGTATATAATCTTTTATAAACTTCATTTAAAATTATTACCTATATGTTTATTAGTTAGTTATTATATATTTTCAATAATGATGGTAAAAAAGGATGATGGTGCTGGTGTATGTTGATGACATAATATTTGGTGAATAGAATAACGCTTAGTGAAAAAAGTTCATAGAATTCATGAAAAGTGAATTTTAAATGCCAATGATTGGTGAAAAAACATTTTTTCTTTGTTTACAGGTGACATAAGAAAAGAGTGACACATTTATTTCTCAATGAAAATACCCCACAGAGGATATGAGAAGATTTGGAATGGATAATTCTAAGGAGATGATGAATCCAGTAGCTAATCGAATGAAACTATCATGGGATGATGAAGTAAAAATGGTTTGTGCCACTGAATATAGGTAGATCATTGTAATTATGTTATACTTAACAATGAAATGACCAAATATTTTTTTTCCATATGGGAAGCAACACAATATCATTGTAATACCAAGGAAATCCACTTACTTATAGTGAAAATAATACTTTAGTATATCAAGGGCACGATGTATTTAAGTTTGAATCACAATGAAAAATCTTAGCAAGAGTTATTGGGATACACAGATAAAGATTGTGCTGGATTATTAGATGATATAAATCAATATCTGGTGGTTCATTATATCTTGGAGGATTGTGTATTTCTTGGGTAATTAAGAAAAAAGATTTCATTTTGTTGAGAACTGAAGAAGCTGAATATTTTGCAGCTACTCAATATTGTACAGAGTTATTAAGGATGAAGAATAATATTGATGATATGGGAGTTTAAGTGAAGTCTCTGATAATAATCCATTACAATAATTGAAGTTATATAAATCTAAGAAAAAATCAAGTCCACCATTCAAGGAAAAATCACATTGAAATCAAGTAACATTTTATCAAGAGAAATAGGATCATGGGATATAGAGGTTGGAGTATGTGCCTACATAACTAAAATTTGAAAAATTCTAACAAAGGCCTTACCCAAAGAATAATTTGAATAACATTTACTAGATTTGTGAGTTTAGTCGAATCCCCGTACTTGAAAAAGTGTGGATGTGAGACCCCCTATCCCTAAGTTATGGCGTGTTCTTTACCTTACTGCAGACCACAAAGGAGTGATCTTTGGGTTCATTGAAAAAGGGGGAGAAATTCCAGATAATAAAGGGGAGAATATGATAGGGGAGATTTTAAGTAGGGAGAGTGTCAAAATTTTTAAGATTTCATGTTTTTCAAAAACCATGCACTTATTCTATGACATGATGCATATTTAGTGTTATGAGGAAACAAATCATGGCTATCAGAGCTTATCTTGGACATCTTTAAGCATTACAAAACATGAGAACCCAAGAAGTGAATTAGAGATATTTTTAAATATTATTATGATAATGGTGATTGATAAAATGATATATATCATGACAGATAGAGTTTGTGATGAAATAATTTGACTAGTTTTAGTAATGAACTGTTTCATTGATGAGATTTTATGCTACTCTTGTTTCTCACATCAAGCATAGATCATGTGGGATTAGAGCGTGTGTGGATTAAATATTTTATTTCTATCTAAATCACCAGATGTGGATAGTGGTATAATAAGAAAAAATATTTAATGAGGTGTCATAATGTGAAGCATTGTCAACAAACAGAAATGGGATATTTTTGGGAAAGAATCCCTCAAGGTTACATTGCAATATTTTTGGGTTGATTCTGTTTGTTTACAAAGTAGGTTTCCATGGTTATTTGTGGTGTTCTAGAGATATTATTGAAAATATATGTTGAAAAAGATCCAAGACAAAGGAATTAATTCCCTAGAGGCAGTACAAAAAGTTTATATATAAGGTGGCGTCGTATCCCAGTGTTTTACAAATTTTTGGGTCCAAAATTTAGAGAATGGAGAAAGGTGTTTTTGGTAAAGGAATTTTCACACAAAATTTAAGCCAACTTGGAATGTTGTGATAATGGAATGTTTTAGGATCACCACATCAAAATATGGGAAATGAAAGAATTGCACAAAAGATTTTAATTTTTATGAAAGAGGAGTTTGTGTGAAAAAGAAATATTTATGTGTTCCCATGAAATATAGATGAATTTATCCACTTGAAAGAGATTTAATCACCCAATGTGATGTCAAAAATGGATTTTCACTCTTGGGGGAATGTTGTACGCCAAGCAGCCGATGGGAAAGAAACTTTTTATAGGGTTTTCCGGGTCTATAATGTAGTGTCTACAACCATCATTTCAGTAGATCAACTTATAGAGAAAATTAGTTCTTTGAATCATGTAAGAAGTGTGTGAAAATGTAGTTTCTTGTAGAAAATAGAGTTATTCACAAAAATAGAGTTGCACACAAAACATAAAATTTGCGTGCAAGTGGGTTTTCCACAAAAAAGTAAATTTTTTCACACAAAGTGATAAAGTTGTGTGAATGGAATACAAAGTTTGCATGAAAGATAAAAGTTTCCCAACAATTTTGTGGTAAAGGGATATTCATTGTGTATATGAATTTAGAAATTAATGATACACTAAATGAGGTAAAAAATATATTGATTGAAGAGATGAAAGTGGATTATTCTAGAGGAGAAATGAGAACACTTCAATTGAGAGATAAATGAGCCTTAAAATTATTATTGGTTGTAAAATTGGAGGGACAATGAGTCTGATCTAAACACTGTAAAGTTAGTGAATCTAGGAATAGAAGTGATCTAGCCTGAAATTTTTTTTTGGTAGTGATCCTTATTATATTTGGTATATCTACACATCACCATTGTATTATCTTTGGATATAGCCTAGTGAGGGTGGACCAAGTAAAATTTTTGTTTCTTCTCCATGATTTTATTTCTATTCATACATTTCTATAAGAAAGGGATATGGAAGAGTGTTTTGTTAAATGATGAAATAAGATCTGAAGGGGCATTTTTTTTAATTTTTCATACCCTCATTCACCCCCTCTTATGGTATTTAACCAAGTTGGGATAACACTACCCATTAAGGCTCATTGAAATCACATTTGGATGAGAATAAAATAAATAGGATGTGGTGTTGAGGTTAGGGAAGGTAAATGGTCAAAAAAATTGAAATATCCAAGGCTTATATATTGTGAGGATAAGGGGTGGTGAGGTGTGATATTTATAAGGGGAGGAAATGTTTGTTTTTTAATATTATATTCATTAGTTCATTATTTTGGATCAATACTATCAATATTATTGATTATTGTGACAATATACAGTAAATTATTCAAGTTATTTCTAACTCATGGTTTCTTACATCAACCATGACTCAAAAATTCATGCATTTATCTTAAAATGTTAAATATCACATTTTATCGTATTTCACTATTCACAAAAAATTTAACTATTTTATAAAAACACCAAAAATTCACCATAAACATTTTTTTACATGTAGATTACAAAAATGAAATGAATTTTATGAAAACAATTATCTAATTATGAGAAATTTAATTTTAAATAACATCCTCATTTATTTGAACAATACCAATTTTAATATTATGATCAATTTTTCAACCCTTTAAAAAATTACTTAAGGTCTCATAAAATTATATTATCATTATAATACAAGTTAATATTAATTTATAAATCCTTTTTTTTAAATAATATTTCTTTTAAATCATTATATTTTTTATACTAATGAAAACAAGACTTATTTGTTTTATAAAAATACAGACACTTTTTTTTATCATTTTTAAAAAATTTATTTACTTTTATCATGATATAAACATGTTATATTTTCATTTTATAAGATACATAAATATTATTTTACATTTCCATTAATAAGATCATTATTAAAATAATCAGTCTATTAATCCAAACTACCAAATTACTATTCTAATGGTTAAGTTACAATTCCAACCACCAGATTACTATTTCAATGGTTAGATTTTCAATAGTCATATGGGATCCATAATTTTTATAAATACCTAACATTTCATTCATTATTCATTCACTTATAATTTCTCTAAAGGTTACATATATTTTCATTTTCAATATGAATATTTTGTTACTAATATCTTATCTTCTTTCAATAGTGTTGTTCAAGAGTGCAGTTATTTTAGTGGATTAAGCAGATCCAAATTTTTATATTTGAGTTATCTTATTTTCTATTTTTATCCTATTGTAATATTTTAAATTATTATGGTCAATTTTTTCTTCAAATTTAATGCTTAAATTAATATAACATTTTTTTGGGTTTCATCATATGGTGCATGTGCATTATGCTGCATTGCTAAATATTTCATAATTATAAGAAGTGGAATTACATTAATAAAATTATAGGTTTTAAAATTATTCCCCTTTATGAAATTTCTCACTTAAAATTTCATTTTACATACTTAGGTGAAAAATGTGAGGGTACTTATTCTTCTTGGCTTCCTCTGGTTCCCATGTTTCCTCCTCATACTTATGGTTTCACCACAGTACTTTGACTAGGTGAGTTTTTTTGTTGCATGAAACTTTATATCTAGAGTTCAATATCTTCACCAGATACTCCTCATAAGAGGGATTATTTTCCTACTGCACCACCTTTGAATTCATTAAATATTAGGGATATAGTATGTACTTCCCAAATCTCATGACTCTCCTCCAAAGAGATATATAGAGGAACACTATCTACCACCACAAAATCTAGGCCTCATTGATGATTGTCAGCATAACTCTTCTATCAAATTTGAGCGGCCTTGATGTGATTCTAAATTGTCTTGACATTTTATACCATTTTCTCAACCATTTTGGGACATAATATATTTCATTCTCCAACCTCATCTCATCATGTAGGTATTATACATCTCTTCCCATTAAGGACTTCATATAGATCCTTCTATATGATTTAATAGAAACTATTATTGTATAATAACTCAATTATAGGAATATGTTGATCATATCATCCTTTTAAGTACATAGATATTGTCCTCAAAATTTCCTCAAGTTTCTAGATAGTCTACTAAGATTGAACATTAGTTTGAGAATGATAATCTGTAATAATGTTCAACTCAGTGTCTAGATCATATTGGATATTTTCCAAAACTTAGAGGTAAATATCATATCTTGATCAGATACAATCAATAATGGTGTCCCATGAAACCTCACCACTTATTTAATTCTTATCCTTGAAAGTTGATCAGGTTAGAAATCCTATATTATTACAATGAAGTGACCAATCTTTATAAGATGACCCACTACAACCCATATAACATTATTGCCTCTTGATGTCTTTAGAAGTCATGTTTTCCTATTTACATATAGGTATGGGTAATGGTTGCATCGCCCTTTCATCTCAACATTCACCTACTGATATACCAGGACATTTGATGTATATTATATGATCTAATTCTTTATATTTCCCCACCAATAGTGCTCTCAAAGATATCGATACATCTTCATTATCCCTGAGTGGATGGAGAAGGTCAATCTATGTGAATCGCTCAAAATATACTTCTTTATCATATGATTTCATGGTATCCATAGTCATGACCCAAATCTTATAACCTCTTATTTATCAAATTTAAACTCCAAGGATTTCCCTTTTCTTATAGATCCCACCATATTCTGTATTTCCATATTATCTCTTTGAACAACTTTTATATTCTCTATAAGGGATAGTTGAGCAATCACCTGAGAATTGAATGATGATGTTCATTCCATTATGATTCCCATGTCCATACTTTGGAAGTTCAATAAGATTGGACCCTTATCAATACTTATAATTGATAAGGTCACATTATCCTTTTTATATAGATCATCTACCAATTTATTTTATATCCTAGAATGTTAGTGAATTAAGAATTCATAGACCTTGATCAGCTCCAAACATAATTTCTGAAACATATTAATCTCCTTCCATGTGAGTATATATTTTAGGATCTTATGATTCATATATATTTCACAAATATCCCCATAGAGATAATGATACAATATTTTTAATTAAAAGATCATTGAATCCAACAATAGATAATTTTTTAGGTAGTTTTTCTCATGAAATTTCAACTCCCTTATGGAATATGTAATCACTTTATCATTTTGGATTAGTACATAGCCCAAGTACTTCTTTGAAGCATATCTGTCTACCTTGAAAACTTCCCTAGAATAGATTAGTGTGAGTAATAGTACATTAATAAGACTACTTTTCAATACCTTGAATATTTATTCACATTTATCAATCCAATTTTTTTACCCCTTTCTGAGTTAGGTAGGTTAGAGGGATTAAAAATGACAAGAAGTTTCTCACAAATTGTCAGTAATACCCATATAGTATAAGAAAACGTTAGATCTCTCTCATAGATGCTATTATGGGCCAAAACTCAATGGAATTTTTCATATAAGGGTCCACATATATCTCTTTGATGGTGATAATATTCCCCAAAAATGATACTTCCTCCCTCTAGTATTCACATTTACTGTACATTTTATATAGCTTATAACACCCTTAGTTTTAGCTAAATAACCCTTTATATATGTACTCTGAGCTTATAAAATACATAAGTTATTTTTAGGGAGTTTCTAGAAGTTTTATACATGTTTTGGAAGTGTTTATATAGGTGTAAGGTTTGTGCATGGTTAGTAAAAATCGTGCACCACTTCCAAAAAACCGTTTAACATGTTTTGGGAGTAACTGGGTAGGCACAAAATTGGCTCATTGTTTTTCCAAACAATGTGATTGCCTAGGTAAAACTATTCAACTTGAAATATAGGGAAAATAAAGATTGAATCACAATTATTAAAACTGTATGAGCCAATTACATGAGGTGTGGACTTAAGGAAGTAGCAGTGCACATGTTTCCAAATTGTGTAGCCTAACCTTGTGATATATAGATGGCACCCCGAAATTTGTGGATCTAATAAAAATTAACTTATGATTCCCTCCTTAATCAAATAATTTATCTAAATCTATGAATCCTTTTTCTCCCTAGGATTTAAAGATGATCCCTTTTGATCCTGAAGTAGTTCTTAGGTAAATCAAAGCATATTGGAGGTCTAGATTCATTGTCAAGTCATTGTTCTTCATAGTTATTCTTGATATTTTCTTTATATCCCTCTTATAACCATATATCTATTCTGTTATGGATATATATATGTTATGGTATTTTAATCTTGATAAGATCTTTTTGAATCTAGAGAAGGGAATACAGTTTTTGATCAGATCTAGATAATTGTTGTCCCATTCTTCATTTTCACCAACCATTGATAGGTAGGTGGATTCTCTGTCATATCCACTTAACTTAGAATTTGAAGGCTTAGTTTTATTAAAATTAATTTTTTGATTTTTTTTAAATTCATGTGTTATTATTGATGGAAATATCTTTTGGGTTTTGAATTTGAAATTATAGAAATTGAATAGTTTCTTATAAAATTATATTTGGCAATAATTTTAAAACTATAATTTTAGAATTTTGGGTTTTTAATGAATGGAAAATGTTTTTTTGAAATTAATTAAAGAAATAAAGGTTTAATGTGTAATGGTTTTTCATTAAAAGTTTCCTACAAGTTTGGTGTGAGTGCATTTATAGACATAACCCAAGTGGAAGGGGTGTGTTCCATTGGGGCACCTGGTATTGGTCACCTTGTAATGACTTGATAGATCAAAGAGAGACTGGTCATGAGTATAAAACTATCACCTAGGTATGAATGTGTGTGTTTGGAAGCATGTAATGGGTATTACAAATCAATATGAAATTATTTTAGTGGTTTTGATTAATTATTTCTATCGAAATTTCATTTAGTTTTGATATAAACTATTTAAATGATTTTAAATTGTTTTATATAAATAATGTTAACAAGTTTTCTCCTAGTGGATGGAGTTGTAATGTAATTTGGGGAAGTCCTCATGAGTTTATACTGACCCCTTATTTGGGATCCTTATAGAATTTTCAGATGTTATCTATTGACACACAATTAAAGGGATGATGTCATATTTCACTAGTTATGCGTCTTGATTTTGTTGGCACAACATGAGGGGTTGGATCTTCGAGCTTGGTTGGTTTACTGGGGATGATGTCTTGTTGTTGTATTTAGGTATTAGAGGTTATGGTATTTTTTTGTTATTTTATTTCATTTACATTGGTTCTATTATATGGATTTTATTGTTGAGTATACCTTTGGTTGTATTATTTTATTAATACATCATATAGTGGTTTTGTTGTTTTAATTATAATGGGAAAATTCCCCCCAACATTCTCTGAATCCCTTGGTATTTATTTCCAAACTTTTGTGTCTTGGGGATGTCACCTAATTCCCAGTGATACCTTGTACTCCTCTCAAGATAATGAGGAGGGGAATGAGGTTACAAATGGTATTAGTCTTGTTTAGTCTATCTATCTTTTTGGGACATATGGTATCATTTTTGTTTGATACTTGAGTTGAAAATGCTATCAATTTTCCTTTATGATGGTATTAAGGAGATATGATAATTAGAACTTAAAATTTATAGCTTAAAAATACATATCTACACTTTTTATTCTGAACTTAAAGTTACCTGGGTCTTTGGGTACTAAGTGTTTTAAGAAACTTCTAGGTAAGTTATCATCACATAATCATGGGTTTAGCTGATGAGAATTCCATGCCATGTATTGATAATAATACTTCATACTAGGACCGCATTGTTCATTCTAAGTTTAATGGTTTATAAAATGGTGTAAAATTATTGATTTCTAAAAATAGTTAAATGGGTTGATTTTGAGAATAATGGTTCTACTATTTTCAAAAATTATTAAAATGATGACAATTATTAGATTTTAAAAATTTGTAATTGTGAAATTTGTTATTTTGTTAAATTAAAATTGCTAATACTTCAATTTCTAATGGAGGATAAATAAATGGAGTCTATTATGGTTATAGTGAATGATACTTGGTAGAAATTTTAGAAATCATTTGAAAGAGGATGTTAAAAATGTGGTCGTACCTGAGCCACAAGTGGACCAACAACTAGTTCAAAGCATTGTCCTGGATTTTCAAGTTATAGTTAGTGGTAATTAGAATGATGATCATAAATAAGTGGAACATTAATTTTATTTCCAAAATTTGAATCCACCTATTTTTCAGGTGTATTCTAAGACAGATAAAGAAGAAGTTTAGATGAATAGGATGAACTGAATTTTTGAATTCCTGGAAACACCTACTGAGTTAAAAGTTAAGTTAGAAACTTATAGGCTGGAGGATCTTGTATGATAATGGTGGGATTTATTCATTTGGGATAAATTAGACCAAGGCATATAATTTAAGGATTTCTAGTAATTTTTTAAAAATAAATTCTATCCTCACACCTTTCACATTTCTAGAATAACATATTTCATTAGATTAAAATAAGAGAACCTATTAGTGATAGAGTTTATAGTTAAATTTATGAAAGTAATATTCTTTTCCCCAAAATCTTCTATAAGTACCTCCTTTAAGGCACACATTTTTGAGTCAAGGTTATGACAGAATATTGACGCAAATATTTCCGTTATTTTTATTAATAACTATATAGAAATTTTCAATAGAGAATTAATGAAAAAAGGAATATATATAGTAATATAGTTGCATGTAGAATGTTTATACCTACAATAATATGTGGGAACTATAATGCTGGGAATAAGTAGAAGAGGGACACCTACTTCCAAAGAGGTGGGATATATCAGAATACAACTACAAGATCAATAAACATTCCCCTAGGTTGAAGAGTAAGTCAGGATGTTTTCAATGTGGTTATTGTGAGAATATGTTGAGATATTGTATTACACCACCTATATCACGTCACAATTGTAACCCTATGGGACATCTCAGCACTACTGTCATAGTGCTCCAAGGTATAGTGCTAGAGACACATCTCATGTATCTCAGATGTTGTATGCTTCAATGAGATGAGTGTATTAAAATAATTCTCATCATTATAACTGAGTGATCCATGGTGATTATTAGAATACCATGACTCCTCAACCTATTCAATCTGAAAAGGGTAATAATAAGTAAATCATAGTGAGTAAGAAATTGTATGGAGCATAAAAAGTGATCAAATATGACCAATAGGGCTCTAAAATGGTGATAGGTATGATTATTTTAAATTCTACCCTTATAAAAGATTTGTTTGATATGGATGCATCACAATCATTTATTTCTTCTCATGTTTTTGATCATATGTATTTGAATGTTGATATGATTCCTTCTATTTTGAAACCTCAAGCTCCTCTTGTCCAAAGAGAGTGTCTGGTCCTTGTGTAGAAATCTTGTTCTATAACTATCGATAGGGATGAGTTTCTTTGGGAGTTATCTACACTAGAGATGGATGTTTATGAATTTATTTTTGTTAGGGATTAGTTGATATCGTTCATGTCCTATATTGACTTTTATGCTTAAAAGGTAAGTTTCATATCTCTTAATGGAATTGAGCATCTCTTTAGTTGAGTTTGGGAAGTAAATAAAAGTTGGGTAGGAATTTTGGAACTAGTGGTTGGAACTATATCATATCATTTAGTAGTAATTTGGAATTTATGGATGAGATTGAAAATAGATATTTTCCAAAAATCGTGGACTAATTTTATGATGTTTTCTTGAAATTTTCTCAAGGTTTCCTTCCAAAAGAGAATTAGAGTTTACAAATTATCTTCTTCTAGGGACCAATACTATTTCACTTTTTTATTATCATATGAAACTAATATAAATTAAGGAATTGGTTATTCATTTGGAAGAGTCTTAAAGTAAAGGTATCATTCAACCGAGTATTTCTCTATTGGAAGCACCCATTATTTTTGTGAAAAAGGTATATGGAACTATTAGGCTTTGCGTATATTATCATAAGTATAACCATGTTATATTAAATAATTATCATCCTCTTCCTTGAATTTGTGACATTCTTGATCAATTGATGGGATCCTAGTGGTTTTCTAAAATTTAATTATGTTTGGGATATCACCAATTGTGATTTTGAAAGGAGGATATTCCAAAAAAAATCTAGAAGAAGATATGGCCATTATGAATATGTGGTTATGCCTTTTGGTCTTACAAATTCACAATCTACCTTTACAAAATTTATGAGTCTAATATTTGAATAGTATCTATATTATTTTGTGGTGATTTTTGTTGATTACATTCTAGTGCATTCTTAAAAGAAAGTGGATCATGAGTAAAACTTGGCTTTAGTGTTGAGTATCTTGTGGGAGAATTACCTTTATACCAAGTTATAAAACTATGAATTATGGATATTTGAGGTGTGTTTCTTTGGCCATGTAATTTCTAAAAAATGAGTTTCTAGGGATGCTAAAAAGGTAAAAGCTATTATCTCTTAGAAATCACAGAATAATATGCTTGAGATACATGACTTACTTAGCTTAGAAGGATACTGAAGATACTTTGTCTATGATTTTTCTTGTTTGGACTCACTAATGAAAATTTTGATGTGGAAAGACATTCCCTTTCAACAGAATGATGAACGCCAAAAGACATTTCAAGAACATAATGTTCGAATTATATCAGCACCGATCTTCACAATTCCAGAGTCTTAGTATGGATCTATAGTCTATTGTGATTGATCAGGATCTGGGTTGGGATGTGTTCTCATGCATGTAGATCATATTGTTTCTTATGGTTTAAAATAGTTACAAATGCATGATAGGAACCACCAAACACATTATTTAGAGTTTTCTATAGTATTCCATGATTTGAATACTTTTTATAATTATCTTTTTGGTGAGAAATTTATGATGTTTATGGATCATAAGATCTTGAAACATATTTTCTTATAAGGATATTTGAACCCAAGACAATGAAGATGGATGAGATATATATAAATGTTTGCCTTAAACATTTTTTATACACTGGGGAATGGAAATTATGTAGGAAGATGACTTGAATAGGAGGTTGTATTCTCATTTTTCTAGAGAGGTTTCAGGTCAATGATAAATTATGTAATTTATAAATGATATGCATCAAGATTATGAAGATAAAAATAATGTTGTAGTTTTATTTCCAATATTAATTATTCATTATTTGGTTGAGTAGGTTAAATATACTAAAATATATAATCCTTAATGTGTTACCATCAGGTAAAAACTCAATGGTAAGGAGACCATTTTGGGATAGAAGCTGGATGGGATTTCAATATTGTAGTTTTGAGATCAGAGGTATGTACCTTTGGATTATTAGGAATGAATTACGTGTGTCTAAAAAAATTAAATATGGGATATTCATCATGGGATTCAAAAAATTTATAAAATTTTGGAATCATAGTTTTGGTGGATTTTCATCAAAATATAGATAGTGGATTCTATCTTGAGACGCCTCACCTATCATTAGGTCAAGTTAGAGATTTAACGACTAGCTATTTTGTTGTAGTATTTACTGATTACCATGAGTAAATGGGAGAAGATAAAAATTTATTTTGTAACAGGTTAACCAATAATGGTTTGAATACATGATTCCATATAGGATATTGTGGATCGACTCACAAAGTCATCCTAATTCATTCGTATTCATGAAACCAATATAGTGTAAGACTTTTACAAAATCTATATTCCATAAATTTTAAATATGCATGGAATACTAGTATTGATTGTATCTGAATGAGACCATAGGTTGAAATCTCAATTTTGGAATTCCATGTAGTAATCCCTTGGAAAAAAACTGTATTTGATTAGGTATTACCATCCTTAAATGGATGGAAAATTAGAAAGGGTGATTAAAACATTAGAGTACATGCTTAGGTATCGTGTAAAGGATTTTTTTGGATCATGGGAGGAGGACATACCTTTTGTGGAGTTCTCATTCAATAAACGTTATCTATCCTTGATACATATGGATCCTTTAGAAACATTATATAGTTAACCTTTTTATTCTTCTTTTTTTTGGGTGGAAATTGGTGATACTTCACAAATTGGACACAACCTTATACAAGAGACAACATTGAAATTTTAACAGATCATAAAGAGTATGGAGATGGATCAGAGTAAAAAAAACATCATATATGGATCATTTTTGGAAACCATTTTCATTTGAGGTGGGTGATCATGTATTTTTTAGAATCTCTTAGATAATTAGGAATCATTGTTTTAGTAAGAAGGGAAGGTTTTACCCGTAGTACATATTCCCTTTCGAGATAATTGAATGACTTAGTGAGGAAGCACATCAGTAGGATTTTACACCAAGGATCAGTTTACTACACAATGTGTTTCATGTGTCTCAGTTGAAGAAGTGCTGACTTGATCCTAACCAATTGATTCGATTAGATCATGTTGACCAAGATCCAGATGCTATGTTGGTTCATGTGTCGGTACATATTATGGATATGTAGAAGAAGATGTTTCATGGGAAAAAAATCATTATAGTGTAGGTTTTATAGAAATATGGTCATATTCAGGAAGAAACATGGGAGCATGAAAAGGAAATGTTATACTAGTGAACAAATTTTTTTAAGGACAGGTTTGGTTTTCAACTTTCTGGGAATTGAAAGAACAATGATGGAGAGAACATAGAACCGTATATTTTATATAAATGACCCTTTATTTATGTACTTTGTGATTATACAATACTTGGGTGATGTTTAGGGAGTTTCTAGGAGGTTTGGAATTGTTTTGTAAGTGTTTCTGGAGGTGGAAACTTTGTCAATGGTTAATAGAAACCATACACCACCAACAAAAAACTACTAATCATATTTTGGGAGTAACTAGAAAGGCATAAGATTGGTTCAAAGTTTTTACAAACCGTGTGAGTGCCCAGGGGAAACTATGAAACTTGAATTAGAGGTAAAATCACAGTTTCCACACATTTTGTCAAACTGTGTGAACCAACCATGTGGGAGGTGGCCTTAAGGCAGTAGAACTAAACAGTTTGCACATGGTTTTCCAAACCATGTGGCCTAACCAATTGATGTATATACGAAACCTTGAAATTTTTTGATCTAATTTAAATTAACTCATGAAACCTTCCTTAATCACCCAATAATTTTAAATATAAAATTTATTTTTATCTCTATGATTTAGAGACAATACCATTCAATTAGGAAGTGATTCCTAATAAAATTGAATCATATTGAAGGTTTAGACTCACTAGTAAGTCATAATTCTCCATCATTTTTATTGATCATTTATTCTTATCTCTCTTGAAACCATAGGTCTAGTCCATTATGGATATATATATGTTTTGGGATGTCAATATTTATAATATTTTATTGAATCTAGTAATGTGAATGTGGTTTATTATGAGATCTATATAATTATTGTGTTGTTCTTCATTTTCACCAACTTTTGTGAGATTGGTGTACTATCTCTCATCTATAATTAACTTAGAAATTTAAGTCTTAGTTTTCTTAAAAGGAATTTCTTGAAATTTTTGTGAAATACATCTATGATTCTTGATGGAAACCACTACTGGGTTATGTATTTGAAATTGTATAAATTGAATGGTTTCTTGGAAAATTATCTTTGGTGAAAATTTTCAAATGATGATTTTAAAATTGTGGTTTTATTTTGATGCATGGTTTTTTAAAATTATTTAAAGAAAGAAATATTTTAGATAGAATTATTTTTCTTGGAATTTGGCATACATGTTTGGCGTGATGGAATTTATATCCATGACCCTATGGAAGGGGTGTGTTCCTTTGCGACACCTAGAATTGGTTACCTAGTGATGACTTGGTGAATTGATGAGAGACCACTCATGAGTTTTGAACTATTACCTTGTCATGAATTTGTGTGTGTGGAAATAAGGAATGGGTATTCTAAATCATTGTGAAATGAATTTAGTGGTATTTATTATTTATTTCCATGGAAATTTATTTTGGTTTTTATTTAAACTATTTAAATTATTTTAAATTGTTTTATCTAAATTTTTCTAACAAGTTTTGTCCCAGAGGAATGAGTTGGAAACTAATTTGGGGAAATAATTATATGTTTATACTCATACCATTATTGGTAACCTTGATTCACTAGTATATTTTATGTATCATTAAATAGGTAAATGGAAAGTATTATATTTTTTCTAGCGTTGCGTCATGATTCTGTGGGAATAACAGGAGGAGTTGGATCTTGGAACTTAGTTAGGTCTCTTAAAATGATATCTTATTTATTTTAATTTTTTTATATTTTTACTTTGATATGGTTGTTATTTTTGATTATACCTTTGGTTTTATTATTTTATTCATTCATGATATATTGGTTTGGTTTTTTTATTTCTAAAGGAAAAAATCATACTTCAATATTCCCTGAATCCCTTGGAATTTATTTCTAGCCTTTAGTGTGTTAGGGATGTCACCTAAGGCCCAGTGACACATCTACCCATTCTTAATAATTTTTGGAGGGGTGGGATGTTACATAGCTTTTCCTCCCAAAAAGTATTTATCACAACTTTAAAATTCTACTCATTATCCTCCTTTATTTTAGAGTATATCAGAATATCATCTATAAAGATTAACACAAATTTGTTGATTTAATCTCTAAATACTCTATTAATTAAATCCATAAATATCACTAGACAATTAGTAAGTTTGAAGGGAATCACTATGAACTCCTAGTGTCCATACCTCATTCTAAAGGAAGTATTGGGGATATATTCCTTTTTCACCTTTAATTGGTGTTGTCTTGAATGAAGGTCCACCATGGAGAAATACTGGGCCCCAAGTATTTTATTGAAGAAGTCATCTATCTATGGAAGGGTTCACTTGTTTTTTATCATGATTTTGTTGAGTCCAAAATAATAAATTCATAGGTTCATTGACCCATCCTTATTCTAGATGAATAGGATCGGTGCACCCCACAGTGAAGAAATTGGACATACGAAACCCTTTTCTAGATTCTAGTGTAACCACTTATTCAGTTATTCCAACTCAATGGTAGAAATTCTACAAGGAGACTTGGATATGGGTAGAGATATTGTTATAAGTTTAATTGATAACTCAACCTCTTGTTTAGTAGGAATACTAAACAACTCTTTAGGGAATACATATGTATAATCCATCACTTTGGGCATTCATTCAAGAATGATTCTCTCCTTTATCTCAATCATTTGTGTTAGATATTATTGATCATAATTTAATAATATCCATGATTGAGAAGAATATTCCAAAGGAGATTTATACTTCTCTTTACACTTATTCAAAATTTGAGGGTGAATCAGGATGTGAAGAGTGATCTCCCTATCCCAAAAGTTGATGTTGGATTTATATAAGAATATCCAATCCATGCCCAATATATAATCAAACTATACTAAAGGAAGTAAGAAATGTTTTTTTGGATGTTTCATTCTATGAACATTGATCTAGGAGAATTTATATACTTGGGATTAAATAATTTATCCATTTTTTGTTCTCACAGATAGCTCAACCCCCATGTTTTGAGGTGGTGTTTGAATAGTTCTACTAAACTTTTTAAGATATGAAAGAATTTATAGAACCGAAATCAAATTATAAGTTCTCTATTATTGAACGAATAACTATATTACCTATCATCACATATTTTTTAGGATTCCCATTAGTATTAGTGATAGAATATTTCCTTCCTTTATCTCTAGGCCTTATAGGTTCTCTAACAACCCTTAGCATAGGGAATGGGTTCACATAATGCCCATGTTCCTTAGAGTTGAAACAACATACCATAGGCGGAGTGTTGATCTGAATATTCTTTTCTTCAATCACATCAGTAGGTTTCTTTATCTCTCATCGACATTGATTTTATCAATTCCCATCTTTTCCAAATTTTAATCATATCCCTATTCTCTCAAGATAGTTTCTAGGATGCTTCTTCCCATATTTTTAACACATGGGATGTTGGTTTTTATTTCCACCATGATAATTATATGTTGATACTCCCAATGTAATATCAATTTTATGCTATTTATCTCCATCCCCATGATGCCATTAAGAGTCACTAATATCCATCTCAACTTTAAGGGCAGAACATATAATATATTCATATATTTAAAAGTCTAAAATTTATAAGGATTTTCATAGACTCAAATTTAACCTAATAAAGTAATAGGCCACCTTAATTTGAGTGTTGATGAAGAAGTTGAAGGTGTAACATGAAAACCTTATGAATTTTTATATATACACGATGTGAGAATCCTCTTTATTTTGACTCAATACAAAAAACTCTCTCTCAATTTTAAGATGGAGAGTTTAGAGAAAATATTTATTGATTTTTTTTCTATAATGCTTCCCGTTCTATGGAATCAATATTTTCTTTGAAATTCATGCTCTTGATCAGTTTCCACCACTGATCGACTTCCCCTTAAGGAAGATAGACAAAAAAAATGAATTTATCTTGTTCTGAGATTTGGAGGACTTATAATATCTTCTCAATGGAGTCAAACCATTATTCCTTGACAAGGGGATTAAAAGATATAATAAAGGTATAAGGATTTTATCACATAAATTACTTGACTAGAACTTTCTCTTTCTTAGGGGAAGGAGGGCGTTCCATATGATTCAAGTTATTTTTTAGAGTATGAGTTAGCAAGGCCATTACTATCATGCAGTTTCCATATCCCACTTATATAAGGTTATGAATATCATTTGGGAAATTATCACATTACCTACCATGTTGGTTTCTGGAATGGTACCTCATATTTCACAACATTAACTAAAATAAAGGAAAAATAGGATGAGAATACTTTAACTAGGAAAAATATAAACATAGAAATGATAAATTATAAATGACTTTTAAATCCAAAATTTTTAATATATAGGTTTGAATATTGGTTATCAATGGTAATTTCCCTATTAATTTTTCTAACATGAAATTATATTGAAGTTCTTAAAAATGTTTCGTAAATAGTTTGTGAATTTTCCTAATCATATCCCTCGAGAGTGTAAAACAAGGTGATCATAAAGGTCTCTTTGTTGTAAAACATTTGATGATTGATTAAATTCCCAATGCACCCTTTTCAGGTTTATTACCCCTAGGTAAAACTATTCTAGAGCCACATATACTTGTATTATCTAAATAGGTATGTAATTAATCGAAAACCTATGGCTTTATACTTCACCAAAATTTTAGGATATTCTCTCATAATTATACTTATACCATGGTTTATCACTAATTTATTATATTCTTAATACCCAAAAATAACTAGACCATACTGTATTACCAACTATAGAGACCTAAACCTTTTACAAATATTATTACATTTTTTTTAACATAAAAATCCATTAAATACAACCACATAACCGAAAAGCATGGTGTATTTCTAAGAATACGTACATAAAAAACAACATGAAAATTAAATAAAACTTATTTACTTTAATCTCCACAATGAGCTTCTAGATACATTTGATATATTAAAACTACATAGGATAATCAGGGGAATACATAAAAGAATGGGGTGAGCTATAAAGCATAATAAGGGAATAAAAATGTTGGAGAAAAAAACATATCAATCAAAAGGCATAAAAAGATATCATAAAGAAGAAAGGATCATGAATAATCATATAGAATCATAACATAAAAATCATGGAATCATAAAATAATAGAATTATAGGAATGTGGCAGAAACATAAAATATGAAAAAAGAATAAGTTAAGGATAATCAATGAGACAACATCCCATATTGAAAAAGTCCCATCATGGATTAAGTTCACTCCCTAATCCCATACATAATGTATCATGATACAAAAACACTATACAATGCATTAGAGTGATATCTAGGTGAACCCATTATAACATGTACATGATTATATGTTCCACAAATGGAAATCAATCATTAGGCATAAGCAAAATGTTCTCCCATGGAAAAAATGGGTTTCATAATCATCCCTCATATCATAATCAAGAGATTTCTTAAAGAAGTAATTTGAGAAATGAACACAAGGAATGAATTAACCCATAAAAGGAATATATAATAAGAAATGTATATTTTTAAGAAACACATATATATAATTTATGAGAATTCTATATCAATAAAGAGAGAGTAAAATTTAGTTATAGGGAGAAATATCATAACCCAAAGAGGGGTGGGGGATCCCTTATCATATGTGTGGATCCATTATGTAGATACAATTAACATACTGGATAATAAAATTAAATTAATTAATTAATAAATTTAAACAATTTTCCATCTATATTTGATTAATTATAATTTTATTATGTTTATTTATAACCATTTCAATGAGATATAATGTTTAATTTTTCTTTTTTTGGGAGCGTTCGTTTCAGGGTTCCAAGGTCAGATCACTCATGGATAATTATTGAAGTTCTTGTAAAATGGGAGTAAAAATAAAAAAGTGGAATGAAATGGTATTCAAGACCTTCCAGTAATTGAAATAATCCTAAGTATCCATATGTGTTTATACATTGAGACAAATCATTGAGTAAAAACATCAATGTTACACAGTTAGTTCATTTAGGTGGTTTTACCAACCACCACAAATAATAATTGTTTTAATTAACATTATGGTAATATATTAATTCTATAACACTAAATAAGTTATAAAATACTTATTATAATCTTATTTAACCATAATAATAATTTTATTATTACCCTTGAAAGCGGTGGAGGAAAATGAAGTGTGTTGTTCATGGAGGTGGTGAACCAACCTTATTATAAAAAATGATTTCATTTTAGAAATGAAATAAGGGAGGGTTTAAGATGGATATTACACCATAATAATAACTTATCAGTATATTTAAGATACTTATGTTTATATTTTTAGGTATATATATATAATATGGGATGGTAGAAGAAGAATAAAATTGAAAGAGACTAGTTGAGAATCTTACCTCTTTTTTTAGTCACCCCCTCTTAAGATACCACTTAAGGATATTTGAAATGGTATTTAAATGACACAATAATCACTTGGAAATAGGGGAGAGGGTTTTTTAGGTAAATTGGAAGAAAATTTTCAAGGTAAAAGTCTTATAATTTTTGAGGAGAATGGGTGGTGAGGGGTGATATTTATAAGGGGAGGGGATGGGTGTTTTTGAAAATTATATTCATTAGTATATTATTTGGACTTAATACTATAAATAGTATTGATTATTGTGAATATATATAGTATATGATGCATTTAATTTTGAACTATAGTGTTCTTAAATCACCAATGACTCAAAAATTCATATATTTATTTTATAACGTTAAATATCATATTTTATCGTATTTCACTATTAACAAAATATTCAATTATTTTTTGAAAAAAAATTAAACCTAACTATTTTTAAATGTTCATATTCCAAAATCAAATCTATTTTGTGAAAATAATTTTTTAAATTTGATAAATTTAATTTTTAAATAAAATATTCATTTTTTTTTGAAAAACACCAATTTTAATATTATGATCAATTTTCTAACCCTTTGGAAAATTACTTAAAGGCCTCATAAAATTATATTATCATTATAATACAATATAATATTAATTTGTTAACCCATTTTATGAAAATAAAATTTATTTTAATGCATTATATTTATTATAAAAATTAAAATAAAACATATATGTTTTACAAAAATGTGAATAATTATTTTATCATTATTAAAACATTTATTTACTTGTATCATGATATAAATATGATATATTTTCATTTTACAATATAACTAAATATTATTTTACATTTCCATATGTGATGATAATATTATAGTGGCCATATTACTATTCTTGAAAGTTAGATTACTATTTTAAAGGTCAGGTTACTACTCTAATAGTCAGATTACTACTCCAGCAGTTAGATTTATAATAGTCATATGGGATCCCTAATTTTTATAAATACCTCATATTTAATTTATTATTCATTCACTTCTATTTTCTATCAAGGTTACATATATTTTCATTTTAAATATGAATATTATATTAGTTACATTTTTTCTCATTTCCGTAGTGTTTTTCATGAGTGTAGTTATTCCGATGGATCGAGCATATCCAAATTTTCATATTTTAGTTATATAATTTTATAATTTTTATTCCACTGTAATATTTTTAATTATTATGTCCATATTTATCCAATAAATGTAATTTTTAATTTAATATAAAAAAATGTTGTTGGTTTCATCATGTGGTGCATATGATTTATAATACATTACTAAATATGACATAATTATAATAAGGTAAATTCCATAGATCAAATCATGGGTTGTTAAAATATACACTATATTAACACAAATAGGTTCATAACATGAATTATGAATCAATGAAACAATATTGAGATTAATAACCCTTATAGTTTTAGTAATATCAAGATTAAAACTCATAAAAGAGAGAACCATAAATGGATTTGTACTTACTGATAATTATAATGAGAAGAATCATAAAAAACATTCACAGGTAGTATATAAACCACATAAAAGAAAAAAGTGGTGAATATGGAATTTTTCTCACATAAATAAAAGTGATTTTAGATACACTATCCTCAAGTCCTGAATTTCATAGTTTGTTCTCTTAACCTCATATACAATAAATTTAAATTTAAAATAAATCTATCCTAGAACTACATTTATAATTATCATTCCACATATGATTCACTTATAATATATCACTAATCATTTATCAATAGTTATTAATTAAAAGCATTGGTATTGTTGTTAAATATTATGTTTTTCATGCATGTTTTGGTATGGTGGTTTTGGTCTTTCCACCTTTGTCATGGTATCATAATATAAATAATATTAATCATTTAATAAGTATCATATTTATTCATTATATACACTTTTATAACCATTAATATAAGGTGGTGGTGATAAATTAAATACATCACTTCGTGGTAGTTCATACATATACATGAGTGATGTTTTCACTTTTTTATAGATAGAATGAAAGAAAGGTAAATAGAAATTCACTATTAAAGAATCATAATTATATCATATATACCATATATATTCATTAAATATATATGTAATATCTCGAGTTTTCCTACATGGTATGAATATTTTATTTTTCTGTTTAAACTCTTGTTTAAGGTCTAATGTGAGTGACCAATGTGATCATATGTATATCGAGGGTTTCCAGGGCTTGTTCAAAGCCCATAGACCCAATTTTTGAAAAAACATGGATGGTATCATAGTTATTAAAAACCATGTGGGACAGGTTTCATGATTATTCCAAACCATGTGGGTATTGACAGAGGGGTGCAAGAGGTCATGCAGTTTGAAGAAACCACGAAACCTTAGGCACACACCCATGTGGACCATTTGTAGTTTTTATTAGAGGAATTAAACATTGTTTGTGCATGGTTAGTCAAACTGTATGCATGAACTGTGTAGAGTCCTCATTAGAATAGTGAAGGGTTAATGACAGATGCACAATTTTTCCAACCATGTGGCCAAACCATGTGACCCGAGAATTAGAGTGGAAATGACCATTTCACCCTCTAAATGTTTTAATTCCTAAATCTATATTCCACTTTCATTTATAGTGGATTGCCTTAGTGTGGGATCTCTCCATTGAAGCTCAATCCACATTCTGGTCCACTGTTTCTTCATTCGAACTTAGAATCGAACACTGTCAGTATCCTTAGATTTGAACTAGTGTTTTCTTCAATCCTATTATTCCATTATTTGTTTGACTTTTTATCAAAAAAATTATTTAGGTGAAATATAATATGCACTTTTTTTTAGAAATTTCATCCATTCTCCATTTTTATTTTGATCTAGACTGAATCAAAGCTCGATACTTGATGATTTCTCTACTGTGAACCTTTTTTAGGTAGTATATATATTTCTATTAGGGTTCGATGTTTTATAAGAATATTTTCTATTGTGCAATGTGGCTAAATTTATGATATTTACACTTTAATTAATTGAATGGATGAATTGGAACTTGTTAGGGATTCCCACCAGTTACTCTGAGATTCTTAGAAGTCGTTACACCCAACCTAGGCCACTCATGGGGTTTGATTTTGTATCTTTATTTCTTTATACCACCCTTCTAGGTGTGTGAGTGATCACCTTTTTAGGGTGGGTCATTTATAAATTGGCTAAATTGAATTGGATTTATTAGGATAGAGTTGATAAATCCTTTTCCATGTCATACATGATGTGAATTGATTATTTGTTTGATTATATTTTATAGAAATTGTGGAAACGAGTTGGATAAACTCTTGGAATTTTAGGAATCATGAAATTATGAATTTATAGAATGATGAAATGATTATAGTAGTGTATTACTTGGTTTGTATACCTTGGATCTCAATTCTATTAGATTCCATGTAATTTTATCCCATGGCTGTTGATTATAGTAGTGGATTCCTTGGACCTGTTTACTCCTTGGATCCTGATTCTGTAGGATTCCTTAGGCCTTTCTACCCCTTGGATCCGTCTTTCTTGGACTCACATTGGACATGGTATATTAACATGATATAAGGAATCCAACCAGGTCATTACTAAGTTTCAATTGAGATGCTCCCGGGAATCGGAATGGATGCCTTTGTCTTCTATACCTTGGATATGGCACTTTATGGTCTCATACTTTTGATTAAATGACATGACCATTATAGATGTGGTACACTATTGATTATACAAGATGGATGTGATGGTATTATACAATGTATTATACAACAAGGTCATGAGGATATTTAAACTTGTTTACAAGGTGAGGTCGATGTGGATAATGTTTTTCTATGATTTTTGGATAGCCCTCACATGGGTATTTGACTCTAGTGGGTAGACTGGAAAACATCACTCATTTGTTTCTGTTTATAGATACACTTGTTATGGGAGCTTATTTTTTTTATAGTGAGACTTGGTAGGCTGGATAGTATTAATGGACTTGTATCACTTTACTTTCAGTACTTTTATACATATGATATACTACACACTGTTTTTTGTTTATATCACACAAAATATATTTATTATAGAAACCATTGGTAGTCTCCTACTTAGTGTTATCTCACACCCTGTTAGGGCCGCCGTTGAGTACCTGGATAGACTTCATGGATATAGGTTGGGGTTGGGGAAAGCGCCCATTTCAAAATTCTTGATTTCTTATTACTTAAAAGAAGGAGAGCACATGAATGGTCTAGGATCATGATACTGGTCAGGATAGTTCCTTGTGGTATTTTTGGTATTTGATACATGTATTGTATTGGTTTCGTGTATACTTGTTTTCATGATTTATAGAGACATGACACATAACATCATTTTGCATATGAGATTACCTTTATAACTTATTATATATTCTTGTCTTGTATGTTTATATTCTATCTAGATGATTTACTGCTTCTGTTATTTACTGTATGTTTACCACCACTGTGCTATGCTCTAACTTGAGGGAATAGTCTCCTTATAGACACACCCAAGACCTTCACTGCATGTCGGTAGCCTATGGAATATGAGGAGGTTCACTTGACGCCATGTGATGCAACATCTTGGGGAACCATTTAGTGGAACTTGATTAAGGATATTAAAAAGTGGCATTAGTGGATTTTTATTTTCACCTTAATATTTGGTGATAATAGATAGAAGATTAGGAAAGTTTTTGAATTTGATAATGATCCATTACTAGGAGTACCTAAGACATGTATGGATAAAATCCAAATGTCTAGAAATATAAGTGGCTATTTTTAGGAATTTTTCTATTAAAGTTGATTTTATTCCACTATTGGGTGATCCATTTGAATTTTGATATTATCATTGGTATGATTAAGAGTCTATATTACCATCTCCAAATGAGATGATGGTATACATATCATGCAATATTTTAGGCACCTGATAGGATTCACATGCCATACATTCTTCCATGCCATACTATGTACATTGCATGACTACATGACTTTGTGATATGTGCCTTATGTGATATATTTTTTATCATGCTAGCATTATTGTAGGTAATTGAGAAACATTGTTGATACTTAGAGTGCCTACCATAATCTAAGTAACACTTTCCTACATAGGCTACAACAGACACCCTAAGTAGTCAACTATGGCATGTTGAGTCATTGACCATTGGTCTCATGGTTTGGAAGGTGTTATGGTATGGATTAAGTGGACACCATACTTCAGTTCATGAGGTGTATGGTACCTTATGTATCGGAAATTGGTGAAAAATTTGGTTCAACATTTTTTAAAAAATAAATGAATTTGAATTCAAGTGGAAATTGAAATTATGAAAATGCAGAACTGGACTTTAACCTGGCTTTAGAGTGGTTAGTATACAATGTATCTAGTGACGTTTATAACTATTATTTTCACCCAATACAAGATCTAGAATTAGGAAGTGGGGTGTGGCTTTTTTATAGGAAGGTTTTAACCTATCATAAATTTTAAACTATGAAACTCTGGTTATTGATATTTTATGAGGCATGTGTTTTGAATTTTAGAGACATTCCACCATGATAAACTATAGTCATATTTTTGGAGGGTGGTGATGACCATGACCTGGAGGTGGTGGGCCATGGGTACTAGTAGATCCTACTATAGTTCCAATTGAGGCACCAATAGTTGTTCCAGTTACAGGTGATGAGGCCTAGTTTTTTGAGGTTATTCTATGATATATGCATATATTTTTGGGAGAAACGTAGCCTGCTGTTTATGGAATATTTGATGTGTGTGTTCTAGCTGTAACATCTACCCACATTTTTGAGGGATGGAGGTCCAAAGTCTGCTGAGCTATGGCTTGAGAATAATTTTTCGATCTCCAAGCATCTAGACAGACCTCCTAAGAGGAGAGTGAATATCACAACATATATTATTTGAGGAACATCTAAGAGATAGTGGGATGTTTTTAACTAGGATGATGCATTGTGAGATATGGTTTTGAGGGATTTCCAATTCTGGTTTTATGGTTAATTTTCCCCTTAGACTTTGAGAATAGAGTAGGATAGTGTGTTTATGTGTCTAGAGTAGGGTACAATGAATTTTATGGAGTATTCAACATGCTTTATAGAGATTTAGTGTTTTGCATTGATTTAACTTGCTAATGAGCTATTGAGGGAGAGAAGCTTCAAGAAAGGTCTCAGTCATGCCATTCGGTCATAGGTCAATATGTTCATGTTGAATAATATTACAGATATGGTGAATTAGGTGTTGATTATAGATTAAAAACGAAGGGAATCTAGGGGCGTAGAGTAGGGTAGTTTAGCCTCTCGACACAGTGGTTCAACTTCCAGTGGTAGGAAGTGGCATCTTGAGGATTCTCATGAGTGAAGTACCAACCATGATGTTAGTGATAATAGATCTATTTTCTACCATCAGTGTGTAAGAAGGGGACATATGAGGAACTAGTGTGATAGAGACCCAATTGAGTACCAAGCTTGCATCAGGATGGGTCATGTATAGAATTTTTGTAGGACCTTCCCTCCAGATTTAAGTGGAAGGTGATTGACTCCGACTACAGGTTTAGGAGAGGGATTCACAGATCCACATAAATCTAGGAGATGGAGTAGTATTGGTCATTTAGGATGAGGTGGTGGTTGTACCATAGGAATTCCGACACCAATTATACCTAGACAATAGAGTGTTCTTACTCTGGGAAGTAAAGTTATTTCATAGGGTCATGATTCAGACTAGATATATTCTGTACAACCTATATCTAAGGAGTAGAGTACCAACCCATCTACAGTGAGAGATATGATTTTATTTTCCTTTATACTAGTATATTCTCTTTTTGGTACAGGTGGTACTCATAGTTTCATATATATACCTATTGTAGAGAGTCTCATGCTCATTGTTCAGTTTTATGATGGTTTTATAACCTTGGATACTTCATTAGGGATTATAAATGAGTTTATATGATAGTATAAGGATTTCCCCCTGAATATTTGTGAGGTTCACTTAATTATGGATCTCTTTTACTCTAGATGATAGGTTTTGACATCATACTGGGGATAGAATGGCCAGTTTGTTATCAAGATAATGTTTATTGATATCACTAGAGGGTGAATTTCACATCACCAGAGGGTGTAGTTTTTACTCATAAGGTTGAATGGGATGTATAGGAAAGTTGATATGGACTGGAACATTAAGGATGGGTGGAATTATAGACCAGATTACTAGTTTGTATTTGGATGATCAGTGAATGTGTCAGGAGGAACTTCCTCTAGTGGTAGATCATTTCAAAGATGCTTTCCTAAATGAATTTTCTAGTTTAACTCCTAATAGAGAGGTGGATTTCTTCATTTAGATAGTTATATGAGCTACACCGATATCCATTACTCCTTATAGGATGGCTACTATGGAGTTATAGGAGCTCAAGAGGCAACTAGAGGATTTTGAGACAAAGGGGTTTATATGACACCATACTTCTCCATGGGGTTCACTGATCCCTTTTTTCAAAAAAGGAGGATGTTACCCTCATGATATGTATAGATTACCAAAAATTTAACCAATTTATGGTTAAGAACTGGTATCCCTTTCCATGGATAAATGACCTTTTTGATTAGCTCTGAGGAGATCAAGTGTTCTTAGAAATTTATTTGAGATCAGGTTATCTTCAGGTGCGTGTTTGACCCACAAACATATCTAATACAAATTTTCATAGCTAGTATGGTCTATATGAGTATTTGGTTATGCTGTTTGGTCTCAAAAAATCACCAACAATTTTTATGGTGCTAATGAACTAAGTTTTCCATCCTTATTTAGATTCTCTTTTGGTGATATTCATGGTTTTAATCATGGTGTATTCTCACAATCGACATGACCATGAAAAAAAATATTCATATTGTTTTGGATACGCTGAGATAGAATCATTTATATGCTAAGATCATAAAGTGATACTTTTGGATGGATCAAGTCCACTTCCAGGGTCATATCATCTTAGAGACTAGAGTATTTGTTGACCCATAGAAAGTGAGAGCTCTAGTTTCCTTGGAGAATCCCAAGAACGTATTTGATTTATGGAGTTTATTAGAACCAGTAGATATTAAAGAATTTTCATATAGAAATTATCACACCTAAAATCACCATTGATGGTTTTTAATAAGAAGGATGTGAATTTTTTATGGATAGACACCTGTGAGACAGCCTTTTAGGAGCTAAAAGGGAGACTGACTTTAATGTCAATACTAATTCTTCTTGATCTTGGAAGGAGCTACACTGTGTATTATAATGCATCAGGTATTAGTATAGGAACAATTTTGATGCAGGGGGAAAGATTCATGACATATGGGTCTTGTTAGGTGGGTCCACATGAGAGGAATTACCCAATGCATGATCTCTAGTTGGATGCAGTTGTTCATGATTTCTTCTATTGGAGACACTATTTTTTAGGAGTGCATTTTGTGTTGTAAATGGACCATAAGAGTCTAAAGTATATATTTAAATAGTGTGACTTGAATTTGAGGCGATGAATGTTGGTGGAATACCTACAGTCTTTTGACTCTGAGCTTTCCTATACACCTGAAAGGGGAAATTCAGTTTCCAATACACTGACCAGGAGGACTCTGATATAGTTATTTTAGGAGGCTAGTAGAGAGTGGAAGCTTATAGCCATAATATCAGAGAGAACTTGAATGTGAAAGATTTCCAATTAAATAATTTTATTTCATATTTATCTACAAGATCTACTATTATGGATATAGTGAGTATGCGACAACTTTCAGATTCTATGGGCCTAGTCCTATAGGAGAGTGTAGAAGGTGAGGAACCACCTCCTAATTGGACTATGGGAATGGATGAAATTTGGTGCATTCATGGTCATTTATGGGTTCTAGAAGACATACAAGAGGAGTTTATATGATATTTTCATGCCTTATTTTGGTTAGTACATCCTAAAATTACTAGGATTCATCATGATTTATGTTACCAGTATTGGTGTCTGGGAATAAAACATGAGGTGGATGGTTTTTTCATGATGTGTTCCACCTATTAGTAGGTGAAGGAATAAAATCAATTACTAGCTAAAATTATAAAACAACTACCCATTATTGAGTGGATATAGTAATATGTAGTGATGGATTTCATGATTGGGCTATTAAGGTGGCCTTAAGGTGGTGATGTAGTGTGGGTTGTTGTTGATAGGCTCATGAAGGTCACTCATTTCATACTGATCAGTGAGACCTTATTAGTGGATGAGTTTGAGAGGTTGTATATCTGTGAGATATTATGACTTCATAGGGTTCCAAAGAAAACTGTTTCAGATAGATAAACCCAGTTTAATTATCATTTATGGATTATTTTTAGAGGTATTTAGGCACACAGGTGCTTCTAAGAACGACATTCCACCCTCAGAATGATGGCTAGTCAGAGAAAATGATTCAGGTGCTTGAGGAAATACCGAGACTATGCGTCATAGATATTTGGGGATCTTGGGATAGGTATATACCCCTAGTTGAGTTCTCATATAATAATAGCTGTTATGAAACTATTTAGATGGAATCATATGAGGATTTTTATAGTAGGCCATGCTGATATCCACTCTTCTAGTTAGAGGTAAGTTAGACAACTTTACTGGGACCATGTTTTGTATAGGGGACTTCAGAGAAGGCCCTGTTTATTCAGAGATGAATGAATAATATATAGTCAAGACAAAAACATTGCACCAATCTCCATAGATGACCTATATAGCATGAGGTTTGGCATCAAGTATTTTTACATTTCTCATCAAGGCTGGGACATAGACAGATTAGGAGAAAGGGTAAGTTTTCACCATGATATGTAATTCCATTCGAGATTCTGGAGAGACATGGGCCAGTATCCTATCGGTTGTAGTTACCTAATAGGTACCAATCCATGCATGAAATATTACATGAATCTTAGATAATCCATTATCAGTTAGAATCATCTCACACTCTACAACTGAATTAGTTGGAGTTATAGAAATATGAATCCTTTGAGGAGCATCCCATACATATCATTGTTAGGATCATGATGGTTCTCTGAGGCCAGTCAGTTTCTCTAGTGTGGGTACTATAGAAGAACTATCATTTACATGACGAGACTTGGGATTGGGAGGCCTACATACATCCTCATTGGATAGAGTTATTCTCAAAAATTTCTTGACCACCCTTGATAGGGAATTTTGAAGGTTGAATTTCTTTAAGGGTTGAATATTATAAGATCTTGGGTTTTCCTATAAGGTATGTATCTTTTTTTAGTTTAAATTCTTGATTATGGACTAATATGAATAACCAATATGATCATGGGTGTATTGAGGGTGTTCAAGGCTTTTTATAAGCCTAGAGCCATGATTTTTGGAAAAAACAAGGTAGGACACATGATTAGTAGAAACCATGTAGGATAGTCCACATGATTTTTCCAAACTATGTAGGGCTTGACAAAGGGGTGAAGGAGGTTTCACAGTTTGAGGAAAACCATGAAACCTTAGGTGCACTCCTATGCTATCCATTTCTAGTTTTTTTTGTAGAGGTGTGTAGAACATTTTTTCTTAGTTAGTCAAACTGTGTGCATGATCTGTGTGAGTTCATAATTTGGATAATGAAGGGCACATGATTGGTGTATGGTTTGGCCAACCGTGAATCCAAACCATGAAACCTATGAATTAAAGGGTAAATGACCATTTCACCATTAAATTTTTTAAAAACTAAACCTATATTCGTCTTTAATTTCTAGTGGATAGACTTGGTGTGGGATATCTCATTTGAAGATCAATCCATAGTCTTGGCCACCGTTACATTATTCGAACTCAGAATCGAACACCATCGACCGTGTTGGATTCGCACTGATGAGTTCTTCAATAATATGGTGCCATTATTTATTTTAATTTGTATCGATGTAGTTATTTTGCTTAAATATAATATTCCTAATTTTTAAGACTTTAGTTTTTTATTCATTTTTCTTTTGATCTGGACTGAATCTGAGCTTGATACTGGAAGATTTCTCTACTATAAACCTAATGTAGGAGGTCAATATCTTTCCCTTGGGGTTTTGGTGTTTTATAAGAATAGTTTTCTTTGTTTCGCACACTGAAATTTCTAGAATCACCCCTTTAATTAATTAAATAGTCGAATTGGATGAATCAGAACTTGTTAGGGATTCCCACTAGTTCCTTTGATATATTTGGAGGTTTTTAGCAGCAATCTTGGCCACCAATGGGGTGTGATTTTGTATCTACCTTGCTTCATACCACCCCAATTGGAATGTGAGTTCTTACATTATAAGAGGGAGACTTTATAAATTGTCTAAATTTAATTGAATTGATTAGAAAAGAGTTAATACCTCCTTTTCCATGTGATACATGATGTGAATTGATTTTTTTTGTTTTATTGTCTTTTATAGAAATTATTGAAATGAGTTAGATGAACTCATAGAATATTATGAATCATGAAATAATGAATTTATGGAATGATTAAATGATTATGGTAGTAGATTCTTTAGTTGGTATACCTTAGATCCTGATTCCATTAGATTTCATGGATGTTTCTCCCTTGGGTCTATATTTTGGTAGTGGATTCCTTGGACTTGTTTATTCCATGGATTATGATTATTTAGGATGCCTTGGTCCTTGCTACCCCTTGGATATAGATTTATTGGAATCATATTAGGCCTGGTTTTTTGACATTATTCAAGGACTCCAACTAGTTCATTACCAATTTTCTATCGAGAAGATCCCATGACTCGATGTGGATGCCTTGGTCTTCTATACCTTGGATCCAGCACTTCATGGCCTACTACTTTTTATTACCTAGCAAAACCATTGTGGATGTGGTACACTCTTGATTATACAGTGTTTCCATGATGGTATTATACAATGGATTATATGGTGTGGATTTTATAATATTATCAACTTTTTTACATGATAAGGCTGATGTGGATAATGTTTTTCTATGATTTATATATATCCCTGGTATGGGTATTTGAATCTAGTGGGTAGACTGAACAATATCACTTTTCTGTTTCTGTTTATTTTTGTCCTTGTTACAGGAGCTTGATTTTTTTTGGAGGAAGCCTTGGTAGGATGGATAGTATTAATATATTTTTATAATTTTACTTTCAGTACTTTTATACTTGTGATATATTGTATACTATTTTTTTATATCACACAGACTGGATTTGTTATAGAAACTATTGGTGGTGGCCTACTGAGTGTTATCTCACACCTTGTTTGGGCTGTCATTGGGTACCTAGACAGACTTAATTGATGTAGGTAGAGACCAGGTCAAGTTCCCATTGTACGATGCTTTATTTCTTGTTACTTAAGAGTAGGAGAGCACATGACCAAGATTGACTCTTTATGATAGTTGGGATAATTACTTCATGGTCTTTTTGGTATTTGATACATGTATTATATTGGTTTCCCATATACCATTTTTCTTAATTTATAGAGAAATGTCATGAAACATCATTTTTTGTATTATATTACCTTTGTAATTGGTTATATATTCATGTCTTGGATGTTAATATTCTTTCTATATGATTTATTTCTTCTTCTATTGATTTTACGTTTACTAATATTGTGCTATGATCTAACTTGAGGGAATAGTCTCCCCATAGAGACACCCAAGGCCCTCACTGTTAGTGAGCAGCCTCTTGTCTACAGGGAGGCACTCTTGAGTCCATGTGAACCACTAGATGAAGGAACCACTTAGTGTCACCTGGGTTGGGATGTTACAATATTTTTATGAACATTTATATAAATCAGAAATGGAAAATAAATCACATCACTTCATTGAGGTGGTACTACACAAGTACGTACGAGCACCATTATACTTATACAAAGGATGGGAGGGTGAGAATTTAGAAAAATATTTTATATTTATATAATCATAATAATTTTATAAACATCATATATGATCATTAAATCTATATATATAACCAACCATGAGAGACAATGATGGAAAATAAAATACATCGGCCGTGGATATGATAGTCCGTACGTATGCATGACGGTGTTTTCATTTTCCATTGGGATGGATAATATATAAATAATTGTTATTATATTAAAATAAAAAATTAATTAATCTAATTTTACTAATTTCACTATTTTAATTTGGTTAAATAATATTTAGTGGTGGAAGAAGAATAAATAAACTTAAAAGGATTCAATGAATATTCTTACCTCTTCTTTGAGAAACCTCATTTGGATATCTTCTTAAGGACCATTGGGTTTTTCTTTTAAGAAGATAAAAACCTATAAAAATTGTCTAGGGAAGTTTATAAGATTTTTTAGTGTCTTGTTGAGCTATGTAACTCAAGAAGGTGTGCGAAAGAGAGGAGAAGAGGTGTCCTTTTATAAGTGAGGAGAGTGAAAATTTTGTAAATACATGAAATATTAATATATAATATGTGTCTAAATCATGATAAACAGATCAAAATTTGAATATATTTTAATATAATTTCTATAATTTTGAAATAAATTCATCTAATAAGATTTAGATAAGTGTATGTGGAATTTTGAACCTTATTCCTTAGTTTATCCCACTCATCAACCCATTTATCCTTAGCCGTGGTAAGAAAATACCCAGTGTTTAAGAAAAAATAATGTAATTATAAAAGTTTAAGTGGATAATAAGTAAAATATGGTTGATATTCTCTCCCATTTACCTTTAAATTGACAAAATATAATATTTTTATGATTATTAAAACAATTAATTTAATACTGGTTAACATAAAATATACTTAAAGTCATTTTTGGAACTATTCAATTAATTTGACTTTAAAACATCAATATTTACATGGAGTTATAATTTTAATATTTAAAATATTATTTAAATATTATTTTTATTTATAAAAATAATGAATGGATTTAACTTATTCCAAACACATCAGTTTTAGTATTTTAAAACTATTCACATAGATTCTTTCACCAGCTTGCACAAGAATTGCATTTGTGATACTTAAGCATTTTAGGTGATTATAACACTACCAAAAAAAAAACTAAAATCATAAAAAACTACTCATATTCAAAATAACCATTTATAATTGTTCATAACGTCTTCTTATTATTATGAAAACATATTATATACATTTAAAGAAAGAGAGTGACATTTTTCACTTATTATTTACAGAAAATAAAATAAAGGCCATAATTAAAATAAAATTGATTTTTTTTAAATATTTTTGAATTTAAGATGATTATTTATGAAATAAACATATCCAATTATATTATTACAGTTTTTTTGAGAGAATTTGATGCCTTGTCCCATAATTTTAACCATGTTTAACCCAACTTACCCTTTTTTGAGGTGTTGAACTTTTACAATGGTTACCTTTCATTAAAAAAAAATATGTTGAAATTATTAAATTATATTAAGTAAACTGATTAAAAAAATGGATTCCATTTTAAAATATTCAATTACTATAAGCAGTAGGAATTAATTTTAATATTCTTGTACAAAAAGCATAAATTCTTTCTGAGAAAATACATTTTTAAATATAAAAATGACTTTATTATCATTTCCTTCCCAGTGACAACCATTAAAGGAATATTAATATATTTTATTGAAAAAAATATTTAAAAATTACATTCAAATAATTCATAAATAATAATTAATTAAATTTACTAAGGTAAAAAAACATTATGCACATATTATTTTTTGAAAAATAACACTTTTTACCATGAAATGATTTATCTTTACTTATAACCAATTAATAATAAATGAATGAATGGTTATTAATTTTTTATACTTTAAATAACTATATATTTGATCAAAATATTAGTTCATTATTGTTCATGGTATATAATATATAAAAATATAACACCTTGAAAAAGTTCATTATTTATCATACAAAGATATTATTTTTAACATTTAAAACTGAATATTTATTTCCTAAAAATTAATAAGTATGTTTTCATTAAGGAAAAAAATTATACATATTTTTCATAATTTAGTTATTTTTATTCATAATCTCTAATAAAATTCCTTTTTGATAACATTCACATTTAAATAATAATATTTATATAGTATATCATGGTTTTTTAAGTGCGGTGTTACATGTGGTACACACTATCAATCGTAATATTTATTTAAAATAAAATAATTTCCAAAATCTCATAATTTTTTCATGTTTCCAATAAAAAGGGTTAAATTATTCTCATATTCAACTATATGGAGTGAAAGGTAAATATACCTAAGTGGAAATAAATACCTTAAAATATATAGTGATAAAATTTCATGTTTAAAAGGAATTTAATGGCTATGTTAAGACTACAAAACTATCATTTCCTAAATAATTATTAAATCATACAATTACCTTTGTGAGACTCATACTTGTGAATGAGTTTTATAAGGAATGCCTACATGGTTGAGAAATATTTTCCACATAGTAATAAATAGATTTATCTTATTCTTAAATGATTTTTTTAATTCTTTTACCATCATCATAGAGAATGTGAGAGAATATAATTACATGATTTCTTTACAAAACATCATCCTTTAGTTGTGTTTTTGTTTGTTCCACCTCTACTTAATTTTATAAGATAAATAACCATGATGAATTTTTAAATCCCAAAGAATTAAAATTATCCTTTAATGAATCACAAGATTGATAAAAGGATGAAAAATTATTCCTATTTTTTCAACCAATTACCTAAACCAAAATGGTTAGCATGTATTTATATAATATCAATAATGAATAAACATTTATAAATAAATCTTCAAAACCTCAACAATAACACCCAAATATCAGCTTAAAACATTTTCTAAATAAAAAAACTTAAAACTCTTCAAAAATATGATTGAAAAAATTTAAAAACCAAAATTAGAATTATTTTATCACATATTCTTCCAATATCAGCTTAAAATTTATCCTTAAATAAAATTAATCACTCATAAAGTCACATAAAAAAAATTTATATCCAATAATAATATATTCTCCAAAATATACTAATAATTTCACAAAACAACATAAATCACCTTAAAACCAAAACAAAATATATATGTTCATACAAGTTAACTCAAACTTTATTCCTCAAATAAAATCTCATCCTAAAAAATAGTATTCTATTTACCTTAATAATATAATGTTTATAATAAAATTAAATTCCTCAAAAATAATGTTAATCACTTAGTCACTGAATCACTTTTCAATCCCATAGTTATTTAAACATATATTCCCAAAATAAGATAACCCCTTTATCCTCATAAACCATAATTACTTCATTAGTAAAGATTGTTTTAACATTAGAGGGTATGTGTTTGTTTAAAATTATGTACCCAATAACATTGTTCCCAAATAAATTCAAACTAAATCAAATTTTAAACCTAAGGGTTACATATACCTTAATGATATACTAATACACAATAAACTTTTCCCCAAATTTCATTACTCACCTTAAAACTCCAAAACATAAAACCTCAAAAGGGTATCCATGACTTTAGACATTTGTTCATCCTTAAAATTATCAACCCATAATGGTTTCATTTAACTCTTAAGGCTATCCTTATATAATAAATTAATAATCTCTAAAGTTATGTAAACCTTATTTTGATACCAACTAAGATATCCCAAAACTCGTACACCCAAATCAGGTGCAAAAACATACTCTTTATTATTCTATATTTGATACCAAAAAATGAGACTCAATTTTAACCATCCATAAATAAAATATAAATATCCAACATTATATCACTTACCTACCCAATTATATTTAGGCTTATATTTTTAGAGAATTAGGAAAAAACCCTAATGTAATAAAACCCATATCTTTTTATACAAATAGAAATTTTCCTATTATACCAATATTTTCATGTTCCATAAGAATAATTAAACATCTCCTATAAAATTATATACACATGATACCCTCCTAGACATACCTTACACAATATCATTCTTCATAACCTGGGGAAATGTAAAAATAAAAAAAGGAAAAGCTCTGATACTCAGTAAGGGTGAATATATGAGATATCAATTGATGATTATATATAAGCATAAGATGTGCATAAGGGAATGAGAGAATAATAAAAGTGCATTAACAAATCATAATAGAATTAATACCCATCAAAAACTGGATCATAAAATATGATTCATGGCATAAATCTTTATCATTTCAAAATAAACGAGTCATAAAAGTGAGGAATCATCATTTATCAATCAATATCAATTAGAGAATATCATAAGAATAAGATATTTTCATAGAAATTATGGAACAATAATAAGAATAGAAAATCATTTTATTGGTTAAGGTTCAATTCTATGACTATCATAGTAGAAAAATTCCCATAGTGGATTAGGTTCGATACCCATTCCATTATTTCCATGGTCACAATTCATTCCCAATACTATCATAGTGGAAAATGTACCATATTTAATTGAGTTCACTTTCCATTCTAGTCCATATTATCTCATGAAATATCAATCATTACCTAATTAAATATAGGAATTTAATAGAACCACCCATCACATAATAAAATCCATACATATATATTGTAAAACATCATAACAAATTTTATCAATTCATCAAAGCATAACTCAAGGAAAAGAAAAAAATTTCATAAAATTTTCTTTATTACATAATCATAAGTCATCTAGAGAGAAGAACATGGATGATATCACTATATCATATCACTAGTTAATCGTAATAAACACTAAAAGATATTGACATGGATGAAGAATTACTTTAAAAGAGCATTTGAACATTTCATTAAACAAATGGGAAAATATCCTTTTCTTTTGATAAATTTTAAATAAAAATTGAAAAAATATTTGAGAAATTTATTTTCTTTGAAAATAAATATATAAATATGTAAAATAATCATCAAATAAAATAACAATTATGATTATAGGAAAATCTGTCACTATAGTAAATGTTAAAACAAATATTCCTTTCACACTTTTTTTAAAAATAAATAAATAACCTGTTGGAAAAACATTATAAGGATTTACTTTTATAACTTTGAAAATAAATTCAAGTATGGTTGAAAATTAATTTAAATAATAATTTGATCATAAAAAATAACATTCTTGAAAACATTTTAAAGAACTTGGATATGGAAGAAAATGTTCATTAACTAATGATAAAATAATATCAGCTTATATTAAAAATATTTTATCAATAATTTCTAGTAAAAAAGGTGAGTAGAATGATAGAAAAACATGAAAAACCTTGATATAACCAAATTATCAGAAAAATATATTATTTAATTTCTGAGTTTATATAATTGCCCCAAAATATATTTCAAGCAGAAACATTTCTGATTGAAAATGAGATTGAAATATAAACCATTATTACTCGGAAAATTTTGAATTATAAACCCCTTAAAAGAAATAAAATAAAAAAATAACTTTAAATACCATTAATATAAATATATTCATGAATTAATATACAAAAGGGTAAATATTAATCTATAGAAACTCAAATAGATTCATACCATAAAACATGTCTCAATGAAACAATATTGAGATGATGAACCCTTACTGTTTTGGTAATCTCTGAATCAAAACCTCATAAAAGTGAGAATAATAGATGAATTTTTAAACCCATATAATTTTCATAATAATCATCATAAAACACATTCACATGTATTATATACATCACATAAAATAAACAAGTGGTGAATATGAAATATATCTCACAGAAATAAAAGTGAGATTAGAAACCCATACCTTAAGTCCTAAAGTACTTCATATATTATCTTAAAATCATTTATAATAAATTTATATTTATTATCAATCTATAATAAAACCATATTCATACTTATCATACCAAATATTATTCACATATATCATATTATCACTCATTTATTAATATTTCTTCATTAAAATCAACGCTCAAAATATTAAATGTTATTTTTTTCATGCATGTTTTGGTATGATGGTTCCTGTATTTTCAAATTTTTTATGATTTAATAATAAAAATAATATTAATCATGTCATAATTATCATATTTATTCTTTATATACACTTTTATAACCATTAATATAAGGTGGTGGTTAGATTTTAATTACATTACTTAATGGATATGGTAGCTCATATGTACGCACAAAAGATGTTTTCACTTTTCAATTGATTGAATAAAAGAAAGGTAAATAGTGATTAAACATTAAATAATCATAATTATATCATATATATCATATATATTCATTAAATATATCCTTATTATTATCAATATAATGCATAAATGGAAAATGAGTTTCATTTCTTTATGGTGGTGGTTGACCACATGAACGCATAAACGATGTTATCATCTTACAAAAGATGGGAGGGTCATATGGTAAATAATATTTTATCTTTTAAAAATAATAATAATATTATAAAAATAACATATAATCATTTAATATATCTAATATCTAACCATGAGAAGAATTGATGAAAAATAAAATATGTCAGTCGTGGAGATGGTTGTTTGTACGTACACATGATGATGTTTTCATTTTCCGTTGGGATGAATGATAAATTGATAAAGGTTATTATGTTAACATAATAAAAATTATATAATATAATTTTATTTATTTAGATATTTTAATATGGTTAAATAATATTTTTATGAGGTCGTATAAGAAATAAACTTAAAAGGATTCAGTGAATACGATTACCTATTCTTTGAGAAATCACCTTTGGATCTCTTTTTAAGGACCATTTGATTGGTATTTTAAAATAAAATATCCTATATAATGTATATAGGTAAGTGTATAAGAGTTTTTGGTATGTTTTGGATGAGGTAAGTAGTTCAATTAGGTGTTTATAAGATAGTATAGGACAAGTGAGGTGAGTGACAATCTTGTAAATACATGAAATATTAACATATAATATGTGTATAACTCATGTAAAATGAATAAAAAGTACCTTATACTAAAATATAAGGTTTATAAAGTATAAATAAATTCAAAAAATAAAATTTAATCAATTTTAAGTTGAATTTTGAACCTTATCTCTTAGTTTAACCCCCTCATCATCCCTTTTAACCTTAACCATGGTAATAAAATACAGTCTTTATGGGTCAATAATGTCATCTCAAAAGGGTGAGTTGATCATAAGTGGAAAATGGTTTATATTATAGACCATATCCATTTTTATTTATAGAATATAATATTTTTATGATTTTTAAAACAATTAAATAAATATTGTTTAGCATAAAATATCCTTAGTCATTTTTAGGACTATTCAAAAAATTTGTCTTTAGAACATCAACATTACCATGGAGTTATAATTTTAATATTAAAAAAATTAATTTACTTTTATTTTGATCTCTAAAATTCATGAAATAATTTAACTTATCCAAAACACATCACTTTTAATATTTTATAAATATTTACTTTGATTTTTCCACCTGCTTTCACACGCGGTGCATCAGCGATGTGTAAGCATTTTAGTTTATTATACCATTAAAAAAAATTAAAAATAAATTTATATCATAAAAAAAATTAATTAATATTAAAAATATCTATTTATAACCTTTTATAAAATCTTTTTATTCTTATGAAAACATATTAGATATATTAAAATAAATAGAGTGACATTTTGTACATATTCTTTTGTTAAAATAAGATAGAGCTCATAATCACAATAAAATTGAATTTTTTTCCATATTTTATACTTTTTGATGATTATGGATTCTATTATACTAATTAAAATATTTTGAGTTATTTTTTAAGCCTTATCCCATAATTTTAACCCTGTTTAACCAATTTTATCCTTTATTGAGGTTTTGAACTTATACCATTATTACTATTCATTACAACCAAAAATTAAGTTGAAATTATTAAATAATATTAATCAAAATTATTAAAAATATGGAATCCATTTTAAAAATATTCAATTCCTATAAGTGGAAGAAATTAATTTTAATATCCATTTAGAAAACATGTAAAAACCATTTTTAGAGAAAATGCATTTTAAGTATAAAAATGATTTTATTCTCATTCATTTCCTAGTAAAAACAATTATATAAATATTAATATATTTTATTTAATACATGATCTAAAAATTATATTAAAATCAATCATCAATAGTGAAAAATTTAATTTACTAAGATAAAAATACATTGTATACATAAAAATAGTTTTTTGAAAAATAACTCATTTCACCTTCAAATGATTTATATTCACTTATAACCAATTGATAATAAGTATATGAATGATTAATAATTAGTTTAAATTAAATAAAAATATTTTTCATAAAAATCATAGTTTAATAGTTACAATGATACATAATATAAAAAATAAAATCCCTTGGAAAAATATATATTTTATCATAAAATATTATTTTTTTCATTTAGAATTGAGTACATAATTACTAAGAATTAATCAATAATTTTTCATTATGAAACAATTTTATAAATATTTTCTATAATTTATTTATTAATATTCATACTCACCAATCTAAGGGCTAGGAAATAAAAATAACATTAAAATACCAATATTTACATAGTATATTATAGTTCATTTAATCTTGGTGTTTCATGTGGTACATTCTATCAAACATAGTATTTATTTTAAATAAGATTCATTTTAAAATCTTGGGCTATTACACCTGAGAAACACTGAGTTTTTATTACCACCTTCATGCTTTAAGAGGAGACACATTTATGGTAGAATATTATGATTTATGCTAAGGGCCAAGGCCTTACCAGGGTGGAGTTTCAAGAGATAATCTTTACATAATTATATATCGATACCATGTGTTGGGTGAAGGTTGAGGAGTTTATGAACCACCAACAATGGCTGACATAGGTTATGGAATACACTTCCACCATTACTAACTTTCTCTACCCAACCCCTTATTTGAGTGTTGATGAGGAATCCGAGGGAAAACATTCCATGAATGGGCATAAGAAGCCTCTATAAACCTTGGTTACTCTCATTAATTTTTTTAGATTCTTATAAGTGGTTAATAAATTCATCCTCATAGAGACTAGTTCTATATGAGGTTCAGGAGTGATCGGTTCACTACCTTATTGATCCCCAGATGATAGCTCTTCAGGTAGTCAAAAACAATAGAGAGAGGAGATGAATGGAGGTGGTTCTCATCAGGGAATATGGGGTGGAGTTGTACCTTTATTACATATCTTAAGAGTTTCCTTAGTTCAATGTAATTTTTTAGCCAACCTAGTAACATCAATCATATATTTAATTTTGAGGATAAGCAGTGACAATCTTATAGTTAATATGGCCATCTTTAAATAATCTATCAATAGGGCGTATCCAAAAGTGTTGGAAAACACTACAAGTAGAATTATGATTCTTATGAACACATGGAAGTCAACATCCATTAGGATAGTTTGGTCAGGGTTGATGAGGCGATAGTTATGGATGATTAGCTGCAGTGTAGTCTATTGGGTAGAGATTCAAGTTTCAATGATAGTTTAAGGAGGCTGGTAGTATGTATACTTCAAATAAACTTTTCACTGACCTTTTAGATAATCCTTCTACTATTAGAGGTACTATTATTCACCTTTGACATTACTATGCACATTTTTTGATGCATGTTCTTCACATTACTTTATTTATAAGAAAATATCCTTAATTTTTTAAAAAAAATTAGAAGATTTCCCTTCACATATGAGCCTAAATATTAATTTGAGAATGATAATAGCACATAACCAAAAATTTTAATCTTTTAATTTGGAATTGGCTTCATTCTCACATCATTTTGATCTTATGTTTCATAATATAGAAACCAATTTCGTTATTCTTTTTGGAATGGATTGGATAAATCAATTTCAAGTTTCTATTGACTGTTATTCTAGAATAATATCTTTTACATCTTCTACTAGAATCCAAAACACTTTCTATAGAGAGTGGGAGTTCCAAGCTAGTATATTCAGTCATAATAAAGGATTAGTTTGATATATCCAACCAAATTTGGACTATCTTCTCCTCAAGGTAGTGTATGTTTTGAAGAGACAAGTTTTACCTCCTATGGTTGATTTATAACCTTATGTGTTATTTGAAAAATTTTAAGACCTCCTCCTAAGTATAAATTAGAGTATACTATCAATTTATTTCTTAGAATATAACTAATACCATTCCCTCCTTACTATATGGATATAACTAAATTAAGGTAATTAAAGACCATGTTAGAGGATCTCAAAGTTTAAGAGTTCATCTAACTAAAAATGTCCCCTTGGGGAACTCTGATTCTCTTAACTAAGAAATCCAATGGAATCTATGTTTTTGTGTAGAATATAAAAAGATAAATCAATTTATCATTTATAACCAATACCTTACCCAGAATTGATGATATATTTGATCAATTAAAGAATTAAATATTGTTTTCAAAGATTTACCTCCACTCAGGTTACCATAAAATTTGATTTAAGCTAGAGGATATTCCTAAAATAGATTCATGAAGCTAGTGTATGAATTTTAAATATATAATAATTCCCTTCATCTTAAAAATTTAATTAGAAATGTATATCCAAAACTTATATTTTTGAAGATCTTGAGAAACTGGAGTTAGTGATGTCTTGGATAGTCCCAATAAACAACTTTTAGGTTCATGGTTTTCTTGAGCTTGTGGGGAATTACTGCCTCTTTATTAAAAAATTTTCCAAGATCACCACTCCAATGACCAATTTAACAAATGAAGGGGATTAATTCATCTCATTATACTAATGAAAAATTACTTTTCAATATCTGGATAATCAGCTGGCCTTAAATTTTGTTTTCATTCTACCTCAGTTTGTTGAGGGATTCGAGGTGAATTACGATTCTTCTTCAAAGAGCCTTGGATGTATCAATATACCTGATCATTGAGTAGTGGTGTATGGTTATATATAATTGAGTTATCATAAATAGAACCAACCTACCCATGAACATGATTTGGAAACAATTTTTCATGCCTTGAAGAATTAGAAACACTACTTATAATGAAATTGATTTGTAGTGTTTATAGAGCATAAAAGTCTGATATACATCTTTTTTATAGTGGGACATCATTATAAAGAAATGTTTTTAGTGGAATATATTTATTCACTTGATTTAAAAATTAAATACACTCTTGGTAAGAGAAATTCTATTGCAAATTCCCTTATTAAAAATGTTCATCCTCAAAAGATAATGGAAGCTAATGATAAGTGGTGACTAATGTCTCTTATCGTTAACCTCCACCTGGATTTGGTCAATAATCCTAGTGTAATTAACTTATTACATATAGCCCTTACATATTCTATCATGGAATGTTTCAAGGAATCCCAAATAAGTAATTTTGATTGTATTATTATTCAAGAAAACTTGACAGTGGAGAGATCCTTAATGGTTGAATCTAGGACTCTCCAACCTTCTTATATGTCAATGGAAGACTAGTTTTTCCAACTAGTATAAGGAAAATCATGAGAGAAAAATTTCAAGATTCTTAGTGGGCTATGTATCTTAAAATCATGAATATTTATTTTAATGAACATTGCTAATTTTTTTGGTATGGACTAAGAAATACTATCTTTCAGTTGTTGTTAAATTCCTTTCCTATCAACAAGTCATGGAAGTGCACCAGAGGCTAGTAGAAAAGATTCAGACACTCCCATTAGTGATATGAAAGTGGTATAAAATCACCATAGACATTGTTACTAACTTTCCAAAAATATCAAGTGGTCAGGACATGATATGGGTGATTATAAACCACATTAATAAGGAGACCCAATTATTACCAATAAAAGAGGAATCTTTAATCTATGCAATTTGGATGTTATATGTTAGAGATATTGTGAAACTTCCTAAAGTTTTGGATAGTATCATCAATACAAGAACCGAAGGTTTAATTTTTAGGTTCTGGAAAGGACTATAATGTACTTTAGGTTCACAAGTAAAACTAAGAAAAAATTTACACTCAAATATTGATCGTCAATCTGAATAAACAATGAATATTTTAGAGGTAATGATTTTGAAGTACATTATTTATTTTAGTTTCCAATGGGTGAATCACCTATATCTTATATAATTATCCTATAATAACATTTATCAGTGATCGATTCTGATGGTTCCATTAGAGGATTTATCTGGAGACCATTTTTTCATTTCTTATATTGGGATGTGATAGATGAATCCTCCATGATTGGGACAAGAACCATCTAAGAGAAATCCAAGCATGTGTAATGTTTTTTAAAGCCACTTATAACTACTCAGAGTCACCAAAAGTCCCACATCATCTCCAAATAAGACCCTTGTATTTTAAAGTTTGTGACCACAAATTTCTTTCGGTTCCATCAAGAATAGGATATTGATGAGTGGGAAAACATGGAACGATATCTATGAGATAATTTAATCCTTTCGAAGTCATCTATTTAATTATATTGGTGGATTATTTTCCTTAAATACCTCCTAAATTAATCACTATATATAATAACATTTATATATCCTGTTGAGGAAGTAAGTTCCCAACCAATCACATGTGATTCATGTAAGATCCTGACCATTCTAAAGATATCCCATGCTTGTTTTTAAGAACTCTTTTCCTTGTATTGGTTATAATTTATTTGAGACATGTCTTCGGTGTGTTCAAGTGAATTTTGGAAGCTTTTGGAGGGTGTTTGGGTAGTATATGGTTGGTGCATAGTTTTCCCAAATGGTGAACCTATCCTAGCAAACCATGAACCCTTGATACAGTGGGGTTTTCATAGTTGTAACATAGTATGTCAAACCATACACCCTATTTGTAGAGATCGTTAACCCTTTATAATAGGCACATAGTTTGGAAACCCATGCACCCCTACATAGGAAATGGTGCGTTCAAGATTTATTTCCATGAAAAATCATTAAAAAATTCCCTGACTGCCAATATTAAACCCGAATCAACCACACTCAGACCTAAACCCATTCCTATGAATTTTGAATCTTTGGGGAGGATTCCAAGGCTCGTATAACCCCCATTCTTGATGAATTGAAGATCCATTTGAAGGATTTCATCTCTATTGGTAAATAATTTCTTCTTTTTTAGATTCCTTTCTAACCCATCTCTCTTCCCAGATGAATAGGAATAAGTTCTCATCCATTGCTGATGTTTTAGATCAAAGTTTTGATGGATGTTGTTTGTTTGATCTTGATCATAGGTTTTGGTCCTAGGTCTTTCACAATGTCATGTCGTTGATCATTCCAATTCAATTTGGGGAATTTTGGTTTGGTGAATTTTTGTAAAAAATATTAAGGTAGGTGGTCTATTTTTCAAATCCCATAGTATTGATTATGATTTCCTATATGTGTTGTGAAATTGAAATTTCCATGTTTGGAAATCAAAACTTGATTTGGATTAATTATTTGGTTAATTAATTAATGTGATTATATAATTTATGTAATAATGTGATTATGAAATTGGATGAATAACAAGTTTATGAAATTGGTTGATTAATGTGATTATAAATTGGTTTATAATGAGAATTAAGATATGTTTTGATTAATCTTGAAGGTTTACTAGATTATATGATTAAATGTTGATAAATGGTTTCATGGTGAAATGTTCGTATTATTCTATGTGATTAAAGAGATCAACCATGATTTTTTTTGATAAATTGAAATGGTGCATTGTGATATGAATTATTGATAAGAGGTTTAATGATGAATAATATTGATAAATGTGATATATGTGATTTTTTTATATATGTGATAATGAGTTTAGGATAAAGACTAATTATATAGATACACATATTTTATAAAAAGTGTGGGACAAGGAATGATTATCCAAATACCCATATGAGCGTTGAGGTTTAGGATAGAGACTAATTCTCCAAATACCCATAAGGTACATGACATGATGTTCTAGGCACCCTGATATTGGCATTGGACTTTGGTTCCAAGTGTCTGTGATATGAAATTGAAGTGAATTGATTAATGAAAACCCTTGGTGTAAAGTAATTTGATATCCATTTGGGGACGGTTCAGACTCTGGCATGGGACAAAGAAGGTATTGATGCATTGGGTGTCATCATGAACCTAGGTAACCATGTGGTTATATACTTAGGATTCTTGATCAGTACCTGAATAGACTTCATGTTTGTTGGACTGGATAAGGGGAGGAGACCTATGTTAGATGGATGGGTTGGGATGAAACATGTATGAGGTAACTAGAAAAGATGTTGGGACATTTTTGGGAGTTATTAGTGTGTCTTTATTTTGGGTTTTTCATATTAACCCCTTAAAAATATATGGAATGACATATCTATTTCTTTAGTTTGGATATTATTTCCCTATTTTTGTTTATTATGTGATACTGGTCTGTATTGGTTTTGGTATTATTCTGGTTATTGGTTATTTTCATTTAGATTTTTTATTAACTCCATCTATTGTATTGCTTTGATAAAGAGGGTATATTTTATCCATGTTATATATTATACCCTTTCTATTATTCAACAACTTATGGCATATAGGAAGGCGTGACTGAGGTCACGTAGCAAAGTAGACTAGGGCACTGACATGTGACACCTAGGATATGATGTTACAAAGCGGTATTAGAGGAGTATTTTATTTTATTTTATTTATTTTAATCTTTGATAATAGTATATAGGATACTAGTATGAGTCAGAAGTGATCGCGTATGGGAGTATCTAACCCAAGTATGGGGGTAAAACCAAGTATCCAATGTGGGATTATTGTTATTGATGTTCTCTATTTTAGTTGGATATTATTTCAAATTTGGTGATTCACTTGTTGTGTGATGATATTATTTTTTGTTATATTTTACTCGTGGTCCATTATGGAATGATATTCATGTATACATGCATCATTCTAGGCAATCAGAAATTATTATATCATGCATCCGTTTATGTATGGAAAGAAAAATAGGTTTTGGGTGAGTGGTTTAAGTGAAAATATTTTCCTTGTTTGAGTTATCTAAAATGGAATGTTGTCCAATAATAAATTTAAAATTTAAAATGATAATAAATATGGTAAATAAAATGGATAAATAGGTTTCTAATGGAAACCATGAAATCTAAAAATGTTTTACCCTTATTAACCATGACCTAGATGAGGGATGGTTGAGTGTAGTGACAATGCCTTGGTGTTGACCATGTGGAAGGTTATGGGGGATGAATTTCAATGGTTTTATGTGAATACCTCTTGTTATAAATGTGATAATGATGAGTTATGTGTTGTAAGACATATGTTTTTCATTATAGTGATATGCCTCCATGATGATGATTGTTTATAGTATGGAAAGAGAAAATGGATAGAAATGTGCATCCAATAGTGGAACCTGATGCTTCAATAGTTCCAGGTGAAGGGACATGAGAGAAGTTTCATGATACATTTTCTTGATTTATGAAGTTTATGGAAAGAGACCCATAAAGGGTTGTGAAGATTATTTCTGACACGACACATGAGTTTCAGTTTTATCACTCTTTGAATTTTACCAGAGAGTGTGAGCCTATGGAAGATATGTTCTTGATTGATTCTATATAGATGATTATTGACCACTTAGAGAATCCTTCTAAGAAGTGATTCAAGAAGGAAGATTATGTGTTATGTGGTTAAGAAAATATTGGTGGGATATCTAGACTCAGGATGAACAACTAGAGAATATGGAGTGGAAGGGCTTTTAGGATATGTTATTGGAGCACTTCTTCCTAGAGAAAGTTAGGTAGAATTGGGAATACAAGTTTATGAGGCTAACCTGGGGAGGGGGGGGGGGGTATTTCCATGATGGAATATACTGGTATCATTAATAATATGAAACACTTTGTTCCATAATTGGTAGTAGATGAGGATACGATGGAAGAAATTTTTCAGGATATACTTAAATGTGAGATTCAGTCCTAGGTTAACATCTTTTGGCAGAAAGAGTTTTTAAAATCTATGAATTAGGATCTCATTTCTAATGGGAACCTGAAGAAGACTTCCTGGGAGATGTATGTGGTTTTTTCTAAATGACCAGGATGTATTTATTTCAAGGGTAGGAAGCCTCAAAATGATAATGTTAAATGGAGTAGTGGAAAGCAGAGTGGCCAGGGGGAAGGAATAGTGAATCAAGATATTACTTGAGTGCTCTAACACAACTTTGGTAGGCCAGGTCACTTTCATAGACAGTTCACATGACTAATGGTAGAGTGCTAATCTTATGGAAGGATGTGATATCTACATTGATTCTAAAGGAAATCATGATAGGTAGGTAATGATAGAGGATCTAGGAAGAATCATAGTGTTGAAAGGGTGTCTTCAAACCCATATCAGTTTAGCAATTGGAGATTTACTATCCATGGAAGTAGAGGTAGTGTACGCAATACTTTTGGGAAAGAGAGACCATATCAGTAGAGTGGTAAAACTCAGGGGACTTAGAATACAACACATTGAAGAGGTACATAATAGTTCCATGTAGTTCATCTTACACTTGTGGATAGTGAGGTAAGACCATCAATAGTTACATATACTTTTCTAGTATCTTCTATGATTGTTGGAGCCTTATTTGATACAGAAGCATATCATTATTATATATCTACCCAACTTATGAATGAGCTGAGTCTAATGGTGGAGTTTTTGATAAGGGTTATGACAATTGATACACCATTGAGAGTACATTTAAGATAAATCTATTTATGCAAGGGGTGTTATCTTAAGGCTGGGAAGTATCATTTTCTATGAGATCTTTACATCCTTGACATGGTAGGATTTGAATTTAGTTTGGATATCGACTGATTAGTAGCATATTGAGACCACAAATATTGTTAACATAAGAGTATAACCTTTACATCTCCAGAGGGTAATATTTATGTACATAATGGATATTGGTATATTTGGGTAGGCCATGCATTGCTAGTTCATCAGAAACTGGGAGATCTTACCACCCATGTTTTGAGTTTTTTTCTAAATGATGGGTGGTGTGAATAATGATGTATTTACCCCCATATTGGACCATTTCTAAGACATGTTTCTTGAGGAATTCTTAGGTATGTTGTCTGAGAGAGATATTGATTTTATGATTGAGCTCATGCCTAGAGATTATCCAGATTATATTCCACATTATAAAATGGTACCAATAGAGCTTCAATAGCTCAATACTCAATTGGAAGAGTTGATGAATAAGGTATTTATCCACCCGAGTATGTCACCTTGGGTTTTCCCAGTTTAGTTTGCATAAAAGAATTATGGGACTTTGTGCTTATCTGTCTATTACTAGAATTTGAATTGGATGATAATGAAGAATTTTTATATATCCCATGTATTGAAGATCTATTTGACCTTTTTGGAGGATCTTATTTGTTCTCTAAGATTGAATTGATATTTGGGTATCATCAGTTAAAAGTTCGACCTTCTGATATACCATAGATTTCTTTCAGAAGAAGGAATGTCCTTTATGAGTTCATCATGTTTCAATTAAGGATTAAAAACACTCTAGAAGTGTTTATTTCCTTAATGAACCTAATTTTCCAACCATACCTAGAAAAGTTTGTAGTTGTTTTTGTGGATGACATCTTGGTGTACTCTAAGGCTCATGATGATCATGACCAACATTTTGACATCTTCTTGAGTACATTAAGAGAGCATCATCTATATGCCAAGATATCTAAGTGTAAATAATTTATTTATCTGGTACATTACTTGGGTCAGATCATCTCATAGGAATGTGTTTCAGTGGATCCATAGAAGTTACAGATGATTGTTTCTTGGGAGCATCCCAAAAATGTTTTTTATATCTAAAGATTTCCGGGGATAGTGGGATATTATAGTAGGTTCATCCCAGACATTTCATTCTTTGAATAACCTATTTTGGACTTGATCAAGAATGAGGTAAATTTTTAGTGGTATGAGTAATGTGATAATGCTTTTGAGGAGTTCAATAAGAGGATGACTGACACACCGATCTTGATCCTACCTAAGCCTCGTGAGGAGTATACAGTGTTTTGTGACACATATAGGATTGGTCTTGGAGTAGTGTTGATTTAGGTTGATCGAGTTGTGGCATATGAGTTTTGAAAATTGAGGCCACATGAGAGGAACTAATCTATGAATGATCAAAATTTATCTATAGTGGTTTATTCCTTGAAGTGTTAGTGGCATTATCTATTGGAAAAAAGTTTACTATGTATGCTGATAAAAAAAGTATAAAGTAAATATTTTTGGAAAGAGATTTGAATATATGATAGTGTACATGGTTGGATTATATAAAATCATTTGATTTTGAGATTTCATATACACTAGGGAATATAAATAGTGTTTCTGATGCTTTAAGAAGGAAAACTCAGACTCAAGCAATTTATGTTGGAGTTGGTGGCCTAGAACTAACTTCTATTTATTTTATGATAACTTCTAGTCATATTTTTGAATATTAATAAACTACTTATCATATCATTATTTTTATTCTACATAACATAGTATTTGATAATGTCCATAGAGTATTTGTCATACTAAAAGGTCATAGCAGTTCCCCACTATGATGAGAACCATAAAGTGCTACAGAACTATTTTTAAATATATGTTCTACAATCCATATGATATCCTTCAAGGGATACAAATGAAATAGGATATCATGGGTGGAGACTCATAAGTCTTTGAGGCACCTTCTCATGGTGTATTCCCTTGGTAATATCTAGAAGGATATTATGAGAACGAGACCTGCTAGTAGGAAATCCACATTTATATGTGTCATTGGATGTTACTATATGTGAACATGTGTATTGATTCTTAGACTTTAAAATTATTATTAATGAGTAATATGAGTTGTGTAATTTGATGTATTAATGAAAACCATTATGACAGATGTTTGTGGTGAGGTAGGATATGTTGGGTGCATCACAAGTAATATTACATTAATGAATAATGCAAGAAATGATTTATCCATTTTGTTCTTTAACAAAAGTTAATATCTCATGCCCTTTTATGAAAATGATATAAACTAAATAAATCCATGGCCTTGGTGTTCTATATGAAATTTCTATTTTCAGAAAGTCAAAGAAAGAGACATTGAGAACATAGGTTGATGACATCGACATGAAACCTTCTTGATTAGAAATATTGTGATAAATGTATTACATTACACTACAAGAATCTATAAGAGGTATTATGTTGTCATGACATTAAATTATTTCTCTATGGGAGTATTTGTGTGTTTTAAGATGCTAACCTTGGACTTTAGGCTACTTCACCTAATACCAATGAGAAAGAGGCCTAGAGGGTCACACACTAAGTGTATCTAGAAACTTAGTTAAATAAAATATTATTATTTATTATTCAAGATGTTGGATAAATATTATTACAGCATGTGGTTTAATAATTACTCATGTTTTCTTGATCACATTTATTTCATCACCAGTTATTCAAGAGAATATAATGTGAGCAGAATATTTATCAAATGTTTATTTTTTATTTAGTGAATATAATATTTATTTATTTACTATTTAATAATTTAGTGATATATATATTTAATAAATAAATAGAAATTATTCAAGGTTTAATAAATATTATGGAGGAATTAAAGACCAGGATTTTAGGTCTAGTGAGAAATTAATAAATATTGAATAAATAATATTTAATTTTAATTATCATGTTAAGCGCATGTCAAGAAATAATAATAATAATAATATAATATGACATGATTATTTCTTTAGGATTAAATTAATAATTAAGGGTGCATGTGAAATTATTTTATTTTTACCCTAGTGATATATAAATCTAGTTATGTTATTTTTTTCAAAAATAATTCATTTGTTTGGGTTGTGCATAACTGAATTAGAGAATTCTATCAAGCCATCGAGATCAATATTCTCTAATATCACTCCCATGAATAGAGAGTAGTCTTCCTCCAACATATTAAGGAGAACACTTTGAAAGTGATTCTCATAGAAATAAAGGTAGATGATGTAAGCACAAGGATATTCCATGATTGAAGTTGGATATTCCTTTAACAATGTTTGGAGATTCATGGAACATGTTTGGATCATCTATAGAGGGAATATACACTTGATTACTACAATAAAACAATGGTTCATAATTGATATTTTACCAGATACATCAATGAAGAAAGAATTTCATCAAGCTAATTCTTATTTAATTAAATTAATTATAAATAATATGTGATGATCCTCTCTCTCTGGTTATAGTGTGATTCATGTTGTCTGTCTTCTTTGATTTAATTCTATTGAACACATATTTTATCATCATGAATATCTCATATTGATCATTGAACATAGAGAACAATGTTAGGAAATTCCCATCACACACTTTTACAGCACCTGGAACCTACAAGTGGTATTATAGTAGCCACATAATTATTTATAATTATTTAAAGGTCTTTTTTGATTTCCACATTTTAATTTAGTTTTTCAATTCATGTTTAATCATTATTTTAATCCAAATCACAATATTTTTTTCTTCCTCCTTCGTTTCTCCTAGATCTAATAACTACGATTAATTTTATTAATAAACTAAAATCAAAGATCTTATCTAGAGGTGCTAATAATTTTATCTCAATAACACATTAGTACACACCATGTAACCAGAGTTACATGCCATGTAGTTGTGTTCAATTCATCAATAATTAATTTAGAATCAATTCAGTCATATGTATTTATTACTTGAGGTGTATTTATTAACTCAAACTGCATGTTGAGCGAGATAGACTGGCACACATTCAGCTAGAGTACACACTGTGTAGACCACACACATTGCATATAGTCCATTTGTGTCAAAGACGAGCTATGTATTTAAATACACAACATACCTAACCAGTGACCATGTAATTAAGAGATCACATGACATGTATCCCATTGGAAACATCATGTACTCCAGTTTATGAGGCATTATTTACATGCCGAGTCCCAAGGCATGTTCCTCAGATAGACGGTGAGAGATGTAAACACCACATAGCTCGACTGCACACAATATGTACATATAACAAATTAAATAGAGTTAAAATTGATTTATTATATTATGTAAACCTTATCGACATGTGTTTACATGTGGTAATTAATTTTATAGGACATGCCATGTGATGGGTTTTAATATTTATATATATAAATGTTTAATTAACATCTGAGTAATGCTCAGATATGTATATCATGTATGAGTCATATTATAGTTGTTAATATACATGCATTAAATCATGGAACGTTATAGAAAAATCATGTAATTCATGTAATAATTAAGTTGATGCTACACGTCATAAAAGTACATGATAAGTCGTGTATGCTATATGTCACAAATAATAAACATGTATATGAGAATAATACATGTTGGGTAAATTCAGAAAGGTATCCACCATATTTACTCAAAAGGATATTTATGTACAATTTTAATTTTAAATAAATTTATTTTGTTTAAAATTATAATGGATGAGAATATCAAGGAAATTCAGATGAGAATTAATATAAAATAATTGATTAATTAAAGATGATAATTAATTGATCCAAACATGATTTATCTTAAATAAGAACGATTAAGAATTTAATGATAATTTTAACAAATGATTAATTAATTGCATGCATGTGGATGATAATGAGCATAGAACATGCCTTTTTATGTGATTGGTTTCATTTCATTTAATTTATTATTAAATTAAATTGTTGGTATGCATGCCTTCTCTCATTTAATTATATAAGGGAATTTGTGCCCATGTTTTCTTTTATGTAAACTCATTTTCCCATCACCTATGTGTGAGTAAAAAGCATATGTAAAGTATTAAGCTCCCATGCTAGTGGAGGTGATTCATGTTTGTATCCTAGGTGAAACTAGTCCAAGGAGATAAATAAGTGGACAGGTGGAAAGATGCAACATAAAAATTAATCAGTTTCAGGTATTTTTCCCCTAGGTCAATGGTTAGTTTATCAATTGATAGATAAACTAACCATTAGTAAAGATCATGATTATATGAATTTATTATTTTATTTCTATGAATTTGAATGGTTTTTCCATTATGTATGTTTATTCATGATCACATAATTAATGAATTAAGGAGTATATAACATATAACTAAAATAAAATGGATTATGTGTAAATATTATCTAAGACATAGTTAATCACTTAATTAAACCCACTTAATACTAATAATAATTTTATAAAGATAATGATTTTAAACATATTTATAAAAGGATAAAATCCGTCAATAAGATATTAATTCAACATAGCCTTCCACAACTTCGGTTAAAATCAAACCATAGTTCAAAGTGATTGACCAACTAAAGTTGGGGTGATTTAAATTATCATGGAATTATAACTTGAAATTATTGGTTGACTTAACTTAGTTTACATCAAAGGTTGACTAAAAAATAAGGACTTGGTGTAAATGAGAGGAAAATTTTGAGGAAATCCAATTTAAGGATTTTAGGATTAGGGATTCAACTCAAAAGATAAAGGAACTATGGGTTAATGTAGTTGGAATTTGGAAAGACAACCTAAAACCATTTGAGTTTCTTGACCAACCAATGTTAGGGTAATGAGAAGGGGAATATTGATCCTATCCACTATAATATTCAAGATACAATATATTCTGAAGCCAATGGAGAGGGATATTGGGTTTTAATAAAATTATGGGATAATAATAAATTTAATATTTATTTATTTTTCTAAATTTATCAAAAAAGGTGGTAAAATTATGTTCATCTTTTTTATAGAAACAAAAATTAAAATAAATTCAAACATATCACTATGATCCATACTTGAGAAGAATAACCTTCTCATTGTCACAAATTTACAAGAGTGGAAAATGCGGTTATGTGTTATCCTTCACCATTAAAGGAAACTGTATGTGTTGGAAGAACCCATTTCTGATGCACCTAAAAATGAGGCAAGTGACGAAGAGTTAAAACTATATAAGAAACATTCGAACGATTCTACATATTTTCAATGTTTCATGCTATCATCCGTGCATAATAATCTTTTAAAAAAACACATGGATATGGATGCCTATAGCATGATGTCTCACCTTTGGGATCTCTATCAAGATAAGGTGAGATAAGAAAGGTACAAGATCTCCAGTGATTTTTTTACAACTAATCCTAGAGTGTATCCACTAGCTAGGCCTCATATAATCAAAATTACTAGCTAAATTTAATGCCTATACATATTAGAGGTTAAATTCCCAGATAATCTGCATACATATATCATACTTTCATTACTACCTAAGACCTTCTCCGATTGTATTATTAATTACAATATGAGAAATAATGAGAAGAGTCTTTCATAACTTCTTATTTTTATTTTCCAAGTGGATTAGGATATGGGGCATGATAAACCCATAATCCTTATGGTGAATGAGAAAATGTTGACCAAGGAAAATGGGCCCAAGAATTATAAACAGTCTAAATCTCTTGAGGACTATCCATCCAAGAAGAAAAATATCCATAGGTAGGTCAATGAAAATAAGGCAGTATGTTTTAAATGTGGCAAGTCAATCCACCGGAAGAGGAACTACACCCATAAGAAAGGTGAAGCTAAAGGTTTTCTTGTTATCAATTGTAATATTTCAATATATACACATTTGGTATTAGATATAGGTTGTGGGGCTCACATCTATATCCAAATGTAGGAACCAAGTAGATTATTAAATATTTCTAGAGGATAGGTGGATCTAATAGCAGCTAACAAAGCAAGTATAGCTTCTCTTTACATTGGTGACTACCCCCTTTCATTTCCAATGAGAATGATTTTTTTTGAAATATTTTTATTATGTACATATATTTACCTATAAAATAATTTCTGTATCATTCCTAGATAAAGATGGGTTTATTTTCATTTTAAAAAACAAAATTTGTTTCTTTTATAAGAAAAAAAATATGTTATGGTATGGAGTATTTAAATAATGGTCTTTATGTATTAAATTTATAAAACCAAGTTTTGGAAATTGATATCAAATCATGTTCACATGAATCATATAACACCAAGCTATAACATCATAATCTTGGTCAAGTAAATGAGAAACATTTGAAAAATATTTTTCAAGATGGTCATTTAGACTCTTATGGGCTAAAACTACTTGAAATATGTCATGGTTACTAACAAGGAAAAATGAACAAACCACCATTTGGTGGATAGGGTGAAAGGGCCACATAAATTCTAATATTGGTACACACTGATGTGTGTGTACCATTTCCAATAGAAGATAGAGGTGTATATTCTTACTTCATTACTTTTAATGATGACTTGATTAGATATGGCTATATCTAGTTGATGAGTTATAAGTTTGAGTCCTTTGATAAATTAAAGTAATTCAAGAATGAAGTATATAATCAAATTGGAATGAATATAAATAAGATTTGATCAGATTGTGGTGGTGAATATCTTAAATAAGAGTTCATCAAATTTTTATGGTATTTTGGGATTCTATATCAACTCACTCCATTACACACCATAGTGGAATTGTTTTAGTGAAAGGAGGAACCATACCTTGTTAGAAATGGTATGGTTGATGATGAGTCATGTAGATCTTCCATTATCATTTTGGGGATATGCATTAAGAAATGTGTTATACATATTAAACTGAGTTCTAACTAAAGTGGAAAAGTTATGGAGTGGAAATAAACCCATTTTTTTGCATACACGTGTACGAGGTTGTGAGGAATTTATTAAGGAATTCTTAGGAAAAAAATTAGAACACCAGGTCAAAAAGTGTATCTTTATAGGTAATCCCAAGGAAACTAAGGGATACTACCTATACAACCCCTCAGACGAGAAGGTGACTGTCGCCAGACAATCCATCTTTCTTGAGTGGGAGCACAACCTCAAAAAGGATCATGGGAGTAGGACTGACTAAAGGGATTAAACAATATCAATGAATTGACTATGATGAAAGATTTTCACAAGTTTCCATGTTTAAATCCATATGAATTATACTTTCTATAGAAGCTTACCATGACTATGAGATTTGGAATATGGATGTGAAAACTAAATTACATAATGGGAACCTTTAAGAAGATTTCTATATGACACAACTAGAAGGGTTTATGACTCCAGGTGATGCCAAAAGGAATTTCAAGTTGTAGATATCCATTTATGGAATGAAGAAAGTATCTAGGTCATGGAACATTCGATTCGATGAATCCATAAAATAATTGGAATTCATTAAGAATGAATGTGATCCATGTGTTTACAAGAGGTTTAGGGGGAATGAGGTCATTATCTTAGTAGTATATGTTGAATACATATTAACTATTGGAAAAAACATAACAATCTTATAGTCTATTAAGAATTGGTTAAATAAGTGTTTATCCATAAAGGACTTAGGTGAAGCATCCTATATTCTAGGGATCTATATCATTCATTATAGATCTAATACACTGGTTAGACTATGTCAAAGTACATATGTTGAACAAGTATTAAAAGATATTTAGTATGGAACGATCCAAGAGGGGATTGGCTCTAGTGTCACATGGCTTAATTTTTTAAAGAAAATATGTCCTCAGACACAACATGAGAAATAGGGAATGAGTAAGATCCCATATTATTTAGTAATCGAATCAATCATGTATGCCATGATATGTACTAGAGTTGATATTGCCTATGAATTTATCATGGTTGGAAGATATCAAGCATATGTAGGAGAACAACATTGGAATGCTATTAAATCTATCCTTAAGTATCTTAGAATAACTAAGGATATGTTCTTGGTGTATAGAGAAGATAAAGAATTGGTAATCATGGGTTATATTGATACTAGTTTTAATACAGATCAGAATAATATGAATTCATAGTCAGGATATGTTTTTTTGTCCCAATGGAGGAGTAGTGAAGCAAAAGAGTTCAAAGTAACCAGTTTTTGCTAATTTTACAATGGATTCTGAGTATATAGAAGTTTCTGATGTAACCAAAGAATCTATTTGGATTCAGAACTATTTCCAAGATCTTGATGTGGTACCTACCAGTAAAGATCCTATCCCATTATATTATGATAATACTACAGCGGTGGATCTTGATAAAGAGATAAGGCCACACCAATGGAAAAATCATATACTCTAAAAGAATCACATCTGGAGGGATTTTTATTAAAGGGGTGAAGTTTTAGTGAGAAGAGTACCCACCGAAGCGAACATGGTAGTCCCCTTGACCAAATTCTTATCTCAGTAGAAGTATGAGTATCATGTGAGAGCTAGCAGACTGAGGGTTTTTAGTAGTTGGATCTAGTGAAAGTGGGAGTCTATTAGACTTGGTTCCCTAGAACTAACTTCTATGTACTTTGTGATAAATAGTATTAATTTTTTTTAATATTAATAAACCACTTATCACATCATGATTGTTCTTCTGCGTAACATAGTATGTGATAATGTCCCTAGAGTATCTATCATACTAAAATGTCATAACAATTCCCCACTATGACGAGAACCCATAAGTTCTATGAAACTATTCTAAAATATATGTTTAATATGTTGGATGATATCATTTTATGGAAATAAATGATACAAACTATCGCGGTGGAGACTCATAGGACTTTGAAGAATATTCTCATGGTATACGCCCTTGGTAATATCTAGAAGGATATTATGAGAATGAGAACCACTAGTAGAAGATACATAGTTATGTGTTTCAATGGATATTCCTATCTTATAATGTTTATATGGGTCCTTAGACTTTAAGATTATTATTAATGAGTATTATTAGTTGTGTACTTTGATGTATTGAAAAAAACTGTGATGACAGATGTTTGTGCCAAGTGAGGATACGTTGGGTGTGTCACAAGTAATATTTCATTAATGAATAATGAGAGAAAGGATTTATCCATTATGTTCTTTAAAATAAGTTAATACTTGAGGCCCTTTTATGGAAATGATATACACTAAATAAATCCATGGCCATACTGTTCTATAGGAACGTTCTATTTCCAAAAAGTCAAAGAAAGAGACATCGAGAACATAGGTTGATGTCACCGACATACAACCTGCTTGATTAGAAATATTGTGATAAAGGGATTAAATTATATAGTAAGAATTCATATGAGGTATTATGTCATTGTGACTTTAAATTATTTACTTATGGGTTCCTTGGCATGTTTCTAGATGCTAACCTTGGACTTTAGGCTTCTTTGCCTAATGCCACTGGGAAAGAAACCTAGAGGGTTACACAAAAAGTGTATCTAGAATCTTAGTTAAATAATATATTATTATTTACTATTTAACAAGTTGAATATATATTATTACCACATGTTGTTTAATAATTATTCATGTTTTCTTGATCAAATTTATTCCATCACAAATTATTCAAGAGAATATAATGTGAGAAGAATATTTAATAAATATTTATTTTATATTTAGTAAATATAATATTTATTTATTTAATATAAAATACTTTAGTCGTAATTTATTTTATAAATAAATTGACATTATTCAAGATTTGATAAATATTATGGAGGAATGATGGACTAAGATTTTAGATTTGGTGAGAAAATAATAATTATTGAGTATTATTTTATTAAATAATATTTTTAATTTTAATCCACAAGTTAAGATCATGTAATGAAATAATAATAATAATATTATTATTTGACATGGGGTTTTCTCTATGATTAAATAAATAATTAATGGCACTTTTGAAATTAATTTACTTAACCCCAGCAATATATAAACCCTGTTATGTTACTTTTATAAAAAAAAATCATTTGTTTGGGTTGTTCACAATATAATTGTAGAATTATCTAAAGCCCTTGAGATATCTCTTTTCCAAGATCACTCCCAAGAATGGAGAGAAATATTCCTTCACCAGATCAAGGAGAATTATTTAGAAGCAATTCTCACAATGATCAAGGGAAGATGATGCAATTGCAAGGATCTTTCATGCTAGAACTTGAATATGGAACATGTGTGGATCATTGGTAGAGATAATATACACTTGATTCCTATAATGAAATTATGGAGCATTGTCGATCTTTTTCCAGATCCATCAACAAAGAAATAATTCCATCAATGTAATTCTTATTTAATTAAATTAATTATAAATAATATGTGATGATCCCCTCTATCTGGTTCCATGATGATTCATGTTGTATGTATTCTTTGATTTAATTATATTTAACATGAAGTTTATCATCATGTAGATCTTAGATTGATCATTGAACATGGAAAAAAGAAATGTTGGGAAGTACCCATTGCACGCTTTTGTTGTGCCCGAAACCTACAGTTCAGGAGTCTAGTTCTAATTAGAAGATGATGACATTATTGTATGTGCTTATTTTTGTGGTTTTGGAGGGCCAGGAGAATATGAACCTCCAATCAGTATTAATAGAGTATAAAATTCTAATCTAGACAATGGAGAGGAAATATGAGGATCTAGAGTGTCTATCTTTGAGGGAAAGACTTGAAGTGGGAGTTACCCTCTAATTGGACCATAGATGTGTATGAGGTCATCTATGTCACGAATCATGTTGTTGTGACTGTGAGTATGTGAGAGTAGATGGTTGATGAATTTCATTCCTCAAAGTGAGTGGTACATCTGGGTTTGAAAAAAATATACCATGACCTATATTGATGATATTTTTGGATGGGCATGAAAAAATAGATTTCAAGGTTTGTGACATGATGCTACACTTGTTAATAGGTGAAGGTTGAGCATCAATGACCTAGTGGTTTTCAAAAGTAATTTTCTATTCTAGGATAGAAGTGAGATGATTTTACCATCTATTTCCTGATAACTATTCTAAGGATTCCTTGAAATAGTGATATGATATGGGTGGTTGTGGATCGAATGGTGAAAGTAGCACGTTTCTTGCCTATCTGAGAGACTTTCTCAGTGGATTCGTTGGGAGACTTATATGTTCAAGAGATAGTTATTATTAATGGAGTACCACAAAGCATAGTTTCAGAACATGACTCAAATTTCACATCATGATTCAAGAAAGGATTTCTAAAGGATCTTGGTATGTAAGTATAACTGAATATAGATTTCCACCCATTGAAAGATAAGAATTCAAGACGTAGTATAAAGGTTTTACAAGATATACCATGATCATGAATTATAAACTTTGGTTTGTAATAGTATATGAACATAAAACTCATTGATTTCACCTATAATAGAATTTGTTAGGAAAATATTTAGATAAAACCATATGAGGCTCTTTATGGTAGGACATGAAAATCACTTATATACTAGATAGAGGCTAGTGATTCAAAGTTGTTGTGACTGAGTCTCATTTAAGAGATGTCAGAGTAGGTTTTTTGGTTCATAAATATTTTGATATGAGTTAGAGTAGGTAGAATTTATATTATAATCGATGTAGATGATTTCTTAAGTTTATAGTAGTTGATCATGTATTCCTTACGGTGTTTCCTAGATTGGGTCATCATAGGATCCAGAGGTAGGGCAAGTTGGCACTCAAGTTTGTGGGACCGTTCAAGGTTGTGGAGAGAATCAGGATGGTGGTTTAACATTTTTCTTTTCCATAGTGTTATAGTGTTATGTAATTTTTTTTTCATGTTTTATAGCTTTAGAGGTATCACCCAGACCCTTCTCAGGTGAATGATGTTGATGATGTTGATCTTGAGACCGATGTGACCTTTGAGGAGCATCTGATATGTGTTATAGATCAAAGTGATAAGGTTTTGGGGTGAAAGAATCTAATGATAGTATGAGTATTGTGGAAACATATCCATGTTCAGAAGAAAACATGGGAGAGAGATGTAGATATCTAGGCTCAATGGCCTTCCCTTTTTACCGTAGAATCTTAGAGGTTCTTGGGTTCACAACTTGAAGATGAGCTGTTATAAGGTGGGAAGATTGTAAGATCTCTACCTTTCTGTAGATGTCTCGTGCTTGTTATCAAGTAATATTTTTCCTTTTTTGGTTATAATTTTTTTGAGTCATGTATTGGGTTCATTCATGTAAATTTGGAAGTTTTTCAAGGGGTTTTGGGTAGTTCATGGTTAGCAAATGGTTTTCCCAAACCATGCACCCATCCTAGAAAATTGTGCACCCTTGAGAAATTGGGGTTTTCACCATTGGTGCATGATTTGTAATACCATATTCCCTCTTATTAGAAATCGTGATGACTTAATAATAGGTGTATGGTTAGGGCATACAGTTCAGTGAACCGTCCATACCTTCCTAGGAAACCATGTTCGCATGGTTTATTTCCTTGAAAAATTATTAATTTTTTTGAACCCCTGATATTAACCACAAATAAACCCCACTAAAACCTAAACTCATTCTTATAAATTTTAAAGATTCCAATAGGATTTAAAGGATCCTTTAAAAACCATTATTGACGAATCAAAGATCCATTAGAAGTATCATTTCTCTATTGGTATGAAATTTATTCCCATTTATATTATTCTCTCTCCCACCTCTCTTAAAAAATAAATAGGAATAATTTTTCCTCTATTGATGATGGTTTAGATCTATATTTTGATATATGTTGTTCCATTTGATCTGGATCATAGGTTTTGGTCCTAGATCTTATGTATCATCATGTTCTTGATCGTTCTACTTCAATTTGAGGATTTCTAGTTTGGAAAATGTTTATCAATGATCTTTAGGTAGGTGGTCTATTTTTCAAATCCCATAGTCTTGATTATTAATGTATTTATGCATTTTGAAATTTCATTTTCCACATTTTTAAATCACATCTCTAGTTGGATTAATTAATTGGTTAATTAATTAATGTGATTACGGAATTGATGGAATAATGGGATTATGGAATTAGATGAATAGTGGGTTTATGAAATTGGTTGATTAATGTGAATATTAATTGGTTGATAATGGTAAATAAAGTGTTTTTGTATTAACCTTGAAGGTTTACTGTTTTACATGATTAAATGTTTCTAATTTTTTTTAATGGTAATTTTTTAAAATTATTCCATGTGATCAATGTTATGAGCCATGATTTTTTTGATAAATTGGAATGGTACATCATGATTTAAATAATTTATAAGAGGGTTAAGGCTGATTAATATTGATAAATGTGATATATGTGATATATGCGATATTTGTGATATTTGTGACAATGAGTGTGGGACAATGATTGATTCTCTAGATACCCATATGTGATAATGAGTGTGGGATATATACTGATTCTCCAAATAACCATATGAAAATTTACTTTTGGGATATGGAATTATGCTCCAAATACACATATTGTGATAGACATGATGTTATAGGCACCACAATATTGGAATTGGACCATGGTTCCAAGTGGTTATGGTATGAAAGTGAAATGAATTGATTAATGAAAACCCTTAATGTAATGAAATGTGATGTACCATTGTGGATGGTTCAAACTTAGGCATGGGTGAAAGAAGGTATTTATGGTTTGGGTGTCATCATGAAATCGAGTAAGTATGTGGTTAACTAAATAATAATTAATTATGAAATTTTTTTACTTAGTTTATTGTAGTTTATTATTTATAAAACCACATACACTATTATAGACTTTATATTATTTTAGATGACATTGGTGGTGGAATAAATATTTGTACTCCCACCATACTCAAGCTACCTAATTGGTACCCAAATAGACTTCATGTTTTTAGGACCGGATATAGGGAAGATCCTTATGTGAGATGGCTGAGTTGGGATGGACCATGGATCACTGAACCATACATGATGTCAGGACCCGCTTGGGAGTTTCCATTGTGTCTTTATTTTTTATTTTTCATATTGAAACTTAAAACAAATATGGAATGACATATCAACTAATTTATTTTGGATATTGTTTCCATATTTTAGTTTATCTTGTGATATTGGGCTATATTGGTTTTGTTATTATTCTGGTTATTGGTTATTTTCATTTGGATATCATTTATTTATTTACACTATTTTAATTATTTGACAGTGAGGGTATATTATCACAATGTTATATATTAGAACCCCGCTTCTAGTTGGTAGTATCTAGAATATGGGGAGGAGAACCTGATTTCATGTAGAGAACCAGCTTGGGGCACCAACATGGGGTACCCGAGTCAGGACCTTACAATTTTGTGTGACAATACTAAGCTTGAGGATAACGAATCATCTAAAGAGAATCTCATATATATCATTGACCAAATTTAAAATGTGTTATAAGGAAAATTCATTCCTCTAGTTTGAGTTAAGTGGAATCATGGGAAGCTCCAAGATGAAACCTGGAACTAATAGATAGAGATAAAGGTACAATATCCCAACTTTTTCCTTTTAAAAGCTTGTTGAATCTTCTTAGGGATAATAATCCCAATAGTGGGAATTTTGTATAGTTATAAACCCTTAGAATTGTTATTTTCCTTTAATTTATAGATGTTTAATCTAATTTTGGTTTATTTTGAGTTAAAGGGGGTATCAAGAGGTTTTTGGAAGAGTTTGAGAAAAGAGGGGGAGGAGGTGTGCTGCAACAAACACTAAGTACCTGATGGATTAGTACTAGGTATATTGTGGGATTTTAGGGATGTAGGTGTATTTTCTAAGGATATTGGTTACACAATGGATTAATATTTATTAATCACTATTCTCCTAAAAAATTCCCTTAATAAAAATCATTTTCTTCCTTTTACACCCAAAATTAAAACCTAAATGGGTGGGGACTTGAGATTTTATTCCTATTTACTTCATTTTCACCTTTATCCAATTTTTTCTTCTTATTCTATGATCTCCAAGTGACCCCATTCTACATAATTTATAAAAGTTACTCTATTCATCTATAGAACATTTAATTTCATTAGGTATGGTTTTTGATAACCTCTAATAACCTCTTTCATGCCTCTATTTTTTAATAGTGATTTAAATTCCTAGTTTCCATAATATAGGGTTCTTGAGATCTTCAAAAATATTTTTTTAAATAATACTAGATGTAGAGGATCTTCCTAAATTAATCTAAGGTGAGTATAAATTTTCACTTCCTAAATTAATTCTCCTTAAATATAAGTAGTGTTAATATATATTAAATCCTTTATCAGGTGGTCGAGTTAGTATTTTCGTGGAATATCAACTCCTATTAGGACTCTAAAAAAAATATAATTTATTTGGTAACAAAACTCTTTCCTCCTCCCATAACTTAAGAGAGTTATTCTGGAAATGATCTAGGTATGTGTGAAAAAATTAAAAACAAAGGGTTTATAACTAATAATAGAATTTTTCTAAACCTTTTATTGATAATTTTTTTATTCCTTTTATTGTTGATTTTAGTTTTTTATCATAGCATGATATATTTGGACTATTATATTCTACTTTATGTTATACCTATAATGTCTATTTTTTTTCCTGTTTTATGAATTTTAGTTTCCTGATACCTATTAATGTTTTAAGTGTTTATTTATAAATTTTATATGCCTCACTTTCTTAATTTGTTAAGGATGATTTTCATAAAATTAATTATATTTTTTAACTTGGTAAACATGTATATATCATTTTATAAAATTGATAAGGTACCCCTAATGAAAAAAATTGATTATTTGGGATGGGAATTAATACATGACTCATATACTTGTTGATGGTGGGGAAAAGATCACAACACCCTAGATCATTATAACAATTCACCTATTCCCTGATATGGGATATGGGATTTTTCCAACTAGATCAACCTAATATATACCTTATGGTAAAAGTATCTTGGACCCTAAATTCTTTTTAAATATTTACCAATATGTGTGGTTGCATATGAGTACATTTGTAATCTAATAAAAGTGATTGTAGTTCCTCATATTGAGGAATGTACTAGAATGTTATCTCGAAACATAAGTCAAGGCCCAAAGTAGGTATACAGGTATAGAACATCCCATCATAAGTAATCATTTTTTAAGGTTAATGAATATGATTAAACTCATTTTTGAATTATGTTCTTGATACTTTATAATTCCTATATATTTTTAATATTTTTATCATATACTCTATCTTATGACAGGTGGTTTGGGGTGGAGTGGGGAGCATATACTATGTTTTCATACACACATCCTTTATGGGACCCTCTCAAGATGTATGCAGAAACCTTTTTTTCATGATATAGGTAATGGGAAGGAACCTAAAAATGGGATTTAGTCACATACATGAATCTGGTTTCACATGTGACTATTTTTAGGCTTTTTGAGAATGTGTATTCATGATGCACATTGGTTTTCCCTAGTGTTTTTTGAGAAAATTCAAACATAGCTTCATCACCTTTGGTCATTAAGCCCATTTTGGACTATAATATAATGTATATATTGGTTTTTGACATAGTTATAATTACATTGTAAGTATTTAAGTATTTTTGGAAACTTTTGTGACACGTGATACCTATTCATATTGTGTTTTTCATTTCTTCATTAACTCACAATATTCTGAAATCCATTTTCAACTGGTTATAATCCTTGACTAAACAAGGTGAGGACTAGTTGTACAACATGAAAGAACATACATTAAATATTTAAAACACTTTTAAAAAAGGAGTAAATCCACCACCCACATGAATTATGATTAAACCCAGACATTTATACCAGCCTTTAGAGATTGGGAGGTGTACTTAAGGTATTATAGTGACATAGAATGAGTGTTATTCTGGTATTTAGATCAATTTAGTTACAGAATAATTCATAAAAATACTCCTTAGATTTCATATATTTTATGAAATATTATTTATAATTTAATTAAAAACCTTATGTCATAAAACAAGTGAAGTTAAAACAATTGAATTCCATGTCAATTTTCACTACATCACTACAACCCTTATCAGGAAAACCTAGTGGGAAAAAACTTGATGAAGGGAAAAAGAGTAAAAAATTCTTAACTCCTACTAATTAAATTTTCATTGACTTTGTAGTTATTATATCACAATTTTATAAATAAATTTGTCAAAATTTATTTTTAAGAATGTCTTTATTTAAAATTATGGATAAAAAAGTTTTTTTGAATATTTTTTCTTCTATCACATTTAATATACCCACTCTTCAATTTCACTGTAGAAGAGAAATTATCTTCATCTAATGTAGTGGAAATATAATTATTCATTTTCAATCCAAAACCATTTTTGATATGATGAAAAAATGATCTTAGCTAAACAAATTATTAGTTTCCATAAAAAATAAGAATAAAATTATCATGATTATATGAAGTTATATAAATGTTTTGTTTTATATAATTTCATGATATGGTTATTCTACCATATTTGAAAAATATCCTATTTGAGATTTAGGTTTTAATGTATTGAAAAAATATCTAGAATCAGTATAATCAACCAATTTGGACTCAACATTTTATAATAAGTAATCATTTATAACCTTTAATTATTAGTGTGTAGAAGAAGAACATCACCTTGTATCAAATTCATTGTAATAAGACGTTATATTATTTTCAAGGTACATATGCACATGTATGTGTCTATACTTTAGGGATAATTAAAATGTATGTTTATGTTTAATCCTTTAATGAATAATATATTATTACTTATCACATAATTTATGAAATATATCCCTCCTAAAAGAAATATATTTAATTATTTATTAAGGTTATTTTCATGAACTTGTAAAATATTTCCAAAATTAAATATTCCAACTTTAAAATGATTAATTCAAAAAAATAAAAGGATATTACTTCTAATTTAATGATAAAATATTACATTTATTTTATAAATTATTGAGGTTTGTTGATATTATTTTAAACATCTTGATAATATGATGATTAATGAAAATACATTGATTTATATGAACCATTTAATGACCTATCCATGGTTGACTTGACCCATAACCTAGGTAAATTTTACACAAGGCTTGAAGTGTATTCCTGATCACCACATGTTGGAAAATATTTTCAGGTTATAAAAAGAAATAACTGATGGGAATAATTTTACCCCTAAATAATAATTCATAATAAGTGGAGGCTACCAAGAATCATTCATTTTGTGTCCAAAAATTGTAATTCCATGTATATAAATAAAAAATATAAATAAATAAATAATAAAAATATTTCGTAACTAATGAAAATGATTCAAATCATTTATAAAAAAATAAAACATTAAATTAATACGTATACAAGCCCCGGTATAAAGGGGACCAAAATTTAAATATATCTAGATCACCAATATAAGGAAACTAGAAGTAAATTACACCTAGATGGATTGAATGATACATAATAATTTTAAGAAGATAAACCAAAACCATGAGATTTATAGAATTTGACTCCATGTGATCCATGTTCACTCACCACATCCCCAACATATATCAACAAACTACCTAAATGATATCCAATCCAATATCACAACCTGAGTGACTATATAAAAATATAAAATCCACATACACACACATAAGTATATATATATAGTGTGAGAGATAAATAGGAATAATATAAATTTCAAATAAGAGTTTTTGAAATTCCTTTTATAAAATATTTTATAAATTCTAGTTTTAACATTAATTAGAAATTAGGTTTTCTAAATTTAAGGAATACAAAAAAAGTACCATTCATTAAACCATTTTTTTTCAAAAAACTAAGTAATCCTTTCCTAAAACAAAACATTATCCATCTCGTAATCCATAATTCCAAGCCCAAGTAATAAATCCTACTCTTAATAAAAAATAAATTTAAAAATTTTATTCTTTATAAGAGGTAATAATACACTATTAAAATGGAAAATAGATTAAACCTATTAAAAATGTGGACTTCGAAGTTTACATATTCAAAACTAACCAATTTTACCTCCTTCAAATCCATTAAAAAATCCTCTTTAAAAAATGTTTCAATGTAAACCATAAAATAAAAGAAAAAAAGGAAATAAATAATGGGAACCATTATCTAAAGAAGAAGCATATAAAAAAACATCAATAAAGAAAGTGGTTTTACAAAACTCAAATAGTTACAATGGGATATATATAATGTGTTCAATGTAAATCCCTAAAGTAAAACCATCTATTAATGAATAAGTGTCAGATTGAAATCACTAGGTCCTAACAAGACATGGTTCTAGGAACACTTTAAAGAATCAATCTATCAATAATTTACCATGGTATTTCTAGGTAATATTAATCATCTCTTATAGTTTGATCGAGTCATAATGATTAGATCCTATAGTCTAATCAGATTAACCAAGTTAGTATGGTGTAAAATGAATCCCTCACATAGCTACTTGGGATCCCATGAAATGTTAATGGGGATATGTGTATTAAAAAAATTATCAACACACACATTAAGTTTCATAAAAAATAAACCACATATCACCTATAACACCCTCACATGAAACAACCCCTTTTCAACAATCAAGTATCACACAATGATAATAAAAAATTCATATCACATAAAGGGGAAAAAGCCTGAATAAGGAATAAAAACCAAGGGGCTATAATTAGGGTGAAAAATTTATCAATCAACCCATTTTTGTTAAATTCCAATTGGGACTCTAAAACAAACTTGAAAATAAAACCAATTTGAAATAACCTTATGAAAACTAATCAAGGATCCATCAGTTTAAAACATCATTTCCCCTAGGTGTCAGTTAAAAACTGAATGCTCCATGGATAAAATCTAACCCTTTAAAAATGATTTATATCATTTAGAAAAAAAATTATCTACAAAAATTTATTTAACATTAAATTAATTTAAAACAACTTATTATTAATTTTCTGAAAAACGTATCATGAAAAAAAATTTGAAATACACAAATAGTTTGGTTCAAATACTAAGATAATAAATTCATTAATTTTTTTTTGTTAAAATTTAATAAAAAACATTCAAAGATTTTAGAAATACCACATGGTTATCATATATATGTGTAATGTGATAATAAAATGGTTATAGAAAATGGAATCATTTAATGAAATGTGAAATAAAATAATTTCATAGGTTTACATACCAAAATCAAGCAGAAACCACTATCCTTCCCTAGAAAGAGGCAAATTAAGAAAACATGCACCCATTGATCACTAAATAACCTAATATACATTATTATTCCCATTATGAAACATAAATTCAACCCACTTAGTAATTTGGGTTTGTGTGAGAAAAAAACCAAGTAGAATAATGGAAGGGAGAAGAGGTAGAGATATGAAAGAATTAGCTTCCAAAACTTCTTTAATCTAATAGGAGTATAAAATCCATAGAGGAATATAGGATGATCTCTATTTAACACTAATAACAATCATTAGAATGAAAAATATGGACAAACCTCTTAAAAATATAATAGGGGTAGATTTATAAAATATTAAAAATTAAAACTAGAAAGACAACCACCATGGTGAAGACCCATCCACAAGGGAATCATTCTCTTCTCCATGTTCCTATATGGCGTAGACTCTAGGAAAATAGTGTGGAGAACCTTCTTAGGGAAAAAATGAGGATTCTAATTCCATGCCACCACAATGCAACCTTGAGGAGCACGACTTGATGAATCTCCTCCGAGCATCCTGATGGTTTTGACTTTTGGGGACCTTCCATACTGCAACCCATATGTCACCACATGGTCCTCCCCTACAAGAATAGCCATGGAATAACCTTTCCAAAAAATCCCCACTATGTTGTTCCACAAACCCATTATGGTGTGGTCTTTCCCATCACTTAAATTTTCACAAGGGAAAAGATAAAACCCTCACAATAAAATAACGACCTTTCATTCCACAAGGCCCTTGTCCATAACATGATCTACTATAGTTCAAAACTACAAAAGCATAAAAACATTAAAAACTAAATAAAATAAAATAAAAACACAAAATTATATAATATTAAATACCATAGTGACATGGGGGGTTTCATAATTCAACCCACCACGTCACTTTATGCTCCGAGAAATTAACAGTAAAATGTAGAAATAATGGAGAGTCAAAAGCTCAACACCTAACATAAGAGGTGGGAGGTTTGGGGGAAAACTGAAGAGGTCCAATGATAAAATAGCACTGGAAAACACACACTTCTCTAAATCAATTAAACAAATAATAAAAAATATTATAAACATCTCGAAGCATATATTCGACCACTGTTACTGGACATGAGGCTCATTATTCATAGATATCTGCAATAGGCCTCCCCACCAGTTAGAATTTATTTAAAAGGTGAGACACCAAATAAACACCCCTATAAAAAGGATATAATTAAAGAAACCAAATTTTATCAACGTTACTCAATGGAAAAAATAATATTATATTAACAACAACTAACCATGCAAGAGATACTTAAAAACCACAAAATATCGCACAGTCAATAGATTTACAAAAAAGAGAACAATCAAGGTCAACCAATCCATCAAAATACCAAAGTGACAAAATAGGCACACCCTTAAAAAAATTCCTAAAAAATAAAAAACATGGGATCTACCTTTGAGTAATGAATAAGGAAGGTTAAGTAACCTAGGAATTGGATTGCGGGACACCCATCCATGGGGGATTTGAAAAAACCTCCCTAAAGGGTAAAATCTTAAACCAAGAAACACCCAGAGTATAATATTGATTGGTATAAAACATATCCTAGTTACCCAAGTATAAATACAAGTATTCTCATGTATAAATCCTTAAAAACTAATGTTTAACACATGGAAGTCATCAAATTAAATACCCAATATCATAAAAAATTGATGAGGCATGAGAAAAACCAAATTTATCAATGCATATATATACATGGTTGGAGTAAAAACACAAAGATACCTAATTAAAAAAAAACAACTCAAATATTTTATTTATCTAACCTTAATGAGGATTTTCCTAAAAAAATCCAAATCTAGATCACACCTATGGATTTTCCTAAAAATAATAAACTAAATTAAAATAATATTTATTTTCATCAATCCAATGTTACAACTCGGGCTCAAGTAAACTATGAGACAATTCGACCATCAACTACCCTTTAAAGAATTTTCTAATAGAACATTAGACTATATTCAATAAGAAAATTCTAGTTCAAATCTGACACCCTGAAATTCTAATGTATAACTTTGTATTCCATAACGTTCATGACATGAATCAACAAACATGTAAGGGAAGATAATATCTAAAGACTCCACTATAATTATAATATTTAAATATATTCAATACATGATATATATTGTAATGAACTCAACATTGAGTTAACATGAATTTTATGCAAGTGTGAAATTCCTTGATAGCTTAAGTTATAATGCAAAACCAAGTTTCACCAAATAAAAATGTATTATTAAAACATTATTATTCAATATAATATGAGATATCCTAGCCGTTATGTTAGTGGTTATTAATAGTATTAACTAACTTATGAAAATTTATGGTTTATATAAATATAAAATTAATTCATTGGTTACCAACTAATGATAAGAAAAAATAAGAACCAATTGGATATAAAATGAAATATTATTATTTATATGCTTCTAAGGAGTTTTGTATTAATAAACATAGTTAATTACAATTAGTTAATTATTTTAATGAAATATTTATGTTATATATTCAATAAAATATTTTTTATATTTATACCTTATGTTTGATATGCATAATATAAAAAAAACCCTATTTTACAAATAAAACCCTATATTTTTATAAAGGCTGTTTTACCGCCTTTTAATGGATAACCCATTTTAAATATAAATTTTGACACTTTAATTATTTTAATATGTCAAAATAAACTTCATATTTTAAATAAAAACATAATAATTAGTTTATAGGGAATTTTTGATATTTTTCTGAAGCATATCATTTTTAATGAATAGTTAAAAATACCACATTTTAATTAATAACTTCTTTTTCATATTATTTTTTATAAGAAAAAATTATGTTTTATATTGGTTTTAAAGTTTAATTAGATAATATTTTTATCAATTAATAAAATTTATGATATTGTAATCAATATAAATTTGAAATTGACTATAAAAACATAGAAAACATTTAGATGTTTTTACTTTAAAAACCCGCGTTGTCGTCCTGCTTACAAGATGAATTTAAATTAATTTATGATAATTTTATGATTTTAATTTCGAAAAATGGATTAAATATTTGGAATAAAAATAATTTATAATTTATAATAAGATAAATATATATTTTGACCAAAAATATTAGTGAAAGTAATTAAAATTAATGACAATTATTAAGGCGAAATTAAGCTTAATAAAGGATCACACCTTTAACTTAGGGGCCCAAATTATTTGTGAACTTTTAAAAAACCAATTGTATTGAAATATATCGTCCATTAACCTTATATTATTGAGTTTTTTTTTGGTTTTATGACTTTTTTTAGGTAAGAACATGTGTACATCTAACTTGTTTCCAAAAATTCCAAGTGAGTCCTTTTCATTCCCTATAAAAGGCCACCACATATCCCCATTCCTCACAACTCTCAAAACAATTAAGTTTGGCCAATATCTGCCCAAATAGATTCAAAAAATACCTCCCCTATACCTTGAATCCTCCCTTTGTATATTAATTATTCCAAGTAAGCCTTTTCGTATGAACCAAAAGAAGTCACCCGATTAAGAGGTAAAACCTTCTCTCATGTTTTTTAGTTTCCTTTACATTCCACACTCCCTATAATAATATTATTATATGATTCTATAAAAAATAGTATCATAAATATAATATTATTTTGTTATGTAAATGTTTCCACCCATACTTAGACACACCTTCATCTAATGGGAAACAAACATTATGTTTCCGTGTACGGTGAACTACTTCCTCACGAAATGATGACTGTTCAATTTTTCTTTAACACCTATCATGATGGAAATTATGATGTAAAATATATTTATAAAAGTTATATATTATATTTATAACTTCTTTATTCTTCAATTTTTTTTATTTATAACATAGCTTTATGATTTACATCTTGTTTAAATATGATAATTTTGTTTGGGGAAGTGTGGACTACCACCCCCTTAATGTGATATGGCTCGTTCAAACTATACATGGAACATATAAAGGATAGTTTTAATAAAACTATGTAACATATATTACATATATATTATTATAGAATTAAAATATACATATTTATCATTTAGTTTTCATTCTTCTATTAAAATAATGAAATGAAAGTAGTGTTCATGCGTACGTATGACCTACTATCTCTATGAATAGTGAAATTCATTTATAATATTCAAATATAATGGAATAATATAAATACATATATACTAATTATATACGATAAATAATTCATGATTTAAATTCTATATATGATGAAACCATGATCTAATTAATGATAACACCAAATAATAAGTTAAAACTTACTCAATAAAAATAGGAAATTAACACCCAAAATAACGAAATTAATGAATGATAGTTCACAAATAGGTAATAAATTATTATAAGGAATTAATATATGATATTATAAACATGAGTATGGTTCTATTATAAGTTATTAACATATTTTAAACCACTATAAATGAAGATAAATACCACACAAAAAAATTAAGGTTAAGGTAAAGGAATTTCATCTCTATTTACATTTCATTGAGACTTATTTGTCATTATGAACCAATTCACTTTTATTTAATGTATATATTTTTTCAGGTTATATCATTAATCAACTTATTCTCATGATATTATAAATTTCATTTAATGTCATAATTTTTTGGATATTATGGTTGAAATTTTTCAAAGTGGTATGAGACACTTTGGAATGTTTAAAGATTATTCTCCTCAAGATTGTTCTTAATTATAATATTTGCAATCTCACTACCTTTTGCGATTGTTAACCTTTTCTTGAAACAATCACTATATTGTAATCATTTTTCATTGTAAATTTACTTGAATATCCATATTCTCATTTAATGAATATTAGTATTTCCTAAATCGTATACTATTTTACATACAATGTCTACTTTGATAATTATTTGATTATTTTGGGTAAATATTGAAAATTTAATATTATTTATTCAATATCGATATTTGATAGGGAATATTATTTATTTTGATTATTAAATATTATGAATGTTTATGAATGGCAATGTTGGGTGGATCTTGGACTTTATATAGCTCCTTGATGCATCAACAAGTTCTAATGAGACAAATAATTTTTCCAAATTAAACGGGATTCTATCTGTGGTTTTAAACCATCTTATGAAAGGTCTTGATCGTATAAGTTTTCATGTTCCTTAGAAATGATGCCCCTTAATAAATAATTTCACTCATTTAGTTTCAGTTATTGTTTATCCATGAGATTTTGTATCGACATATCTATGGATGTAATTCATTATTAGTTTATTGATTTATTGCAGGCATTTCAGTTTCTTTCCATTCCATATTAATTATCCCTTATATAGTTGTGTAAATGGAAAGTGTGGTCAGTTATTTACCTTTACATATAGATTGATTCATTAATTTTTCCATTTTATTTACCCTTATCGATCATTTGATCTTTCCCTTATTATGTTTCTTTCCCTAGGTTATGAAGAAGAAAACTTTTAACAAGCTATCAAGAATGCAGTTTATTTCAGTTTATTATGTAGAATGTTTTATTTTGTTTTCACAATGTATTATGGGTATCATGTATATAATATAGCCTTCCAAGGCTACTAAACTGATCAGACCTTTGGGGTTTGATTCCTTGTAATCATGCCAATGTAATAAAATAAGGCACATGCTATGGGATTCTGGGGCCAAGGAGTTACAGTTGGTATCAAAGGAAGTTTAGTATCAACCTCAGGAACTAGATTTAGGAAAACATAGGTTGTAAAACACAACCCTAAGGTAGAATTTGAGGACAATAATAGATTAAAACCCTATAAATTTGGTAAGGTAGAGATTATATGGATCTTCATAGAAATATATCCCTATCTAGATACTACAAGTGGATGTGGTTCTGGAATAGATGTACCATGGAGTAATAACTCTAAAAAGTTGTTCTAGTACTGACTTGAGGTAACTTAGGTATATGTCAATAGTAATTACTATGTACTTGGTTTGACACTCCCAGGTGATACACTTAGGATAGTTCACATTTCATTACCTACCATTATGAAGGATTTTAAATTAAATATTAACCCAAAGTAACCAAAGTTTATGATTCTATGATCCATGATGAAAAAATTTATGTTATTTGATATACCAAATTTAGAGTTATACAACTTTTACACCTTTATGAGATAATCAAGTGGATTAAATTGTTTTGAAATGGTTCCTAGAAAGAATAAAGGTATCAGTACTGATAGAAAATGTAGAGATTTCCCTACTAAGGAAACAAATATAGATGATATTAGATATGAGAAAGTTATGGATATTTTAGGGAAGCTTAGTTAGGTTATAAAAAATGAAATTTCATGAATAGAGAAACCTATTCCATGAAGATAATGTCCTATTCTCGATCACTTTATGTACTAGAATCCCCCATTGTTTAGTGGGACTATTAATCTAATTATAGTTGAGAAATTGATTAAGTATTTGGAAAATATATTTATGGAATTGGAATACAATGAAAACGAAAAGTTTAAACTTGGGGTATATTTTTTCCAATATGATGATTACCAGTGGTAGTATCTGATCCAAAATAAAAAGGAGGAAGAAGAAATTGAACTCATGTAATGAAGAAATTTTAAGTATAAATTATTCAGTAAATAATTTCCTCATGATCAACAAATTGATATGAAGAGAAAGTTACTTAGCTTAAGGAAAAAGGAAGAAGAGAGTGTTGAATATTATGAGGATACCTTTACAAGGTTATCCAAGTATGCTATAGATTGTATACATATCATGGAGTGCAAGATCAACTACTAATTTGAAGGACTTAAGGAATGTCTCCGAAGAGTTCTAGTGTCTCAAAAAACATATTCATACTATAAAAAGTTTTATATGATATCAAGAAAGAGATATTATTCTACAAGTCCTGTGGCTTTAAGGGAAACCCAGAGAAGAATAGGTCTTCTAAACACCATGAAAAGGGAAATGAGTAAAAGAAGAAGAAGGGAAAGAAAGATTTTATAAAATGTGACAAATATGGAAAGAATCACCCTGGAAAATTCTTAAAAGGATTGAGAGTTTATTATAAGTGTGAAGAAAATGGGTCACTAGGAAAAATAATGAAAAGTAAAGAATGAAAATACTGTTATTCAACATTACAACTGCAAGGATATGGGACACTACAGAAATGAATTCCCTAAGTATAAAGAGAATATACCTCAGAAGAAGATAAAAGATAAATTCCAATCATGTGTTATTGACACAATAGAACTGTAATTATTAATGTACTTATTTATTTTGATCTAATAAATATGTTGTAATTTTTTTTTTGTTTTCATCATATGATATATGAAATATGTAAGAATTGTGTTTCCGTAATTTTTCAACAAATATTTGAGATCATATGCTGAATGGTACCAAGAATAGTTATTCAGTAGAAAGTTAAACTTTTTAGAAAACACATGATTAAGAGAATTAAAACCATTAATATGTTCCTGATGTTGAGATAATAGTGAATAAATGATTGATTTGGACAAGTTTTGACAACCTTGGAATTACTTAACAACTTTTTGACAAGTGGTATATTCCATTAATTATGGAGTTTACAAAAAATTTGGATTTAAGGAGTATATCCAATAACATGTGTCTTACTTAAGGAATAAGTATGAACACATGTTTCCAATAATTTTATTTGGTGACTTAAGTTATTACCATATTTTAAGAGGATACATGAAGAAGTTAATCACATTTTTGGAATATTGTAATTTAGAGCTACTTCATAATGATTAAAGGATAATGATAAGTTTATTTTAGAAATTCAGTGACTCTCCTTTAAAAGTGATTGGATCATAATCTTCTAAAAAAGTTATCCATTTATAAAATGGTTTAAGGTGATCATCAGATGAGATTTTAAAGGTCAGTGTATTACTTCACCATATAATGCATCATGTGCTAAGAGATAAAGTAAAAATATTTAAAGGTGTAATAAAAGGAAAATATTATGTTTATAGAAACATATATTTAATTATATTCTTATATAGTGAAATAATTCCTTAACTATAGAAATAAAATGGGTTTGAAATAATTTTTTTGTCCTATTATCATCATTTTTAATGATATCAATAACCTTTATTCACACCTATGGTTTATGGTTTTGTGGCCAACAACTATAACCTAAAATTGTTCTATATCACTCTCTATCAGAACTTTACTTTTTTACTTTTTCTTCCATATCCATGTTTCTATTAGCCACCTAAGTTCTTCTATTAGAAAATCTAGTTACGTGACCATTGTAATTTCCTTTCTCTCTTATTAAGAAGATGTGATATTAAATATTTTTACGATGTGTGTAATTAAAAAATAGTTTATTTTCAATCCCTCAATTACTGAGGCTTGGTTTAAATTTCAAGGATGCAATTTAATTAAGGTGGGAAGAATGTGATACCACGACATTCTAATGTACAACTTTATATTCGATAACATGCATGATATGAATCACTAAGCGCGTAAGGGAAGACAATATACCGAGACTAAACTATATATTTACTATTTTAAATATATTAAATACATGATATATATTGTAATGAAATCAACAATGAGTTAGATTTCAATTCATGCATGAGATACCTTCCTCGATAGGATGCGTTACATGCAAAACTAAGTTTCACTAAAAAACAATGTATATTAAAACATTATTATTTATCATAATATGATATATCCTAGACGTTATGTTAGCGGTTAGGAATAAAATTAACTATATTATAGAAATTTATTGTTTATATAAATATAAAATTAATTCATTGGTTACCAACTAATGAGAAACGGAAATAAGAACCAATTGGATATAAAAAAGAAATATTATTATTTATATGCTTCCAAAGGAATTTTGTCATAATAAACATAGTTAATTATAATTATTGAATGATTTTAATGAAATATATATGATATATATTTTATAAACTATTTTTGATATTAATCCATTATGGTTTATATTCATAAGATAATAACAAACCTATTTTACACATAAAAACATATTTTTTTATAAATACAATTTACCACCTTTTAATGGAGAACCCATTTTAAATATAAATTTTGAAAATTTTATTGATTTAATATGTCAAAATAAACTTCATATTTGAAATAAAAACTTAATAATTAAATTATGGTGTTTTTTGATATTTTTTCTGAAACATATCATTTTTAATGAATTGTTAAAATACTGCATTTAATTCAAAATTGATTTTTTCATATGATTTATTGATAATGTTAAATTATGTTTTATATTGGTTTTAATGTTTAATTATATAATATTTTAATCAATTAATCCAATTTATTCTATTATAATCAATTTCAATTTTAAATTGAATATAAAAACATACAAAATATTTAGATGTTTTTACTTTAAAAACCCATGTCGTCGTCCACTTATGAGATTAATTTTAAATTAAATTATTAAAATTATGTGATAAGAATTTGGAAAAATTTATTCCCTATTTTTAATAATAAAAGATTATATTTTATAATATTTTCAACTTTGTTTTTGACTAAAAATATTTGTGAAAGTAATTAAAATTAATTATAATTATTAAGGAAAAATTAAGCTTAATAAATAACTAAACCTTTAACTTAATCACCCAAATAACATAGAAAATTTTAAAAAACAAATTTTCTAGAATACTATCATCCATAAAACTTCCATTATTTATTTTTTTGGTTTTTTATTACATTTTTCAGGTAAGAACATGTGTACACCTAACTTGTTTCCAATAATTTCAAATAAGGCATTTTCCTTCCCTATAAAAGGCCACCACCTCTCCCCATTCATCACACCTCTCAAAACACTTAGGTTCAGAAAATATCTACCAAAATATATTTCCAATATCTATTCCATATACCTTGCAGCATCCTTCTGGGTAGGAATACTTCCAAGTAAGCCTTTTGGTAGAAACTAAAAGAAGATACCTGATTAAGAGGTAACATCTTCTCTCAAGTTTTTTTAAGTTTCATTTCAATTATCCACTACCTATAATATTTATATTATATGATGTATAACATGAAAAGTATCCTAAATATAATATTATTTTTTTCATTTAAATTGTTTCAACTACATTTACACACACCACTATCAAATGAGTTACGAACATACTGTTTCTGTGTAAGGTGAACTACCGCCTCACGAAACATTGATTGTTAAATTTTTCGTTAACACCTACTATGGTTTCAATTATGATGTAAAATGTGTTTATATATGTTATATATCATATTAATAATGTCTTTATTCTTATTTAATTTTTATTTAGAATATACCTTTATGAATTCCATCTTGTGTAAATATGATAATTTCGTTTGAGGAAGTGTTGACTGCCACCCCTTCAAAGCAATATGACTCATTCATATCATACATAGAACATATAAAGGATGGTTTTGATATTATAAACATGATTATGGTTATTTTATAAGTTATTAACATATTTTAAACCATTATAAAGGAGGATAATTACCATACAACAAAGGGAAGTTCAAGGTAAGGTTATTTCGTCTCAATTTAGATTTCATTGAGTCATATTTGTTATTATAAACCGATTTAATTTTATTCAGTGTATATAATTAATTTTTCATTTTATATCATGAATTAAATTATTATCATGATATTATAAGTTTTATTTAATTTGAAACATTTCTATAGATTATGATTCAAATGTTTCAAAGTGGTATGTGACACTTTGGAATGTTTGAATATTATTGTCCTCATGATTTTTCTTAATGATTATATTTGAAATATCACTTCCTTTTGTGATTTTTAACATTATCCTAAAGAAATCACTACATTTTAATAATTTCTCATTGTAAATTTACTTGAATATTAATATTATCATTCAATGGATATTAGTATTTCCTAAACCATATATCATTTTACTTAAAGTACATACTTTGACAATTATTTGATTATTTTGGGGAAATATTGATAATTATGTATTATTTATTTAATATGAATATTTGATAAGGCATATTATTTAATTTTATTATTCAATATGACAAATTTTTTGGACTTTCAATGATGGGTGGAGCCCGGAATTTATATAGCTCCTCGATGCATTGAGAGGTTCTCACGAGATGAATAAGTTGACTAAATTAAATGGGTTTTGATTTGTGGTTTTAAAAAATGTTGTGAAAGGTATAAAAAATATAGGTTTTAATGTTCCTTAGACTAATTTACGTTAATACATCATTTCCCTCATTTAGTTTCAGTTATTATTTATCCATGAGATTTTACATCGATATATCTATGGATGAAATTTATTCTTAGTTTATCAATTTATGGAATTAATTTCAATTTCTTAATTTGAAATATTAATTATTTCTTATCTAGTTGTGTAAATTGAAATTATTATAAGTTATTTACCTTTCTATATAGATTGATTATTTATTTCTTCTGTTTAATTCACCCTTAATAAGTATTTAAGATCACCCTTATTATGTTTCCCCAGGATATGAAGAAGAGAACTTTAAATAAGCTTTCAATGATGAATTTTATTTCATTTTATTGTATATCTTGTTTTATTTTTTTTCCCAATTTATTATGGGTATCATATATGTAATTTGAATTTCCAAGAAGGATAAACTGATCAGTCCTTCAAGATTTTATTCCTTGTAATCATGCCAATGTAATAAAATAATGCACCAGCTCCGGGCTTCTGGGGTCGGAGAATTACATCTAATAATTTACCTCTGCCAAGTAAATAAGATTCTCAAAAGTCATCGATGACTAGACTAGTAGAAAAAAGGATACCTTTGAAAAGAATCAGAATAGTCATGTACCACTATATTCAACATCTATGTGGATTCAATCACTAGAACTGTTCCTCTTGAATTATTGGAGAAATCAAACTAAGGATAATCCTTTGATATAAACTATCTAAATTCTATCAAGAACTTTATATGATGTAAATTTTAAATATCACAATGAATGAATCCAATTCATCTATTTCTTACATCTCCAAATCAAAAATCCCAATAAAACAAAAGAATAATATAAAAAACACTATTTTTAGAAGTAGTTCAAACTTAAAAATTAATTATAATAAAAATCAATAAATTTTTAAAGAGTCTAAAAACTCGTTTTATAAAATCAAGAAACACTTAAAAAATACACTTCCATTAGAAAAATACAAAAAAACACTTCACAACTTAAAATATCAACATTATTACCAGAGAATTATCAAAACATTTATATAATATTTTAAAACCATCAACTTAATTAAAATAAAAATCCCTCTAAAACTTTATAATGTTCTCCTTTAATTCCAAGATAGAAAATGAATTTCATTATAAAACCAAAAATTTTCACAAAAAAATCATTTCAATTTTTAAATATTTCCATAAATTTACAATTTATTTTTAAAAAATTAACTTAAATAAACCAATTTCAAAAAAAATATCATGTTAGTCAAAAATAATTTATAAATAAACCATAACACCTAGTTTTGAAACCAAAACATTTTGAAAATTTTATTTTTAGTAAACCACCAAACTTGTAATAAATAAAAATATTTCTATGAAATTCATTTTGATTATGGAATGGTTTCCCAATTACATTTTAAACCATAATATCTTGAAAAAAATACTCTATGAAATTAAAAATACATAAAAAATAAACCAATAAAATGTTGGTTTTTAAAATATGACAATTTTGTGAAATTCTTTCACACACAATACTAGATTTAAATAACGAAGCTAAAAAACCTAAGAATATCATAAAACCCTCTTTGGTTCATCTGTAATAAGTGGAAACTACTTTAGGATCCATTATAAATGAAAATACATCTAAAAAAGATACAATAGGGATTAAAAGATATGAACAGTTTGGATGAATGGTTTTCCTGACCACACACTAAAAATGCAACAATATTTGAAAAATCTTTAGGACCGTATGCCCATGATACATGCAGTTTTTGAGACCTTGTGAGCTAACCATGTAATATTGTTTCCTTTTACATTCATCCCAATCTCAAGGAACCCCCCAAAGTATCTGATATAACTCAGTGAGGATTTAAACATAATCTAAATTATCAAGGGAAAAACTAAAACTCAAGACTCAAATACTAAATACTCATTGGAAATCAATCCTCATCACAAAAGGTTGTAATCAAGAACATACTAATGACCCTATTCTATAGTTTTAATAGTAGTAGTCTCTATAATATAAAGATTCAATAAAATAAAAACAGTGTGATCTAATACCATTTTGTAACAAACCGACCTAGGTCGACCCGACCTCTCACTTGAGCTGATCTACTACAATGCCCAAAGAGAATTACAATCACTATAGTTTTTAAACTAGTATCAGGGTGTCAAAATAGAAAACCGATGAGAGTGGTTTCAACCTTGAATCATAATACATAATTAGTGAAAATTATTGATAATATGGAATGGTATATCCATAATTTTGACTTCAATGCATATCAATAAATAGATTAAAATAAATAAACTATCAAAATGAGTCATAAATAATTACAATGATTAAACTAATTTATAAAAACATACAGAAATAAATAAATAAATAAATATGACCTAATATAATGGGGACCAGGATATAAGTACATCATGATCACCAAAATAGGGAAACTAGATGCAAAATATACCTCACCAAATTGGATAATACATAAAAATCACAAGAAGATAATCCAAAACCCCTAGATAAAAAATATATGATTAAATGTGACCCATGGTCACTCAAAACATCTATAAATTCCATCAACAGAATACCCAAATGATAACCAATATAAGATCACAACCTGGAAGACTATATAAAAATAATAAAGATGCATACATGTACAACATTGTATATACAAGGTGTCTGATAAACAAGCCTGATAAAAGTTTCCCAAAGAGTCTATGAAATCATATACAAATTTTTTTCATAAATTATACTTTGAAAATTAATTATAATGTTGATTTTCCAAATTTCATGCACATAGAAAACAAGTACCATTCATTAAACCATTTTCTAAAAACCTAAGATAAAACTTCAGGAAAAAAACATTATCCACATTGAAAAATAATAATCCAAACCTAAGTAGTAAATCCAACTTTACTTTGAAATTACTTTTAATATATACTTATTACAAAGATGGTGGAATAAAATATTAAAATTTAAAACACTTTAAGACTATTAAAAATGGGATTCCATGTTTACATAATTAAAACCAAGCCATTTTTCATTCTTTAAAATTATTTCAAAATTACTATTTTCAAAAAAAAAAATATAAAGTAAAACATATAATAAAAGGAAGGAAGAAAATAAACAATTTTCACCATCATATCAAGAGGGATAATATAAATAAAATTTATAATTAAATAGCTTCCAAAAATCTTAAATGGTAATAAAGGTATATAAATAATATGTGGAGTAAAATCTATTAAGTAAAACCACCAGTCAATGAATAAGTGTCATGGAAAACTCCCTAGGTCTTAACATAAGATGGTACTAGAAATAATCAAGAGAATAAATATATCTATAAGCTCCCACATTATCACGTGTTCATTTTGATCATCTCGAATATTTTGATTAGGTTATAATGATGAACTCCCATGATCCAATCAAGTTAAAAATTTTGTATGGCCTAAATAAAATCCCTCACATAGCTACTTAGGTTCCCATGATATATTAATGGGGAGGTGAGTATTAAAAAAAATCAACACATATATCAATATGAATAAAAAATAAAAATCATCTAATGCCCAACACCCTCACATGAAATAGTCATTTTCACCCACTAAACATCACACAATAATAACAATAAATTCTTATCACATATAAGGGTAAGGGACTAAAAAGGGAATAAGAACCAAGGGAATCACACTTATGGTTTTATAGTTATCAACACACTAATTTCCAAAATATTACAACTATAACTCTAAACAACTATAGAAAATTAAAAAGAGATGAAATCACCTTTTGAAAACCAATCAAGGACTCATCACTTTAAAAAAACATTTTCCTCCCATACGAGACACTTGAAAATGAAAATATTCTGTGATTGAAAAAAAAATTATTTAAAAATGGGTTATACAATTTAGAAAAAAAATTCAACAAGAATTCATTAAAATTAAAATTAATTTAAGATTACCTCTTATAATTTTTTATAAACACTTGGCATGAACTAGAATTTTGGTTCAAAATGAACATAAGAAATTCATTAAAATTATTACATTAAAAGTAACTAAAAAAACTTAATTTTTTTTTAAAAAAAACACGGGTATTATTTATACATGTAAAATCATAATAAAATGGTTTTATAAAACCTTATACTTTTATAACATGTGAAATAATTGAATTTCAAAGAAACACCTTCTTCAATCAAGAAGAAACCACTCTCCTTAAATGGGGATATCCAAAAAAAGAAAGAATAAAATAACTTAGTGACCTCAATAATAAAAATTCCCATATTTAAAACCATTTAGAACCCTAAATTTTTCCCATAAAATAATTAGGGTTTGTAAGAGAATGGAAACCAAGGGGGATGAAATAAAGGAGAATATGATGAGAAGAAGGGAAAGAATTTCCTTCCAAATCCACTTGAATCTAATAAGAGGAGGAAAAAAATTTACGTATTAAGGGAGAAGAGATCCCTTAAGATATAATATATGTTAGTTGAATGAGAAATATGAAAAAATAGGGGAAAACCCCCTAGAAAATAAGAAGGATTAGAATTGAAATATTATAAAACTTAAAACATGACATATAGCCACAACAACATTCCCCCTCCAGCATGACGTAATTAACCTCTCTAGGAACCTTTACCACATGGTTTCTAAAACTATGACATGGATCATATCCTTTGGTATTAATTGAGGATCCTAAGACCAAGACACCCCCACATATCCTTGAGAACCACAGTGTAATTCACCTCATCTTGGAAGCTTAATAGTTCTACCTTATAGGAACCCTCAAAGGGGTAGCCCATATACCACAATGTATTCCACCTCTAAAAGAATAAATTCAACAAAATCTCACCTATAGTTCCCCACTATGTTATAGAATGCACCTGATTTAGCATTCTCTGACCCCTCATCCAATTTTTAAAAAGGAAAAGATAAATATTTTACAAAAAATAATGACTTTCCATACCACAAGGCATCAAGCCACGATGTGGCATTCTACAGTTCAAATCTATAGAACTTCAAAAACACCAAAACATCTTAAAATTAAAAATAACCCCTAAAATTATGTAATATTAAATAACATAGTGACATGGAGGTTTAATAAACTACAGGATGATAAAATCAATTTTATATTATCATATTTTTGAATATTTATTAAAATAAATATTATAGATATTTTGATTCAGTTTAACCAATATAAGTGTTTAGAATTGAGTTAATCATTAATATTGTTTGATATGAATCAAGAATTTTTAACCCTTTAGGGGTTCACACATATATATTTTAATAAATTATAACATATAGATAAATAATGAAAATAATAAATTAGAAAAATTTATATAATAATATCCTCATCATTCAATAGTCTTGGTAGTTTAGATAACTGATCAAAAAAACCATATTAAATTTTAGGATTGTGAAGTCTCTTAAATTTTTTATTATCTATTTATTGAAATTTTGTGACATAGGGAATCTAAAGAATATGTTGTTAGTTTTCTCAGTAGGGATTCATACTATAGAAATTTTTGGGTACTTAGGTTACTTGATGTTCAGACAGTGCAGTCACCAGTAAAATAAAAATGTGTACATTTGATTCAACCATCATCCAGATATTTTGGGAAAAGGTGAGGTGTATGAGAATAGTTCAGTTACGAATTATATATGGTCATGATTAAGAATACTACATGAGATTAGTAGTTTCACAGTGCAATGGATGGTCGACCAGAACTCTTGGATGTCAGTGAAAGCTATTGAATGGGAAATACTCTCTCTCTCCATATATATATATATATATTGGGAACCAATTTTATAGGGGGTAATAATATTGTTAAATAATTGAGTAACCTTTTTCACTCTCTAATCCATGTGGATGATAAGTCACTTGTTTTAAAATTTGTAATTTATGTGATATAAAATCTTATAGTGTTCTCTTATAGACGTAGGATGAAAATATAAATCACATAAAATTAGTGTCATTTATTTTTTTCTTGTTTTTCCTTTTCTTGTATTATTATATGTTTATGATTTTTGGATCCATTATAGTGACTTGGGTTTAGAAATAATTCCATGTTTCAGTGCATTGAACTTCCATAGAATCCAAAATGGTGATTTGTTTCTTCCTTATGATCTACTAGTGGAAGAACTTATAATGCATGAAGTTTGGTTTATTTCTCAATAAGTTGTATAAAATACTGGTTAATATAAAGGGGTGAAACTCAGAATATAGAGTTATTTTCTTTTACATACCTTGATTATTTTATTTTATAAGGAGTTACTATGTCAGGGTGATGTCATAAAAAAAAGTAGGGAATGTCTGGATATCTTCTATGGAATATAATTTAGTTTCTAGCAGATATAAATTGAGTATTATATAATCCAAATGGATCTTGAAGTTAAATTTATTAGAACTAAACCTAGAAATATGGAAAAGTATAAATGGGAGTGGATGGATGGAAATGGTCCCGTACCAATACATATGAATTCATAAATGAATGTTTCTTTCAACATTTGGGAGAATACTAATACTATAGATCTTAAGACAACACCAATGAATATATATGAGAAAAACACTACACTCAAGAAGGTTTTTATGATGTAAAAAATCTTAAATTTAAGACTATAAAAAGGGAGATAAATGAAATATTGACATGTACCTATCATGGGACATGAAAAAAATTATTATATACTAAGTTAAAAATGTAGTAAATTGGTTAACCTAGGTTGTATCTAGAAAGGAGTGCACAATAATCAAGTTTTCACATTTAATTAGAGGGAAAATTGGGGATTTTCAAAATTGTTTGATTTTGAAAAGAAAAGAAACAAAGTAAAAAAATAAAAGAGATTATAAAAAGTATTGAGAACAAATTGACAAAAAAGGCGACTGAAAACTTTTATATGAGTAGGGTAATCAAGTTTGGGACAACTTTCCAAATGTAATGCTATCATTTTTCCAATTATCCAAACCTATTATGCTAAGTCAATAAAGGTGAGAATCCTAAATTGCTTCCTCTCACTACCTTAGTCAAATGGAAATGGTGAGAATAAACCTTACCAAAATATTAGCTTGGTATAAACTTCTTCCAATATGTGATAGAGTTATAGAGAATACGCCTAATTTACTTAGTCAATTCCCAACCTGGTCTTGTTTATTCTAAAAAACTAAGAATATCCACTTCCCCTCACACACATACTGCCGATTACCGAGTACTTCACCACTAATCCTGGGTCTATTAAATCATATATAAACCAAAACCTAGTGGAGAGAGATATTGATCATTGAATAAATAAATAATAAAAATATCATATAAAATTAATTATGATCGTACATGATAATAAAAATCACTATAAGAAGTTGAAACCAACTTCACAGAAGAGAGAAAGGGATATTAAACCATGAAGTTAAAGAAGTAAAGAATTAAAAAAATAAAAAACCTCTCCTTCCCCAATAATATATATGTTTAACCCTCTATTTTAAAGGTATCCATAAATAAGGGGGAAATTAGCATCTATTAAAAAATGAGAATAATAAAATATAGAAAAGAAGGAACATAAAACTTTCTCATCTAGAATTTGTTAAATATAAGATTACTTCGGTTATGCCCACCAAAAGGTTGAAAATCACTACGGCCCATTCTTAAAAGATTTTTAGAATTGATTAGGATTTCATTCCTCAAAATATCATTGTTTTAAGACATGTTTAAAATATGTTATGGTCTAATTAATGAAAGTACATTTTTATGGATGAAAAATACTGTTCCACCTACCCCACTTTGACCCATTAAAGGGATGCCTTAATGAGCTAATTTTTTCATGAAAGTTATTGTAAACATGTAAAATGTAGTACTATTTACAACCAAATAATAAGAACCTCATTTTAGTGTTGGTAGTTTGAGATATTCCTCATTTAAATAGGTAAGGTTCATTCTGCTGGGCAAAATAAGTTTTCAAATTGATTGATTTTTTTGGGATTATGGGAGTTTGAATGTGATCTAGGTCCAGAAGAATAAGTTTCATCCCATGAAAAAAGGAATCCTAAAAGAGGGGAATAAATCCATTTTGATCAAAATAATAGAAGTTATTCTTGAAATACTAGATTTATAGAAAACTATTAAATTTATAGAATTATCTAATTTTCACATTTAACTAATAACTCTCCAAAAATCCTAAAATGATGAAAATCATCTTAAATTAATTAATTTTTAGTAATTAAATCATTGAAAAAAATATTAAGAATTATAAAAATATTATCTCTATCAATTCCCCCATACTTAGCACTTGGACTCTTAGAAGTAAGAATCAAAATAAAATCAAAGAAAATTCAAAACATATATCCATGGGATCCACCAATTTAACCCCCCAAAATAAAAGATATCATGACTCCTCAAAAAACATTATTTCAAGTTCTCCAATCATATAATTAAATATATTTATTCTTCATTTATACTCCCATTCACACAAAATATTCACCTCACTTTCATTTTCTCTTATCACACAAATGTGAATTCTTAACAAAGCTTTTCTCATCCAAAATCATGAAAGGGTCACCATAGGATTAATCAATTACTACATCTATACTCGATGAGATTCAAGGAAATGTGATTATAAAGAGTAAATTTTAGGTTTTTTCTGTGGATTTTGTTTGGTAGGATTTATATGTGAAAAATTCTATGGTTGAATGTGGAGGGTTTGTTTATTTTTAAAGAAAAATCGCATAATTACAATTCTCACTCAAGTACGGTCTCGTTATCACTCCCCTTAGTATAAAATCAGATATAATTATATTTTAATATATCATGGAAATTCCAAAACATCAGTATTTCAGCATAAAAAATGTCAATATTATCATATATAATTTTTCTTGAAAGCTTAAGATATGAACATCTTTCTTTATCCTTTAGAAGAACCAGAAAGGCATGAATTCATTTAGAAAGAAAGTTCTAAAAAGACACATATTTCGATAGAAAGAATTTTTATATGGAAAAAAAATTTCTTAAAATTTTTATTTTATACCCAATGTATCTCTAAATGAGGTAGCATAATACAAGATAACCTCCCCCACCCTTATATTCTACTAGATCATGAAATTCCACTTAAAGAGAAGGTTGGATAGAGAAAATTGGCTTGTAAAGAGGCTAACCTAATATTAAGTTCATGTATTATAATGTATAAAAGGATTAAATGTACCATACATTCCATAATATAAATTATTATTTTGAAAAGGGGGATTTAAAACCAAATAAATTCCTCAATCACTAAAAAAAGGCAACTCAAACCCGCAAGTTTTGATAAAAATAAATCAAATTACAGTTAAGAAAATAATGATTTAGTTATCTAAAAAAGTTAGGATAATGTAAATAATATGAAAAAAATGGTTTATAAGCCTTTTGAGAAAGTTATTTCAAAGATAAAGAAAGTGAAATGTGACATGAGATTCAATAATCTAAGCACATTTTATGAAATTATAAAATATTTAAACATGAAATAAAGTCATTTTCATAATTCATTGAAGATAAATTTCATGGAATAAATTGGTTCAAAAATTTACATGAGTTTAAAAAATTGAGAATATAATCATTTCAGATCAAAAATTTAAAAAATACAGAAAAAATAAAAACTAAACACAAAACTATATGAAAAAAACATATTTTTTTTTGAAAAATAGAAAAATAGAAATACAAAAAATTAAAAATCCTAAACTATAAATTTCACCTTCCCCACAATTAAGTGATTCAATTTAAAAATTATTTAAATTTTAATTAACATGTATTCAGATTTTTAATTGAATCAAAATAATAATGTGCTAAGGAGAGGTACAACCTAACTTATTGGAAGTCCGATGTTGAGTTAAGCTTCTAAGTGTCACACATTGAAAACCTAAAAAAAAAGAAGAAAAAAAACCTAAGGAATTTATTAGAAGAAAATAAAATATAAATATAATGAGAATAAATGGATATTCCTTGGTTTAATCCTATATGTTGGCCCTGGGTTTTGACTGCCTCCAGATGGGTAGTTCTAGTTGTTATCCCCAATTGGATGGTGGTGGAGTTTTTTAAGATGAACCAAAAAAAAGTTATTCTTTTCATATTTCACTTATTCCTTTTTGTTAAAGAAACCATGGATATATTTCACCAAATTCATTATTTCTAGGATAAATATTGATGCCTTCTATTTCTTGTTTCCCACTTCCACAACCTCTTCTATATTCTCAAGTGATTTCTCAAAGTATGTTTCATTAATGGAGTAATAAAAGAAAATGATAGAGTGTAATTCTATTTGAAAAAAAATTAAAGCATGAAGAATCAATATCAAAATTTTTCCTTACAAAGTAAGAATATTGTGTCTTAGTTTCCTTAAGAAAATCCACTTTGGTCTCTTCTTGAACTCCCTATAATAAGTGTTCAAAAAGTTTGGGGAGATCCATATGTTCCTCTTCAGATGCATCTTATTTTTCTTCTTCTTCATCCTCCAAAGAAATACATGTATTAGAAAAATATAAAATTTTAAAAAATTGAAGGTAATACTTAATTAAGTTTTAATAAAATTATAATATAACGTGTTTAATAAAATATCATCTCCCTGAGTTTGTTTGGATTCAATTTATTTTTCCATGGAAAGTGCCTCATGAAGTTGAATTTCACTTTATAAAGGTGTGTAGTCAGGATCCTCTATTTGAAAGATGAGTGGGGAAATAACTTCCACCACTAGTTTGGATTCTATTTCATGTTTATGTCCCTCATCCAATTTAAATCCTATGTTAGCCTTTAGTATTTGATAACAAATTTTTACTTGATAAACCATGTCCAAAATTTCTTGAAGATAGAGACCTGAAACCTGGCTATTCAACATTTTCTTGGACAAAATAGCATGTTTATAAACCTTTGGTAACAGGTCCACCTCATTATTTTCTACCATTAATCCTTGAACTTATGAGTTATCAATTTAAGAATAATAATTTTATTTATAATAAATCTTGGAAATGTTTTTTTATTTTGTTAAATTAAATATAAGAAAATTATTTATAAAATATGAGAATTAGATTGTCGACACTACCTCCCCGGATATAGAGATAATTATTGACATGTTAATATAATAGGGCATAAAAAATACGATTATTTACTAAGTTAAAAATGTAATTAAGTGGTTAACATAGGTTGTACCTAGATAGGATCACTCAACAATAAAGTTATTACATTTAGTTATAGAGGAAATGAGTTTTTTTTGAAATTGTTTGATTTTGAAAAGAAAAGAAAGAAATTGAAAAAATAAAAGAAATTAAGAAAAATATTGAGAACCAATTGAAAAAACAAGTGATTGAAAAATATTATATGATAAGTGAAATTGGTTTGGGGTTGAATTTCCAATTATAATTCTATCATATATCCAATTTATTCAAACCTCTTATCCTAAGTCGATAAAAGTGAGAATCTGCAATCGTTTCCTCTCACATCCTTGGTCAAATGGTAATGGTGAGAATGAACTTTACCAAAATCTGGGCTTGGTCTGCACTTATTCCAATTCATGATAGAGTCTTAATGAATACCCCGAAATTACTTAGACAATTCCTAAACGGGTCTTGTTTATCCCAAACAATCAAGAATGTCTACTACCCCTCACACACGTACTGGAGATTGCTGAGTACTTACCCACTAAGACCTAATCTATTCCATTGTATATAAACTAGAACCTAGTGGAGGGATATAACGATCATTTAATTAAGTAATAATAACAAAAAAATCTAAAATTAAATATAGTTGTACATGATAATTAAAACCTTTATAAAAATTGAAACCAACTTCCCAAAAGAGAGAAATGAATATTAAACCATTAAGTGCAAGAAATAAAAAATTTAAAAAAAGGAAAACTCTCCTTACACAATAATATATAATTTTACCCCTTTATATGGAGTTTATAAATAGATAATGGGGAATAATAAGTCATAACAAAACTAATATGATCATAAGAGAGAAAAGAAAGAACATAAAATTTTATCCTCCAGAATATGTCCACCAAAATCTTTCTTTTGTTATGCCTGGCAAATGATCAAAAATCACAAAGGACCATTCTAAAAATATTTTTTAAATTGAGTTTTCTATCGACCCTAAAAATATCAATGTTGTAAGACACATTTAAAATATGTTATGGACGAATTAATTAAATTGACATTTTTTTCCTAAAAAAATACTATTCCACCTACCCCACTTTGACTCATTCAAGAGATTCCAAAATGAGATCATTTATATTTTAAAGTTATTGTGAATTTGGAAGTAAGATTCATATTTATTACCCATTTAAAATATCCTCATTTTTTAGGTCATTAGTCGAAGATATATCTCATTTAATGAGGTAGAGTCAATTCTGACACATATAATAAGCTTTCAAATTGATTCATTTTTCCAGGCTTGTGGGATTTAAAATGGGATCTGGTTCCATAATAATAAGTTCCGTCCCCCAAAAATAGGAATCATAAAAAAATATTCATTCCATTTAGATTAATAGTTTAATAGTTATAGATGAAATACTAGAGTGATAGAAATATGTTAAATTTCCAGAATTAACCAATTTTCACATTTAGCTAAAAACTCACCAAAAATCCTAAAATGAATAAAATAATATCAAATTAAATAATTGGTAGGGTTTAAATCATTGAAAACATATGAATAATTATTAAAATATTATCTATATTATATATTAGGTTAATTATTTTAACATGATTAAGAATTATCACAAGATAGTAAAGGTTACATTTAATTATGATGTTTGGGAAACTTTATTGGTGTACTCTATACTAAAGTCATGGGATGTGATGGTGATAGTAGTGATCAATTATTCAGGTCAATCTATCCTTGTTTTAAATGATCTATAATTTTATTTTAAATAATGATATCCATATGAATTAAATCAAATGAACTTTTGGTAATGAAATGAATGCTAATGGAAGAGGGAGTTTAGCTCAGATAAGGAACTTGAGAAGTTTGGTGAAAAAATAATAAAAAATTAGAGTTGAGGGGAATTTTCTGGACCCATACCTACATGCCAAAATTGTAAGAAGAGGGGGAACCTAAAGTAATATTTTTATTATTGTAATATACATTAAATATTAGTTTTCTAAAGTTCAGGTTCTAGAAATACCATAACTGAAGAAAGAAGAATTATGTTTCTTAGTGTTAATGTTCCAATGGAATCTTATATTATAGATCAAGGAGCATATTAGAATTCCATATGATAAATAGGGTACAAGGAAAGTGGTGTTTCAATAAATTTTTATAGAGGGTATATACCATATGATAAAGATTTATAGATCACGGGGAAGGGGCATGTGAAAATCTAGCTAAATAATAGAGGCATTATTGAGATGAATATTGTTTAATATATTACTATCCTTTGAAGTGATCTCATTTCTATGGTTCAGCTGGATGATGCTAGTTTTGGTTTATACTTTTAAAACCATGTTAAGAAGGTTACTCAGGATTCTATCAACATTTATAAATGAGTGAAAGATAAAACACTTTAACTTATCAAAATTTTATATTTTTAGAATAAATATTTAGGCCATATCAATAAGAGGAGTATTCAAATTATAGTATAGAAAGGGATGTTGAAGCTTCAGAGTTTAGTTGTCAAAAGTTGTAAAAAATCTATATATAAAAAGAAACATAAGGTATCCTTTAATATAATTAGAATAACCCCAAAGAATAAGAAGCTGGATCATGTACATACTGATGTTTGTGGACCTACTTCAGTCAAGTAACATACTGGATCTTAGTATTCTGTGACTTTAGATGATGATTTCTTCCAAAAGGTATGCATTTATTTACTAAAACACAACCCATATGTGTTATGAATCATTATTTAGTTTAAATCAATGTTTGAAAGAGAATTAATTTTTAAATTGAAGAGTTTTATATCAAATAATAAAAGTGACTTCACTAGGAGTTTTAAGAATTATTAAAAACATGGGGGAATCAAACATAAGAAAATGTTTCCTGGAATTATAGAAAAAAATGGTGTGGGAAAAAGGATGAAATAGATGTTTATAGATATTTCATGGATTATGAGGATTTAATTTGGATTTACTAAGGAGTTTTGGGATAAATCCATGTGTATATCCACATATTTGACTAATAAGATTCCCTTTTCTGAAGTAGATCAACAATTATCTGAAGCCCAATGGTATGTTAAAACATCATAACCTCATCACCTCAAAATCTTCAGTTATTTTACCAATGTTCATGTGGATTCTAAAGAACAATTAAAGATTCATAAAATCTTTACACATGTTTATTTATGGAGTAAAGCCATACAGAATTTGAATTTCTAATTTGGGATGATTGGAAGAAGAAAGTTATTTGAAGTATAAATGTAATATTCAATGATCTGGTTGCTTAAATGGATCATAACTTAGTGATAAAGGAATATGAGTTAAAAAATCATCTCAACTACCAGTTGACCTAGTTAGAAGTTTCAAAATAATTTCCTACCATAAAGTTAAGGGGGTATCGAGTCTACAAAAAATTCAAAAATTATAGAGGAATTTTGAGGTATTAGCACCAAATATTCATATTTAATATCAACTAATGATGTATCACATAGATCATGTAAAACCCATAATATTTTTAATGGAATTTATCTTTTTATTATTGTGTCATATTTAGTAATATAGAATAAATCACTTTCACCACATGATGAAACTAACAAAATTTTATTATATTAATTTAAACATTTCATTTAGAGGAGAAAAATGGCCATAATAATTGAAAATATAACAATGGGATGAAACATATAAAATAAGATAACTAAAATATGAAAATTTAGATCTGTTTGATCCACTAGAATTACTAAACTCACAAACAACACTATAGAAATGAGAAAAAAATATTAGTAATACAATATTAATCTTGAAAATGAAAATATATTTTACCTTGAGAAAAAATAGAAGTGAATGAAGAATTAATGAAATATAATGTATTTATAGAAAGTAGGGATCCCATTTTATTGTTAAAAATATGACCTTTGGAATAATTATATGACCTTTAGAATAGTAACATGACCGTTGGAATAGTTATTTGACCGTTAGGAATAATAACATGACTATTATAATAGTAAAATAACCAAGAAAAATGTAAAATAATATTAATGTATCTTATAAAATGAAAATATAGCATATTTTTATCACTATAAATGTAAATAAATGTTTAAAAAAGGTAAAATAAGTCTTCATATTTTTGTAAAAGAGATATGTTTTATATTCATTTTTATAATAAATATAATGATTTAAAGGAAAAATTATTTTCATAAAATGGATTTAAAAATTAATATTAAGTTTTATTATAATGGTATGATAATTTTATAATACCTTAAGTAATTTTACAAAGGGTTAATAATTGATCATAATATTAAAATTGGTATTTTTCCAATAAATGAAGATTTTTCTCAAAAATAAATTTCTCATGTTTATAAAATCATTTTCACAAAATAGATTTCATTTTTTGAATCTATACATTGAAAAATAGTTGTGGGTTAATTTTTTCTATTTTTCTAAAATAGTATATTTTTTGGTGAATAGTGAAATATGGCAAAATATGGTATTTAAAATTATAAGCTAAATACAAAAATCTTTCAGTCATGGATGATGTAAGTTCCCACTATTTTTAACTTACATGAATAATTTAATACATATTTTTATAAGAATTAATAAAATTTAAATTCTTGATCCAAAATAATAAGTTAATGAATATAATATTCAAAAAACCCTATCCTCCCCTTATTAATACCACCCCTCACCCCTTTTCTCCTCACAACTTCTAAGATTTAAAGATTATTAAATTTAAACCTATTTCTATTCTTAAACCTAGCACCTATGTCCTAGTTCTTCTTATCTTATCCAAAGATAATTTTATATATCCTTAAGGGGTAGCTTAAAAGGAGGAGACTAAAGGAAGAGGACATTAAGTGCAAGGGCTTAATATATCTAGATATAAGGTATGAGATTTATCCGAACCCCCTTTTACTTTGGGTTATGACCTTTATCTCTCTAACAATTTTTTTTCTATTTAATGTTATTAAATTCTATATAAATTATATATATATATATATATATGTTTCTCATATATATACCAAGCTTATTCTATCTTCCTTTAATAGGGTAATACATTCCTTATGTTCATTTATCAAATACCTTCTTTAAGAAATCTCTTTTATTTATGATATGAGGAAATACTATAAAACACATTTTATTTCATGGGTAATTCATATTTTTATGCCTTATGATTGATTTACTTTTATGGAACACATTAGAATGTACATGTTATGATGGGTGCACCAAGATATCACTCCAATGCATTGGGTAATTTTTTTTGTCTCATGCGACATTATATATGGGGTTTGAGTTATCCTAATCCATAGTATGACTTTTTTTACCATGTTGTGTTTTCTCAGTAGTTATCCTTGAATTATACTAATTTCATGTTTAATGTTTCATCCACATTCCTATAATGACATGATCTTATGATTCTGTGATCTTTAGGCTTTAATATGATTATTAATAATCCTTTCTTCTTTATGATATTATGTTATGACTTTTTATTGATATGTTATTCTTGTCCATCATGTTTATTCCCTTACTCGAATTTATATCTCACCCATTTATTTAATGTATTTCCCAGGTTATCCTGTGCAGTTTTAATAGCTCAAAGGTGTTTATGATCTCATTATAAAGATTAATATAAATAAGTTTTATTTTAGATTCAGGTTATTGTTTTATATACCTTTTCTTCCAAAGACACTATGTCTTTCAATCCTTTAGTTATATTTAATGGATATTTATTTTGAAAATCATGTAATAATATATGTTAAAGGTATGGGTTTCTATATATATATATACTATCCCATTTATATATTAAATAATTAATCTCTTCATATTCATGGTATTAAAATTTCTATTTAAAGTTATTTATTTCAAGGATTTTATGATTCAAAAGTTAACAAAGTGGAAAGGGTTTATGTTGCAATCTACATTTTAATCAGGATTATTTATGATTGATATATACTTTCGGGGAATTATATGCTCTTTAACTCTTAAAACCCACATATTTTCGTCTCAATTGGTTATTTATAGAGTTTTTATGTTTTACATTCATTTTCCTCTCTTTGAAACTTAAAATGACTGGGAGAATGTTTTTAAGAAAATACGACATTATTTTCTCTTTGGTGGATGAAAATTTTCTCCGATGTCCATGATCTTTTATTTTTATTCAAAAATATTTTTTATAATAAAATTATTATTTAAATTCATTTTCAACCATATTTTAATTTCTTTTCATAGTTTTAAAAATAATTTTTTGAGCATGTTATTTATGATTTTTTTACAATACGTGTGAAATGAATATTTGTTTTAATGTTCACCACAAAAATTAATTTTAATACTATCATGATCATTATTTGATTTTAAGATAGCTATACATGTTTATATGGTTATTTTCTAAGAAAATAATTATCTTAATATTCTGGGAATTTTTGTTCAAAGGTTTTTCATAAGAAAATGATATTTTTCTCTATTTTCAAAGAAATTGTCAAATTCTATTTCGAAAGTATTTTTCATTTATGTCAACATCCTTTGATGTTTCTTGTTCATAACTGGGTATTTGATCTAATGATACAATCCATGTTATTTATATGGATGGATTATAATTTTGTGATGATGAAATTTTTATGAAGCCCATTTCTTTTCCATGGGTTTTATTATGATGAACTCATGGATGTTTTTATATTCTTATGGTCTAGATATGTATGGTTTTCATTATGTTATAGGTGGGTATATTAAATCTATAAAATGAAATGGGTAATGACTGATAATTTATTCTATAAAATATAATAAAATGGGGAGTGAATCTAGTTCAGTATAGGGCTTTGTCCACTATGATAGTATTTGGATTGAACCTTGAAAAAGGAAATGATGGAATGAAGAGTAAACCCAATAGACTATGGGACTTTTTCCACTATAATAGTATTGGAAGTTAACCTTGACTAATAAAATGATTTTTTATTCTTATTATTGTGCCATAATTCTTATTATATGTTGTTATTATTTTGATATTCTCTCATGTATTATGATTGATTAATAATAGTTCTTCACTTTTATGACTCATTAATTTTGGAATGCTAAATCATTATGCCAAAAAACCTTTTTTATGATCTAAATTTTATGGGTTTGAATTATCTTATGATATGATAATGAAATTTGATTATTCTCTCATACCCTTAATACGATCTTATATTTACATATTATCATCTATTGATGTCTTTTATGTTTACCCTTACTGAGAATTTTAGCGCATCTTTTCAAATATTTCCATTTCTTAGGTTATAAAGAATAATATTATATAAGATATGTATAAAAGGGTATCACGTATGGAGAATTTTGTAGGCGATACTGAAGTCTTCTTATAGAAAATGAAAAATATAGGTATAATGGGAAAAATTCCTATTTGGAAAGAAATATATGGTTCATGTTACATGATGAATTTCTGTTAATTCTTTAAAAATATAAACCCAAACGATCTTGGGTATAAAAGTGAATTAATGTCGGCTATTGATATTTTAACCATGAATGGATAATATTGAGTTTTATTTTTTAGTAATAAATCCAGAATAATAAAAGAGTATGTTTTCATCACCAAATTGTGGTGTACAGGTCTTAGGATATCTCATAAAGGGTTTTAATGTTTTTGAAAATATGGTGGAGATAATTAATTTACTCCTTGACCCATGAGGAGATATGTTACCATGAAAATTTTGGGGGTGGTGAAAGTTAAAATCCCACATTATCTCAGAGTCAATAGGATCCTTTCATAGATAATTATCTTCCTAAATAAAATGACCAAGCCCCACCTAGAATTATGGGATAAATAATGTTTGAACTATGAGTGAATGCTCATCCTACCCTTCCCATTTGATAAGAGGTTGTCATATTTCTGGAATCCTCTATAATAAATTAGAGAATAATATCAATACATTATTTCCAAAAATTGACATCCCAAGGCCTTATCCAAACCATATGGGTTATTTGTAACCCGATCCATATCTCCCTCACTTTAATTTTCCAAAAACATTTCCATTATTAAAAAATTTTAACATCATTTTAAAATAGGTTAACATACCCATAGATTAATGTAAAAATAGGTAAAGAAATGTTTTAAGTATAATATAATGGAACCTAGATTCCACTTGTATATAAAGAAACTATCAATCGGAGGAATCAATTGTTAACCATTATTAACCTAATTTTAATAATAAATATATGGGGAAAACCATTTGTTTAAATATTTCTATTAATATGAGGGTTTAACCATTTACAGTAATAATATGATTGAAAAAACATAGGAAATCACACTCCAAATAATGATGTCATATACTACAAGAGAATAGACATCTAGAGGCAGTTTAAACTGTGGAAAAATATTTCCATGATGGTTTTTTAAAACAACCACTAAATTTATAGTCAACATCCAAAATGCATCAATTTCTCCAATTTAGTGGCAGTTTCTTGGAAGTGTCACATAATATTTTTTAGTGGATTTTATTTAGTTTTTATCAGTAGTTAAACCACTAGAAAATTTTAAAATATATTGTAGAGTTTTAAATTGAATTTTTTTTGACCAAGTACAGTGACGGTTTAAACCTCTATAAGTTTTTCCCCATATATAGTGGTCGTTTAAACTGCCACTATACATTGATGTTAAAAAAAGTGCAGTTGAAAAAACTTCATCCCTAGAGAATAAAAAAAGATCAATATCCAATTATAACCATAATAAGAATGATAAAATCAGAGTATGGTTAATCCACACATTGGACATCTATCCATATCAAAATAATTAATTTCATATATAAGAAGAAATAAAAAACGTCATACAATAATCTATACATATATAACTTGAAACAAAGTAAATATCAAGAGGTATGCACAAAGGGTAGATTAATAATAGAAACCAAAGAAAATAATAAATTTATTTCAAATATTTATTCTTTCATTTAAATAAAAATCCCATTTGAAAACAAAACAAAGATAAAAATAAACCCCAAAAAAAGAAAAAACACAAAAAAGTAACCAAAGTATTAAACCAAGGAAAAAATGACATAAGTAATGAAATAAGGTTAAAAGATACAAGTAACTTAATGAATTCCATATGATAATGATGAAATATCAATGATAAAGGAACAAAAATGTTGAAAGGGTATACTCAATATAATGAAAATTCATGGGAAAGTAATATAAAAATATAAATAAAATATCCAAAGAAGTAATAAAAACTCAACAATAAGAAAGATATGTAAAATTTTATATATCCTGGGAAGTACCATAGGTTCTTGTGATAAAATATTATATATACTTATGTGGAAGTATCTTATGATTTATTGATTAAGTTCCTAGTAAATAACCTCATGAATTTCTCAATCCAAGCATCATTGGGTAGTAATATCTTTATCCTAAGCTTGTCATTCACAATAGGATAGTTTTTTGAGAATAATCATGACTAACACAATAATTTTTTCTTGATCTTCCACCTAGATACACACGGTTCTTATGAAACAAGATAATGATGTTTAGAAACATATCACAATTCATATCATAACACCCCTAAAACACATTAAACCATATTACCCAACCCACCTCCAATCACCAGTGGGAACTGTAGAAGCGGTGACACTATAACAGTGGTGGCACTATAGTAATGATGGGCACTATAGCGGTGGTAGGATACTGTAGCAGCATCAGATATTGTACATTAATGTAGCAGGTGTAGAACTATAGTAGTACTATTCAGATAATGGGTCTTGGGGAAAAAATTTGGGCATACATGCCATATAATGGGATAAATTACCATTTGGACTTCAGGATATGTAATGGGTCTCCCTCTACATAGGTAAAAGCGATCTTTTCTTTGCTTTAAATAATAAACGAGGCTTCAACCCTTACCTTTAAATTTTTTTATCAAACATATAGACCTTACAAGAAATTGTTCTACATGTGTAAAACATAGTGACCAATAGAAAAAACATTTATATAAATCTTGGAAAACATCAGTACAATGTAAACCTATTTAACTTCATCAATACTAGAATATATAATTTTATATTTAATAAAAGTCATGATTTAGAAAACTAAATCATCCATGGAATGTCAAATAAACAGAGTTGTATAGAAACAAAAACACAAACCACAACATGGTTTCTCAATCACCATGTTATTTTGTTAGTTAGTCATGGGTTTATTTAATTATTTACAACACTAAATCCAAATCCAACCCTCATCACTACCCAAAAAACTAAGATCAAAATTACCTCTTTGTCTGTATCAACTACCTATTACTGGTACCTGTATGAAAATTTTCTTGAAAATTAATCAGTGCTATACACTTAAATTTAAAGTTAAAAACAATAAAAGTTTTTGTACTAAATTGTTATAAAGTTGTGTGATTTACCTTCTCACTCAAACAATCAACTGATTCATTATCAATAGGGATATTCCCATTCATCTTCTTATATAAATCAACTAATTCTCTCTGTATATAAATGACCTTTACATCCTGCATCTGTATATGAGACCCCAATTGCTGGATTGTGCTCTCCTATTCCTGAATTGTGATTTATGTTGTCGTAAACTAATACTAATCATCTCAATGTATGGAGTATCTACAACTTGGAGTAGATGAGGCTAAAATCCCTGGTGACCTTCCAAATACCTTATGTAGTACTAGTTACAAACTCATCCTATGCATGAGACCGTGATGCTTCTTCACAAGAACTTGACCAACTGGATCATCCTTGGAGACCAAGAAGGATTGTGTGGGATTGAAATCCCATATTTCTTTTATTTTCACCTATAAATAAAATATCAATCTTATTTAAAGAAATATATATTATTAAATTGACAACTAGAAATAAGTTATTATAGTGAAAAAAATTCGTACCCCAACTTATTTGATGGGATCATTCATGTAACTCCCATTAGATTTCATATGAACATCCAACCAATGTTTCATTCAGGAGACATGGTGACCTAATTTAATTGAAAACATTAAACATAGATAAATAAAAAACCAAATATATGAAACAGATAATTTTATCTTATAATTATTTAAACTAATGAAAATATTACCATAGTCGATTTTTTTATTAAAAAAATAATTGAACAAGCAGTGGGTGCGACGATTTTTTATCTATACATGATACATTTATTCTTCAAAATCCTAAAATAAATAACATGTAATTTAATATTAATGTATGAAATTTCATCTCCTTATGTGAAAAACGAGATTAATGTAATAATATATTTTTCAACACCATATGATTCTCATGATGATATCTATCAACAAAGACCTTCCAATACTCCTTAGGCACCCCTTATAGAACATTATCATACTACTGTTAAGTGTTCAATGGTGTATTTTTCAATTCATTCCATAATAACTATATAAAATCTTTCTATTTCTTACCCAAATGTTTCAACTTCCAATTTTGTGTGATAAGATCGACAATGGTAAATTGAAATAACATATGTATAAAGAGACTAATTTTAAAATATTATAATTTAATTAACTAATAACATTCAAATGATCAATAATGTATTAAAATTACCTTTATCTAGGAATAAAATTCTTAATTATTCCATGATTGAGTCATATACCTCAAATAAAAATATGTAATTCAAAAGGTAACTGACTCAGCCACCAACTGGCCTAGAATCAAGCCAAATAATCCCCCAACATCATCTGTGGGGACCCGATGAAAATTAAATGGGAAAACTATCTTCAATCCATTTAGATTCTAGACATATTAACTATTAAGATTTGTATCCATAGTAAAATTGTTTCAATATTTTATGGGAAAAAAATTATTAGTATTAAAAAAGTGCAACAACATTATTCATATTAACAATTTTTACTTATAATCATCACCCCATAATATCCTCACAATGAAACAGGAGTAACCACTTATTCCCTTGATTTTGGGTCATCATGTGCTAAAATTTATAAATATGGAGGAAATATGCTAGATGTTAAGGGGGAAAAGGAGGGTGTGCTATACATTTATGGGAGGGAGACAGAGGGTGTGCCAAATGATGATGGGGGGGGGGGGTAGAAAAAAGGTGTCACAGATGCTGTAGAAAGGGAGATCGATGGATTATCAAGTGTCTATGTGGTCGAGGGAACATCATCTGAGAGTCAACTTGGATCAATGAAATGATTATTATAATTTATATCATTTTAACAAATAAAAATAACTTCATAACATATAGTTCAAAAAATTCATGTGGAAAAATAAATTTAGAAATAATAAAATATGCACAATACTGAAAAATAAAATATACATAGTTATGATAATTAACGATTGCACAAACAAACAAATATAACATTTAATTTTACAAAATTAAACAACTCATGCATAAAAATCAATTTATATATGACTATATTTATATGTTTCATTATTTTTATATTTTATTTATATGTATAAGGTATTTTTAGTGACATAAAGTAAACTCATAATTTTAGACACATCTAGTCCAAGAATGAAATCCATTTATAAATCACTTATATCCTACAATGAGATTATAAAATGATTCTAATATCATAATAAATAATTTAAAATAGTATAAGAAATATAAACCATGCATTAAAAGGGAAATCTATAGATATTCCTACATTATGTCAAGAGGAATCATCTAAAACTAGTTTCTTTTTTTCAAGAATTCACAATAGAGCCTACAAATAACCTATTCTACCTAAAAAACACAAATCATTAGAACTTACCTAAACCTTAATACAAACCCAAACATTGTTTGGGCTTCATAGGAGTGATAAAAATTGAGAGAGGGGGAAGACAAGAATGGAGGAGAAGAAAAGAGAAATAATAGAGGGCTTACCACTTAAAACTTCTTGAGATATAAGGGAGAAGGGGGAGTCGGGGAGATATGGGATAAGGGGGAGAATACAACAATGTCTAGGGGGAAAGGGGGTGGTATAAGGGTTTTTGGTCATGCTCAAAGGGATTGGGGAGAATGGTGGGAGAAAAAGTAGGGGGGTGGATTGGGGGAGACGATGGAGTGTGAGGGATCTAGCTCTAGGAGATTAAGATAAAATGTAAGGGGAGAAGGGGGGATAGTAGAGATAGCTCATGTGATGGGGGGGTAAGGGTGACGACTTTGGATCGGATTGGGATCAGTATTGGGGGGCTTGAGGGGTCAATCTCGGGGGATAAATATATATATCTTGTTGCAAAAATTCACTTATTATCAAGTGAATTTGTACACATAGACATATATATGTATACTTATGTATTTTCTTAGAACCAATATATATATATATAAACTAAAAAGTCATTTTAAAAGCATATAACTTTAATAAACATTTTTAGAACAAGTGATAACCCCAATTTTAAGAAAAAACCCATCTTAAAACATTTATCTTATTAATTAAATGTTTTTGGGAATTTAAAAAGCATTTTATGTGTGAAATGAATTAAAATATTATTTTAAAAAAACATTAGAACTTAAGTGGAAATTGTGTAAAAAACGATTTCCACATCAAATACCTTTTAAACATAATTATTTTTATAATTTTATATCTAAATTAAGGATTAAAAATACATTTAAGAAGGATTCTAAATTTTAAATACCCAAAACAAAGTCCAACTTACCTGAAACTCATTGCCTTTGAAAATGGTATTACTATCCCACTTTAATGAAGTCCAAGACACCCTAGAGAACAAAGTGGGACCGAAAAATAAATAAAAAAATAATTAAAATAAATCAAAAAATGGAATAAAGAACCAAAATACAACCTATAATCAATGGAAATTCATCACATTAAAAGGTCATAGTAGATATTGGCCTCAATTGGGGATCACGAACCTTAGACACCAAGAATTGACAAATGGAACACCCCAAAGAGGGTTTGGATTTAGATAGGTTGTGTGAGAAGTGTTGGAGAGGAGAAAAATCAACAATAAAATAGAGAAATGGGTGGCATATATGGTTCAAGGTGGTAAGGGGGAAGAGTCATCAATGAGGGTTTGGGAGAGAGAGAGGGGCTAGTGGCTTGAGCTCAGGCATGGGGAATAAGGTGGGGACAATGAAAATGGCTTGGGTTCATGGGAGATGGTTGAGAGGGGGGTGAAAATAATGTATTGAGAGGGGGGGTGTTATGCTTGGGATTGGAGGGATTAGGGGGAAGTCATGGTAAGAAGTATTTTTAAAAAAAATAAACAATATTTAGTAGGGGTTTCTTAGAAATGACCACTAAATGTTTTAGATTTTTTTATTGGGGGTTTAATAAATCTTTAATAAAAATAACCATTACATTATTAATTTGGTGTAGTAAATTTTTCCTTCCTATAGATATCTAATATACTACATGTGACTTAAGGATTTAAGAATAATTATTGAACCCTTTGTGATGGTGTTTCATTTTTTGGAAATTCATGCTAAGTGTGATGATTTTTTTTGAGATGATTATCAAGTTAAAATACATGTTTTTATTAATAATTCACCAGGAAAAATATATTTCCTAGGTTTTTTTATATTCTTAGATGTATTGGGATGATTTTTGAGTATTGTATATTCCTTGGTCATGAGTTAAATATGTTTTGGTCGAAGCTAAGTGAAGTTCGGAATTGTAGATAAAAAGTTGAATATTTTCAAAGGTAGTTATCTTACACACAATAAAATTTATTCCCATGTTGTAAAATTGATCTCGTGTGTAGGTAATGTTTCCCCACATTAGACATTTTGTGAGATTGCGAGTAGAAATGAAAAATCAATAAATGGAGTCATTATATATGTAAGACATTATTACTTCAAATAGAATATTTTTTCCATGCATAATTGAATTCAATTAAATATAAAATATTCCAGTTTTTCACATTTTGTAAAAGCCAAAAAAATATATGACTTTTATAGAACATATTCCACTTCTTTGAATGTGTATGAGATTTGGGGTGATCATAATACATTTGGCCACATATGAGACTTGAGGTTGTGAAATTTCAAATTTTATCTCCATGAATGATATTTTAAAAAGCTCATATGATATTTTGGTCCTCATATTCAATTTTACTTTGTAAAATTCTGAGTTTTCCAAATTATTTGAAAAATATGAAAAAATGAGATCTTTAAAGATGACATTATTCTGAATAAAATATGAAAATTCAAGTGATCTACTGTTCATATATCAGATATTATAATTAGCTAATATAATCATGAATCTTACCTAGTTTGAATGATAATCCAACGAAGAATGTTGGGATATTGTTATGGTGTCCATGCCATAATAGAGAAATCCACATGGAAATGATACATTCCACCATGAAAATGTGGAGAATATTTTAAAAGGATTATTGTGTATATTTTGTAGATAATTTTGATTGAGAATAATATTTTGATATTTAAACTATTGTGGGGAATAGAAATATCTGATTCTTTATCTGGATTTATATGAAGAGTTTTAATGAAATAAATACTAAAGATTATGAGTTTTAAAAGTCAGATATTTTTGTAACTTTAATGTCAAAGATCATGGAAGTTAAAAATACCACATTCATGAGGTAATGTGAATGTAAAATAATAAAAAAGAGAAAGATATCGTGGATAAATAATTTTAAGAATGACTGGGTGTCGAGAATAACCACCGAAGAGCACAATGAAGAGGTGATGAATATGGTCATCATATTTAAAGTTTGTATAGAGTTTCAATTCTTCATTGGTGATCATTATTCCAGGAGATAAATTATGCTATTCTAATATGATATTATGAGAGGTTGAGATCATATTTCATAATAAGTTAAATTTCATACACTCACTCATGTTTCTTTTGATAATAATAAGGGATAAGTGTGTAAGGGATAATATCCATAACACACTACGGATATAGTGATCCTAAAATAGAGGTTAACTCCATTAAAAAAACATGTTGTGTTTTATTATTTTTTTCATTAGCAAAGAACTTGGGAGTTGTGTATTGAAAAATAATGAGAATTCCAAAGGGGATATAAAAATTAGAGACATTGATTTATTCCTACACTTAGTGTCCCTGACCCTTTAAGAGATCCAAAAAATCACTATTATAGTGGGCCAACTCTCATTTATTTCTATCAAGTGATAAAAATGGATCCATACAACTTAGTAAATAGAAAAGGTGTGTACCAACATTTTATGGAAAATGTTTTCATTCCTATGAAGAGATAATGGTACCCAACCTTATTTCTCTTAGGTCTTAAGTTCTTGATTATATTCAATATGGAGTCATCATGCCAAATGATAATATATCTTGGCTCTGACTGACCATAAGAACATTGAAATTGAATACAATTCTAGGAATTATTTTTTATCTTCTTTATCAAAAAATGATCTAGAAATGGTTATGGTCTATAGAACTCCCAATTCTATTTGGGGGAATCTTGATAAATTTTTTGAATGAAACAAAAATGTGAATGTAGAAATGATTAAAATTTCTTAAATTAGTTTTAATATATTAAAATGCATGAAGGTGAAAATTTTAGCGAGTTCATTATTAGTGTAAATATGGTTTTAGAATAATAAGAGTTTTTGGAGAAACTCTTTATGTATCTCCTGTAGTAAATAAATTGATGAGAATCCTAAGAGTTAAGTTTGATTAAAATATATTTTATCTTGAAGACATAGGTTATTATAATTTCACAATTTATAAAATACACAAAACTCTTGTTAATAATGAAATTTGAAGAGGACTTACACTTAAAATCATATACAAGAATGAAAAGTATATTGTTTTAAAATATTTAAAAGTATCTAATATAGAATATAATCACAACCTCTTAGATAAATAAGAAGATATGTAAGATTATTATGAGACTCTTTCTCTAATTTCATGAAATTTCACCAAATAGGGAAGAGGTAAATAAAAAGAAGCACTTCCTATTAAGTGTTTTAATTGTATTATGGGTGTGAATTTCTCTACCAACTATCCCATGACAACATGAAGATAAAATGGTAATGAATAAGTAACTAAGGAAACCACTAGTAGAATATATATTTCAAAATATCATTACAAAATTAAAGAAGAATATTTCACCTAATTTTTTCAAAAGAAACTTTATATTAGTGAAAAAGTAATATATGACAGTAAATAATGTGGTGTTTAGATATATTCTAGAGGTGACTCTTAATGATTTATCATAAAATAAGAGGAAGAAGAAGTGTAACCATTTGAAGATGATCATAATACAACAATGGTTTTTCCATAAAGGGAAAAGAGACTAACAAATAATATACAATAAGAATAAAAATAAAAATGCATGTGAAGGAAATATGAAGGCTAATAGATGAAAAAATAAATTAAAATGAGGTTAAAAAAACAAAGAAAATAGCATGTCGAGAAAGGATGTCTGTTTAATGAAATTGAGGTTTTAAAGCATGATATTGTGAAAAAGGGAAAATTAATTAAACACAAGACTTTTACCATTATCTATATAGATAAGATAATAAAAAAAATAAGAAAGAAGATAGTCATGATTTATGAGAAATATGAGAAAATTAAAATCAACAGAAACAAGGATGTTAAAGAAAAAGGTGAATGTTATAATAAATAATAAATAAGTAGCTAATCTAAATAAGATGTAAAATAATAAAATGGAAATTATTATAATTTATACTATAAGAAGAAACCATTTCTATCAAATAATAAAATGACATGATGTAATCTGGACCAACAAAAATTCATGAAGAAAAATTCAAATATACTCAAATATAGAAAGAAACAAATTGTAAAAATGATCTAAATTAGTTATAAATCTTTATGGAATAATCCCATATGAGGACTTTATGAGATATACTCACTTATTTGATGAAAATAGACCAAGTACATAACCCATTTAATAGTATAATTTCTATAAAAATAGAATATTTATGGGTTGCTGCTAGCACTATGGTATGCTTGGACACGAGGCCTATAACTGTTGGCATAATATTAGTCTACCTGGACCTAGGAGATAATATAAATTGACGATGATACACCAAAAACACATGAGAACCAAATCGAATTTCCAACTGGAAGAGGAATTGTTTTTAGTAGAAAATAGACATGAAAGCTTCGAAGAGGTTTGGGGAAGATGTGATCTAGAAGGGAATACATCAAATAAACTTATTTAATTTATTCCACCACATTTTTACATATAAAAAATATTGAAAATGATAAAAGTAAAGTCATTCAATAGTTTAATGTAATAGAGTTTTCATTAAAGTCTTGTAAATATAAAAAACCTTGGATCATTTATAGTGGGTGATCATATCACATGATAAGTATTCTGAGTAAATTGAATTTTTGAAAAATATGATGGTTGAGTTGTTTCATTAGGAATTTATATCTATAAAAAATTAAAAGGCATTGGATTAATAATTATTGTCAAGAATTAAATCAACCCTGATGTTTTGGTTTGTTTATGTATTAATGATCAATCTGTTGAGTGTATCACAACTCTATAAGGCTATAAATGAGGAAATTTTCTGAAAAAAGGATGAATTTTTGAGTATTTGAAAGATGGAGAAATTTTTAGAAAGGGGATGTAGACCCTTGAGAATATATTTCTAGTTATAGATTCAAGTATAAACTTTTATCTAAGTTAGTATGTAAAATGAAATTTATGTCATATGAGATTTGGCCATCATGTTTAAAAGATTATATAGAAACTTATTAAAGATAATGGTATAAAAAATATTCACATTATAAAATAAGATGAAAATTTATTTTTTATAACTTTAAATAAAGGAAATATAGAAAATAAATCGCACCAAAGATGTGGGATTCAGAGATCAGAACCTTTGAAACTTATCCATTATGATGTCTGTGGTCCTATGAAAAATAATTCAATAAGTGGATAATAATAATTTTTTACATTCATATATGAATTTAAAATTATGAAATGTATCATGTTTATGTTACAAAAATCAGAGGCCTTATAAAAATTGAAGAGTTTTGGAAGGATTGTAGATAAGAAGGCTTGAATACATTTCAAGAGGCTGATATTAGATAATAGTAGTGAGAATACTAATATAAAATTCAATTAATACCTTTAGAAACATGGATTAAATCATTAATTTAGTGCTCTAAAATCACCCCAATAAAATAGATTAGATTGAAGGAAGAATAAGAGTATGGTTGACATGGATAGATCAATACTGGTAGAGAATAATACATTACGATTTTTTTTGGAAATTGGATATCACAATAGCTAAAATCATCTTAATTGATGTATCATGAGATCTATTTATTACATGAATTATTATTATATATTGTTTAAAAATAACCCAATTTTTAAGAATTTATAGTGTCTTTAATTCCATGTATGATTAAGAAAAAAGACATTAGTGGTGGAAATTTTTATAACAAGGACGATGATTAGATTTTCCTAGTAAATACACAAAATGAGGGTTCATACAGGTGATAAAAAAGGTACTAGATATATTTGTTTAATGTCATGATGTTTTTTTGTTGAAAAGGAAGAATAAATAAACAAAATATTTTGATGGATGATGAGGATAATGTTGATAAATCTAAATATATATTAGAATACAAATTCAAGTAGTAGAAGAAGATTATGATATATCTAGTGATGATGATAAGTCTTTAGAGTCAAAATAAATTCTTAATAGAGATGAACTAGAGAGTTAAATGACTAAAGGTTCTGGTTTAAGATAAATGAATATTTTATATTCTAAAAATATAATTGGATACTTGAATCTATGTATACTAACTAATAGGAAAATCATATAATAAATATATACCATTTTATTGTCAAAATTTAATTCAAAATATATTTAATGGCTTTTAAATATGTGGAGTGGGTTTAGGCCATGAATAAAGAATTAAAATATATTAAAAAAATGAAACTTGGGAACTTGTTCCCATACCCACTGAAAAGAATGTGATTGGAGCCAAATAGTTCTTCAAAAAGAAACTTGATGATAATATTGAAGTGGTTAGAAACAATTATAGGATGGAATGAAAGGGACACTCACAAATTTAATTGGTTTAATTTTATGAATCCCTTACACCTATTGACAAACATGATTCCATCATTAAATTACTTTCTATAGTAGTTTATGAAAGATTCAGAGTATATAAGATGGATATAAAATCAGATTTTCTGAATTGTTATATTGATGAGAAAGTGAACATAGAGTATCCTAAAGGATTTAATCTTGAATATTACGAAAATAGAGTATGTATGTGAACTAAGGATATTTAGGTACTAAAAAAATCTCCAAGAACTTAGTATCTCAATGGTGATGAATATTTTAAGAGCATGATGTTCAAGAAATAGAGTGTGAACGATAATATGCTGGTGAAGAATAAAAACACCAAAAAACTCTTTTGATTTTTTATATTGATGAAATAATTTTTTTATAGTATTGATTAAAGTTTGTTCAAGGAGTAATAAAGTCACATGAAATAAATATATAATTTATAAATTATTAGAGAAATGATTTTATTCCTATATTTAAAGGTCACCCAAATGGATAAATACAAATATATTTAAAAAGAAAAATATTCCATAGTGATTTTAAAGATGTTTTACATATAGAAATACATAGTAATACTAAACCAATTTAAGTGGAAACAAAAAAAAGTAAGTATGATGAAGGAAAAGTAGTAAATGATAAGAAATTATAAATCTTGATTGAAATTTTTATGTATATGAAAACCACTAGACCAGATGATGTATATTCTCTTACTCTTTATGATAGGATTCAATCCAATCCTTAGGAATCACATCTATTGGAAGTAAATAGGATCTTGAGAAATTTACGAAATACTTAAATTATAGGATGATGTATAAAAATAATTTTGTGTTGGACCTTCAAGTATAGACTGGCACTGATTAGGAAGGATCTATAGATGATAATAAGTCTACATCTTGTGGAGTGTTTTTTACTATAATATTTTTTGTTTCATGGAATTAATAGAGGGAAACATCATTTACATTAAAATTAAATGAGTCTAAGGATGTGTTTGATTCATAGGAAGCTAAATAAATTATGTAGATGTAGACACAACTAGATGATTTGAGTTTTTAAGCAAATTACCCTCTTGTTTTATGTTGTGATAATCAAAGTGCCATAAATCTATCCAAAAATAACGCACAATAATCTATAACCAAACACATTTAAATCAATTTTACGTTACTAAATGAGAAGTTGGAAAAAGATATTATGAAATTGGAGTTTTTATTTTAAGGAGAAGGTAGATTATATTCTCATAAAAACCATATCAACTGAAAAACTTGAGAAGCTAAGGCTGCTGTTATGAGTGAAACAAAGTCCCTCACATCAATGTATGAAAACTATTGAGTCCATTCCTCTATAATTTCTTTCTTAACTTCTTTTCTAGATGAAGTATGTATTGGGATAATTTTCTATCCTTGTATATAATATATTTTAATTTATGTTTTGAGTTTTGAAGGAAAGATATCAACTTGAACATGTTTAATTTACCTTTATTGGTTGGATATTTCTGTTTTAGATAAGTTTTTTAATAAAAATATTGATGATTTATTTGACCATTTTTTGTTTCAATCATCAATCTAGATCATATAGATATCGAGTTGATTGATTCATGACTCTTTTCTTTTTTGGTTTTGTGTTTTCCCCTATTAGTCGTCACTTTGTTTTTTTGTCAATAAGGGGGATATAAATGTGTAGTATTGATAAAAAATTAAAAGGGAGAGTTTTTTGAACCTTTTTTTGATGGTGTTGTATTTATTGGTAATACTTGTTTACATGTGATGATATTTTGTTCTTCTATTCATATAAAAAGATAAGGGTTGATAAAGAATTCACCATAAAAAACAAATATACTGAGCATTTGACATGTTCATATTTTATAGAACGAGTTTTGATTAGTTGAGATAACATGGAGAAGAGTTTAAGTGGTTTTGGTTCAAGCTGAGTGAATTTTAGAATTGAATATCAGAAGTAAAAAATTGTCAAAGGAAATTATAGTATGCTAAAGAGATTTAATCCCCATGTAGGAGAATTGATCATTTGTATAGGTAATTTGAGACTGTGCGAGGGATTTTGTGAGGCTAAGAACAAAAATGAAAATTGGTAAGGGAATAATCATACATGTAATTCATTTTCCCTTCACGTATGATATTTTAGTACCATGTATTTAAAATTAGGCACAAAAAGTAAGTTTTGAGTTTGAAAAAAATCAAAACAGGGAAAAATCGTACATAAAATATATTTTTTCCACACATAGGATATTTATACCACATGAAATAAAATCCAGTTACATATAGGAGATTTTAGTATTTTTTATTTTTGTAAAGGCTAATCCCATATGAATTTTTTGGCCCCTATGATACTTCCATAGGTGTTTATGAGATTTGAGCCAATGGTAAGAAATTTGGCCACATAGGAGATTTTTGGTTTCCAAAATTATACTTTTATCTCCTATTATGATATTTAAATAACAAAATATGATTTTTTTTATCCTTGTAAGGTATTTTTCTTTTGTAAAAATTATGATATTTTAAAATGACTAAAAATCTAGATCATTCAAAATGAGATTATTTTGAATAAAATATTATGATTTCAGTGGTGTTTAATTCATAGATCAAACATCATTATTAATTAAAATAATCAAAATTCATTCCCAATTAAAAGTAGAATCTAGATAAGGATGTTAGAATAAAAATATGAGTTCCATGAAGCAAAGGGGAAAGCAATGTGTAAATGGTATATGCTATCATGAAAAATATGAAGAATATTTCCAAAAAAATTAAAGTATATATTTTTTTGTAGAATTTAGATTGGGAATTAGAATGTGATATTTCAAATATCATGAGGGATAAAAAGATACACGTATTTATCTGGATCTATAAGAAGAGTTAAAATGAAATGATGAATACAGATTATGAGATTCAAATGGATGATATTTCTAGAACATGAATATAGAAGATAATGAAAATTAGAAATACCATATTCATGAGGTAATGTAAATATAAATTCATAAAAACAAAAAATTTTGGGTGGATAAATAATGGTGAGAACAACTGAGTTTTGAAAATAACCATTAAATACTATTATGAAGATAAGATGAAGAATATAATTATATATATAGTTCAAGTGGAAGGTCGAGGATTATATGGCGATCTTTCTTCAAAGAGATACATTTAGTTCTATTGCTTCATGATTGTAACTGGTTGATTCTAGTTACTGTAATGAGTTAAAATTCATACCCTTTCTCATCGTCCTTTATATGATAAGATGGAAGAAATGAGTGTGGGATAATAACCACGACACACCAAGGACTTATCCATCCTATATATGAGAAAACCCAAATTAAAAACATGATATGTCTGATTATAGTTTTCATTAGTTAGGAACCCAAAAGTGGCCCATCAAAAAATATTGAGTTTTCTAAGGGGGGTAAGATAATTGGGGACATCGATTCACCCCAATATTAGTGTCCTTGACCCTTAAATAGATCCTATTAATAACTCAAAGTAAATAAAACATTAAATAGAAACCTAATACTACCCCTAGTGACTTAGAATTCCACCAGATTTATACTAGCCACATATATATATTTAAGGGTTATTTCCCGATACTCAATGATCATATCCACAATATACTATAAAGACTTATACCTAAGAACCCTTAGTTTTTATGATACCAATATATAATTATTATAACATGAATACATAAACAACAACAGTCCCACATCACCACAATACCTTATGTGCACATCTTTGTCACAAGAGACTGGAAAAAACACCGAGGGTCAAGCATAAAATATATGGGAGGTGTTTTTATTCATTTTATAAATGTGTAGTAAATAGTTAATATATTTTCTTATATATTCCATGACTTATACCACTCTCATTTATTCATGGATTAAAACCAACTAATAATAGAAGTGAGTAGAGTATAAGTTAGTGTAGAAATGAAAAATCAAACATAAAAATGGATCACTTAACAAAATAGTTTCCAAAAATATATAACTACATACAAGGTAAGTATAAATATCTCAAAAAACCATATGTACATAAATTTTTATCCCAAAAAATAAGTATATACACATGGTGGTTTCCACAGGTGTGTATACTCTCTAAAAAGTCATCAGAGACAACCCATGTATGTCCAACCTATCCATATAGGAAAAACCCAAAAAATGGTCACCCATGATCTATGATTTATGTGTCTGAATATATACCATATTGAGGATTATTTTCCTTACTTGTATAATTAATTAAAGGCTTTCTCCCACATCTTGGTATGGGCCCATGTAGGGTATGAAAATGAAAACTTAGTTGGTGGTGGATACCCATCTATAATAAAATTTCACAAGCTATATTATATTATAGAAACAATGAAAATCTAGAGGAATAGTATACCATCAATAATATAACCCAAAAATGAGTTTATTTATATTTATTTACCATGAAAATTTACTCCATATAAAGAGAGGGTACATATCGACATGCCTACATTGATACTTAGTTTATGTTCTGAGATGATGATTCAGCCCATCCACCATGGGAGGCACTATAAGCACTAATATTAACTTTCATATATACTCATATGCACCCAAAAATATATCTATATGTTTAAAAATATTTTATTTTATGAGTGAACTATCTATAAAGGTATTGATTAAGATGATCCAATCAAGGAAACCTCATAGCCTATCCTAGGGAATAAGTTGAGGAATTTCAAGCCAATGTTAACAAGAAACTAGTATAATAAGCCTGGTTTTAATTCCTATAATAAATAAAAAACTTATAATCCATTGGGGGCAACTTTTAAACCATATAAATTTATATAAACATGTTTAACAAGCCCAAAATGTCAAATAAATTATATAATAATCACCCTTAACATGTTAAAAAAGTGTGGCACATGAAATTTCTAAATAAGAACTTAAAATATTAATATATAACATCGAAGATAAATAATTTACTTATATTATATTTTATAAAACTTAAAAAAAGGAATTATTGGTATAATAAAAAGTATAAGGCATGATCCCAATCATTCCAAGGTATAATAAAAAAAAGAGAAACCATAAAAATAATATAAAATAATGCTCATTCATAAAAGATTTAGGAAAAAATAATTTATTATTTGTAAACCTTTGATTTATTAATTAGTTAATTCATCCTTAGACAATTTATAGGATAAATATCTTAAAATAGTAGATGAGGAATGGTCATTCCAACCAAATAAATTAAAGACGGTCTACTTGAAGTCCTGGGAAGAGGATAGATGTCACAAAAAAAACATAAAATTTTAAAAAGGATTTAGGCTACGTTAACACTATTTTGATTCAGGTAAAATAAATCCAATAAGTGAATATTTAAACTCACCATAGATTCTTATAGGTATAGCCTCTATAGACGCTATCCTAAAAGAAAATACTAAGACTTGGAAGATCTCATGAACCCAAGATTAGGGATAATGGGGATTAATGAATACTTTTATAAAAGTTAAGAAGGAAAAAGGTGAAAATGAAGTAAATTGGAATGAAATATCAATCACATTCCCTTTTGGGTTTTAATAAAGGGTGTGAAAGTTTGAAAATTTCCATTTTTACAGGAATTATTCTGAGGAAGATACCACGTACCAAGTAATTAGACACCGGGTACCTAGTTCTTGTTACAATATACCACTTCACTCTCTTTTCTCTAACTCTTCTTGAAACCTTCCAATATCCCCATAAAATCAAAATTAACTAGAAATGGATTAAAGAAATCTATAAATGAAAGAGAAATACCCTTTTGAAGGGACTAGGTACTTATAACCTCCCCAGCATCAAGATTCTCAGTCTAGAGAAGCTTTAAATGGATTATTGAGGAAGAAAGTTGGGCTATCATAACTTAATATCAATATCTTGATCACAGGTTTTATCTTGGAGATGCACATGAAACCATTTAAGGTAAATTGGTGGAATTAATTTTCACTATACCACATTACAACTTTATCCAATGGTATATATGGGATAATCCGTATAGGATTCATAAAAAACAAGCACAATTTCTCCCTAACGATCACATGTGGTGGTTTGGGAATGTACTTACTCAACTGGGATATATGAAATGTGTTATACATAGTGGGGAATTTAGAAATCAGTGTAAGATAATATTTCACTCAAAAAACATGAGCTAGGTAAATAAAAGTTATGACATATCCAGATCCAACATCACTTTTTTCATATTCATTGATATCACAATCTTAGTGAAACCTAAAGAAACATATGGTTACTAAATTCAAATTAAAAGGTTTTTTAGGGATTGATATAAATATTTTTGAGATTATATGTGGTTATAATCTTCTTTGGAATTTTTTTCACTTACTCAACCATCTCTTGGATGATGCTAGGCCCGATCAAATAGTATTCATATATATTCAAGTAGATTAAGTGAGAATTACATGGTAACCCATTTAATGACTCAACAGAAACTATTCAAATAAAATATTGATATATATTACTATAGGATAATTCCACCAAAGAGAGTTGTGTTTCTGACATTTTCTACAAGGATGTTGTTTAGATGAACGGAATTGGTCACAGTATAGCTCTCATTTTCCTTCTTTTCAATGGTAGGTGTAATTTTCACCATTAGGGTAATGCTGATGAAATTTTTTGATTATAATGATAGGATAAGAGGTCAGTGAAATCTCACTTAAAGTTTAACTCATAGTATGAGAATCCCCCATAGATTTAATACATTCTCATGAATCCCATCCCAATTCCATCCTCTTGGAAATTGGTTACTTACATCACATTTTAACTTAGTATAGAGAAGAAATTATGGTTGGAGGGATAAATTTGTTAGTAATATTGTACATTGCTTCTATTTTAAACATATAATAAATTGATGGAATATTATGATCAACACATAAGGTATGGATATAATAGTTTAGATATAGGTAGAAAGTATATTATATCTTCCTTATTTAAGGACAAAAGGGAATATTATGATCATTAGTTAGAGAAATATTAATTATCATATACTTGTCACATAAGGTATCCTAAACTCACCACATAGGAAATGATGGGTCATCTTAGGCTCATCATCTAATGAATGCTTTTCTCATCACATAGGTAATGATTGTATATATTAAAAATTTCACCTAAGGAACTCTATTCCTATCACATAGATAAAAAGGATGAGGCTATTATGTACATCACATAAGGTGGCAAGTTTCTGATACTTTTCACATCAAGTGGTATATATTATTGTTATATAAAAATAGATTGGATCTTCCTCATCAAAGGGAATGATGGAATCTTATAATCATCATATAAGGAATGATTGGTCATCTTATTCTCATCACATAAGTGTTAATGATCTTCTTATACACATAACACAAGGGTGGATGATCCTCTTATGATTATCAGATAAGGGTAGTTGATGCTCTTATGATCATCCCATAAGGGTTGTTGATCCTATTATGCTCATAACCTAAGGGTTGTTGATCCAACTATACTCATCATATAAGGTAGTATTATCATCTAATTATTATCACAAAAGGGAGGTGGATCCTCTTATACTCATTATAAGGGTAGTTGATCCTATTATATTCATGACATAAAGTTAGTTGACCCTCTTATGCTCATCACGTAAGTGTGGTTAGGTATTTTGGTTTAAAGCATGTCATGGAGGCTCTCATGGTTTAGAGTCTATTGGGATGCTCTAGAATATATGTCATTTTTCTTGTAATGTGATTAAATTTGTGGGATATCATATCTCTATGGATACATGAGATGATATTTATGTTAAGGATGAACCTCAAGGAGTAATCCTGTGTATCATATTGGAACAAGAATCAAAACCCACATAGTTCGATCATGATAGTTTAAGGTTATGTGGAAGCACTGGTCCATGAAGTTTAATGTAATATGTAAGAACTTTTGGGTCAAAAAAAAATAGATAATAAGTGATTCATAGGGGCTTATTCATTAGGTTTCCTAGATCCTATTTAAAAGTATCAAAGATACAGTGAGGTTTATGTTAATAATTCCTAAACCTAAGTTGATTCAAAGTGATCATAGGTGAATTTCCAAAATTATAGTTCTGTGTATGGAGTTTTCAAAAATTAATTATAATTGGGTGTACATGGGTACCATGATCCATTAATTCTCATAGAAAATTTCTTTATTAAAGTGAAAAAATAGGTTTCCATAACACACTCTCACATAAGGTTGGTGTTTCATGAGACATTGACTTACATGATTAATTATACCTCCAAGAGATGTGTTGTTTTCATGGATTGTGAGTCATGTGAAATATTTTTAAGATTTTGAAAATATATTAGTTTATTTACACAATGTAATTTGTATAATATACTTATATAGAATAGTCCATGGTTCTTTGATTGTATTTTTTTAGGCACAAAGTTTGTGTTTATGTGATTTGAGCTGCTTAAAATTTATGATAAGATCCAGAATCTACTAAAATATAGGTATTAGGTATATTTATAGGCCTATAGTCCATGGAAATAAATGGAATATGGAATATTTATGTGTGGGTTGAATTCCATACTTTCATAGTGACTTATGTTATAGAATCATGCAACCGGGGTTGTGTGAAAGTATGACCAAATCCTCTGATTTCACTTCTTTATTCCACAATTCCTCCTTTATCATTATTGGATTCCTTTTTGGGAATGACCCCCCCCCCCCCAAATTAAGTCAAATTTGGTTTATAAGTATCTAATTATAAGCAATACACTGAAGTTTTATAATTTAACCCTCCTTTCTTACACAACTATATTAATCCCTTTTTCTATAAATAGTGGTGAGGTACTTGGAGGGGACCACCAATATTTCATTTGAATCGAGATAATTACCACTTTTCATGAAACTCAACCCTTTATTGAGAGTCATACAATAAACTCATTGACTTTGATATATCACCACTTATGAAAAAGATACCGTTGAAAACATTTATTTATGATATCCACGAACCAAAAATTAAGAACTATCAAAGGAATTATTTTTCATGAATCAGACTTGTGTGGGATAGATCCAGATTTTATAAAAATCCAGTTGAGTCACCGAACATTAATTTGGATACTCAGAGTCCTCAAAATTCAATTTCTTATAGTGGAGGCTAGTGAATTAATGAAAGATGAAGTTTTATCCAGGGATGTGGAGATGAGGGGTTCTTAAGATGAAGAATCCAAGGTAAATGATGTAGAGCACACAAACTCTCCTATACAGGGTGAGGAGGCTGTATATTCTAATAACTCAGGAGAGACTTATCTGATATCAGGAACTCCCTAAATCCAATGTTCACTATGGGAATGGATAAACCTTTTCAAGGATAAAAATATACTGGAGTAAATATCTCTGATGTTGTTTCATTGTGCATGGACCTTGAGGTGGAATAGTCAGGAACTAGTGATATGGGGAAGGTTATTTTCATCTAGAAAGAGGTGCCAATAATGCATCCTCAACCGAAGGTTGTGGAAATTTATGATATTTTGAGATATGAATTTGGTGACAATACTTTATTATGGAAGGCTCATGATAGCTTAGGGGGAACCGAGGAGATGGCCATGGCTACTAATAGCAGGAAATCACCCACTCATCATATGCATTGGTGGTTAGAAAGGCTTGTGTAATTTCTCAGACTCAAGATTTATGTGAGTGTGATCCATCCAGCTGTAATAATCATCAGTTTTAATTATAGGGATCATTTTATGTTCATGAGGCTGGGTTGAAAACATCGAATAGGTCCAGTCCTATCAGGACTAGGGACCCAATAAAACTTGTTAATTGATTTGAAGGACTAGAAATCTAGGGATAGAAATGGGGAAAAAGAGGCCCCAAGCAAAAGGAGAACTTTTTTCATAGATAAAATATCATATAAGACAGAGTCGAATCATGACAATGATAGTCTTCTTTTAGGAGATAACAAAGAGGAAAGACACAGAATGGGAATTCACTGCCAGAGAAGGAAGAAAGAGAAGAAAGGAAATTATGACTCATAGAGATGTATACTAACTAAAGGAAAGTCACCCAAAAAGAGGAAACATTACTCATATTTTCCCAATCTAATGCAGTCAAGGTCCTCTAAAAAGGGACACAAAAATTAAATTAAGGGTGAGTTTACAAATAATAAAAAGACATGAGATCTAATAATACACTCTGGGGAAGAAATGTTGGACAAGGCCATTGTGATTAAGGCCTCCAAAGAATATTCAGATAGAATAATAGAGAGAGTTCTACCAGTGGATGCCAAAAATGAGTAGGGATTTGGTTCAATAAGAAATAACTCATTCTATAAAATGGTTTCAATGAAATAAAACTAACATGGAAGAGTTTATTCAAATGTGGGAAAATTTGGCTTATTTTCTTGAAGAAGGAAGATCCAAAAATCAAGGTACATACCTTGAACTGAAAATTATATAGGGATAAATCTTCTAATATAATTATTCTCTAATTTAATGGTTATGTTATCTCTTAGGGTGTTTAACACATTGTGGATCAGGTGTGTGTGGATTTTGTGATGGTGTCAATTTTTAGGGGCCTCAGTTAGACCATAAAAGTGATTTTTTCTAGAAAATAAAATATTGAATGGTTTTTAGGTAATATATAACCTTATATTATCCTATAAGTGTTTCTACATACTATACTGAATCACTTTACTTCTCTCAATGTAGAAAAGACATATTAGGATAAGGAGATTTCTATTGTGATCATTGGTTTACCTACTTATGTTGAGGGGTCCTTGGTGGCTGAGCTTCTTGGAGTTCCTTGGTATTTAACTTATTTATTGATGTGGAATGTGTGGCTGTATATACATCCAAACCCAAGTCTTCCAGCTGAATAGGAATACGATCTCATTACCATTTTTTTGGAAGAGAAAATTTTATTCCACAAATCTAGATTATTTTAACTACTAACCAAGACCAATTTTTTTTATTATGATGGTATTTACCCCAATATAGGAAAAGGATTTTGACACAAAGATAGCCTAGGAATTATATACCATTGACCCAATATGTACTAATGCGGTACTAGAGTTTGAAGTTCCCACTAATCATAATGGTGAGGCTATCCATATGTCAGTAGTATAGAAATAACCTTGGGTGATAACCACTTCTAAAGAACTTGTGATGATTTTGTAGATTGAGAATCCACATGTGGTGGTGATACCTAACCAACCAAGTCTACCTTCAACACTGAAGTTTGAACATATAGAGTTTGTGGTTGTGCATCTCTCCCTATTACTTGAGAGGTTCCATGAGTATGATCCTACTACAAAAGATGAAGCTGATTTAGTATCAAACATATACAAGGATAATTGGGAGATACAATGAAGGGAATATAAGTAAATTTAGGTATTCATCACTCAGAAAACACTAGGAAAAATGGGTTGATAGGTGGGAAGTCTTTTCTATTGGTTGGTGAACTTAGGATCCTATGGGGTTAAATACCACACAATACACACCATGAACTGTGACTTTATTTTCATTTGGGATTGGATGGAGGTAAAATAGTTCAAATATTATAGGGCCACAAATGTGGATCATGCTATGTAATCTCTTTATTTGACTCAGGAATAGATCACCCAACAAGAAGAGGATGAGCTGATGTACCCACTTTGTATGTATTGTATTTGTTTTCAATAAAGGAATAAATATACTTAATGAGGTTCTTATAAGTAGCTATAAGTATTTAAGTGTGTGGGTGATAAGAAACATGGTGTTCCCAATCCATATGTGTTAAGGATAAATGACTTGAAGCTATAAAGTGTTTATATGTATGTTCTTCCATTATATGTATGGAAAAAGGAATAAAGAAGCTACTTGGTTTTTCATATGTATATATTTTTAAAGTATGTTTGGTAAATATGAAGAGAGTTATATCCTTATAAAGTACAATATTATATGAATGTATACTTGTATGATGTTAGAGAATTCCCCCATTTGAGTTGAATAATTTCTGAAGATGTTTGAAGTGGATGAAGTTATAATGGAGAAGTTTAGAAACTATGTGAAATTAATTTTTGAAATGTATTAACTATTTAGAGGTGATTTTTTATCCACATAAATGTTATATAAACATTATTCTAAATAAAAAAGTTTAATATTGTATTATTATAGATGCATACAGGCATGTTGATACCTATATAAAGGTACTCTAAAGATTAGTTGGTTATTTAAGGGTAATTTAGAAAAAATAAATAGCTGTGTAAAGGTACCCCTGAGGTATGTAAAGGAAATCCTAAAATAAATATAGGTAATGATTAAATATAGTGAGTTATAGAAGGGTAATAACTAGATAATAAAAGTTAACTCTATATTTCTCTAAAATATAGGTGGTTAATAGTGAAAATCCATGACTACATAAATGTAAGTTAGACTCTACATCAAGGTAATAATAAATATCAAGAAGATTCATAATTGTAAATCATAATTTGAAGAATATATATAAAGGTAAAGTCTAACTATTTATGGGTATATTGGAAACCATAAAATCTAAATAAGGGTAAATCCATGTTGCATTAATTTCATTAATTCCATGGTAAGGTAATTCCAATATTTATAGTGAATTCTCAAAAGGTTTATTTATAGAAATTAAAAGAGAATTCAAGTGTCTAGAATTCATATATTGATGAAATAAGAAATTTATATAAAAAAATTCTTGAACTACTATTAATTGATTTAAAGATAACAATAGAAGTTTTTATTCTTGATGGAATCATAAGAAACCTAAGATAAAGTACATGTAATGACCTGAATATGGTGAAATGATATGACGAGTGTGACTACACTATAATGGAAGACATAATACAGGTAAAATGGGAAATGAATGAAGGATACACCATATTAGTTACCATGGAGTTTTTTCAAAGTTGGTTGAATTATGGGAGTTTCAAATTAGAAGAAAAAATGATAGTGGATAGACACAATATTATAGTAGTTTTGATTTTAAGAAAAAAAATTCACCCATTGGAAATAGATAAGAGAATTTACTATATTCTTTAGAGGATCACATGGTGTGTAGTAAAGGAAAATAATGTGTACATGTCATTAAATGGGTTCAATATATGTGTGATTAAAGAACCATCATGAGTTTCATTCTATAATTATTTATATATTTTCTTTATAGAAACATATGTGTTATTGCCTAAAGTGTTTGTTCCATCTACACATATGAATAAATTTTACAATTATTTTTACATTAATTCAAATAAAAATAACCATGGTGATTTAGTTAAAGCCATGATTTTATCAAAAAGATCAAAATTATAAATTCATGGAATTTATTGCACTGAAAATCATGGGGAAACTAAGACAATAAAATATGCATGAAATTCATGCATACATGGAGGATTTCAAAAGAGAATAAATGTGCAGATTTCATGGAAGAGAAATATTGTGATAATCCAAAAATAAAATGAAGAAAATAAGTATAAATATTTAGATGTATTAAGAGGAATGTTTAAATAAGATTAAGATACAAGATGTTATGTTTTGGAAGTCATGATAATAGGATATGTTGAGAATACTGAGTTTTTAGAAGGATTGAAGAAGAATGAGACTTAAAGTGAAATAATTGTGAAGTAAGATACTCACTCAATAATGTGAATATACATGAGAAGAATAAAGAATGGTTTTTAAGCCTCTATAGTGTGTTTATACTACAAAATATTCTACTAGTCGAAAGAGAAAGATAAAGTAAGAGTCCCAGTACAACATCCGTTGCAGACCTTGAAGAGTCAAAGAGAGAAAAATAGAAGGAGTTCCCATACTTTATGAAGAATTAATTTATTTCACATTAAAGAGAAGAATATGTATATGTAAATATTATTCATCCATATTCACCACTAATTATATTCAGGAAAATAAATTTTATAGAATAAAAAGAGCAGCTTGATTCTCTCATATATTCATATAGTCCAAAGAGATGAGTTATCAAGGCTATAACATTATGCTATCAAAATATGTTTATTTTCAGAAAACCAACTGAATATTTTTTTAAGATATAAAGAAGATTAATCCAAAAAACCAAGAAGAACATGAGATATCAATGGTGATCATTCTTTATGAAATTTAAAGTCCATTATATTGTATAAAGGGGTAACGATCCCTCACTTGATTTTTACCTAGTTAGTGCTAGGATAATGAGTTCAAGTCCATGAACTTAGTCATTCTTTCTTTGATAATGAGAATTAAGATATGTGTGTATGGGATAAACATTTACATATAATTTATACATGATTATCTACAAGGAGGCAAACCTCATTAATAAATACTAGTATTCTCTTGTGAAGCCTTACAATATCTACATATATATTAACTAAGGGATAGTTAAAGATTGAAAGATATCCAATCACTAAATAAATGAAAAGGTTCCAATGGTGTAAATTTTAAATTGGTTAAAAGTTCATAAACATTGATTCAACCCACCTCTCAGTGTTGGAAACATCCATGCGTGATTCTATCAATTGGTATCAAATATAGGTCACATCTCTATTGGATTTTCGTTTTTGATGTTTTATTTAAATACTTGATTTTATTTCCCAAAGGATAAATGAAGTGAAGTTTTAAATAATATTGTGAATAACCTGTAAAATAAACCATTGATGATATGTCTACCATGATATAGTAGAATAAGAATAAAATATAAGGAAATAAGCTGATAAAATCCTCTTTAAATAGAGGGGAATCATCACTTTTTGAAGGAAATAAATGATAGAGTATTTTCATTACATGTGATATTGAGTTATCTCTTAAATATGGTGGAAATAAAAATACATCACTATAAATAAAATAGGAAGAAAAATCATGTTCTTCATTTAAAAATCTTAATAAAAATAAAAAGTAATGGAAGAAAATAAACCAAGTATCAGTGGTGAAGATAACAATATTGTGTATTTCCAAGAAAAATTAGTAACTACCCTATAAAATATTCTTAAAATTTTCTAAAAAATAGTCAAATATGTTTTTTTAGAAATATATCGAAGGAGTTCACCCACTTAGAAGATGAAAATAAAGGCATAGAGAAATCTCTAAAAGAATGGATACAAATCTTTATTAACATCTCCAAACAGGTTAGATTCTTAAATATTATAAATGAGTATCTTGAAGAAATAATCACTAGTTTTTAGAATGAATGAATCACAATAATTCATGAGATATAAGAATGTAATAAAAAAATTGAATAAATAATCTATACATCTGAAGAATAAATTTATGTTAAAAATTCTGAACATGATGTCATGACCAAGAGTGGTAAAGAGCTTGACCATATAACATAGGAAAAGAGAAAAATGCATGGTATATCTAGGTAAAGGTATGGGAGATTATTTTAAAGAAAAATGAAATCCATATATAATAAGAAATACATTCTCAATATTAAATTCATAGAGCTTGCAGTTAAATTGAAAAAAATGGAAACAACTCAAACCATGTATTTACAACAAGTTGAAAGGAAAGATAATGACAAAAAAATACAGTTTAGGAATATTTTTTTAAAAGGACTCCATATGGAGGAAATAACATCCCCAGATCAATTAATGTTCAATATATTAAATCCTATAAAGGAAATATTCATCCATGTTTGAAAATAATATTTATGATATATCTATTTGTATGTGATATTTTTGTTTGAAACCTAAATATGTAAAAAAGTGGTTGGTAAAAAACTATTAGGAACCCACCACTATATGAGTGGTGGTTAGAAGTAATTTTAGGAGTTAGTGTAAAGTAGATATATGTACCTGGAGGAAAAATATAAATATTTACAAGTAGTGATTGAGGTCATAAATCAAAAGCAAGTGAAACATAAATGGAAAATTGATGGCCTCAAATCCTTAAATATATGATGATATAAAATACTATATGTTCAAAAAAAACTAAGATATTAGGATAACACATTTTTTAAGATACGTTTTCCTAAATTTTAGCATTATTTTACTATCTAGAAAAGAACTCAAGAAAAATTAGTTGATTTCAATTTCTATCATAAGAATAATCTCATCATTTGGTTGTGCTTCAATCTATTTGCACTTCATCCCTTACACCTAGAAATGAATGTCCAAAATGAATTTTATACTACTGAATCAATTTTGATAAATCATAAGGGCTGCAAGTATTTACATCATCCTCTAAATTTTTACTGAATTCAAAAAGGTTATCCCAAATTGTCTCGATCTTCCTTCACCAAGATGAGGAAAGGGAAAAAAAATTCCGGACCCTTCCCTCCTCATGTTTGACGAGAGATAATGACCCCTCAGTCCCACCTTCAATAGTCCCCAGAGTAGCGAATAACACCAATGGTATAGAATCACATGTAATATGGAAGGAATTACCCTTTTTATTTAGTAGGATTGGGATATACGATGGTAAAAAACCCAAAAAAATCCAAAAATGAATGTTAAAGTAAAGAAAAAACCCATTATCATATGCATGTTCAAAGATAAACCTATACAAGTACAATAAAAACTCTAAATGGAAAGTACCAAAATAAAAAAAATATAAATGAAAACTATCCTGAATTATGAGCCAGTACGGTCCTGTGGGGTCCCCAAAGACCTCTTGGAAACCTGAAAGAAGTTTTATATACATAGGGAGAGTATACATGTATACTCAGTTGGAAAAAATGAAAGATATAATGTACAAATAGGGAGACATTCTAACGCCCCATGAGAAAAAGGAGATAACCAAAGAACCTATAAAGGAAACTATTCACCCAAACTCACTAAGGCACACTTACCAAATAATTAAAGTCAGGTAAAATTATAGTAAAAGTACATTGATGTTTGGGTACCTCTCACCACTTTCCCACTGGTTATTGAAGAAATCCTATGGGTCATAACTCTCCCACTATTTTCATTGCAGTCCCACTGCAGCCCCAACAACAACTTTATGGGCCACCACAACCACGTATCCTGCCCGCAGACACCTGGGCCACCACAACCATTCATACCACCCAAAAACACCTGGGCCACTACCACTATACATAACCACACCCGTAGACTCCTGGTCCAGAATAACCACCACCATGCCTGAAGACACTTGGGCCTCATCCCAAAGGCACTTGGGAAACAAACCTGCCCACACACACCTGGGCCAACCACCAAAACCACCATGAATAAAGAGTCATGGGATATAATAGACCTCAGGCCATCACAACCTGCTCAAAGAGACTTGGGATACTCTGGAGAGGGAGTATAAAATGATCTAATGACCAGCCACTCCTAGGAGTGTTGGAAAAAACACCCTTCCCCATGAAATGGGGGTGTTCAGCATGAAGTGCTCAACGTGGGTGGGGTGAGATTAAGAAAAACAAGAACAAAATTTATAAACATAGGTAGGAAAGCACTTATCCCATCCTAAGTGTTCCGAAACCAGCCCATACACAAACACCCTCGTTACTATTCATTCATATAAAAGTGCAACAACCACAACCAAAGCACAAATCATTCCTGGAAAAAAATTCCCCATTGAACCCATTATTGTTATCATATTCAAGTGATTCAATTTAAATAAATATTCACTATCGGGAAACTAACATGCATAACCACAAGCTAAGTAAGGAAAAAAGTCAAGTAGCAATTTAAGCATTGACACCCAATTCTCTTGTAAAGTCACAACAACAAAAGGGATCCATGATATCCATCGAAGTAATAGAACAAAATCAAGCCCCATCATACAACTCCACATGGCCTCACATTCACAACCAACAAATCAAAAATAGGGGATCCCATCCCCATTTACATCACCCCACAAGGCGTCAAACAGAACAACCATACACATCACCAGAATAGAACAAGGGTGTTCTCAGATTTAATCACACCATTCATTAAGTTTTGTCTTTACATTTGGTTATCTGGGGTGATCACACAAGGATTATTATTCATTGGGCATCCATTTAATCAACCTATTTTATGTGATTAACCATTTTCCATGTTAGAGCCATTCAAAAATAGGATTATCCAAAAAACAGAGGTTCATTAGTTTGTATTAAAGGACGAAAAACAACCATGATTTTCCATGGACATAAGCCCATATAATTCAAAACATATAATAAAAGATAAAAGATCACAACAACATCATCAAGAACACCCATTCATTCTTTAAAAACCATTTATTATCTTCGTTAAGGTTTGGTTTCATTCATCCCTGAAGGAACATTATTGTACCCACCCTGCATGATACATAGTTAAGAGAGATGAAGGAAAACCCTACCTAGATGATTAACGATTGATGTTTTCTTCCCCTTGCCAAGAAATGGGGATGCACGACTTATAGAGGAGGAACTATAAAGACTTAAAGAGTGAGTAGAAAAGGCTCCAGCATGGGCACACAACTAGCCTCAGGAAGAGGGAATCCAAATGCACAAAGGAAAGGAAAAGAGACCAACCAAGAAGGAGAAAGAAAGTCCATGTGATAAAAGGAGAGATCTTAGAGTTATGAGATATGAAATCTTGAATGGATTTAAAGGCAGATTGTGGTTTCTCCTTGTGATTGGGTTGTTACACAAGATGTAATTAATTGTTATTTAATAATTCTCCTCAGAGAAGTAGCGATAAAAAATGTGAGTTAAAGGGTTTCCTTTCAATAAGGAAAAACTACGTAACTTGGGGGAAGATGAAAATTACGAGAAGAGGAGGGTAAGACTGAGGAAAAAGCCAAACATTTTGATAAGTCAAGGGGAACATAGATATTGAGGGATTGTAGATATAATTTATGGGAATTAAATGGATATGAAAGGGGTATTAAAGCACTTTTACCTCAAAAGATACTTTGCAGGAGTAGAACTGAAAAAAGTCAGCAACTGTAAACAAAGAAACAAAGGGTGGGACACCGTAACAGTGCCACTGCCATGGTGTCACCTTAATGGTGCCACCATCACGGTGCCATAGGTTCGGTGGAACACCATAAGCAGTGCCACCATTTTAGTGTGAAACTGTGACGGTGCGACCACTATGGTGCCACCGTCATGGTGTCTCCTTGACCGGTGCCACCATCATGGTGCCACTGTGATAGGTTCCACTATCATGGTTCCACTATGACTGGTGCCACCGTCATGGTTCTGTCATGACTGGTGCCACTATTTCGGTGGAACCGTTTGGTGGAACCTAGTTTTTTGAAAACTCTTTAATGAGTCATCATTGGTCCCTAGAATACCCCAAACACCAAAAATTTGGAAAATTAATGGACCAGGAGGGTCTAGGCCATTACATAAAATAAATCTAAAACTATTATCATCCTCGAGAATCTAAGAGTAAACCTGAGTAAAAGGGAGGGGGACGGAATGGCCACCTAACAAGATACCTCTCAAGAGTAAACCTTCTTGACATATAGGAAAACCTCTCTCTCATACTGATCAACTATAGAAGAAATACCACTCCCCTCCCTTAAGCAGCCCCAAAAACATGTAAATGTCGTACCTTCCAGTCATATGGATTTTGGAGTCTCTTCCTCCATATTAAGATACTATCCGATTTTGGTGGCACTGACTCACTCGCATGGGTTTAATCGCATCCACCTTAATGCATCTTGATTAGGGATCCAGTCCTATCCTCCCCCCAGTCACGACTCCTCACACACATTCAGAAAACAAGGGAAATATCCCATCTCATAGTTAACAAGGTCAATCATTAAATCACAGTCAAGAACAAAACAACACAGAACAAAACTCAAAATAGCTCTGGGTATTAGGTGAACATCTACGCCTCCCATTACCAGGTACTATCCTTGAGGTCACCATGCCTCCATAACACACGATCCAAGGGAATGGGTCGCCCAAAAATCACCTTCTCCTCACGATCCTTGATCCTCACTGGTCGATCTATGAATGTCGCATCGTATGTGATATCCAGCTTCCCCCAATCAAGGATGTGAGAATCATCATGTAGAAACCGATAGATCTGAGACACATGGAATAATTCATGCACCCTTAGTAGTGGTGGTGGTATCACCAGCTGATAATTTACTTCTCCGACTCGCCACAAAACCTCTAAGGGTCCAACGAACCTGGGAGAAAGCTTACCTCCCCTACTAAACATCTGTTGCCGATACTGAGGGTAGAACTCTATGAACACATGATCCCTAAACTCTAACTCCAAGTATATCCTCATATGATTGACATATGACTTCATCCAGTTATGATCCACCCTCATCCTCTCCCATATATGCTAAACCTTCTCAGTCGTTCTCTACACTACCTCCGGGTCAAGAACACCTGCTTCCCTAACCTCTATCTAGCACACGGGTGAGTGACATGGTCTATCGTACAAGGATTTGAATGGATCCATGCCAATGGTAGAGTGATATATATTGTTATAGGAAAACTATACCAGATTTAAGTGTCACACCCATGATCACCCGAAGTCCAAAACACATACTCGTAGAATATCTTCCTACATCTGGATGGTTCGCTCTGTTTTCCCATCTTTTTAGTGGTGGAAAGTAGTGTTGAGGCATAGATGGGTGCCAAAATCATGTAGAAATACTTTACATACCTGTGAGGTAAAACGTGTATCCTGATATGAGAATATGGAACTCAGAACTCCATGAAACCTCACCACCTCATCCATGTACATCTTTTCTAAGGAATCCACTAAACTCGACTCTTTGATTTATAGGAAGTGAGCTGATTTCGTTAGCCGGTCCACCACTACCTAGATAGCATCACAAAATCCTTGAACCCTGGGTAGTCTCATGATGAAATCCATAAATATGTCATCTCAATTCCACTCAGGGAAATCTAAATAATGAAACAGACCACCCGAAACACAGTGCTAAGCCTTCACCTACTAACACATGAGGCACTTTACCCTGAACCCCACCATGTCCTGTTTCACCCCGGGCCACCAAAAATGACTCCTCAAGCCTATGAACATGTTAGAAACTCCTGGGTGTACTTCTAGGGGTGAGTTGTGGAATTCACCAAGAACTCTTTCACACATTTCCACAGGGACAAAAAAATTTCAATGAAACAACATCTGATTATGTCTGTCTTCCGACCATCCTTCCATAGCATTTCCCTGGATAACATGATCGCGCATCACTTCAGCCTCTATGTCATCCCACTGAGACTCCTCCACCTGAAGAAACAGAGAGGAATGAACTGTCATATGGAATAGAAAACCTCTTCTATCCTCCAACCTTACATCCAGGTATAGGGCATCCATCTCTTCCATTGAATTCCAAGCATCTGCTGATTCTCGAACCACATCCTTCTACAACTTCCTGCTCATGTAATCATCTAACACATTCCTCTTTCCTAAGGTGTAGGAAATATTATAGTCGTAGGAAAGAAGAAACACCATCCACCTCCACTACTGCAAGTTCAGGTCCCACTGGGAGAAGATATACCTCAATCTCTTGTGATCCATAAAGACCACAAAGCGTTCCCAATGAGGTAATGCCACCAAAAATTTAGTGTGAACATGACTGATTCAAGCTCCTGATCATGGGTGTCATAATTACGCTCATGGGGACTTAACTGCCTAGACCCATAAGAGATCACCCCTATTGTTTCATCATTACACACCCCAGACCTTGTCCTAAAGCATAAAAGAACACCTCAAATGCCACCCCTTCTTCCAGAAACCTCACCACTAGGGCACTAACCAAATTCACCTTTAGGTAACTAAAGGCTATCTGGCACGGTTTGCTCTATACAAAAGTCTGGTCTTTCTTGGTCAAGGATGTCAAATTTACTACAACTCAGGAGAAGTTGGGAACAAATCTCTTGTAGTAACCTTTTAGACCCAAAAAAACTATAAACCTATGCCATGTTATTGGGAGATTTCCAAGAAACAGCCGCCTTAACCTTCATTGGGTCCACTGATATTCCCTATTCCGACACCACTTGTCCAAGGAAGTGCACCTCTTGTGTCCAGATGTTGCACTTGAAAAAATTTCCGTAGAGTTGGTGCTGTTGGAGGACCTCTAAAACCATCCTTAGATGATCTTCATGATCCTCCTATGATCTTGAGTAGATAAGGATGTCGTCAATAAACATGACTATGCACCGGTCCATATATTCCTGAAATACGGAATTCATGAGGCCCATAAACATGGATGGTGTGTTCCTAACGCCGAATGGCATGGCCACGAACACAAAGTGACCATATCTGCACCTGAAGGCAGTCTTCGAGATGTCACCCTCATTCAACCTCAATAGGTGATATCCTGACCACATATAAATCATGGAGAACAATCCTGCCCCTTCAACTAATCAAAAAGGTCGTCGATCCTTGAGAGTGGGTAACAATTCTTGAATGTCACCTGGTTCAGACTCCGATAATATATACATATCATGAGTCCACCATCTGCTTTCTTTGTGAACAAGGCTGAAGCACCCCATGGTGACTCGATTGGTCAGACAAAACTCTTCTTAATCAGATCATCAATCTGAATCTGTAACTCCTGCAAATTAGAATCCACCATCTGATAGGGATCCATCGAAATTGGATGGGCACTAGTTTGTAAGTTAATCCCAAACTCAACATCACATCGAGGGGGCATAGTCACCACCTCTCTAGGGAATATGTCTAGGAACTCACTAATAATCCCTGAGACTTCCACCATCTCTGTATATGATGACTCCACTGATAACTTAGATAATAAGGAAAGAAGGGGATCCACTCACTGGCTGCCCTCCTGGAAACCCCACTTGTCGATTAAAGTCAAAAGTTGTGCACCCATATTTGAAAACACGACCCCTTTTCAGAAGCATTCGATAACAGAACAAATAGAGAACATCTAGTAGATGCCTAAAATGACATCATATGACTACATCTTCCGCAAAAGAAGGTCTCCACTGGACTGATGTGGCCCCAACATTAGTCTGCATCCTTAGAAAACATAAGACAAGCTGGTCTGACCTCTGACTGACGTACTCAATACCAGGGGAATGAGAATTATGTATACATCTATACCCAAAGCATGGGCTAGAATGTGTGCAAAAAAAGAGTGCGGAGAACCTGAATCAAACAAGGAACATTCAAGAGTTCTAAACAAGATGATCATACCTCGAATGACTTCTGGCCCTACTGGAACTACTTCCACTGTAGCATACAAATTCCCACACCCAGATCCTCTACCCCTCGGCTGTCGACTGCCTCCCCGACAATACCATGGTCAAGGTCCCTAAGGAGTGCCTTGATGTTGGCCTCCTCATGCAATGTCTACTCTTAGAGGAGCGAGAGCTCGCTATACCAACTGCTATTGCTAAAAGGGCCTGGCTGGAAACTACTACTACTGAGGTGGCCACTGAACCTATCCACCCCCATTGTAATGAACTTGGTCTAGACACTAATTCTGAAGGTTCCTAAAACTACCACAGATTAATCATCTCAGTCTTGGACCTACAAGGAAAGGGCGAAGACCGATAGATCAAAATTGGAACTGTTGGGGCCTGCTCCCCACTGGCTGAAACCTGGAAGGCCCTAACATTAGAGACCTTCTACAGATGGATTTTCCCTTTTAATAGCCTAACTTTCTCTCCTCTCATGGTACACCTCATAGAGTGTACATCCTCTCCACCACTTCATCCTTCTTATGAACCTCTAAGTCTGTCGATAGAGTGAAGGGTGTAAAAACATACTGAAGAGAAGGTTGGAGTGCCTCCTCTAAATGTCTCACTTGAGAATCCTCATCCAGAAAAAGGTCCATAGAAAACTAAAGGAGATCCTTGAACTTGATCGACAACTCCCTCACTAACATACTCCCCTTTCTGAAGGGAGAGTATCTCTTACCTTTTCTCAACTTTCATCATATAATAAAAGAATTCCACCCAGAACTCCTTCTCAAAGTCAACCCACAAAACCTCAGCCTACCTTTTCTCTATGAGATTGATCATCCACCACTGATGTGCCACTCCCTGAATCTATCTTATATCAAAAGGGATCCCACACTCTGTCGGATCCTTGATCAAGCTGAAAGCTATCACCAACGCCTCAAGCCATCTTTCAGTCTCCATGTTTGGGACTGTAATGCCCGTATGTTTTTATAAAATATTTAAATAATTTTTATTCTTCAGTAGCTTTATTTTCACAAAATCATGAGTTTAAAAAAATTGTGAGATTCCCTTAATATAAAATTACTCTTATAGCCTAGTCTTTATGTTAGCGGGAATAATTATAACTAACTTATGAAAATGCATTATGAAAAATATAAATCAATTAGATATTTGTATTTTAGAGTGAATTAATTTTGGTAATGAAATTAATAAGATATATATATTATATACTTAATAAAATATTTTTGATATTAATTCAATGAATATTTTATTCATAGGTTAAGAATAAAACCCTATTTGATGAATTTTTTTAAAAAGGTTAATTTTACACCTTTGAATGGTGAACCCATTTTAAATTAAGACTTTGAAACATTAATGATTTTTATATGACAACATATACATGTTATTTTGAAGCAGTTTATAAAAATTTACTTTGGATAATTTTTTTGTATTTTTCTGATAACATTCATATTTTGATGAATAGTAAAAATACGCTAAATTTTAATTAAAAACAACTTTTTTCATTGGGATAATTTATATGGTTAAATTATAATATCGAATAGTTTTTAAAGTATAAATAGAATATATTTTTACTATTTAATATAATTCATTCCATTATCATTAATTTTACATTGAATTCATAAGTAAAAAGATTTCAATCTTTTCCAATGTTTTAACTTTTAAAAACCGTTTTCTCAGTAACAAGATTAATTTTAAATTAATTACTAAAAGTTATGTGTTTTGAATTTCAAAAAATGTATTCCATATTTGGAATCATTAGGGTCAAATTATGTTAATATGATACTTTTATTTTTCGGTAATTATCAATAGTAACTTTGGTAATTATTTTTATTACCATGGTTAAAGGTGAATTGGGTAATTAAGGGTAAAAATAATATTATAAAATTACTTTAACACAAGTAAAAATATTATTGGATGATTAAATTCAACCCTTATCATCTATTTTTCTAAATGTAATTACTTTATTTCCATTTACCAATGAAAATGACATGAATGTAATAAAAACTAATGGAATGGACAAAGTGTCCAAATATCTTTTTATATAAGTGTAATAATTTTAATATATGGATAAATAAGAGATCAAATCGACTATATATAGTCTAAGGGAAGATAAAATAATTACCCACATCATAAAAATTTATTTATAATTTTTAGAGATTAGATAATTACCATTAACGATGACACAATAGTGACACAGAAAATATTTTATTAATAGAAATATCTTATAAATGGTTTTAAAAATGTTAAAAGAAATATCATATGAACTGATTAATTTTCTCCATGAATTTTATAGGTTACTATGAAATGTTAGGAGTGTATTTAATATTTTATTTTCTAATTTATCTTTTGTATTAATTTTATTTACAGTCTAAAATTTAATAGTGTCAAAATTGACACTATTGATATTTAATAAACATAACATCTTATTAAATTATTTTAAAATAATAAAAAAATTAAAAATTAAAAAGTGATAATTATAAGGAATAAAATATCTTAAAGTATCCATTTATGGTCAATTAACACCACATAATTAAATATTCATTACCATTTAATATTTATAATGTCATTACCAAAATTAAACTTTAATAGAATAACAAATGGTCAATTAAAAAGATAAGGTTTAAATTGAAAAAATATATTGTGAAAAAGTTATTGGTTGATGAGATTAAAACTCTATCTCATCTAATCTATTTATTAGGGACAATTTAGAGGTTTTTGGGTAGGTTTTTATTTTATTATAAATTAATCTTTTTGAGTGTTTCTTAAAGTGCCCCACTCCTCTCTTATAAAAGGGAACCTCCCCCCTCTTCTATTCACTTCATTTTGAGACTTAAATCTCGGTAAAAACCTAACCATTACACTTATAAACTTCACTAGTAGCATTATGGAGGTTCTGGGATTCTCAAAAGACTAACTCTAGTGCCCTAAGTGGAAATTCAAAGGAGGCACGTCGAGGAAGAGGTAATCTCTTCTACCAAAACATTCAATTTTTTTTCTTCTACTACCTCTTATTTAGTAGTTTCATTATAAAATAATAACATTAGTATCACTCATATACTTATATGTTATTATAAATATGAAATAACCCTATTTCACCTTCTATCTATCCTACAAAAAAATGAGATCACCGTATGTGAGTACGTACGACATACCATCTCCACGCCAAAGTGTAATCCGTTTTTCACCACCACCTTACTTGGATGGGTATAATGGTGTAAATAATACCTATATATGAATAATATAATATTATACGAATTCTAAGATACTATACACAATACACTTCAATATCATTCAAAAATTATGGGTATAATGACCCATAATTTACATACATTGTTTTTACTTCAAAATTGAAGCACACTTATTACAACATATAATAAAACCATGGTAAGACCGTATAGGTATATTGTCTTTAGAAACTGGGAAACATAAACAACTGGTTCATAAATCATCCACATTGTCTCCCATTTATTTCATCATATCTAGAGTCCCTTTTGGCATATTATACTTATTACCCTTCTTCCAGACCTGGGGAAAAGAAAACATACAAAAGGGTGAGCTCAAATTCTCAGTAAGGGTAAACAAAAGAAATATCAATCATATCATATTCTTAAGAACATAACATTTTGAAAATCTTATCCTGCAAAAGAGATTATAATATCATGACATGGGATCAATCATAATAGTGAAATGTAATCAAAATAATCATATCTTAAAACATGAAACTTTGTGGTATACACACACAATCATATAGAATCATTTATTATTAGTCAAGAATCATTTCCAAGACTATCTTAGAGGACAAAGTCCATTTCTGAACCGAGTTCACTCCTCGTTTCAATCCTGTTTTACTGAACCGGATTAACCTACTGTTCCAGCCATGTCTATCTCATGAGACACAAATCTTTACCCAATTAATTGGAGGGAGAAATAGGTCCCACCCATCTCATAATGAAACAATTCTTATGTGTGCCACAAGATCATAAATCACACATCATAGCATAACCCATGTAATAAAAATGGTATTCTTATAAATCATGCCATCATAACATAAATCATATAAGATAAAAGACTTCATAAAAATAATTCCATCATAACATAATAAAATCAATGTAAAAATAGGGATATAAACAAAAACTTATATTATCTTAGATGGAAAATAATTTTGATGAAATGCTTGAACTCCATTCTTGAGGAAAATATCCTTTCTACTTCAAAATCATTTTCCTTTCTTAAAATTTCATATAATTTTAAACTAAAAGAAGTTGATTAAAAATAAACTTGAAAACTTGTAAAATAAGATTCATAGAAATAATGTTCTAAAATTCCATTCAGGCCATATAAGTTAAAAAAACATTCTTCTCGTACTTTGGCCGAAAAAGTCAAAAAGTACCTCATACTAAAAAAGAAAAAAATATTCCTTTCATATCTTTTACTAAAAACTCACCAATGGGTAAAATTGAATTTAAAAAATTGTATATGGATGTAAATAATATTACATATTGAGGAAACATGGATGTGGATGATAAATATTCCCCAGCAAATTCAGAAGTATAAACAATCTCAGATAAAAATGAGATTGTGAAATTTTCCCTTACCTTAGGTCCGATTTTCTTCGTACATGTCCGAAACTCATTTATAATGATTTAAATAATGTTATTGAATTATTACAGAATCATACTCATTGTTATGATATCATATATGGTCATATTATTAGGTTTGTACCAGTAATATTTCATTGCTACTTGTTATCTGGGTGTTTATTGCTTTTTTTTCTTATGCGTGTTTTGTCGAATAAATTATTATTATTCTTTTTAGGTTATAGATAACTAATTTACAGAATGATATTAGTGTAATATATATCATATTAATTCACTCAGTTCATTTATATAATCATTATGCATTGAATATCATGTAGAACAAGTCGCATCACATCGTGCAGACGGTATTCCGTACGTACGCACGAGCGATGATATCGTTCCCATGATCATGGAATTGTATTGAAGTGTATGTATAATATTTCAGAATCAATATAACTTTAAAATAATCATATATAGTTATTATTTACACTATTATACCTATCCAAGTAAGGTGGTCGTGGAAAACATATTACACCACGGTGTGGAGACGGTATTCCGTACGTACGCACGCGCGGTGATTTCATTTTCCGTAGGATGTATAGAAGGTGAATTAGGGTTGTTTCATATTTATAATAAAATATCAGTATATGAGTGATACTTATGTTATTACTTCATAATTAAACAACTAAATAAGAATAAGTAGAATAAGAAATAATGTTGAAATAATCGGTAACGGACATGACCTCTTCTTTGAAGCGCCTCTTCTTAACCTCCTCTCAGGCCACTAAATATTGTCTTTGAAAAAGACTAGGACATCTAGGATGTTTCTAGGGAAGTGTAGAAGATAATTTATCTGGGGTTTGCCGATATTGAAGGTTCAAAGTGGTGTGAGGAGGAGAGGGAGGAGGTGCCCTTTTATAAGGGAGGAGAGGGGCACTTTACGAAAAAATTAAAATATTATTTTATTATAAAGTCATATTCAGTTTTTAATAGCTCCAAATTGATTTCCTTAGAAGCTAAGGTGGGTATGGATCTAAATAATCTCAACCAATAGATTTTAGACAAGTTTAGGTTACTATTTTAACCTTATCATTTAGATTTAACTTTAAGTTAAATAATTTTACTTTTATCGCGTCTTCTTGTTTTCTTACACTATATGGTTAATAAATTTTCTATAATAATCCAAAAGAACCCCAACTTATTTATTATTAATATATATAACCTTATCTAAGTCATTTGGCCGAACCTTATATTTTTAGAAATAAAATAACAATTAATAATATAATAATTGTTTTAAAAACTATTTTATGTCAATTTTGACACTATTTGGTACTTGATTTTTGTGAAAATCATAACAGCATGATCAGTTCGGAAAAAGTTAATTAAATCAATACTAATATGTCATAGTAACCTATAAAATTAATTTAATTCATAAAAAGTCTCAAATTACATTTATTTAGGTATTTATAATATCAATTATGTTAATATTTCCTTAATAAGGTAATTACTACATCATCATTATGCCATAAATAAATTAAATTATTTAAAGTCTAAAAATTATAAATAAAATACAATTATGTAGGAAATATTTTTAGATTTTTAATGAATATTTATAGTCTAAATTATCTTATGAATAACGCTATATTAAAAATGTTTTATTTTTTAAACATTGATTTTAACTATTTTAACTATTCTTTAAATAAAATAATAATAAATGTCCTAATCTAATCCAAGTAGACCTAAATGGTCCTATTTTATTTCTAAGGTTGTTTTTGGTCGAATTTAACTTATATAATAGAATTATGACATATTCTAGGGTAATAATAATACCATTTTTACCCTTAATTACCCTATTTACTTTTAACCGTGGTAAATAAAAGGAAAAAGTTACTATTCACCAAAAAATGTTTTTATCTTATTGAACCACATTTTACTCCTTTATGTTAACAATGTCTCTCTAATTTTCAAAATTACACTCACAAAAGCGGTAAAATTAAGTTTTATGAAAATTTTTAAATTCTCCTAGGAGGTAGGTAAAAGACGGTGAAAAGTTCAATAAAATTTTAATATATCTAAAATTATTATAAAATGACTCCAATGAATTACTTTGAACTTATATCGGTATTATATGTCAATTTTTGACATAAAAAAATTTAAATAAAATAAATAATTATTTAAATAAAATGTCGGGTTTTAAATAGTAACACAGTGTTTTCACTATTCATCAAAAATTGAAAGTTTTCAGAAAAATACCAAAAATTCTACCTAGGATAATTTCGATATTCCGAATCCAAAAATGAAGTCCATTTTGAAAGATAGAATTTATAAAATTTCAAAAAGTGGGTATTACAATTCATAAAGGCTAGTTTTATTAATATTTTAATAGCATATCATTGTTTAGTGAATCTCGGTATTGCGTACAACGCAGGCTATCGAGGAAGGTTGTGATTGCGTGTAAAGTAAGCCAAGATAGAGTTGTGTATAGTGAAATATTCCTTTGATGATGTATATAACATAAAAACAAAATATTTCTCATATAAATCTCGGGTGTTACATTCTATCCCCCTTAAAATGAATTTCGCCCTTGAAATTCATCACTTTGTAACAAACAGATGAGGATACCTCTCCCTCATCATATGCTCAAGCTCCGATGAAAATTCTTCTAATTGGTGGTTCCTTCATAAAACTTTCACCAAGTGAGTGGTCTTGTTCCGTAGGACTTTTTCGCTACGATCCATAATCTCTATCAGTTGTTCTTCATAAGAAAGATCTTGCTCCAGCGGTACAAATTCTGAGCTAAGTAAATGTGAAGGATCAAGTATGTACTTTCTCAGGAGAGATACATGGAACACATCGTGAACTTGAGAGAGATTCGGTGGAAGCGCCAATCGGTAAGCTACCTTCCCAACATGATCTAGTATTTCGAAAGGACCAATATACCTAGGGCTCAGCTTTCCCTTCTTTCCAAATCTCATTACTCTCTTCCAAGGAGATATTCGTAAGAACACTTTATCACCCGCTTCAAACTCTATGTCTTTTCATCGGTTATCGACATAACTTTTTTGTCGACTTTGAGCTTCTCTTATGTGTTGTTGAATAGATCAGACCTTTTCTGCCATCTCATCAACAAGATCAGGTCCTAATAGCTTTCTTTCCCCAACTTCATCCCAGCAAGTTGGATTTCGGAATTTCATTCAATAGAGAGCTTCATAAGGAGTCATATGAATACTGGAGTGAAAGATATTATTATAAGAAAATTCCACAAAAGGTAGGTGTCGATCCAAACCTCCTTTGAAATCAATAGAACAAGCTCTCAACATATCTTCAAGAGTTTGAATTGTCCTCTCAGACTGACCATCTGTCTGAGGATGATAAGAAGTGCTGAAACTCAACTCTGTATCCAGAGTATGCTAAAGACTTCGCGCAAAATTTGAGGTAAACCTCGGATCCCGATCAGATATAATGGAAAGTTGTACTCCATGTAATCTTACCACTTCCTTTACATACATCCTGGAAAAATGATCTAGAGAGAAATATTCTCTAATAGCAATGAAGTGTGCCGACTTCGTAAGACAATCAACTGTGACCCAGATAGCATTATTTCCTTTGGATGTTTTAGGAAGTCTGGTGAAATAGTCCATAGTGATGTTTTCCCATTTCCATTCAGGTATGGGTAATGGTTGTAACATCCCCTTAGACTTCTGTCTCTCAGCTTTAACTTGCTAACAAAACAAGCATCGAGAGACATATTCAGCAACATCTCTTTTCATTCCATCCCACCAGAAGTACTCTTTCAGGTCCCTATACATCTTCATGCTTCCAGGATGAATAGAGAATAAAGAACTATGTGCCCCATCCAACTGCCACTTCTTTAATTCTGGGATGGGAGGAACACAAACCTGAATCCTGAACTTTATCCAATCACAATCAAGGTTGAATTCAGGAACATTTCTCACCTTCTTTTGTAACTCTACATCTTCTTTCTGTGCCTCTTTAATCTTCACATGTATAGAAGGTTGAAAATTCATTTGAGAAAGATAAGATTTTTTCCCTTCCATTATAATTCCAAGATCCATCCTTTGTAAATCCATAAATATTGGATCTTTTGTGATCCTCATCATGGATAAGATAGCATGGTCTTGTCGACTTAATGCATCTGCCACCTTGTTTACTTTCCCAGGGTGGTAATGAATTGAGCAGTCGTAATCCTTAATCAGCTCCAAACATCTTCTTTGGTGCATATTCAGCTCCTTTTGTGTGAAAATATACTTTAAACTTTTATGATCAGTATAATTATCACACCTTTCACCATAAAGATAATGCCTCAATATTTTTATTGAAAATATTACCGCAATTAACTCCAAATCATGAGTTGGGTAATTTTTCTCATGGGTTTTCAACTGTCGTGAGGCATAAGCTATCACCATATCGTTTTGCATGAGAACACACCCCAATCCCTTCTTGGATGCATCACTATAGATCACAAACCTTTCTTTACTACAAGTCAGTGTGAGCACAGGTGCACTGGATAACCTTCTTTTTAACTCCTTGAAATTATCTTCACACTCCTCCGTCTAAACGAACTTAACTCCTTTTCAAGTCAACTTGGTGAGTGGATTAGATAATCGTGAAAAATCTTTCACAAAACGTTGATAATATCCAGCCAAACCAAGAAAACATTGGATCTCAGTTACTGTTGTTAGTCTCGACCATCTTTTGATAACATCTGTTTTTGTTGGATCCATAGATATCCCCTCTTTTGAGATTATGTGACACAAAAATGCAACTTTTGAAGCCAAAATTCACACTTGGTAAATTTGGCATAAAGCTTCTCCTTTCTCAGGGTCTTCAATACAATTCTCAAGTGATCTTCATGTTATTCCTTGCTCTTTGAATAGACAAGAATATCGTCTATAAAGACTACCACAAATTGATAAAGATAGTCTCTAAAGACTCTATTCATTAGATCCATGAAGATAGAAGGGGCATTAGTAAGACCAAATGGCATCACTACAAATTCATAGTGTCCATACCTTGTATGGAAATTCGTCTTTGGTACATCCTCCCTTTTGACCCTTAAATAATGATACCCTGAACGAAGATCAATCTTGGAAAAGTATTGAGCTCCGTGTAGTTGGTCAAATGAGTCATCAATGCGCGGGAGAGGATATTTGTTCTTGATAGTGCTCTTGTTAAGTTCTCGATAATCAATGCAGAGTCTCATTGATCCATCTTTATTTTTAACAAACAGAATAGGTGATCCCCAAGGTGACGCACTAGGGAGTATGAATCCCTTATCAAGATTATCTTGGAGTTTCTTATTCAATTCATACAACTCAATTGGGGCCATTCTATAAGGTGTATTTGAAATAGGTAAAGCATCAGGTACGAGTTCTATTGAAAACTCAACTTCACGATTTGGTGGAAGACCAGACAATTCCTCTGGAAAGACATCATCAAAATCCCGTACAATGGGCATATTATTAATCGTGAGTTTCTCTCCAACCATTTGAGATAAATAACCTTCATTTAGTGGAATCAATACCCATAAGATGGAAGAAATTTCCACTAGAAGGTTATGTTCATCCTTGCATCGATAGACGATCAAAGATTGATCTGGAATATAAAATGTGACATCCCTTCTTTGGAAATTGATATGAGCTCCATATAAATAAATACAATACATGCCAAGAATCACATCAAATTCCACTATAGGGAGGATCACAAGATTTGCAGGAAGCACTTTCCCACAAACTTCAATCGGAGAAGAATTGTAAACTTTTGATGCGACTATTGTGCCATTAGGGGTTGTCACAGCTGACTCAACATCTAATTGTTGAGGTAATACGGTGATACCCTTAGAAAATTCTTCAGAAATAAAAGAGTGGGTGGATCCAGAATCAAATAAAAAATTTACTACTTTAGAGTGGATGGAAAGTGTACCTTTCACCACTTTGTTATCATACTCCACATCACTGATAGAAATTGCATGTGACTTTCCTTTGTCATTATCCTTAAGAGTTTGTTGACGTCGATCATCATAAACAATCCTTGGATTAGGGAATTTATTGGAATAATGCCCCATTTCATTTCACTTGTAACATTGAAATGTAGAAGGTGCACTCTTTGTATCCTTTTCTTTGTTCTCATCATTAGACATCTTATTCTAATCATTACGACATTCAAATGCCCGATGACCTTCCTTTCCAGATTTGAAACATTTACTTGTCCCTTTAAGACAAATCCCTCCTTGTTTCTTTCCACACATTGAGCATAAGGGAAAACTCATCTTATTTTCAGTGTGCTCTTTAGATTTTCCTTTGAATTCCATTTTCCTCTTCTTATCAAACACATATGACTGATGGGTTACTCCAATATCTATATCAACCTTGAGAGAACATCGAACGATTTCCTCATAGCTATTGAAGTCCCTTATGGCTAACTCCCTTCGAGGAATTGGTTTTAAGCCACTAAAGAATCAATCGATCTTACTCCCATGTTGGATAATAATCCCAGAAGCATACCTTTCAAGTCTTGTAAAATTTTCTTCGTAGGTACCAACCGATTCATCATCCTTTTGCTTTAGTTCAAGAAACTCATTCTCTATCTTTGTTTGAAGAATACGAGGGAAATACTTATTGAAAAATAAGTTCTTGAACTCGTCCCATTCCATGGACTAAATTTAATCTCTTAGCCTCATATTATTGATTAGATTCCACCATTGATCAGATTCACCTTCCAAATGATATACTACTAAGATGACTTTATCTTGTTCAGAACATTGAAGAACTGAAAATATCTTTTCAGTAGTACTGATCCATTGTTCAGCAACTAATGGATCAGTAGACCCGCTGAATGAGGGTAGATTCTAACTCATGAAGGATTCAACAGACTCTTGCTCCTTCCTTTTCTCGTTTGGAAGTTTTGCATGATTCATAGCTTGAGAAAGGTTTGTGATCATGGCTACAATATTTTTCATTCCAACTCGCATAATGTTAGGCTGCGCAGGGGGACAATCATTGTATTGCCCATCGTATTCGGCATTAACACGGTTCCTTCAAGTTCCATCCATTGACTAAAACAAAGAAGAATAGTGTGAGAAACATTAATTATAATAGGAAAACCACATAATCAAGATAACATTTCACACTTAAGGTCTTATCATAGGTTGTTCATGGCCATCTCTAAAACACTAAGAGTGTGTTCTATGATTAGACATATCCTTAGGGTTCTTACTAAGGCTTTCACATCCTAGCTTCCAAAGGTTGACTATAACCTCCCTCTGATACCAAATATAACAAACCATACTTTACATACATTGTTATTACTTCAAAATTGAAGCCTAGTTATTACAACATATAACAAAACCATGGTAGGACCGTATAGGTATAGTGTCTTTATAAACTGGGAAACATAAACAACTGGTTCATAAATCATCCACGTTGTCTCCCATTTATTTCATCATATCTAGAGTCCCTTTTGGCATATTATACTTATTACCCTTCTTCCAGACCTGGGGAAAAGAAAACATACAAAATGGTGAGCTCAAATTCTCAGTAAGGGTAAACAAAATAAATATCAATCATATCATATTCTTAAGAACATAACATTTTGAAAATCTTATCCTGCAAAAGAGATCATAATATCATGACATGGGATCAATAATAATAGTGAAATGTAATCCAAATAATCATAACTTAAAACATGAAACTTTGTGGTATACACACATAATCATATAGAATCATTTATTATTAGTCCAGAATCATTTCCAAGACTATCTTAGAGGACAAAGTCCATTTCTGAACAGAGTTCACTCCTCGTTTCAGTCCTGTTTTACTGAACCAGATTAACCTTCTGTTCCAGCCATGTCTATCTAATGAGATATAAATCTTTACCCAATGCATTGGAGGGAGATATAGGTCCCACCCATCTCATAATGATACCATTCTTATGTGTGCCACAAGATCATAAATCATACATCATAGCATAACCCATGTAAGAAAAATGGGATTCTTATACATCATTCCATCATAACATAAATCAAATAAGATAAAAGACTTTATAAAAATAATTCCACTATAACATAATAAAATCAATGTCAAAATAGGGATAGAAACAGAACCCTATATTATCTTAGATGGAAAATAATTTTGATAAAATGCTTGAACTCCATTCTTGAGGAAAATATCCTTTCTACTTCAAAATCATTTTCCGTTCTTAAAATTTCATATAATTTTAAACTAAAAGAAGTTGATTAAAAATAAACTTGAAAACTTGTAAATAAAGATTCATAGAAATAATTTTCTAAAATTCCATTCAGGCCATATAAGTTAAAAAAACATTCTTATCATACTTTGGCCGAAAAAGTCAAAAAGTACCTCATACTAAAAATGAAAAAATATTCCTTTAATATCTTTTACTAAAAACTCACCAATGGGTAAAATTGAATTTAAAAATTTTAGATGGATGTAAATAATATTACATATTTAGGAAACATGGATGTGGATGATAAATATTCCCCAGTAAATTCCGAAGTATAAACAATCTCGGATAAAAATGAGATTGTGAAATTTTCCTTTACCTTAGGTCCGATTTGCTTTGTACATGTCCGAACCTCATTTATAATGATTTAAATAATGTTATTGAATTATTCCAGAATCATACTCATTGTTATGATATCATATATGGTCATATTATTAGCTTTGTACCAGTAATATTTCATTGCTACTTGTTATTCGGGTGTTTATTGCTTTTTTTTTTCTTATGCGTGTTTTGTCGAATAAATTCTTATTCTTATTTTTAGGTTATAGATAACTCATTTACAGAATGGTATTAGTGTAATATATATCATATTAATTCACTAAATTCATTTATATAATCATTATGCATTGAATATCATGTAGAACGAGTCGCATCACATCGTGGAGATGGTATTCTTTACGTACGCACGAGCGATGATATCGTTCCCATGATCATGGAATTGTATTGAAGTGTATGTATACTATTTCAGAATAAATATAACATTAAAATAATCATATATAGTTATCCTTTACAACATTATACTTATCCAAGTAAGGTGGTCATGGAAAACATATTACACCACGGTGTGGAGACGGTATTACGTACGTACGCACGCGCAGTGATTTCATTTTCCGTAGGATGGATAGAAGGTGAAATAGGGTTGTTTCATATTTATAATAAAATATTAGTATATGAGTGATACTTATGTTATTAATTCATAATTAAAAAACTAAATAAGAATAAGTAGAAAAAGAAATAATGTTGAAAGAATCGGTAATGGACGTTACCTCTTCTTTGAAGCGCCTCTTCTTAACCTCCTCTCAGGGCACTAAAAATTGTCTTTGAAAAAGACCAGGACATCTAGGATGTTTCTAGGGAAGTGTAGAGGAGAATTTATCGGGGTTTGTCTGAGCTTCAAGGCTCAAAGTGGTGTGAGGAGCAGAGGGAGGAGGTGCCCTTTTATAAGGGAGGAGAGGGGCATTTTAGGAAAAACATAAAATATTATTTTATTATAAAGTCATATTCGGTTTTTAATAGATCCAAATTGATTTATTTAGAAGATAAGGTGGGGATGGGTCTAAATACCCTCAAAAAATAGATTTTATACAATTTTAGGTTAGTATTTTAACCTTATCATTTAGATTAAACTTTAAGTTAAATAATTTTACTTTTACCGTGTCTTCTTGTTTTCTTACACTATCTGGTTAATAAACTTACTATAATAAGCCAAAAGAACCTCAATTTGTTTTTTATTAATATATATAACCTTATCTAAGTCATTTGGCCGAACCTTAGATTTTTATGAATAAAATAACAATTAATAATATAATATTTGTTTTAAAAACTATTTTATGTCAATTTTGACACTATTTGGTACTTGATTTTTGTGAAAATCATAAATGCATGATTAGTTCTAAAAAAGTCAATTAAATAAATACTAATATGTCATATTAACCTATAAAATTAATTTAATTCATAAAAAGTCTCAAATTAAATTTATTTGGGTATTTATTATATCAATTATGTTAATATTTCCTTAATAAGGTAATTACTGCATCATCATTATATCATAAATAAATTAAATTATTTAATGTGTAAAATTATAAATAAAATACCATTATGTAGGAAATATTTTTATCTTTCTAATTAATATTTATAGTCTTATTTATCTTATGCATAACCCTATATTAAAAATGTTTTAGTTATTAAACTTTGATTTTAACTATTTTAACTATTCTTTAAATAAAATAATAATAAATGTCCTAATCTAATCCAAGTGGACCTAAATGGTCCTATTTTATTGCTAAGGTTCTTTTTGGTCGAATTAAACTTATCCAATAGAATTATGACATGTGTAAGGTAATAATAATACCATTTTACCCTTAATTACCCTATTTACTTTTAACCGTGGTAAATAAAAGTAAAAAGTTACTATTCACAAAAAATTATTTTTATCTTATTGAACTACATTTTACACCTTGATGTTAACCGTGTCTCTCGGATTTTCAAAATTCCACTCACAGAAGCGGTAAAATTATGTTTTATGTAAATTTTCAAATTCTCCTAGGAGGTGTGTAAAAGACGGTGAAAAGTTCAATAAAAATTTTATATATCTAAAATTATTATAAAATGACTCCAATGAATTAATTTGAACTTTTGTAGGTATTATGTATCAATTTTTTGACCTAAAATAAATTTAAATAAAATAAATAATTATTTAAATAAAATGTCTGTTTTTAAATAGTAACCCAGTGTTTTCACTATTCATAAAAAATTGAATGTTTTCAGAAAAATACCAAAATTTTAACCTAGGATAATTTCGATATTCTGAATCCAAAAATGAAGTCCATTTTGAAAGTTAAAATTTATAAAATTTCAAAAAGCAGGTATGACTATTCATAACGACTAGTTTTAATAATATTTTAATAGCATATCGTTGTTTAGTGAAACTCGGTATTGTGTACAAGGCAGGCTATCGAGGTAGGTCGCGATTGTGTGTAAATAAATCCAAGATAGTGTTGTGTGTAGTGAAAGATTCCTTTGATGATGTATATAACATAAAAACAAAATATTTCTCATAAAAATCTCGGGTGTTACAATGGGAATGATATCGTTTCTCATGCGTACATATGACTTACCGTCTCCAAAGTGCGATGTGATTCATTCTACAAGATCTTCATTAAACCATGATTATATAAATTAATTGAATGAATAAATATGATATACATTATACTAATACCATCCTGTAAATTATATAACTATAACATAAAAATAGGAACAAGAACGTATCTGACAAAACATATGTAAGAACATAATGTAGTTAATACCTGAATAACAAGTAACAATGAAATGTCACTAAAAAACAGATGAAAATATGATCATAAATTATATCATAAAAATGATTATGATTATGGAATAAATTCTTAACATTATATAAATCATTATATAAAAGGTTAGGACACATACGAAGCATATCAGACATAAGGTAAGGGATAACATTTCTAATCTCATTTTTATCCAAGATTGTTTATTCGTAAGTATTTATCGGGGTTATATTTATCATCCATGTATATGTTTTCTAAAAATGATTCCATAAAATGTTTACTATTATTCCATGCATGTTTAAAGTCATTTTTAACCTTTGTAGACTTTTATCACATGGCATGGAAGGAATCTTTCATTTGTTTACCATACGAGGTACTTTTTGACTTTTCTGACAAAAGTACAAGGAGAATGTTTTTTTAACTTTGACAGCATAAATGGATTTTTACACTTTCATAGAGAATTATTTCCATGAAGCTTACTTTACAAGTTTTGTTGTTTATTTTCAATTAACTTGTTTTCTTATAAAATTTCACGACATATTGAAAAATAAAATGTTTTGAAGAAGAAAGGACATTTTTCTCAAGAATTGAGTTCAAGTGTTTTATCAAAATTCTTTTCCATATAAGATGATATAGCGTTATGTTTCTATTTGTATTATTACTTTTATTTTATTACATTATGATGGAATTATTTTTATGAATTTCTTTTATCTTAAATAGATTATGTTATGATTTCATGATTTTTAAGAATCCCATTTTATTACTTGGGTTATGCTATTATGTATGATTTATGATTTTGTGGAACACATAATAATGGTTTCATTATGAGATGGGTGGGAACTATATATCCCTCCCATGCATTGGGTAAAGATTTATATCTCATGACATCGACCTGTTTGGAACGACAAGTTAATCCAGTTCAGTGATACATGGCTAGAACGAGGAGTGAACTCAGTTCAGTAATGGACTTTGTATACTATGATGGTCTTGGAAATGAGCCTTGACTAATATGAAATGATTTTATATTCTTATATGTATATGCCACAAATTTCATGTCTTATGTTATGATTATTGGGATTACATTTCACTTCTATGATTTATCCCATGACATGATATTATGATCTTCTATGTAGGATAATATTTTCAAATGTTATGTTCTTATGAATATGATATGATTGATATTTCCTTTGTTTACCCTTAATGAGGATTTGATCTCACATTTTGTATGTTTCCTTTCCCCAATTCAGGAAGAAGGGTATTAAAGACGATAAGCCAAAAAGGATTCTAGTTATGATGAAATAAACATGAGACAATGTATATATTTTATGAACCAGTTTTTTATGTTTCTGGGTTTCTAATGAAACTGTACCTATAAAGTTTCTTCATGTTTTTTTATATGTTGTAATAAATATACTGCAATTATAAAGTAATAATAATGTATGTAAAGTATGGGTTGTTATTATTAATATTAGAGGAAAGGTATAGTTAACCGTTGGAAACTAGGATGTGAAATCCTTAGTAAGAACCCTAAGGATATGTATAAGATTAGGATACAATCCAAGTGTTTTAGAAATGAACATGAATAATCCTAGATAAAAACTAAAGTGTCCTAATTTGAAATTTCATTCTTGATTATGTGGTTTCCTATTCTAATTAGTGTCTCCACACTATGATTTTGGTTTTAGTCAATGGATGAAACCCTAAGGAACTACGTTAATGTTGAATATGATGGGAAATGAAATGATTGCAACCTTGAGAAACCAAATGTTATGGGATCTAGAATTCAAAATCATGTAGCCATGCTCACACAGCTTTGTCAAGCTATGAATCATGTCAGACTTCCAAATGAGAAAAGGAGGTAGCAACACTCTATTGAATCCTTCACGAGGTAGCATCAACCTTCATTCAATAGGTCTTATGATCTATTAGTGGATGAAAAATGGATCAGTACCAGTAAAAAGATATTTTTAGTCATATAAAGTTCTGAACATGATAAAGTCAACTTAGCAGTATATCATTTGGAATGTGAAGCTGATCAATGGTGGAATCTTATCAATAATACAAGGTAAAGAGATGAAATCGAGTTCATGAAATGAGACGAGTTTAAGAACTTATTTTTTAATAAGTACTTACCTTATATCCTTTGAACAAAGATGGAGAAGGAGTTTCTTGAACTAAAGCAAAAGGATGATGAATCCATTGGTACCTACAAAGAAAAATTTTCAAGACTTCCAAGGTACGATTCCAAAATTATTATCATACTTGAGATTAATATTGATCAACTCTTTAGTGTCTTAAAAACAAGTCTCCGAAGGGAATTTGTCATAAGGGGCGTCAATAACTATGAGGAAATTGTTTGATGTGATCTCAAAGTTGATATGGAGATTGGAGTGACCCATTAGTCTTATGGGTTTGATAAGAAGAGGAAAATGGAATTCAAAGTAAAATATAAAGACCACACTGAAAATAAGACGAGTTTTCCATTATGATCATAGTGTGGAAAGAAACATGCAGGGAATTTAATTAAAGGGACAAGTAATTGTTTTATGTGAGTAAAAGATGGTCATCAGGAAATTGAATGCCGAAGTTATGGGAAAAATATGTCTAAAGATGAAAATAAAGAAAAGGATACACATAATTCACCTCTTACACTTCAATGTTACAAGTGCAAGGAAATGGGAAATTATTCCAATCAATTCCCTAATCCAAGGGTTATTGATGATGATCGACATAAACAAACTCTTAAGGCCAAATAAAAAGTAAAGTCACATGAAATTACTATCAGTGATGTGGAGTATGATAATAAAGTGGTGAAGGTACACTTACCATCCACTCTAAAGTAGAAACTATTTTATTTAATTCTGGACCCACCAACTCTTTTTTTTTTCTAAAGAATTTTCTATGGGTATCACCGTATTACCTCATCAATTAGATGTTTATTTAGCTGTGACAACTCCTAATGGCACTACAGTAGTATCAAAATTTTACAATTCTTCTCTGATTGAAATTTTTGGGAAATTGATTCATGTAAATCTTGTTATCCTTCGTATAGTGGAATTTGATGTGATTATTAGCATGGATTGGATTTCTTTATATGGATCTCATATCAATTTCCAAAGAAGGGAAGCCACATTTCATATTTCGGATCAATCTACAACAATCTATCGATGCAAAGATGAATATAAACTTCCAGTAGAAATTTAATCCATATTATGGGTCTTGATTCCAATAAATTAAGGTTCTTTATCTCAAATGGTTGGTGAAAAATTCACTATTAATAACACACCCATTGTATGGGCGTTTTATGATGTATTTCTAGAGGAATTTTCAGTTCTTCCACCAAAATGTGAATTTGAGTTTTCAATAGAACTCACACTTGATTCTATTCCTATTTAAAATACACCATAATGAATGGAACCAATTGAGTTGTAGGAATTGAAAAAGAAACTCCAAGAGAATCTTTATATGGTATTCATATGCCCTAGTGCATCACCTTGGGGAGCACCTGTTCTATTTGTTAAGAAGAAATATAGATCAATTAGACTCTACATTAATTATCGAGAACTTAACAAGATCACTATCAAGAAAAAATATCCTCTCCCATGCATTGATGACTTATTTGAACAACTACGCAGAGATCAATACTTTTCCAAGATTGATCTTCATTCAAGATATCATCAATTAAGGGTAAAAAATTAGGATATACCAAAGATGACACTCTGTACAAGGCATGGACACTATGAATTTATAGTGATGCCTTTTAGTCTTACTAATGAACCTTCTAACTTCATGGATATAATTAATAGAGTCTCTAGAGACTATCCTGATCAGTTTGTAGTAGTCTTTATAGATGATATTCTTATCTATTCAAAGAGAAAGTAAGAACATGAAGATCAATAGATAATTTTATTGAAGAACCTGAGAAAGGATAAGATTTATTCCAAATTTACCATGTGTGAATTTTGGCTTCAAAAATTTTCATTTTTGGGTCACATAATCTCAAGAGAGGGGATATCTGTGGATCCAGCAAAAATAAAGGTTATTAAAGGATGGTCGAGATCAAAAATAGTAACTGAGATCTGAAGTATTCTTGGTTTGGTTGGTGATAGAGAAAATATTTTAAATTAATTTATATTGAATATAATTATTTTAAACCCACAAAAGTGTTCCTCTAAGATTAATTGTTTCATTTTTATGATAATGGTGTTATTTTGAGATGAATAGTAAAAATTGGCCATTTTGTATTTTTAACAGTTTTAAATTATTTCTGTAGTTTGGCCATAACATTACCTACACTGATCCAAATTGAAAATTTCTTTCTTTTTCAGATGCTACACATCCAGGGATTCATTTACTATTTTTGGACTAAAAACTGAATCGGCCATATGGAAGTTCCAAAGAAGCTCACAAGTGGGAGTAAGAAAACTGTTTTCAGTTATGGCTAGTTTTGGTATGGGATTCATAACTCATCCATGGTGGGCCCCAAGTTTTTGAAATTCGGTGGGTGTACGCGCAAGGAGTTTTGGATCATCTTTTAAGAAGGATGCACCGAGTGCATTGGCCATTAATGGGGTCATTAAATCACCCTAATCCGGAGGATTTCCTTTTGGAGAGTCTAACTGGACAGAATAAATGCTCGAGTAAAATGGACATAACTCTTGGAATACATGTCCAAATCCTTTGAAAGTTTGAGGGGACACGACCAAGGGAATTATAAACAATATTCAAAAAGGGCTCAATGCGTGACGATTCCATTTAATGGGGATACAATGCGTCAACATCCGGGGGACAAATTCTGGATATAAAAGGAGGAGAGCTCCACCCTCTCAAAGCATCCCATTCTCCACCCCATTCCTTCCGGGACACCAAGAAGGAGAACTTTTCAGATTTCTCTTTTATTTATTTTCTTTTTCATAGTTTTATAATTCCTTCTTCTTCCCCATTCATCTAGGTTACCCTTACCATGGTGGGGTAAAATTTTGGAGTGATTGGGGAAGGGTTGGTTATCTACATTGTAATGCTTGAGTTCTTGGACGCAATTGAATAAATTTCTTTCTTCTTCATAGTTGTTTTCAATTTATTATAGAGGATTTTATAATCAAGTGTGATAGTTATTGAATATTAATTCCGTTATTTATTTTTGCCTTGGTAAAATAATCATAATCTCCCTCCACTAATTTTTGGTTTATATACGATGGAATAAACCAGGAATTAGTGGTTAAGTACTCGACGATCGTCAGTACGTGTAAAAGGTGTAGTGAATGTTCTTGATTGTTTGGGATAAAAAAAAACCGATCAGGTATTTCCCATTTTCAATTAAGGATATTCAATACAAATATTTTACACATGGAAGGAGAGTTGACCAAACCCAGATCTTGGTAACGTTTTCTCTCACAATAATAATTTCACCAAGGAAGTGAGAGGAAACAATTTTGGAAACTCAATTTAATGAACAAATAAGAAGAGGTTTGAATTAAATTGAACAAGGATAGCATTATAATTAGGAAACCAACCCCTACCTAATCACCGTTTTAATTTTATAGTTTTTCAATCATTTGAATTTCAAATTTCCTTTAAAAAACACAACATTGTTACCCCCTTTTAAAGTGACAACCTGTTTTGTGTGCACTCCTCTTCGAGAGAAATCCTAGGTCGACCACATTACTACATTTTAACTTAAAAAATAATTGTTTTCCAATGCCCTATGATAGGCGTGCGTCAAACATGGTGTCGTTGCCGGGGAGGTAGTGCAACAACAAAAAAAAAATCAAAATTGAATGACCCGCACCTCAAAATAACCATTAATTAAATTTGATCCAGAAATTGAAAGAACAATAACCCAAATAAGAAAAAGAAATCTACCAGAAATATTTGAAGAAATAGATCTCTCAGATTCAATTGAAATTCTTAGTGTTCACTCTGATCCTGAAATCATGGCTAGAAATCCCAACCATACCCTGCGTGATCTATGTGCACCACAATTTTCCATTATAAATAACCAACTAATTGCACCCACTGATCCAAATGATTTTGAATTACATGTAAATATGATTTCTGTGCTTCCAAAGTTTCATGTTCTTGTAGGAGAAGATCAAAATCAGCAAATGCAAGAATTCAGATACACTTGCTCAAGCTTCAGGCCAAGAGGAGCACCCGAAGACCAATTTCAGTGGAGGGCATTCCCCTTATCACTTGATGGAAAAACTAAAGAATTGTTTTACATCCTGCAACCAGGGGATATCAGTGATTGGGAAGACCTAAAAATAAGTTTCATGCAAATATTATTTCCCACATCGAGGAGCACTGCCATCAAGAAGGAGATTTACATCATACGACAATCAACTGGAGAAACCCTCTATGAGTACTGGGAGCGCTTCAAGAAGCTATGTTCCAGCTGCCCACATCAAGAAATGGAGGAACACCAATTCCTTGTGTTCTTCTACCAAGGACTTATGGATAATGATCGAAATCTTCTAGATACCTCATTAGGGGGTCTCTGATTGACAAGTCTCCTGCAGATATCATAATACTAATTGAGAATATTGCTCAAAACTCGCAACAATTTGGACTAAGTGGAATGAGAACCAGGGGGATACATGAGGTAAAAACATCGGATTCATATACATTGATTGAAACCAAAGTTGATGAACTTGCAAGGTTAGTCCTTCAAATGGATGTAACACAAGCAAATGGACAACAAGCTTCAGCTCAGGTATGTGTTTTATGTTATTCTTCCACTCATTATACTGACTAGTGCCCTAAGATATAGGGGACCAAATACTGTGCTGTGGCCTTTTGAACCAAGACAATTCCAACAAAATCAACTGCAATCCCTACAAGGACATGGGAACCAAAAAAACCAGATGAGACCATTTAACCAGCACCCCAGTCAACCTCCTTACCACCAGCAGCAATACCAGAACCCCCCTACCTTCCAATAATCTTATAAACAACCCTTCCAACAACAACAATCTTTTCAGCCACCACCATTCCAAAGAAAGACATATGAACAACCATCCACCAGCACACAACCTTCTGTGGAACAGCTACAATCCAAGTATGAGGGCCTAGCAGATAAGGTTGACAAGCTAGAAGACACAGTGGAAAGTCTTGTTGAAATAATGTCCAAGAATCTAGGGAAGCTTCCATCCCAAACAGTGCCAAATCTTAAAGAGAATGTTAGTGAAATCATAACAAGAAGTGGAAAAAAATACCACCTCCATCCAACCCTGAACCTGAAATAATACCACCTATTCTGAGAGAGAATGATTCAAAAAGTCTTTTGAAAATCCACCAAGAAGATGAAAAGGAAGAGGAGGAGAGGATGGATAGGCCACCGAATAAGAAACAAGAAACACCAATGCAAAGAAAACAAAGGGAGAAGAAAGAATTACCCCCACCATTTTCAACAAGGATGATCAAATCAAAAAAATTGCATGAAGAAGCACTTCAAGAAGAAATTATGGACACCTTCCAGAAAGTGGAAATCAATATCCCCCTACTTGAAGCTGTTAAACAAATTCCAAGGTATGCAAAATTTTTGAAGGATCTTTGCACCAAAAAGAGAAGGCTTTATGGGAATGAAAGAATCAACTTGGGAAGAAGTGTCTCAACCCTTATCACGCCATGGATTCCAACCAAATGTCAAGATCCAGGGACGTTTTCCATTCCATGCACCATTGTTTCATTAAATTTCACTAATGATTTGTGTGATTTAGGTGATTCAATTATTGTATTTCCTCACTCGGTATACAATTCTTTACAGATGAAATAATTGAAGCCCACAAAAGTGGTGGTCCAGCTTTCAAACAGATCCATAGTTTTTCTTGCAGGTGTTTTGGAGGATGTCCTTGTGAAAGTCAAAGATCTCTTATTCCTAGCTGACTTCTACATGCTCAATATGGAAGAAGATAGGAGCCCATCACATTCACCCATCATTTTGGGGAGACCTTTCTTGAAGACAGCCAAAACCATCATCAATGTCCACGAGAGGACACTCACCATGGAGTTTGGAGAGAGCATGGTCCACTTCAATATTTTTGAATCCATGAGGCATCTATCAGATGATCACTCCCTCTTTTCACTTTCCCATGAAGTTGGCATAGAACCAATTGAAGAATCAGGTATGCTCTATGAATTCTTAGACATAGGAGAGACTTCTTCCCTTGTAAATATCATTAAACATGTGGATGCTGAAGATGTTGGAGATTCTGACTTCATGTGGGAGGAAGAGGTAAAATCTGATTTCGTTGATGATTTTTTAAATAATGAGGAAGATTATATGGTTTCTTGTGTGCAGGAGGTCCAAAATTTGGATGTGGAAAACGTGAATATAGTCTCATCCCTTAAGAATCCCCTTAATCTTGAACTCAAGCCACTCCCCCTGATTTGAAATATGTATACCTTAGGGAGGGAGATAAACTACCAATTATAATTAAAAATAATCTTTCTAAAACCCAAGAAAAATCATTGATTGAACTTTTGAGAGAGAATGTCCAGGCAATAGGATGGATCTTAGGTGATATCCCAGGAATTAACCCAAAAATATGCTCACATAGAATTTTTGTAGAGGGATATTACAAACCTGTTTGACAGCCCCAAAGGAGACTGAATCCCAACTTGATGGAGGCTGTGAAGAAGGAGATCGAGAATATCTTGGAAGTTGGGATCATCTATCCCATTTCAGATTCACAGTGGGTCAGCCCTATTCATGTCGTTCCAAAAAAAAACTGGCCTGACCACTATGAGGAATGAAAAGAATGAGTTAATCCCTATGAGAATTAAAAATAGCTGGAGAGTGTGCATTGATTTTAGGAAATTGAACCAGGTCACTTGAAAAGATCATTTCCCCATCCCCTTCATTGACCATATGTTAGAAAGATCGGAAGGGAGAACTCATTATTGCTTTTTGGATGGATTTTCAGGTTACTTCCAGGTACCCATTTCTCTCAAGGATCAAGAGAAGACGCCATTTACATGCCCTTTTGGTACTTTTTCATATAAAAGAATTCCATTTGGATTATTTAATGCTCCAGGTACATTTCAAAGGTGCATGGTGAGTATATTTTCTGATCACATTGAAAATTTCTTGGAAGTCTTCTTAGATGATTTCACATTTTTTGGAGATTCTTTTAATCATTGTTTGAAAAATCTGGAACAAGTTTTGAAAACCTGCATTGAAAAAAAATCTTGTTTTAAATTTTGAAAAGTGTCATTTCATGGTTCAAAGAGGAATTGTGCTTGGTCATGTCATTTCCCAAAATGGAATTTAAGTGGATAAATCAAAAATTGAAGTGATAAATTCATTTCCTTACCCTACTTGTGTGAAACATGTTAGATCATTTTTAGGACATGCAGGATTCTACAAGAGGTTTATTAAATATTTCAGTAATATTTCTCTCCCTCTCTCTAGATTACTTTTTAAAGATTCTGATTTTGATTTCAATGGTGCATGTAGGGAATACTTTGATGAGTTGAAGAAGATATTGATTTCACCACTAGTGATGCAGCCTCCAAATTGGGGAGAACCATTTGAACTACTTTGTGATGCCTCTAACCAAGCAGTTAGAGAAGTCCTTTCTCAGTGAATTGAGGGTAGACCACAAGTCATTTCATATGCCTCAAGAACTTTAGATGCATCCCAATTCAATTATACAACCACAGAAAAAGAGTTCTTTGTAGTTGTTTTTGCTTTAGAAAGATTTAGATCATATCATCTTGGAACTAAAATCACTGTGTTTTCTGATCATGTTGCTTTGAGGTACTTGATGAAGAAAGCTGATGCTAAACCAAGGTTAGTGATATGGATGATAATGATACAGGAATTCAATATATAAATCAAGGATAAGATGGGATCTGAGAACCAAGTGGCTGATCACTTAAGTAGACTGCCAAACACTGCTGAAATTGAAGTTCCAGAAAGAGACCCAATGAATGATCAAATTACAGGAGAGCAGTTGTACTTGATTGAATGATAAGTGACTTGGTATGCTGACATAGTCAATTTTCTGGTAACATCTCAGGTCCCATCTCATTTCAATTCTCTCCAAATTCAAAAATTAAAAGCTGAATCCAGATATTACATTTGGGATGATCCATTCCTTTGGAAGATTTGCAATGATCAAGTTATAAGAAGATGTTTACCTAAAAGTAAAGTTAAATCTGTCTTTGATTTTTGTCACACTTTAGCTTGTGGAGGCCACTTTGGACCTCAGAGTACAACAAGGAAGGTTTTATAATCTGGAATTTATTAGCCCACCATTTTTAAAGATGCTCATGAATTTTGCGAAATATGTGAAAAATGTCAGTTTTCAGGAAATATTTCAAAGAGACAAGAAATTCCCCAAAAGACGTTGAATTTTTGTGACATTTTTGAAGTTTGGGGGATAGATTTTATGGGACCTTTCCCGATGTCATTTGGAAATTCTTATATCTTGCTTGCAGTTGATTATGTTTCCAAATGGGTGGAAGCAAAAGAAACCAGAACTGACGATACTAAAGTTGTTTGTGATTTTGCCAGGTCTAACAAATTTTGTAGGTTTGGAGTGCCCAGAGTAATCATCAGTGATCAAGGGAGTCACTTCTGCAATTTGAGAATGGAGACTTTGCTGAAGAAGTATGGGGTGCCTCATAAAACATCAAATCTCTATCATCCACAGACTAACGGGAAAGATGAAGTTTCAAACAGGGAAATCAAGGGAATTTTGGAAAAGAACGTTAATCCAAAGTGGAAGGATTGGAGCCAAAGGATGGATGATAACTTATGGTATTACAGGACAGACTATAAAACCTCGATTGGATTGAGTCCATATAGGCTGATTTATGGAAAAAGATGCCACCTACCTGTGGAATTCGAGCATAAGGCGTATTGGGCTGTGAGGAAAATGAATTTGGACCTTGAATGTGCTGGGAAGGAGAGAAGATTGAAGTTACAAGAGCTGGAGGAAATAAGAAGGGAATCATTTGAAAATTCAAGGATTTACAAAGAAAGAACAAGAGTAGACCATGAAAAACTTATCCAACCAAAAGACTTCTCTCCTGGAGACAAAGTGTTATTATTCAACTCAAGACTCAAGCTGATGCCAGGTAAACTTCGTTCCAGATGGGAAGGTCCATTTATAGTTACTCATGTATATCCTTTTGGCGCTGTGAAGATTATGAAGGATGGAGAGCAGGATCCATTCATTGTGAATGGACATAGTTTGAATAAATTTATTAGGACCCTGCCATCAGAGCCAGTGGAGGATATCACGCTCCTCTAACCTATTTATCAATAAGATCCATCAGGTTGTACCTCTCCTTCACATTTTCTTACTGTTGTGATTCAATAAGAAATCTACTTACATGTTAAATCCTCTTGAATGCATTGAGGACAATGCATCAGTTAAGTGTGGGGGAGGGAACCTTTGTAGTATAGGATTTTCATTTGATGTTTGTTTTCACAAAAAAAAAATAAAAATAATTTTTTTTTGTTTTCTTATTTTTGTGTGTTTATTTTTTAATTTTTGGTGTGTTTCTGAAACATTTGAGCTGAAATGATTATCAATACCATTTTTGAAACCCATGTCAATGAGTGAACCAATCTATTTCATGAAAACAAGCTTAAATGAATGCTGAAATGAATTCTTTTCAAGTTCAAATCATTTAGAATTTCATGAAAAGTACATTGATTTTTGAAACCCATGCCAAATTTCACTGTCTATATCATTGAAATCACTTTCCTGTGAGGCTTTTGAACCATTTTTCTCATATTCTTTTCATTCACCTCAATTTATTGAGAGAACCATACCATGCTTGCTTTAACCAGAATTTGATTTATTCATTTCAAAACATGAGGGTTTGGGGTACGTTTGTTTTAAATTATTGAGGAATTTATTTGGTTTGAATCCCCCTTTTCAAAATAATCCTTTTCATTATGGCCCAACTTTATATTTATCCTTCATTGTATCCCCTAGTAGCCATGAATTGCCTGTTAGGTTAGCCACATTACAAGCCAATTTTCCCTATCCTACCAGCTCTTAAAGTGAAATTGCATGATCTAGTTGAACTTAGCTGTGGAGGAAGATGTATTATGGTGTAATACCTCATTTCGTTATACTTTGGGTGGAAAATAAATTTTGGAAGAGATGTGTGTGATGCTGAAAAATTATTCTGTTGAAATATGTGCCTTTTCTAGAGCTTTTATAACAAGAGAAGCTGTGCCTTTCTGGAGATTCCAATGTAAAAAAAATGAAAGATTTACCTATCTGGAGATTTCAAGAAAAATCATTTTTGAAAGGATTTAAATTTTTGCTTCTAAGCTGATTAAATGTTGATGGAGCCTATTTTCTACAAAGGGGAAGTGAAGAAGACCATACTTGAGTAAAAATTAGAATCTTGCATTTTTTGCTTCAAAAAGAGCCAAGCCCTCCTTTTCGGCCTCAGAATTCTTAACATCTAAATCCTACAAACCTGAAGCCACAGAACAACCCTAAAAAGTCCTCATGAGAAACACATGTCCTTGACTCACATAGGGCGGAGAATTAGGAATTTATCAAGCCTATGGTGACTCATGTGTGAGTTTGGATGAGAAAAGCCTTGTTCAACATTTACAGTTGTGAGATGAGAGAAAATTCATGTGAGGTAGGTGTTTTGTGTGCCTGTGATAAGAAATTAAGTGGAAATATATTAAAATATTAAATGGATAACTTGAAATAACTGTTTTTGATGAGGCATGATATCTTTTTGTTTCTTGAAATTGATTTGATAGATCTCATGTATATGTGTTTTGGATTTGATTTGATTTGATTTTTACTTATACAAGAGTCCAAGTGATAAGTGTGTGGTAATTGATAGAGCAAATACTTTCAATTAATTTATATTGAATATCATTGTTTTAAACCCACAAAAGTGTTCCTCTAAGATGAATTATTTCATTTTTATGATAATGGTGTTATTTTGAGCTGAATAGTAAAAATTGGCCATTTTGGATTTTTAACAGTTTTAAATTCTTTCTGTAGTTTGGACATAACATTATCTAAACTGATCCAAATTGCCAAATTTTCTATTTTCCAGATGCTACACATCTAGGTATTCATTTACTATTTTTGGACTAAAAGCTGAATCGGCCATATGGAAGCTCAAAAGAAGCTCACAAGTGGGAGTAAGAAAACTGTTTTCAGTTCTGCCTAGTTTTGTTGTGGGATCCATAAATCATCCATGATGTGCCCAAAGCTTGTGAAATTCGGTGGGTGGATGAGAAAGGGGGTTTGGAGAATATTTTATGAAGGAAGAACTGAGTGAATTGGCCGTTTATGGGGTCATTAAATCACCCTAATCCGGAGGATTTCATTTTGGAGAGTCTGACTGGACAGAATAAATGCTCAGAGTAAAACGGCCATAACTCTTTGAATACATGTCCAACTCCTCTGAAATTATGAGGAGAAACGGGCAAGGGAATTATGAAAAACATTCAAGAAGGTATCAACGCATGAAGACGTCATTTAATGGGGATACAACGTGTCAACATCCGGGGGACAAATTCTAGCTACAAAAGGAGGAGAGCTCCACCCTCTCAAAGCATCCCATTATCCACCCCATTCCTTCCGGGACACCAAGAAGGAGAAATTTTTAGCTTTATCTTTTATTTATTTTCTTTTATAATAGATTTATAATGCCTTATTCTTCCCCATTCATCTCGATTACCCTTATAATGGTGGGGGAAAATTTTGGAGTGATTGGGGAAGGGTTGGTTATCTACATTGTAATGCTTGAGTTCTTGGACACAATTGAATAAATTTCTTTCTTCTTCAAAGTTGTTTTCAATTTCTTATAGCGGATTTTATAATCAAGTGCCATAGTTCTTGAATATTAATTCCGTTATTGATTTTTGCGTTGGTAAAATAATCATAATCTCTCTCCACTAATTTCTAGTTTATATACGATGGAATAAACCAGGAATTAGTAGTGAAGTACTCGACGATCGTCAGTATGTGTAAAAGGTGTAATGAATGTTCTCGATTGTTTGGGATAAAAAAACCGGATCAGGTATTGCCCATTTCAATTAAGGATATTCAATACAAATATTTTACACATTTAAGGAGAGTTGACCAAACCAAGATCTTGGTAAGGTTTTCTCTCACAATAATAATTTCACCAAGGAAGTAAGAGGAAACGATTATGGAAACTCACTTTAATCAACAAAGAATAAGAGGTTTGAATTAAATTGAACAAGGATAGAATTATAATTAGGAAACCGACCCCAACCTAATCACCCTTTTAATTTCATAGTTTTTCAATCATTTGAATTTAAAATTTCCTTTCAAAAGCACAACATTTTTACCCCCGTTTTAAAGTGACAACCCGTTTTGTGTGCACTCCTCTTCAGGAGACATCCTAGGTCAACCACATTACTAAATTTTATCTTAGGAAATAATTTTTTTTCCACGCCCTATGACAGGCGTGTTTCAAACTTGGGGCCGTTGCCGGGGAGGCAGTGCAACAAAAAAAATCAAAATTTAAAGACCCGCACCTCAAAAGAAGCATTAATTGAATTTGATCCAGAAATTGAAAGAACATTAAACCAACTAAGAAAAAGAAATCTACTAGAAATATTTTATGGAATTGATCTCTCAGATTCAAGTGAAACTCTTAGTGTTCATTCTGAACCTGAAATCATGGCTAGAAATCCCAACCAAACCCTGCGTGATCTATGTGCACCATAATTTTCCATTCAAAATAACCAACTAATTGCACCCACTGAACCAAATGATTTTTAATTACGTGTCGATATGATTTCTGTGTTTCCAATGTTTCATGGTCTTGTAGGAGAAGATCCAAATTGTCACATGAAATAATTCAGATACACTTGCTCAAGCTTCAGGCCAAGAGGAGCACCCGAAGACCAATTTCAGTGGAGGGCATTCCCCTTCTCACTTGAAGGAACAACTAAAGAATGGTTGTACAACCTGAAACCTGGGGAGATCAGTGATTGGGAAGACCTAAAAATAAGTTTCATGCAAATATTATTTCCCACATCAAGGAGCACTGTCATCAAGAAGAAGAATTACATCATATGACAATCAATTGGAGAAACCCTCTACGAGTACTGGGAGCGCTTCAAGAAGCTATGTTCCAGCTACCCACATCAATAAATGGAGGAACACCAATTCATTGTGTTCTTCTACCAAGGACTTATGGACAATAATCGAAATCTTCTAGATTCCTCATTAGGGGGGTCCCTGATTGAAAAGTCTCCTGCAAATATCAGAATACTAATTGAGAAGATTGCTCAAAACTCACTAAAATTTGAACTAAGAGGAATGGGAACCAGGGGGATACATGAGGTTAAAACATCGGAGTCATCTACATTGATTGAAACCAAAGTTTATGACCTTGCAAGGTTTTTCTGTCAAATGGCTGTAACACAAGAAAATGGACATCAATCTTCAGCTCCGGTATATAGTTTATGTTATTCTTCCACTCATTATACTGACCAGTGCCCTGAGATAGAGGGGAGAGAATACTGTGCTGTGGCCTTTCAACCAATAAAATTCCAACAAAATCATCTGCAAGCCCAACAAGGATATGAGAACCAACAAAACCAGATGAGACCATTCAACCAGCACCCCAGTCAACCTCCTTACCACCAGCAGCAATACCAGAACCCCCCTCCCTTCCAACAATATTATAAAAAACCCTTCCAACAACAACAATCATTTCATCCACCACCATTCCAAAGAAAGACATATGAATAACCATCCACCAGCACACAACCTTATGTGGAATATCTACAATTCAGTTATGAGGGTCTAGAAGATAAGGTTTACAAGCTAGCAGACACAATGGGAAGTCTTGTTGAAATAATGTCCAAGAATCTAGGGAATATTCCATCCCAAATAGTGCCAAATCCTAAAGAGAATGTTAGTGCAATCATAAAAGTAAGTGGAAAATAAATCCCACATCCATCCAACCCTGAACCTGAAATAATACCACCTATTCTGAGGGATAATGATTCAGAAAGTCTTGTGAAAATTCACCAAGAAGATGAAAAGGAAGAGGAGGAGGAGAAGGATAGGCCACAGAATAAGAAACAAGAAACACCAATGCAAAGAAAACAAAGGAAGAAGAAATAATTACCCCCAAAATTTACAACAAGGATGATTGAATCAAAGAAATTGCATGAAGAATCACTTCAAAAAGAAATTCTGGACACCTTCCAGAAAGTGGAAATCAATATCCCCCTACTTGATGCTGTTAAAAAAATTCCAAGGTATGCAAATTTTTTGAAAGACCTTTTCACCAAAAAGAGAATGCTTCATGGAATTGAAAGAATCAACTTGGGAATAAGTGTCTTAGCCCTTATCACACCATAGATTCCAACCAAATGTCAAGATCCAGGGTCGTTTTCCATTCCATGAACCAATAGTTCATTAAATTTAACTAATTCTTTTTGTGATTTAGGTTCTTCAATTAATGTATTTCCTCAATCGGTATACACTACTTTGCAGATGGGAGAATTGAAACCCACAAGAGTGGTGGTCCATCTTGAAAACAGATCCACAGTTTTTCCTATAGGAGTTTTGGATGATTTCCTTGTGAAAGTAAAAGATCTCTTATTCCTAGCTGACTTCTACATGCTCAATATGGAGGAAGATAGGAGCCCGTCACATTCACCCATCATTGTGGGGAGACCTTTCTTGAAGACAACCAAAACCATCATCAATGTCCACGAGGGGACACTCACCGTGGAGTTTCGAGAGAGCACAGTCCACTTCAATATTTTTGAATCCATGAGGCATCCATCAGTTGATCACTCCTTCTTTTCACTTTCCCATGAAGTTGGTGCAGAACCAATAGAAGAATCAGGTATGCTCTATGAATTCTTAGACTTAGGAGAGACTTCTTCCCTTGGAAATATCATTAAACATGTGGATGCTGAAGATGTTGGAGATTCTGACTTCATGTGGGAGGAAGAGGTAAAATCTGATTTCCTTGATGATTTGTTAAATAATGAGGAAGATGATATGTTTTCTTATGTGTAGGAGGTCCAAAATTTGGAAGTGGAAAACATCAATTTAGTCTCATCCCTTGAGCATCCCCCTAATCTGGAACTCAAACCACTCCCTATTGATTTGAAATATGTATACCTTAGGGAGGGAGAGAAACTACCAGTGATAATTGCTAATAAGATTTCTAAAACCCAAGAAAAACCATTGATTGAGATTTTGAGAGAGAATGTCAAGGCAATAGGATGGAGCTTAGGTGATATCCCAGGAATTAACCCAAAAATATGCTCACATAGAATTTTTGTTGAGGGAGATTCCAAACCTATTAGACATCCCCAAATGAGACTGAATCCCACCTTGAGGGAGGTTGTGAAGAAGGAGATTGAGAATCTCTTGGAAGTTGGGATCATCTATCCCATTTCAGATTCGTAGTGGGTCATCCCTATTCATGTCGTTCCAAAAAAACTGGCCTGACCTCTGTGAGGAATGAAAGGAATGAGTTAATCCCTATCATAATTCAAAGCAACTGGAGAGTGTGCATTGATTTTACGAAAATGAACCAGGTCACTCAAAAAGATCATTTCCCCACCCCCTTCATTGACCAGATGTTAGAAAGATTGGAAGGGAGAACTCATTATTTCTTTTTGTATGGATTTTTAGGTAACTTCCAGGTACCCATTTCTACCAAGGATCAAGAGAAGACAACATTTACAAGCCCTTTTGGTACTTTTTCATATAAAAGAATGCCATTTGGATTATGTAATGCACCAGGAACATTTCAGAGGTGCTTGGTGAGTATATTTTCTAATCACATTGAAAATTGATTGGAATTCTTCTTAGATGGCTTCATAGTTTTTGGAGATTCTTTTGATCATTGTTTCAAAAATCAGGAAAACGTTTTGAAAACCTGCATTGAAAAAAATCTTGTTTTAAAATTTGAAAACTGTCATTTCATGGTTCAAAGAGGAATTTTTCTTGGTCATGTAATTTCCCAAAATGTAATTTAAGTGGATAAATCAAAAATCAAAGTGATAAATTCATTGCCTTACCCTACTTGTGTGAAACATGTTAGATAATTTTTAGGACATGCATGATTCTACAGGAGGTTTATCAAAGATTTCAGTAAGATTTCTCTCCCTCTCTCTAGATTACTTTTGAAATATGTTGATTTTTATTTCAATGATGCATGTAGGGAATAATTTGATGAGTTGAAGAAGAGATTGATTTCACCACCCGTGATGAAGCCTCCAAATTAGGAAGAACCATTTGAACTACTTTGTGATTCCTCCAACCAAGCAGTTGGAGCAGTCATTTCTCAACGAATTGAGGGTATACCAAAAGTCATTTCATATGCCTCAAGAACTTTAGATGAGGCCCAATTCAATTATACAACCATGGAAAAAGAGTTCTTTTCATTTTTTTCCATAGAAAGATTTAGATCATATCTTCTTGGAACTAAAATCACCGCATTTTCTGATCATGTAGCTTTGAGGTACTTGGTGAAGAATGCTGATGCTAAACCAAGGTTAGTGAGATGGATGATACTGCTATAGGAATTCAATATAGAAATCAAGGATAAGGAGGGATATGAGAACCAAGTGGCTGATTACTTAAGTAGACTGCCAAACACTGCTGAAATTGAAGTTCCAGAAAGAGACCCACTGAATGATCAAATTCCAGGAGAGCAGTTGTACTTGATTGAAGGAGAAGTTCCTTGGTATACTGACATAGTCAATTTTCTGGCAACATCTCAGGTCCCATCTCATTTCAATTATCACCAAATTCAAAAACTAAAAGCTGAATCTAGATATTAAATTTGGGATGATCCATTCCTTTGAAAGATTTGCAATGATAAAGTTATAAGAAGATGTTTACCTGAAAGTGAAGTAAAACCTGTCTTTGATTTTTGTCACACTTTAGCTTGTAGAGGCCACTTTGGACCTCAGAGGATAGCAAGGAAGGTTTTAGAATCTTGAATTTATTGACCCACAATTTTTAAAGATGCTCATGAATTTCGCAAAATATGTGAAAAATGTCAGTTTTCAGGAAATATTTCAAAGAGACAAGAAATGCCCCAAAAGACATTGAATTTTTGTGACATTTTTTAAGTTTGGGGGATAGATTTTATGGGACCTTTCCCGATGTCATTTGAAAATTCTTATATCTTGCTTGCAGTTGATTATGTTTCCAAATGGGTGGAAGTAAAAGCAACCAGAACTGACGATGCTAATGTTGTTTGTGATTTTGTCAGGTCTAACATATTTTGTAGGTTTGGAGTTCCAAGAGCAATCATCAGTGATCAAGGGAATCACTTCTGCAATTTTGGAATGAATAATTTGATGAAGAAGTATGGGGTGTATCATAAAACATCAACTCCCTATCATCTACAGAATTCCAGGAATGCTGATGTTTCAAACAGGGAAATCAAGGGAATTATGGAAAAGACCGTTAATCCAAACAGGAAGGATTGGAGCCAAAGGTTGGATGATACCTTATTGGCTTAAAGGACATCCTACAAAACCCCGATTGGAATGAGTCCATATAGGCTGATTTATGGGAAAAGCTGCCACCTACATGTGGAATTGGAGCATAAGGCGTATTGGGCTGTGAGGAAAATGAATTTGGACCTTGAAAGTGCTGGGAAGGAGAGAAGATTGAAGCTTCAAGAGTTAGAGGAAATAATAAGGGAAGAATTTAAAAATTCAAGGATTTAAAAAGAAAGAACATGAGTGTCCCATGACAAGCAGATCCAAGCAAAAGACTTCTCTCCTAGAGAAAAAGTGTTATTATTCAACTCAAGACTCAAGTTGATGCCAGGTAAACTTCATTCCAGATGGGAAGATACATTTATAGTTACTCATGTATATCCTTTTGGTGCTTTGCATATTATGAATGATGGAGAGCAGGATCCATTCACTGTGAATAGACATAGGTTGAAGAAATTCCTTGGGACCCTGCCATCAGAGCCAGTGGAGGAGATCACACTCCTCCAACCTATTTATCAATAAGATCCACCAGGTTGTACCTATCCTTCACATTTTCTTGCTGTTATGATTCAATAATAAATCTAATTACATGTTAAATCCTCTTGAATGCATCGAGGAAACTGCATCAGTTAAGTGTGGGAGAGGGAACCTTTGTAGTATAGGATTTTAATTTGATGTTTTTTTTCACAAAAAAAAATAAAAATAAAAAAATTGTGTGTTTTCAAATTTTTGTGTGTTTATTTTTCAATTTTTGGTGTGTTTCTGAAAAATTTGAGCTGAAATTATTATCAATACCATTTTTGAAACCCATTTCAATGAGTGAACCAATCTATTTCATGAAAACGAGCTTAAATGAATGCTGGAATGACTTCTTTTCAAGTTCAAATATATTATAAATTCATGTAAAGTACACTAATTTTTGAAACCCATGCCATATTTCACTGTCTATATCTTTGAAATCACTTTATTGGGAGGCTTCTGAACCATTTTTGTCATATTATTTTCATTCACCTCATTTCTTGAGAGAACCATACCATGGTTTCTTTAACCAGAATTTGATTTATTCCTTTAAAAAATTTAGGGTTTGGGGTACGTGTGTTTTAAATGATTGAGGCATTTATTTGGTTTGAAGCCCCCTTTTCAAAATAATCCTTTTAATTTTGTCCCACCTTTACATTTATCCTTCATTATAGCCCCTAGTATCCATGAATTGTCTGTTAAGTTAGCCACATTACAAGCCAATTTTCCCTATCCTACCAACTCTTGAAGTCAAATTGCATGATCTAGTTGAACATAAGTGTGGGGGAAGATGTATTATGGTGTACTAACTCATTTGGTTATACTTTAGGTGGAAAATAAATTGTTGAAGAGATGTGTGTGATGCTAAAAAATTATTCTGTTGAAAGCTGTGCCTTTTCTGGAGCTTTTATGACAAGAGAAGCTGTGCCTTTCTAGAGCTTCCAATGTAAAAAAAGAAAGTTGTTCCTATCTGGAGATTTCAAGAAAAATCATGTTTGGAAGGATTGAAATTTTTGCTGCTGATCTGATTTAATGTTCATGGATCCTATTTTCAACAAAGGGGAAGTGAAGGAGACCATACTTGAGTAGAAATTAGAATTTTGCAATTTTGTTTCAAAAAGAGCCAAGCCCTCCTTTTTCGTCCTCAGAATGTTTAACATATAAATCCTACTAACCCAAAGCCACAGAACAACCCTAAAAAGTCCTCATGAGAAACACATGTCCTTGACTCAAATTAGGTGGATAAGTAGGAATTTATCAAGCCTATGGTGACTCTTGTGTGAGTTTGGATGAGAAAAGGCTTGTTCAGCATTTACATTTGTGAGATGAGAGAAAATTCATGTGAGGTAGGTGTTTTATGTGCATGGGATAATAAATGAAGTGGAAATATATTAAAATCTTAAATGGAGAACTTGAAATAACTGTTTTTGATGAGGCATGATATCATTTTGTTTCTTGAAATTGATTTGATAGATCTCATTGATATGTGTTTTGGATTTGATTTGATTTGATTTTTACTTGTCTAGGAGTCCAAGTGCTAAGTGTGGGGGAATTGATAGAGAAAATATTTTCAATTAATTTATATTGAATATCATTTTTTTAAACCCAAAAAAGTGTTCATCTAAGATGAATTGTTTCATTTTTATGATAATGATGTTATTTTGAGCTGAATAGTAAAAATTGGCCATTTTGGATTTTTAACAGTTTTAAATTATTTCTGTAGTTTGGCCATAACATTATCTACAAGGATCCAAATTTCAAAATTCTTTATTTTCCAGATGCTACACATCCAGGGATTAATTTACTATTTTTGGACTAAAAGCTGAATCGGCCATAGGAAGCTCAAAAGAAGCTCACAAGTGGGAGTAAGAAAACTGTATTCAGTTCTGCCTAATTTTGGTGTCGGATCCATAACTCATCCATGGTAGGACCAAATATTGTGAAATGCAGTTAGTGGACACGCAAGGGGTTTTAGAGAATCATTTATTAAGGAATCACCGAGTGAATTGGCCGTTTATAGGGTCATTAAATCACCCTAATCTGGAGGATTTCGTTTTAGAGAGTCTGACTGGAGAGAATAAATTCTCAGAGTAAAACGGTCATAACTCTTGGAATACAGGTCCAAATCCGCTGAGATTTTGAGGGGACACAGACAAGATAATTATGAAAAAAATTCAAGATGGGATCAATGCGTTAAGATATCATTTAATAGGGATAAAATGCGTCAACATCCTAGGGACAAATTATGGATATAAAAGGAGGAGAGTTCCACTTTCTCAAAGCATCCCATTCTCCACCTCATTCCATCCAAGACACCAAGAAGGAGAACTTTTCAGCTTTCTCTTTTATTTATTTTCGTTTTCATAGTTTTATAATGCCTTCTTCTTCCCCATTCATCTCGATTTCCCTTACCATGGTGGGGTAAATATTTGGAGTGATTGGGGAAGGGTTGGTTATCTACATTGTAATGCTTGAGTTTTGGACGCAATTGAATAAATTTATTTCTTCTTAAAAGTTGTTTTCAATTAATTATAGTGGATTTTAAAATCAAGTGCGATCATTCTTGAATATTAATTCCGTTATTGATTTTTTCCTTGGTAAAATAATCATAATCTCCCACCACTAATTTCTGGTTTGTATATGATGGAATAAACCAGGAATTAGTGGTGAAGTATTCGATGATCGTCAGTACGTGTAAAAGGTGTAGTGAATGTTCTTGATTGTTTGAGATAAAAAAAACCCGATCAGGTATTTCCCATTTCAATTAAGGATATTCAATACAAATATTTTACACATGGAATGAGAGTTGACCAAACCAAGATCTTGGTAAGGTTTTCTCTCACAATAATAATTTCACCAAGGAAGTGAGAGGAAACGATTGTGGAAACTCACTTTAATCAACAAAGAAGAAGATGTTTTAATTAAATTGAACAAGGATAGAATTATAATTAGGAAACTAACCCCGACCTAATCACCCTTTTAATTTCATAGTTTTTCAATCATTTGAATTTCAAATTTCCTTTCAAAAGTACAACATTTTTACCCCCATTTTAAAGTGACAACCCGTTTTGTGTGCACTCCTCTTTGGGAGATATCCTAGGTCAACCAGATCCCTACATTTTAACTTAGTAAATAATTGTTTTTCCACTTTCTATGACAGGCGTGCATCAGTTGGATATTATTGGCGTTTTGTGAATGATTTTTCCTGATTATCTAATCCATTCAAAAAGTTGACTTGGAAAGTATTGAATTTTGTTTGGATGGAGTAATGTGAAGAGAATTTAAAAGATCTAAAAAGAAGTTTATCCAGTGCACCTTTGCTCACACTTCCTTGTAGTGGAGAAAGGTTTTTGATCTTCAATGATGCATACAATAAGGGGTTGAGGTTTGTTCTCATGAAAAATGATATGGTGATAGCTTATGCCGCACGAAAGTTGAAAATCTATGATAAAAATTACCCAACTCATAATTTGGAGTTAGCTGCGGTAATCTTTGAATTAAAAGTATGGATGCATTATCTTTATAGTGAAAGGTGAGATATTTATACTGATCATAAAAGTTTAAAGTATATTTTTACACAAAAGGAGATGAATATGCACCAAAGAACATGGTTGGAGTTGATTAAAGATTATGACCACTCAATACATTATCACCCTTGGAAAGCGAACAAGGTGGCAGCTGTTTTGAGTTGAAAATACCATGATTGCATATCCATGATGAGGATCACAAAAGATACAATATTTATGGATATAAAAAGGATGAATCTTGAAATTTTAACATAAGGGCATAAATATTATCTTTCTCAAATGAATGTTCAACCATATATACAAGTGAAGATTAAAGATGCACAAAAGGAAGATGTAGAGTTATTAAAGAAGGTGATAAATGTTCTTCAATTCAAAATTGATAGTGATAAAATAATAAGGATTAAGAACTGGATTTTTATTCCCCCATACCATAATTAAACAAGGAATTATTGGATGAGGCCCTTATTTATTCATTATCTATTCACCCTGGAAGCACGAAGATGTACATGGACTTGAAAGAGTATATATGGTGGGATAGAATGAAAAGAGATGTCGCTGAATATGTCTCTCGATACTTGGTTTGTTAGAAAGGTAAGGTTGAAATATATAAGTCTAAGGGGATGTTTCAACCATTACCCATACTAGAATGGAAATGGGAAAACATAATTATGGATATTTTCATCGGACTTCCCAAAACATCCAAAGTAAATAATGCTATCTGGGATATAGTTGATCATCTTACGATGTCGGTACAATTCATTGCTATTAGAGAGGATTTATCTCTTGATCATCTTACTATGATGTATGTAAAGGAAGTGGTAAGAGTGTATAGAGTACCACTTTCCATTATACAGGATCGGGATCCAAGGTTTACCTTGATGTTCGGGCAAAGTCTTCATCAAGATTTGGATACAGAGTTAAGTTTTAACACTACTTTTCATCCTCAAACAGACAATCAGGATGAGAGGACAATTCAAACTCTGAAAGAGATATTTAGAAATTTCTCTATGGACTTAAATGATGGTTGGGATCAACACAAACCATTGGTGTAATTTTATTATAATAATATCTTTCACTCCAATATTCATATGGCTCATTATGAAGCCCTCTATGGAAAGAAGTGCAGAACTACAACTTGCTGGGATGATGTTGGGGAAAGAAATCTATTAGGACTTGATCTTGTTGATGAAATGGTAGAAAAGATAAGATCTATTCAATAACATATAAGAGCAGCTTAGAGTTGACATAAAAGTTACACTGACAACTGGAGAAAATACCTAGAGTTTGAAGTGGGTGATAAGGTGTTCTTAAGAACATCTCACCAGAAGAGAGTAATGAGATCTAGAAAGAAGGGAAAGCTGAGCCCTACGTATATCAGTCCTTTTGAAATTTTGGATCGTGTTGGGAAGATAGATTACCGATTTGTGCTTCCACCGAATCTCTCTCAAGTTCATGATGTGTTCCATGTATCTCTCCTGATAAAGTACATACCCAATCCTTCACATGTACTAAGCTTAGAAGTAGTATCACTAGAGAAAGATCTTTCTTATAAAGAACAACCGATAGAGATTCTGGATCGTAGTGAAAAAGTTCTACTAAATAAGAGCATTCTCTTGGTTAACGTTTTATGGAGGAACCATAAATTTGAAGAAGCTTCATGGGAACTTAAGGATATGATGAAGGAGAGTTATCCTTAACTATTTATTTCCAAGTGATGAATTTTGAGGGAGAAATTCAATTTAAGGGGGGTAGAATGTAACAACCATATGTTTTTATGAAATGTTTAAATAATTTTTATTCTTTAGTAGCTTGATTTTCACTCAATCACGAGTTTAAAAAAACTATGAGATACCCTTAATATAAAATTATTGGTATAGCCTAGCTGTTAGGTTAGCAGGAATAATTATAATTGACTTATGAAAATGCATTAAGAAAAATATAAATTAATTAGATAGTCATATTTTAGAGTGAATTACTTATGGTAATGAAATTAATAAGATATATATGTTATATACTTAATAAAATATTTTTTTGATATTCATTCAATGGATATTTTAGTTATAGGTTATGAATAAAACCATATTTGATGTATTTTTTTTAAAAAAAGGTTAATTTTACACCTTTGAATGTCGAACCCATTTTAAATTAAGACATTGACACATTAATTATTTTTATATGACAATATAAACATTTTATTTTGAATCAGGGTATAAAAATTTACGTTGGATAAATTTTTTATATTTTTCTGATAACTTTCATATTTTAATGAATAATTAAAATACGCTAAATTTTAATTAAAAACAACTTTTTTCATTAGGATAATTTATATGGTTAAATTATAATATTTCATGGTTTTAAAGTATAAATAGTATATATTTTTACAATTTAATATAATTTATGTTATTATCATTAATTTTACATTGAATCATAGGTAATAACTTTTCAATCTTTTACAAGGCTTTAACTTTTAAAACCCTATTTCTCAATAATGGGATTAAATTTAAATTAATTACTAAAACTTATGTATTTTGAATTTTGATAAATGGATTCCATATTTTGGAATCATTAGGTTCAAATTACATTAATAGGCTAATTTGTTTTTTTGGACATTATGAATAGTAACTTTGGTAATATTTTTATTACCATGGTTAAAGGTGAATTATATAATTAAGGGTAAAAATAATATTATAAAATTAACTTAACACCTGTAAAAATACTATTTTATGATTAAATTTTACCTTTATCATCTATTTTTTGAAATGAAAACACTTTATTTCCTCTTACCTATGAAAATTATATGAATGTAATAAAAACTAACGAAATATACAAAGTGTCACATTCTATTTTTATATAAGTGTATTAATTTACATATATGAATAAATAAGAGATAAAATCGACTATAGATAGTATATTTAAAGCTAAAAAAATTAACCATATCATAAAAATTTATTTATAATTTTTAGAGATTAAATAGTTACCATTATGGATGGCACAATAGTGATGTAGAAATTATTTTATTAATAGAAATATAAAATAAGTGGTTTTAAAAATGGTAAAAGAAATATCATTTTAACTAATTAATGTTATAAATTAATTTTATAGGTGACTATGAAATGTTAGCAGTGTATTTAATATTTTGGTTCGAATTTTTCTTCTATTTTATTTTTATTTAATGTCTAACAAATGAATAGTGTCAAAATTGACACTATTGATATTTTATAAGCACAACATTTTATTAAATTACATAAATATCATAACAATATTTAAAAATTAAAAATTGATAATTATAATGTAGAAAATATCATAAAGTATCCATTTATGGTCAATTAACACCACATAAGTAAATATTCATTACTATTAAATATTTAGAATGTTATTACCAAAATTAAACTCTAATAGAATAACTAAGGGTCAATTAAAAAGATAAGGTTTAAATTGAAAAAATAAGTTGTAAAACATTTATTGGGTGATGAGATTACAACCCTATATCATCACTTATTTGAATTAGGTACACTTTGGAGGTTTTTGGGTATGTTTTTATTTTATTATAAATTAATATTTTTAAGTGTTTCATAAAGTGCCTATCTCCTCTATTATAAAAGGGTACCTCCTACCTCTCCTATTAACTCCATTTTGATCCTTCAATCTCGTAAAAAACCTAACCATTACTCTTATAAACTTCCATATTAACATTATGTAGGTTATGGTTTTCTTATAAGACTAACTCTAGTGCCCTATGTGGAAATTCAATGGAGGCACGTTGAGGAAATGGTAATCTGTTCTACTAATTCTTTCATGTTTTTTCTTCTTCTACTTCCTCTTATTTAGTTATTTAATTATAAAATATTAACTTCATTATCACTCATATACTGATATTTTACTATAAATAATAAACAACCCTATTTCACCGTCTATCCATCCTAAAAAAAAATGATATCACCACGCATGTGTACGTACGACTTACTATCTCCACACCGCAGTGTAATATGTTTTTCACCACCACCTTACTTGGATCGATATAATGGTGTAAATAATAACTATATATGAATAATTTAACATTATAATAATTATGAGATACTATAAACCATCCACTTTAATACCATTCAAAAATTAAGGGAACAATATCGTCGCTCGTGCGTACGTATGGCTTAATGTCATTATAGTGCGATGTGATTCGTTCAAAATTATATTCATTAAAACATGATTATATAATTGAATTGAATGAATAAATATGATATATTTTATAATAATACCATTATATAAATTATATAAATATAACCTAAAAAGTGGAACAAGAACTTATCCGACAAAACATACGTAAGAACACAAAGTAGTTAATACCCAAATAACCAGTAACAATGAAATGTTACTAACAAACAGATGAAAATATCATCATAAATGTTATCATAAAAATTATTATGATTATATAATACATTCGTAACATTATTTAAATCATTATACAGGATGTTTGGATACATACAAAGCATATAATACCTAAGGTAAGGGATAACTTTTCCATTCTCTTTTTTATCTGAGATTTTCTATTTGTAAGTACTTTTCAGGGTTATATTTATCATCCATGCCCATGTTTTCTAAAAATGTTTCCATAAAATGTTTAATATTATTCAATGTATGTTTAAATTAATTTTTACCCTTTTTTTACTTTTACCACATGGTATTGAAATAATATTTATTTTGTTTACCATAAGAGTTACTTTTTTGTATTTTTTGGAAAAAGTATAAGGAGAATGTTTTTTTAAATTATATGGCCTGAAAGGATTTTTACTCTTTCATAGAGCATTATTTCCATAAAACTTACAATACAAGTTTTCATGTTTATTTTCAATTAACTTATTTTCTTTTAAAATTTCATGACATATTGAGAAAAGAAATTTTTTTAAAGAAGAAATGATATTTCCCTCAAGAACTATGTTGAAGTATTTTATCAAATTTATTTTCCATATAAGAGGATATTAGGTTATGTTTATATCCCTATTATTAATTTTATTTTATTACGTTATTATTTAATTATTTTTTTGTCATTATTTTATCTTCTATGGATTATGTTATGATGGAATGATGTTTAAGAATCCCATTTTATTACATGGGTTATGCTATGATGTATGATTTATGTTTTTGTGGAATTCATGAGAATGGTTTAATAATGAGATGGGTGGGAACTATATCTCCCTAAAATGAATTGGGTAAAGATTTATATCCCATGAGATATACATGGCTAGAATGACAAGTTAATCCGATTCAGGGATACATGATTGGAATGAGGAGTGAACTCGGTTCAGTAATAGAATTTGTCTGCTATGATGGTATTGCAAATGATCCTTGACTCATATGAAATGATTTTCTATGATTATATGTGTATTCCACAAAGTTTCATGTCTTATTTTATGTTTATTGGGATTACATTGAACTTCTATGACTTATCCCATAACATGATATTATGATCTTTTATGTAGGATAAGATTTTCAAATGTTATGTTATTTTGAATATGATACAATTGATATTTAATTTTTTTAACCTTAGTTAGAATTTTATCTCACCCTTTTGTATGTTTCTTTTCCCTAGGTTAGGAATAAGGGTATTAAATATGATATTCCAAAAAGGAGTCTAGTTATGATGAAATAAACTAGAGACAATATATATGTTTTATGAACCAGTTGTTTATGTTTATCAGTTTCTAAATACACTATACCTATATGGTCCTATAATGGTTTTTTTATATGTTGCAATAAATATACTACAATTCTGAAGTAATAACAATGTATATAAATACAGGTCATTATAGAGACACTACCCTCGTAGTTCCCGAGGGTCTGCCGCTAAATGACACGAAGTGTCTTCTACCACTGGTTGTCCTCCTCCTCTCGATCGGTCCTCTGCTAATTAGCCAGATCAGCCTCATGGGCTTCAATCGCCTGCACTACTCATGGTCGTCATCTGGGTGCCATAGCTTCAAGGTAAAAAAAGAATGCCTAAGCCTGAGTAGTGTAGAATATTTCTTTTAAATTTTTCTTTACCTTATTATTTATTTAAATTCCCAGAAAACTCAGAACACACAAGAACACAAGTCATTACGACGCATCTAACTTTCCTAGGGTCTCTATCCTACAATTAGTGTAGTCTCACTTGGTCTTTCGATAGGTCCAAAGACTTTGCATTGGATCTCAGGGGCCCCTAAAATCCCATGTCCTAACCGGTCTTCCTTGGCCTATTTCACAGACCAAGATTTCCTAACACCATTTCCCTACCACCCCATGAAATCCTTACTATGCCTACCCCCAAGCTCCATATTATCTCTCAACCATTCCTTTGATACCATTCTATCATGAACTACCTTCACTAAGATGAGGGAAGGGACAACAAACTGCGAGACCTTTTATTCCTCAAGTTGATGGAGAGATAATGACCCCCCAAATCCCACCTTTAATAGAACCCAGAGTGTCAACTAAAATCAAGGGTATCGAATCACATGTAATATGGAAGGCATTACCCATTTATTTAGTAGGATCAAGATATATGGTGGTAAAAAACCCAAAAAACTCCAAAACTAAAGCTAAAAGTAAAGCCAAAACCCATTCCCATATGCATGTTCAAAGATAAAACCATACAAGTAGAAGAAAAAAATCCAAAGGTAAAGTAACAAAATAAAGAAAACAACAATGACAAATATCCTGAAATTTGAGCTGGTATGGTCCTGCGCGGTCCCCAAAGTACTCCTAGAAACCTAAAAGCAGTTTTATATATGTAGGGTGAGTATACAGGTATAATTAGTAGGGAAAACCAAAATCTCTAATGAACAAGTGGGGATAAATTCTAATGTCTCGTGAGAAAAAGGAGATAACCAAAGCACTTAGTAAAGAAACCATCCCCCCAACCTCACCAAGGCACACTTCCCAAATAATGAAAGTCATGAAAAACAATAGTAAAATCATGTTGATGTTTGGGTACCCCAGACCACTTTCCCACTGGTTATTGAAGACATCCTACGCATCAAACCTCACCTACTATATTCAATGCAGTCCCACTACTACCCCAACAACAACTTTATAGGCCACCACAACCATGTATCCTACCAGCAGATTCCTAGGCCACCACAACCACGCATCCCACCCACAAACACCTGGTCCCGCACAACCATAGGTAACCATGCCCGTAGACACCTGGGATAGAACAACCACCGCCACACCCAAATAGACCTGAGCCTCATCCCAAAGGCACTTGAGAAACAACCCACCCCACACCTTGGCCAACCACTAAAACCACCCTTCTCGAAGAATCTTGGGATATAATGGACCTCAAGCCATCACATCCTTCCCGAGGAGTCTTGGGATAATCAAGAGAGGGAACAGAAAACGAGCTAATGACCAGCCACTCCTAGGAGTGTTGGGAAAAACACCCTCCCCCATGAAATGGTGGTGTTCAACACGAATTTCTCTACATGAGTGGGGTGATAATAAGAAACACAAGAACTAAATTTATAAACATAGGTAGTCAAGAACTCATCCCAACATAAGGATTCCAAAACCATCCCATACACAAACACCCATGTTACTATTCATTCATACAAAAGCATAACAACCACAACCAAAGTACAAATCATTCCTGGAAAAGAATTCCCCATTGAACCCATTAATGTTATAATATTCAAGGGATTCCATTTAAATAAATCTTCACACCTACCTAGAGCTGAGCTCTCCCTTTTCCACCTACTTTTTGTGGTTGGGGTGGACCTCCTGGTGGAGATGGGGGTAGCACCTCAAATCATCGTCCACCACCAGATACATGGCCAACTCCTCTGCCATGTCCGCCTACTCCCTACGGGCCGCCTCGATAGAATCTCTATCTCTGCTTGGGAGGTCCTTCAACTGTCATTTGATCATCCGAATGGAGGGTCAGAAAGTCACGAGCAATGTGACCCTGCCTGCCGCATGAGTAATATTTCCCGCCCTTGTCATGTCTGGCTCTGTCTCTAGTGACCCGCACAACTGATCTGGAGTCATGCCGTCGTCCACCAGTAGGTCTGGTTCTCTTGGACCTCTACGACATCTATCTACTACCAAGTAAAGAAGACTCTGCTACCTGTCAACAGGTGGTGGATCCTGCTGCTGGAGACTTCTTAGCAAGGAAACATGACACTAGGAGGGCTCGCTCCAACACCCTTACTGGTGTCGGGATGCTGAGGGAGATCATTGAATCCATGATCTCTCGCATGTCCCCCTACTCGAAGGAACGAGCCCTGATGAATGGGTATAGATCCATATTTTTGGAGTAGTGTGAGAGGTCGGTGAACCACCCTGGGTACTATGCCACTGTCATGCTGCCTTGCAGCAGGTGAAGTCGTTCCTCTATCTATAGTGCAAGTTGTGTGGCTGGGAAAAACTCCACCTGAAACATGCTCTCGAAGTCTGCCCAGATTAGCGTCATCTCTTCATGGACATGGAGAATCATGCTCCACCATCTGCCCGCTACTTTTTGTAGAAGGCTGGCAGCAAGAATCACCATGAGGTCGGCTGGTGTCCCTACCAGTCGAAGAACTCTCCCCATAGCCTATAGCCAATCCTCAGTCGCATGTGGTTCCATCTCTCCCATGAACCTCAGTTGCCTCTGGTGCTAGAAATCATGCAAAACTCTCATGCGGAGTGCACCGTCTACTACCTAGGATGGTGGCATCGGTGGCCCAACGGGTAGTGGTACCGCTGGTGCCTCCACTGGAAGAGTGCACTGCACTGAGGCCTCGTTGCTCACTGGGATATCTATGCATACAACTCTCAGGGCAGTAGTTGGTCATCTGTGGGGAGGCATCCTGAAAGAAACAGATGCGACACAGTTAATGAATATACCTGGTGTGATGACCTGGTAGAGATAACATAATGAAAACTTTTGAAAACACACACGCAATCAGTGTTTTCTTGCATTGAGTCTAAAATCACTAGTCAGGGTCTTGTTGTATGGATACATCAGTCGCCGCACCGACAATGGAATCTCTGAACTAAAACCCAACCTCAGTACCCTTAACACTATTACTTCACAGAAAAGATGAGAGACATAGTTCTATGGTAGAACCAACTCCTTTGATACCAATTTTTCAGGACCCGTCCCCCGGGGCCCATGCCGTGACTATCCCAAACCCGCCATCCATAGGCCAGAGGCTGGTGACTATCACCAAACATGTAATTCCCTAAATTTGGGAAGGAATTTCCTTTATAACAGTAAACACACACAACATAGCACACTGCTTGATAGAAAACACTAATTAAAACTGCATAACAAGAGAGTTTTGAAAAGTAAAGGGGCTGGAAATACAATCCCAAATGTAAAGTACAAGTACAGCAGAAAAGGACAAAACAACTGAAAGGCGAAAGGAATCTCCTAGATCATCCACCATGGATCCTACCTAAAGGGTAGGTACTTATATCCTCCTCAGCACTCCACGTCGGTCGGTCACCTCCTTGTACTGACATGTTGTATGGTCCACCTCCATGTACCGTCCAATCCTGGTACTCTCATCATCTGTTAGCATTGTCTGTCATATATTACCAACACAACGAGATAAAGGCATAGCTTGTGTTGGGGTGAGTATAAAAATACTCAGTAGGGACACCAGGACCCTCAAGTTCTCTCAAAATACCGCCAGGATAAAACACAAGGAAATAGATCAAGAGATATATCCACATAGGTATATGCCCAGACATATACCAATGTTATCATGTAATCTATCTCAATCAAGAGTTAAACAAAAAAGTTTCTGACACAGCTCAACCGGAATTTTTATTCAAATTATTGAAACCTCGGCTGATGGAGAAGTACTGCTCAATCAAGTACAGTGGGCCTACCGCGACACCAAGAAACTTCCTACTAACCTTGAACTACTGAGGTACTCCTCCTGTCGAGTACCGTGGGTTAGATGCGTCACACAGTGGTGCTCCCCACCATGGGTCTGCCGCATCACCAATGCACTCCCCCTCATAGCTTGCAAAGGTAAACCTCCTATCGAGTTCCACTGGTCTGCCGCCAAAACCAAGAGATCCTCCGCTGTGGGTATATCGCGACACCAAGGCAGTCCCCACTGGGCTAGTTGAGCCACTCCATGTCGAATCAGTATGCAGTCATCAGGCCTCGACAAGCTACTAGGTCTCCGCACTTTGGTCATTAATCACCAGAAGGATACACTCCACGAGCTGCTGGTCGACACCTAAACTATCATGAAGTCCCATGAAGAATTATCTCAAAGTTCTTCCACGTCATATAGGTCTCAACACAACAAATAACGCATCAATAAGACACATGATCTATGAGTTATTAGCCTTTTTTTCCCAAGGGCCCAGTTGGATTCGTGCACGATCAAACCTAACCGTATCTCAACTATACCCCAAACTCTAGTGAGGTATAATAAATGGGGCCATCATGCTCCAAGATTACCAGCGTCGCTGACTGTTCGTCAAACGGACATTCGATGCCCAAGATATGGCCAAAAGTAAGCAAAGGGTCGGAAGTGGGCCTGGGTCCGGACCGAACCAGTCGGACCGATCCAGTCCGACCTCATCTGGGTCAACCCGATTAGACGCGTTGGTTCTGGCCCAGCCCATTGGGAATGATAGCCTTTTAGGTTCAGCCCACCCCGCTGGGCCCAACCCAGCAGGCCGCGTGGGCGGTTTGTCCCGAAGCATCGCGAGGGTGCGGCCCGGTGCGGTTCTGCCTGGAGTGCGTGGCTGGGAAGGTTCAACCAGGGTGCCATTGGGGGGGGGATGGCTTGGGAAGCTGGGCAGGCCGGCGGGGCATGGCCAGGTCGGCAGGCGGCCGGGAAGGGGGGCAGGGGGGTTGCCGTACAGGGTGCCATGCTGGCCAGCAGGGGCCGGGTTGGCCGGTAGGGGGCCAAGAGGCGTCTGGGTGGGCCGACGAGGAGCGGGCCAGCTCGGGGAAACATCTCGACACTACGAGCTGCGCGGACGAGGCCGGTTGCTCCGGTGGAGGTGCGGGACTCTGTGGGGGTAGCGTGGATCACAGAGGTCATGGGTAGTGAGACCTTTGTCTTCTCTGCCTTCGTCGCCACATGCTTCATCTCCACACCAAATAATTTCACAAAATTGATCGATAGAGGGATTCGGTTCATGTTAGTTTGACCCGAACCATCTGCCATTATGGTGATAAAAATTATTTCATCAAAGTAAGAGAATGATGAATAACAACTCACCTGTCAAAGGAAATATAACCTTGTTCTTAGTTTTGAAAGAAAAGAAGGACATGGGAAATAAAAGAAAACAACCCCTACCATTGTTCATCATTCGTCGATGGAGACATAGGGAAGAAGATGGTCCTTTCGTCATTCGTCATGTCCGCCACACACTTCAAATCCCGATAATGCATGTCGGTTGTGGAAGATGCTCCACGTCGGTAGGATCCGAGGAAGGAAGTCCAAGTTGCTCTTCGCCAACGTTCTTCATTCTTCGTTATTTGTTCTTCATTGGGAGTTTTTCTCTCTTCTACCAGCTTCCACCAAATGTGAAATTCCAACCAAAATAATAATAGATTGTGATATCCTATTAATTATTTGGAGAAATATTCAAATTGTATGAATTAATTTAATTGGCTCCACCTAATTAATGGGAAATATTGGCATACAAAATTATGAGTTGGATCAATTAATTAAGGGGGAGGTGGCGGAACTATAAATGGTATAGGAGGTTAATGGGCTCCCCCTCATTAATGATGGGAGTTGAGAGATTTTCATCTCCTCCCATTAATAAGTGGTTTAGTCACATGGGGTCTCCATGTCATAACCTCCCGCAGGAGGTTTGGTTTGGGCAGTCCCCCCACCATAACGTTTCATGAGAGGTTAAGGTTTGGTGGTCCCATCTCCAACTACCATGAAGAGGTTTTAACCAACACATAAAAATTATGCCACACACTTTATTTTTATTTATTTCATTCTCTAAAAACCCAAAAAAAGTATTTTAATCATGACCCACTACCATCGAGTTGATAGACTTCTTAAGTGAATATTGGTACTATGAGTTCAATGGTGCGCTCATATTTTAATTCCGAGCACCAGTTCAAACGTCTTAAAAACCCACTCGTACGTTTACTGAACGTACCCAAACAAAACATCAGAAATTGATTCCAGGCACACCGGGCCTCAGAATCACGCGCCGTAAATTTTTGTGGACTCGTAAAATTCCCTTGTATTTTATAAAAAAATTTCCATGGAATTTCATGGTCTTTACTATTAATAAACAAAAGTAGTAAATTAATATGTTACAAGTCACATATAGAAATAATACTTAGAAATGTTAACTTAGAGATTTTATTAACTTATATATATATATATAAAATCAATATTCATTTATAAATCCCTGTGAAATAAATACTAGATTTTTTAGTGGTGATTAACATAAAATGTATAATGAGTAAAATAAAAAAAATTACCTCATTAAAAATAACTTCATTTAAATTTAAATGATAAATAGATTCATAAAATATTCATCTAGAAATGGTAAAATAGTTATTATAATATAAAAATAAATAAAACATATTTTTATTTCAAAATATCAATGGATTACGATGACAGAAAGAGTGAATATATATATATATGGAAGAAAAATAACTTTTTTTGAGAGTATGAGAATGATTCAAAACATCATAAAATATTAAATTTAAAAAATGAATCAATGTTTTTCCCCTGAATATTTTGTTGGATAGAGTTTTAATTTCATCATTGAACTGAATAAAATCACCATTTAAAACCACATTCAAATATGAATATTTTTTACTCATAAAAAGATGTTGAGTTGAGAAAATCCCATGAAGATTAACAAAATTTTTAAATAAAAACCCATTCAACGTTAAAGCAATGATATTATTCTTTAAATACCATGAATATAGAAAAATTCATGACAATGGATTTCCAAAATCATTATACGCAACATCTATATGAAATTATTTTCAAAAAAAAATATGTATTAGAGAATAAAAGTTCAGACTAAACTTCCTTACTTTTTCTTCAATCTTAGTCGAATGCATATTATAGTCATTTAAAAAAAATAGACAAATAAATATTTTTTAATCCATTATTAAAATTTATTATTCATGATTATTTTTATTAAAACTAATTCATTATGCTTAATTTAGTTAGTTATCATTTATTTTCATCATCATATATTAGTTACTCTGATTTTTTGACACATGCATTAAAATATAGATGTCTATTATATTTATTTGAAAAAAATTTAATAATTATTATATATTCCACGGTAATTCAAAAAATGAATTATAATTATTATAAATAATTATTTCAACTCCATTAATATTATAATAACTATTAATGATGACATGTTATTGAAGAGTTGGTTTTCTGTATATTTTTTTAACACAATTTGGTATGCTAATAATGTGTTAAAAATTAATATAAAGCTACTAGAACAAAATATAAACCATTATATAAATAACAGTATAATATTTATTCAAAAAATATATTCCTATAATAACCTAAATATTTGGGTGAAATGAAAGGATAATATTGTTCCATGGAGGTTGTTATAAGAAGAGAATATTGTTCCATAGTGGTAGTAGTCTGCGCACACACACATTCAATGTTTTCATTTTTATCCAAACTAGTGAAATTGATAACATATATAATATTATTAGAATATTTTTTTATAATTATCTAATATATTCCATAAATCCCCTTTTTTAACCATCCATGAATAAAAGTTCTGAAAAATGGGATATGTTTCAATGTTGAGGTAGTGTTTCACAAGCATAAATGAATGGGGATGAATTATTTCAACAGAAAAATACTAAAAAGATGGTATGTGATTTTACCTAAAGTATAACAGTATTTAATTATATATATAATACTAATATCATCATGTAATAATGGTCTATATAATATTTTATGAGAATTATATATAAGGAAAATGATTTGAAAATGATTTGTACTCATGTTCAGAATTTATACTTTCTCAGAATGGACTTCTTAGAAATAGAAGACATAAGGAATTTAACTGGATCATGGGGATAGAAAATTGGAAATTGAACATGGGTATTTAAAATAGTTAACATTTCAACATGAATTCACAATTATATTTTATTTTAAGGGGTGTTAGAAGTACCCATTATTAAGTGATGGGAGTATCATTTTTTAATAGTATAAATTTTAAATTTACTATTTCAGGTTCTAATGGATGTAATAATGGAAAAAATGATGGGAATATAGATTTTGGAAAAAAAATTATTTTTTCATTTAATATGATTCTCAAAAACACCCATGTTTCTTTTATTGATGAATTTATTTAAATTTTACTTTATGATTGTATGAATCTAATTATATATTTTGATTTATATGGGATTCTAGGAGAGAATTTTTAATAATTTTAATGAATTATCATATTATTTCTATTTTATATTTTTTGAAGTAGTTTGTAATCACTATTAATTACATTATATTTTTGTTGAACATTAGTTTTGGGATTGCAAATCCGGATAAGGAGTGATACATTGGAAACTCAATGCTGGAAGTGAACTTTAACATAAAGAAACAACATTTTTTGAAGAACCCTACATTGGGGAATCAGATGCAGGTATTTTCCACCAACCATTTGAAATCATTATTATATGTTTAAGAATACTTTTTGTGGAATCCATATGTAGTTAAACCCAACATTTAATAAATTATATTTGAGATTTGAATTCTTGATATTTTTTGAAATTTTAGAGATGATTTTATTGTAATAAATATCTCAGTAAATATATATCAAATAATGATTCAACGACTATTGAACAAAAACAATTACATCCTTCTTATTTTTTATTTAGTTAATATTTTTTTAGGAAATTAAATTCAAATTACAAAAACATTTAATTTTTTTTAATATTACAGAATATATGAATTTAATTAAAACATTATTGAACTCGTTGAAATAATATTTCTTATTAATTCCAAATGGATTTATCTAATATTTATATGTTAATACATATCTAAGAGTAAAATATGCCTGATCATATTTCTACACATCAAAATTTTTTAAATCTTAATAAATATTTGTATTTTATCAAGATGTTTAGAGATTATTATTTATATTTTTGATGTTGTTTTTTCTATTTTAAAATAATTTTCTATAGTTTGTCTAATAAATTACTATTACTACAGTTGAAATATTAAAATGTGGTATTATGTTTTCCTGTACTCACCATATTACTTAAAAAGTATGTTTTTTGCCGCTATTTTTTCAAATATTTAACTATTATTCCCTAAATATTCTTATGGTGGAATTTATAGTGAACTATTTATTATTTTCCCCTTAAAATATTTTATTTTTTCAGTTGGGGAGAAATATATAAGAAAAATTGTATTAAACAATTGTATATTAATTCTTCTATAGTATCATCTTCTACTAATAGGTTGTGTTTGTGAGGTTCCTTAAAAAACAATAAAAATGACCTATGACACTGTTGTTAGAATGTGATAATTTTCTACACTTCTTAATAGTGGTCCATAGAAAAAATAACTTATTTAATGAAAATAATCATTCTTGTGGAGAGAGCATTGGTGGATTGGAATATGAGATTTTTTTTCATAAACAACAGTATAAATTTTTTATTTATTTTTTTATTTATTAATAAACTACATAATATATTTGATGAAAAGTGATTTTCACCACATTCCAAATCACAAAGGGTAATCATTTCATAATTTTCATTATGTTTCTAAAATGACAAAATTATCCTCACCTTATTTCATCATGTTTATTTTGACCAAAAATTAAAAATATAGGATTTATCATTGATGTTTCATGTGAAGATCAACATGATTAAGGGAAAGGTTCATAAATTGGAATATTTCTATGGTTAAGCATAAATAAAGGATATGAATGATTTGAGATCCATATTAAAATAGAGAATGTAATGGTGCTTGAAAAATGAATAATTATATATTCATGAGTTTCTGTTATTGATTTTATATGTTGGTGATTAAACTATATGAACTCCTCCACTTAGAAATATTAGAATAAAATACTAGTAAAAAATCAGAATAAGATATATTTTCATAAAATATAAATGGAATTATTTTTGGACATACAAATTATGTATTAAATCATGTATCATAGTGTAAAAATGTATAAGACATGTGGAAAGTAATTGTAGTTCCCTATAAAAGAATGAGTAATGTCAAAAATAAAGGTACATCACTGAATATTAAAATATAGGTACCTTCAAAATGTATAGTGATGAAATAATTACGTAAATGAATGGTATATTAATTTTAATTCACAATAGTGTATTCATAGGATTGGGGTAATATCAAAGCTATACATAAAGTAATTTTTCCTTGTCATATGAACCCACCCAATGTATGGTCATAGATTTTTATATGGAATTAAAGTCTAATATTTTCGTAAAACCTCATATTAGTGGGGTAAGTAAATGTTTAATATTTATTAATTATTAATAATAAAATTCAATAAATTCTAGAAAATTTTGAAATATTTGGTTATAGAGATCTGTATAATTTGGCACTAAAGGACTTTTAATCATTTTTTACCAAAAAAATATATTTACATTTGGTTATAGTACATAAAAAAAGATCATAAAATAAGGGAAAAGTATGTGGATTTTGGAAGCTCAAGGAATGTGATTAAAGACATTTTAAATTTTCTTGTTCTGTCAAAATTAAATTGAAGCATTGTTAACTACATAGATAATTCCAATTGTAATATAATTATAGTTGTACACAATGGGGATCAAAAAAATATTAATCTAAAATTTCATCAATATTCAAGGGATAAAGAAAAATCTGATAATAATTCCAAAACTCATTGATGATGAATATTATATTAATTTTTTTTGAAATTATCTTGATTTATTAAAACATAAACTTCTTATGATTAAATAATCTAGAAGTGAAAAATATTATACATTGGTCCTCAGTTTCATTTTTAAATTTAAATTGAATTTCTTTTATTTATAAATAATTAAATCATGAATATAATATAGGTGAACTAATATTATAATAAAATCATTATATCTATATTATTTAATAATAAACATGTTTTAGTTCTTCCATGTCATCAATTTGATCATAATAGACTCTAATATTAAAGATAGATAAAAAAGAATCATGTATCTTACATTATATAAATTATCCCAGTTTATATATTTAATCATTCATAATATGCCCACTTGAATTTTAGGGACTGACATGAGTAAAAATCTTTGATTTAGGATTCATTTGTTTTTTAGTTATTTATTTTTCCATATTTACCTAGGTTTATATCATAATATTTGAAAGAAATTTTTTTAAATTAATTAAATTTAATGAAAATAATTTAAAAATGAAAAATATGTTTAAAACTTTTTCATAAATAACATATAAGTGAGTATCTGAATTTTTAATTTCATCATTTTTTCTGAAACATTTGAATTAAACATACCTTTTGTGCTCAGAGAACACCTTGAAATAGTGTAATTATAGAAAAATGGAATATTAATATTCAAAAAGAAATCATAACTATGGTGAATGAATATATTCTTCTTACCTATTTTTGGGTAGGATATATTTATACATATTCACATATCATGAATAGAGTTTTAATTTTTCCTTTTATAAAAAAATATACATCATGATTTATAATATATTGAAATTGAAAAATGGAAACTTTATTGTTTTTAAATGTAACGGGAATATTGAGAATAGTAAATAAAACATTTTTCTGTATTTTCTAATGGATGGTGGAGGCTTATTTCATAGATGTTACTCAAATTATAAATATTAATGTTTTACTAATACAATTTCAAGGACAATTTAAGAATATATTCTTGTGATTTTTTATAAAAGTGATCCATTTTATTTTAATAACATTAAAATATATGATGATACTAATTATTTGAATAATATGTGGCTTTATTCATATAATGGTATTATTATTTTAAATATTAATGTTATAATAATCAATCATGTTCTAAATAATATGAAACTATGGACACTAAAACTATCATTACTTGATAGTATAGAACCTTAATGAACCATCCTGTATAAATTGTTATTGGAAACGCATATTATAAATATAGTGCTAGAAAAATATGCGAAGCTTATAGGATTATTCTTCATGAATATCCCCTTTTAAACCTAAGAGAGTATAAAAATACTCAAATGTGTAAAAATAAATAAGAAGGATGATCATTCTTCTTAAATATCCTAATTTCTTATATCTCTATAGATAGGGATAAATATATTTGTGATAAGTGATGATTTTGAATATGTTGATATGACCTTAAAAAATCTAGTAATAAGAACCAAATGGGTAAAAATAAATAAGAAGGATGTTCAATGTATTATTACTCAGAATAATTGAATTATGGTTACTAAGGTATATAGATAAAAGGAAGTAATACATTATAATGGAACCATTTCCTTATTTTTCAGGATTGGATCCAACATATTCCATTTTACATGTGTATCTCAAATATGAATATTAAATTTCACCATATAGAGATACAATCATCATTTTTATGGATATATAGTTGATGAATTTTAAGATGTGAAACCTCCATGTTTTGAAATCTATTATTTAACTGTTTTATATCATAATGATTCTTTATATGGTCATAAATAAGAACTAATCACCTTGCATGAAATCGTGAGTTTGTTTATTTTGAAAAATAGATTTTAAATAAGGTTGTATTCCTATGAATTCCAAAATAATATCCACCTTATTAAAATAGTTGTATGTTCTTGTATACTTATCCAAAATTTATATCTTATGGTTGTTATACCTAATCTATGTTTTCTAAAATGAGTTTTCAAGGTTGTTTATGAACATCTATTGATAGAAATTATAACACACCAACCCCAGAATCCCAAAGCCAGTACAGTATTCCATTATATTGGAATTATTTTGTGGAAGAAAATAATTACAGACTATAACATTAAAAAAAATTGAAAAGATGGATTTCGAATATAATTTCTATAGTACTTTGTAAAAATATAATAAAACATGCTACATAATAAACTGATATAAAATCCATCCTTCAAATCTTATTCAATGTTCTTTTATTCATAACATAGGGAATGAAACATAATAAGTGTGGGATAAAATTAGTTGTAAGGGTAAGTACAACTAAAAAATAATGAATAAATCTATATAGAAAAGTAAATAAATGGGTACACATTCCATAAAAATAACTATACAAGGAATAAATAATGTGTAATGTAAGAAACTGAAACACATGTGATAAATAAATAAAAAGATAATGAACAACATCCATATATATATACTGATGAAAAATCTCATGGAAAAGGAATAACTAAAAGAAAACAAGGAAAATTTCTTTCTTATTGGGTGTCATGTGTGAGGAACATGAAAACCTATTACAATGAAGACCTTTCATTAGACGGTTTCAATCACAGATAGAATCCCGTTTCATTTGGGGAAAAATTTTCTCATGACAACTTGTCGATGCATCGAGGAGTTATTTAATGTATGAGAACCACCCGTCATTTCCATAAAAAATAATTCCGCATACTGAATAATAAAAAAAACTAATATAGATTATCAAATAACTCTATTGTATGATAAATATGGATCTATCAATAATTGCTCAATTAATAAAATAACATTGAAAGTATTCACTTTATGAAAAAAGGTATACGGTTTAGGAAAAACTAATACCCATTTTATGATAATATGGATATCAACATAAAATTAAAATAAACATTTATTATAATAAACAAATATCTTCAAGGTAATGTAAAAAATAACTAAATGATGTGAGATTAAGAATATTGGAGGAGATTAATTTTTAAACATCTCAAAGTGTCCCAGACCACTTTGAAATATTTAAATAATGTTATTAAAAAAGGTATGAAATTAATTTAAGCTACTAATACCACATGAATAAGATAATTCATGATATGTTATATGAAAATTCTCAGTAGTAATAGAACACAAAAGTAGTAAGTAGATAATGTGACATTAATCTCACATATTTAATAATTGAGATGAAAATCCCCTACCATATCCTTATTTTAGTTGTGTGGTATTTAGCCTCATATAAAAGGGCTTAAAATATTTTATTGACTAATACCAGATCCAAAATAATGTTTTTAAAAGTATATATTAACTTATTATTATATTTTATTACTCGTTTGTTAACACTATTTCATTATGTTAACTGTTTTGCGTTTAAATTTCCTAGTTTTATAAAGTAAAATTTTCTTTGTTATTTTATTATTATTAAATGTATCATGGTTTCATAATATGAGTAACGTAAACCCTAAAAAATTATTATATATATTCTGTACATATGTATTTATAGTAGTCCAAAACATTTGGATATTAGAAATGAAGTGCACCATTCATGGAGATGGTAGGTCGTATCTATGCATGTTCCCTACTTCCATTTTTTATTGAATTAAAACAATTAAAAACATATGATAAATATTTAATGAATAATTTCTAGTGTTGTATTTATGTTATATATTTTTCCTATTTTTATTATAATCAACCGTTATATGATCCATGGATGGAATGAATGTTTCATATCGCATTGAGGGGGTGGTAGTCCACATTTTCTCAAATGGAATTATTGTATTTACACATGATGGTATAATAAAGGTATGTTATTATTAAAATTTACTAAATCATAAAGTCCTTATAAATGAAATATATATTATATATAAATAGAGTGTAAATTTTTGGGTCCACCTTCAGAGGCAGTAGAAAAAATTAAATAATCCTCATTTCTTGAGGCAGTACTTTACCGTACATAGAAACATTATGTTCATTACCCATTAGATAGTGGTGTGTATAAGTGTTGGTATAAATATACAAATAAAAACATTCTTGTATATTGGGGATACTGGAGTTGTTTCAAAAGGATATAATAATATGATTTTAGGGGTTGGGGAAAGGAAATCAAACTAGATATACTGAGAAAATACATTGCCTATTAATGAGGTGACATCATTTGGTTTAAGAAAAAGGAATTCATTGAAGGTATTATTCCCAAAGAGAGTATTCTAGGTATAGGGAAGGGATATTTTGAAGCCACATGGGTAGGTATTGGAAAATCATGGATGGTTATAGAGGTGTTAGGAATGGAGAGAGGTGGGGACCTTTAACAGGGAAGTGGGAGTGGCACTTTTGTAAATACCAAACAGTATTGAATATTAAGTGGTCTATATTTCTTAAATATCCTAGAAAATTTAAAAACAATGGATTAAATGATAATCAAGGTTGAAAAAACCTCATTCCCCAATAAATATGTGAATTTTATTAATTTGGTTCTTTAACATCTAAGATTCTAAAATTTTATCATTTTTGGTTTTTATTAAAGAATCTAGTTTTCTAATGATATTATTTGAGCCCTTAAGACTAAATTAAAGTGATATATTTTTTAAAAATATATATACACTAAATTATAAAAATTATATCTAATTAATAAAATTAATATCCAATTTTTTGTAAATTAATTTTAATACAAGAACATGTGACGCGCTAAAACGTTGTTTGAACCTGAACCTCATTAACTATGTATTTATATAATATGGGTCAATATATTAATAATATATGATAATTATTCCATTAATATACCACATTTAATATTTATTATCACTTAAAAATAAATTGGATGAATAATTTATTTTTATTTGTTTTAAATCATTTAATAAGATTTATTTATTGTAAAATAATAATAATGTATGTTTTGAAATTATTTATTTACTGTTAATTTTTAAATATAACTATAATATTTTCATTAAATTATATTAAGATTACTGATGTCAAACATCATATTTTAATATTCAAGAATAAATATCTTAAATAATTATGTCAATTAACTTCATTTTAAATATTTATTTTATCATTTATTTTATTTAATTAATTCCTAAATAATCACTATATTGGAATTTCATAAAAAAGTTAAGTAAATATATTATCTCTTAAAATATTGATAAATTATTATGATAAAAATTTATAATTTATCTTAAAATTGTATATATAGAATAAAATATGCTGATTTTTATATATCACAATATTTTATAAATGATAAAGGTATGGAAATTTCCCATTTTTCCTTCTTTCCATAATTACCCTTTTATATTGTGTACTTCTATTTAATAATATCCTAATAACCCATATATTTCAATCCATGTGGGGATGTGGTCAAATTATTGAAAAAAAAGGATTTTGGACAAGTGTCCATGTTATTTTGTTCCTTAATATTAAGGATTAGTCCCTTATAAATCTTAATCATAAATTAATAACTGTAATTAATTTTAATCACATTCAGTAATCATTATAGTCAAAAAAATAATTTGATCTTATTATACCAGAAATATCATCCTAACTACATCTTGATATGTCAGATTTTCAAAATTCAAATAACATAAGTAAGAAATTTAAGATAAATTATAATCCCCTAGATGGGGAAAAACAACATGTTTCTTAGGTGAAAAAACATACAAAATATTGTTATGTTTTTATATTCAATTTCAATGTGAATTTTTGATCAAATTAATTTTATTGTGTAAATATAGGTATAATTGATCCAATTTTACTCTAAAAAATATACAATATAAATTATCATTAATAATTATTTAAAAAAAATTCTATTTTTAAATAAATTGTAGTAATTTTCCCTATTCATAAAAAATGAGGTTTCATCGAAAAATCCCGAAAAATAAACCTAATCTAATTTCCACAATCTGGTTTCAAAAATTATATTTATTTTTAAAAATAAAATTTATAATATTTTTAAAATTTAGTTTTCAAATATTTTCTCTATTAAAATGTGGTAAAACTCAGTCTTTCATGTAACATAAGTTAATTACGTGTTCTATGTATCATAAGCATTAATTTTTGTATAAGGCATGCTAACCACAAAATTATATTTCTTCGAAAAGAAAATTATTTAAATTTCTTAGGGTGTCAAATAAAAATGGATTAAAAACATATTCAATATAGCACACAACAATTTGAGAGTGTTAGTTTTGCAAAAAATAAATTCATCTTAAAAAAGAACTATAATAGAAACCAAAAAATGGTAAAAAATTAGAAGAAAGTACTTATATAAGAATATAAGGATAATAATTTTGTTTTATTAAATAACATATATTACAATTTATTTTTTTACTTATGATTTTAATAGGATGGTGGGAATAATGAGAAGGATTTTTTGGCTCATCAAATGAAAATTATACACTTTTGTAAATTTTTATAGTTTAAAACCTAACCTTTTACACATCCTTGAAAAATATGATATTTTCATTTAATGAAATAACAAATTACATATTTAAAAATCAGGACTCCAATAATATTTTATCCTTATCAGCAATATTTACATTCATAAATTATTTAATAGATCTAGATGAGATATCATATTTCTTCATCATTTTATCTATTTGATTAACCAAAATGAAAACTACTTGATCTAGAAAAGTAAAATTCAAAATAATAAATTTATGATTAGAAATACATGATCATAGTAGAAAGTTATGAAATTTTAATACCCAAATTCTTTTAAAAGTGAAATAAATTTATTTTTAAAATAATTATTCTCTCTTCAACACATCATAATATCTTTCTACTGTGGGTATTGATGCTCTTCCCTTGCATTAACTTTATCTGAAAAACTCAAACAGTTTCGACAAATAATTTTCATATGAAAAACTATAATATAGATACCATTTCACTTATTATATGTCAAACCTGAACACCCATCTCTCTATTAAAATATATCTTTGATATTGAAAAAGCATTCAAGAATTTATAAATAACATATAAAAATTAAATTTTTTCCTAGAAATTGAAGAATTCCTTCAATTATTATAATCATAACATGAACTATTGTGTTCCCTAAATTGTTTTACTACCTCATCTTTAACAAATATCACGGTAGTATTGCCGTGGAATATGTTTGAGTACATTCTTCCAAATAAGAATAATCAGAATCCAGAAATTTATTTTTAGGTGCACAAATGTTTTTCCATCATCAACAAATTGAAGTGAATGATCTTCTAAATTTTCTTCTAATAGAGAATATAATAATTCCAGACGAATATTTAGTCACAATCACATTAATATTTCATTTTCATGGTCCTTTAAAAATAATATACTATCTGATACCCAATTTTACTTGTTTTTTCATCTAGTTGAGTACACCCAAGCTCTTTTATATGAATTTCCTCAAAAACATTGACGACATCCTTAAAAACATGCTCACATCATTATTCATCATAAAATCTAAAATGGAAACGTCAACTATTTCTCAAATAGAAATTGGATTATTTACTACTCTATATATAGAATATACATCCTTATCAACATGCAGATGTTCTTCACTTATTCTTGTTATTTAATAAGAATAACACCCCATTATATTTCTACTGAAGGCTCTTGAATGATTATTGTTAATTGAGTAACTCTTAATATCCTAAAATAGAAATTATATTCCATACAATTCCTCATTCTTATATTGATAGGGATTTTTTTCAAAACAAATATTCCCATCCTATAGCTATTTAGGTACTGTAGATCATTTAACTCAGGATTCAATAATGTATTATGTACCTTGCCTAGTTGGACTAGCTGATTCATGATTCTTTGACCCCTCTAAGCATTTTCTCTTGATTATTCTTCTTGATTAAAACTAACAAGAATCATATTATGTATAGTTATTATGTTGAAAAATAAATACACTATTAATATTCTAGTTGGAAATATATTGTTGTGATAAAATCTCAGTCCAGTTTGGTGGTCACCGATCGTAGATCCATTGTAAAGAAGAAGTGAAAAAAACCTCTCATAAGGGTTGGATTTCACTATAGAATCCATATAGAGCAATTATATATACACCATAATAGGAATCTGTTGATATTTTTCCTTATGGACCTCAACACAAAAATCCTAATGCATATATATGGCTAGTGGGTTTTCTTTAACTCATCTATCCTTTTACTATTACAGCTTTAATAAACAAGAAAAATAAATTTCTATCCGCTTCCAAATCCATCAAGGGAATATTTTTTTTTCAGAGGCTCCAGAAAGGAATGAAATTATGCATTTAATATTTTTTACTATATCCCCAATAATTCAAAAATTGAACCATATCAACAATTGAAAAAAATATTTTTTATTTACATCAAAAGTGATGAAAATTTGAATTTATCAAAAACTATGATGAACAAGCTTGTAAAATCATTTTATCTCATTCCCATTACATACATTGTATTTCATCAATCATAGATGATATATAGGCCTTGTAAAATAATAACCTTCGTTAGAATTAGGATATTTTCAAAAAGCCACCCAAAATGAAACAATTTCAGTTTTAGTGTATTCTATTATGAACTATTATATATTATCTATTTTAACCCACTTAGACAAGCTCATTTTCTACTATTTTCGTTTCCAATCACAATAATCAGAATATGTGTGGTTTTAAAACTATATTTTGAGATATTTTATGTTATACAGTGTTCAGATGGTAATATATTCAAAATTTATGAGAGATGGTTGTTTTACTTTTATAGTATTATGATAATTTTTTTCTTAATAAAAAAATATAGTTCAACAATAATTTATTTTTAAAATTGAAAAGAAAATTTCACAAAAATAATAACAAAAAATAAAATCATAATGAAATGAATTTAAAAAACATATATATAAAAAATAAAAAATATAAATTAATCAAATTAAAATACTAAAAAGTGATTAATAATAAAAAAAATTATATTATTAATATTAAATTATAATAAATACATATTAATAAAATAAAAATAATTTTATTTGGTGTGTCTTAGTGAAAATATTTTCATGGTTAAAATTAGTACATATAAATTTTAATGATGTATCCAAATTCTAGACATGATCAATTAGAAAATTATGTCTATGATCAACGTCCTTAGTTTTAGAGTGACTTGAATTATGTTTTTAAAATATTATTAGAACTAATTTTATCACATTAAATTGTTATATGATGGTATTTAATTCTACATTCCTAAATTTTGTCTTCAATATACAACACATATATATAGAAATTTCTAGAAGATATTTATTTTTCTTCATCTATTGAAAATGATTCCTAATTTTTTCAATGGACTATAAAATAATAAAATTCCCTAAAAAATGACTTCTACCAAATGTGTGTTTCAATCCAATATACACCCTATAATATCAGTATCTCAAAAAAAAAAACTAAGTTAAGATAATATGTTTTTGGTTAAGAAAATATGGAAAAATATTACCTTTTAAATATGTAAAGAATTTACTAAATAGAAATGATATTTTATTTTTTTGTTCTGAAGTTAATCTTTCACAAATGAAAATTGGAATAATATTTTATAGTATACTATTAATATGACACTTACAAAAAATCATATATTTTTATAACACATTTTCAATTGGTTATAAATTATTTTCAAAAATCATTTTTAAATTAGTAAACATGGTTGGTACATGAGAAATTATATTTTCAAGCTCAATATTTTTTGATTAAATAATATATTTAATTTTAATCAAAACCTTTATAAAATACTTTTGAAATATTTTATGACAATGAAACTAGTTCAATTCTCTAATAAAAATCATTTCTAATTCATTTTTCATAATATTTCAAAAATAATTTAAATGATTATATTATATTTTCAATAGATGAGGAAAAATAAATATCTTCTAGAAATTTCTATATATAGGTGTTGTATATTGAAGACAAAATTTAGGAATGTAGAATTAAATACCATCATATAACAATTTAATGTGATAAAATTAGTTCTAATAATATTTTAAAAACATAATTCAAGTCACTCTAAAACTAAGGACGTTGATCATAGACATAATTTTCTAATTGATCATGTCTAGAATTTGGATACCTCATTAAAATTTATATGTACTAATTTTAACCATGAAAATATTTTCACTAAGACACACCAAATATAATTATTTTTATTTTATTAATATGTATTTATTATAATTTAATATTAATAATATAATTTTTTTTATTATTAATCACTTTTTAGTATTTTAATTTGATTAATTTATATTTTTTATTTTTTATATATATGTTTTTTAAATTCATTTCATTATGATTTTATTTTTTGTTATTATTTTTGTGAAATTTTCTTTTCAATTTTAAAAATAAATTATTGTTGAACTATATTTTTTTATTAAGAAAAAAATTATCATAATACTATAAAAGTAAAACAACCATCTCTCATAAATTTTGAATATATTACCATCTGAACACTGTATAACATAAAATATCTCAAAATATAGTTTTAAAACCACACATATTCTGATTATTGTGATTGGAAAAGAAAATAGTAGAAAATGAGGTTGTCTAAGTGGGTTAAAATAGATAATATATAATAGTTCATAATAGAATACACTAAAACTGAAATTGTTTCATTTTGGGTGGCTTTTTGAAAATATCCTAATTCTAACGAAAGTTATTATTTTACAAGGCCTATATATCATCTATGATTGATGAAATACAATGTATGTAATGGGAATGAGATAAAATGATTTTACAAGCTTGTTCATCATAGTTTTTGATAAATTCAAATTTTCATCACTTTTGATGTAAATACAAAATATTTTTTTCAATTGTTGATATGGTTCAATTTTTGAATTATTGGGGATATAGTAAAAAATATTAAATGCATAATTTCATTCCTTTCTGGAGCCTCTGAAAAAAAAATATTCCCTTGATGGATTTGGAAGCGGATAGAAATTTATTTTTCTTGTTTATTAAAGCTGTAATAGTAAAAGGATAGATGAGTTAAAGAAAACCCACTAGCCATATATATGCATTAGGATTTTTGTGTTGAGGTCCATAATGAAAAATATCAACAGATTCCTATTATGGTTTATATATAATTGCTCTACATAGATTCTATAGTGAAATCCAACCCTTATGAGAGGTTTTTTTCACTTCTTCTTTACAATGGATCTACGATCGGTGACCACCAAACTGGACTGAGATTTTATCACAACAATATATTTCCAACTAGAATATTAATAGTGTATTTATTTTTCAACATAATAACTATACATAATATGATTCTTGTTAGTTTTAATCAAGAAGAATAATCAAGAGAAAATTCTTAGAGGGGTCAAAGAATCATGAATCAGCTAGTCCAACTAGGCAAGGTACATAATACATTATTGAATCCTGAGTTAAACGATCTACAGTACCTAAATAGCTATAGGATGGGAATATTTGTTTTGAAAAAAATCCCTATCAATATAAGAATGAGGAATTGTATGGAATATAATTTCTATTTTAGGATATTAAGAGTTACTCAATTAACAATAATCATTCAAGAGCCTTCAGTAGAAATATAATGGGGTGTTATTCTTATTAAATAACAAGAATAAGTGAAGAACATCTGCATGTTGATAAGGATGTATATTCTATATATAGAGTAGTAAATAATCCAATTTCTATTTGAGAAATAGTTGACGTTTCCATTTTAGATTTTATGATGAATAATGATGTGAGCATGTTTTTAAGGATGTCGTCAATGTTTTTGAGGAAATTCATATAAAAGAGCTTGGGTGTACTCAACTAGATGAAAAAACAAGTAAAATTGGGTATCAGATAGTATATTATTTTTAAAGGACCATGAAAATGAAATATTAATGTGGTTGTGACTAAATATTGGTCTGGAATTATTATATTCTCTATTAGAAGAAAATTTAGAAGATCATTCACTTCAATTTGTTGATGATGGAAAAACATTTGTGCACCTAAAAATAAATTTCTGGATTCTGATTATTCTTATTTGGAAGAATGTACTCAAACATATTCCACGGAAATACTACCGTGATATTTTTTAAAGATGAGGTAGTAAAACAATTTAGGGAACACAATAGTTCATGTTATGATTATAATAATTGAAGGAATTCTTCAATTTCTAGGAAAAAATTTAATTTTTATATGTTATTTATAAATTCTTGAATGCTTTTTCAATATCAAAGATATATTTTAATAGAGAGATGGGTGTTCAGGTTTGACATATAATAAGTGAAATGGTATCTATATTATAGTTTTTCATATGAAAATTATTTGTCGAAACTGTTTGAGTTTTTCAGATAAAGTTAATGCAAGGGAAGAGCATCAATACCCACAGTAGAAACATATTATGATGTGTTGAAGAGAGAATAATTATTTTAAAAATAAATTTATTTCACTTTTAAAAGAATTTGGGTATTAAAATGTCATAACTTTCTACTATGATCATGTATTTCTAATCATAAATTTATTATTTTGAATTTTACTTTTCTAGATCAAGTAGTTTTGATTTTGGTTAATCAAATAGATAAAATGATGAAGAAATATGATATCTCATCTAGATCTATTAAATAATTTATGAATGTAAATATTGTTGATAAGGATAAAATATTATTGGAGTCCTGATTTTTATATATGTAATTTGTTATTTCATTAAATGAAAATATCATATTTTTCAAGGATGTGTAAAAGGTTAGGTTTTAAACTATAAAAATTTACAAAAGTATATAATTTTCATTTGATGAGCCAAAAAATCCTTCTCATTATTCCCACCATCCTATTAAAATCATAAGTAAAAAAATAAATTGTAATATATGTTATTTAATAAAACAAAATTATTATCCTTATATTCTTATATAAGTACTTTCTTCTAATTTTTTACCATTTTTTGGTTTGTATTATAGTTCTTTTTTAAGATGAATTTATTTTTTGCAAAACTAACACTCTCCAATTGTTGTGTGCTATATTGAATATGTTTTTAATCCATTTTTATTTGACACCCTAAGAAATTTAAATAATTTTCTTTTCGAAGAAATATAATTTTGTGGTTAGCATGCCTTATACAAAAATTAATGCTTATGATACATAGAACACGTAATTAACTTATGTTACATGAAAGACTGAGTTTTACCACATTTTAATAGAGAAAATATCTGAAAACTAAATTTTAAAAATATTATAAATTTTATTTTTAAAAATAAATATAATTTTTGAAACCAGATTGTGGAAATTAGATTAGGTTTAATTTTCGGGATTTTTCGATGAAACCTCATTTTTTATGAATAGGGAAAATTACTACAATTTATTTAAAAATAGAATTTTTTTTAAATAATTATTAATGATAATTTATATTGTATATTTTTTAGAGTAAAATTGGATCAATTATACCTATATTTACACAATAAAATTAATTTGATCAAAAATTCACATTGAAATTGAATATAAAAACACAACAATATTTTGTATGTTTTTTCACCTAAGAAACATGTTGTTTTTCCCCATCTAGGGGATTATAATTTATCTTAAATTTCTTACTTATGTTATTTGAATTTTGAAAATCTGACATATCAAGATGTAGTTAGGATGATATTTCTGGTATAATAAGATCAAATTATTTTTTTGACTATAATGATTACTGAATGTGATTAAAATTAATTACAGTTATTAATTTATGATTAAGATTTATAAGGGACTAATCCTTAATATTAAGGAACAAAATAACATGGACACTTGTCCAAAATCCTTTTTTTCCAATAATTTGACCACATCCCCACATGGATTGAAATATATGGGTTATTAGGATATTATTAAATAGAAGTACACAATATAAAAGGGTAATTATGGAAAGAAGGAAAAATGGGAAATTTCCATACCTTTATCATTTATAAAATATTGTGATATATAAAAATCAGGATATTTTATTCTATATATACAATTTTAAGATAAATTATAAATTTTTATCATAATAATTTATCAATATTTTAAGAGATAATATATTTACTTAACTTTTTTATGAAATTCCAATATAGTGATTATTTAGGAATTAAATAAATAAAATAAATGATAAAATAAATATTTAAAATGAAGTTAATTGACATAATTATTTAAGATATTTATTCTTGAATATTAAAATATGATGTTTGACATCAGTAAACTTAATATAATTTAATGAAAATATTATAGTTATATTTAAAAATTAACAGTAAATAAATAATTTCAAAACATACATTATTATTATTTTACAATAAATAAATCTTATTAAATGATTTAAAACAAATAAAAATAAATTATTCATCCAATTTATTTTTAAGTGATAATAAATATTAAATGTGGTCTATTAATGGAATAATTATCATATATTATTAATATATTGACCCATATTATATAAATACATAGTTAATGAGGTTCAGGTTCAAACAACGTTTTAGCGCGTCACATATTCTTGTATTAAACTTAATTTACAAAAAATTGGATTTTAATTTTATTAATTAGATATAATTTTTATAATTTAGTGTATATATATTTTTAAAAAATATATCACTTTAATTTAGTCTTAAGGGCTCAAATAATATCATTAGAAAACTAGATTCTTTAATAAAAACCAAAAATGATAAAATTTTAGAATCTTAGATGTTAAAGAACCAAATTAATAAAATTCACATATTTATTGGGTAATGAGGTTTTTTCAACCTTGATTATCATTTAATCCATTGTTTTTAAATTTTCTAGGATATTTAAGAAATATAGACCACTTAATATTCAATACCGTTTGGTATTTACAAAAGTGCCACTCCCACTTCCCTGTTAAAGGTCCCCACCTCTCTCCATTCCTAACACCTCTATAACCATCCATGATTTTCCAATACCTACCCATGTGGATTCAAAATATCCCTTCCCTATACCTAGAATACTCTCTTTGGGAATAATACCTTCGATGAATTCCTTTTTCTTAAACAAAATGATGTCACCTCATTAATAGGCAATGTATTTTCTCAGTATATCTAGTTTGATTTCCTTTCCCCAACCCCTAAAATCATATTATTATATCCTTTTGAAACAACTCCAGTATCCCCAATATACAAGAATGTTTTTATTTGGATATTTATACCAACACTTATACACACCACTATCTAATGGGTAATGAACATAATGTTTCTATGTACGGTAAAGTACTGCCTCAAGAAATGAGGATTATTTAATTTTTTCTACTGCCTCTGAAGGTGGACCCAAAAATTTACACTCTATTTATATATAATATATATTTCATTTATAAGGACTTTATGATTTAGTAAATTTTAATAATAACATACCTTTATTATACCATCATGTGTAAATACAATAATTCCATTTGAGAAAATGTGGACTACCACCCCCTCAATGTGATATGAAACATTCATTCCATCCATGGATCATATAACGGTTGATTATAATAAAAATAGGAAAAATATATAACATAAATACAACACTAGAAATTATTCATTAAATATTTATCATATGTTTTTAATTGTTTTAATTCAATAAAAAATGGAAGTAGGGAACATGCATAGATACGACCTACCATCTCCATGAATGGTGCACTTCATTTCTAATATCCAAATGTTTTGGACTACTATAAATACATATGTACAGAATATATATAATAATTTTTTAGGGTTTACATTATTCATATTATGAAACCATGATACATTTAATAATAATAAAATAACAAAGAAAATTTTACTTTATAAAACTAGGAAATTTATACGCAAAACAGTTAACATAATGAAATAGTGTTAACAAACGAGTAATAAAATATAATAATAAGTTAATATATACTTTTAAAAACATTATTTTGGATCTGGTATTAGTCAATAAAATATTTTAAGCCCTTTTATATGAGGCTAAATACCACACAACTAAAATAAGGATATGGTAGGGGATTTTCATCTCAATTATTAAATATGTGAGATTAATGTCACATTATCTACTTACTACTTTTGTGTTCTATTACTACTGAGAATTTTCATATAACATATCATGAATTATCTTATTCATGTGGTATTAGTAGCTTAAATTAATTTCATACCTTTTTTAATAACATTATTTAAATATTTCAAAGTGGTCTGGGACACTTTGAGATGTTTAAAAATTAATCTCCTCCAATATTCTTAATCTCACATCATTTAGTTATTTTTTACATTACCTTGAAGATATTTGTTTATTATAATAAATGATTATTTTAATTTTATGTTGATATCCATATTATCATAAAATGGGTATTAGTTTTTCCTAAACCGTATACCATTTTTCATAAAGTGAATACTTTCAATGTTATTTTATTAATTGAGCAATTATTGATAGATCCATATTTATCATACAATATAGTTATTTGATAATCTATATTAGTTATTTTGATTATTCAGTATGAGGAATTATTTTTTATGGCAATGACGGGTGGTTCTCATACATTAAATAACTCCTCGATGCATCGACAAGTTGTCATGAGAAAATTTTTCCCCAAATGAAACGGGATTCTATCTGTGATTGAAACCGTCTAATGAAAGGTCTTCATTGTAATAGGTTTTCATGTTCCTCACACATGACACCCAATAAGAAAGAAATTTTCCTTGTTTTCTTTTAGTTATTCCTTTTCCATGAGATTTTTTATCAGTATATATATATGGATGTTGTTCATTATCTTTTTATTTATTTATCACATGTGTTTCAGTTTCTTACATTACACATTATTTATTCCTTGTATAGTTATTTTTATGGAATGTGTACCCATTTATTTACTTTTCTATATAGATTTATTCATTATTTTTTAGTTGTACTTACCCTTACAACTAATTTTATCCCACACTTATTATGTTTCATTCCCTATGTTATGAATAAAAGAACATTGAATAAGATTTGAAGGATGGATTTTATATCAGTTTATTATGTAGCATGTTTTATTATATTTTTACAAAGTACTATAGAAATTATATTCGAAATCCATCTTTTCAATTTTGTTTAATGTTATAGTCTGTAATTATTTTCTTCCACAAAATAATTCCAATATAATGGAATACTATACTGGCTTTGGGATTCTGGGGTTGGTGTGTTATAATTTCTATCAATGGATGTTCATAAACAACCTTGAAAACTCAGTTTAGAAAACATAGATTAGGTATAACAACCATAAGATATAAATTTTGGATAAGTATACAAGAACATACAACTATTTTAATAAGGTAGATATTATTTTGGAATTCATAGGAATACAACCTTATCTAGGTACTACAAGTGGACATGGTTCTGGCATAGATGTACCTAAGAGTAACAACTTTGATAATGTGTTCTAGGGTTGACTCTAGGTAACCTATTACACAACAACGAGCCTTATTGTTAACCTAGTTTTAAACTCCTTGGGGATATTATTTGGATGATACACATTTTATTTACCTACCATTTAGAATTATTTAAAAGCAATGACTTCCCCAATGTAGCGAATGTTTATGGTTTATGGATTTATCATGTGTAAATTTTTCATAATTATTGTACCAAAATGAGATTTATACAAAGACCATAACCTTATAATAATGTCCAGTATATTATATTGTTTATAAATGATGCCTTATGGATGGAATGGGATCTATACTAGTGCATGTGATGTAATGGTTAATAAACATCATATCATTCATGGTCTCCATAAATAATTTCTAAGGGAGATAGTATCCCATGTACTGTCATTATATGAGAAAATAATATCATATGTTAGCGAGATAGTAATGAATTATCTTAGTAGTATGAATTTTAAGGGAAGAATAGGATGATAATGAAAGAGACAGATACAGGGAGGAATGGAAAGAATGATTTTCACACCTGTGATAATTGTGGAATGAATCACCTAGGTAAATTATTTGAGGGAATGAGAGTTTGTTATAATTGTGGATAAAAAGGTCACTATGTTCGGGATTGCAAGGTTATGAAAACATTTTCAAATGTATAATGCTTCCACTAGAAGGAGAAGATACACTATGCTGGTCAATGTCCCATGAGTCAGAGGAATCTCCCCCAAATGATGCAATTGGATAGTGATAACGTTAGATATTTACACAGATAAAAAGGAATGATTAATATTCTTGTTCAAGAATTATTTCATTGGAATATTTTATCAGCGGTGTACAGGTTATAAAATTATGGAATATATTATAATTTTACATCAGTACTATTATTTTTAGGATTTGAGATAATATATTGAATGGTGCTAAGAAAATTTATTCATTAGAAAGTTACAATATTTGGAAAACTCATTCTTAAGGTAAATAAAAACATTAATGTATTCTTGATGATAATATAATGATGAATAAATGATTAAGTTGGATAAGTACTGACTAACTTTTAACTTATTCATTACTTGTCGACATGTGGGCTACACTATCATTAACAGAGTATAAAATAAATTAGAATTTAAAGAGTATATCCAATAACATGTTTCCTATATATGAAATAAGGAGGAATTAATTTTTCATGGTAATTTGAGTTATTACCATATATTAAGAGTATATATGATTATGTTATTAACATGTTTGGAATGTCCATTTTTTGAGATTCATCCTGTTGATTAAAGGCTGGTGATAAGGTCATTTTAGAAATTTAGTTCCTTTAATTTAGTGGGGATTGTATCATAATCTATTGGAAAAGTTAACTATTTATAATATGGTTTAAAACCATACCCTTTTAAGGATTGGAATATATTGGACCCAAAAACAACTTAATGAAAAAACACAAAAAATTAGTTTCTAGAGGAAATTAAAACCTGGAAATCCGAAACATAACTTAATTTACCCATGAAAAAGAGACGGTTTTCAAGAATAACATTTAGAGATCATTTCATAATTCATATAGTGAAGGTTTATAGTATCATAAGAAAATATCCCAGTTGTAACGTAAGGAACTTCAATGGTTATGGATGTAGATGAAATACACCATTATAATATTAGTTGATAAATTACATTGGAAAAATAAGAATGAAACATTTTTAAAAATTCATGAAAACATCCTGTAATTTATTTATTTAAAACGAATAATGTTTTTCTTTATAAAACATTTAAAATAATCATATAAAACAAAAATAGGGCCTCAAAAAATATATTTAATAGATTATATATCATTTGAAATAAAATATGGGTACGAAAAAACATTAATACATATTTATTAATAACTCAATCAATTGAAATACCCTTTAATATAAATAATTTCATTTTATTGTTAATAATTAACTTCTAAAAACTATTCCACAATTAAATTTTCTTAATAAAATAATTAAGAGTAAAAATAATTCAGAAAATTATTTTAATACATTATAAATATTATTCAAGAAAAATAATTTACATAATAGTGGGTGAAACCATAAACAAGTTTTTAGAAATAATATCTACTATATTATTAAAAGAAGAAGTTACATATCATATTCAAAATTAGTTTCTCTAAAAAGTGAAATTATATATATTTACAAAATTTACATAGACTTTTTAATATATCCTTGTGAATGATATAACACTCTTTTAGAGGAAATGTCTAGTGGAGGATTTAATTTTTTATTTGTAAAGGAAAAAAATATTAAAAAAATATTTTAAATTACCATTGTTAAAATAAACATCATAAAGGGAGAGAAAAATAATTCATTTTAAAATGGGTAAAGGTATGTTTCAATATCATTAGTTTAAAAAATATCTTATATCAAAATTATAGTGAGGAACATCATATGGAAAAGTTAATATTGATATTGATGAAATGGTTATCATTCACATATAGTGAGAGTTATTCTTAATATCATATAAATTATTGATGAATTTAACCAATTAATGTAACTACAAAAAATATAAAAGGAGGAATGGTGATATAATAACATCAGGAAACAAAATAAATCATTCTTTTAAATACATTGGAAAGGTGGAATAGTTAAGAATTATATAAATAAGTTGTGTAAAGAAAATTCCATATGACATAAGAAACATTTTAATAATTTCCCATAGTAAGATAAAAAAAAATTTGAACATAAAATACCTAAATAGAAGATAAATTATCATATTATTTATCAATTTATAGTATATACACCATATAATTAAAATTTTATTTATATTATAAATCATATCTTGAAGAAAAAAAATTGAGATGAAATACCATTAACTTGTGATCCTACATAATATAATATGATATAAGTTGATGTACAATAAAAATAAACATCCATAATATATATTTTAGAACATTTTAATATCTATTATCATGTAAAAATTTCGTTTATATTAATTGATAATTAGACATAACATAGTTAGTTAAATTTTACCTTCACTATTAGAAGTCAATTATTTTAACTATTTCAAGAATGCAACAAAATGTCGATGCCAATTCCCTTTCATTGAAAAAATATTAATCATTCAATGATTATAAAAATTAATTTATTATATGATTTATATTGATTATAAATATATAGTTTCTTTCCTTGATAATTTTTTTTCATGATTCTGAATTATAGATTTATTGATGGGATATTCTTCGGTAAATTTTGACAAACCAGTATTGCAATGTTGATAATTCATTAAATATTAATATAACCATTATAGAACAAAAAATATATTGACATAAAAATATTATATTTTTCCATAAATTTAATCCTTAAAACCATCCAATTTTAGAGGTTATAGAAAATGTTGAACACCGTTCGATGCATGTGGTAGTTCACATGTACTTGTTGAATGATTTTTTGTTTTCTAAAAAACATGATAAATATGAAAAATATATTATCTTTTTAGAACAATTAGACAATATTAATATAATATTTATTCCATAATTACAAATTTATAATAAGGAATTTATGAAATGTTTTAATGAAAAAATATGTTTCTTCATTGTGGTGATATTCCACATGTACAAATGAATAAAGATCAAATGATTCTAAAGAAAAAGAATCAGATAAAGGTATTTGTTTAACCAATAAAGATAAAAACATATCTATAAATATAAAATATTTCATTAAACATTTTGTTATAGGATATGATTTTATTTAGGATAAAGATATATAAAAAAAATAAATAGACATTGATTTGTATGTACAATGAGAATTTGGTGTTTCCATTGAAGTAATTTTAGAAATATAGGATATAAGGACATTACATTGGATTAAGGTGAAAATAATGAAGGGGGGTGGATATATGCTATATATAAGATGAAATTGTTCTAGATGAATTTAAAATTGGAGTTTCTTTAAATTGGTATTGGATAATCGCCATTATAAGTGAGGAGAGTGTCATTTTCCAAAGAATTAAAAAGGTAGAGTCACTATTTCTGTGTCAAATTGACAAAGTACATGATTGAAATTGGGTGTCGGAAAGTGTGAAGTGAATAAAAATTAACTCACACATTTTTTAACATGTATTGAATTTCTGTTAAGTCTTTTAAACGTACATTTTTCACATTTACTATTTTTAGTTTTTACGGTGGTAAAAAATTGTTACCTTAGTAATTTACTTCTAATGCCTAATAGTAATGTTGTAATTATTACATTATTTTGAATTAATTATTTAATATATTAAATTTATTTTTTCAATTATAATATCAATTTTTGAGGGAAATCAATTTCAATATTTTTTCTATTTTATGCATAATAAGAAATTTAAAAAAAGTTCATTTGATTTTTTGTTATAAAATTTTCAATGTCTATTTTTTAAGACATTAATAAAATTATTATAAATAAATTTGAAGTGAAATTCTTATGAAATGAATAAAAAAATTTATTCTACCTTTTGATATTGTAATTAAATAAATCGGCAATAAAAGAATTATTATTATTGCAACATATTAATAATGTTTCAAAAGTATAAACATTGGTATTTTATATTAAATATTTTTTAAAAAATTATAAATTCATCTCCATTAATAAATATTAGATCATGAAATTTTTTATATATTTTCTTATGTGGGACATGCATTTTTCAACATTTATAAACAGAACTACTTTCGTAAAAACTATATTTTTAACATTTCACCTAAAAATTTAATTATATTAGAAAAATATGAAAAATTATCCTTTGGATAATTTTTACTATATAAATAAATAAAATTATTTTATTTTATAAAATTAAAATTTTAAAATTTATAAAATTATCTTTTAAATAAAAATAGAATATAAAAAAAACATTTTTATAAAAAATGGATTTTTCAAGGATGTAGTGTTCTTAATATTATTTTCAATCATTTTATAATTTTAATATGATCATTATGTTAGAATATATATATTAATAATTTAAAGTTGTAAAATAATTAAATATTGTAAGATATGAAACAATATAAACATACAATTACTTAAAAAAGAATTGTTCATTTTATTATTAATTTATATTAATTATTTATCATCTAAAGGTAGTAATTTTTTTTAGTAATATCATTTTATTTTCTATTGGTTTTATAATACTTATAATTTTCATAATATTATTCAATTAAAATATTGAAGCTCATATTATTTGATTATAGCATGTGTGGAAATCTAAAAAGCCATATTTTATTTATTTTATGGAATGATATGTAGTAAAATATTAAGATGTTCCATTATCCCATATAAATAAATTACATCATTTAAAATTTAATTTGTAATCATGATTGGCATTTTATGTATTGACTATAAGATATATCTAACACATCATTTTATTTCTAAAGTGATATTTACATTCCTATAATAGGAGACACATTAAAACCGTGAATCCCAAAAAAAGCTTCGTTAAGAGTTTCTTAGGAAATTAATTTCAAATATTATATTTCATGATCCCGTAACCAGAAATAATGAATCCATAATTCATATGATATTATCCAACATAATAAGAATAAATTATCTTATGGAAACACAAAAATATAATGTATTCTCTAGTGACATGTTAAATTTAACTAATGATAAATACTTTTCAACCATAATATAGTTAGATCTACCTATAAACTCTTAAGTTTTACTTAGTATTTATATTTTCATTTTATTATTAGGTTTTATAACATAAATTTGTAGGTTTTACATATTCAATTAATATTTAAATCTGATACAATAGTTCATGTATATAAAATAATCAAAAATTTCATATCCCTCGATGGTTTATATCCATCTTTGCATAAAAATTACCATTAATTATTCACAATGTGAAGATAGATTTGATTCTTATTTATCCTTCTTCAGGTTGGCCACCCCTACATGCCTGGATGGAACCACCACATAAAGTTTCCTATGTCTTAATATGGATGTATTTTTGTAACAACCTGAGATTTTATGAAAGATATTCTTTCAATTTCGTTGATGTCTTGTGTTGTACGCTACACCAAGATTACCTTGCGCTATACGCAACACCGTATTAGCTTGTAGTATACGCAACACTATTCTTGGATCATGTTCCACAAAATTTGGATAGTAGTTATTCTACGCATCATTGAGTGTTTATATATATATAAATATATTCAACGTATAAATGAAATATGGTTGGATTCTGTAATATTCAACAGTAATGGAGTCTTCCACTACACGCCACCCTGACTTGGCCTGTATTACACGCAATCGCGACCTTCCTTGATAGCGTGTGTAGTACGCAATAATGGGTTTCACTAAACAACGATATATTCTTATAATATTGTTATGGACTAGCCATTATGAATAGTATCAACTACATTTTGAGTTTTATGACATTATTATTCATCTTACACATTTTCTAGAACATGGTATGATAACAAAATAAAATTTTCAGGTAAAATCAGTATTTTTAAAAAAATGCAGTTTTTCCGCCTTTTGATGCGCACCCACTTTAAATATTGACATGTTTATAAGTTCAATTTGACAAAATAAAATTCTTCCTAGGAATTAGGACATAAAAATTTAATTTGTATAATTTTTTCATATTATTCTGATAACTTTCATATTTTGATGAATAGTAAAAACATACTATATTTTAATTAAAAACAACTTTCTTCATTGCAATAATTTATATGGATAGATTATCTTTTTAATTGGTTTTAAAGTTTAATTAGAATATATTTTTACCATTTAATACAATGTCGGTCCTTGGAATTAATTTCACTTTGAAATTGCACATAAACAAGTATCAATCTTTTGATAGTTATTTTTTCTTAAAAACATGTTATTTGTTTTGATAACGGGAATTACTTTTAAAATTAATTAATTCCACTTATATGTTTTTAATTTGGAAAAATATAAATCATTTTTGAATTAGGAATATCAAATATAACTTAGGCTGAATTTTTGGTATTTTTCTGAAAAACAACTATTTTTGATGAATAGTGAAAACACAGAGTTTTTGGTTAAAACCGACTTTTTATTTAAATAATCATTTATTTGATTTAAATTATTTTAGTTCAAAATAAATACATAATACTTATATAAGTTCAATGAAATTCATTGGAATCATTTTATAATAATTTTAGATTTATAAAAATTCTATTGAACTTTTCACCGTCTTTTACCCACCTCCTAGGAGCTTTTGCAATTGTTAATAAAACATAATTATACCGCTTCTGTGAGTTGAATTTCGAAAATCCGAGAGAAATGGTTAATATCAAGGAGTAAAATGTGGTTCAATTAGATAAAAATAATTTTTGGTGAATAGTAACTTTTTACTTTTATTTACCACAGTTAAAAGTAAATAGGGTAATTCAAGGTTAAAAGAATATTATAATAATTCAAAATAACCTTAACACTTGTCTAAACCTTATTGGATGAGTAATGGCCGACCGTGGTCATCCTTGGGTCGATTTTGGGACCCCATGGAGCCACTTATGAAATACAATGACACATTAGATTAATTAATTTAATGTAAAGAAAAAATTGGCATTAACAAAAATCCTTTAGTAATTAATTTTTATAAGGGGCTATATAAATTATCATTTCTACTATAAATATTCATTGGAAATATGAAACGATTTCCTACATATTGGGAGTTTTTTTATAATTCTTAGACATCAAATAAATTAAATTATTTATGACACAATAATGATGCAGTATTTACCTCATTAACAAATGATTTAAATAAATAAGATTATAATGATTAAAATATTATCCAAAACATGTCCAATTCCTATTATAAGACTTTATTTCGAATATGAGTCATCTTAGCATTGCCATTAATGTGTTTTGGACCTCTTTAAACGGAAGATAAGTTTATAATAAAATATTTTTTTCACACTTTCCTAAAGAGCCCCTCCCCTCCCTTATAAAAGGAGACCACTTATATGCAATTCCTCACACCTCTCAAGTCATTTGGCTCGTCCAAAAATTGCCCAAATAAGCTCCCAAAATCCCTATAATCCCCCTAGAAGCCTTACATTAGGAAGAATACACTCTAAGAAGTCCTTTTGGTTCAATCCAAATGAAGCTACCCAAATTAAAGGTAAAAGTTTCTCTTAAGTTGTTTTCTTTTATTCTACTTCTCCAACCCCTAAACTCTTTTTAATCCTTTATTTTGTGAAAAAACCTATATCCTCAAAATACTAGGATTTTTTATGAGAATTATTAGAACTAAACTTACACACACCTCCATCTAATGGATGAAGAACATAATGTTTCTGTGGATGGAAAACCAACGCCTCACGAAATGATGATTGTTCGATTCTCTCCTACCACCTCTGATAGTGGCCATTATGATGAAACTATATTTATATATGATATATATTATGTTTATTATTTCCTTATTCTTATTTATTTAACAATTATATCAAGCCTTTATGGTTTCCATAGTTGGTAAATACGATAATCTCATTTGAGGAAGTGCGGACTACCGCCCCCTCAAAGTGATGTGATTCGTTAATGACTTATGTGGAATGTATAAAGTATTGAGTTAATGATATTATATATGATATTATAGTGGAATTATAATATACCAATTCAATTAAAATAATAACTTGAAATGAAAGTAGCGTTCAAGCGTACGTACGGTTTACAGTCTCTATGAACGGTGCATTTCATTTCGTACCTCCATAGGTTATGTACTATTATAAATACATGTATATGTTGGATATATAATGAATATATATGATATATAAATAATTATTTGAATTCTGGATGTATGTAAATCATGATATAAGTAATAATAAAATCATGAAAAACAAGTCCAAACACGTACGATAAATAAGATGATTTTACCCAAAATGTTGCTTTAACATGGGATTTACAAAAGAACGGGTAATATAAAGTCATAAGTGAACCATATATGATACCATAAAAATGGATATTATTCTTTAATAAGTCAATGAAATTATTTAAATCATTATACCGGAGTTTCAGATACGTACAAAGCATATCTGACCTAAGGTAAGGGATAACTATTACAATCTCATTCTTATCCGAGATTATTATTCGTAAGTATTTACTGGGGTTATTTTTATCATCCATGGCCATGTTTTCTAAAAAAGTTTTCATAAAATGTTTACTATTATTTAATGAATTTTTAAAGTCATTTTTACCTTTTATTGACTTTTTACCACATTGTATGAATGGAATCTTTCCTTTGGTTACCATATAAGGTAATTTTTGACTTTTCCGACAAAAGTACAAGGATAATGTTATTTTTAACTTATTTGGTGTGAACGGAATTTTTACAGTTTCATAACCTCTCATTTTCAAGAAGCTTACTCTACACTATTTCATGAATATTTTAAAAAAAAATCCTTTTATTTTATAATTGCACAGAATTTTGTGAAAACAAAATGATTTTGAAGAATAAAGGATATTTTCCTCAAGAATTCATTTAAACTGTTTTATCAAAACCATTTTACATCTAAGATGAAATTATTTCATATGTGTATGTTTCAAGTATAATTTCTCCATTTTTTACATGGTTTGGTTCTTCTTATGATGAAATGATATCCATTTGTTTTATATGGATTATGTTATGATGGGATGATGTTTATGAAACCCATTCTTATTTTTTGGGTTATGATGAATGATTTATGTTTACGTTGTGGAACAAGTAAGAATAATTTCATTATGAGATAGGTGGGACCTATATCTCCCTCCAATGCATTGGGTAAAGATTTATATCTAATGAGATAGACATGGCTGGAATGGAAAGTAAATCTGGTTCAGTAATACAAGGTGGAACGACAAGTAAACCCATTTTAGTAAGGTACTTTGTCCACTAAGATGGTCTTGGCAGTAATGCCTTGGATACTATGTAAATCATATCATGTGTTTAATGTTTTTCCACAATTACATGTTTTATTACCATGCTATTTTATCATGATTAATGTTTCTTTATGATCTATGCCTTATGTACTGCCATATTTTATGTCATTGCTCAATATTTTGATGTTTAAATATTATGTTCATGTTTTTAAGTTCAAATGTATATGATTTGTTTTATTTTATCCATGATTACCCTTACTGAGCATTTGAGATCACCCTTTATATGTTTTATTTTCCCCAGATTATAAAGAAAGGTTTTAGGTAAGAAAAGAAAAGGGGAAGATCGTTATGGGAGATGTTGAAGATCATTCACCGCGATTAGAAGATTATTTTTCCGAGTTTCCAAAGACACTAAACTATTATGGTCCTTGTGTGTCTGTTTTTGTTATGTATTAATTATTCCACAAAATTAATGTAATGTCCATGTACGTCGAGCTTCGGGCCACTACAGTTGGTATCAAAGGAAAGGTTTAGTCAACCTTTGGAAACTAGGATGCGGGAACTTTAGTGAGATCCCTAGAGGTATTTCTAAGGTATATCTAGGGATGTCCCTAAGGATAAGTATAAGTATAGGTTATAGTCCTATAATTATGGTAACAATCTTAGAATTAAACCTAAGATGTTATATATTGAAGTTACTTCCCCTTTATTATGTTGTTTTACCTATGATGATTTTTTCCGCTCACAGAATTCTTTTTGTGTTTCAGTCAATGGAGGGAACCAGAAGGAATTCGGTTAGCATTGAATAGAATGGAAAAATTGGTGACTATGAGCAACAAAATTGTGTAATTCCTAGATATAATGGTATTGTGATTATGCCAAATCAGTCATCGCGATATATGATTAATAAGGTGAAATTTAGTGGTATTCTTAATTCATCAAATAAGAGGAAGATAGACTTTTATACATGTTCGCATGTTGAGGAGCATAAATAAAGGAAGATAGAGATTTATAAAGAAGGGAAGAAGAACCTTGAGGAATACCTCAAATGGAGGGGAAGATGTTATCTGTGTGGAGAGAAGGGTCATAGATTGACCGACTGTTATGGAGTTCAATGTCTTATCTGTGGAGAACATGGGCATTACCCAACTCAATTCTCTGACCTAAGAGGTTACTTCTAAATAAATAAAGGACTTATTCCATGACAATCATTTAAGATGATGGTTTGAAGTGTTTATGTATTGGTATTCAAGACTAATTTAGTTGAGGTACATTTATGGTATATTGGAATATCTATGTATTGGTCCATTGTGGTTTTCCATAAGAATATGGCATCAGTAACCATGAAAAGTGATTGAAATATTTTTGGAAATAGACGATATGCGCAAAATGATGGGATAAAGAGAAACTAATATGTTTGATAGTATTCCTGATCTCATGATTAATATAAGGACAAAAGTGATATCGTGGTTTGAGTATATAGAATTTTTGTATTTTGGTATGTGGAAAGTGTTAACTTTTAACTACATTCATGTTTTCACTAAGGTTCAATGTGTATTCATTTTTCAAGAGAATAAATAATTAAGGCCTTCGAATGTTTGTAATGTGACCAAAAAGACATATTTTATGACATATGGGGATAAATGTTGGTATTCAGATGCTTTTTGTATGACCTCTATGGTAATCATTTTCACTATAATATGAGTTTAGAAAGATGTATTTTGGATAAGCCTACAGATTAGAATGGATTATAAGATATTATTATTTAAGTATAGAACTTGTTTCTTGATATTATTTGTAGAATGTTTTAATAGTATAGTTTTTGAAAATGGACAACCCATAGGATGAGCAACAACCCATCGCGTCGGAAAAGGCTGTGGGAATCGAACCCACAACCGAAGTGCGACAGGCCTTTATTTCCTACCACTGTCCTATAGGAAGTCCCTGGTTAGTAGAAACTAGTTTTATTTTATTAAGCGGTATGATAGATGAAGTATAAGTCCATTTTTGGAACTATATACGAATAATATCACCATAGATGGACTTATGTATATAACTTTTTCTAACCTTGTGTTTGAGATATATAGAATGACCTATCATTCTATAGCATGATCTACTAACACTTCATGGAAAACTAATTCAACTTCATTTATTTAATAGATGAAGTGGAAATTGTTCAAGACACGAACAACAATGAGATTGTTCCAAAATGAAGTAATAATTTCTTTAAATTCAAAAATTATTCAACATTAGGGAAATGATCTTGAAAACCAAAAATGTTGTCCTAGTGCCTTCATATCTGATGAATCAGACGGTACCTTAGATCATCACAAATTTTTGTCTTTGTGATTGATGGCTTTTTCATTTTCATGTTCTCTACCACTCTCCATTAGAACATGATGGTTAGATTTTTCTTCCATATCTATATTTTCACTTATGTTCTCCTATATGGAACCCCAGTGATGAGTTACTTTGGATAATTGTTAAATTTGATAGCTTAGTTTTTAAAATCATGTTTTAGCATTCCTTTTTACGACGTGGGTTTCTATGAATAGTAAAAGATTTATAACCCTGGCGAATTTCAAGGGGAAATTCATTTTAAGGGGGGTAGAATGTAACAACCCAAGATATTATGAAAAATATTCTTTTAATTTCATTGCTGTATTGTGTTTTACGCTACACCAAGATTACCTTGCGCTATATGCAACACCATATTAGTTTGCAGTATACACAACACTACTCTTGGATCATGTTACGCACAATTTGGATAGTAGTTATTCTACGCATAATTGAGTGTTTATATATATATATAAATATTCAATGTATAAATGAAATATGGTTGGATTCTGTTATACGCAACAACAAAGGAGTCTTGCACTACACGCCACCCCGACTTGGCTTGCATTACACACAATCATGACCTTCCTCGATAGCGTGTGTAGTACGCAATACCGAGTTTCACTAAACAACGATATATTCTTAAAATATTATTATGGACTACCCGTTATGAATTGTATCAACTAAATTTTGAAATTTATAACATTATTATCCATCTTACAAATTTTCTAGAACATGGTATGAGAACAAAATAAATTTTTCGGGTAAAATAAGTATTTTTTAAAAAAATGCAGTTTTACCGCCTTTTGATGGCGTTCCAACTTTAAATATTGATTTTGACATGTTTATAAGTTCAATTCGAAAAAATAAAATTCTTCCTTGGAGTCAGGATATACAAATTTAATTTCGATAAATTTTTCATATTATTCTGATAACTTTCATATTTTGATGAATAGTAAAACCACGCTATATTTTAATTAAAAAAAACTTTTTTCATCACAATAATTTATCTGGATAGATTATCTTTTTAATTGGTTTTAAAGTGTAATTAGAATATGTTTTTACCATTTAATACAATGTTGGTCATTGGAATTAATTTCACTTTGAAATTGGACATAAACATGTATCAATCTTTTGGTAGTTTTGGTTTTTTAAAGACATGTTATTTGTTTTGATAACGGGAATTAATTTTAAAATTAATTAATTACACTTCTATGTTTTGAATTTGGAAAAATAGACATCATTTTTGAATTCGGAATATCAAATATAGCTTAGGCTGAATTTTTGGTATTTTTCTGAAAAACGTCAATTTTTGATGAATAGTGAAAACATTGAGTTTTTGGTTAAAACCGACTTTTTATTTAAATAGTAATTTATTTGATTTCAATTATTTTAGGTCAAAATAGATACATAAAACTTATATAAGTTCAATTAAATTCATAGGAATCATTTTATAATAATTTTAGATTTATAAAAATTGTATTGAACTTTTCTCCGTCTTTTACCCAAATCCTAGGAGCTTTTACAATTGTTCATAAAACTTAATTTTACCGCTTCTGTGAGTTGGATTTCTAAAATCCGAGATACACGGTTAATAACAAGGAGTAAAATGTGGTTCAATTAGATAAAAATAATTTTTGGCGAATAGTAACTTTTTATTTTTATTTACCACGGTTAAAAGTAAATAGGGTAATTCAAGGTTAAAAGAATATTATAATAATTTAAAATTACCATAACACTTAGAAAAACATTATTTGATGAGTAATGGCAGACCATGGGCATCCTTGGGTATATTTTGGGATTCCATGGAGCTACTTATGAAAGAAAATGACACATTAAATTAATTAATTTAATGTAAAGACAAAATTGGAATTAACAAAAATCCTTTAATAATTAATTTTTATAAGGGTCTATATAAATTATTTTTTAGACTATAAATATTCATTGGAAATATAAAAATATTTAATATTTGTTGGTATTTTTTTATAATTTTTAGACATCAAATAAATTAAATTATTTATGACACAATAATGATGCAGTATTTACCTCATTAATAAATGATTTAAATAAATAAGATTATAATGATTAAAATATTATCCAAAACCTATCCAATTCCAATTGTATTGTTATATTTCGAATATGGGTCATCTTATATTCTACATTAATGTGTTTTGGACCTCTTGAAACCGAAGATAAGTTTATAATAAAATAATGTTTTCAAACTTTCCTAAAGAGCCCCTCCTCTCCCTTATAAAAGGAGACAACTTCTATGCAATTCCTCACACCTCTAAAGACTTTTGGCTCGTCAAAACACTGCCCAAATAAGCTACCAACACCCATATTCTCCCCCTAGAAACCTTAAATTAGGCATAAGACACTCCAAGAAGACCTATTGGTTCAATCCAAAGGAAGTTACCCAAATTAAAGGTAATAGTTTCTCTTAAGTTGTTTTCTTTTATTCTACTTCTCCAACCCATAAAATCTTTTTAATCCTATATTTTGTGACAAAAACAGTATCCTAAAAATAATAGGATGTTTTTATGAGGAGGATTAGAACTACACTTACATACACCTCCATCTAATGGATGATGAACATAATGTTTCTGTGGATGGGAAACTAATGCCTCACGAAACGATGATTGTTCGATATTCTCCTACCACCTCTCATGGTGGACATTATGATGGAACTGTATTTATATATGATATATATTATGTTTATGATTTCCTTATACTTCTTTACTTCCCAATTATATCAAGCCTTTATGGTTTCATAGTTGGTAAATATGATAATCTCATTCGAGGAAGTGAGGACTACCGTCCCCTTGAAGTGATGTGATTCGTTAATTCCTTATATGGAATGTATAATGGATGGAGTTAATGATATTATATATGATATTATACTGTAATTATAATATAACTATTCCATTAAAATAATAAATTGTAATTAAATTAGCGTTCATGCGTATGTACGGTTTACCATCTCCATGAACGGTGCATTTCATTTCTTACCTCCATATGTTATGTACTATTATAAATACATGTATATGCTTGATATATAATGAATATATATGATATATAAATCATGATTTACATTCTTGAATTAAGTAAATAATGATATAAGTAATAATAAAATCAAGAACAACAAGTCCAAACATATACGATAAATAAGATGATTTTACCCAAAATGTTGCTTTAACATGGGATTTAAAAAAGAATGGGTAATATAAAGTCATAAGTGAACCATATATGATATCATAACAATTAATATGATTCTGTAATAAGTCAATGACATTATTTAAATCATTATACATGAGGTTCAGATACGTACGATTCATATCAGACCTAAGGTAAGGGATAACTATTCCAATCTCATTCTTATCCGAGATTGTTATTCGTAAGTATTTATTGTGGTTATTGTTATCATCCATGACCATGTTTTCTAAAAATGTTTTCATAAAATGTTTACTATTATTACATGAATGTTTAAAGTCATCTTTACCCTTTATTGACTTTTTCCCACATTTTATGAACGGAATCATTCCTTTGGTTACCATATAAGGTACGTTTTGACTTTTCCGACAAAAGTACGAGGAGAATGTTATTTTTAACTTATTCTGCGTGAACGGAATTTTTACGGTTTCATAACGCCTCATTTTCAAGAAGTTGTCTCTACAAGATTTCATGAATATTTTAAACACAATCCTTTTCTTTTAAAATTTCATGGAATTTTGTGAAAAGAAAATGATATTGAAGAAGAAAGGATATTTTCCTCAACAATTCATTTTAACTATTTTATCAAAACCATGTTCCATCTAAGATGACATTATTTCATATGTGTATGTTTCAAGTATAATTTATCCATTATTTACATTGTTTGATTCTTCTTATGATGAAATGATATCCATTTGTTTTATATGGATTATGTTATGATGGGATGATGTTTATGAAACCCATTCTTATTCTTTGGGTTATGATGAATGATTTATGTTTATGTTGTGGAAAAAGTAAGAATGATTTCATTATGTGATGTGTGGGACCTATATCTCCTTCCAATGCATTGGGTAAAGATTTATATCTCATGAGATAGACATGGATGGAACGTAAAGTAAATCTGGTTCAATAATACAAGGTTGGAATGACATGTAAAACCAGTTCAGTAAGGGACTTTGTCCACTAAGATAGTCTTGGAAGCAATCCCTTGGCTACTATGGAAATCATATCATGTACTTAATGTTTTTCCAAAATTACATGTTTTATTCCCATTCTATTTTATCATGATTAATGTTTATTTATGATCTATGCCTTATGTACTTCCATGTTTTATGTCATTGCTCAAGATTTTGATGTTTAAACATTATGATCATGTTTTTAAGTTCAAATGTATATGATTTTTTTTATTTTATCCATGCTTACCCTTACTGAGCATTTGAGCTCACCCTTTATATGTTTTCTTTTCCCCAGGATATAAATAAATGTTTAGGTAAGAAAAGGAAAGCGGAAGATCTTTTTGGGAGATGTTGAAGATCTTTCAGCACGATTAGAAGATTATTTTTCAGAGTTTACAAAGACACTAAACTATTATGGTCTTTGTGTGTCTATTTTTGTTATATATTAAGTATTCCACAAATTTAATGTAATGTCCATGTACGTCAATCTTCGGGTCTCTACAATTTTATTATAAAACAACATATTAAAACCTAATAAAAAATAATGATTTTATCTGATACAAATACTTATCACATAATCATGTCCCAGAGGGGTTTTGATGATATTTATATTAATGCAATATCAAAATATGAAACATTTAATCCCATATACAGCTAAACCATGATCCAATACTAGATTAGGTTCCCATACCTATATGCATAGATGTGATTCTAAAAACATATTCTTTACATATATGGATTGATACCAATTGAGACAAATGAAGGTGAACATATCATTATATTATATAAATTTTCTTTGTTAAAAATTATATCTCCCAAATAATCTCACAATCCCTAGAATAAAAATTATAGTTTCTTTGAGAATCATCTATTTTATAAATTTATTTTAGAATTATTGTTAATATTTATCCATATTTGAACTAAATAAGGATCAATACAACTATACCCAAAAGGTTTACTCATCATTATAACATGGGAAATAGAAACATTAAAATTGGGTGATCTAAATTTCTCATTAATGTTGCAATACCATATGTAATCCACTAAACGGTGACCTATTAGTATTGGTGAGATAACCTCAAGTGTTCCTCCCTATATGACATAGTCTTCTAACTTGAAGCTTGGTCATAGGTAGTGTTTGTGGGGAGAATATTCCCTCTTGATCAGAGTATATAATAGTTTTAAATAATAATGGAAATCATTATTATCACAATAAATAATTAATAGTGTAGTAGTAATAAATTTTCAAAATGTTCCCAACAAGTTTAAGCCAAAAAAAATCGAAACAAAATTACGATCATTTCACGATTCTTTTAAAAAAGGGAGGTACACATGACATAGGGGCTATGAATATGCTTCGTGTTAAATAAATTATGTATATTATAAACACTTCCTCCAATAGAATCCTGAGTATAGGCATGGTCCTCTACTCTAATACATGATCAGAGTAAAAAAAATCAATCATCAGAAGCTAAGGGCATCCCTTTTTCATCACCTGCAATTAGGAAGCCTATTTAGTTTCCTTGGGTGTCCCAAAAAAACTGTGAGATATACAATGTAGTCCACATTTAACATTTTCTTGGGCATTAAATTTTTTTAATAAAATTATCATTTTGTATGTAATGTTGAATGAAAGGAAATAAATAAATGAACATATCAATCCAGGTTACTCATGTGACACATGGTATAAACTAATAACTTCATCATAATATGGATTTAATTGAACCAGGGTCAAAATGTAAAAATATAGTATACTACAGTAATGTATGTAAATATAAATAAATATTTTCTATTTACTTTATTACATGTATGGAATGAATATCATGGGTATCATTTTTGTTAAATGAAAACTTGAAACCAAACCAATAATGTTATTTATAATGGAGGATACATCCTTAAACATATATAAATCCATCATTATATTATAATTAAAAGGAATATTATTCCCCTATATGGTGATCTGTATCTTAGAATCCCAATTATTATTCCAAAATAACTATAAGTATCTATCAATGTAAGAGAACATCCAAGGAAATTTATAAGAGGACTCCCAAGTATCACACTCATCATGGTGTAAAGGAATATAAATATAATTTCATCCATTTGATTCTACATATGTATCCGAGTATCTATAAATGAATTGTATAAAAACAATTCCAACAGAGCCCATCCAATGAAATCCGCTAGGAAATCTGGAGTTGTTCACGGGTAGAGTGTTTAAGGAATAATTCCTCCAATATCATCAAATATATTCTATTAAATAAACCAATTATTTATCTTGGTACAATGATATTCATTTATAAATTTCTATTTAGAAATCAATGAGGCCATTCATAGTGTTTTTAAGTTGGGATCACTTTTTTCCCTTAGCTACGTTTGGGTTTACCAAGAATGACATTCATACCATTTAAGGAATGTAGCATAATAATTACAATGGAAATTCTGGCCACTCAATTATTTGTATAATTTAATTTAGAAGGATTAATTAGGAATTAAAATATAGTAAACCATTGGGGGTTTCTCATGTCTAGGTGGTCCCCTTGTGATGCTAATTCATGAGTTTCAAGAACTATGTTACAGATGGATTTATAATTTAATATAATTTATTTAACATTTAAGATTAATCAATAGGTGATTCTGATATGTAGAAAAACAAATAATGATAAATATTATTTTAATTTTATATAAAATAACTATACCACATACCTTAGGATGGAAGGTGACCACTCTTCCATTATCAGCCTTTGAAATGATATAGAAGATAACAAAATGGAAGAATGACCAAATATTCATAAATGGAGTATATTGTCTAACAAAAATATATATCCATATATGGTGTTAGAATCTAATAAAAGAATTATACAGGTCAAATAGATTATATACATGCTTGCAATGTGAAAAATGCTGACTCAATGAGTGTCTGTATGAGGATAGAATATGGATTCCAAGGATAGGAATTGGATGTGCATCATGAGGGGGTAGTTCCTGTGTCCAAGAATATGGGTGAGAAAAAAGGAATCAAAGTGGTTATTCCCATTTAAAACCCTTGAAAAAATTCATGATTAATATATTTTACTTATCGTGTAATGCATGGGGTTTTTATCCTCCTAGAAAAATGTATTCACATCTTTCATAGTGTATTTCCAAACTATTACATGACATGAATTGAATTCACAAAATATATTTTATTCATGGTGTGCGTTAAATGCATGACCTGAAAACTCATGGGATTATACATATTAATAAACATCCTATATTTAATACACATCATGAATTAAATTTAATTCATTTATTTATTCTCTATCAAATATTTTTCTTTCTGCACCCTTAATCCCATATTTAACCAATAAGAATAAAGGCATGGTTTTCAATGACTGTGAAATAGTGTAAAAAATGAGGGTTTTATAAAAATTAATGAATATATATCCCTATAAAATATTAGTATTTTATAACCTTCCCTCCTTAAAACATCTAAAATAAATGATTTTATTTCAAGGATAGTAAAACATAATTTGAGAGAGGTTCTTGCCACTAAGATTTTAAAAATTCCAATCTGACACCAGTCTCACTCTACACACAACTGTGATGGAATAACACACATAACATAGAAATTAACCTACATAAAAGGACATTCATGCTCAAATCAATTATACATGTAGTATGTTACTCAATAGATGCATCTTCTCCCACTATAATATCTTCAAGATCAAATGAATGAGAATTGTCGGCATGGTAATGATATAGATATGATATATGGAAGACATTATTCAAATCCCAATACCATTGAGGTAGAGATAACATAAAGGATACTGACTCAACTCCCTCTATAATCATAAAAATCCCTTTCCACATTTCTGAATCTGTATATGACCCAATCAAGGATAAAATTGCAGAAATACCTTATATCCCACCTAGAACTCTTATGTTTGATTGTGAAAACTGGTATAACACAAATTCCTAGAGCAATAATTATCTATATTATTCTAAATTTTATTAACCATCTATGACATCTTATTAACAAGATAAGGTTTCTTTAGTTCTACCTTTCCTACCACCAACCAATGTTGGGGTGAATGAAATGACCTAATATAAAGTGCCTCATAAAGAGATATATGTATAATACATTGGAAGATTTTATTGTAGGAAAAATCAATGATAGATATATGGTTTTCCCATTAACATTTGAAAATTATGACACGTGACCAAAAAAATTATTTATAATACTTGTATTGTATGCTAGGACTGACCACCAGTCTAATAGTCATACGTTGTACTCAAAATAACTTATCAACCTAATATTTTTACAACTGTTTCAATAACAATGATGTAAATAAATATTCTCTATATGATACAATCAAATAGGGATCATAATGAAGGATTAAAATATCCCAAATATAATGCCTCCCAATTATTTCAATAAAGAAAGTATATTGGATAGGTAGGATGTGTGCAACTATTGTCAACATGTCAATGACCACCCATAACATGTCACTGTCTCAATCAAATCTGGGAAAACTCATCAAGAAATCCAAGGGGTCATCATCCCTTTTCCAACTAGAAATAACTAGAGGCTATAAATACCTTGCAGAGTGCTTGTGCTATAACTTCACCTATTGATAGTTCCAACAACGAGTGGTAAAACCTGAAATCTATGTCATAATATTTATCCACCACAATTGAATACACATGTCTTGATACATATTCGTAATCCCATAGAATACTTCCTAAATAATTTCATGATTTACCACATCATTTATTCTCTTATTCTTGAAGTAACCCATACACATCAGTGACAGTGTAGAATTTCAACATTATCGATAGACCAACAAGGTGGTGGTTCCCCTCCTAAATCACCTTCCCATAGGACTAATCCTTCTAGATCTAAAATTTCATTAATATATACCCATTAAAAAACAAAGGATTTCATAACAAAGCTACCAATAAAGTATTCCCATGATATTCCAGAACCTTCATTTGCATCTCTGAAAACAAATCCATAAGCTACCACTTTATCGCAACCAGGCCCTAACTAGGGATTGATTCATAACTACCCATATACCACCTCCATAGGCCGGATGTGAAAACATGCGATGCATGTAATATCCTAAATGGAATTAATTTTCTTCATTTACATGTAGGCACACAGCAGTGTATCTCAAAACAAAAATGTAGTGGAAAAATATCTGAAAGATAAAATAGATAGAAATTAAAATAAGCATGAAATCCCTCTACGATTTACAAGAATAAAATAATTTAAGTTGAAAAGTAAAGTTGAAAAATACATTCCCGTCAATAAATTTGTCCCATCCTGATAGAACAGAAAAATAAAAATCAGAGATAACCTATCTCTTAATATCCAATATGAGACCACCATAGGATGCCCAATTTAATAGGTATCCCAAAGCTCATATGAATTAACCACTGATCTATCCATTATATAAATAATACGTGAAACATTTGGGAAAATACTATAGAGGTGTGATTATATGCATACCTAGTAGTACGTTTTGAAATCATGTGCCAGTAAGAGATAAAATAGGAATAGAAATATTGTTGATGGTAAACTGTATGAAGCTCAACCAATGAAAAGGAGTGATTAATGTAACAACCCGATATTTTATGAGAATTATTATTTTTAATTTCATTGATTTATTGTATTGTACGATACACCAAAATGGGCTTGCACTACATGCATCCCTGACTTGGCTTGCATTACACGAAATCACAACCTTCCTCGATAGCGTGTGTAGTACGCAATACCGGGTTTCACTAAACAATGATATATTGTTATAATATTATTATGGACTAGCCATTATGAATAGTATTAACTAAAATTTGAAATTTATAACATTATTATTTATCTTACACATTTTCTAGAACATGGTAAGAGAAAAAAATAAATTTTTTGGGTAAAATAAGTATTTTTCAAAAAATGCACTTTTGCCAACTTTTGATGGCGTACCTACATTAAATCTAGTTTTTGACATGTTTATAAGTTCAATTTGACAAAATATAATTCTTGTTTGGTATTAAGATATAAAAATTTACTTCGGATAAATTTTTCATATTATTATGATAACATTCATATTTTAATGAATAGTAAAAACAGTAATATATTTTAATTAAAAACAACTTTTTTCATCGTAATAATTTATATGGTTAAATTTTAATATTTAATGGTTTTAATGTTTAAATAGAATATATTTTTACCATTTAATATAATTTATGTCATTATCATTCATTTTACATTGAATTCATAGGTAAAATCATTTCAATCTTTTGCAATGTTTTAACTTTTAAAACTCGTTTTCTTTACAATGGGATTAATTTTAAATTATTTTATGAAACTTATATGTTTTGAATTTGGAAAAATGGATTCCATATTTGGAATCAGTCAGTCCAAATTATTTTAATAAGATACTTTTTATTTTTAGTCATTATGAATTGTAACTACGGTAAATTTTATTTACCACATTTAAAGGTAAATTGAGATAATTAAGGGTAAATATAATATTATAAAATTACCCTAAAACTTTTACTAATATAATTGAATTATTATATTTTACACTAAATCATACTTGGGTAGAAATGGAATCTAATGGATCCCACTTGTATTTGATTAAGACCTTTTATTTAGTTTATTTAAAGGAAAGTTAAATGTATCACTCAAACATTTATAATTAGATTATTTTTAATATATAGTTATACAGATTATAAATTAGATTATAAATAATAATTTGAAAGATAAAATGTTTTTCTTTATCATGGTAATTTATTTTTAAATTTTAATAAATATTTTATTACCTTAAAATCATATACATTAATGATGTAGAAATTATTTATTTAGTGAAAAATCAACAATATTGTTTTTATTAAAATAATAATACCTATCAAAAGGACCAGAAACATGAGAAAATATTATTTTTAGAGTATATCTATACCCTAATAATCCAAGGGTCAATATTCGGACAATTTGGAGCCTTATAAAACCGATTAGTACATTAACATTATTTTATTTTAAATGATGTCAAAGATGTCACCTTCATAATTTAATAAATATAACAATTTAAATGTTGTGATATTAAGATGACAAATTCGAGTAAAAATATTATTATTAAATTTATTATATTTAACTTCATTATAGGATTTTATTTTTAATTTTTATACAAATAATATGTATATTAAATGATTATACAAAAATGATGTAGTAATTATTTTATTAAAAACAAATATCAAATAAATGGTTTTATAAATATTAAAATAAAACTTATATGAACTAATTAATGTTCTCCAAAAATTTTATAGACAAATATATCTTCTGTGTGGATTTTATTTAAATTCAAATAAATGAATAGTGTCAAAATTAACACAATTGTTATTTTATAAAAATAAAATATTATTAAATTGTTTAAAAATCAGATAAATATTTAAAAATTATAAATTAAAATTTATATGGTCTAAAATGTTGTCATGTTCGAAATTATGGTTAACCCAAAACACATAACTAATTATTGATGACAATTTAATATTTAGAATATTATTACCACAAATAAGATTAAATAAATTAAATAAGGATAAATCAAATTGATAAGGTTTAAAATAAAATCCCAACATGTCTAAATTTTATTTTATGATGAGATTAAAACCCTATCTCATCTCATATTCGGATTTAAGTCATTTTTGGGGGGTTTTGTGTGGGGTTTGAATTTATTATAAATTAATATTTCTTCTGTTTCTAAAGGTGACCGTCTCCTTCCTTATAAAAGGGCACCTCCTCCCTCTAATATTCACAACACTTTGAGCATTAAAGATCGGCCAAAACCTGCCCATTTCACTTATCCACTTACCTAGAAACATTCTATAGGATCTGGATTTCTCAAAAGTCCAACTCTAGTGCCTTAAGTGGAGGGTAAGAAGAGGCGCGTCAAAGAAGAGGTAATATCATTTACTGATTATTTCCAATTTATATCCTCTTCAACGTCTTCTTCTTTTTTTATTTCATCATAAATTAATAAAATAAGTATTACTCATATACTGATATGTTATTATAAATATGAAACAACCCTATTTCATCTACTATCCATCCTACGAAAAAAGAAATCACCGCGCATGCATACGTACAAAATGTCATCTCCACGCCATGATTTAATATGTTTTCCACCACCACCTTAATTGAATGGTTATAACGGTGTAAATAAATAACTATATATTATTATTGTAAAGTGATATTGATTCTGAAATATTATACATACACTTTAATACAATTCCATGATCATGGGAATGATATCATCACTCGTGCGTACGTACGGACTACCGTCTCCACGAACGCGATGAGATTCATTTTCCATGATTAACCATTCAAGTATGATTATAAAGTATATATAATAAATAATCATGAAATATATTACATAATAATGATTCTGTATTTATGTACATATATGTTTCATTTACTAAATTCCATTTAATTCAATAAGTAAACGAAAACAGCGTTCATGCGTACGTACGACCTACCGTTTCCATGAACAGTGTAATTCATTCCATTTATTGATCTATCATATATATTTATATGATGAATATATATTATATATAAATCATGTTTTAAATTATAGAATTAGTTAAATCAGAATATAAGTAATAATATCAAGAACAACATGTCGAAACACGTACGATAAATGAAATGATTTTACCCAAAACACTTCTTTAACATGGAATTTACAAAAGATAGGGTAATATAAAGTCATAAGTGAGCCATATATGATATCATAATAATGAATATGATTCTGTAATAAGTAAATGACATTATTTAAATCATTATACAGGAGGTTTGGACACATACGAAGCATATCAGACATAAGGTAAGGGAAAATCTCACAATCTCATTTTTATCCGAGATTGTTTATACTTCAGAATTTACTGGGGAATATTTATCATCAACATCCATGTTTCCTCAATATGAAATATTATTTATATCCTCCTACTATTATTAAATCCAATTTTACCTATTGGTAAATATTTATTAAAAGATATGAAAGGAATCTTTGGTCGTCTTCCGTAGAAGATATTTTTTGACTTTTTCTAGCTAAAGTACGAGAATAATTTTTTTTAACTTATACGGCATGAATAGATTTTTATGGTTTTGTAAAAACATATTTCAATGAAACTTACTCTACAATATTCCATCACTATTTTCAACAAAATCCTTTTCTTTTAAAATTTCTCGGAATTGTGCGAAAAGAAAATGATTTTGAAGAATAAAGGATATTTTCATCAAGAATTCATTTCAAGTGTTTTATCAAAACCATTTTCCATCTCAGATGACATTATTTCATATGTGTGTGTTTCAATTATAATGTCTCTCGGATTTACATGGTTTCACTTTTCTTATGATGAAATGATATCCATTTGTTTTATATGGATTATGTTATGATAGGATGATGTTTATAAAACCCATTTTATTCTTTGGGTTATGATGAATGATTTATGTTTATGTTGTGGCACAAATAAGAATGATTTCATTATGCGATGGGTGGGACCTATATCTCCCTCAAATTCATTGGTAAATATTTATATCTCATGACATAGACATGGTTGGAATGGTAAGTTAATCCATTTCAGTGATATAGGACTAGAACGAGGAGTAAACTCGATTCAGAAAGGGACTTTGTCCACTATGATGGTCTTGGAAGAAATGACTTGGCTACTATGGAAATCATATCAAGTGCTTAATGGTTTTTCATAATTACATGTTTTATTCCCATTCTATTTTATCATGATTGATGTTCCTTTATGATATATTCTTGCATATTTCCAAGATTTTTTCCTTTTCTCAAGATTTTGTTGTTTAGATTTTATTTCAAGTTTTTGCATTTAAATTTTTATGGATTGTTTTATGTTCTCTATGTTTACCCTTACTGAGCATTTTAGCTCACCCTTTTTATGTTCTCTTTTTCCTAGGATATAAAAAATGATTTAGGGAAGAAAACAAAAGGGGAAGATCTTTATGGGAGATGTTGAAGATCTTTCACCATGATTAGAAGATTGTTTTTCCAAGTTTCCAAAGACACTAAACTATTACGGTCCTTGTGTGTTTGTTTTTTTATGTATTAAGTATTCTGAAAAAGTAATGAAATTTCCATGTACGTCAAGGTTGGGTCTCTACAGTTGGTATCAGAGGAAAGGTTTAGTTAACCTTTGGAAACTAGGATACGAAAACTTTAGTGAAATCCCAAGAGATATTTCTATGGTATGTCTAGGGATGTCCCTAAGGTTAAGTATACATATAGGTTAGAGTCCAAGAATTATGCTGACGATCATTAATAACCTAGGGTGAACCTATGGTGTCATGGATTATAGAATTTTTTATAATTAGACATCCCATAAGTGAATTTTTATGATTACGTGGTTCCTTGTTATTTTAACGGTTTCTTACACCATGATTTTTTGTTTTAGTCAATAGAGGGAACCAGAAGGAATTGGTTCAACAATGAATCCAATGGAAAAATTGGTGACTATGAGCAACAAAATTGCGTAATTCCTAGAAAGAAATATTTTGTGATTATGCTGAATCAGTCGTCATGATATATGATTAACAAGGTGAACTTTACTGGTATTCCTAATTCATCAAATAAGAGGAAGATGGAATTTTATTCATATTTGGAAGGTGAGGAACATAGAGAAAAGAAGATTGAGATTTCAAAAGAAGGGAAGAAGAACCTTGATGAATAAATCAAATGGAGGGGAAGGTGTTATCTTTGTGGAGAGAAGGGTCATAGAGTGATAAACTGTCATATAGTTCAATGTCTTATCTGTGGAGAGCATGGGAATTACCCAACTCAATGCCCTGACCTAGGAGGTTACTTCTAAATCAAGGAAGGAATTATTCCATGAAAATAATTGAAGAGGATGAATTTAAGTGTTTATGTATTGGTATTCAAGAATAATGTTGTTGAGGTACTGTTATGGTATTTTGAATATCTATGTATTGGTCCATTGTGGTTTTCCATAAGAATATGGTACTGGTAACCATGAAAACTGATTGAAATATTATTGCAAAGAAGATGATATGCGCATAATGAAGGGATAAGGAGAAAATGAAATGTTTGATAGTATTCATGAGCTCATGTCCGATATAAGGATAAAGTAATATCATGGTTTGAGTATATAAAAGTTTTGGGATTTTGGTATGTGGAAAGAGTTATCTCCTGATAGCATTCATGATTTCACTATGGATTTATGATAATTTATGTTTCAAGATAATACATGATTAAGGTATTCACATGTTTTTAATGCGATCAACAAGATATATATTATGATATATGGGTGATAAATGATGGTATTCACTTTCTTATTATGTGACCTTTCCAGTAATCATTTTCTTTATACTATGAGCTTGGTTCGAAGTATTTTGGATAAGCCTAAAGATTGAAATGAATTAAGTTATACAAAAGATAGTATTGTTTATGTCTAGAAATTTTTTTCGATATAATGTTTGTCATGTTTGAATTGTGAATTTTTAGAAAAAGGACAACCAAAAGGACAGGTGACAACCCATCACGTCGAACAGGGCTATGGGAATCGAACCCACAAATAATGTGTGACAGACCTTTATCGCCTACCACTGGCCTACAGGAAGTCCCTGGTTAGTAGAAAGTAGTTTTATTTTATTAAGAGGTATGATAGATGAAGTATAAGTCCATTTTTGGAATTATATACAATTAACCTCAGCATAGATGGACTTAAATATATTTCATAACATTTTCTAAACTTTTGTTTGAGACATATGGAATGACCCATCATATTATCACATGATCAGCTAACAATTCACGAATGACAAATTCAACTTCATTTCTTTAAGAGATGAAGTGGAAATTGTTCAAGGCATGAACAACGGTGAGATTATACCGAAATAAAGTAAGAATTTATTCTAATTCAAATTCTTCAACTTTAGGGAAATGATATTGAAAACCAAAAATGTTGTCCTAGTGCCCTTATATCTGATGAATCATATGGTACCTTATATCATCACAAATTTATGGCTTTGTGATTGTTGGATTTTTCATAGCCATGTTCTATACCACTCCCCATCAGAACATGATGGTTAGGTTTCTCTTCCATATCCGTATTTTCACCTATGTTCTCATATGTGGAAACCCAGTGATGAGTTAATTTGGGTAACCAATATGTTTCATACTTCACTTTTTAAAATTATGTTTTAGTATTACTTTTTACGATGTGGGTTTCTATGAAAGAAACTTTCAAGTAGTAAACCATTTATAACCCCGACGAATTTCGAGGAGAAATTCCTTTTAATGGGGGTAGAATGTAAAAACCCGATATTTTAGGAGAATTATTCTTTTTAATTTCATTGATGTCTTGTGTTGTACGCTACTCCAAAAGGATCTTGCACTACATGCATCCCTGACATACCTTACATTACACGCAATCACAACCTTCCTCGATAGCGTGTGTAGTACACAATACCGGGTTTCACTAAACAATGATATATTGTTATAATATTATTATGGACTATACATTATGAATAATATTAAATAAATTTTTAATTTCATAACATTATTATTCATCTTACACATTTTCTAGAACATGGTATGAGAACAAAATAATTTTTTTGGGTAAAATAAGTATTTTAAAAAAAAAATGCAGTTTTGCCACCTTTTGTGGAGAACCCACTTTAAATAAAGTTTTTGACATGTTTATAAGTGAAATTTGAAAAAATGAAATTATTATTTTTGAATCAGGATATAAAAATTTTCTTTGGATAAATTTTTCTTATTAATCTGATTACTTTCATATTTTAATGAACAGTAAAAACACGCTATATTTTAATTAAAAACTACTTTTCTCATCGTAATAATTTATATGGTTAAATTACAATATTAGATGTCTTTAAAGTATAAATAGAATATATTTATACCATTTAATATAATTTATGTCATTATAATTGATTTTACAATGAATTTATTTGTAAAATCATTTCCATCTTTTGCAATGTTTTAACTTTTAAAACTCATTTTCTTAACAACGGGATTAATTTTAAATTAATTTCTACAACTTCTGTGTTTTGAATTTGAAAAAATGGATTTCATATTTGGAATCAGTAGGTCCAAATTATATTAATAAGCTACTTTATGTTTTCAGTCATTATGAATAGTAACTACAGTAAATTTTATTTACCATAGTTAAAGGTACATCGAGTCAATTAAAGGTAAATATAATATTATAAAATTACCCAAAAACTTGTCCAAATATAATTGGATGATTATATTTTACCCTAAATAATACTTGGGTAGAAATGGAATCTAATGTATCCCACTTGTATATGATTAAGACCCTTTCTTTAGTTTATTTAAAGGAAAGTGAAATGTCTCACTCAATCTTTAATAATTAGATTATTTTTAATATATAGTTATACATAATATAAATTCGATTATAAATACTCATTTTAAATCTAAAATGTTTTTCTTTATCATGATAATTTATTTTTAATTTATAATAAATATTTTATTACATTAAAATCTTATACATTAATGATGTAGAAATTATTTATTTAGTGAAAAATCAATAATATAGTTTTTATTAAAATAATAATACCTATCAAAAGGACTAGAAACCTGACCAATAATTATTGGTCAAGTATATCTATACCCTAATCATACAATGGTCGATATTTTGACCATTTGAGACTTATAAAACCGATTAAGACATTTACATTATTTTATTTTAAATGATGTCAAAGATGTCACCTTCATTATTTAATAATATAACAATTTCAATGTTGTGATTTCAAGATGATAAAATCTATTAAAAAATTTATTATGAAAGGTATTATATTTATCATCATCATAGGATTTTATTTTTAATGTTTATGCAAATAATAAGTATGTTAAATGATTATACAAAAATGATGTAGTAATTGTTTTATTAAAGGGAAATATCAAATAAATGGTTTCATAAATATTAAAATAAACATTATATGAACAAATTAATGTTCTCCACATATTTTATAGATTAATATGACATGTTAGGAATCTATTTGATAGTTTTTTTAGAATATATCCTCTGTCTGGATTTTATTTAAATTCAAATAAATAAATAGTGTCAAAATTAACACTATTGTTATTTTATAAAAATAACATATTATTAAATTGTTTACATAAATATTTAAAAATTATAAATTAAAATTTATATGGTCTAAAATATTGTAAAGTACCCAATTTTCGATAATTCAAAACACATAAGTAATTATTTATAACAACTTAAAATTTAGAATATTATTACCACAAATATGATTTAATAAATTAAATAAGGATAAATCAAATTGATAAGGTTTAAAATAAATTCCCAACATGTCTAAATTTTATTAGCTGGAGATATTAAAACCCTATATCATCTCATCATTGGATTTAAGTTATTATTTGAAGTTTTTATGTGGGTTTTAAATTTATTATAAATTAATATTTCTTATGTTTCCAAAGGTTCCCCTCTCCTCCCTTATAAAAGGGGAACCTCCTACCTCTACTCTTCACAACACATTGAGCCTTCAAGCTCAGAAAAAACCTACCCATTTCACTTACCCACTTCCTTATCAACATTATACAGGTTCTGGTTTTCGCAAAATACCAACTCTAGTGCCTTAAGAGAAGGTTAAGAAGAGGCCCGTCAAAGAAGAGGTAATATCCTTTACCGATTCTTTCCAATTTATTTCTTCTTCTACTTATTATTCCTTATTGTTTTCATCATAAATTAATAACATCAGTATCACTCATAAACTTATATGTTATTATAAATATGAAACAACCCTATTTCATCTTCTATCCATCCTACGGAAAATGACATCACCGCGCGATCGTACATATGGAATACCGTCTCCACACCGTGGTGTAATCTGTTTTCCACCACCACCTTACATAGATGGGTATAATGGTGTAAATAAATAACTATATGTGATTATTGTAGAGTAATATTGATTCTTAAATATTATACATACACTTCAATACAATTCCATGATCATGGGAATGATATCATCGCTTGTGCGTACGTACGGACTACCGTCTCCACGAACGCGATGAGATTCATTTTCCATGATTAACCATTCATGTATGATTAAAAAGTATATATAATAAATAATCATGAAAGATATTACATAATAATGATACTGGATTTATGTAAATATATGTTTCATTTACTTAATTCCATTTAATTCAATAAGGAAACAAAAACAACGTTCATGCATACGTACGACCTACCATCTCTATGAACAGTGTATTTCATTCCATTTATCGATCTATCATATATATTTATATGCTGAATATATATGATATATAAATAATTTTTTAAATTCTGTAATTATGTAAATCTGGATATAAGTAATAATATCCAGAACAAAATGTCGAAACACGTACGATAAATGAAACAATTGTACCCAAAACGCTGCTTTATCATAGAATTTTCAAAAGAACGGGTAATATAAAGTCATAAGTGAACCATATATGATATCATAACAATGAATATGATTCTTTAATACGTCAATGACATTATTTAAATCATTATACAGGAGGTTCAGATACATAGGAAGCATATCAGACCTAAGGTAAGGGAAAATCATGCAATCTCATTTTTATCCGATATTGTTTATACTTCATAATTTACTGGGGCATATTTATCATCCACATCAATGTTTCCTCAATATGTAATATTATTTTGATCCTCATACAATTTTTTAAATCCAATTTTACCTATTAGTGAATTTTTAGTAAAATATATGAAAGGAATTTGTTGTCTTTTTCCGTACGAGAGACTTTTTGACTTTTCCAGCCAAAGTACGAGAACAATGTTTTTTACCTTATATGGAATGAACATATTTTTACGGTTTTATAACAAATTATTTCAATGACGCATCCTATAAAATATTTCATATCTATTTTAAACAAAATACTTTTATTTTAAAATTGATTGGCATTTTGTGAAAAGAAAATTATTTTAAAGAAGAAAGGATATGTTCATCAAGAATTCATTTCAAGTGTTTTATAAAAACCATTTTCCATCTTAGATGACATTATTTCATATGTGTATGTATCAAGTATAATGTCTATATGATTTACATGGTTTCACTTTTCTTATAATGAAATGATATCCATTAGTTTTATATGGATTATGTTATGATGGGATGATGTTTATAAAACCCATTTTATTCTTTGGGTTATGATGAATGATTTATGTTTATGTTGTGGCACATGTAAGAATGATTTCATTATGAGATGGGTGGGACCTATATCTCACTCCAATTCATTGTGTAAAGATTTATATCTCGTGAGATAGACATTGATGGAACGGTATGTTAATCAGGTTTAGTGATATAGGACTGGAACGAGGTGTTAACTCGATTTAGAAAGGGACTTTGTCCACTAAGATGGTCTTGGCAGAAATGCCTTGACTACTATGGAAATCATTTCAATTTGTTAATGGTTTGATACAATTACATGTTTTATTCCAATTATATTTTATCATGATTAATGTTCCATTATGATATTTTCCTTACGTACTTCGAAGATTTATGTATTTGCTGAAGATTTTGATGTTTAGATTTTATGTTCAGGTTTTTTCATTCAAATGTTTGTGGATTGTTTTATGTTCTCTATATTTACCCATACTGAGAATTTGATCTCATACTTTTTGTGTTTTATTTTCCCCAAGATATAAAGAAAGGTTTTAGGTAAGAAAACAAAAGGGGAAGATCTTTATGGGAGATGTTGAAGATCATTCCCCATGATTAGAAGATTATTCTTCCGAGTTTCCAAAGACACTAAACTATTATGGTCCCTGTGTGTTTATTTTTGTTATGTATTAAGTATTCCGCAAAAGTAATGTAATTTCAATGTAAGTCAAGCTAGGGTCTCTAAAATTAACTCATCCAGGAGTATTGACATAAAAAACTTGTGTATATGAACAACATATAATGTCTTTTACACTTATAATATGGTATTGAAATCATTAAAAAATGAGAATCTAAACACAAAAATCACATGGAATATCCCACCTTTGTCTATATCAAATGAAATAAGAGTGACCAAATTCAATGGTATGGATACATCTGTATATATAAATGCTCAGTCAAATAATGCCGAATGGGTGAAAAATGGGATATCTATACCATATATCATCCTAAATAGTGTCTCTAAAATTCAAAAATTCAATCGATGATACCCACCATCTCACATGACAATCCAGAAGTAATTGTGTGAAGGCGCATGCCTCACCAGTATGCCACACATTCAAGGGGGTAAAAACTCCATGTATAAGACCTTCTCCATTGTTCATCAGGGGTTTTCCACTCTATATATATCCATAGAAGAACTACTCCCATGATAGTGGGGGGGGGGGGGGGGTCCATTATCTTGTCATGAGGACATGCACTCTATCTGATATGGGCTTCTACTCGATTAATACATGTAGAGGACACATTCTATCATGTGATAGTTGGGTTTCGCTCTTGTTTCATGATTACCCTCACCCTAGTGTGATAAGGGGGTTCCACTCTAATAATCTATGGCTCATGTCCTATCTTATAGGTAGTTCCACTCAGAATTTAGAGGAATCGTGACCATATTGATGTTGGTTCTGACCTATAGATTAAAGACCTGATCCCTAGTGTGACATGGGTCATTAAAGACTCCTTCCCTATTTGATAGGGGTATTCCACTCAAAAGGCAGAGGAATTGGGCTCATACTGATGGGCGTTCCACTAGATAGGTATCCTATGGTCACCCCTTCTTATCTCTGTCAGCATTGATATTTTCCTTAAGTAACCACATTGTCCATAACAGTTTACATCATATCTCAAAATACTCAATCAAGGTAACTATCACATAATAAATGGAATAAATCAGGATAGACTACTGTTTGAAAAAACTACAAGTCCAGATAAAATAGATATAAATAATTTATTTTTCCTCAAAATAATCCATTTTGTACATGGTGTGTGTGGGGAATCACATGGAATGTGGTGTCGCCCCATCTCTAAGTTGTGTCCCTATATGTTCATAGACCCCAATGAATAAATGAGTACACAACATGTGTGGGAATACATAGAAACCCCATGACACTCGTGGTTTAACCCTTGTGATTGTGCATGTCTACATATAAAATATATTACCTTGAAAATTACCCTACCTATTTGTACTTTAGTACACATTGTGCCTCTTCACATAGGGTGCCACATGTGTGCTATAGTCGTGCCTATGTGCTGAGTCATACATCATGAGTCTAGTTGTGTTCTCTTTCACAAGAATCACTTACATTATAAAGGGTGTACATTGAGTGTAGGTAGCTGACACAGAATTACATACTTATGAATTCCCCAAACCCTAGCCACCATAGCTAAGGGGATACACACCATTTTTCCATCACTGTACATAATGTGTTGTTGGGTTTTTCATAATTTTCCAAATCCTCATACAACACATTGAATTCCACCATTACACAATAGATATTTCCTTCAGACCATCCAAAATCAGTGGATCTAGCCATTTATTGTTGTTTCTGGTAGCTGTTATCTAAAAATTGGATTCTCTCATTCTTCTGTTGATCCACTGTATGCACCAAATGTCCTAATCCATTTTATAATTGATTATTTGATCTCATATCATCAAAATTATAATCCATGTACCAAAAACATCCCATTTTTATCCTTGATGCATTGATATGTACCTCATACTTCATTTTTATCAACTCTAAAAGTTTAATCAGTCTCATAACTGGCTGAAAAGATCAAACCTGGACTTGGGGGTCCAACCGGTGAAGAATGTGAACCAATCAAGGGAGGAAGGCACAAGAACAAAGGTTTGGAATATTTTTTTTGAATATTTCATGAAATATTTACTATAATAGGGATAATCAGGGTTATAAAAACCAAATAACAAGAAATTAAATCGATTCATTGGTGCATGATCAGGACACATTTTTTGCAGATCAAGCGAAGGGATTGATCTATTCAATCAATTTAATAAAAAATGGTGTAATTTGAAGTTTTTGTAGTCCTACCAGTAGATTTGATCATTTGTCTTCAATGAACATGCTCACAAACAAAACAAGGAATCTATCGGGTTTTTTCCATCCTAATATTCTATAATCCATCATTTCATCATCTATTGAAGAGATTCACAAACAGAAGGATGGGAAGTATCTCTCGAATACACCAAGGGTTTATGAAACTAACCACATATGATTTTCAATAGACATGTCATTATATGTTATTTATTTTTGTTAAATTAATTAATTATTAAATTTAATGAACACATTTATACAATGAGCATACCACCGATAAAAAAAATATCTGAATATTATGATCTGACCAATTTTAGGTTGCTCATATGGTAAAAAATGTGGTCCATAATAAACCCCCATGTCATATTTATAAACCATGTTTTTTCATAAGAATTATCCTCTTTTCATTAAGAAACTATGTGTGTATAATAAAAAATATAATTAATATTCTTATACAATTAATTTCATGCACACCAGGCCTTAGAATAGAACTTCATATCAGGTCCTAGCTATGGAAATACTAGTAGAAATATTTCAATATATTATATTGAAAAAATTAGGTCTCTACATCATACCTTCTTTCAATATTTTTTTCCAAATAAGTGAAACTAACCAAAAAAATTATACTAATCCCTCAGATGGATCTCCCACTCATAGGATATCTTTTTTATATTCTCATATTTCCATAACACATGAACCATGTGTATAATCTGTCCCTCACTTAGTCATGTCCTGTCAATCCTTGGTCACCAACAGGTGCACCAAAAAGGTGGATCCATATTTTATTTACGTCTATACCCATTTGATGGAGTGTGTAGAGTCATTCCCATATCTCATCAACTATGACATGTGGAAGAAGTTGTACACCCTCTCCAATTCTGGCAGTAGAGAAAGACTGTAACCAATATTTACAACCCTCTACATGATCTCGAATGACCTAATAAACCATGGACATATCTTGTTCCAAAAAAAAAATCCTCTAAAATCATCATTATATATAGAATCTCAGGAAAACATTGTCTCCCTACTAAAACTCCAAGCGTCTATGAAGATAAATTGGGGAAAATATTTGCAAGATCTAGGATGTCCTCAACTTCTCATGAATTACCAATACCATCTCCATCATCGACAATGCCATCTATGGACCCAGAAAAGATGACATACAAATATCTTCCCACTATAAGGGTGACCTATAGGGTTTCCCATATAGAGCATACAATGGTTCCATTCAAATAGTAGAGTGGTAGATATTGTTCTACAAAAACTCTACCAACATAAAATGATCCTCCCTGCTCCATCAAAAGTTTAAAATGAATAACCTCAACATATCATCTAGTGCCTGGATTGTGCACTTGGTAATCCCATCGTTATGGGGGTTAAAGTCTATACTAAACCTCATTCGGTTTCTAAATTCATCTTGCATGCCTCTCTAAAATTGTGACATAAACCATGCATTATGATCATAGACAATCGTTGAGGGAAACCTATAAACTAAAACGATATCATGTACATATAATTTCCATAAATCTCTCAACTAATATGTACTCCTTAAAAGAAAAGATATTTGCCAACTAGGAGTGTCAGTCAAATAACACCCAGATAGTGCCATGTCCCATAGAGATGGATGGATTTCCAATCAAAAATTCCAGGGATATGCCATCTCATTTCGACTTCAGAAACTCAAGGGGAAACAACAAACCTTTAAAAACATGATCCTCAGCCTTCACCTACAGAGAGATGAGGCATATAGTGATGAACTCATCTACTGTTCATCTCATCCGAGACAAAAAAACTGTCAATAAAGGTATTTGTACATATTCCCCACAACATGATTTATAGACTAGGGAGAATTGTGGAACTCTCACATCACCTCCTCCTACATCATCACTAAAACCACCATCCATCCCCAGAAAAAATAATGTGATTCCATCCTTTAGAATATCTATTTGTTGAATCCCCCATGGTTATATAATAATTTAATACATCAAAATCAACTTCTACAAGTGGGGATACTCTCAAATGCTGTATAAGTAGAGGAGTGAACAAAATTGATAAAAATATCATTACCCACATGATCCAATAGGTTCAGATACATGGAATCCATCTGATCTAAATCATCCTATACCAAGTGAGCCTTGCAATTCCCAATAACAGCATCTACTACCAATTTTCTTATTATTCATGAAATCCAAATATTTCCACTCTTTCAGGTTCAAGTATCTCTATGTAAATACATACCAAAATCCCTAATTGTGTGAGTTAACAATAAAGAGCTGCACTAGATGATACTCCATCCACATACTCAAGGAGAAGACAACCACTGTTATATAAAGGTCATGGGTCACATAAATATACTCACAAATTCTTAACTACCATAACTAGAAGGAAATAACTACCTTCTACCACATCATCACATATCCAATCCTAGCTCTTGATGCATCAAAATACACTAATTATTCCAGAACCTCTTCTGGTTTTATCGAAATAGGATCCATCATCAAACTTGTAACACCCCATGATTTCATAGTGTGTTATTTCTTCAAAATAATTCAATAACATGCACTACACGCAACACTGAGTTCAAGCGCACCAGGACTTACCAAACAAGCCGTTCAAAATAGGTTATGAATAGTATTAAATAAATTTTAAACTTAATATAATCCTTATAATTTTAGAATCCATATTATGAGTTTCTTAGACATAATGTAAGAACAAATTCATTTTCAGTATTGCACTTTTACAAACATTTAATAGTGAACCCTTTTTAAATACAATATTTTAAACTTTTATTTAATCAATTTGACTAAATTTACTTTTTAGAATGGGGAAATCAAAAATTTACAATGATACATCCCAAGCTTCCACGGTACGCTTTCCTTTGAATAATACAGTAGCGTGTGCTGTACGCAACTTCGAGTTCTAACACACACCACAACCAATCAAACTAGCCTTTATGAATAGTAATACCTACTTTTAAAAAAATTAGAAATTCTATCTCTCAAAATGGACTTCATTTTTTGGATTCGGAGTATCGAATTTCGCCTAAGGTGAAGTTTTGGTACTTTTTGGATAACTTTAATATTTTGATGAATAGTGAAAATTACTACATTTTAATTAAAAACAACTTTTTAAATAAAAATAATTAATAGTGATAAATTATGAATTTGAGTGGTTTTGAAGTATATTTAGAATATATTTTTACAATTTAATACAATTTTTTTCATTGGACATAATTTCACAATTAAACCAAACGTAAAAAAGTATCAATCTTTTGATAGTTATTATATCTTAAAAACACGCATTTTGTTTTGACAGCGGGAATTAATTTTAAATTAATTTCTGCCACTTCTGTGTTCTGAATTTGGAAAAATGGATTCCATATTTGGAATCAGTATGTACAAATTGTGTAAACATGTAACTTTTATTTTTTGACATTTTGAATAATTACTTCGGAAAATATTTTATTTTTCCATGGTTAAAGGGTAAATCCGGTAAATAAGGGTTAAAACTTAATATTATAATAATAAAAAATTACCCTAAAATGTGTCCTAACCTTATTGGTTGATACATGTCCTAACATGGGCATCTTTGGGTCGATTTTGTGACCCCATGGAACCACTTATAAGTGATAATGACACTTTATTTTAATTAAGTTAAAATGAATACAAAAATGACACAAGCATGTATCTTTTAGAAACAATTTTTTTTACATAGAGTTATATATGTTGTATTTTCGACTATAAATATTAATTAGAAATATAACAATATTTCCTAGATAATGGTATTTTATTTATAATTTTTAGACATTAAATAATTTACTTTATTTATGACACAATGGTGATGTAGTAATTACCATAATAGTGAAAAATTAAAATTATTTATATTGTAGATATCCAAATAAATATAATTTGAATTTTTTTATGAATTACACTAATTTTATAGGTCAATATGACATGTTAGGAATGATTTAATTAACTTTTTTCTAAGTAATCATTCTATTATGATTTTTAAGAAAATCAATTATTGAATAGTGTCAAAATTGACAAAAAGAGTTTTTAAAACAAATATTATATTATTAATTAATATTAAATTCATAAAAATATAAGGTTTGGCCAAGAGACTTATATCATGATAGTTGTATCATTAATGGACCACTTGGGGGTCTCTTGGATGTATATAGTGAGTTTATTAACCATATAATATAAAAATACAAAGAGACATTGTAAAAGTGAAACTAATTAACTAAGAGTTAATATTTAATGATAAGGTTAATATAGTAACCCAAACCTGTCTAAATTCTATTCGTTGAGTGGATTTAGACCCATCCCCATCTTAAACTTTAAATAATTCACTTTTGAGCCATTATAAACCGAATATGAATTTATTATAAAATAATATTGCTAGCTTTCCCAAGGGTGGCCCTCACCCCTCTTATAAAAGGGCACTCCCCCTTCTCATTAATTCACACCTTCAAAGCCTTTTGGCTCAGCCAAACTCTACCCAAATACTCTCTCAACTTCCCTCACTTTATCCTAGAGGCCTTCCTTTAGTCATAAAGCCAAACTAAGAGCCCTTTTGATCAAACCAAAAGGAATAACCCGAAGAAGAGGTGGTTAACCTACCCCAACCAAGGAAAATTACAAGGTAAGGGTTTATTTCGCAATCTCTTAATTTTCAAAGGTTGTTTATACGTAATAATCTACTGGGAATTATTTATCATCCACATCCATGTTTCTTAAAAATGTATTTCAAACATTTTTACTATTTACAAGAATATGGGTTAAAGATATTTAAACCCTTGTTTGACTTTTTATAAGAGGTTTATAAAGGAATGTTTCCGTTGTTTTCCAAACAAGGTGCTTTTTAACCTTTTCGACAGAATTAAGGTAAGAATGTTTTTTTAACTTATACGACGGGTGCGTATATTTTCCGCCATTATAAAATCTTCAAAGCTTCCCTTACAAGATTATAAGAATATTTTCAAAGAAAATGTTTTATTTTATAAATATATGGATCTTAAATGATTTCAAAATAAAAAGAGATTTTTCTCTAAAAAGAGTTTTGATTTCATCTATGTCATCAACCTTTGATGGATTTTACGCTTATTTGAAGTAGATTTATTATGATACAAAACTTCTATATTGTATTGAAGGTTTTGTGATATGTTTGACTATGGATGTGTTATTTTTATACCATTCATGGTTTATGGATGAAGTATTTACATTTCGTATGCTAGTTTTAATACGAATGTTTATGTTATTTTTAAACCTTTTCATATGGGAATGCATTGGACTTAATATGTGACGGGTGGAGCCCGCTATAGCTCCTCAATTCATCAGTAGGTCTAATGAGACAAATTAGTGTCTTGGCACAAGGTATTGGCAAAATCTTATTTGTAGTCTTGGCACGAGGCCTTGGCTATGTGGTAATGATAGTATGGCATTATGCATTCCATCATTATGAATGTGATTATTGATATTGCATGTGATTATTTGATTAGTAGAATATCCATGTGAATAAGTAAATGGCATTATTTCATTTTATTTTTTCCATACTATGTTTAAGTTCATGTTTAAAAGGCTTTTGTTTTATTTATACACTACCTTAAATGTTTATTCTTATTTATGAAAGTTTCCGCTTTATTGTTATCCTTACTGGGCATTTGAGCTCACCCCTTTTCTATGTTTTATTTTTACCAGGATGTGAAGAAGTAAATTATGAATGACCTGTAGGGATATTATGAGGGGATAATAGTGTGGACTATGGATACAATATGTTGTTGTATTAGTTTTTCACTTTATTATGTATTGTAAAACATTATGAATATATCTAGTGTTTCCAAGGCTACTAAACCAATTGGTCATTTGAGATTTTATCTTTCTTGTGATCATGCCAATGTTATGTAATAATGCACCGACTCTGGGTAACTGGGGTCGGGGTGTTACAGTTGGTATCAGAGGAAGTTTAGTACAAACCTTGGAAGCTAGATTTAGATAAACTATGATTAGAGCACATAGATTTAAGGTGGACTTTGAGGATTAGTATATAAGAACTTATTAGAATTTTGGTATTGTAGAGATTTTGTGAGTTTTCCAAGCAATACATCCCTGTCTGGATACAAGCAGGTAGAGGTGGCTCTGACACAGATGTACCTAGGGGTAAAACCCGAAAACACCACTTTGAGCTAGACTCGAACGGGAACTGGTGCATGACAACGGGCCTTGCTGCACTCTTGGTTACGACACTCCCGGGGGATATGCTTAGGATAATTCTCATTTTATTTACAAACCATTATGAAGGGTTTATGAGTATATACTTCCTCAAAGGAGACATTTTTATTATTATGGATTATATACATAAACTATTTAATTTATGTTATGTGTTTTACAAGTTTGGGATTAGGTATTGTTATTCATAAACTAATCTAGTGTATTCCATTGTTTAGAAATGGCGCCCAGTAGAAGGAATGAGAACTCCAACATTGCACATGATCCAAAGAGAAAGAAGGATCATATCTTTCATGGTCTTAAGCCAGAATTTATAAGAGAAATATTCTCCCATGTATTATCATCACATGAATAAATAATATCATATGTTGATAAGATAAGTAAAGAGTTTACTGATTCCTATGGCTTTGAAGGGAAGCAAGAGAAGAAAAGGATGGAAGAGAGAAAGATGGATAAAGGGAATAGGGAAAAGAAGAATTTCCCCATATGTGATAACTGTGGGAAGAAACACCCTGGAACTTGCCTGAAAGGAATGAGAGTTTGTTATAAGTGTGGAGGAAAAGGGCACAATGTACGTGACTACAAGGGTAATAAAATGGTTTCAAATGTACAATGCTTCATTTTCAAGGAGTTTGGACACTATGTGAACCAATGTACCATTCATCATTCTCTGCCGCAAATGATTCTATTGGATAATAACCAAGTTATGATACTACCACAGATGAAGAGGAATGATTAGAGTTCTTATGTTGATTATGTCATTTGAGTGTTGTATCAACAATGTACTTGTTATAATAATTATGGAGTATATAAGGATTGTACTGCAGTACTATTTCATTAAGTACTTGAGATTTTGTGGAACAAAGAAAAGTGACTCAATATCAGGTTAAATTTTTGGAAAATATATGGTTGAGAGAAAGATAAACCATAATATGGTTCTGATACCGAGGTAGTGATTTTAAAATAATACATGATTGATTTGGATAAATTATATTTGATATTCTTGACTACCTTGAAACTGATTAATGATTTGTATATTTCATCATTGTTTGGTTTGCAACATTTTTGGATTGAAGGAGTATATCTATTATTCTTTAAGGAATAAGGGATCATGAATGTAATCAATAAGGTTTTATGGTAATTCAGGATGTTGCAGTGTTTTAAAAGAATACATGATGAAGGTGATCACAAGTTATTACGTGGGAAAAAGGTTCTTCATTTGGTTTACCTTCCTTATAAATTTTGGACTGAAGTATTTTGGATATTTCTAGTTTGGATTATTTTGTATTGCCATAAAAGGACAACCCGGAGGTCGGGCGGCAACCCGTCGCGTCCGGCAAGGCCGCGAGACTTGAACCCAAAACCGAAGGGCAACAAGGGTGTATCACCTACCACTGACCCACGTGATGTCCTCGATTGAATAATGTCATTTTATAATGGTTATGCTAGATGAATTATAAATTCATTTTTTAACCCTATAGAAATATGATAAATAGAATATTATTTTTAAGTTCTATTATCTTTTATAGTGAAAGATGAGTTTGTGGTAGAACATAGCTAAAGGATGAGACTCTACATGTCAATTATATATTTGTATTATTCTCTTATTCAATGAATAAATTAATTCTTATACTTTAGTGAAGGGATCATAAAACAAAAAAAATGTTTTATCCTAAAACCATATGTTTTGGTGAACCGATGGTATTTTAAATCATCATAGATTGATGAATTTAAGACCTTCAATTTTACACTTGTTTGTGATTGATGACCTCAATCACTACCTATAAATATTTACGTTTTTCCTCCAATTATATGTCTCTAATTCCCACCAATGTTCTCCGAATAGAGATCATAATTTGGTGGTGACCCTTTCATTTCTCTTTTCCTCTTATTAAGACTAAATTTTATTAACCCAATTTCTGATGTGGGTTTTCCCACAAAGATATTTTTTATATTCATCCTTTTATTTTCAAAGAAAAATTTCAAATTGCGAGGACCCAATTTATTTAAGGAGAGGATAATGTAACAACCAAAGATTTCATAGTGTGTTATTTCTTCAAAATAATTCAATAACTTGCACTACACGCAACACCGAGTTCAAGCGCACCATGACTTACCAAAAAAGCTGTTCAAAAGAGGTTATGAATAATATTAACTAAATTTTGAACTTTATATAATCCTTGTAATTTTAGAATCCATATTATGAGTTTCTTAGACATAATGTAAGAACAAATTAATTTTCAGTATTGCACTTTTACCAACTTTTAATAGTGAACCCTTTTTTAAATCCAATATTTTAAACTTTTATATATTCAATTTGACTATATTTACTTTTTAGAATGGGGAAATCCAAAATTTACAATGAAAGATCCCACGATTCCACGGTACGCTTTCCTTTGAATAATACAGTAGCGTGTGTTGTACGCAACTTCGAGTTCTAACACACACCACAACCAATCAAACTAGCTGTTATGAATAGTAATACCTACTTTTTAAAATTTTAGAAATTTTATCTCTCAAAATGGACTTCATTTTTGGATTTGAAGTATCTAATTTAGCCTAGGGTGAAATTTTGGTACTTTTCAGATAACATTAATATTTTGATGAATAGTGAAAATTACTAAATTTTAATTAAAAACAACTTTTGTAATCAAAATAATTAATACTTATAAATTATTAATTTTAGTGGTTTTAAAGTATATTTAGAATATATTTTTACCATTTAATACAATTTTTTTCATTTTACATAATTTCACAATTAAACCGAACATAAACAAGTATCAATCTTTTGATAGTTATTATATCTTAGAAACACGCTTTTTGTTTTGACAGCGGGAATTAATTTTAAATTAATTTCTACCACTTCTGTGTTTTGAATTTGGAAAAATGGATTCCATATTTGGAATCAGGATGTTCAAATTGTGTAAATAGGTAACTTTTATTTTTAGACATTTTGAATAATTACTTCGGTAAATATTTTATTTAACATGTTTAAAGGGTAAATCCGGTAATTAAGGGTTAAAAATAATATTATAATAATAACAAATTACCCTAAAACATGTCCTAACCTTATTGGTTGATACATGTCCGACCATGGGAATATTTTGGTCGATTTTTGGACCCCATGGAGCCACTTATAAGTGATAATGACACTTTATTTTAATTAAGTTAAAATGAATACAAAAAAGACACAAGCATATATCTTTTAGAAAAACAATTTTTACATAGGGTTATATATGTTGGATTTTAGACTATAAATATTAATTGGAAATCTAAAACTATTTCATACATAATGGTATTTTATTTATAATTTTTAGACATTAAATAATTTACTTTATTTTTGACACAATGGTGATGCAGTAATTACCATAATAGTGAAAAATTAAAATGATTGATATTTTAGATACCCAAATAAATATAATTTGAAACTTTTTATGAATTACACTAATTTAATATGTTAATATGACGTGTTAGGAATTATTTAATTAACTTTTTTCGAAGTAATAATTCTATTATGATTTTTACAAAAATCAATTATTGAATAGTTTCAAAATTGACATAAAAGAGTTTTTAAAACAAATATTATATTATTAATTGATATTAAATTCCTCAAAATCTAAGGTTTGTCCAAGAGACTTATATCATGATAGGTGTATCATTAATGGACCACTTGGTGGTCGCTTGGTTGTATATAGTAAGTTTATTAACCATATAATATAAAAATACAATGAGACATTGTAAAAGTGAAACTAATTAACTAAGAGTTAATATTTAATAATAAGGTTAATATAGTAACACAAACCTATATAAATTCTATTGGTTGAGTGGTTTTCGACCCATACCCACATTAAAATTTAAATAATCCACTTTGTAGCCATTAGAAACTGAATATGAATTTATTATAAAATAATATTTCTAGCTTTTCCAAGGGTGCCCCTCACCCCTCTTATAAAAGGGCACTCCCCCTTCTCATTAATTAACACCTTCAAAGCCTTTTTGCTCGGCCAAACTCTGCCCAAATACTCTCTCAACTTCCCCCACTTTATCCTAGAGTCCTTCCTTTAGTCAGAAATCCAACCTAAGATCCCTTTTGATCAAATCAAAAGGAAGAACCTGAAGAAGAGGAGGTTAACCTACCCCAACCAAGGAAAAGTACAAGGTAAGGGTTTATTTTGCAATCTCTTAATTATCTGAGGTTGTTTATATGTAATAATATACTGGTACTTCTTTATCATCCACATCCATATTTCTTGAAAATGTATTTCAAACATTTTTACTATTTACAAGAATATGGGTTTTAGACATTTATACCCTTGTTTGACTTTTTATAAGAGGGTTATAAAGGAATATTTCCGTCGTTTTCCAAAAACAGTGCTTTTTAACCTTTTCGACAGAATGAAGGTACGAATGTTTTTTTACATTATACGGTGGGTGAGGCTATTTTCTACCATTATAAAATCTTAGAATCTTACCTTACAAGATTATAAGAATATTTTCAAAGAAAATGTTTTATTTTATAAATATATGGCTCTTAAATGATTTCAAAATAGAAAGAGATATTTCTCTAAAAAGAGTTTTGATTTCATCTATGACAACATCCTTTGATGGATTTTATGCTTATTTAAAGTTGATTTATTATGATACAAAACTTCTATACTGTATTGAAGGTTTTGTGATATGTTTGACTGTGGATGTGTTATTTTTATACCATTCATGGTTTATAGATGAAGTATTTACATTTTGTATGCTAGTTTTAATACGAATGTTTATGTTATGTTTAAAACATTTCATATGGGAATGCATTGGACTTAATATGTGACGAGTGGAGCCTGCTATAGCTCCTCGATGCATCGGTAGGTCTCTTGAGACAAACTAGTGTCTTGGAACAAGGCCTTGGAAAAATCTTATTTGTAGTCTTGGCACGAGGCCTTGGCAATGTGGTTATGATAGTCTGGCATTATGCATTCCATCATTATGAAAGTGGTTATTGATATTGCATGTGATTATTCGATTAGTAGAATATCCATGTGAATAATTAAATGGCGTTATTTCATTTTATTTTTACTATACATTGTTCAAGTTCAAGTTTAAAGGGATTTTGTTTTAGTTATACACTGCCTTAAATGTTTATTCTTATTTATGAAAGTTTCCTCTATATTGTTATCCTTATTGGGCATTTTAGGTCACCCCTTTTCTATGTTTTATTTTTCCCAGGATGTGAAGAAGTAAATTATGAATGACCTGCATGGATATTATGAGGGGATAATAGTGTGGACTATGGAGACAATATGTTGTTGTAGTAGTTTTTCAATTTATGATGTAATGTAAAACTTTATGAATATATCTAGTGTTTCCAAGGCTACTAAACCAATCAGTCTTTCTAGATTTGATCTTTCTTGTGATCATTCCAATGTTATGTAATAATGCACCGACTCTGGGTAACTGGGGCCCGGGCGTTACAAAACTCACCCTCATCTCCTTATATGCCTTGTAAAATAGCTCATTCCAGGTAAACGGTCTACCATCCCACATCAGGGAAGTCAAAGAGAATGTTATCATAGATATTACTTCCACAAACCTCATGTAGTACCCAACCAAAATTTAAATATTTGGAGCTTTAGAATGATCTTGGTTGGATCCCAAGCAAGAACTGCATTAATATTTTATGGTTCCAGGGAAAAACTATGCTTAGAAATGACATTCAAATGAAAGTAAACCTAATGAATCTAGAATTAAATATTTTAGGATATCCTATAATGATGGTTCTATTGAATAAAATATTTAATAAACATCATGTGATCCACATTTTCCTCCTCGGAAGAAGAGTAGAAGAGTATGTCGTCATTAAAGAGAACTACAAACTGGTACTTATATGGATATAATACCTAGTTCATCAAATATATAAACTTTTTTGAGTAATGAATCACCCATGATGGACTCAAAATGAACTCATTAAGTCCATAAATAAATAGAAATAACATATTTGGAATATCAACCTTCCAAACCATCAATGGGTGGTAGTCAAAATATAGATTTATCTTTAAGAACATACACATTCCTAAAAAATGATCAGCGAGGTCATAAATCCTCAAAACCTTTAATTTTTATTTATTGTGTTCTAATTCATGTGCTGAAAGTCTGTATAAATCCATATTCAATAAGAAACCTGTTTTTTCTATGATGGACTTTGGAATATTCTTGATGATATTCCAGAGCAGTGCCTTCAGACGGCGTGCAATTCCAAGCCCCGGAGTGGCCGGAATTAAATTTTCAGTGCGTTCACAATGGGAATGCCAAATAAATGGTATAACTCCTAAACAGAGTTCCGGATCAGAGATCCGAGTGTACAGATGGGTCCGGAATGTGGTGTTTACCCTTGGAACGACATAAAACTTGTCGGCGTGGGATGTTTAGACCCCTCACCCGCTTCTGGAACGTTAAACGGATTGAATAAATAAATTAATTCGTTTAATGGAGAAACACTAGTATCTTTTAAACAGTGGCTCAGAATGGAAAACCGAGGGCACCGTTGAGTTCAGAGCGTTCCGTTTACCCTAGGAGGGGTATAAGTTTCACGGGCGCGGGCCGTTTGTGAAAAATGACCTCAGGGGCGTTTTTGTAATTTGGCGGCCTCGGGCGCTAAGTTTAGTAACTTTGGAACGGGGTCTCGGAATAAAATTCCGAGACCTCCGTTGCGCTCAGAGCATGGTTCTTAGCCTAGGGGAGGATAAATCCCGACCCTGTCGGGAGTTCAGGTTCGGGGCTGTCGGGCGGGCGTTTAAGTGATTTGTTCTTAAACACCCCCCTTCTTCTTCTTCTTCCTCAAACCCTCCCCCCCTCCTTCACCTCCGGTGAGGCAGCTCCAGCGAGGCGAGCTCTGGCGAGGCAGCTCCGGCAAGGCGCGATGAGGCGGCAGACTCCCCGTGAAGCTCCGGGCATCGCCCAAGAGGTAGGAGATTTGGTTGCGTTTTCATTTCCGAACCTCCCTTTGAATTCAATTTTATGCATCAAATGAATGCCCAATCGCCGAGCGAATCCCATAAATGCGTAGTACATTTCCTAATATTCACGACGCATTTTTCGGATTAATAATACGAGTTCGAAGGTGATCGTGGTTGATCGCCGAAATTTGCGGGTTTTTGGAACTTCTCAGCCGGATTTGGGGTGTGTTGGTGTTTTTGGCGGTCTGGAGAGGCGGCAGGCGGCAACAGAGCACGCAACGGCGACGACGGCGCGAGGCGGTGCTGGCACCGGGCTCCGGTGGTCTTCGGTGAGGCGGCCCGAGGAGCGCGGTCGAGCGGAGCGGCGGAGGAGCTGGATCGGCAGAGGGTGCCACGGTGGAGGCCGGTTGAGGGCGCGACGTCGAGCGGCGGCTGGACCGCGGCCTGTTGTGGACGGCAGGGAGAAGCCGAGCGGTGACCTCGGGAGAGCGGAGGAGACCAGGACCTTCCCTTTGCGGGTCCTTTGGGGGGGCGACGCGGTGACTAGCCAAAAGGCCGGTCAGTTTGTAAAAACCAGACCCGAGGAGCGGGTCCGGTTCTGCTGGGAGGGCCACGGCCAGTGGGCCATGGCGGTTCAGACCGGGCCGGCCGGGGCGAACCGGCCCGGATGGCCCCCTTGTGTTCGGGGGGCCGAAACTCCTAAACTGCACGTCCATTTGACGCGCCGTCTACGGCGGTGGGACCGTATCGACGAGGCGAACTTTTTGAAATAGTTTCAGGAATTTTTAATTCCTGAAATAATGGGCCTCCGTGGTGAGGTACGTACGTCGAAGGGTTTGAAGTCTTTCCAGGAATTTTGTTTTGAGCGGCGCAGATGCATGCGACGTCCTCTTTGAGTGCCGTCAGTGGTGTTGGAACCCTGGCGTCGAGGCGGCAGTTACTAGGGTGGTTCTAGGCGTTGAGACTAGATTTAAGGCGTGGGCCCCACAACCCGTCTTTTGAGCTGCGTGCAGCTTTTAGAGACTTTTTTTTGGACGTCCGTTCGGGGCGTGCGAGAAGTCGATGTTGGCGCAGTCTGCCCGCTGTAATTACGCACGATGGTGCGGGGCCCACGAGGGTCGTTTGGGCGTCGACGGTGATTTTCCATCTTTATCACCGGGAGACCCTTTCAGACAAGTGAGTAGTCCATTTCGTGTACTTTTTCGAGAGGATCGCAACGGTGTGATCCGTTCGTTGTGTTTCGGGACCGGGTTGTGTGTCCCACGACGCACCGCTCGTGTGCGGTGTGCCGGAATGCATCTTATTCTCCGGATATCCGTTGCACTCATGCAAGTAGTGCTTTTGACGTGTTTTCCCGAGGGGATCGCAATGATGTGATGCACCCGACTGTTTTCGGGGTCGAGGCTCGGGATCACAGGACACCGTTCGGGCGTGAGGCGGTGTTGGCGACTTTTCCGTCGGATATCCGTTGGAGGCGAGTAAATAGTCGATCTCACGTGTTTTTCTGCGAGGATTACAACGGTGCGATCCGTTTGGCTGTGCGGAGCCTTATACATGATCTTATTAAATGTGGAAGCATGTAAGGTGCTCCAGTGGTGGTTTGTCCTACCATGTTGGTAGCGGACCCTTGGCGCGTGATCGCGCACTCTTGGGAGAGTGATATAAATGGTTCACAAGATGTGGTTGGACGTGCCTAGGCCTTTGAGTTGGAGATGTTACGTCATGCATTCGCGTTGATGCTGGGTGCCGTGTGCACGATAGCCTTTGGGCTGGAACATGGTATACTCTGGGAGTATATGGGGGATGCTTGAAGGTACATGTGGTTGTTCGTACCTGAGAACGTTTGGGCGCTTGGTTTGGGTTGCGATGGGGCCACACGTTGTGTGGGACCCACGTGTGTGTCAGATTCTACATTGCGTACTTTGACCTCTTGCTACGTAGAGGGTCCCTCAGTGATCGTTTGCTCGACCAGCAGGGTGGAGTTTTTCCCCTGGCTCTGTGCTCGTTTATTTGACCAAAAGGGTTGAGTGGTCTCGCCCTGGGATCATCCTGGATGGATCGGCCGGTAGCGGTGCTAGTGACACCTAGTGATGGAACAAGCGCTTAACCCCTTTGGGTGAGTTGTGCTGGAGTTGGGTGGTTGCGCGATACCCACTACGTGTTCGGTTGGCCAGTGTTGTACCCTCTAGTAGAGATGTCCAGAGCAGTTCTGAGTTTTACCCTCCAGCAGGGCTGGGCAGTGGGTTACTCATCGACTTCTTCAGGTTTACCCTCCAGCAGGGCTGGGAAGTGGGTTGCTCACTGACTTTTAGGGTCTACCCTCCAGCAGAGACTAGGCAGTGGGTCACCCGACGACCTCTTAGGGCTTACCCTCCAGCAGGGCTAGGCAGTGGGTCGCCTGTCGTCTAGTTCCAGGTCTACCCTCCAGCAAGGCTGGGTAGTGGGTCGCCTGTCGACTTATTCTAGGGTCTACCCTCCAGCGGGGCTGGGCAGTGGGTCGCCTGATGATGTATTATGGTTTACCCTCCAGCAGTGCTGGGCAGTGGGTTACCTGATGATGTATTATGGTTTACCCTCCAGCAGGGCTGGGCAGTGGGTCACCCAACATCTGGTTATGAATTACCCTCCAGCAGGGCTGGACAGTGGGTCACCCAGTATCGTATTATGAATTACCCTCCAGAAGGGCTGGGCAGTGGGACACCTGTTGGCATTCAAGACTCAGTCATTCCGACTAGGCTAGTCTGTGGCTTTCCTCCGTGTTTACTGGAGCGGGACCCTTGGTTATACGAGTCAGTGTTGTGACGACTTGACTTTAAGGAGACCTCTTGACTGCAGGGCAGTGATGAGGTGTGGTTTGTCTTTCCTAGAACTCTCAAGTATGAAGGGCACTTTCCCCACCGATAAGCGTTCTTGTGATGCGATCTAAAACCATGCGGGCGAGTCAGTGCCACCCAAAGTGGATAGTGTCGAAGTGCGGTGATTGAGCCCCTTGGCTTGTAGTTCGGGGAAGACGTGCGGGATGCTGGGCAATGATGATGGTAATGTCTGGGACTATTGGCTACTCTTTCTTGGGCTGAGCTACAGGACGGAGATCCCCTTACGACGTTGTTCGGGCTTCTCGATTGAGTATAAGGATATGTATATACCTTGTTTGAGTTCCCACTTCTAGGGCCTGGTTACTCTCCCTCCAGGAGAGGCGAAGATGCGCGGGGTATGCCACGTGCTTTCCGTGTCTAGCTTATCGTGGTTGGATGAGTCTACTCTCCTGCTATAGGTATTGAAGATTCAACGGGAAGTTCATCTTCTCACTATTTCCAGCTCCTTGTGCCTGGATGAGTCTACTTACTTTCTCTTTTTGGGTTGAGCTGGACTCTTTACTGCACTCTGTTGTACTTCTATTCTACTCCCTGTTCTCTCTACTACTCACCCTTCGGTACCTCCTTTGTTTCTCCCTCGAGCCTTCGGGGTATCCTACTGGGTATTTCTATACTCACCCCTGCTTGGGCTTTGCCCGCACTTGGTGTGCCCTTGCAGATGACGAACAGGTGGAGCATGACTTCGGTGGAGCGTAGGAGCATGGGAGCTTGGACAGCGTGCGGTGGTCGTGGCCAGGTTCCAGGTGGGAGACCCGTCAGCTGTTTCTTTTTGGTTACCTATTGTCGGGTTGTGGCACTTTTTGGTTGGGCACGTGTTTTGCCCCTTTTATTTTCAGTTTGTACTTTTTACTTGTAGAGGTCGATGCACTCTGTGGTTTATATATAGAAGTTATCCTTTTTTACTCTGCTTGTTGTTCTTTTTACTCTGCACTTTTGCATTAAGTGTGCTGCGTGTGGGTGTGTTCAGGTACTTAGGAAAAGGCCTCCCCGAATTGTTGTGCCTTCGGCGCTGGTTTCCAGCCCCTGGCCTATGGAGGTGGTCTTGGGGTAGTTGCGGCTCGAGCCTGGGTAGGGTCGGGTAGTGACATATTCTCCCATAAAAAATTTAAATGAACAACACGTGAGTAACCCATGGGTAAACACTAGTCTTAATGAAACCCTTCTCTTAAAGGTCCCCCAAATGCCACTAAGACTACCAGGTCTCTGTAGGGGATATATGATATTCCTCATATGATATTATAGTGTTATTGGGATAAAATTAAATTCATAAATTCATCTCCCTCCTCAGATGTAGTCTTGAAACATCCTAAGTGAAGACATCTATATAATTCTCCATGATTGAAGGAATCCAGATTCTTAATGAGCCTGCTACACTAAGGGATACACTCTATAACTGATAAGTTATTATTTTCATCCTCCTTATATCAACGCCCATTCAACCTACCATGATATATTCTCTCCTGCAGAGGATAATCTCATCCCATCACTTAGTAGGCACCTTAATAGACTGTGGTGATAGTGAATGTGATATTAAAACATTGAAAACCAATCCATACCTAATATGAAATTATAGGGTTCCATTGGGATGTCAAAAATGTCTAAGAGTTATCTCACACCATCAGTAGATAAAAGATATAGAATTATCATTCCATACAAGATCTCAAGATGAAATTGTTGGGAAATTGCCTAAATTGGAGCTCACACTCTCGGAACAATAATATAGAGATGAAGTAATTAATCTTATCTACATATAATAATATTGATTAAATAATATATATATATATATATATACAAATACCATACCTCATTTTATCTCATACATTGTGGGGTCATAAGCCTCAAAAAGCATATAGATATTTGTGGCCATGGCTGCTAGCTCCATGAACCTAACATGGGATTCCTTATGGTGGTGGAGGTAGTGGATGGATCTAAAATAATTTTGAACCACCCCATATATCATCCAACTTATCTTAAAACTATTCCTCCTAGGGGGGAACCCTACCCTCACCTAGTAGATTCCCAATCTCGGTGCTCCCTCTGTTGTGTAAATCTATCAGCTATGTGTCTGTACTCCTTCACTCGTCTGGTCAGTTAGTATCAAATTATGTGACCTGACATGTCGAAATCATAGAACCAACCCTATTCACGAAACCATATTTAACTATGAACCCTATGACTACATTATTTAGTCTTGCCATGGGTAGGTATCCTGCATCGAGATTTTATCACCAAGCGTCTGTTATCTGGTTTAGACAACTCATCTATATGACACCCATTGAAAGCTCTAGATACATTGCCATTCTATGATTGTAATATCCCTATAACTAGTTCCCTTTATAGAACCCCATCATTAGTGGGGGTTCACAAGGGAACCATGCTGTCATTGATCTCCCTACATTGTCCTTACTCAATATTACATTCTTAGAAGTAACCATCCTTTATCGGGCCAATGGAGTACTGTGTAAGTTCTCTGATCCTCATTGAATATTCATTTACTTTCATCCCATCCTTCTATAGCTCTAGAATATTCAAAATCCAAAGTTATTTCATGTTGGAGGTTTATTAATCCACACAGAACATCTTATGGAAGTTAGTCAATGAGAGTGTGGACTCATCAAGAATTTGGGTAACAAGACACCCCCATCTCCTAGACACTCCATGGAAAAGGGTATTTGTAAGTGAACAAACCTGATCCAATAAATTCCATATGATCCTAAATACACAATCCACCGATTCTATCCAATTCATTTCTTCCTAAGGATCCGACTCGCCTTGAAACTGTGCCTACCTCTATTGATAGAATCGATGGTGTGCATTGAGCCTACTTGCATCCCCATCCTATTTTACAAGTATAATAAGTTGTTTGAATGGTAGGGTTAGGTATACCTTCACACCTAGAGAAGGAAGATCATGAGATGGACCTTGATCAAAGGAATCATCTCTCATAATATTTTCATCATTACCCAGCACTGGTATCCTAGATGGCTATTGTCAAAGAGGTCTCTTGAAATTTGATCATGACATTCCACATTCATAGGAGAACATATATCTATAAAGAAAATTGAGAGATAACTAAATAATTATAGTCAAATACTATATCATATATGGTTCATGTACCATTGATCCATGAAACCAATATCTCAACATATTGATTAGACAAGAAGGCAGTAAAGGTCCTTGTGAATGGATATGTCAGCCACCCATACCATTACTTGATTCCTTAGAATTAGTTCCAAACACAGTACACTATGAAACTATATGCATAATATCAAAAAAAATCCTTATAGGTGTACTACTCTAATCATTATCCCAATAAATGAACTACCTGGATTTGAATCTGTTATAAACTGACCCTAACCAAGGATCGAGCTGCAACTACCCCAAGCCTGCAACCACACGCTAGGGGTTGGTGACAAGTTCCAAATGGAATATCTTAATTTTGGGGGATTTTCCAAATATTTCTAAAATCACACACCTTAAAATCAAAATGGAGGAGTGAATATGAATAATAAGAAAAAGATTCAATATCTAGAAAGTAAATCATGATTGAAAAACATGTAATGTGTAAAAGTGTATAAAAGTTTAAAATAAAAACTATAACAGAAAATTCATGCCCAACTCAAAATTTGTCCCGAGAAGACAGAACATGAATGTAAAAATTGGAGTGTTCTCATCTCCTAATATTGAAGCGATGACCACTATAAACAGTCCAATGAATCTTTACTATTTATCCTCATCTAATGTTACCTTCGATATTCAAATCATCTTCAAAAGACATAACATGTGTGGTAAGAGATAATGATGTGGTGAGTATGTAAATACCTATTAGGATGACATGAAATATGAATGGTGCAGTAATTGATACAACAAGAATAGGAAAAGATTATATAGTAAGAAAATTTTTTCTCAATCTAAGAAAGACAATAAAGAACCTCATCCACGTGTAGGGGGATCAACCGAGTGATTATATGAACTACACATCTAGAGTTTTCCAACAATATCAGCTGAGTAAAATCATCAAACAATGGGTTGATAAAAATGGACATCACATGGAATACAACATGTGTCTTTGAAACCCATGGTTGGAGAGTAACCAAATCAAAAATAATGGATACATAATTGTATATATATGTTATCTGTCAAATAATCCAAAATGATATAGAATAAATATCTCTATATCACGGATAAATCAGAGAAAAATATTCTTAAATTGTTCTAAAAATCCATAAATAATGTATAACATCTCACACGTCATCTATGAAGTAATTGTTTGAAGGAAAAACCCTACCCATTATTCTTGGTATTCATGGGGATAAAATATCTATGTAGAGGACCTGCATCCTTGTTCAGTAGAGGGTATTCCACTCTCTATGATTCCCTAGTGGACCTGAACCTATGTTGATGGGGTTTATGCATTGGTGTCAAATGGAACCACACCCTATCTGATAGGGGGTTCCACTTGGTATGTAACTATAGAGGACCCAAACCCTCGTTCGATAAAGGGTTCCTCTCTAGTGTCCTGAGAACATTCACCCTAGTGAAACAGAGGGGTTCCGGTCTAATCATCGATGACCCATTACCTACTCGATAGCAGGTTCTACTCAAAAGGTTTATGACCTACACCCATAATGATGGGGGTGGGGTGGGGGGTCCACTCAATCGTTCGAGGACCCATACCATTCCATTAGGGGGGTTCAATTTTTTCAATGAGGAATCATGACCTATCTATGACGGGGTTCCACTCAAAAGGTAGATGACACATGCCCTTTCAAATGTGGGTTTACACTATACATGTATCCTCTATTGATCTCGCTTGATCACTACTCTCATCGTGTATTACATCAAATATGAAACATTCCCAGAAAATTTCACATTGTATCTCAGAATCCCAAACAAAGGGCACCATCATGTCATATATGAAAAAACCCTCATCGTAGGATACTTGAAAGAAAATATTTGAGTCTAAAAGATGGATTTAAAGAGGATTTACGTTTCATAAAATGAAGAAAAGGGGTATATTACATTTGTTGGGACCCACAAACCCTACGGTTCCACTCTATCACAAAGTCATATCCTTTGAAGTACATGGATCATGAAACATGCAGTAGTATATGTTGTTTGGTTTATATACATGGTTTTCCCATGAATCTTGGGTCCCTCCCAATTTATTGGTTGTATTTTCATTTAAAATACATGTATTTGTACTTTTCTCTATATTTTTGTAAATTTTAGGCAATATGCCTCTTCAAATGGTGTGTCGCCTATATGGTATAATCATTCCCATGTATTGTAGAACATGGTCTATGTATGAATGTGTTCCCTATCACACGACTCATCGACATTGGAAAGGGGGGGGGTGCCGGGTGTGTCCGAATAATACATGGCATACCATCCTTATGAATTCCCAAAAGCATATTCACCGCATCCACGAGGTTACACACCGTGTGTTCATCACTTTACATGGTGATTCTAAGTTCTTTGAAAATTTTCTAGATTCATTTCCCATGATTCGAATTTTTCTATTGTTTTATAGACCTCACATCCTCACTATCTAAAATTTGTAGACATGGCCATTGATCATCACTTTTCAACCATCTTTTTTTAGAAATCAGATTCATTCATTTTTAATTACTTCTCACACATTCACGACACATCTACATCCATCCATTCATTGATTATCTAATATCCAGTCATCAATATTTTCATTTTCATCTTGTAAATAGCACATACCTATCCCTAGTTCATCGATTCGTCTCTCATACAATGTTTTCTTGTGAATCTAGGGGTCTAATCAGGGTCAATACCTCCCAGATACATCAAATATTGACCACAAGATCTAAACATGGAATAATGATAAATAATTAATGGATAAAGTCACAAGAATAATTTTTTGGAGAATGTTTCCAATAATTAATGGGAAATGATCTTGACTATGGACATCAATGTTAGAAGACCCAAATATTAAGTAATTAAATCAGTACATGAGCTCATGTACTGGCCACAATAGGAAAAAATAAGTATATTGGATTTATAATCACAATAAATTTAATAAAAAGGGTTTAATATAAAAATTTAGGAGTCATTCCTAGAGATTAGATCATCCATCCATGAAATACCAATGGTGGGATAGTACTCGTTTCATAGCCACATGGGAGATCATTATCTTGTAGGTATATGACTAGTGGGGAATGAAGACCATGGGGTGTAAGGTTAGAAAAAAATCCAACTCTATGCATATAGTGTGTCTAAACCATGTACGCGTCTATGTAAATATTAGTTCTCATCCTATTGAGGGCTTATAAGAAGCAGATTCCATTGATTGAATTATATACCAGCACCTCCCCATTACCCTCTTATGATGTTGGAAAAAATAACTTGGGAATTTTTTATTTTTATTATGATGAAAGAATCTGCCCATTCACATGATTACCCTACACTTGGATACATGACAACATTATCCCTCTACAACTCACTACCTTCAACATCAATAGGCCACCAAATGTATAACTGGGAAACATCCTATCAAAGCCTAGTAAGCTTGAGATTAAGCCATTGTAAATTTCCAATTCCCAAATTAACCAATGATCTCCCTTGTAACTATAAAATACCACCATGAAGGATTTTTTAGGCACCTTCCATCCACTAAGAAGGATTGACCAAGGAGGATCAGCCATTGTACTTATAAACTCAACTTCCATTTCCAAACCATGAAACTTATGCACCACAATACTACTAAGAAAACTCATGAATTACTCATATCCGAGGAAATTTCTGATTCATTCCACCATGAAACTATACATGGTGAGGGATGAAATGCTAAAATGATGGCCTATAATGCTCCATAGTAGCCCGTAGTCTAATAAAAAATAGAATACATCCATTTTTGGAATAAAATTGAATATACACATTAAAATAAATAGAAATATTTAAAAATTTAATTTATGATTTAATTCAAATATAGATTGATAGGAAGTAATAATTCAATATATCTATAAATACTATGGGGGTTTCCACTTCAATGGTGTTTGGAAACCATTGGGGGGGATTCTCAACAGCTTAAACCTTATTTAATTCATAATTGTTTTAGTTTAAAATTTATTTTAAAGAATAATTATCAAAAATTCATTTATATAAATGAATTCATGAATGTTTAGTTTTATTCATGTTTTATCCACCTTTCTTCTTCTTCATATTCTATCAAAATAATTCATTTAATTTGATTTAATTTGAATTTGTTTTATTTATATTTTCCCTTACTCTCTATTTCACTCATATTCTTTTTATTTTTATTTCATTATTTTTTCCTTGAATTCACAACATTATTTCATTTTAGATCATGAATTCTTCCATTGTAAACTTGAATACTCATGGAAATGAGAACCTAACCCGAAGAATATCCCAATGGAGAAATACAATTATTTAACTCAAGGCCATATTTTATTTCTAAATTTGGTTAATAAATCGATGAATCAAAATGAGTTTAATCATCTATGTTTTTATATAAGGGTTGACTTCTTATTATACAACCAATGTATATCGGTTAAAGTGGTGGATATTGAGTGTTCTTGAATGTTACTAAGTATACATTACATTCATAATTAGAGAATATTGAGTTGTCCACACATGCAGTGGAGTGTCATCACAATGTATATTTGAAATATTTTAATGATAGAGATCCTTGAGAAATTATATTAGGAGAACATACTATCTTTTTTAATATCATTTGGTTATAATGTCATGGTAATTTAAAATTTCATGTTAGTTTTGTTATATTTTTTCATTTCATTTTTTCAAAAAAACCAAAACACATATTTAATTTTTTTTATTTTTAATTAAAATATGAATTAAATAGATTTGTTTTAGAATAAAATTGTATATAACTATCAAGATCGTCAATGGAGTTGACCCTAGTCAACACTTTGATATATTAGGAAAAAATTGGAAAATACTTCTTTCCATGCCCCGTGATAAGTGTGTGTCAAAATTGGTGCTGATATAAGGGATCCAATCATTAGTATACTTATATTTTTTCTATTTTTACATTGTAGATAGTAATTTATTAAATTAATAATCATAAGAAGACATTTTACATGATGTATCAAAGAATACCATGCCTTTATGCATGGAACAATTTATCACACATGCATGAACAAGAAACAGACTATACTAAGGAGGCCCTCTAATAAAGGGATGATGATATTAGGATACATGTCATGCATAATAAATATAGAATAGATATTTTTCTCTCAGCTCAACATTTTATGTGAATGGTCGAACAACTCCAAACTGAGATGCAGAATACGAGGCCACGATGGATATAATATTGGATATGCCCAATTTTTATGAATTCCACCAAGAAGTTTAGGCCATGATTGGTGAATATATATAACCCACCCATATAAATTATTAAATAAAGGGTAACTATGAAAATCTAGAGACTGAAGATGATGACCAGCATGCAGATAGGAATATGGGAAATGATTCAGATTTGTTATTTACTAATTGTAAATAATATAAAATAAAATGGCTTCATTAAATCTAAAATATCAAATATCCATCACCACATTACTTATATCTATCCATGAAAGAGGTTTATGAAACCCATGTAGTTTATTTGGAGGAAATGGTGGATGAGCCTGACTATATACCTCCACTTTTTACCATTAAACACTTAGATACACTATCTATTGAGAAGGATATTGAAGATAAAGCAAGGCATTGAGTTGACCATTCTTTGACCTCTATATCATTTTAAATTATTAAATATTAATTGATTATTAATTACAAAATCTTTAAATTTTAATGTTTTTTTATCCATTAATTTACCTTTGAATAATGTGAATTAAAAGAAAATTCACATGGTGAGGAGCACATGGAGCACAAAAAATTGAGGAAAAATAATTTGTTGAAGCCCATGAATAATTATTATTAGTTATTCCAGTGGAATCTATGCAAGTGTATTATCATATTAAAATGGAAATTATTTCAAATTATTAAAATTTAATTTTTTTCAGGTGAAATTTACAACATACATTCTCTTTGATCATTAAATACATGCATTATAAATTTATCCTTCACTATAAAGTAAAGATAATGTTTTAAAACTAGCATCTATGAAGGGTGATGATCCATTATTTATCCAACCCCAACTATTAAACCTATAATGAATTGTGTAGTATTTTATCTTTTTACTCTATCCATGGTTAATTCATCACCAAAAAATAATATGTGCCTGTTGGGGAATTCCACATGAGTTGGTTCGTATATAATAATCTTAATCCACAAATATACTTTGGATAATAGTTGGTAAAACCATGCATAGGTAAAAAAATCTATAGGCTACTAGGGTATTATACTATATCCTATAATTATTTAATTTATATTAATTTCGATTTCAATTTTATTTATATACTATACAACTTTGATCCATTTATATTTCTTAGAATAATTGAAATGGTACTTATACATTAACAAGTATTCCATTTTAGAGGGCCATTAATATGGAACCAAGTGGATGTAGGAAGAAAATGGTGAAACTATAATCAATACACATCATTAATTTAATTCACCTCAAGAAAATAATTCATGTAATGAATGTCATTCGGATTTGGTCTATGAAAGAGAAATTCATGTCATGAAAAGGATTCAAATCCTGAACTAAAGGAGAAACTTTCCATTTTAATACCAATATTCAGGATAAAAGTAAGTCCACATATAATTTATATCTTTTAAACTCTATATATTTAATATAAACTACATGTTTTGACATTTATATTGGAAAATTGAAATTCCAATAGTTGATTTCTATTTTAAAATGTATTATCTATGAGTTAAAAGATTCCAATGAACAATATTAATATATAATTTATATTTCATTGATAATATAGTAGAATGAATAAAAAAGATATTTTACATAATGATTTGAATCATGGATATTAAAAGATAGAATCATTATTTAAGGGATTTATTTGATTCATGTAAATTAATTTTTATTATAGGATTTTATTATTTAAATTTCCAAACCTCCATTTAACTGATTTTTTATTATTATTCATTCCATTAGTGATTTTCCCATTACCAATATTATTTCATAAAAAAAATACTTACAATTTATTCTTGATTGATCATGGGACATGCAACCTACAAGAACATGCATTGAAACTTGGTGAATAAAATTAATGTGAAAAATATATTTTAAATGATTTAGGTATATTATGATAACACCATAACCAAGATACAATCATATACACTAATAATATTGAGACAATTGTTGTTATAAATGAATTTGTTTGGATTGGATAATGTTTCTATATGTTTCTATCCATTACCACCCACCTATTAGTATTTACATGATATTTTAAATTTGATGTTTATGGGTGGGAATGTCATGGAGAATGGGATAAAAACAATTATGAGGAAAAAACATGGGTTTTATAATTATGAGAATTTATAAGGAGTTTTTATTCATACAATTTAAATTTATTGTTTACACTTATGAAAAAATATAATAAAAGGTTTTGATATAGGATAAAAATAAATCACCATTAACAGACCAAAGATTTTTATTATATATAGTTAGGTAATTTAACTAAGGATTATTCCAAGTAGAAGATTCATAAAAGTAAAAAATATGAATAAATTTAATTTTAAAAAGAAATAAAAAATCAAAATAAAAAAAATCAATTCCAGAGGGTGCCCAAATCATTCATTATGAATACCTTTATCATAAACATTACTAGAATTTTAAGGGATTGCGACTTGATAAATTAATATATATAATGTAATTAAACTTTTAAATTAAATATAATTCATTTTACATTATGATGATAACCCTCCTCCTTGATCATTAATTTATAAAACATACATTCATTCCAACCATAAGACATAATGTCATTTGATCCTTTGTATAAAGTTCTCATTATTTTAGGTTTATCTTTTTAAAAATAGTTGGGAAATTAGTTCCTTTACAAGCCTATCGATAAAGATCATGTTCTAATATTATGAGCATAAAACTACTTAAAATTATATAATTACTATGGAGAGAAAATATTAAAAAGTGACGTTACTCGTGATTTGGAAAGTTTAGTAACAAATAATTTAAGATCATGATTAGATGAAAGAATATATTCCACCATTATCATTAGGAATGGAAAATACAATTATTGATTATTTATTTTTTACGTGTATAATTGAATTAATAATTTATGTTGAATTTGAAATTTATATTGATAATTATTTGACTATAGTACATTGAAATTTGAATAATGGTAACATTGGTTACCTATGAAATTCCGGAATGATATTTTATAATTTAGAGAAATCGTGGTTTCAGTGTTATTTTATTTGAGAAAATTTTATTTTCATAAATATTTATAAACAATTTAATTGATTTTGAATTTTAATTCAATAAAAATTACCATTAAAAGGAATATATTATAAAAATATGGAAAACAGAAACTAAATAATATAATTTAATTAGATAATGTATTTATTGTTTAGAATTAATTATTATCATTTTGAGGATTTAAATAGTTGTTTTCTAATTTATTTTAGGTAAATATAAGGAAAAATGTGTCTATCACTCAACCAAAGGGCTTAAATTTAGTATAGACTACTCACAAGGGGCCACTCAGCCTTCCATTCCCATGGAAGGGATAACACAAGAAAAAGGGATTTAGAGGATACCAGTCTTTTTTGGGAATGTGGCTAGTGGATATTAAACCCATCAAAGAGTATGTTTGGTCCATTGCTTGCCCCAACAATGTCGTATGGGAATCCCATGTGAGTATTCATGTGAATATGGGTAACCACACAAGTATGTATTTCTAAGTAGTGAATACCATGGATTAAATTATGTACCAGTTAAAATATGTGTATCTCATCTAATGTGGGAACATTGACCAGGGGTAATAATCATTAATAATAAGATTTGGTCAACCCACCTCACCCATTATACTTCAGCCCTCGAACCCATGACACCATCATCCCTCCACTACTCACTATATTCGACATAGAATTTCCACTATTTTTAAACACAAGATACTCCATCTCAAAATCCCTACATGATTGATATTGATCCATTATCCACTTCCATTTCCCAAAATTCAATATATTCACCTATGGAGCTATGAATGACCACTGTAAAAAAAATTTATTCCATCATCCGGCCAATGAGATGACCAGATGAATAGGGAGATCACTCGCCACTTCCTTGTTCAACCACCTTTGATGCACTTATATACTTCCATAAACCATTTCTAATAACATCAATTAATTCCCTATCAAATCAGCAGCACCCTGAAAAATGCATGGTAAGGGAAGAAATTTAAATAAGAAGGCCGAGATTCACAAGCACTAGCCAATAGTACTATGAAAAATTCTAAATACCCATTTTTCTTGGAAGATATTTGAATATTAATATTATAATAACTACAAATATTAAAATATATAAATTAATGATTTACCTAATTGAATGAGATATATGAATAAATAATTCCATCCCTCTATATTTTTGAGTGATGGATTCCACTACTAAGGATTTTAGAAAACACATAGGGAGAATCTCATATGTGGCAGTCAATTATCATTCATTGTTTTTCTTTAATTATAGATTTATTATTCTTGTAAAGTTAATTTAAATATTGTTATAAAAACAAATCAAGTATGTTTTTATGAAAGTGTCATCCACGCTTTGTATTGATTTTTTATATTCTTATTATACAGATTTAATTCAATAACTATAATCTTATCTTATTTTATTTTATATTATTTTATTTTTAATGTATCATTAAATCTCTTTAATTGTTATTATTTTTATTTTTATTGCCTTATTTTATTCCTTTAATTCAAAATTTTACTTCATTTCACACTGTTAATTCTTCCACAGTGAAATGTTATACTTGTGGTAATGAGTAACTAACTAGTGAAATATCTAGAGGGAGTAATCGGGTTCTAAAACCTGATTCTATTTTTAAATTCTACTTTGGGTTAATATAAAAATGATTACATATGGTTGTCATCATCACTATGGTTATCTAGGGGTTGTCTTATTATTATTCAACCAATAACCCTTTTTTGAAAAGGTTGATTTGGTGTGTGATTTCCCATTTAAATGTATAGTCTCCAATCTCATAATTGTGGTACATTGAGGTGTTCAAACATATGTTGGAGTGTGGTTACTGTGTAGATTTTAAACATGCCAATGAAGGTCCACCTAGAAAACTCTTCTGTGATAAAATGGTTTCTTTTCCAAAAACATATCATTTCCAATGCATCATTATTTATAAATTCATTTTATTTTTTTAGTTTCTGATTTTATTTATTTTACCAAAATAAAAAAAATTCATATTTCATTTATTTTATAACTAAAAAAACAAAAACAATTACATTTAGTTTAATTTGATTAAGTAATTGGAAATCAATATATATCTTCTTGTTTGAGACACATGTTCACCCACAGTGATTTACTAGGAAATTGTATAGAAATATTATTTTCCCATTCCCCACAATAGGTGTGTGTCATCTATATTGATTGATAACCATAAGAGAGTTTTATCAATGGTAATATATACACAATCTAAGGTCAACATTAACCATATTGGTGAAAATAATTGGTGAATCGCATATAAGAGTACTAGGTTAGATAAACCCTTATCATCCAAGTCTCCATAAAACATTTTGTGTTCTAGGAGATCTGTGGTTGCTATCCTATATGGAAGAATACACAATGGTGACAGTCTTAGTAATATATCTATGGTGATTTTTAGCACAATCAAGAGAGGTAAAATAGAAAATTCATCAAGAATGATGTCCCTAAAATGATCCACTGCATAAAGGGTTTATACATTCTTAATTCTCTAGTAACTCATAATGAGACTATCCATTTAGGATGTCACTCCTCCAAGACTGTGATGAACTTGTATAGTTATAATCGGCCAAAAATCCCATTCTCTATTAAAAACATACGTATTCCCTTAGGGTGATGTAAAAAAACAACATTCATTTATAGAAATAAAAATGGGCATGATATAAAACCATTAAGTCCATGCATAGAAAAAAATCAAATATTTTCGTCTCTAGGATAAAATCATTCCATGGGTAGAGATATCTACCAAACTTAATGTGGGAATCCTTGCACTATATTATACACTCTGATCGAACCCCTAAATATGTGTTAAGATTCATCATGAAATATTAGTATTCCATTAATAGGATTATAAATTACATAAAATCTGTATATATGAATGAGTGATATTTTACTCTGTCAGATAAAGTATATAAAAAATTATAGGCTACTAGGATAGTACATCAAACTATATAAGGTTCTAAACTATATTCCTCGAGTGTAGGTTATACTTCATATAAAGGGCTTGATTTGTTAGATTGAGATGAAACCTAACTATGCAAGGTAGGTCTGTTATACTAGTATTATGTCATGGAAATCTATATTGATCATCCACGCCCATCTCCTAAAACTTAGAAAATTATTGTCCAGAATCTCCCTTCCCAACATAGTGTTATAGATCCAATTTGGAAGAAATGATGAAGGCCACATATCCTACCTCAAAATCAACAATGTATTAGGTACCTTTTACCCTGTGGAATTTTATGGCCTATCCTACCACATTGGTGACACAAGACATAACTATCGTTGTGCATCATTTGACTCAGTATACCCCACAATAAAAGTCAACAAATAATTTACACTACAAGGAACATCTCCATTACTTCAAATTAAACCACCCTCACTCAAACAACCTGCTAATATTAGGTTCCCCTCTATGATGAGGCTCTAGATCACTATCATTGAATCCGTTTCCAATCTGAAATAATCATCTATGATCAAATGGAATATGAAATTCCATCCTTAATCTATTACACATTCATTATCTCCTCATCCATCAATTGATGAATCAGTGTAAAATGAGATGAATTATCCATCATGGATTTAACATCCTATTATAGTTGTTTCAAATCTATATTTTAGTTCTCCGTTGTTTTTTATAGAATGATGTTTTCATAAAGTGTTATCAATAATTCATCCAAGACCATAACCTAATGTGAATGATCTACAGAGACAACTTTTTAGCAATTTTTAGCACATTCATGAATCATATAGGCGGGGAGATGGAACGTCCAATTTTTCACAATTTAAAAATTCCCAAATATTAATAACATAGCCACTATCTGTGGATCAAAAACCTTAGGACTTCCATCCACCGAGAAGTTGGTAGTTTTATGAAGGTCAAATTTGTTTTCCATCTCTAACATAGAAGAGACTCCAACTGAATATCCCTATATTGACTGCATGAAATGTAGGAATCACTCTAAAATTTGATCAGGATCTCCTTGTAGAGGTTCAAAAGGAGGTGACCGTAGTGGAAATATATGAGGTAATATAGGTAGCACATGCTGGACCACCTCCACAACATTTTCTTCACCACCCTCATGGTCCCTGATAGAAGAAATTCATAGAAACATGGATTTATAATTTTCAAACAATCACCTCAGAAAAAATATTATAACATATAGGAAAAAAGATTAATGAATGGAATGGTAAAAATCCATCATATAAAATAGTTATTCCTCTCAACCTAGTCCCAAATCTAGGTCTAGGAGATAAAAATGATCATAGGGGAACAAAAGAGACACATCCTACCACCCACTACAAAGTTAGATTTAGGGACAAGGTCTCATATAAAACCATATATGTTTTGATATAAGGATTTTCAATTGGAAGGTACATAGGAAATCAATATTTTTTTAATTGGAATCCCCATTTAATGATAAAAAATTAATTTAGTATATTAAATTTTAAAATTTTTATTCTCATTTATATGTATATTTATATAACTCAATATAGTTACATGTGTCACCATTTACAATTTATAAAGGCCCATAATCTATAAATAAATTAATTGGTTTCTCATGTAACTACATCCCATCACTTAAATTTAGAATTAGGATGTAATTGGTCATTTGAAATGATTTTATGAAATTAATTGCCATTCCCAATTTATTTAATTACATTCTTCATAAATTAAATTTGCAATTCGTGTAATAAAATTCATCTAAAATTCCAAACCATGGAACCAGCGGTCCAAGAGTAAAAAATGGTATAAATAGTTAATTAAGGTTCCATCATCAATATATGTTGAAAAACACCATTTATTTTTATGATGACACATTAATGAATCTCATTATTCTATCCCTACAACAAATTTTAGCACATTTACCAAAATAAAAATCAAGGAAATCACAAAAATCACTTATAAATATAGAAACTAAAACAATTGAACATATCTATATGGATAAAATAATGAATTGTATATGAGTCCTTGAGTTCCTATAATGATTAATGAGATTATACCACCTTTCCATACTAGTGAAATGGAAAATCAGTCCAGAATAATAATAATATCCACAAAAATTCCAATACGAATATTTATCAAAAAATTATGAAATCAGTATGATTATAATATCCAAAATTGAAAACATCAATATAAAATCACATGTAAATTTTGTTTCCCATATATTTGGGGTTCCTAAAACCCAAAAGAGGCTCATTACCAAATTATGACAAATTATTAGTCTCATATATAAGACAAAAACCCTGTTATAATTGGAAAAAATAGTATCTGATGCCACTTCGTTCCATCTCAACCCAGAGGCTACTAAATTATTCCCTGATTTTATTAGCCATGTGACCTCAATAAATCATTCCCATACATGAAAGTCAGCATAAATTTTTGGAGGCCACATGATTTTTTCATTGGGATACATTTCCATCTGGATCAACGTGAATTACAATGGAAAATAATTGTTATATTAAGTGGAACATTAATAATGAATGTAAATAATAGTAATAATAAATCATCCAATCATAAAAAACCTGTATAAGCTAAATAAATATTGATATAAAAAATATGATCATGTCATGCTACTATTAAAAAATAGAGTTACACAGGATATAAGGGAACAAAGATATATTTCAAGAAAAATAGAATATGAAATTTCTAAAAGATTCCTAAAGTAAATCACAAGCATATACATGTTCATATAACCGTGTACTTGATCCAAGTACTAAAATCTAACCTCAAAAGCTAGGCCCTTTCATTTTTCTTCCCCTAAAATCAAGAATCATATTTAGGTACCATGGGAAACATGAACGGGGTGTGAGATATACTAATTAGGACACCACCAACAATGTCTAAGAATATCTAGTCTCTTTATATAAAATGAACAGTGATAATGTAAAACTAATGGTATTGAAATAAATAAATAAACACTTCTGTCCAGGTTCCTCACGGGATAACTGAACGACAATACCTATTTTGGGCTATGTAGGATATCTTTGAACTATGGTCAACCATTATAGATATAGTATATGGAGGTAACATATATAATTATATTTATATTATCATTCTTCTCATATAAATGATGTTAAATACAATAATGACCATCATAAAATTCAAATTAGAACCTGTGTCGAGGAAATTTTTTTTATTTGGAATTGTGAATGTGTCCTCACACATAGATAAAGTCATTATTAGTGATTAAATAGGGGGAAACCTCATTCCTCTACGACCATCATGAAGAAGGAATCCCATGTATCACACTAAGATCACTATAGTTATCCTTTGTTGTGAGAGTTTTCCAAAGGAAATATACAAGTATAATCCCATGTATAACTCTTTTCATGTTCTGAAATAATAAACTTCTAAGACCATCCATGTTATTATACATAGGGATTCATGAATTGCCCATGTGGTGGTATAGATACACTATATACTGATCCCATCCAAGGATATCCACAAGGTAACCATGTGTTGTTCTTGGGGAATGTATGTAACGAATCCTCTCAATGATCCCATATTTGTTATTCAATAAAAGAAACCAATTTTCTCTCCCAGTGTGTTGAGATAAATTTAAAAATTCTAACAAAGGACTCGATGATCCCATCTAATCCATCTTTAATTAAATACACTTGTATCAACCAAATATTTAGCAATGGTTATGGGTTTATCTTTCATGGAAGCTCCATATTTTTATAGAATGTGGGAGAAAATGTTTACTGTAAATTCAAACCCCTCAATTGGTGGTTCTATTAAATTAACGTAATTAGGCTCCTATGACTTTAGAAGAGAAAAAACCTTCAAAATGGATCATGTTATGTTGGTAACCCTAAATTTTTAATTCTCTTGTTCACATAACTACATTACACATGTTTTTATGATTAATTTTATGTAACATATGGATGTAATTTCCATATGGTTTTGGTGCATAAAAAATTGAGCATGTTAGAAACAATGATTATTTTAGTGAAAATAACTGGGCCTCCTACCAAAGATTGATAAATTACCACTCATATATTTCCAAACATTGAAATGAGATAGAACATAAAAAATAGAAGATTTAAAAAATACCTTGAAAATGAGGCATATTATTTGGTACAAAAATCAAACATAATATAGTTGAAGAAACTATTAAAATAAGGATGGGGATCAAAGATATTACTGATATTCTTGAAATTTAATGAAAAAAGTATTGATCAGAGTACATATTATGAAAATATATAGAATTCTAGAATAGGAGTTGAAGATGAGTCAAGAGAGGAGGTATTCTATTTGTAAGAATGGTGAGAAAAAATGGGTTTCTCCGCAAAAAACCCCCAACTTATTCCTAATATGTATATATTACATGTCATGTAAATTTTAGGTTATAAAACCTCCTTGGAAAACAAGTTCACATTGTCTACAAGGTTTTTACAAACCACTACATGAAATTAATTGAATTTATACTGTTTATTCAATTCATGAGATGTACATAATTCATACCCTATAAAACTATTGGGTATTGGACATTTTAATACATGTCATGAATAAAAGTCACATCATGTGTTTTTTTATTATCACCATACTTCCTTTTACTCCCTTATTCCCACTATGAAACAACCATCCTAAAGTTATGGAATTATACATATAATTTATAAAGACAAACATAATGAGGGTTTACCAAAACATTATGAATACATACCTTTATGGAGATATATGGCATTACAAGGTACAAAAAACAATCTCATATTTTATTTTGGTTTACATAATTAAAATATGAGAAAAAAATATTAAGGGAGATATTTATTATTAAAAATAACATGGAACAATAATATTTTTCCAAATCTCATGATATATGGATGGGAAATATAAAAATGAATAAAAATATATCATGATACATGATTGTGAGATAATGATCAGGACCCATGGAGAATAATCATAGGGATGTATCATAGAAATTTGGCAGAAAATATTCACATAACCCATAAAAAAGTGGATTAGGGATTCACATACCTAAATACCTTATCATAATGGATCAAGAATTCATGTTCCAATATCTAAAGAAACCCGGTTTAAGGATTCATGTTCTTATATCCATTAATATAATGGATCTTGAATTCAAGACCCTACCTCCCAAAATATAATTTATCAGAAAATAAATATTGTTCAAAAATTTTAATGGATGAGGAATTCACATTCCTAGATCCCAAAACAAAATATATCAGGATTATATTATCCTTCCTACAAAAACATAAAAAAATGATGGATCATGAAATCATTTCCTACCTCACTAATTGTCTTTTATTTTATCAATCATTCCCCAATGTTCTTAGGGAATAAATATTATTTAACAATTATATAATGTTAAACCATAAATATTTGTTCTAAGAGAATATTAAAAAATTCTTATATCATCCATCATGTAATCAACCCATAGAGAAGATATGGGTTTCTATAATTATATTCATAGAACAATTAAAAAAATAAATAGATAATGGTGGAGGGTACCATATTCTAAAATCACAATTATAACCTATGGCAGGTTAATGGATGTTGACATGGAATAAATTCTCCCTTCTTGATTTGTATGTAAATAAAAATAATAAAAATATTGATTTATCATATTTTTTAAATTCTTGAGTTCCCATTAAAATTTTTTCTTTTATGAAATATATATTGATTTTACAAAAAACTTAATATAATATATATTAATAAAAAATGTTTTCCAATAATATATTTATGAATTAATTATTAATTTAACCAAAATCATTTGAGTATACATATAAATACTGAAGATGTCATTATTGATAATTAATCCATTAACATAACTTTTAAACTCCAAATTTCCATTCCAAAATTAAACATTTTAATTCGAGATATATTAAAATATTTAATTGTTTTCAAAAAATATTAAGTAATAATATTATTCATAAAATTAATATATAACATAGAATGGAATCCTATTCTAGAAGAATAATCATAATGGAAAATGAAACTATAAATGAGTTTTTGTAAAATGTTTTTTTCATTGTCATAAAATAAAAAGTTATCCGTCTTATTGAGAAGATGTTTTTCAAAAGACATAAATTGACATATTTAAATTATAATTTTTTAAAAATAATATTTTATAATTGATCCATGAGTTGGAAATAATGGTTCTCGTAATGAAAATGGGGTGTTGAAGATAAAATGAACATTTATAAATTATAATAACTTTTAATAACATTAAAGATACCATTATAGAAACCAAAATTATCAAAAGAGTGACAAGTAATTAATCTGGAAATGGGTAATATAAAATTATAATAATATTATAATTAAAAAATATTTTCATTTGATAATGATAATATAGGAAATTGGTGGTAACAATGAATATATATTTGGTAGAAACATTTATCATTTGGAGAGAATATTAATTATTCTGAATATCATAAAATATTATGAAAAAAGGATTATTTCAGTGATATTTCCCAAAAATTAGGGATAAATGTAGTTATAAATTCATTATTGAATTGGGTAAAATAATATTGTTAATGAAATGTCAATGCAGAATAAATATGATATATGAAAAGAGGTTGAGTTAAGAAAATACCTTACCACATATGAAATATTTTAATAAAAATCTCTTGACAGAGATAGAATGAAATCCAGAATAAAATTCCATATATAAAATAGAATTCCTAATATAATATGATTCAAATTTTTTTATTCAATCCATATAAAATAAATTGTGTATATAAAAATAACCATGTCTCAACCAAAATTAAATTGATATGAAACACCTTTACATTGAGTTCCTTATTAATAAAATTCATTCTCTTGTATAGTAAAAATAACATACATAATAAAATATTTCATTAAATTTTTCTAATTTATTAGACTCTGTACATTTCATTCATAATAATTTATTTTACGTTAGTTATAATACTATAAATATTTTTCTTTATAAAAAGTCTATAATTTTGATTTTGCATCACATTCTCTATAATGTTGAAATATATTCATTTCATTGATGGAATGGTCATCAACCTATACTTTCCATGATACTTGAAAAAAAATCGTTATAATTATTATAAATTAATAATTCAATTCCATGATAATTTTACTCATGATTCAAGAAGACATAAATATTTATTAGATTAATTTGGATAATGTGTTATGAATAATAGTTAGTATATTAATTAGGCTTTAAATATTAATATAAACATTAATGAAATAAAGAAAATTATTTAAATAATATTTTCACATTTATATATTAATTTCATTATAGAATATATTCAAATAGAATAGTGACCAAAAATTGTTATGTCTTTCCATAGAGGTGTTAATCCATATATACACACAAAAATGTTATTCGTTTTCTAGAGAATGAGATAAATATAAAAAACTATCTTCTCATAATCATAATTTTTTTAAAATATCCTATTTATTCCTTCAATACATATTTATAACATTGCATTTATGTTTATTGTCAAAATTGAAATATATTTCTCGGTGGAGGTGGTATTCCAAAAATAAACGTGAGTGACGTTTTAATTTTTTTAAGGAAAAGTGTTCGAAATGTATTATTTTAACATATAAAAATATATATATATTATTATATAGCTAATATTGAATAATATATCATAATTGATTTGATAGTTTTGGAGGAGACATATATATAATAAGAATGAAATTTTTTTTGATTACATACATTAGAAATTTGGAATTTCTCTTGATGTACCTAATGAAAATAGAGGAAAAAAATATTTCCCTCAAATATTGGGGATAGAAAAGGTGGGAGAGTAATACAGTTGATATAAATGGGGTATATTTAAATGATTAACTCAACATTAAAGTTTCCTTTAAAGGGTGGGGGGATTCCCCATTTGTATATGACGGGACATGCGATTTTAAAAAATTTAAAATATAAATTCATTATTAAATGGTCAAATAGATGAAATATTTTATATTAATTTATTTGGGGAAGGTTACATTTAATTAAGAACCAAAAACAACTTTTTATAAATGTTTCTAACAATTTGTTTTCTTTAACTCAAATATTTATAATTTTACATTTGTTTTTTTACAATGTAAACTATTCATTTCTTAGATAATTATATTTAATCCCACAAATTAAAATTTTTCTTAATAAATAATTTTTAAAATTGAGTATAAATATATAATATTTTTTACTTAAAAAAGATATATGTGTAAAAACATTAATCTAATCATTCAATCATGTAATGTGAAAAAAAATTGTTTATAAAAAAATTCTATTTTTTATGTATAAAAGATATGTTTTTGAAAAAATTAACCGAGTTATTAGTATCCATGACATTTATATTTAAATAAATCATATGTATATAGAATATAACTATAGAAAGAAAATAATTATACATTCTAATGTAATAATTGTTAAAAAAGTATGAAAAAATAAAATAAAATATTACTTATGTTTCAATTTTTTAACATAGATTTTATAAATTCAACATTATCATTTTAAAATTCATAATATCAAAAAAAATCATTTAACATGAAAAAAGGTTTCTATGATTTAGGTATAGTGAATTTTTATTATAGGAATAAAATATAATATTTTAGTAAAATTAATGTATATCACCATTGACTTAGATATGAATTATTTTTAGAAAATATCAATAAGTTATATTGGGATAATTTTTACATGTTGATTCCAAAAATTAATTTATTTTCATAAAATTCAAATTAAAATATAATAAATTAATATTTTAAATGAAAATAAAAAATATAAAGAAAACATAATTTATTGAAAAATGTTGTTTTTAAACATTAAGTGTTTAGAATATTATTATACATAAATTCTTATTTGGATTAATTTAAATATTTTATTTAAAATATAAAAACATGTTTAATGTGTTTAATTTAATATATTAGGATAAAATTTAAAACACATTAAACAAATTGTTATATTTTAATGAAAATTAACTTTAAATAATAAATAATATTACTTATTTATACGTAAAATATATAAAAGTTTAGTAGACTAATATCCTATATTTTTCAAGAGGGTTTTTTAAAATTTTAATTTTTTAAATAATTTTTATCTAATTTATCATACCTCATTTCCTGTTTTATGTTTTGGGTGGAGAAATCTATCAAACGAATTTAACTTATTTAATGGAATGATGTAAGTTTAATTCTTGTGGAATATCATTCTCCACTATTAAATATATTTCATCCTCACAATTTTAAGTAATAATCTCTAATGTAATGGTCATTATTTTATGTTGGATATAAATGTTTCCAGATTTAATTTCTATTGAGAAATCTACCATACTATGTTTGGAAATACATGAAATGTTTTTAACTCCTATATTATTCATTCAGGGTATTAAGAGGCATACCTTTTAGATATTTAGTTTTATGATCCTTTTAACAACCAAATAATCAATAAAAACTATTATGATACTATCCATCAAAAATATGATAGATGATATTTTGAGAAATCCTTAAAAAAATATTCTATAATGAATCCATTATTTCAAACTCTAATACATTTGATTCCACCATGGAATAATTGGATCAAACTATCAGATATTTAATCTAAACAATGTTAGAATTAATTAAATTCCTTTTAGGTTTCCAATGAAAAGTAGTTGTCTATTAAATCGTAAAAATCCATTTAAATGATTATTGGTAGGTAATGGATACAATATTATCATCCAATGAAATTCCCCCAATAGATTATTGATAGCTATACATTCTTATACACACTCATTGTGCACCACATGAATATCTTGGTAATACTCAAATGATTTTTTTGGAGTGATTACCCCTATTTGTGTATGTTTCATAGACACAACCACTTTCTAGTGTCCATACATTGATATAATATTATTGAAATCCACATTTGAAAAACATTAAAAAATGGTATGATTTTTTCTTACTCATATACTTCTCCCATAGACTTATCCCATAAAATTGTTTAATATCTAAATTTTCTAATCCACCAATATAACTGAAGTAATGAAAATGATAACTAGACCATTCACTTACAAAAAATGGGGTGACCATAACACACACTCCTAGGTATAGTATTGAGAACACATTCTTTACACAAATGCTTTGTTTCTATGTGAAATTACCAAAGATAAACATATATTTCTTATCAATAAATTCCATATGATAATCATTAAATATAAAAAATAATCTCAAAAAATCTAGAATAAAAGGTTTACTTTATTTTATGATGAACTACCTAAGAAAAATATTCTGCAATAATCATGAATATTTATCTATAATTGAGGCATAATATATTCCCTTCCAGACATTCCATAACTATTTTCATTATTGATGAATTTGGGTATATAATCATAACAAAGGTGTGAAAAAATAAGCCTTATAAAGTAAAACATAAAAATCATCATGGAATAGATCATAAGATTATGAGAAAACATGAGTAATAGGGAAATAACATGTTCAAATGAACATGGAATAATTAGATATTCTTATAATTCGTGATATAAAGATGTGTTATATGGAAAAAGAAAATATGTATCACCATAGAAGATTGTGAGATAATGAAGATACACTATAGAGTATAATAATAGGAATAAAATAAATATATTTTGGACAAAAAATAAGTTTAAAAACCCTAACATAGTTGTTCAGGGATTCATATCACTACCTCCTAAAACACAACAAAATCAGAATTTATGTTCTTGCCTCCCAAAAAATAAATTAACTATAATTCAATTTCTGACCATCCAAAAGATAATTAAATATGAATTCCATTTTCTACCACCTAAGAAATAGTGGATTTGGAATTCAAGTTCATTCCTCTCAAAAGACATTAGATCTAAAATTTATTTTCCTTCCACCCAAAATATAGTGTGTTGAAATGGTATGTGAGTATGATATACTCTATAATACCAAATATAGGATTGAAATAATATAGATACTGAATGATGTATCTAATGATGCTCAAAATACAAGAGGGGGTGAATTGTACACTTTAAAAAATTCCTTTTAAACTTTTAAAGATGGTTATTTTTAACAAGGTTAAACAAAATAATTTAATAAACGTATAAGTTCTAACCACATGATTAATTCAGGAAATATGATTCTGATAAAGTGAATCTGGAAAGAAGGTTCCTGAAATGAATCTTAATGACAGTTTACAAAGATAAATATTCTACCTTCATGCGTATATAATCTTAGTAATTGAGAGTAAAAGTATAAGGAAGTATAATAAAGTTATTCTTTCCTAAATAATAAATAATGTAGCAGAAAACTTGTAAAAAACAAGTAACAAGTAGTAAATCTTTTAACCCAAAGAGAAGAGTATCCAACACCCTTGTATAAAGGTCCCTTGATTTATACTTTTAAGAAAGTCTATCTTACCCACACTAAGGTAATCCCTCGATATGAAGATCGGAGTCTATCTTACTATCCCCACAATCCATCAAAATCAAGGTAGTCGGCACCTCTGTATTTCTTAGTAAGGAAGCCTTCCAATTCAAGGTAGTCGGCACCTCTGTCTTCTTATCCCCAGAAGCCCTCAATTGTACAAAGAAAAAATCAGAGTCTCACAATGAAAATATGAACATGAAATTAAGTACGCACTAAGAATTAAAGCCTATCTCTCTAGAAATCACTTCATCAGCATGTAATCTTTAGATTGATCAACTTGTTGTGAGCTCTTCAAAATGATCTATTATTTATAGGCATAAAACCAATGGTCGGCTCCGTCCTCCAACGATCATATTTTTCCTTGAATTTCAGATGGACCTAGACACATGTTACTCAAAAAACAGTTAGTTAGTAACTGAATTCACTATATCATTTTAAAACAAAAATAGGTATAAGCACAAATATGGTTACATAACAATTTTTTTTTTTCGGAATTTAAGAAAATAAAAGTTTAGAGTCAAACCAAAAATTAATTCAGAGTTTATAATACAAGTATATTCAAATTTTGTTTTCTATGGAATTCAGAACCTAAACTCTATAGAATTCTGGAGTCGGAATTTCAAGGAAATTTGGAATCTGGATTAACAAGAATTCGGAACCTAAACTTACAATGTTCGGAGTCAGAGTTCATGAGAATTCAGAGTCTGAGATTACAAATCTTAGAGTTAGGGTTCATGATAATTTGGAGTCTGAACTTACAATGTTCGGAGTCAGAGTTCAGGAGAAATCAGAGTCTGAACTTACAAATCTAGGATTAAGAGTTCATGATAATTCAGAGTCTAAATATACAAAGTTTGGAGTCAGAGTTCATGATTACTTAGATTCCGAACATAGAAGAGTTTGTAGTCTGAATTAAGAGAACTCAAAGTCAGAACTCAGAAGGGTTTATAGTCTGAATTCAGTGAACTCAGAGTCAGAACTCAGAAGAGTTCGGAGTTTGAATTTAGAGAACTCGGAGTCAGAACTCAGAAGAGTTCGGAGTTTTAATTCAGAGAACTCGGAGTCTGAATTTGGAGTCTGAAAACAGAATTCTCTATATCGTAGTACTGTATGATTCAGAGGATTTAGAAATGAAATCTACTTTTAATCTTAGACAAGATAACGAACAATGAAAAAACATGGTAAGGATAAAATTCCTTGGGGAAGGAAAATTTTCTTTATATAAGTAAAACACTGGGTAAAATGAAATTTTCCTTGAGATTAGGTGTTTATGATTTTCAAAACAAGAAAGAATGGGTAATTCATTAGGATACCTTATTGACTCAACAATCTCCCCCAAATATGTATGAATGGAAAAGTCAAAAGGAAAACCTTATTGAATCAACAATCTCCCCCTTTTTGGAAAGCACAAACATCCTTATGAAGAAGAATAAAAGGACTTAGAAAACAGTTTTCAAGACATTGAATTTAAAACATATCTCGCTTATCATATGGGAAAATATGAATATGAATAACTCCCCCTTAGGGTTTTGAACACTAAGGATCATATTCTAGATTTTTGTAATGAGATTTTTCATAATATTGATTAAGGAAATCGCTGCAATGAAAACTCCCCCTTAGATAAACTCCCCCTTACTTAGGGATATTTCCTCTTTTAAGAGTATTCTTTTTCCATTCTCCCCCTTTGTGATTTTCAAAAATAATTTGAGGGAATGTAAAATAAATTATACACCTGAAATATTAGTATAAAGAATCCAAATAAAAACAAGCATCCAAAATTTCATTAAGACAGGATGAATTTGTATAAGAAGGAAAATAAAACAAAATATCTGATTGGATATATTTTCCTTTCTTCTCCTCGGGTATCAATTTCATCACTATGGTTTTCATCATTTTGAGTTCCTTGTGGTCCTCCTCTTTTTTCTTAGGAGGTGATCCTGATCCTCAGCTTTCTTTTCTAAGTCCTTGTTTCTTTCATCCTGAGCCTTTAGAACCTCGGTCTGAGCCTTCATCAGTTCATCTTTCTTAACTAACATCTCTTCGATCTCGATCCAAAGATCTCTTTTCCTCTTCCAACATTGGGAAGCTGAATATACCCTCCCATTTAGATCCTTTATGTCTTTAATCTGAGTATTCTTATCAAGATTTATCTTTTCCTCAAAGCTAGTCATGAGATCCTTGATTTTACTATCTTCAATATTAAAATCTTCCCTAACGTCATGTTGAAACTCATCAAGCTCTCTCAAATCTTCAACAATTTTATTTGACAAGCTAATCACTTTTGTATAGGATTTTTTGTGGTCATCGTAATTAATAAATAAGTTCTTGTAATCAGCCTCAAGCTTTACACACTTATCCATCACCATGGATACTGAATCTGATTTTTCATTCAAGGTGTGTTGGAGAAACTGACATCTTGAGTCAATGTTGGGAAATATCGGAATGGTATCAACAACCTTCTTTAGTGATTGAATGAAAAAATCATGTCCTAGGGTTGATGATTCTGAATCTGAGAGTTTATTAGTGAGGGATCTTTCCCTAGCTCGATAATCTTCCTCTTCAAAGATCAACCAACTTCCTTCTTCATTAAATACATTTAGTAGGTGTATCCATAACCACCTGTTTCCACTTATCAGTTCTCGAAACAGCTTCTTCATATGGGGAATCATGTTCACTGTCAGACAGTTGAAAAATCTTATCCTCATATACTTCTTTTTTTTAGCTTCTGCCTCACCATATTTAGGATGAATAAAATGACGATTATACCTTTCTTCCTCAGACAACTTTTTTACTTAATCTTCAGCTTTCTTATCTATCCCAGGAGTATCAAGCTTTGAAGATATGGCTTGAGAGGTCTAGATTAAAAATTTCTCAGATGGGTATTCCTTCTCATTAAAGTCCTCCACTTTCTTAATCAAATATTTTGTGTTGCCACTTTGATTAGCTTCTTCTTCTACTATTTTGAGAGCTTATTTTTCTTCAACAACCTTCTCTTGGGATTTTTCTAGAGTCATGAACTTCTGCCCTGGAGTCTCAGGTAAGGGTTCTACCATGAAGGATTTCTGTACAAGGATATTCTCAGATGCTTTCTAAATATCCCTTAGAAGGGATTGAAAAATTTATCCTCCAACATCTTCTACTTTTGCTTATTTTATGTGGCTTACTTATCAAGCTCATCTGCGGTATTTTCTTTCAAAGCCTTAGATTCTGTAGGATCCAAGCCAAACTGTGGGCCTCCTTACTTTATGTTTTTCTTGTCTTCTCTCTACTTGTCTATAACCTCATCTAGATAGTCTTTTTTTTCTTTGGATTTGGAGGTGTGGATTGAGCTTCTTTATCTTTATGGGTTTTTTATTCTTCTTCTATTTCATTCAATTTAATCTTTTTCCCATCCTTTTTGGATGGTTCAGCTACTTCTTGCTTCTTCGGCACAACATCAGCCTCCTCCTCTGTTTAGTCATAGAATTCTCCAGAATCTTTAGAGAACCCAATATTCATTCTCTTCAATGTATCATCACTTACTAACATAACTTTAAAATTCATTGGCTTGGAATGACAATGAATCTTGAAAGACTCAAGGCACTGAACAATTATCTTAGAGAGGATGGCGGGATACATGATTATCTAAGCTTTCATGTTCCCATTTTTAATATTCTCTATCATAATGAGAATACACTTTATCAATTTGATCTTCCTTAGATTCCCCAGAAAATCTAAGATGTAAGTGTCACTCTTCTTCAAGGTTCCCTTACCATATTTTCTCGGAATGTTGAATCCTTGAACCCATAATTGAAGGATATGATTATTTGTTGACAAAGGAGAAATATTTGGAGTCTTGACATCTAAAATTCCAAAACACTCCATAGATTTCACCTTGACAAATCTTCATTGTACATCCAGAAATTTATGGGAACATAATTCAGCTTCCCCTTCAAAAGACAACCCCACCAAGCTAGCATCCTTGGTGTATGAAAGGGAATAATTTTTTCCATGTATTTTGAAAGAAAATTAACTCCTCTCTTCATCTTTGAAGAAACTCACATATTCATAATATACCAAAAGCAGATCCGGATATACTACATTTCTAGCTCCTGGCATTGATATGGAAATGAATTCCTATCCATTCAACATGATGTACTTGGATATAAAAGAATCGTACTTGGAAATGAAATTTGGATACACTAACCTCTCTCTGTAAATCTACAACTTCGAAGTTGAATTGACAGTTCACATCTCTTTCGAACGAACTTCCCCTGAAATTTGGATTTGAGCAATATTTGAGAGGTTTGGGTTGGGATTTTGAAAGAAGGGCAGAGCATCGTCACCCAAAGGCTGGAAATTGATGTGGTACAACCCTTTGGGGGTCCTTTATATAGGTGATGGAAGTGACGATTCATCATCCAAACTCAATCTAATGGCTGAAAATCCTTCTGGTTAGATATGATGGTTGATATTATTACCGTAAGGAAATATTGATAGAATCAGATCTTTTGAGGTTTTTAAAGGGAAAAACATTCGTATTTAAGGAAACTAGAATATGAAAATTTTAAAACACAAATGAAAATACCAGTAAGTAAATGATGTCTACCAAAACATAAGAAATAAATCATTCCTTTCATATTTCCAGGAAGATAATTCATAGTGAGGAATAATTCTTCTTGAAGAAATTTAGATTTCATATATTTTTATTACGAAAAATGAAAATGAGAAAAAAATCCCTTAGAAAAATCTTCATTAAGAAAATTTTGAGTACAAAAATCTTCATTTTGAAAAACTTGAAAAACTTCATTAGGAAAAATTTGAAAAACTTCATTACGAAAAACATGAAAAACATCATTATGAAAAACATTAAAGACATCATCAAGAAAAACATGAAAAGAATCATTACGAAAAACATGAAAAACATCACTATAAAAAACATGAGAATCATCATTATGAAAATTTTAAAAACATTAATACAAAAAACATGAAAAATGTCATTACAAAAAACTTGAAAAACATCATTATGAAAAACTTGAAAACCTTTATTACGAAATTTTTTAAAAAACTAACAAGGAAATATACTCCCCCTATGAAAAATTGTTTTTTTACTATAAGGATATTGGTTTCAAAAGGAAGATAATAATGAGGGTTACCTTATATTTATCATTCCTATCTTCTTTTTAATGTATTCAAATCTTTTAGAAGGTAAAATTTTGTGAAAATATTAGCAAGTTGATCTTGCGTTCCGATAAATTGAAGATTGATATCTTCTTTTTGTGTGTGATCCCTAAGAAAGTGATGCTTAATATCTATGTGTTCTTCACAAGAGGGATGTGAAGGTTTTTTAAAAAGGGTAATGGCACTTTTATTATCACAAAAAAACAGTTTTGGTAAAAACACATACCATAGTCTGTGAGTGTGTGTTGGATCTACAACACTTGAGCACAACAACTTCTAGCTGCTTCATATTCAGCTTCAGCTGTTGAAAGTGCTACAGAGTGTTGCTTCATGCTTGAAAAAGAAAATAAAAAATCTCTTAATAAATGACAAGTTCCAGATGTACTCTTTCAATCCATTCTAAATCCACCGAAGTCAGCATCTAAAAAACTTTTCAAAACAAAATCATTTCCAGAAGTATAATAGTGTCATAAATCCATGGTTCCCATTAAGAAACAAAAAATTATTTTCACTTCCTTTAAATGATATTCCATAAGATTGGATTGATATATTGCACATAAGCATACTGAAAAAATTATGTATGGATTATTAGCTGTCAAGTAAAGTAAACTTCATATCATACCTCTAAAAGATGTCTGATCTCCCGATTTCCCAACTTCATTAAGATCAAGTGTATTTGAGGTACCGATAGAAGTACTTATACTCTTAGTGTTTTCATATCCACACTTTTTAAGAAGATATTTAATATAATTATGTTAGGATATATATTTCTTCTTGTTTTTGTGAAATTCTAAAATTAAGTAAAAATGTTAACTCACCCATCACAATCATTTCAAACTCAGATTTCATTAGATCTGCAAAGGAATCAGTTAAAGATTTCTGAGTTGAACCAAATATAATGTCATCAATATAAATTTAACAATCAAAACTTTTTTCTCATCTTTCTTTACAAAAAGGTTTGGATCTTCATTTCCCTTAACATAGTCATTTTGAAGAAAAAATCCTATAATTTTATCATACTAGGCTCGAGATCCTAGCTTAAGTCTATACAAAGCTTTGGTAAGTCTAAAAACTTTATCCGGATTTCTGTATCTTCAAAACCTGGAGGTTTTCAAACAAAAACATCCTCTTGAATCTAACCGTTAAGTAAAGCACATTTCACATCCATTTTACAAAGTTTGAAATTGAAGAATGCTGCAAAGGCATGTAATATATGAATAGTTTCAGGTCTAGCTATTGTAGAATAGGTTTCTTTATAGTCTATTACCTATTGTTGATTATATCCTTTAGCAATTAATCTTGATTTATTTCTTAATATGATTTCATTTTCATCACATTTTTTTCTGAACACCCATTTCACTCCAAAAATAGAATTTCCCTTAGGTCTTTCAACCAAGATCCAGACTTTATTCCTTTCGAATTAATTAAGTTTATGTTGAATATCTTTAATCCAATCATTATCACCTAAAGCTTCATCAGTGCTTTTTGTTTCTAATGGGGAATGAAATGTTAGATATTATACTTCATTCCTTAAGGAACTTCTAGTCCTTACAGGTTGATTCACATCACCAATGATACTATCACTAGGATGATTCTTTAGAATCAACTGATTTGGATTTTGTAAAAACATTTAATCAACATAGGGTATGAAATATTTTGGGTTAAATGCTTCAGAAATATTTTCTTAGGAACTATCCTTTTCAAAACTATTTATAACAGAGGATGATAATCAATTTCTGAAAACACATCCGATGATGTTGGTTGGGGTTGTATAAAAACAAAAGGATCTGTTTCATCAAATATTACATGTACTGTCTCTTCAACAGTACATGTGTTTTTATTGAACACTCTATAAGCCTTAGAGGTTATGGAGTAGGCTAATCAAATTCCTTCATCATATTTTGGTGCGAATTTATATAGATTATCTTTAATATTCAGGATGAATACCTTGCAACCAAAATCCATGATGTAGGAATGTCTAGATTTTCTTCCATTCCATAACTCATAAAGAGTTTTATTAAGAAAAGTTCTAAACAAAACATGATTTATAGTATAAAAAGAAGTTCTAACAGCTTCTTCCAAAAAGAGTTTGGCTACAAAATATTCACTCAACATGGTTCTAGTTATCTCTTAAATAATTCTATTTCTTCTTTCAATAACACCATTTTGTTGAGTTTTTCTGGGTGTTGAGAAGTTATGAGTAATTCCTTTTCTACTATAAAAAGTTTCAAAATCAGAATTTTGAAATTATCCTCCATGATCACATCGAATAGTTATCCAAGGAAGGTTTTTTACATTTTTAACTTGGGATCTAAAACTTTTAAATATGAGAAGTCTTCATACTTCTTTTCTAAAAAATAGACCCATGTAAATCGAGTATAGTCATCAACTTAAACAAATACATAATACTTGCCTCCAATGCTTCAAGTTTGTGTAGGAACAAAAATATCCATATGCACTAACTATAATGCATCAGTAGTGAAGACCTCAACGACTAATTTAAAACATGATTTATGTTTCTTTCTTTATTGAAAAGGGTCACAAACTTTTGAAGAATAAAATCTATGATCTAGTAGATCCTTATCTAATATTTTAATAGAATGTTTGCATAAGTTTTGAAGGTTACAGTGACCTAACCTTCTATTCCATAACCGAGAATGATATGCCATTTCACTAAGTCATGGTAAATCTTTTCTCCTAATGTCTTCTATGTTTAGTGTGTATACATTCTCTTTCCTATTCTAAAAAAGAATAAACTCTTCCTTGTAATTGTGTACTAATCACTTTTCATTCCTAAAATTCACAGGATAACCTTCATTACATAATTGGCTTATGTTAATGAGGTTTTTATGAAGACCCTTAGCAAATAAAAAATTTTAAATCAAATTTTTTACAAGAATAATGATGTTACATATACCAATAATTTCTCCTTGAGCATTATCTCTGAAAGTTACTTTTCCTCCTTTCATCTTGATAATCTTTTAAAAGTAGTTTTTTTACCAGTCATATGCCAGGAACATCCACTATCCATGTACCACATATCGTTGTTGGTACTTTCTCTATTTTCTTGATAACAAAAGAGTTAGACTTTCAGAACCCAAAATTTATTGGATCCAGAAATTTCAGAAAACAAAATTTTAGGCACCCACATTTTCTTAGAAAAATAAGTCTAAATCCTAAAGACTGAGTTTTGTTTAGAGAACAATTTTTTTCCCAGTGTCCACCACACTAACACTTAGTGTAGAATGGATCTCTTTGAGGAACAACATAATTGTTACTAAAAATTGGTTTAAAACTAGAATAACAAAATCTATAATTATTCTTTAGAGGTCGTATTTTAGAATACATCTTATAAAATCTTTCCTTAATTAATGTAATGTTTTAAAAACACTTCCTCAAGGAAAAAATTTTGGATTTCAGTTAGATAACTTAGTTCCTATATTCAAAAACATTTGATTTGGAAATATAGTTAGGTTCGAAAACATTTTTCTTAGAAATTACGTTTTCTAGATCATTATAAAGTTTATCCATCTCATAATTTACTTCCTAAATATTTTTTGAAATACTTTCAAAATAAACTATTTTCTTATCATGATCTCTGGAATGATCTGATATTTCCTTAGTAAGAATATAATTTATAGAATTTTCCTTATTAACATTTTTCATGAGTTTTGAATTATCAATATCAAGAGGTTTGGAAATCCAAGAAACTACTTCATAGGTAGGTAAAGTATTATCATCATCAGAAGAGGATTCCTTATCTGAAGATACACAATATTTAGCATAAATATAATTTTCATTTAAGGATAAATTGGTCATTGATTCATCATTATGTACCTTATCCATAAAAAAATGATTGTCAATAGGTATTCTAGCTATTAGACCAAGATTATTCTGTCTAGAAGATTCATAATCTGATGATTCATCTGAAGAGTCACCACCACTAGCACTCCATGTGTCATTAGCTTTCAACACATTCTTATCTTTAGCTTTGAAGTACTTATTTCTATTTCTCTCAGAATTATTTTCCTTTCTTTCCTTTATTTTAAGAATAGTACAATCAGGCCTTATTATTCAGTTATCTTGCATTCATAACATGTAACTTATGAATATTTCATATATTTCCTTTATTTCTTTTTATATTTGGATTGAAATTTCTTTTGTCCAACAATCTTGTTTACCTTTCGAGAAAGATTTGATAACTCATTCTCTAAAGATTCACTTCCACTAGATTGGGATTGAATAACATCCATCTTATATTTGGATCTAGTAACTCCCTCAGGAGTCTTGGATTTAATATGATTTGGATTTGTAGTAAAAGTAACACTGAAATTCCCATTATTCTTCTTAATGTTTTTAGCATCTCTCTTCATTCTGGTCACATGTTTAAGAAGAGTTCCAAATAGTTCGTCAAGAGAAATTTGAGTAACCTTTCTGATCTCATCAGTAGATATCCTCTTGGATTCTAACTCATTGGGAATAATGTCTATGATCTTATCAACAAGAGGTTATCATCTAATCCTTTCTCACCCATGGATTGTAAACTATTCACAATCTTCATAAAACTTTATTGCACTTTGTATATGGGTTCTCCATAAGGAAATAAAAAACCATGATATTCAGCTCTGAGCATGGCTCTTCATGTTCCAATGACATTATAAGTTCCAAGCTGTGTAACTTCAAGTTTCTTCCAAATGCAATTTTCTGCTTCGCAGGATAAAATTTGTCTATATATATTTCTAGGCATAGAAAAAAGCAAGGTATTTCTTACCTTATAATTGAGTAGATATTCATGATTTTCTTGATTGGTGAAGGTACTGACATCCTTGTTAGGGATTTTATATCCTCCAGTAAGCATTAAAAATTTATCTACTCTATTATTGATATTGAAAGTCTTCATACGATCTCTCCAATATACGTAATCATTCCCATCAAAAATAGGTGGTATTGTTTGATTGATATTGTGTATGGAACCAACATTGATTCCTGCCATCATAAAGAAAAATCTTTTCACACAAACTTGTTAACAAAAAAAGTTTTTTAACAAGAGAAAAATATTCCTCAGCAATAAAAATATAGAGCAATAATATCTCTTATAAAAATATGAATCCAAAAATTATGAGTCTGAAAATATGATTCTGAAAATAAGAATGAGATGAATTCTATTCTGAATCTAATCATGAGATTAATTCAGATTGAATCCATCCTATGATACCAATTTTTGAGATGGTATGTGAGTGTGATATACTATATAATACCAAATGTAGGATTGAAATAATATAAATTCTGAATGAAGTATATAATGATGCTCAAAATACAACGGGGGGGGGGGGGGGTGAATTGTACACTTTAAAAATTTCCTTTTGGAATATTTAAATATGTTTATGTTTAACTAGGTTAAACAAGATAATTCACAAAACCTCTAAGTTCTAAACTCTTTCTTGATTCAAGAAATATGATTTTGAGAAATTGAATTTGGAAATATGGTTCCAAAAATGAACGTTAATTTATTTTTTAAAATATAAAGATTCTACCTCAAAGCCTATAAAATCTTACTAAATCAGAGTACACGTATAAGGAAGTATAAGATAATTATACTTCCCTCAACAATAAAAAATTTAGCCGAATACTTGTAACAAAACAAGTAATATGCAGTTAATATTTTAACCCAAAGAGAAGGGTATCCAACAACCTTGGATAAAGTTACCTTGATTTATACTTTCAAGAAATTATCTCTTACCCACAGCTGTGTAAGCCCCCGATATGAAGATCAGAGTTTGTCTTGCTATCACCGCAAGCCCTCAACTTCAAGGTAGTCAAAACCTCTGTATTCCTCAGCAAGGAATCCCTCAACATCAAGGTAGTTGGAACCTATGTCTTCTAATCCCAAGAGGCCCTCGATTGTACACTAAAACAATCAGAGTCTTACAAAACAAATATGAACAAGAAATTTAATACACAATAAGAATTAAAGTCTCTCTCTCTCTTAAAATATCTTCAGCAACATGCAATATCTTGATTGATCAAAATTTTGTGAGATCTTTCCAATGAGATATTATTTATAGGCACAACACCAATGGTCGGCCCCCTCCTCCAATGGTCATATTGTTCCTCGAATTTTGGAGGGACTTATACACGTGTCACTCAATCAATGGTTAGTTAGTAACTGAATACACGACATGGTTTTATAACAAAAATTGGTGTAAGAAAAAATATGGTTACATTACCAAAATCAAATATTCGGAATGTAAGCAAATAAAATATTGGAGTCTAACCAAAAATGAAATAGGAATCTATAATTCAAGGATATTCAGATTCTATTTTCTAAGGAATTTAGAACCTAAACTCTATATAATTCTTGAGTCTGAATTTCAAGAAAATTCGGAATTTGGATCCACCAGAATTCAGAACCTGAACTTACAAAGTTCAGAGTCATAATTCATGAGAATTAAGAGTCTGAACATACAAATCTCGGAGTTAGAGTTCATGATAATTCAGAGTCTGAACTTCCAATGTTCGGAGTCAGAGTTCATGAGAACTCAGAGTCTGAAATTACAAAGCTCGGAGTCATATTTCATGATAATACGGAGTCTGAACGTACAATGTTCAGAATCAGAGTTCATGAGAACTCGGATTCATAACTCAGAAGAGTTCAGAGTCTGAATTCAGAGAACTCGGATTCAAAACTCAGAAGAATTCGGAGTCTGAATCCCGAGAACTCTAAGTCAGAACTCTGAAGAGTTCGACGTCCGAATTTAGAGAACTCGGAGTTAGAACTCAGAAGAGTTCGGTGTCTAAATTCAGAGAACTCAGAGTCTGAAAATAGAATGCTCTATATGTATGTATTATATGATACCACAGATTTAGATATGAAACCAAATTTTACACATTGAAAATATAACAAACAATGAAAACACATGGTAAGGATAAATTACCTTGGGGAACAGAAATTTTCTTTATAGAAGTAATACACAGGGTAATATGAAACTTTCCTTGAGATAAGTTGTTTGTTATTCTCAAAACAAGAAGGAATGGTAAAGTCATAAGTATACTTTATTGAATCAACAATCTCCCGCAAGTATGGAGGAATGAGAAATTCATAAGGAAAACATTATTGACTCAAAATTGTGGACAAGAAATTCACATTCTTGGATCCAAAAAAACATAATAAATTATGAATTTATATTTCATTCATACTGTGATATAATGGATCGGTATTTTATCCTCAAACCTACCTAATTATCTATTAAGATATGGTATAATAATAAATTCATTGGTAGAATATATAGGTCTTGACCATAACATATTATAAAACAACCAAAATAAATTCCACTAGGACTTCAATACAATTATATTTCAAATAACACTTAATTAAAACATAGAAATGATAAAAGTTTCATGAAAAACATTGAAATATAATTCCATAATACATTCACGGAAATAAGAAGGATGTTATGATAAGGTCTATTCTAAACTGTATCATAAATATCATCAAAGGATACTGAAATTGATGAAAAACTAGATTTATGATTTTTGAATAATCCAATTTTAATCAAAATAACAAATATACATTCTTAAAATGATTCAAGAAAACTTGAAACTTTTTCATTAAAATGAAATAATTTGATATTTAATGAACATTATGAATATTAACATCTAAAAAAGTGGGTTTATATGAAAACTATGAAATAAATATTCCTTCAAATTAAAATCATTGAGGAGTAAAAAACACTGATTTTATTTTCATAAAATTATAATCATTTAAAATTTTCTTTATATTATAGAATTATATTTTTGAAATAAAATTTTACTTTTAAACATATAATAATATTTCATCTTTTTTAAGAAACTAAAAAATAAAATAATTTAAAAAAAAATTAAAAGTTAAAAAAATATAATAAAGAGGAGTGCTCATGACAGGGATGGAAACTATATAAGACTTTATAGAAATTAATTTTTTTAATATATATAACAAATTATGTTTTGGGTCACATTAAAAATTAATATTCAATTATGTGATGTCAAAAAATTGGAAAAAATTATTTTTGACATGATTCACTAATAAAGGATCATTGGAAAATACATGAATATTTTTAAAGTTAATGTATATTGGATAATAAAATATAAAATTGTGAATTGAAAATACTTTTACAAAATAAATTTCAATATGGATACCCAAATTTTGAAATGTATGTATATAGTTTTCTTTTTTAATGGATTAAATAGGGATAATTTTCTCACATGTGTTGATTCATATTTGGGATTCAAAATAATAGGGGGAAATATTTGTGGAACAAAATAATCTAAATATAGAGGAAACATTCATATAATGTTGTTGGGGATTAATATAAATATTTTTTTAATAAGGAATAAAATACATCATAGGAAATTAATTAATATAATAATACATCAATAATACCTTAATGATAATGACTTTTAGATACATGGAATGAAAATTACAAATTTAATATATAATTTCATTAATATTTATGTATTATTCTATTTTATTTTTTTTATTTTGTAGAAGTGGCATTTATTTTCATCAGATAAATTTTAATTTCAATAAAAATCGCTAAAAAATATTTTAAAATGGTTTTTAGGAAATGTATGATTGTAGTGAGTGAAATAGAGTGTTTTGAATTAATATTCTAAAGTGATCTAGAAGAAGATAAATTATAATCTCATTATTAAAATTATAAGTGTGTATGATACCTTTCACCTAATTTCATTATTTTGAAATACGTTTATGTTACGATTGATGATACTCTTGATGTGCATATAAAGAGATATCGAATGTGGACTAATTCTATGATAATTTTCATATTGATTTGTGTTTTAAGGTTCATTATTATTTATTATTTATTAGTGAATATGAAATTATTTGATTAGGTTTAAAAATATTTTTTAGACACTATTTCACAACTAAATCAATATATTAAAATGAATAAAAATGGTGAAATTAATTTAAAATAAATTTGGGTAATATTTTTAGGTTATAAAAAGATTTTATTGGATCTATATATTATTAGAATTTACGATTACACTGGAGCCCATTATATCTACTGAATGAAATTAGTATGTTATAAGAATTAGTGTATCATATCTAATTTTTTTTATCATGAATGATTATTGTATCATGTAATAATAGTTTTTCATATCTTTCCATGATTCTCTCTATTTAGTAGTAATTACAATCATTATAATTTTTTATGGTTGATGTTATTTTATTGGGTATGTGGTTACTAAATTAATTAATAAATTTAATTAATCTCCATTAATGAGAGGTAAATTCATTATAAAAATAAATTAAATCACTTTCACTGGTTGTGTAGGTTGTTCATTTTTCGAGTACAAAATTTATTGATATATTTATTCACCCTCACATCATTATATCCTCAAGGTTCTAAATACCTTTTAATATCATGATAAAAAATTGTTAGTTCATGAAAAATCACTTTTATATATAAATATAATATCTATATATCATTATTCTAAACTATTTATCTATATTTTAAAAATTTATCTCACAAGGTTTTATTGTTTTCTATTCAAATGGAATTACACTATCATGTATTAGAATTTATCCAAACATTTATTTGTTGACTTAAAATAAATAAAGGACACTTATTTTCAATATATCAGTTCCTAGAAAAGTTTATTTACTACTATACTTTTTATTTCACTAAATATTTCCCTATATTCATTTCTCCCGTTGAAATTGACACCCTTACAGGATAACATGGTTAATAGGTAAACTAAACACACATTGTTTTTAACCAAACATTTAATGTATCCAACTGTGTCATGATCCAAAAAAATTATAGTAGTTATTATTATTTCCATAAGAACCATCGTTTTCAAAGGGTAATAAAACGTATCATTCAAAAAAAATTGTCTGACATTGAATATTGACGAATCATGAAATCACATTTAAAAATTATCCATATAAGGACTTTTTTAAAGATGCATTAATATATTTCAAATATTTTTTTGATAATCCTCATAAATCATATATTTTTTAAGAAATTAATCAATAAATACAAAAATAATAATTTATCATGATAATATATTAAAACTCCATTTATCTAATTTTAGGAAACTAAAGGAATATTTTTTAACTGAAATATAATTATTATGAAGTCAATGACCAAAAATATTTCCCCCTATTAGATATCCCCAATACACAATGTGAATTTTAAGTGTATATAACAATAGTTTGGGGGGATGTAACTCATATTGAATATTTTATTCTACATATTATCATTCTTAACAAATAACTAATGATAAATAGAATAATAATAGTGATACTTTATACAATTATAATATGATTTTTATAAATATTTTCATTAATATATGCTATTGGATCTTTAAAAAATGTTTTTCAAAATTTTAAACTCTCTGTGTAATGAATATATAATAAAATAAATCCTTATTTTTATTCTATACATCAAATTATTATACATAATCAATTCTACATAGAGAATTAAATATATCTATTTATTTGTGATAAGATAAATAGAAAATTTAACAAGAATATCAGGGGAAATTTAATGTAAAATAACTTAAAACTACATAAATATATCCATTCATAATGGGAATGTACTTAATTATTGAAATATATTTTATTTTTATAAATTTTAATTAATATACTTCTTCACTGACAATATAAATATGATGAGTTATATGGGATAGTTGAATATATGACCAGAATTAAAAAATATGTTCTTTATCCATAATAAATTTTGTAAAACCTCATGAATTAAAACTTTTATCCTCTACTTTAAGATAACATATTATATTTTGACATTCAATTGTTCATAAAAAAATAAAAAGAACCAATTTTGTAAACATTATAATTTAATATTTACAACACCCATGTACTAAAATTTTACAATAGATATATTCTATTTATTGTGATGTATTTTGTGTTTTAAAAATTAAATATTTCTCATATCTATCAATTAGTGAATAGTTAGTCTATAAAAATATGACATTAATAATAGTGTATATATGATTATATACAATAATATGTTAGTGAACTCAATGTGTTTAATCATTTCACTATATATCATTTAATTTTTAGAATAAAAAATTTTCATTTTAATTCCTAAATCTATTCATTAATTCTTAAGACTATTTTATGTTTTATTTCTATGATTTTTGTTTCCCTAGTTAGTGTAATTTCTTGTATCATTACTGTATAAATGTGGTATTATTTTTAGTTTAGTTATTACATTTCACTTATGAAATTGGTCCACATTTTTTCAAAATTTAATTCATACACTATTTCCAAAAAAAATTATCCATATTGCGTTCCTTCCTATAACTATTACATATCTTTAACAATAATATTTTTTTAAATTATCATTTTGGTCTTAATCTTCATTTTCATTTAAAATTTTCCAGGGGAAATGTATTATTTTGTGAAATAATTCACTTTTTTTAGAATATGTCACTATTTCATTGTATGAAAAAATAGATTATGATAATAAGGATCCCAGAAGGCCTAGATATAAGATAATGAAATAAGGGATCAATATTTATTTTTATTTTTCTATAGATATTCAACAAAATACAATGAAATCCATTTGATTATATCCCCATACTCATAATGATTTATTTTATTTCCACTAAATGATGAAGGGTTCCTTTATATGAAATGGTGATCTTATTTTCTATAGAATTAATCAAAAATTATTTTAACAGTGATTATATTTTCTAAATAATTAATCAATTCAACCACCGATAATGAATTATTTTTTTCACTAAACTTTGAACATTACTTATATATTAAATTGTGAAATATACCAAATCTTTTTTATGTGTGGTTAGTTACACCAAAAGGAAAAGGTTATGAGTCACAACATGATATACCATCATTAAAAAATATTACCAATTTTCATAGTAAGAACATTCGATCCGTTAAATTATTTAGTTTTAAAATTTATACATTGCATTCAGTTGTTTTATCAATTTATATTCTATCCAATATATTAAAATATCAAAAATTGGAGTATAATAATTTCAAAAACAACAAAATATTATTATATGAGACATGATTTTCATTCCCTGTAGTCATTTATTAATTTTTTCTGTATATTAAATTTGATATATATCAAATCAATTATAAAATATATATTGAAATATATATTTTTTTATTAAAATGTTTTCACTTTTTTGACTTATGATTTTAAGGGTTGGACTGAACTATATATTTCATATATTATACTTCCACATATAGTTATAAAACTAATAAACTGGTTATATATTATATGGTTATCAAAATAATAAATGTTTAAATTGGATTGGATTTTATTATGTATTGAATTTATCTCCATGATATTATAACCAACAAAAAAAAATGACATCAACCAACATTGGGAACCCTCAATATAGGAACCCAAGAAATACCCTAGGATAAATTTCTAGGTAATCTAATTATAACTTATGGTAATTTTTAATCCAAAAAATTATAAATAAAAAAGATTTGTCTCTAAGTAATCTAACATGAACATTCAATACAATGGTGTCATATAAAAATTAAATAAACCAATTTAATTTAAAATATCAACTGAGAAATAAATATCCAATATAAACACGTAACATAATAAATTAGCTGTAACAAAATTATTTTCCACTAAAACAGCAATGGCAATTGAAATTTTTATTGAAAATAGATTGAAATATTTAAATTTAAATCTTTTTTCATGTAACAACCCATAAATTATATAAACATTAATTCATGATTTTTTATTTAAATATTCTCATAAGATAATTCTAAAGGATTGAGATAAGAAATGTATTTGAGTAATTAAATATATAACCAAATTATTTTAAATTAAAATATTAAAATATTATTTAAACACTCCACCACATGAACTTTGTATTCATTGATCATCAAAGACTATATGGGATAACTAGGGGTTTTACATAAGAATGGGGTGAGTAATAAATCTTGTTAAAGGAATAATCATTAAGTAACACAATGAAAGTAACACATGTGGGTCCATAGGAATACCAACAAGACATAAAAGGGTTTGAATCACAAAAATGAAAAATGAAGAATGATATAAAATGATAACATAATGGAATCATAAGAATATTGTAGCATGAGAAATCATGACATTGTAAAACCTAGGTCAATGCTCAGATCTAAGACATCATAAAAAATTATAAATAGTAAAACCACCAATGCACCATCTATTTTTTATCAAGAGAAAAAAATTATTTACTGATTTTATTAGAATGATTTATATTTTTGTGTCCACCCATACCAATCATATTATGTATAATAATTTTTTTCCACATAGATCACAAAACAATACAACTCCTTTTATTGCTTTTTGAAACACTGTACGATTTCAAACAATTAACATCATCTTAGATAGTATATATGAAATTATTTACCAAGAATATATGAAATGTTAACTAACTTATAGTTTATAATATATTTATATATAAATAAATTCAACATAGTTGATATATTTTGATTCATGCAACATAGCGTTTAAACAAAACATGGCACACTAATAAATTATTTTTTTAACATGACCCTTATAACCTAAAACATCAGTCATAGATAATGAATAAAAACAACTAAATTATGAAAATTATAGAGTTTACACATGTATGAAATAAATTCAATTGTTATTTAATGGTTATAAATAAAATAGAAACCCTTAGAAAGAGTGATAAGTGTTTTATTTAAAACCATATTTTTCTAAATGAGAGATTACTTGCACATTAATAACATAATTTAAAATTAATTTATATCAAATTTAAAAAAATTATTTCAAAATATAAACATAAATTTTAAAAAATGTTATTTCATTCATTGAATGTTAGGTGTTTTGCTAAATATATAAATTTTTGATTAATTTTGAATAATAAATATTTTAATGAAATCATCCATTTACATTAAATTAATTTCAAAGGAAGATTATATTATAATTTTTTTAATGTAATATTTTATAAATTATATTTAAATTTAACAAATTTAGGAACTTTTAATTTATTTCATAATGATATTTTATTAAAACATATTTTATACTTTTGACAATTTTTCTTTGGAAAAATAGTATATTTCCTCCCACTTGTGAAATGAAATTTAAATTGAAATCTGTCAATTTTTTAAATGAATTTTTAATTTTGGATTAAATACAATTTTATCTGAATAATTTAGGTTATCTAATAATTTTGAATTAATGTTTTCCGATAATAAATACTGAAAATAAAAAAAATTAATTAATGTGGTAAATGTAAAAAAGGGGTTATTTGGGTTTTAAACCAAGAAGATAAGGTTAAAAAATGATTTTAAAATACTCCAACCCCCATTTTATGGAAACAGATATAACATATCGCTTATATTTTAATACAATTTCCATTATTAGGATTTGTTCATGAAGAGAACACGGGTTTCACTTTATCTTTTCAAAAATTCCATGTGTTCCCTCTTCCCCTCTTATAAAAGGACCCCCACTATTAAAAACACCTAAAACTATAATATCCCATTGGTTTTGGAAATACCAAACCAAATAAATTCCTTAAATTCCTCCCCACATCCTTTATCTCTTTTTTGTATCATAAATTTAATCTTGGAATGTGGTAGGATTGTCTTAATGTTGGGTTTTGAAGAATTTGTAATGTTTTTAACTATGGGTTTTATTTTAGTTATTCACATAACTCTTAATAATATTATTCATATATTATAATATAATATCACTAGTTATTATCCCAAAATTATATGGAATTATGTTGGGTTATTTACTTATATCCATCTCTATTTCCAACATATGGGAAATGAAACTGTTAATCAAGTGTATGGTGGACTACATCCTCTCATACTAATAAACGTCATTTTCTATCACTTCCATTAGAGGGTTGATATAATAAAATATTTATAATATATATTTTATATTATAAACATTTATATACTCATAGAATTATAATATTAAATATAATTCTTAATTTATATTACAATGTGATAATGTTTCTCATGTGTATAATGGATTCCTCCCTTGCTATGTGATGTGATTCATTTTTTATATACACATTTCATGGTACCTAGTAAGATGAAGTTAATTAACATATGTTATATTAATGGCCTAAAATTAATTATTTAATTATAATATCACAAATTACTCATTAAAATTCAATCGATAGAAATAGAATAACAATGCTCGTATTGCCTCAATGTAGTGATGTGAAATGATTTTAATTATATATTTACATGGAAGGTAATAATGATAAATTTTATTAAAACATATTCTTATATATATCATTATTATGATTATAGAATGGTGAATTAAAATTTATTATCCTTTTGTCTCTTCCATTGAGAAAATGGAATCAACTTATCGTGTACATTTGGCATATCATCCCCATGAATGGGGTAACGCACTTTCTATATATAATATCTATGGATGAATATAAATATAGGAATAAATAATATTTATATCATGTATATTATTATTTAAATTATTATTTTATATAACTATTAATAATGTAAAATTACTAAAATTACCAAACCAAAAAAATACATGAAAAAACGCACAATTATCTCCCATGAATGTGAATTTTCAAAAGAAATGTAAATAAAAGGGTGATGAAAGACTATAATTAAATCATATATGATTCTAAATATATTATTAGGATTCATTAATATATATATATAACAAAAATAAATTTATTATACAGGTCGTTTGATAATTTATGATGGAAATTGGACCTGAGTTATGTGTTTCTCATCTCACTTTTATTTCTATGATACTAACACCATAATTTCCACTTATTAAATTTAATCATGTTTATACAATGGAATTTTATATATTAAATCATGAATAATTTTTAATTAATTTTATAAAATTATTTTTTAATTTATTTCATTAGTGGGGCTTAATATTCTAAACATTATAATGTGTTAAGGGTTTATATTACAATATCATATTTATTTAGAATTATTTTTTTATAAGTATACATTGGGATAATTTTGTAACATTTCTATCATAATATCAATCAATTATATTCTAATATAGTCATTCATTGTTTTTTTCCACAAATATTATCATAATTTTACTCTCTATGGTAATAATAATGATTGAATAAATTTTTCCAAGAAAAAAAAACATTATATCTATCATTGATCAATAGTATTTTTTCTTACAAAAACTTATATTCTGATATTTTATGAAAAAAATGTTTTCTACATTATAAGAATTATTTAATAATGAAAATTTTATGCATATTTTACTTTTTATAATTTTCTTGAAAGGAATATTCACGTGTTTAAATGAACAATTCATATTTTTATTTCACTGAAAATATTAAAGGAGTTATTTTTTCAACATGTACGACCTAAATGTAATATAGAACCCCCATGAAAAATATATTTTTTAAATAATCATTTAAAATTTTCATATTATATATTAAATTTAGAGTTTTTTCAAATGTGTAGTGAACAATTTTTAAAAATTTGTTTTTCAATTTCAATATTTAATTTTTCCAAAAATATATTTTAAAATATATTTTTATAGAATTTATATTCCTAAATGACATAAATTGTTTATTGTAAATATAAATCAATGTTTTCATGTTCTATTCATACCATAATTTTATTTAATCAACATGTTTTATTGTGAGTTAGACTAGGGATGTAATTTTTTTTACCATTCACTGTATTGCACTCTATGGTTTATGGTTTTGTTTACTGATTAGGGAAGGTATTAATAGTTTGTATGTTAGTTATTTAAAATGAATGTTTATTATGGTTGTGTTTCAATACTTTCATATAAAGATTCAATGGGAATATTAAGTAATGCTTTGTGGATTTAATTACATATCCCTTGGATGTATTGATATGTCTAATGAGATAACTAATCTAGCAATATTAAATTTTTTTATCCATAGTGTCAAACTGTCCTATGAAATGTCTTAAATGTTTGTTTCACATGACTAAAATTAAAACTTCCATAGTTTTTTAGATCAGATTTTTAGGTCTATTTTATTATTTGATTTCTTATAATATCCATTTATAATCTTCAAGCATTTTATTATGTATATCGATTTATTTTACAATCATGTTTTCCTACAATATAATGATCATGTTACTGTTTATATGATATTTTTCATTTTTTATACCTTTAAATAATGATTATGATTATTTGTTCATAGTATCTTGTGTTTTACATATACCCATTCATAGAATTTGAGGTCACCCATTTGTAATGTTTATTTCCTTAGGATTTATAGATGTGTATAAATATTGATATATAGGGTAAACCTAGATTAAATAATGATACTCTGGATGAAAATAATATGTTTATCTTTAGGATTTAAATGTTTATATGAGATTCATTTATTTATTTAGTTTAATTTTAGTACGGACTATACTATCTAACTATATGTGATTTCATTTAAATTATCTGAATAAAAAAATGACCATTGAATCATTAAAAATAGAGTTGCATACATTACAATTTTAAACCCATAATCATATAATATGGAATAAATACCCAATTTTATAAAATCAGGGTTTTATATGTATAAATAGGTGAATAATCTTGAGCATATGTTATTATGGTTATTACGAACTGAAATATTTGTCTTCGAAAACCATGGTATAATGTTGACAACATACTAGGTATATTGAATTATATTAGAGGTGGTAGAAGTAATGAGAGTAAAAGGTTGTATCACATTTCATGAGAGTCATATGGTAACTAAAAGGGATGTGTAAAATTATATTTCATCATGAAAATTAGAAATAAATAGTCATAGAAAGATTAATGTACTTGTATTAAAGGAGGAGGAGGTAAATCTAATTTCTTTAAAGAGTTCCTCTAAAAGAATCAGAGGAGCTTCTTAGTAACATGGTAATGCATCTAGAGGGTTTTAGTGAGTGAGACATGGTCTAAATTAATTTTCAATATCATTAAAGTAAAGAGTAACATAAAGATTGGTTTTAATTTACAGAAAAATATAAGGGAATTTTTTCGCACGCATATATTTTATGATTTTTTTCAAATAAATTTATTTTCATTTATAACATTTATTACAAGAAATGACACTTTAAAAAGATATGTAAAATAATATTAAAATACTATTTTAATTTATTTTCTAATTTACCTCATGTCATTTCGATAGAAGTTTATTAAAATAAGAAATTTAATTATGAAAATTTATGTTTTACACGTGTTTATAATGTATTCATTGGTTACCAATTAATTATAAATGAAAATATAATTTCAATTTATAATAAATGAGTCATTTTTTTTAGAAAATGGGTTTTTAGGGGCACACTAAGTTTTTGTAGAAATCCCATTATAGGTAATATAGATTTATTTTGTACTTTATTAAATTACAATATGATATAGGTAATCTACTCCTTAAGGATCTAAAAGATTATTCATCTTTCCTAGCTAGTACATATTGGGTTCTCGTATTACATTTAATTACAAATATGACAACCTAAAGTTTCTTCATAATATCTTAATTCCCCTAAGAATATCCATGAATATTAATTATATTACACTTCATGGATTTCTAAAAATGGAAAAAAATAGTTTTGTTCCCAAATTCTCAGTGAGGGATAAGTACATTGGATGCAACTACCTATTAAGAATTTTTAGTTACTCCTCTACCCTTATTTTTTTATAATGCTTTAGTGGGGTTTTGTCTTGCCTTGATTGGGGAATAATTTTAAAGAATATTAATTTATAGGGGTATTCAACCATTGGGGCATGGTTTTTAAAAACCATACAACCACCTAGTAGAAACTATACAAAAAATTATAGTAGTTCATGGTTAAGCCGCACGGTCTGAAAAATTGTACACCCCTGCCCATCTAACAGAGAAAATAAAAATATTAATTTTTGAGATTATTAAAAATTTCCTAAATAAAAATTTTATCTCACACATGACACCGAATCCTCTTGTTTAAATTTCATAGTTCTTGGAATCTCTAAAGTGGTCCATTTTGGCTCAACAAAACCCCTTCTGAAGAAGAGTGAAGCTCGTGGAATGTCATCTGATTCCTCTCTAGTAATAGTCACTCCCCTATTATCTATCTCTTTATCTCTCAATATGTCCTCATAAGGATATGTTAGATAATATTATTTATTATGTATATATAATTATTTTTTAATATTCAAAATATGTTTTATTTCAAGATATCAATTTTTTGTGTTCTTCATTAGATATTCTCAGCATGTACATTGTGATATGTGATCTCCGGTTAAATGTATGTGGTTTACTATATGTTTTTCCAATTAATATAACCATCAATTTAATTATTGTTTTTATTTCTCTTAATTAAATTATAAAAAACAAATTCATTTTGAATTTGGATAAAAAAATTGATTCGACGTGTAATTTTTGGGAAACCCCCTATTTCAATGAATTGGGATGTGGTATGGATTTTAAGGAAATTATTGAATTTAAATTGTTAAAACGATTTTGAAAAATTGGATTAAAATTCATTGATAGGACCCAATGATTGGTTTTTCTTGAAAAAGGAATGATTTGAGTAAAATCCATGAATTGGGTTTTATGGAGAAATAGGATAATTAAAATGGTAAATGGGGTAATTCTAATTTGAAAAGGTTTCAAAATAATTTTATGGTTGTTTGTTTTTACTGATAACATGCACCCATGGGTAGTTAATGACTTATTAGGGAAAAATATCCAAGGATTGTATTTTAATAGAAACAGAGAGGTTTATTAAAAATCCTACATAAACCTATTAAGTGAACTTATACTTAGTGGGGTGTTGATTTTTACTCTATGGACAGTGTTATAGGAAGGTGTGTGCAAAATTATATTATCACTATATGAAGATTTTATAATCCCATATCATATAATGATCGTACCATAGTGAAGATGAAAATGTTTCTCATTTTTATTATCTATATATATATATATATATATTTTTATTTGAAAAAACTGATTTACACATGCATTGTGAATTGATACAATATATTTAATATATAAGGTTTATTAATCCATTATTTCTAACGTTTTAATCAATTTAAATGAAAATCATTATTTTTCTAAATATTCTTTTGTACTATTAAGCAAGTCATATTTGAAATTGAATGAATGATTTGGTTTATTGATTATTGGAATCATATATGGAAAACATGGTGAGAACCTACTAGGATTTTATGTCACACTATACCATTTACTTTTTTTGTTTATATATTTTCTTCTTCTGGGATTGAGTAAAGGTAAATCACCACTTCAAGGTATTTATTATGGTTGATCCTTTTGTAATGGACTGATGTGTCTGTCTGGACGTGGGTCATTTATCTTTTAGTTTATATTACTTTTTTTATTGCACTTTGGGTTTATATACATGTCTAAATTTTTGTACTCTTATCCAAATAGAGTTTTCTTTTGAGTATACTAACTTATGTCTTTTTATTCCACAATTTATATGGAAAAACTACTCCCACATATACCTTGATTGATTTCACGTGCTAGTAGAAAACCTAGTTGGATCGAGAATTACCTTTGGGATATGTTAGTATCTAATTGGATATCAGGGTAACATTGTATTCAGACTAGTTCTTAATGACGTTATATCGAAGAGTTGTTTAATCATCTGGTCGTGATGTGAGTCTGCGGTTGAGATATTATTGGGGCATAAGTGATATTTGCAAGTGTTTTCTTAGATATATATCATCGTAATGATATCTATGACACCATGGGTTGTTTTGGAAAGATTTCATGAGGATTATTTCTAGTATTTTCCCCACTTTGGATTTGGATAAGTTTAAATATTAATCTTTATTACTGGTCTGATTGAATTAACTTCCATATTTTTCTTATTTCAATTTTTTGGTAATCTTCTTATATCATCAATCATTTTTTCTAATGTTATACAACATCATGCCTCTAGTAAGACACATGAAGATGATCCAAGAGGAATTATATAATTAACCATAGTGAGAATATCCTCATATGTACCGGAATATTGATGAGGTTATTGTGTGTGTTTTCCATGACCTAGGATATATATCTTCACCTATTCCCATTCTGGCTCTGCTGTGGAAAGTCATAGGTATGAATTTAGTATTATTTCCCATTAATTATTTTTTCATAATACATCAGTGTTTTATGTATCAAATTATCATCAAGAAGCTCAGGATTGGTTTAGGAGGCTTGAATATTTATTTGAGATCTTGGAAACTCCGGAATCTATCAAGCTGAAATGTTCCACCTTCAAACAAATGGGGATATATAAGAAGATGGTGGGACATGGTGGTGATGGAGAATCAATAGGTCATATAGAGAAATTAAATTAATGTTATTTTCATCGACCATTACTATCTATTGATGATGGTACTATAAAAAGATATATAGATATTAAAATGTGAGTAGGATGACAAGACCATGTCGGAATATTAAAATCAATTTGTTGACATTTTACAGTTATCAAATTAGATTGTATCAAATGAGAAGATGAAGACTCACTGGTTTTACATTGGACTTTGATCTGATATTTGTTATCTAGATTTATTACTAAATAAATCTTTTTTATACTGAGGTGATGGATATAGAATTGATGGTTTATCATGAAATAGATGGTAAGTCATGGTTGACGAGAGTTCCTTCTTGTCTTAGTGGTATTTATATGAGTTCATTCAAAATAAAGTGGAAGTGCGATGAGTCTCTTGGTGGTTCATGATATAAGTTCACTTTTAGACCCCATGTTGTGAGAGGTAGTGTCCCTTGTATTTTATACTAGTGGGAAAATCCTATCCATTAGGAATAGGTTCTCACTATGGAACCCAATATATGATCTTCATGAGGATGTTTAAGAAACCTAATGTAGTATTTCATTTCTATTCTAATAATTGTATTGTGAAAAGATAACAGGAACCCAAAATTACTCTGGGTAAATCATATAATTCATGAAAAAATATTTTCTAGGAATAATCATCCAGAATGATGCTTCCTCATATAGTGGAAGAGCCTCTATAAGAAGTATAGAAGGGTCCAATGACCATGAGAGGTACTATCATAATAGACTCATCTTTAGAGATGGGTTTATTTGATACTTGTGAATCTCAATTGGTAATTTTGACTCTTTATTTGAATCTTATGAATCTTTATATGTTGGTTTTATCATATATGATAGATTTTACAACGCACCTTGGAATAAAGGGATACCAGGGTCTCTATTGTATTTCAAGTATCTTATCATTATTGGAGATTGATCATACTAGTTATTTTCTGTTTCTCGATCAAAAAAACACATTATTTCATAATCCATATGGATTGTCTAATTGATAATAAATAATAAATTTATTTTGGTCATTTTTGGCTCTCTCTTACCACACCTTGTAGAGTGTACCCTATAGATTTAGAAGAATTGGACCCAGTGTAAAGTAGACACATACCTTCTTATCTAATGATGGGGGATGGAATATTGATGATGTATTTTTATATGGAGTGTGATACTGTTAATATTTTAATGTCTTATTATATACTCCCTTTACTTATTTTATATGAAATGTGCATAATTTGTGTTAAATATTAATGATTTAATGTTAAGTATAATTTTTTAGCATTTTTAGAAGCAGTCCAATTGAGTCAGTTTACTATTTTAATAATAAATATCCCTATACTGATCCAAATTGTGTGGTTCTTGTTTTTTAGTATTCTAATTTTAATATACAACATTTCATTACAAGGTACCATGATCCAATTCTGTCATTTAAATGGTCATATGGCCCTCATAAACAAGACCAAAGAATCTGTGAAGAAAATGGACTATTCATGAAGATTGATTTACTGGGCTAAATACAGAACTCCAAATTACATTATTCTCTACCATAGTTCTGGAGACAAGGTAAGGAGTCTTGGATAAAATTTCAAGGCCCAACTCCAAAAAACAAGGGGCCCAACATATGCTTTGAAATCCAGCCCACCATTCTGGCTGAGAAATTCAATTAGTACAATATTCATGACATATCTCATGATGTAAGCATCAAATGAAGCTGAGATTTTGCAGCGCGAAATAAGATATATAGGCGGCCGACTTTGTTGAATAAAATCATTCGGATTTTAAGGCATCTTCCTGTTCCAAAAATCCATTCACATTTTGGCCATAGAAAAAGCATGGATAGAAATGGACAGTTTACCTTTGTTTTATAAAACCTCCATACCTTTCGCTCCACTAGTTCAAATACCTCCACATTTTGATAGTAGTCGGAAAACCTTATTATCTACAACTTTGAAGAAGGGGATATTTTGAGATTCGGCTGTCTGAATAGCCAAGTTGGCGATGCAAGTGGAGGGACGGATTGGGAATGTAAATAGTCCACTACTTGGTCTATAAATACTCTCCCCTTCTCTCTTTGAGAGGGGTTGGCATTTCAGAAGAGATGAGATTATATTGGCACGACCAAAGCCTTTCCAAAGGCTTGGGATGACCTTCCATAATCATGTTTTCACTTGAGATACCTTTCCTCCTCTCTTTGTTTTCACTTAATTTCATGTTCCTCATTTTTGTAATTTTGTAAGTCTCTTTATTTGTAATTCTATTTTAATGCAAGTTACTTCTTCAATATCTCTTATTCTCATCGACCTTCTATAGTTTAATATTTGTGTTCTTAAAATAGTTTAAATACAGTTGAATCCCCTTCCCTTCTTTTGCTTCCTCATTCAATCGAAATTTTGTTTTTAATTATCATCATTGATCGTGTGTGTGTGTCGACGTACCACTCTTTTCTTATCCCTTTATTTTTCTTCTCTTATTAATTTATAATAATAATAATTATAACCAGATTATTAAACACCCAAATGTCTGAGTAAATCTCTCATTGGGGTGAGTTATAATTCGGGGATGTTAACTGATTGAGAGTTTTGCTTGATGAGTATTCTTTAAATTAATATTGTGTATGTTAAAATTAATATGCCATGGATTAATGATATGTTTTGTTTAATGATTGGTTTACGTGGATTATTGGAACCCTAAATACACTACCATAAATATGTTTTGATTGAGATTAGAACCCTAAGATAAGTTAAGGCTTGGATTAAAGCCTTAACACTTAGAAATTCCAATCAACGTCAACTTATGATATGGGTGTTAATTTAATGCAATACAAAGTAAGTCTCAAGGATATAACAAGATTAACTCCCCAATAATGAACTCACCCCAATCAGTATCAATTTATTAAATCAATCATAATCAATTATTCATTTCAATTAAGCTCTCCAATCAAACCCCCTCAATCAGAATACAATCAACTAAAAACAAACGACTATTTCAAAGTATCATCGTCGAGGATTCGACCCGTGTGCTGCTATACACATTAGCAGAGCACCGAAACATTGATCGGTCTATAGGAAATAATCGTCCATGCATTTCAAATGTGCATAATGTGTGTGAAATATTAATGTTTTAATATTAAGTATAATTTTTGAGCATTTTTAGAAGTATTCCAATTGAGTCAGTTTACAGTTTTAATAATAACTATCACTATACTAATCTAAAATATGTGTTTCCTATTTTTTAGGATTCTAATTTCAATATACAAAATTTCATTCGAAGTTACCATGAGCCAATTCTACCATTTGAATGGTCATATGGTCCTCACAAACAAAACCAAAGAATCTGTGAAGAAACTGGACTATTCATGAAGATTTATTTTATGGGCTAAATAAAGTATTACAAATTCCATTATTCTCTACCATAGTTCGGGGGACAATTTAAGGAGTCTGGGATAAAACTTTCAAGGCCCAACTCCAAAAACAAGGGGCCCAACATATGCTTTGAAATCCAGCCCACCATTTTGGGCGAGAAATAAAACCAGTACAGTATTCATAACATATCTCATGATTTAAGCATCAAATAAAGCTGAGAGTTTGTTGTGTGAAATAAGATATATAGGCGGCCAAACTTGTTGAAGAAATCATTCATATGTGAAGGCATCTTCCTGTTCTAAAATCCATTCACATTTTTTCCATCGAAAAAGCATGGATAGAAATGGACTGTTTAACTTTGTTTATTAAAACAACCATAACATTAGATCCACTTGTTCAACTGCCTCCAAATATTGACAGTAGTTGTAAAACATTATTATTTACAACTTTAAAGAAGGAGATTTTTGTATATTTTGCTGTCTGAATAGACAAGTTGGAGATGCAAGTGGAAGGGAAGATTGGGAATGCAAACAGTCCACTCCTTGGGCTATAAATACTCTCCCCTTCTCTACTTGAGGGGGGTTGGCATTTAAGAAGTGACTAGATTATATTGGCATGACCAAAGCCTTGACAAAGTCTATGGAGGACCTGCCAAACTCATTTTTTCACTTGAGAGACCTTTCCTCCTCTCTTTGTTTTCAATTAATTTTGTGTTCTTCATTTTTGTAATTTTGTAAGTCTCTTTATTTGTAATTCTATTTTAATGCAAGTTACTTATTCAATATCTCTTATTCTCATCCACCTTTTGTAGTTTAATATTTATGTAATTAAAATAGTTTAAATAAAGTTGAATCCCCTTCTCTTCTTTTACTTCCTAATTCAATCTAATGTTTGTTTTTAATTATCATCATTGTTCATCTGTGTGTGTCGACGTACCACACTTTTCTTATCCCTTTCTTTTTCTTCTCTTATTAATTTATAATCATAATAATTATAACCAGATTATTAAACAACCAAATGTATGAGTAAATCTCTCATTGGGGTGAGTTATAATTTGGGGATGTTAAGTGATTGAGAGTTTTGCTTGATGGGTATTATTTAAATTAATATTGTGTATGTTAAACTTAATATGTCATGGATTAATGATATGTTTTGTTTAACGAGTGGTTTCCATGGATTATTGAAACCATAAATACACTTCCAAAAAAAATTTTTGATTGAGATTAGAACACTAAGTTAAGTTAAGGCTTGGATTAAACCCTTAACACTTAGTAATTCCAATAAACGTCAACTTATGACATGGGTGTTAATTTAATGCAATACAAAGTAAGGCTCAAGGATATCACAAGATTAACTCCCCAATAATGAACTCAACCCAATCATTATGAATTTCTTAAATAAATCATAATCAATTATTAATTTCAATTAATCTCTGCAATCAAACCCCCTCAATCAGAATACAATCAACTAAAAACAAATGACTATTTCAAAGTATCATCGCCGAGGATTCGACCCAAGTGCTGCTATACACATTAGTAGAGCACCAGAACATTTACCGGTCGATAAGAGAGAATCGGCTGTTCATTTCAAATGGTGGCATCACCGGGGATGGTTCTTTAAGTAGTTATTAGTTTCTTCTTATTGTCAAGAAAACACAAAAAAAAAACAAATTTAAAAAAAATATTGAAAAAAAACACAATGAAAAAATCGTCTTCCTCTTAAAAATCATAAACTGGAAAAAAATACAAAGAAAAACTCATCATCCTCTTTCTTCCAAATCTCTCTGAATGCCCCGTATCCTTCTAAAAAATCGCTCAGATTCGTTTGATCCTAAAATTGATCGAACACTTTTCCAACTTAGGAGGAACATAAGAGATAATCAACTCATTCAAGAACCAGTCCTCATCCAACCAGTTGATTTGAAATGGCCAATCCTGGGGAACAAACCCTTAAATAACTTGTTTCCCCTGATATGAATTACCAACCTCTTGGTATTCAATATCCAAATATAGAAGCTAACTTAGAACTCCAATCGGGTTTGATCCATCTTCTTCCTCATTCCAATGGGCTAGCCGGTGAGGATCCACATCTCCACCTTAAAGAGTTCCAAGTGGTGTGCTCTACCATGAAGCCTCAAGGGGTTTCTAAAAACAAATCAAGCTTCAAGCATTCCCTTTCTCCCTATCCGACACAACTAAGTCATGGATCTACTACCTTCATCCTGGTTTCATAACCACATGGAATGACATAAAGCGATTATTCTTAGAGAAATTATTTCCTGCTTCTCATACTGCTTCTATCCAAAAGTAAATAAGTGGTATCTGTCAATTACCAAGTGAATCACTCCATGAGTACTGGGAGAGGTTCAAAAAGCTTGTGGAATCCTATCCACATCACCAAATCCCTGACTAACTCTTGATCCAATACTTTTATGAGGGGTTGTTGGCTATAGAGAGAACTCTCATTGATGCTGTAAATGATGGTGCTCTTGTTGATAAAACTCCTACAACTGTAAGAGATCTCATAAGCAACATGGTTGCAAACACACAACAATTCTATAATTGAGAACATGCTCAAGTCAAACAAGACCAAGATACTCAATCAATTGATCTGAACAAGATGACTGAGTATATGACTGAACTTACAGGTCTTGTGCGACAACTAGCTATGGCTACCGAATCCCCAACCTCATCTTCTCCACAATCAATGTTTCCTAGACCTGTCAAAAACTGTGGAATCTACAACTCTCCATCTCATCCAACAGACACACGTCTACAACATCAAGAGGATCAATCTGATTCATCTGGACCAATAGAGCTCAATGCATCATATGCTCAGTGGAACACCAATCCTCAACTATCAGGTCAGTTTGTTAGAAACGTCAACCAACATCACTCTGAGCCCTTCTCTTCTTCCTATAACCAAGCCTCAGGTATGTTAATCCCATATCTCACCCCCCTCAATTACCTCCTCAAAACCCAAACCAATTACAATATGGTCAAGGTGGTGGTAACTTCCATCAACCTTATCCTATTATTCCTCAACCTCAAAGGAACAATCCTCCTCCTGGATTCCATTATCCTAGTGAGCCTTCCCAATTCCAAAACCAATACAATCTCTTTCCTAAGAACCAAAATCCAGGTAATCCCAATCCGGGACAAGCCTATTCTTCCAAGAAACCATTGGAATGTGATGTGGAAGATCTTAACTCCTTCAACCATTCTAGCCTTAAAAACATTGAAACTCAAATAGGTCAACTTGCATCCCACCTGAGCCAGCAACAACAATCCAATTCTTCCCAGCTTCCAGCTCAACTATTACCCAACCCCATGGGTAATGTAAGTGCAATTGCACTTAGATCAGGAAATCAAATTCATATGCCTCAAGATAGGTCCTCCAACCCTCCATTGAAAGTTGACCTAGAAAATGAAAAGAAAAAGAATCTTGAAAATCAACCTGAAACTATTGCCTCACCTCCTTCCATTCCACTTAGGAATCCAATTCCTTTTCCACAAGCTATCTCTAGGCCAAAGAAGTCATTTGAACCTGATCCTGAAATTCTCGACATATTTATACATGTTGAAGTCAACATTACTCTCTTAGTTTCCATCAAAAAAATTCCTATGTATTCCAAGTTTCTTAAGGAATTGTGCACCCGCAAGAGTCAACTTAGGACCCTCAAAAATGTTTCCACCCAGCAGTCTATTCCCATAAAGTGTAAAGATCTAGGGACCTTTACGGTTCCATGCCAAATTGGAAGTTCCAACTTTGATTATGCACTCATAGACCTTGGAGACTCAATTAATGTCATGACCAAATCCATATTCTCCAACCTTGGTCTATGTCCCTTGCACCCAATGGGTGTTGTCATTCAGTTAGCCAATCGAATCACAACCAGTCTTGAGGGAATAATTGAGGATGTCCTTGTCCGAGTCAATGATATTATCTTCCCTAATGATTTTTATGTCCTTGACATGGAAGGTGTGATGAACTCTTCTCGATCTCCCCTAATTCTAGTAAGACCATTACTCATGATTGCAAGAACCAAGATTGATTTCCATTTTGGCAACTTATCCATGGAATTCGGTGAACAACTGGTCAAATTCAACATCTTCCAAGCCATGCGATACCCATCTAAGGATCACTCTGCATTCTTAATTCATGCTTCTGTGGACACTTCTAAGAGTCAATTGAACCCCATTACATCATGTTCATCATCTTCTGAAGAGATAGTATGTTGTGAAATCTGCACTAGGATTAACCAAGTCATAAATGGTGAAGTTGATGTGGACCTTTCATTCATAGACTCCATCAATCTAGAGGAACTTGAAAACTCTCTTGATTTCCACATCAATTATGTTCTCTACTACTCCACCTTGGATAGTATTAAGGAAAATAAATCTAAAGAAACTGAAGTCCCTTCTTCTATTCCTGAGTTGTCTATCCCAAAAGTGAAAGATGAGACTAATCTGAAACCTCTTCCTGCACACCTAAAATATGTATTCCTCTTCCATGATCAATCATATCCTGTCATTATCTCTGCCACACTTACTGAAACCGAGGAGTCCAAACTTGTTCAAGTGTTAGAGGAAAACAAAAAAGCCTTAGGTTGGACCCTAGATGAATTACCAGGAATCAAACCTACCCTTTGAATGCATCACATCCATATGGAGGAGTCATCCAAACCAATTAGACAACCCCAAAGAAGACTCAATCCACTCATACTTGAGATAGTTAGGGAAGAGATCACCAAGCTTCTTCAAGCTGGTATTATCTACCCAATTTCTAATAGTGAATGGGTTAGTCCAATTCATGTTGTACCTATGAAGGGTGGGATAACTTATATCACAAATGAACATGGAGAGGTAGTCACAAATCGAGTGAAGAACAAATGGTGTGTGTGCATCGACTATAGGAAATTGAATGTGGAAACAAGAAAAAATCACTAACCTCTTACATTCCTTGATCAAATGCTTGAACGATTAGCCGGAAAGTCACACTATTGCTTTCTGGCGCTCCGGAGATGATACGAGGTACCATCTATGTCTATTATACCTTAGCTTCAGTTTTTATAGACATAGGTTCCAGTGACTCTTTCATTTATACTACATTCATTCAGAGCTCAGAGATTCTGATGGATCCATTAACTCGATCCTTACAGCTAGAGACTACAATGGGAGTAGACTTGACAATCATGCACTGGTTCCAATAGTGTGATCCGACTCTAGGAGGTGAGAAATATAGATAAAATCTCATAGTAGTAGCGTCGAGTCCTTATGAAGTCATCTTGGGTATGGACTTGTTATCTAAATTCCATGCTCATATTGAATATATAAGGAACAAAGTGTGGTGTGTCCGCATGGATGGGACCAGGTTTACCTTCACCAGAAAGAAGGTAGCCTTTGAAGCACAAGACAGACTTACTCGGGGGAGGGTGCAGCCGATCACTCATTAGTTGGACTTCCTTACCCTCGGTGCAGTAAAAGTGGAGAGTCTGAGCTATTTTGTAGTGGTGGACCAGAATGTGGATGTTTTCCTTGAAAATGTTCCAGGACTACCTCCTCACCGAGAGGTGGAATTCTACATTGAACTGTAGCCCAGGACGACATCGATATCTAAAAAAGTGTATCTGATGGCTCCTGCAGAGCTTCACAAGATTTGGGTACAGCTAGAGGACTTTCAGGGGAAGGGATTCATCAAGCCTAGTGTTTCTCCCTAGGCAACCACGATTTTGTTCGCCAAGAAGGTGGATGAAAGTTTTATGATTTGTGTCGAATACTGTCGCCTAAACTAGGTGACAATGAAGAAAAAGTACCCACACTCAAGGATTGATGACCTATTTGATCAGTTTTGTGGGAGAACTATGGTTCTCAAAGATAGATCTCATACTAGGCTATCACAAGCTCAGAGTCTGAGATGAGGATGTGCATAAGATGACTTTTAGATGTCTGTATGGCCCCTTCGAGTTCTTGGTTATTCATTTCGGCATAACCAATTATCCAGAAGAGTTCATGGGACTCATGAACAATATTTTCTAGCCTTACCTCGATCACTTTGTCATCGTATTCATCGACGACATACTAAACAACTCGACTACTAAGTATGGGCATGCCTACCATTTGCAGGTAGTACTGGACACACTCCGAGAGAACTATCCATATGTTAAGATCTCTAAGTTCTAGTTTTTTATATGAGAGGCTTACTTATCGGGACACTTCATATCAGAGGTTGGATTTGCTGTGGATCCAGTGAAGATTGAGGTAGTAATTTCTTGAAAGCCACCTGGGAGTGTGACTGTGGTATGCAGATTCGTGGGTTTGGTTTGTTACTACCGGAGGTTCATTAAAGACTTCTCCAGAGTTGTGGAACCACTTTCATCCTTGAAGAATAATGGGAAACCCCTCATGGGGTTGTAGAGAAACCAGTAGTGATTTTAGAAGCTGGGGTAGATGCTGACTAGTGCCCCCATCGTGAGGCTTCTAGAGGAAGTCTTAGGGAACGTAGTTTACTGCGACGCATCAGGGACCAAACATGGGTGTGTCCTGATATAGAAGCGATCATTGATCACATATAGTTCTCAGCAGATGAGATAGCATGAGTAGAAGAATGATACCCATGATCTGGATTTAACAGCAGTGGTCTTCACCTTGAAGATTTGGCGACATTATCTAATGGGTGAACAATTTACCGTGTACTCTGATCATAAGAGTCTTAGGTATATATTCTCTCAAAAGGACTTGAACCTAAGACAACGTCGATGGAATTAGTTCCTCTAGGACTATGAATTCAAGATTGTCTATACTCTTAGAAAGGGGAATGTTGTAGAAGATTAAATTAGCAGGAGATCTGGAATAAAACTACTAGGTGAGGCGACGGAGCAGCAGGCCGCTTTGCAGATATCCTTTGTGGATAGAGATGGATCAGCTTTCCTTCAGTCCCTTACAGTCACTCCCCCACTTCTTCAGCAAATCAAGTAGGCACAACATGAGGATTTTAACTGCGAGAAATGACGTGCTCAAATATCCATAGGGCAGGCAACTGATTGATTTTCTGAAGGTGGGGAGCACATCATCCTCTTCAGAGGACATAATTTAGTACTGGTGTCACATCAAGAGGAAGTGTTGAGAGAGTTCCACACATCCCCTATAGTGGTAGACCCATGAGTGGAAAATATATACTAGGACCTTCGATGACAGCACTGGTGGCAAGGTATGAAGAAGGAAGTAGCAGAGTTTGTATCTCGATGCCTCACTTGTCAGCAAGTAAAGGTGGAGAACCAGGTACCAGTTGGCTTGGTTCAACCATTAAAGGTCCCAGAGTGGATGTGAGAAGGGATATCCATGGACTACATGGCAAGACTTCCACATACATCTAGGGGTCACAAATCGATTTGGGTGATCGTTGATCGACTCACCAAGTCGGCCCACTACCTACCGATCAGGTAGCATGGTTTAGTAGAGACCATGAGATTCCTCTATGTGCAAGATATTGTGCGGCTACATGGAGTACCTTCGTCTATTGTCTCTGATCATGATAAATAGTTTACTTACCGGATATAAAAGGGGTTGTAGGAGGATTTTGGGACACATATTTGTATGAGCACCACCTCCCATCCTCAGACAGATGGCAAGACTGAGCAAACCATTTATACCCTCGAGGACATGTTGTGTGCTTGTGTCCTCGACATCAGTTGCAGCTGTGAAGATCCCTTACCTTTGGGGGAGTTAGCATACAACATCAGATATCACTCCACCATAGGGATGGCACCTTTTGAGCTGTTATACGGGAGACCTTTCAAATCACCCTTGTGCTGGACAAACCCAGGGGAGTCAGCACTAGTGGGTCCAGAGTATGTATGGGCTACCACAGAGAAGGTGCAGATCATCCAGGAGCAGATGAAGACTGGACAGAGTAGGAAGAATTCATATTCTGATAGGAGAAGGATTCCCCTAGAGTTAGAGGATGGCGACAATGTCTTTCTACGGGTCTCACCTTGATGAGGAATACAGAGATTTGGCCGAGGCGACATGTTATCTTTGATATTCATCGAACATTTTCAGGTTCTCAACAGAGTTAGGGAGCTGGCTTACCACTTAGCCCTTCCACCTCAGTTGCACCAGGTTCACGACGTCTTCCACGTATCTCAGCTGGGGAGATACGTGAAATACCCTTCTCACATCATTGACAATGGAGAGCTAGACATCGACGATTGGGTTACTTTCACAATGGTCCTAGGGGAGATTGAGGATCAACATGAGCGGGTCCTACGTGGATGGTCAATAACTCTGGTGTGCGTTCACTAGCTGCACGAGAACTTCCATGAGCTCACATGAGAGTGAGAGGCTCATATTCACGCTTAGTACCACCACTTATTCCATTAGTTCGAGTTGTAGCTTACAGGGACGTAAATCCCTAAGGTGGAGAGAATGTAAAAACCCAGAAATTATGTGGAATTTTTTTTCCTAAATACATGGGAATTTTATGAGTCCCAAAAAAATTGACGGCGCATGATTCCGAGGTCCGGTGTGCCCGAAATCTGTTTCGAATGTTTTGTTTAGGTACATTCATTAAACGTAGGAGAAGGTTTTTATAACATTTGAACTGGTGCTCAGAATTACAATCTGATGGCACCATTGAACTTGCAACACCGATATTCACATAAGAATACTATCATGTTGATGATAGTGGGTTGAGATTAAAAGATAGTTTTTGGGCTTTTAGAGAATGAATTAAATAAAAATAAAGTGTGTGGATTAATTTTTATTTTTTTTATAAAATATCCTCATGGGAGTTAGTGGTGGGACCCCCACACCTTAACCTCCCATCATAGGTTGTGGTGGTGGGGCCTGCCCGAACCTAACCTCCTGCGATAGGGTACGATGTGGGGACCACATGGGACTAAACCCCATATTAATGGGAGGAGAGGAAAATATCTCAACTCCCCTCATTAACGAGGGGGAGCCCCTTGACCCCCTCTACCATTTATGGTGCCACCCCTCCCCTTTAATTAATTGAGTTGTCACATAATTTTGTATGCCAATCCTTCACATTAATTAGGTGGATCTAATTAAAATAACTCATCAAATTTGAATATTGTGCCAATGAATTTATAGTATATCACAATCTATTATTATTTTGGTTGGCACAACACATTTTTTGGAACCTGGGAGAAGATATAAAGATCCCAATGAAGAACGAAGAATGAAGAATGAAGAACTCCGATGAAGAGTGACTTCAACTTCCTCCCTTGGGTCATACCAACATGGAGTGTCTCCCAGAACCGACATTCATGCTTGGGATTTGAAGTGTGCAGCGGACTCGACAAACGACGACAACACCGTCTTCTTCCCGGTGACTCTGTCGATGAACTAAGAACAAAGTTAGGGGTTGTTTTGTTTTATGTTCCATGTTCTTATTTTCATTAAAAATGAAGAACTAGTTTTTGTTTCATTTGATGAGTGAGTTTTTGTTTGTAGTTATCTTACCTTGATTAACCAATTGTTATAACCCAAATCGTGGAGGGTGCTGGTCAAACAAACATGGCCCGACTCCCTCTGTCGATCTATTTTGTGATATTCCTTGTCGTGGTGATGAAGCAATGAGGAAAGGAAGGTGGCAAAGAAAAAGGCCGCACTACCCGCGACCTCCATGATCCACACTGCCCCCATGACATCCTAAAATGCCACCGGCCGAACTGGCCCCCACCGAGGCCCCGTCGGCCCCCCGCTCGCAGAGCCTAGCTGGTGCCCCAAGTCGGCCCTTGCCCCATGGTCATGACCGGTCACCTCGGGGCGGCCTACCGGCCTGATCGGCCACCTATTGCCCTCTGGCACCCTACCATGCCACCAGTCGGCCTGCCTGGCTGCGCCCTATCGGGCTACCTACCGGCTCGCATGGCCGCCACATGGAATCAAGCAAGCTTCCTGCGGAACCTTGTGGCTGGATGTGCACTGACTTCTATTCCTGGATCCTGTGTGGGTTCGATAGAAAAACTGTTCCTAGATCATGTGTGGGTTCTATAGCACTGTCAACTCTTCCTGGATCCCGTATGGGTTTGACAACTCTGACTACTAGTCCTGGATCCTATGTCGGTTCGATTGTTATGACTTTTGTTCCAGGATCCTATGTGGGTTTGACAGAATAACTATTCCAGGATCCTGTGTGGGTTCGATAGTTATAATTTCTATTCATGGATCCCATGTGGGTTCAACATAATATATGATTAAGTGGCTACATATGGTCATCTCTATCTCTCAAAAAAATTTGTATACCTGTGTGAGCTGACTTAGTAACTTTTGTATTTTCCTTATGATTGAGATGGATTACTTGATAACTTAGTTATATGTATGGTGACATACCTATGTGGGGTTATCTGTTGATTTCTTAATTTGTGGTTTATCCTTGTTGGATGTTGAGAGTCCTTGAGGGCATCGGGGTCCCTACTGAGTATTTTTATACTCACCCTTGCACGGGCTATGCCTGCACCTCGTTGTGTTGGTTGCAGACGAAAGAGAACACTGACTGAGGCGGCGAGTACCCGGACTTGATTGTACCTGGAGGTGGACCATATTACGTGTCGGTACACAGAGGAGATCGACATATATGAAGTGTTGGATCGGATTATATCAAATATAAACAAGAGGGGTGTGAATAATGCATTGATAAAAATATTTGTGATATTGTGTTCTGCCTTTGAACTTTAATCAGATGAATTGATGCAGTAGAAATTTATATAGCAGAGACACAAGATATATAGTGGTTCATGGAACATAAGGCCCCTAGTCCACTCCACCAACACTCTACTCCACGAGCTATGTGATTTTCACTATCTGGTCCTTGTTTCAACAGACCTTACAACAACTAAGTATAGGCAGTTGACACCATTACAATATATGAAAAAATGAAGCCTTCTAGTTCTCTCACAGAACCTAAATAGCTTAGTATGAGAAGCCGGTCACTTAGGAATAGAAAAGAAGAATTTATGTATTCTCAAAATACTTTCCAGATGCTCTTCACAATTGCAACAACATGCAATTGACAGTTGATGAATCGTCGCCTTCAGAAATAATGATCTTCACAAAAGATTCATTTCCGAGTTGATCCTGTTGCAGTAAATATAGAAATATAACTCCCAACTCCAATAGTAGTAGATTCACAAATGATCTTTGATGTAGAAAAAATGAATCTTCTATCGTGATTTTTTTTCTCTTCTTCAGAAAACATAGCTTTGTCGTTCTCTTTAATCAGCATATCTGAATTCTTGATAGTCTATATTTTTCATCACTTTTTCGGAATGATTGAGAGATCACACAAAATTGTTAGATGCTATTTGAAAAAGCTCATATATAAATTAATTACAAGTACTTCTCCTGAAAATTTATATCCACTAGAGTAACCTTCTAACTCTCAATATTCAAACATTTGAATTTACAGAGTATTCATAACATCCCTGAAAACTCAGCATAAAATGCTCCTTTTAATTCAATCTTTAAACCATTGATAAAATGGATTTGAATCAGTAAATGTTTCATTTTAAAATCAGATTTAAATCTGGCTTGAAATCCGCATAATAATCATCTTGCTGGCCATTGTATAAAAATATCGACTTTAAATTGTCCGACACAAAACATAAGGTTGATTTTTACTATATACATCCTCTGAACATAAGGTTGATGACATAGTCTTCAAACGCAGTGTTGACAACGTAGGGTTGGTAACAAATGTAAGGTTCATGTCACTTTCTTCAAAGGTAATGTTGATCATAAACGTTGGGTTGTTCATCCATACTTTTCTCTTCAATCATTCAAACATATGGTAAATGATCCATAGTTTTACTTGATCCATACGTTTCAAGAACGTATGGTTTTTTACAATATTAAGGTTAATGAACCATAATTTTGAGAAACAAATGTAACTTTTAACACTTACGTACGGTTCTCCTTCCATACTTTTCTAATATTCCAAGCGTATGGTTCTTTACTAATGTAGGGTTCTTTTTCATACTTTGTCGATAACGTATGGTTCCTTATCCATACTTTTCTCATATCTAATAAATCATACGCAACATTTAATCCTTACGCTAAGTTCCTCCAAATAGGGTATGAACAATGTTTCTAGAACATTATAAATCAGATCCCAAATACGTAGGGTATGAACAGTGTTTCTAGAACACGCTAAATGTGAATACTTTAGAAATAAAAGATCGTTGATCAAGAACATAAATATTTCATCCAAAAATAAAAATATAATGAATAATAAATTCCTGAAAAATAATTAACAAATAAAATTATTAGAAAATAATTAAGGGTATTTGTGAGGCATCAAAATTATCATAATGATATATATTATTGTTCTCAACATACTCCCCCTTTAAATAAAACATTATGTATTGTTGAAAATAACACTTTCTCAAAAATCTATCCCTTTTTGATGATCAAAAAACCTATAAAATAATAAATTACATTACCTTACACAAAAATTAATTAATAACATATAGTTTTAAATTTTAAAAATATAAATACAATATTAGATTTAACTTAACTTCTCCCTCTAAATTTCCATTTTTATTTCTCTCCCAATAAAATGAAACTAAAAAAATATTGTGTTTATTCAAATTTCTCCTCCTTTTTGTGATATCAAAAATAATGATAAAACATGGAATATTAAACATTTAATGTAGCACTAAACTTAAATAAATTCAATGTAACTGTTTTTCATTAATGAGATCTGGAGTAATGGCGTATCTAATTAAAGATAGGAAAACAAAATAAATATAAAGAAACAGAATTTCAGACAAAAGTGATAAATACAAAAATCAAAAAGTTTCATTAAAATTATGAAATAGATACAATTATGATGAACATATGAATCAAGGTTTGGTCAGGGTATGAAATAGGTTCTATCTCCTCTGAACTGCTGACTTGATTTCTGTCAACTATTTCATGAGTCTTCGCATCATTCCATCACCAAGATTAATGATATGATCTTTGGTCTCTTGAGTCATATGAATGTCTTCAATGAGATTGGCTCTGAAAAACTCATGAATTATTTCTTCTTTCTATATAAACAATGAAAATTTCTCTGTGAATTGAATCAACACAAGTCTAAGAGATGGTTCACTTGATGTCAACTAATTAACCAAAAATTTCTGATTGTCTAACAGGACTGATAAAGGAGAACTATTGCATTGAAGATCATGCAATATTTCAATCATATTTTTCATTGTACTTGTGATATCCTAAAACATTATTAGTAAATCTGGAGAAGTACCTAACCCAAAAGTAGCACTAGTTCCAACAGATGCAAATTATGTCTCCAGATATCCTTTAATTTCTAACAGATCCGACTTCTTTACCATATCTGATTTCATCTTTGAAACCACTATCAACAGCTCTTGCTTAAAATCATCAACTTCTTGTCATGAAATCGTGATTCCCTTAAGTCTCTGAAATTTCAACTACTCTGATTCTAAGGCTCTTCTCAGAGTAAATTTTTCATATTCCAACTGAGACAACTTTCTGTAGAGCTCTTTAATTTCCTTATTCCCTAAATCAAGAGCACCCTGTGCTTGATTCTCATTATTAGGTCCAGTGCGATGCAACGATTCTAAAGGTAGTGAATCTGCATCAGACTTGTCTTGTTTCTTTTCCTAAGTAGGTTGGTCCACAGATTTTTCCTCAGATTCCTTTCCAGACTCTTCCACAGAAAAATCCTCATGAAGTACTTCGGTTTGAGGATCAGAAATATGCTCATAAAAACATCCCCAACATGTTCTTTTAATGGATTTTCTAAGATAATATATTCATGAGTGTCATGAGGTCTGGATAATTACTCACCAGGCTCTACCTCCTTTTCTTGTTGAAGTGAAACTGCAACATCAATGTCAATCTTTGGTTCTATTCTTTCAACTTCAATTCTTTCAAGGTCATGTTCTGTAACAACCCCATTCTATTCCTGAGATTGTTCAACAAATGTTTCTCTGACAAAGTTGTAGGAGAGTAAATCTCTTGTGGTTAGTACAGGGGAAACAGATTCCTCATTCTCAGGTCTTTTCCTCTGAGTGTGAATTACCTCCTGACTTCTTTCTTCCTCACTTTCTTCAATGTAAAATCTTATTCTCCTTGTAGTAGTGCTTATTTATGATTCAGCTTTTCCCTCCTTGAACTTAGCAGATTGAGCCTGAGCACTCTCTGTTTCATCCTCAACTCCTACTATAAAAAGTTTTCATTTTATAGTGCTCTAGAAATAGCCAATTTTCCTTAGAGTTGCAGCATTAAAAACATTACTATGATGACAACACACTCTGGAATCCACCAGTCTCACCATATCCTTCTTAAACAGATGTTTGGAAATGAATCGTCCAAAAGGATAGAATTTAATTCTGGATTCACTATGACATATTTAATTCAAATACCTCACCATGTATCTAGGAAAATTGAGTTTTATATCACTGAGAAAAAGATACATTATATACATGTTAGGATATAATATCTTCTCCATCTCAGAAATCCTTGGTTCAATCCCTGTCTGCAAAAACATTACTAAAATTATCTGAACAGGATCCAAGTCCTTGATAAAAATATTATTTATAGATGTAGTACAAAAAATAAAACTCATAAATTCCTTTGATTTATGTACAAAATCTCTAATATTTTTCAAATCCTAATGAAAGACTCTATCATGAGGGAAGTTCACAATCTGACCAATTTCAACTGAAGAGATAGAAAAATCTATATCTTCTATTGTAGCCAGCATAGTGTCCTCATTGTCTCCAAGACTAATCTATACAGATTTGAAGAAATATCGAATTTCTAACTCATACAAAAAATCTGTATTCTCACTGTTGAAAGTCTTTTTGAGATTTTGAAATGACAATTCTTGTTTCATAAATAGATTGGTCTGATATCGCCATTCGAGATCAATTACCTTGTGCTGTAAGATTTTCCTTCCTTCTAAACGATGTCTCTTGACATTGCTGGTTTCAGCCTCATCATCTCTCTTAGTATTAGTCATCTCTGTGAGACTTTCTGAAGGTTTGAAGGTTAGGGTTTTAGAGATTCAAAAAATTAGGGATTGAAGAGTAGTGGTGCGGTTTCACGGGTTGAATGGTTTTGGTAGAAATGAAACAGTTTAGAAGTCGAAAGGGTTTCTAACAGCCTTGATTCCCGTGTTTTGAGTAATCATTACACAGATTTAAAAATAAATAAAATTAATTACGTGGGGAAAAGAAAATTATTCTGTTTGAAAAAAATATCCAAAGTATTTTAAACAGAATTAAAATAAAGAAATAACATAGTTAAAATAAAACTTTATTTAAAATTAAATAATCCATGCTCACCCTTTATAAAATCAAACCTTGCAGTGGGAAGTGTGTTAGTAAAATTACCAGCTAGTAGAATTTCAGTACATACAAATTCCAAAGATATATCTTTTTTTAGAACATGATCTCTAATAAAATGATGTATGATATCAATATTCTTAGTTCTATATTGATTACTAGGATTTTTTGAAATATTTATTGCACTAGTTTTATCATATAAAATCGGCGTATTATTAAATTTTAGTCCAAAGTCCATAATAGTTTTTTCATACACAACACTTGTGAACAGTAACTGCTAGCCGAAACATATTCTGCCTCGGCAGTTGATAGAGCAACTGAATGTTGTTTCATACTTGACTATGACTCTAAAGATTTCCCTAAAAAGTGACAAGTTCCTGAAGTGATTTTCCTATCTAATCTACAACATCCAAAGTCTTCATCTGAATTTGAAATCCAATTAAAATCATATGTTTTTTGATAAAGAATAGATTCAAAAACAATTCCTTTTAAATATATAAATATTCTTTTAACAATAGTCAAATGGGATTCTTTAAGATTTTATTGAAATCTTGCACAAAGACATACTGAATACATTATATCTGGTTTTCTAGCTGTAAGATATAATAATCTACCAATCATAAATCTATATAAATTTTTGTCAACTGATTTTCCAGTTTCATCCAAATCAAGTTTTATATTAGTACACATAGGAGTTGTATATGTCTTGCTGTTTTCAAGTACAAATTTCTTTAATAAATCAGTAATGTATTTGCTTTGATTCAAAACATTTCCAAAATATTTTTGATAAATTTGAAGTCCTAAAAAGAAATTTAGTTCTCCCATCATACTCATTTCAAATTCTTTTTGCAGTAACTTTGAAAACTCATGACAAAGGGTTTTATTAGTTGATCCAAAAATTACTTATCAATATAAATTTGTACTAATAAAATTTTAGAATTTACAGTTTCCTTAAAAAGGGTTGGATCTGCCATTCCAATAGTAACATCATTTTTCAAAATAAACGAGCTTAATCTTTCATACCAAGCTCTAGGTGATTATTTTAGTCCATAAATATCTTTAGTTAGTTTAAAAACAGAATATGGTTTTTGAGAATTTTCAAAACTAGGAGGTTTCTCAACATAAACTTTCTCTATTAAATAACCATTTAACAAGGTAGACATAACATCCATCTGAAATAACTTAAAGTTCATATGAGATGCATAGGATAAAAGGATTCTAATTACTTCTAATCAATCTAAAGGTTCAAATGTCTCATCATAATCTATACCTTCTTCCTGATTATATCCTTCAGATACAAGTCTAGATTTATTTCTATTTATTATTCCCTAGTCATATTTCTTATTTCTAAACACCCATTTGGTTCCTATCATTGGATAGTTCTGTGTTCTATCAACTAATTCCCAGACTTCATTTCTTTTAAAATGGTTAAATTCTTATTGCATTTCTATCATCTATATTTCATCATCTAATGCTTCTTCTATAGACTTGGTTTCTAATTGGGATAGAAAGGCAGCGAATTCATCAAGATTCCCTATATTTCTTCTAGTTTTTATTCATGTGTCTAAGTCATATATTATAGTCTCTAAGGGGTGATTTTTTGTAGTTCAAGTCTTTCTAGGTAACACACTCATAGGTTCTTCAGTATCATGTTCTTCTATATTGGACTTAATTTCTTTCATATCTTCTTCAAAATAATTTTTCAAGTTCTCAAGTATCATGTTATCATTAGAGTCATATTCATCCATTTGATCTGTCCTTTTCTCAAAGAGATCAGATTCACCAAATTTCACATGAAACGATTCTTCAACAATCCTTGACTTCTTATTATAGATTATATAGGATTGGGAGGTAGCTGAATATTCTATAAAAAGTCCTTCATCAGATTTTGGATCGAACTTACCAAGATTTTCCTTGGTGTTCACGATGTAAACCTTACATCCAAAAACATTAATGTAATTTATTTTGGGTTTTCTGTTATTCCAAAGTCCATAGGGGATCTTTTTAAAAATTGTTCTAATTAAAACTCTATTCATTATATAGCAGGCTGTGCTTATAGATTCTACCCAAAAATACATAGGAAGACTATATTCATTTTGTACAGTCCTACCCATTTCTTGAATAATCCTATTTCTTTTTCCAACAATTCCATTTTGTTGAGGTGTTCATGGTGTTGAGATAGTGTGTTTAATACCCATATTTGAGAAGAAGTAATTAAATTACGGATTCTCAAATTCTCTACCATGATCACTTCTTAAAAAAATTAATTTAAAACCTTTTTCATTTTGAACAGCTTTACAAAAACCTTCAAATAAATAAAAGGCTTCATCTTTAAATTTTAATAATAAAATAAATATAAATCTAGAATAGTCATCAACTAAAACATATACATATGATCTACCAAAAACACTTTCTACTCTTGATGGTCCAAAAAAATCCATATGGATAAGTTCTAGAGGATTAGATGTAGCAATTATGTTAACATATTTGAAGGATGATTTGTGTTTCTTTCCAAGTTGACATGCATCACAGAATATGTCACATTCAAATTTGAGACTAGGAAAACCAGAAACTAAATTTTTCTTAGATAATTTATATAAAACATATACATTAAATTTTCCAAGTCTCCTATGCGAGATACAAGATTCATTCACTTTAACAGTAAAGCAATTTACTTATTGTTTAGATAAGGAATTTAAATCCAATGTATACACATTGTCAGTTCTAGGTGCTCTAAATTTAATCAATTTATTTTTGAATATAGAACAAAAATTGTTAGAAAAATAAACAGAATAACCATCATCACATAGTTGAGAGATACTTATCAGATTGAATTTCAATCCTTTTACATAAATTACTTTGCTGATTGAGACAGCTTCTGGATCTCCAACTGTTCTAATACCAATTATTTTCCCTTTGGCATTGTCTCCAAATGTAACAAGTCCTCCATCTTTTTGAGCGAGTGTAGAGAAATTCGATGGGTTTCCACTCATATGCCTTGAGCATCCACTGTCCATATACCATATGTACTTTTTTCTTTAGTGACATTCTCCCTAAAAAGGCATTTAGACAATTTTATTTGGTACCCAAATTTTGTTGGGTCCAGGGGTGTTAGCTAGCAAGGATCTGGGAATCCAGAAATCCTTTGTTTTTCTAATTTCACAATAGTCAAATAAATAGTTTGATACAAAGGCCTTATTAATACCATTGATTTGGAGTTGTCTTAGGAAACCGTTTTTTGAAATATACCCCCTTAATCCACAGTAATTACAATCTAGTCTTTTTGCACTAGGAATAAAATAATTTTTATATAGCTTGGGGTTTTCACCTTTACTTACAATTCAAAACCATTCATTTTTAATGAATTTTTTTCCAAGAATTCCATTTAATGTATTATCTTATTTTGTAAAAACAAGGGCATACTTTTTATAAGTTTCCACTTCAGTTTTTAGTGATTTTATCTTGGATTCATAATCTGTATTGTTGGTGTTAATTGAGTCAAATTTTTCAGTTAGCTTCTTATATTGTTTCAGCATTGCATCTCTTTCATCAGAAACAACATTATGAATGTTCTTCAAAGAATTAGATTTCTTAAATAGAGAATCATATTTTTCTTCAAGCATATTGCAGTAGGCTGCAAGTTTTTCATTAGAGTAACTAAATTCAGAACTAGAGTCAGAATAGTAGTAAGATTGTACCTCATCTGTTTCTTCCATAAAACACATGTGGGATTTCAGATTTTCTTCTTCCTTCTCTGAGTTTGATTCATATATGCTACTGGAGTCTTCATGTATACTCCATGTAGACTTCATGGAATTCATTTCCTTATGCTCATAATAATTTCTTTTGAAAAATTTCTTTCTCTTGTCTTCTTTTAGGTGAGGACAGTCAGGTCTAATATGCCCCATTTTCTTGCATTCATAACATCTGACGTCCTTTTCATCCTTTTGGAAGGATTTTTTTGAAGCCCTTATTTTTTTTAAAGAATTTAGTGAATCTTCGGGCTAGCTGAGCCAATTCCCCATTAGAATTTGATAAATCAGAACTTTCTAATTTCTCTTTTTAACTTTTCTTCATCTTTCTATTTTTGTTCCTTGATGATAATTTCAAGGAAGTGTCATCTCAATTGATAAGCACTTTATGTTCATTTTCATCATCTTCCAACTCAACTTCATACATCATTAATGTTCCAATAAGTTCTCTCATGGTTAAATCATTGACAGGTGTCGAATGTCTGATTACAACAGAGCTTCCATTCCATTTTGTAGGCAGTACTCACAATACTATTAAATCTTGATCAAATTTTTTATTGGGATCTCCCAAGGTAGTTATGTTATTGACATTCTCTATCATTCTTCCTTTAATTTGAGTAATACTCTCACCATCAACCATTTTGAAAGTATCAAATTTATGCTTAGCATTTGCATATCTCATTTCCCTGATATTGTTAGTTTTTTCAAAAGCACTAGAAATAGTTTTCTACATTTCATATGTTGTTGAGCATTGAGATACTCTGTTGAATTCATCAGGTCCTAGACCACATATAATTGCATACATTGCCTTCGTGTTCTTGTCATGATATTCTTTAGTAGATGCACTCCATGATTTTTTTTGGTATTTCATATGGAGTCAGGATTTTAGAATATACTCTGTATCCAAGAATTTTTAGATATATAATCATTTGAGACTTCTAGAATCCATATTTTTTTTCCATTTAATTACAATACTTTGACCATAGAAATTACCTCTCTTATATCAGTCATCTTGCTCTGTGTATAATCACTTTCTGCTTGTTAAGGCTTTATCAGAAAGCTCAACCTCTAATACCAATTATTGGATCAGATTATATCAAATATACACAAGAGGGGGTTGAATTGTGTATTCACAAAAATCACTACGATATTGTGATCTGCCTTTGAACATTAATCAGAAGAATTGATGTAGTAGAAATATAAATATTAGAGACACAAAATATATTGTTGTTCGGGGAACAGAAGGCCCCTAGTCCACTCCACCAACGCTCTACTCCATGAGCTTGGTGATTTCCACTCTCTATCCCTCGTTTCAAAAGTCCTTATAACAACTGAGTACATGCAGTTGACACCTTTACAATATAAGGCAAGAAAAAGCCTTCTGGTTCACTCACAGAACCCACACAGCATAGTACGAGAAGACGATCACCCAATAATAGAAAAAAAGAATTTTGGTATTGTGAAAATACTTTCAAGAAGTTCTTCACAATTGCAACAGAATGCAATTGATAGTAGATGAATCGTCGCCTTCAGTAATAATGATCTTCACAAATGAGTCATTTCTGAGTTGATCTTGTTATAGGAAATATAGAAATATGACTCACAACTCCAGTAGTATCAGATTCACAAATGATCTTCAATATAGAACAAATGAATCTTCAATCATGATTTTTTTTCTCTTCTTCAGAATACAGAGCTTTGTCATTCTCTTGAATCTGCAGATCTGAATTCTTGATAGTCTCTGTTTTTCTTCACTTTTTCAGAATGATTGAGATATCACACAAAATAATTAGATGTTGTTTGAAAAAGCTCATATATAAATTTATGAAAGGTACTTCTCCTGCAAATTTAGATCCACAAGAGTCGCCTTTTTAACTCGTGATATTCAAATATTTGAATTTATAGAGTAGTTGTTACTTCCCTGAAAAATCTGAAAAAAGCTCCTTTTTATTCAATGTTTAAACCATTGATAAAATGGATTTGAAATAGTCAAAGTTGCATTTTAAAATCTGCTTCAAATCCTACTTGAAATCCACAGAATAATCAGCTTGTTGACCGTTGCATAAAAATATCGACTTTAAATTCTCCGACGCCAAAAGTAAGGTTGATTTGTACTATATGAATCCTCTGAACGTAAGGTTGATGATGTAGTCTTCAAATATAGGGTTGAAAATGTAGGGTTGGTAACAAACCTAAGGTTCATGTCACTTTATTCAAACGTAAGGTTGATCATAAATGTAGGTTTGGTCATCCATACTTTTCTCTTCAATCTTTCAAGCGTATGGTAAAAGATCCATACTTTTATGTGATCCATAATTTTCTGAGAATGTATGGTTGTTTACAAAAGTAAGGTTAATGAACCATACTTTTGAGAAACAAACTTAATGTTTAACACTTACATACAGTTCTCCTTCCATACTTTTCTAATATTCCAAACATATGGTTCCTTTCTAAGATAGGGTTATTTTTCATACTTTATCGATAATGTATGGTTTCTCATCCATAATTTTTTCCAATCTCATAAAGCATACACGACATTTAATCCTTACAATATGTTCCTCCTTGTAAGGTATGAATAGTGTTTCTAAAACACGCTAAATAAGAACCCGAATAAGTAGGGAATGAATAGTGTTTCCAGAACACGTTAAATGTGAATACTTTAGAAATAAAACCTAGTTGTTCAAGAACTTAAATATTTCATCCAGAAATAAAATTATAACAAATAATACATTCCTGAAAAATACTTAAAAAATAAAATTATAATAAAATAATTAAGGGTATTTGTGAGGCATCAAAATTATCATAAAGAGATAGAGTATTATTCTCAACATACTCCCCCTTTAAATAAAACATTATGTATTATTGAAAAGAACAATTGATCAACACGGAGTTCTAAGGAGGCTATCTATACCTACCCTTCAGGTAGGATCCATGGTGGACGATCCAAGAGTTTCTTTTCACTTTTCAGTTGATTTGTACTTTTTAGTTGTATTTGTACTTTACAGTTGGGCTTGTATTTCCAGCCCCTTTAATTTCCATAACACTCTTGTTATACCACTATAATTAGTGTTTTGTATCCAGTAGTGTACTTTTTTTGTGTGTGTTTATAGTTATAAAGGTAATTCCTTCCCAGATTTAGGGAATTACACCTTTGGTGCTAGTCGCCAGCCCCTGGCCTATGGAAGGCATGCATAGGGTAGTCACAACACATGTTCTAGGTGATGGGTCATGACATTAAAGTATTATTGTTCTATGAAAAAAATATTTAGTTATTATATATCTATTCAGAAAATAATTTTTTTGAGATCTAATTTCCTTTTTAAATAATGTTTTAGAAAATAATTTTGGTTTAATTTTTGAAAATATTTTTTTCTTGTTCAAAAGTGTTCCATATTAAGTAAACATTTTAAGGTATATTCATGAATTTAAAAATAATGAAAATTCTCATGTTTTTCCATATTAATTTAAATAATAATTTAATAATGGAATTTCCATCGATGTCAGAATCTGTTGACATTCTATATCATACAAATATGATATTTATTTTTTGATATCATACACCTCTTCCTCCGGATTGTTATGTAAATATTATATTAATTTTCATATTTAAACAAATATATTTTTTAAAGGAAACATAAGTGATGTTTGAGATATAAATATTTCAATTTCTACAAGGAAATCATTCATTTGGTTTTACATTAATGGAATGTTGGTTCCTATATACCATAATAATTAATTTGTAAATGTTTAAAATATTACGAGATAAGTTGGTATATAGGAACCCAAAAAAATCATTGTTTATGTTTTCATAGATAAAATCATGATTTCCTTATCCAGTATGTTTCTGTCAAAACTAAAAAGAAAATATTGATCTATTATTATTTGGGTGGTTGGAACATAAATATCATTTCCATTATGTTTTTGGAGGAATAAAACGAACTTTTTAGTCCATCCTTTTTTTGTAGTCAGAACAAGAATTCTGTTCCCATTTTTAATTAAGAGGTAGAAACATTAATTACACATAAATTTTGTTAGGATTTTCAAATAAGTAATCTATAATAACTGATGTGATGGTTTCAATAACTTTTGTGATTTATTTTTATGTTATACACCACGAATTATTCATCATGGATGATGTTCATTATCTCACACACTTGTTGTGTGATACATTTATTAATTTGTTTTATAGTTTCTTCTTATCTATACTTATTGACATCTCATATGATTCCATGATCATTTTATTAATATATTTATTACCTAATCATGTTTTATCTTATTATTATTATTAGATCATTGATGAAATGTTTCTATGTTTTCCCTTATTAAAAATTTGATCTCACCCCTTTGTTACGATTCCACTCCCTTGCTTATGAGGATTAGCATAACTTATGAGTAGTATCTAAGAGGGTCTAGTGTGGATCAATTATAGAGAAAATTTCTTCAATTTAATAAAAAATATTTCTCATGTAACTTATCCTCAAACTATAAACTTTCCCATATTAAAATATTGGGATTATATTTGAGATTTTCTATTTACATTATATAATTTTATTAACTAGTAATATATATACATTGGGTTATATCACATTGAATCAAAGACTATGTGTAATTAATTTGTTTTTATATTTCAACATAGGAGTGATTTTCTTGTTTGTCTCCATGGACACAAAAAAAATAATGTTCCAAATTTTTATTGACATCAAAAAGCACATCTATATATCTATGGAATTGAGAAACTCCAATTGGTGGATTTATATTTAAATAATATAAAATTATTCAAAAAAATTTGGTTTATACTTAATGTTATGTATTCTTTAATGGAATCCACCACAAAATTTTTATCACAAAACTAAATTATAAATATATATTTCCCGAAATAAAAAATATTTAAAAAAAATTATTTATATTGATATATCTTATTAAAAATTAAAACATCAAAATTATTCCCATCATAGAAGAATTATTATGATAAACTAAAGTTAAAATGTGATTCCAATGTCTAAAAACATGTTTAAATTGAAAGAAATATATATGTAATAAAATATATCAAACCAAATCATAAATAAAATAATAATATGACATAGTATAAACAATAAAAACATACATAAAATTCTATATCAAAAAATCATCCCAGTGGAAATTATATACCCTTATGATTGTTTGATAAGCATTGGAAATAAGTCATTCTAAACCATTTCCACAAGTAATTAAAAAACATAAAAATAAAATATGAGTTTTAAAATCACATAAAAATAGAATAAAAAATTATAAATAAATATTAAAAACGTTATATATATTCAACAACATAATCAACTAGCCACACATACAGAATTTAGGGATTTCCCATTTGGAAGAAATCCCCTTAAATATACTCTATTATAATGAGAAAAATATTTTACTACTTTTATTAGCATATACCTATTAGAAAACAAAAAACTGTAGATGGGATGGTGGGAGATAGAATAATATACCATAACCTTTAGATGAAATAATTTGAACAATCATTATCAACTTCGTCATTTTTTGTTGTGAATGATTCAAAGATTATTTGTTAATTCATCCACATATTATTCCTTTGTTAAAAAAAATTACTATTTCATCACAAATTTGTAAAATAATATCATTAAAAATTGTCATTTTATTATGATGTTTTCAAGACCCACTACCATCAAACTCCCATCAATGTTGACATAGGAGAAATTTCAAACCAACTAAATTCTTCCTGCACTAGGCTATGTGATAGAGGCTATTTTAGGGAGTATATATTATTAAAAATTGGGTTACTACCCATATAAATTCATAGGAAGAGATAAAACATCAACCAATCAATTCTATATTGATTAAATGAATAAATTAAATTTCCCAATATCCAACCATATCAATTTGAAACAGGTACAATATAGTAAGAGTGAGTACATGATGGCCTCCAATACTCCACCCCAGTAGCTTGAAAAATATCATCTACCATATCAACATTGTGTTCCAGAAAAATAAAAGATAAAAGAAGGCGGGCGATAACAAGGGAGTACTCATTTTGATATAGTTATATAAATATCTGTATCAATTTGAAATATTTATATCATGATATTCATAAGTGAAAAAATTATACAAGGAATGATTGGGGAAAAATATATAAAGAAAATAAAATTTTCACTCTCTATTCACAATAAATTAAATCACATGCATAGTTAATTCATATTAGATCAATTCATTAATATATTAAATGTAGGAAATATAAATTTTAATTCTTATCGAAGTATAATAAAAATGTAATCCCATGAAAATAACCTCAAAATTCAAAAAAATCATATTTTTTATTATTAATTCCATAATGATCTCATATAAAATATCACAAAGTCACCAAACTAACCATAACCAACTGAAAAATTGGAATTTATATCTCTCAACTAGTTTAAATCCTCAAAATGTCATAATTTCATCATAACAAGAAGGGAAAGAATAAAGATCAAATATAGTATTCATTAAATTATCTACACATCATCTCGTTATAATAAAATCATCTCAAAATAATCCAACGATTACATGATATAATTTTCAAGGGATCATATCTAAAGATTATTTCATGATTTCACCCCTCAATCTGTTTCCACCAACACAGGTATAGTACCATAAAATTGAAAAGGGAGATAATTTAAATAATAAATTAAACAAGAAAATAGTTAAACAACTGAAATATACTGAAAAATTAAATACAATACCAAAACACATAAAATAAGATATGAATAATAAAATAGAAATTTTCATAGAAATTTTAAATAGTATAAATTATCATAATCATTTGAACTATGTATACTACATTGTTCATATTAATATATATCCACCATCAATCTTTTTACTACTCTAATTTACTGAATTATCTATCTAAATAAACTAATTCTCTTTGAAAAAAATGTATATATACAAACTCTCACCCATCCACCCCAAACCACAACTATGATATTACTAATTTCCACCAAAGTCCACATTCCAAAAAAAATAGATTATGACCATATTTTTTTGAAAATTACATACATCATGATGTATCCAACATTATTATAAATTAATGAAAAAAATTTACTTAATTATAATGAATACCTATCTTTTCAACCATGAATATTAGATTTCAAATATATACTAAAATGTCAAAATAATAATCCAATGATACCACTATACTAATGTGAATCCTCATACTCTAAATTATCATTTCCAAATTTATAAATCACCTATATCATCAAGGATAAAATTTTGGATTTTTATGTCATTATAGTTTTAATAATATAATTAATTATATAAAAACATCAATCATATATTAAATATATTTTGAAAATAGTTAAATAAGGGAAATTATAATCATCATCATTTTCTCATGACTAATAAAAATTTATATATCATAGTTTTTATTGTCATATATCCTATTATAAGGAAAACACATTATATATTCAATATAAAATAAAAATTTATACTCTGGGAAATAATAATTATCAATCTTTTTTAATTTTAATTTTATATTTATCCATTGCATTAAAATTTCCAAAACACATCCAATTTCTCATGGTAATCACATAGATGTATCTCGCATGTATTATTTTATGAATTGAATGGTTAGAATAATGATAACATAATTTTATGTCATAATAACGTATGTAATAATGAAATAAAAACATTAAGAGAAAACTAAATTGTGTACATGAATATTTCATAAAGCATGTAATTAACCCTTATGATAGACCAAAAAATGTCCCCTGAGAAGGGTTTGATAGTAATTTTTGTAAACATGTCATATACCCTCCCATCGAAAAAAAATCATTTCCATTGATATCATGAAGAAGTAATAAACATACCTTATTCGTTGGGGTTCATATAAGGTATATTAACAACAGATGGAGTGAATCCAAAATATTTTTCTTATAGGACACCATTGGAGTGTTTATCCAAGTATAATGAGGATGTCTCCCATATTTGTATTTATTTTTTTAGTCACAAAATGAATGTGATGATATTTTTTTGTCATTAAATTATTTTCATGAAAAATTGGGTTTCATAAAGGGTTTAATAATAATAGATTAGAATTTTTCACTTCACTACAATAAATCTAAGTATTTAGAGATATATTTTTTTTTGAAATAACACATCGGGATCATTGATTAGTAGATTTGATTAATATTTCATAAAAGAAAATGATTTTTGGTGAATAATAGATCCTAAAGGGATATAATGAATCATGGTTCTTTTTCCACATCATGTTACTTATAAACCATTTGTAACTTATCTAGTAAAAAATAATTAATAGGGAAAAATAATATTTAATAAAGGCATAAGGAATTAGAATGAATATAAATATGGTGATTCTAGAAATACTCGTCATTTAGAACATTAAATCAATACAAATATAGTGGTGATATGGGACTTATATTATTTTCATTTTAGTATGAAATCCACAAAAAATATGTTACAGTTTAACTTGGGAGAAGGAGTAAAATAAAGTAATTAAAACCCCCAAAATCAATCGTTTCCATATTTTCACCATGGTGTGCTCAAAAAAAATATTATTGTTATTCCCTCAACCATGGATACTATTAGAGACCCACCAGGAAGTGGTTTATTATTCCTTGAAATTTCCAAATAACAAATAATGATTCCTCTCATCTATATAGTACTATCATGGTAACCTATTTACCATTTAATCCTTCTCTATTTCCAACAGTATTATTGTATATCTACAAAAAACAATGAAAAACATAAAACGATAGAAATATTATCCCATAATTCAGTATTTCAACAATAAAACTCTCAATCCTCCATCATCACAATATCATAGACATTATAGTTATTACCAGTGAAACATACATGGATACCTCTATAGTGTGGTAACATGATCATGATAATATTTGAATGTCCTATACATCTCAGATACACCTCAACACTACACAATAATGAATAAAATAATAATAACTTTATTTTTTCTTTTTTATATAAGGAAATTATTTATGGGGAATCCACATGAATAAATAATTTTTCCAATCTTGGTATTCCGTTTATGGATAATGATATCTCATAAGATCCAAATGATACCACTCCCTTGAGAAAATTCATTATTTCACTTCCCATGTTATACACAGGATTCTTTAAAAAACAACCACCTCAGAAACTAGTGTTTCAAGATATGGGATTTCATTGATCTATAATAGCCATGTATTATAGATCATGATCCAAAATTACCCTCCACCTATCGCCTATTCTATGGTATTTTTTAAAATCATCATTCAAAACCCCAACTAAATCTAGTAGATTCATCTCTAAAAAATATATAAAAACACAAAAACCTAGTGATGGAAAATGATGGATCAAGATTGAGCAGTCCCTTATATGACATACCTCTAAAAAAATTATCCTCATTATGAACATAAGAAAGTCATAGTGAATCAAATTTAGACGTAAATGAATATATCAAAGAATAATATACCACTAAAATGTAGTGGAAACACTAACAATATATCATATGGTATGATTCAATAAATTACATTAATTAATCTTTAATAACAGAAAAAGCAGAAATCACACAACCTTATAAAATGAACTTTAAATATGAACTTCACCACCAAAAAACCCAAAAAATGTACCATACACCTCGACTCTCAAACAATCCCTCTCTTACTACTCATTTACTTTTACATTATTGAAATCATATATTCCTATATAAAATAATTCATAAGGCCTTAAATATGATTTTAATGATTTAAAATTTTCCTTTACAAAACTAGAGTATATCCAATAAAATTTATTCGGAAATTAATTAATCTATTTAATAAATATCAACACAAAATAATTTTTTAATACAAACATTAATATAAATTTTAAATAAAAAAATATATATCCATATTGTATATAAGATAAAATTCCTAAAATGATTCAAATTTGAAAACAAAAAACCCTTTTTAAATGATTTAAATTTCTATAACTATATCCTATAAGAAGGAAATTTTAAAATAAATATACCCACATTATTTTTGTTAGAGTTTTATATTTATTATTAAAAATATCAACAAATTATTTAATGCAAAGAGTAGGTTTGCCTTTTTATATACCTAATAACTCCCTATAACATAACTAACTATTCACTAAATCTTGATAGATTTGCTTATCGACTTATAATTCATTATAATGATTCTGTAATGAAAAAATAAAAATATAATTTTAAAGTTGTTTTAGGAATCATCAAAACATCCATATTGGAGTACCTTTGTTAAATAACCCAACATTTACTATCCGTTTTAAGGAAAATAATAAGGCCACAACATAGTCTTCGAATAACATCAATATTTTTGATAACATGAACATAATTCAGTCAACCCATACTCAAGTTTCAACAATAGAAAATTGAAAGGATTTATGTCTATGATTAAATGATTTTGTATGAATAAATGGTACAACAATTAATAGTAGTTAATAGAGTTGAACACTCCAAAGTATGAAAAAAATAAACCAACAATGATCAAACATAGTTATCCAAGTCATTAAATTCTAAAAATTCCATCATTCATTCTCTATCGTAATTCAATTATGTTTTTTGGGAATGTTTTAGAAAAAAAGATAACTTATATAATTGGACTCATAGATATTTAATAAACATCGAATAATATTCAAAATGTAATTAATCATCATATAAAATAATTAAGAAATCAATAGTAAATATAAATGTGAATTACTACTAAAATATTAAAAAATATCACTTAGAAATAGAGGCTATGCTTTGAATGATTTTTATAAAATGGTGTCTAAACATGAATATTGGAAGAAACTAAGTATATAATTTTATCTAGACATTAACTAAACCCAAACACTTTATATAATCATAAATTAAATTTCCTCATCAACTAAAATATATCATATTAAATAATTCTTATAGTAAAAAAAATAGAATAATCTATTACATATATTATTAATTAAGATTTAAAATAAATACACATCAATGATTTTATAAATAATATCACTACTATTAAATGGAAATATTTAACCAATAATTCTATTTTTTTTATTAATTAACAAAATATTTACCATCATTATATGAAATAATTAATTATATGATCATAATTTTTTCATAATCAATGATTTCATAATTACTACAAGCTTTATAAAACATACATTTTACTTTTTTAATATGGTCATAACATGATTTCAATTAATTACATTACTCTTACATGTTATCTATTAATTCCTTAAAATTAATACAATCAAATACATTTAAAATTGGTAGAAAATATGAATAATAATATAATATTTTAATAATGTCATGCTTAACATGGAATACCATAAATTTTATGAAACAAAAATCTTATCATTCATGAAATCAAAATTTCTCCCATCACTTATCAATAATAGGCATGATTCACATCTTAATTATTCCATAGATATTTCATTACCACTCAAATTAAAATATGCATCAACATTTAATTATAATAATAATAGGTACAAATAATGATTTTTAATATTTTATTTAAGTACACAAGCTATGTAAAAAAAATTATGTTTCTTTAAATCCCTTTAATTTAATGAACTAATAATTCAAAATAACATTCGATTCATGCATACATTATTTTTTGGCAGTCTAACATAACAGATGAAGTATAATTTATTTAACAAAAAATAGAATTTAAAACATTTCAATAAATTATACCCTGCTTCATATTCTTTTAACTTAATATGTAGAATAAAAAAATAATTCTTGAAGATGAATGATATCTGAAAAATTATTCATGGAAGTTTTAATTTTCATATTCCCGATTCATTATCTATGATAAAATATAATAATTCTTCTTTAAAATATAACTAATAGTTTCATACAAGTTGTTACTTGTAATCTAGATAACATATAATGAACAGAATTTTATAACACTAAAATTGATAAGTAGAATGGATGAATAAGAATTATATGATTTAATGAGATATAAACTAGAATAATTAATCATGTATAACCAATATTTTAAACGTGAATGTGACATTATTTTTTGGACTAAAAAACAAAAATATAGGTTAAAAAAATATACCAAGTGTAATGATAAGTAAATATGTAACATCAATTCAATAAATGATAAATATAAATACCCCGCTCATAATTAGTTTGACCTAAATATTATATTATTACCACTTAAAGACGATTTATCAGCTATAATGGACCCTATGTCTAGTCATGGGGTGCCAAAATGGTAGAATCTTGTCACTCAAAAATTGTCTTGGGAAGAGATGTTGACATTACTTGTCCTTAGGTGGCATTCCCAAGACACCAAAGTATATAAATAAATTCCAATGGATTCATAAACAGTTGGAGGATGATTTTATGATTGATTATTAAATCCTTCCAAACCACAAAAACAAACCCATTAAAGACTATATGATTAATGATTATAATGTAATTCATCTTCATGGTAGTAAAACCAACAACAAACCATAACAGAGAAAAATGTGGATTAAAAATTCAATATAACACTATATAAAGGAATATAAAACAACAAATATCAAAGAATCCAATGACATACACTCCACAACTCCCAACCAACCCCTCGCTCCAACTTCAAGTTCCATTACCAAAGTATCATGACAAATCACTAATGAAATGAGAGAATTTAACATTTTTGTTTCCCAATACACAATATCTTCAAATGGTGAAAACATTCCAAAGTAGGTAGTGACTATAAAAATCTATAGGTTTTCACCTAATGACTTCCCATCTCACTACCATGTGATCGATCATGTTAGAAAATTTATATAGAATAATTCATATAAAACAATTTAAAATAATTTAAATAAAATATAAAACATTTCAAATCAAAATGTTTTCAACTAAAAGAGATCCCAAAAGTTATTCAACCCATTTCTAAAACACCATTTTGAATAAAAAATTTCATTCCACACAACCAAACAAATAAACTCATGCTTCATGTTACCATTGAGAGTGTAACATCAGATGTAGAATCCATCCATATGATGGTGGTGCTTCACGGCCATTATTCATTACAATCAACACACAACCATACATCTATTTTAAATAGATTATGTTAAAATATTTTAATAAAATAATCCATTTACAACCAATATTTCATGTATTAAAACTAATAAACCATTTTTAAATCCTTATTTTAATATAGTTCAAACAATTTCAAATTCCTAAACACCCAATTTCCACAATTTAACAAACCATCAATATAGATGTATTTAATCCTAATTTAAAAAAAATCATAATTCAGCTAATGTAATTCAATAAATATAAAATTAGACCATAAATACATAATTAGAGGATTAATATGTAAATCCACATACCTTGTAATATATCAAAAAATAGAGAATAACAAAAAATCTTCTACAATATAGGTCAAAAATCAAAAAAAATCCAAATTAGATATCCTTTCCTACCAACATCACCACTATAAGTCAACATGATTAAAATCTATGAACACAGGTCTTCCCACAATAGACTATAACTATTAATAAATAGGGAAGAAGAAGAAACTAAGGGAAAAAATAATATCCACTTACTAAAGAATCCATACCTCCAACACCCAAGGATTCACCAAGAGATTGCTTAGGGATCATTAAGAATGATTTCTATGACCTTTGGAGAATGTAAAAATAGAGTTATAGATAGTTCTGGGTGAAAAAGGGAGTTTAATATTCTAATTTAGGTTAGATCTACAATTTATGTTTGTACACTTGTACATCACAGTTTTTCTAGGCATATTTTGGTGATAGTTATTCCAAACATGCGGGTCCCACTTCCTTTGGCCACCTCATGCATGGTAATATCAAATGATTAGACATATCATTCTCTAGTCATGTCATTTTACTCTCTCAAGAACATTGACAATTTATCCTACGTGTATGGTCATTTTGGATAAAACATGAAATAAACATGAACCTTCCAAAGTCCCACTACTTTCTCAGGAAGGGTTTCCTTGAGGTCAACCATAGTTTCTACTAACCGTGCTCAAAATATGATCCTCCTAAAAATCTATAGAAACAATTGAAAACTCATTAAAACAATCCCAAACACAACATAATAACTATATATACCTAAAATACATAAATAAAGGATTAATTTCTAGAAACCATTGGTGCTATATTTTCCTAACAATTAGACTCTCCATCCACACGATGTAGAAAACCACTAGTGGACTATTATGATTCAGGACATTGATTGACCATTTCCTTTTCTAGTTCCCATATATTAACCCAAATCCTAATATGATTCCATAAAACCTTCACAAGACTAATTCATTTCCCATGAAATTATTTTTCTTTTCAATACACAATTTGTACTAGTACATGACATAATGTAGCATTGGACTTGAATTAAAAATTATCTGGTTGAATTATATGGTTTAGATTAGAATGATGTATTTTTAGCCAGGATACATGAAACAAATTCTACACTAAACTAAACCTAGGTGAAAATTAAAATTGATATTCCACCTTAACAACACATTCTATTATATCAAAATGGACCACATATCAAGGCGGTAACATGACATGATTTCCAAAATGATGATCCCCAAGCCTTAGAAATATTCTAAAGAACATATGATCACCCACCTTGAACAAGAAAAATAGTCAAAGATAATATGTATATGATTATTTATGCCTCTAATAAATCTAAATTTTCTTTTTGATAAACTAAATCATCTACATTATCTTTTTCTTAGGGATTGCTCTAACACGTGAATTATCAACTATTTGAAACCAAGATACATGAGAACGAAAAGGACTCACATACAAGGCCTAAAAAGTGACATATATAGGGAGTCCGAATAAATATTGTTATATGAGAACTCCAATAATGTCATGTGATACTCCTAGGATACCATAAAATACATTACACATGCCTAAAAAAATAATTAAATTGATTGTATCATACTTAATGATTGTCCATTTATCAGTGGATAACACACCATACTCATAGCCATTTGAGTAAAATGGGATTGCTATAAAGATTTCCCAAAAAATAGATATAATCCTATGATTTTATCCTGATAAAATAGAAATAGGTGCTTAATTCATGTTTTCCCCTTCTCAAATATCAATTTTGGGAAACTCCCATAACCAATGGGATCTTGAAATATTGATAAAATGGGACAAATTTTTTTTATGATCCACTACAATGCATATGAAATAATCATTGTGAATCATCCATGGGATAACTTTCACAATGTCCATAACTATCTAATCCCATTTCTAAAAATGAATTGGTAAAGACGGCTACATACTCGTTTCACACTAGTGCTTTGCCTTATCCTACTAACATGTAATGAATCTCATAGAAAACATAGCCAACATTCTTTTCATGACAACCCAAAAAAATATTTTATTTCAAATCCTTATACAAATTTTTTATTCTAGGATGAGAGACCCATTTAGAATTATGGAAATCATAAAGTTGTTTTTCTAAAAAATACATTGGAATGACCATCTAATCAAGAAAATAGTACATTGAACACTTATATATCCTCCATACCTCAATGGTCTCCCTACCATTGCGTCTTGACATCATCAAAATAAAATCATAATTATATTTTTTTCATCCTTGACAATATCAAACAAATTGGTAACAAAGGAAAGTGAGATAAAAATCCCAAAACAAGCTCGATATTCACAATCAAAGTCTATGTTAGCTTTCACTGACATCATCTGCCTCTATTATGAACGCCCTTTCACCTAATGGCCATATGAATTTATAATAAAATAATCCACCACTAATTTCATTTATCTTTTGTATATATTATGTCAATGTGGAACATTTTTAGATACCCGCTCCATCTTCATTCTTTGACATTTAAATATATCTCTAGTAAAATGGGTTTCATGCTCTTATTATCAAAAAAAATTGTAAATTTATCACAAAAGTAGAAATGGAACCATGTATTCAAATAATGCACTATAGAAGCTAATTATAAACTATATGTTGGTTATTTATTTTCATGAAACTATAACATTCACGGTCTATAAGAAAAACCTAATCTCCCTTCATGAGTACAAATCCCAAATGAGATCCCAATGTATCATAACAAAGCACATAACCATATCCAGATTCTAGTTACATCACAATCATTTCTAATGTATGAAAAACATTAATATCTGGAAATTTATTTTAATACTCCTTATTCTATTGAAATAAAAAGTTTTTCATTATTTTATATTTCATTATTTTAGGTAGTCAAGAAAAATCTCAAATAAAAATATCAATAATAACTTTCTAGAACAAGAAAACTATGTATATTAAATACATTCTTTGGAGGGTGATAAGAGATAATAACCTCTATATTTTCTAGATCCACCAAAACACCTATTTCATATATAACATTAACAAGGAAACATACCCCTTGTATCTAAAATTAAAAAATTAAATTTTTGGAAATCATATGATGACCTCTCATAATACCTAACTATATAGGTATGTGTGGATCATACCCATCCCATGTCTTTGAATACACCAATATGTTATCTACAGACACCACCATAAAATAATCATGATTTATTATTAATATGTAATTCATAAATTACATATCGACTATTGTTGCATTCAAAATACAAAAAGGAAAAACCATATACTCCTAATTCCCATATATAGTCCTAAAAGATGTTCATGGAATATACTCCTTTTGAACCCCAAAATCGGTGATATCCAGATCGAAAGTCAAATTTTGAGAATAAATGGGTTCCACTAAAATGATTGAAAAAATAATCCAAACATGGATTCAAATATTGATTCATTATTATATATCAGTAAATCTTATGATAATACACACATAGTCAAAGAGTTGTGTCTTCCTTATTCATAACCAAAAAGGAATTCCCCACATAGATTTACTTGGATGAATGAACAATTTTCTTTAAAACTCATCCAATTTGACATTACATTAACAAAATTCTATTTGGTACATAAAATTACATGGATGAGATATAGGATAAGACCCCAATAAGAGATCAATCATAAACTTTTCCTATCTTATGTGTGGAAACCATGAGAAATTATGATGAAAATCATCTTGAAACTAATAAAAATCTAATGTAAAAATACAACCCCTTATCTCATCTTTCAATACTATGGTTAGTGCTACAAACATCTATGATATCCATCAAAAATCTAGTTCCAATAATTCTGTTACACCTTCCTTTACATTCCCACCTCCTATAAATAGATTCTTGACACCATCCTCATTTTTGAAGCCAAACCTTCTACTATAATAGTTGTTGTGAGATTTGAACATATTCCACTAATATATATATAGGCTTATGTCATATATATGTAACTCATGCACAATGAAATCCCATACCAATTGATCCTATTCTGAACTTTTAAAAACATTAGTTTCTTATAAGGGCTCAAGTATTTATTTTTCTAAGAGGAGTTTGATGCTTCAAAATAGAAACAATATTCTTAACATATAACCCAAAAAGATTGATATCATTAGATGAAACAATATGAATGTGATTCACCTATATCAGACAAAGCTGCATAAGGGTAGAATAAAATAGAATGATACCTCTCACTATTGAAGGACCAGACTAATCATCCATGATCTCTTTCTCAACTCCATACAATTTCTTACTTGTATGGCATTGGTATTTATTAACTTGTTGATATTTCTCTTTTTAGGTATTATTTTATTCCTAGAATCACTATAGATTCATATTCTCTCCTAAAATAGGTATTCCATTTCCCTTTTCTCGTCGAAACATATGATTCTTGGGAAACATGTTATGTTTCACTAATATATAACCATGGACCACCATGATAAGTATATTGAAAATTTCCCATATGGTTGTAATTTTTCATTATTTATAGTGTTGTTATAAAATATATCCTCATGTGATCCAAATAACTACAGTCAAAACATATAAGATACGAAAATAGTTCAGGATAATGATTTATTGTTCCATCCACAGGATTCTGTGTAACTACACTACCATGGATATAGGTGTCCCTAAAAATCTTATTGACAACATTAGAGTTACCTCCATTTCCCATAGAATTAAAATTAATCCTATAGTACTAATAACAATGATATACATTTATTATATCATATATCTATTGAACATATCCATTTGAATCAATATAAAAAGCATGATTTTTTTGAGATAATCTATGCTCTTTACACTGATTAAAAAATCTATTACTTCAATTACACACTTTCAGTAAATTCCAATGAAAAAATGAACACATTCATGAATTTTTCCTCATACTCTGCCATTGACAGTTTCTACTACTTAAAGATGAAATGTAATTCATTATATAAATCATGAATGTGTGAGGATATAATTTTTTATTGAATAATTATTCAATAATCCTAGGAAATGAATTTATCCAATTTCACATGAACTGCTAAATCACATAAATATCACAAAAGATACTCCAGTATATATGCTTCAATCATGAATTTCATCTATTCTAGTGTTCCTATGAAATCTAGGATTTGATTCCTCCAATTTATCCACACCTCTATATTTTCATGTTTTAAGTCACCTAGAAAATGTTGTGGATTATTCTTCTTGAACTGAATGAAATTATCCACTTTTTTGGATTTTCCATTATGTTCCATCTGTCCACAACATGAAATGAATTACAAATAATCAAATCCAACAATTGGTTCACATGTTCCCTAGGTGAAACCACATTTTAAGCATCTTTAACCTATTTATTTTTCTATTCCTAACCACTTAATTTTTCAATATCCACATGAAAACGCCATTTATTATCAGTATCTAGAAACTAGAGGGTTAATAATTTTGATTTTACCACATTTTAAATATCATAAAAATTAATTCCAAACTTCATTATTTGAAAAATTTCAAACCATTTTGAAAAATACTCTATGATTTTGAAAGTCCAACCATTATCAATATATTACGTCCATGCCTGTTAAAAATATCTCATTTGAAAAAAAATGTAACACCTTAAAAAATCAACTATTTAACACAAAATGGTATATCATTACTCAAAATAAAAATTGAACTCCTAGTGTTATGTCATTTCTATTCATTCATTTCCTGCTCCGTTCATTGTATAAAATCATGAAAAGGTGGTAACATCTCATAAGAGTGTGTCAAAATACTCACGTACCCAAATTCATGGTATTATGTGGATCAAAATAAATTGGATAACTATAACTATTTATGATATATAATTTATTTTTTCATGATCTAAGTCATTTTTAACATCCTAACTCGAGGACCAATATAAAATAATTTCTAACACTAAAAAAACCAACATCAATCATCCTAAAATCAATGATGGACCATCCAAGACAGATACCATTTCTAACATCCATCTCCTCACCCATTGGTTTGGGAAGAGTATGTGACATTATAAGGAAATTTTTGACATCACCAAGACACAAAATTATGGAAATAAATTCTAAGGGAATCATAAAAAGTTGGGGGATGATTTTCATATTGAAAAAAAATACATAACAAAACCCAATAAATACTATTTGATTCATGATTACAGTGTAATAAAACATTATTGTATCAAAACCAACAACATACCAAATAATAGAATATGTGGAAACAAAATAAAATATCATAGTATAAATTAGATTCCATTACCAAATAAGCACAAAGGCACTATAATAATAAACACCATAACTAAAAACCTACTCCAATCGCCAAAACCACAATACATTCCCAAATTATCATGATGCATCACAAATGAACTGAGATAAATTTCCCTTACATGTGTACCAACACAGAATATATAAAAACACAAAAAAATTACTAAGAAGTGGTTTAGTATTAAATCTAGTATATTTTATTGAAATGACTTCCCAACTCACAACACTAGGATGGAACATTTTATCGCATTTATATAAAAAATTTATATTAAAAAATTAAATAGATTATAATAAATCCAAAAATTATCAAATAAAATCATTTTTCTTGGAAAGAATCCAAAAAAGTAATTAAACCCATTTCTAAATTATTATTTGTGATAATTAATTTCATTCTGCCAAACAACACACACACATAAAATATTTTTGTTAGCATTAATGGTGGAACATCACCTTTATTCTCCATCCCATTAATTGTAGTACTTCACTAGACATTATAAATCCAATTCAACTAATGAAAAAAAACATTCCAAACCAATAATGTCACACCATTTCAATAAATAAATAAATTTATTGAAAAAAGATTCAAACCAATTTTCCTTACATTAAAACCTAAAAATCCATTTTAAAAACAAGTAAACAATTTTACATTTTTTAAACACCAAATTTAAACATTTTAATAGCCTTGTAAAAATAGTGTTTTCATCAAGAGTTGAAAACAAATTCATAACTAAATTCATTAAATTTAATAAATTTGAAATTATTCCATCATGTTCTAATAATAGGAGTTAATATTGAATACACCTACATTTCAATATAGTTGAAACCTAAGAAAAAAAATCATCAATTAACTATGTTCAAACTCCAAAAACATTTCTTATATCTCATTAAGTACCATAAACACATTAATAAATCAACAATATTAGAATCTATCTACATAAATATATCCCAAAAAGAATTGATCTCTGAATTCTATATAAGGAAGATGAATAAACTTAGTGAATCAACCAAAAATAGACACATATCAAGGAATATGAGCCTCCAACACATGAAAAATCATCAACATGTTTCTCCCATATAATTTGGAAAGGATTATAAATCCCTTAGAATAATTATATATTGTATTTTGGTATTTTTATTTGAATAAAAAGAGGTTGAGGGTCCAATTCGTATTAGATCCACAATTTAAGAAGGGATGCCTATAGACCGCATGGTTTGTCTGCACGGTTTGGAAAACTATGAACCAATAAGTTTGGTGGTAATACCTTAAGGAATTCATGTGCATAGTTGGCTCACATGGTTATAAAAACAGTGCATAAAATTTGTTTTTCCCTCAATTCATAACATTAGTGATTTAACCTATGTGTCCACATTGTTGAAAAAACTATGTTCCAATAGTGTGCCAATAAAGTGGACACTTTCTTCCCTTACACATTTTATTAGAGGAATTTTAGGGTTTTTACTATCTGTGATAAAACTTTGAACCTTAATGAAAGACCAAAAAAATTCCAAAACTCCTCCAAACCATACTGAACATATTCTAATAGCATTATATACATAAAAAATACAAAAATATCTATTTAATAACCTGAAAATAAGGGTCCTACAAAAATATAGTGATAAAATATATTCCCAATAAAATTATGGTTTTATAAACATTTAGATGTGTCCTGAAATATTTATCTTTGAGCCAGTCCTATACCTCAACAAATGTTCAGGTAAATATATCAACCACCATACTAATCTCAAGAAATACTCCACTATGGGTAACTCCAAAGTATATATTATCTATAAAAAATATATTTTCTACCACATTGTCATAATATTTCCCCTCTTATTAATCTATTATATATATATGAGACACGATTAAACAATTAGTCTCACCTCTAATAGGACATAGATTAATGATTAGCACATATTTTATCTATTATAGAAATAATAGGCATTACCCAAAAAAATTTTTGTTGATGTTAAAACATCCACCAACAAACACTATAAGAATACATTGAGGAGTTTTTATTTCCTAATACATTATGGAACATGTATAAAGTAAAAAGAGAAAACTCAAAAAGGACTCCTAGACTCTAAAAAATGTGCTTGAATAGTAGTATATATTATCACCACTTGGTTATACTGAAAAAACATATGTAAACTGTAAAGGGTTTAGGAATTGGAGTATATATTTTCATCAAATTTATAAGTTGTTGTATATAAATGTAAAATTAATGTTTTATGAAATATATTTATTAACTAACACACAAAAGAAATATTATGGGATAAAGAAACATTAAATGAAATATATCACATATTGTTCACCTCACATTTTATGACATTGGATGATAATTATTATTTGATCAATGTATTAATACTTGAAATACATGTAATGGAAATGTAGTTTATCAAGATATTATAATCACTAATCATAAAACTTTATTTTAGAACCATAATTTAAATAATCATGTCACACATTGTGAATACCATAATTATGTCATACTAAAGACAACTGTATCACCATATCCATCATAAAATGTAGTAGAATAGAATATCCTATCCCTCATAAGGTTAAAATTATGACAAAGTCATCCCATCATTATAACTACTTGATACATAGGATAATATAGTAACCAACCTTTTCCAATCATCCCAACATCATCTCATAATCCTAATGATTACCCATACTCTTCCCATATATTTGTGATATATTTATTAATACATCATTTCATGATAATCTGTTCACATTTTATCCATTTATCCATTATATCCCACTTATGTATAGCATAAAACAACAAAAAAAGAGATAGGATAAATAAATCTTTAATCAATAAAACAATCAAATAACTTGTACAAATAAAATATGTAAATATAGCACCATAGAACATAATAATAAGAAAAAATAATTAAATAAGATATGCATTAACAATCCAAGATTATATGATTCTTATTACATATCTTTATTATATACAATAAAATGGTTATATTTATATTTATCTATCATCAATTATTTTCTTACTCTAATTAATTCAATTATAAATTTTATTACACCAAAACTATTTTAAATTAATTAATAGTAAAAAATGTAACATTTATTTCCCAAAAACAGTAACTAATATCAAATTAATTCCATTTAAAATAATCAAAACACCTAGAATATAATCACAACTTGGTGAGAATTACCTAAATTGAGAAGTATCCAATTTCTATATAAAACAACTAAATAACCCTTATCTATTTATAAATCATCCAATGAATTCCAACCATAATTACAAGACTTAAAATAAAAACTTTGATAATAACTATTATAATCCCATTAATGTACTCAATTACCAATAAAAATAAGACACTTAATTACAATTTTTAAATTTATATATAACTTTAATAAACATGGATGAAATATTAGATTTATATTTAGATAATATTTTTATCTTATAACCTATTATACATAAATTCTTTAGCATATATTCAATATACAATCATAAAACCACATATTGAATAATATAATAAACAACCCCCATTTATCATGGTAATTTAATATTTCTATGTCATTGTAGTTTTCATTATATATCCATATATATATATAAATTGTTTTATGTATATTGACTATAGAAAAAATGGAATAATGATGGAAATGAAAAAATTTATCACACAATTTTCCATTCCACTCCATAATAATCCTTATAATTTTTATTTCCAATATAATGTATAAATCTCATGAGGAATCGCAAAAAAGAAACTCACATGTGTCATTTAGTTTATATAATATTCTAATAATGTAAATATAATATCACATATGAATAAATTAATGAAAAAAGAAACAAAAAACATGTAAGGATACAAAAAAATGAATAATTGAATAAGAGGAAGAATACATTAACCTTGTTTTTTATTAAAATCAACCTCCTCAATTATGAGAATCATAATAAAATGAAAAACTAATCAAAACCTCACTATATATAAATTAATCTCTACTGATATCTATGAGATATTATATACCCACATTTGTATATATGATTTATATATGTTATATTAACTATTTCAAGAGTATAACACCCCAAAATTATAAAATAATAACATAATATTCGATAGCATATTAGATATAAAATACCATAATTAAAAGATAATTTAAAACCACGGGACATTAAATTGTATTTATTTTTTAAAAAAATTCAACATCAAAAAAATATTTCATTAAATACAAAAATAATTTTATCATGGATTACATGAGACAATATGTTTATCATTTGTTACAATAAATACATTGTTTATCTCAAGATACACACAACATGATGTTTAAATGAAATGTGAAATATTGTTGAAATATTATTATTTAATAAAATATTTACAACATATCCATTAAATTTGTGGGTATGAATAGAAGTAAATTTTTAAATGTATGGTTTTCTATTTATTATTAGTATAGTAATATTATTTTATATGAAAATCAAATGTTCTCTGAAAAACATTATTTTTCGAAAATCTGATTCAGTCGAGATTTGCAAAATAAAATAAAATTATTCTTACCACTTTTAGAAAATGTAATTGAAAAATAGTCTTAATTTTGAAATTTTAATAAAAACATTATCTTCTAGTGAATATTATGGATATTCTGAAAACATCTATTTTTAATTAATAGTGAAAAATATAGAATTTTAATTGAAAATTTCTTTTTCTATTATAGAATTTATAGTAAAATAAAATTTAAAATTTTTTAATGAAAAATTTGTTCAATTATTTATCAATTAATAAAATTTATATCATTTTTATAATATTAATATTAAATTTTTATATAAAAACATTGTAAAAATTTGAACCTTTTCTATTCTAAAACCCAATTAGCTGTCACATCTATGGGTTTAATTTTAAATTAAATTTTCCACTCATGTGAATTTAATTTCTATGTTTTATTTCATATTTTGAATCAACATACTTTATATTTTCTAATATGTTCAAAATAAATTTGACCAAATTTAATAGTGAATATAGTGAATAAGTAATTACTGCTGTTAAGGTAAACATTGATTTAACATTCATTAAAATAAGTAGATAATGGATATAAACAATATTATATGTTTTCTAACACACATTGAATATCTATATGTCCCCCTAATATTTTATGGGTTATATAATGGACCATTACAAAAGATTTTGGAATAATAATAACATGGGTATGGTTGAATCATTCTAAAAACATACAAGTGTGCCCCTCCCCTCACTATTAAAAGGCCACCCCACTCCTCTCTTGTCGTAACATTAAAAGTAATTTGATTCAGCCATTAAATATACAATTAACATATATAAATCCATAATCTCATCGTATAATCTTTAGTTTGGGAATAAATCCAACCACGTCATTAATTGGTTCAAACCTAGGGATAATACCTGAAATAGATGAGTTTAATGTTCATTTACCTAATAGTAAGTGTGGGATATGGGATTTCATATAAATTTCATTTCATTATGGTAAAATTAAATGTAATGAGGCAAATTTATTTTAATTTTTTTATAAGTCCTATTATATATATATTTTCATGAACACTTATTTCATTGTAGAATTTAATGATTTAATTTAAATTATTTCATCCAAGGGGATTTGGTTTGAAAATTACCAAGTATTATTGAATTTCAAAACACAATTTATTATCATTAGGTTCTATTAGTTATTAGACTCCATTGATATCCTAATATTATGTTTATATTGAATTTTTTTCTTATATTTTATTTACACTTAATTTAAGTATAATTTTAGATGATACACAAAATCACGTCATTGATTAATTCTCACTTAAATTTTATGATCATTTTGAGGGTGTTTTTCACCATATCATTTTAATAAAGAATATTTGTAAATTAAATTCATTTGAATAAAATTATATTATAATTTTTTAATAAAACCTTTATGCTTCTTATCATATATTTATTCATTATCATTTTTATGTAATAATTCTATTTCAAAATCATTGGTACTTAAATGTTTGGAAAACATGTTTTAATAAAATCCAACATCATATCTCTCTTTAGTCAGAATAAGGTTTTTACTAAACCAGATATTTTTAAATTAAAATTTTAAAATGATTTAACCCTTTCACAAATTATTTATTAAATATATTTTATCACATTTTTACTATTTATCAAATGTTTTAAATGGATTTTTTTTATTTTTTTTAATTGAGAAATTTTAAAACTGTTTTATAATGAATATAAAATTATCTTTTTTAACTTATATGGCTTGTAAAAAATTAATCAATATCATTCACATCATTTCATTGAATTTTTCTTTAAAATTTTTCAAGGATCAATATTAAATAATATTTTTTATAAATATTATAACAATTCATAGTTTCTTGAAAATAGAGATTTTGCATATGAAAACATATATTTATCTAATGATTTTTTAATGTTATTTATATGATTTTTATATTAAAAAATAAAATTAAATCATTAATGAACTTATGATCCACTAAGGATAGGTTGTATCCATATATTCCTTAATTTTATGAATGATTAATGATAAATTTAATTGAGGATGTATAATTTTATTACCATTCCCTATTTTTATCAATGTTGTTTCTGATTATGATTATTGATTGGGGAATATATTAAAATATTTTAAGTTCATATTTTTATTATAAAGTTTTATGTTAATTACGTTTAACCCCATTCATATGATGAATTAATTGGACATTATAATTTATGGGAGGGTCCTAATATAGCCCAACAAGGCATCATTAGGTCTCATGAGACAAATATGGATTTGTTTGAGGCCTTACAAATTTATAGTGATTTATTGAAAAATAACATCCACAGTGTTAGATATATTGGCATGATGCCTCAATGGTATTAGATATATTTACATGGGTCCTCAATGGTATGTTTTAGTTGTCCATTATTATACAGTCTATCATTATGAATCCAGTTAGTGATATTCCATATGATTATTTATTAAATGGTATGTGTTCCACTTATTTACATTACAACATTTATTATCCCCTATTTCTTCATACATTCTATTGTATGATTACATATACTGAGATCACCCATTTGATACATTATATTTCTACAAGATACTAGAATGTTTTTTATGATTCATATGATGTGTTTGATAATGGTAATAATTTTGTTCTCACAAAAATAATTTTTTTGTTCGATGTTTTGAAAAGAAAATGTGATTCAAGTATGTATCTCGTTTAACAAGGATACTAAAATATTTTTTCACTTGAGATGTGATTCCACATATTGTATTCCAATGTAATAATGAAGAATAAAGATCATAGATTATGGGGTTTGGGTTTTTATAGTTGGTATCATAGAAAGTTTAGCAGAAACCTTAGTAACTATATTTGTGAAATGAAATTTCCTTAGTCCATGATAGAAAGAAGATGTAAATTTTAATATTTATAAAGAAAAAATTACAAATAATGAAAGGAATTTTGTATTCTATATACATAATATATAGAAAAATATCAATCATTTATTTGATGGAACTAGTCAATTCCATTGAAGTGCAGAAGCATCACAAACATTCTTATCATTTTAGGATATAATATAATGTTCTATCTAGGATGATAATTAATTATCCATTTATGATTACATCGATCAAGAGATGAATAAGAGAGTACATAAAATGTTGGTTAACGGTTCGAAATGAAAGAGGGATATTTCAACATATGATACGTTTGGAAGAAATCACCTTCTTAAATGCTTAAAATGAAAATGCTTTTTTCTATTTATTATTAAAAGTGGAACAATGATAATTATTATAAGAAAATGAAATAATTTTAAAATGTCATATTATTAATCTTTACCAATATGTGTCATGGCGTAAATTAATTCCCCAAGATTATATAGAATATACCTCTGAAGAAGATAAGAGATGAAGGTCAAGATTATGCCATTACCATATAAGTAGTATAATGATTAATGTTCTTGTGTTTATATTCCAGAATATTTCCATTTGAGTATTTTATCAATGATATATTGGTTATAAGAATTCGTAAATTTTTAAGAATCATTTAAGGTTTTTTATGAATTTTTATGAATATGTCAAACAGTGTCGATGGAAAATAAAAATGATTTCATGGAATGTTTATATTATTTAAACGTGCATATATTCTTAATGTTATGATAAAGATGTTTGGATAAATAGATGATTGTTATAGATAATTTAAACTATATAAAATTAACCAGCTCAGAAATCTAGTGACCTTAAATCAAATGATTTATATCTTAATCATTTTGAATAGTCAATAGTCTAACCATTGATGAAATGGTTAATGTTTTACATTGGATAATTTTTTATAGATTAATGTATCACAACACCCTATATTTATTTATCCATATTGGATAACCTCTTATAACTATTTTTAAATAATAATAATAATTGATCGATGTAATGGGTTATCATATAATTATTGTTTTTATATTCAACTAAATTTGGATTTCTGGGTTTCAAGAATGAAAAAATTATTTTTTAATATTCATTACATGATGAAAATGATGAATATGAAATTTATTTAACTTAAAATAAATTATTATTTTTATGGAAAAGAAACATATAAAGTGTGATTATTTACATATATTCATAGATAACAAAATAATTCATCAACTTTAGGAAAAATATATTGGAACAAATATGTTATCTGATTACATATATATCTGATAAATATGATGGTATTTTAAATGATCACAAATTAATGCTTCTAAGGCCCATAATATTTCTTTGATAAATCACTTTATTTTAATAAATTACTATAAACACTATCTACAATTAAATAATATTTTCTTTCTTATCTCTATTGTCACATGGACGAAATGTTCTCCAACATAGAATCCTTGTATGTGTTATTCTATATTTTCTTTTTACTCCACCACATATCGAATTTAGAGGATATTTTATTCAATTTTTTATGATGTTGGTTTTTAAAAGAAATTAAAATATCAGTACCATTATTGTTGAGAACATTTTTAAAATATAATATCACAATTTATTTGTTATGGGGAGAATTTAAAACCAAAAAATTTTAAAATAAGAATGTAACACCCCAAGATATCGTAGTATGCTATTTCTTCAATGTAATTCAATAACATACACTACACGCAACCCCGAGTTCAAGCGCACCGCGACTTACCAAACTAGCCATTTAAAAGAGGTTATGAATAGTATTAAATAAATTTGAACTTTATATAATCCTTATAATTTTATAATCCATATTATGAGTGTCTTAGACATAATGAAAAAAATATATTCATTTTCTTCCAGATAAAAGAAGTATTTTTTTAAAAAAAAATCCATTTTACCACCTTTTAATGGAGAACCATTTTTAAATACAATATTTGAAACTTTAATATAATCAATTTGAAAAACATAATATTATTCTTTTAAAATAGGGAAATAAGAATTTAGTTTTAATAAATTTTGGTGTTTTTCTGATAACTTTTATATTTGAGTGAATAATATAAAATACTATATTTTAATTGAAAACAACTTATTTTATCAAAATAATTTGTAGTGTTAAATTATAAATTTGAATGTTTTGGAAGTATTAATAGATTATATTTTTACAATTTAATCTAATGTTATTCATTGGATATAATTTCACTTTGAAATTGAACATAAATAAGTATCAATATTTTGTTGGTTATTATTTTCTTAAAAACACGCATTTGGGTTTTGACAGTGGAAATTAATTTTAAATTAGTAAATGCCACATCTATGTTTTGAATTTGGTAAAATAGACATAATTTTTGAATTAAGAATATCAAAATTATCTTAGGATGAAATTTTGGTTTTTTTCTGAATAATATCATTTTTTTAGGAATAGTGAAAAATAGTGAGTTATTGGTTAAAAGAGAAAAATTTTAAATAATTTTTTATATTATTACAATTTATTATATGTAAAAATTGATACATAATACATATATAACTTCATATATTTCATTGGAGTCATTTTATAATATGTTTACATATATATATAAATTTTATTCAAATTTTACAATCTTTTGCCCACCTCCTAGGAGCATTTTCAAATTGGAAAAAAATATTATTTTACCACTTATGTAAGTTTAATTTCAAAAATCCAAGATGAATGGTTAAAATAATTAAGTAAAATGAGGTTCAATAAGATTAAAATAATTATTGGTTAATATTAACATTTGACTTCTATTTACCGCAGTTAATGGTAAATAAGGTAATTCAAGTTAAAAAAATTATTATAATAATACAAAATTACTTTAACAGTTGTCCTTACTTTATTGGATGAGTTATGGCTTACCATGGGAATACTTGGGATGATTTTGGGAACCCATGGAGCCAGTTATGAATGATAATGACACTTTATTTTAATTAACTTAAAGTAAATGAAAAAATGACATAAACAAATATCTTTTAATAAATCAATTTTTACAAGGGGTTATATAAGTCATCTTTTCGACTATAAATATTCATTGGAAAGATAAAAATATTTCCTACATTATATTATTTTAATATAATTTTTATTTTTTGAATAAATAAAATTATTTATGACACCATAATGATGTAGTATTTACTTCATTAATAAATGATTTAAATAAATAAGATTATTAATATTGAACCAATATCCAAATCATGTCCAATTCATATTGGATGAATTTATTTAGACCATGAATCATTTTATCATTTACTTTAATTAGTATAATACCTTTATAAATTAAATAACAGTATATAATAAAATAACATTTTCACACTTTCCTAAAGAGCCCCTCCTCCCCCTTATAAAAGGACAACATTTCTATCCCATTACACACACCTCTCAAGCCCCTTGGTTGGTCCAACCCAACCCAAATAAGCTCTCAAGATCCCTATATTACACCTGTAATCCATTCCTTAGGCATAAGTCACTTAAAAAAGTTATTTTGGTTCAAACTAAAGGAAGTTACCCAAATTAAAGGAAATGGTTTCTCTTAAATTCTTTTCTTTTTTTGGTTTTATTTTACATCTCTAATTCTCCTAAACTCTTTTTATTCCTTTATTTTATGAAAAACCTAGTATCCTAAATATTCTAGGATAATTTTATGCGATTTATTCTAACTACACATACACATACATCCATCTAATAGATGAAGAACATATTGTTTATATGGTTGGAAAACTAACGCCACACGAAACGATGATTGTTCGATTATCTCCTACCGCCTCTCATGGTGTACATTAAGATGGAAATATATTTATATATGATATATATATATATTATGTTTATTTTTTATTTTTTGATTCTGTATTTTCCATTTATATAATACCTTTATGGTTTCCATTTGTGTAAAACGTGATAATTTTATTTGAGGAAGTGCGGACTACCACACCATCAAAGTGATATGACTCATTAATGACATATGTGGGACGTATAAATTATGTATTTAATGATATTATGTATTATATTATACTGGAATTATAATATACCTATGTATAATTATGTTTTAATTCCATTAAAATACAATATAGAAATGAAGGTAGCGTTCATGCGTATGTACGGCTTACCGTCTCAATGAATAGTGCATTTCATTTCATATCACCAATTGTTATGTAATATTATAAATACATATATATATATAATGGAAATATATGATATATATGAAATCTAAATGAGTAATATCACTCTATAGATAATGGAATTTTGACCTTATGGACAATTTATAATAATAACAAGTTCATTTTTGACTCAAGCTCCGAACGTCAACAAAATGTCCAATATGGACTCAAATAATTAACTAATTGTTATAGAAAGGTAATAAGTGATATAAAAGGAATAATAAACAATAAAATATTCTTATGTAAGTAGAAATTATCATAAGTTTATTATTCAGGAAGAACAAGGAATATACGAGCGAGTCAAGTCAGACACGCGGTAAGAGGTTTCTTATCTCACTTTTAATTCTATGAGATTTCCATTGTTCAGCACTTATTTATTTCATATGGTGTATTTTGTACTACCATTTGATATATATTATCATGATTATATTTATATTCATGATATTTTTTATTCATTTGGTGGTTGTTGACTATTGTTCATATGACTCGATTTATTAAAACGAGGTAAGGGTTATTTCCTAAATCTCATTATTATCTGAGATTGTTCATGTGTAAGTATTTTCTGGGACATACTTATCATAGATATGCATATTTTATAATGATTATTTCAAAAGTAATCTTTAATATTTTTATGGGAGGGTGTATTTAAATAGATCATCATTTTAAATGTTTTAATGATTTATCATTCAAAACCATTTTAATTAATTTCCATGATTGAAAATGATTTTAAGGATTTATTTATATGGACATGAATGTTTGGAAATGATAATTCTATTAAAAAGTTCCAATGTGGTATGGGATACTTTTAGTCAAAAATACCTTTTAAATTACTATCTTTATAAATTGTGATAATTTTAAACAATTTCATGAAAAAGGTTATTTCACTCAAAATATTTACTGATCATTTTCATCTATGTCAAAATCCTTTAATGGATTTTAAACTTGTTTGATGTTGATTTACTATGATACAAATCTTCCATATTGTATTGAATGTATTGAGATATGTTTGAAGATGGATGTGTTATTTTTATAACATTCATGGTTTGTAGATAATGTATTGACATTTCGTATGCATGTTTTAATACAAATGTTTATGTTATATTTAGACCTTTTCTTATGTTGAATGTATTGGAATAGTATGATCCAGGTTGGGGACCGGTAAAAGTAATCCCTCGGGGTTGGGGTCCGGTTACAGCGGACCCTCTGGGTTGGAGTCCAGTTACAGAGGGTCTCCAGGTTAGAGTCTGGTTATAGAGGCTCTCTGGTATGGAGTCCAGTTACAGAGGCTCTCCGGGTTTGGGTCCATTTACAATTAGCCCATAGGTCCTGGAACGAGGCCTTGAGACAAAAATTAATGTCCGGTACTATAAATTACCTCATTATGAAATTAGATTTTACATGTGATTATTTGACTCGTAGAATATCCATGTGCATGGTTTTATGGTAATTTTTGATTTATTTTTTCCCATGTTATTTTCATGTTTATGTTTAATAGGATGTTGTTTTATTGCCCGTCTTTCCTTAAATTTTTATAGCTTCCACTAAATTATTTTCCCTTACTGAGCATATGAGCTCACCCATTTCTTATGTTTTATTTTCCCAAGATATGAAGAAGTTAGTTATGAGTAATTTTTAGGCATAATCAAGGAGGCTTGGATGATTATAATTGAATAAATTATTATTGTTTTTATTTTCAATTTGAAATGTTGAACTTCATATATGTAATCTATTTTCCAAGACTGTTAAACTAATCAGTCTTTTAGGACATGATTCATTGTAATCATGCCAATGTTAAGTAATAATTCACCAACTCTAGGTAACTATGGCCAGGTGTTAAAGTTGGTATCAGAGGAAGTTTACAATCACCTTGGATACTAGATATAGAAAAACTCTGATTAGAGAACAATACCCTAATATAGAGGTTGAGGATTAGTATAGAAGAACATCCTAGAATTTTTGTACAATATAGATTTTTTGAGTTTTCCAAGAAATACATCCATGTCTGCATACGAGCAGGTAGAGGCAGCTCTGGAACAGATGTACGAAGGGGTAAAACCCAAAAACACTACTTTGAGCTAGACTCGAATGGTAAATAGGGAATGAAAACGGGCCTTGCTGTACTCTTGGTTACTATACTCCTAGGTGATATTCTTAAGATAATTCTAGTTTTCTTTACAAACCACTATGAATGGTTTATAAGTATATACCTCCTCAAAGAAATTTTTTTTATGATCATTGATTATATCCATGAACTGTTCAATTTATGTTAACTGTTTTAGATGTTTCTAATTATGCATTGTGATTCATAAACTAACCTAGTGTAGCCATTGTTTTGAAATGGATCCTAGTAGATGGAATTGGACCTCTATCAATAACCATGATCCAAAGAGTAAGAAGGATCATATCTTTCATGGTAGTAAGCCACCATTTTGAAAGGAAATAGTCTCCCACGTATCATCATCATATGAATAAATAATGTCATGTGTCAATAAGATATGTAAAGAATTTTATGAGTGCTATGGATTTGATGGGAAGCCAGACAAGGAAAAGATTGTAGAGAAAATTTTGGATAAAGGGAATAAGGGAAAAAAATATTTTCCCTTTTGTGATAACTGTGGAAAGAATCACCTTGGTAAATGCTTAAAGGTAATGGGAGTTTGTTATAAGGGTGGAGAAAAGGACACCATGTATGTGATTTCAAGGGTAAAAAAGGTTTCAAATGTAAAATTATTCATCTTCAAGGAGTTGGGACACCACGCAAATCAATGTCCAAATCATCAAAGTATACCCCGACTTTTTCTATTTGATAATAATCATGTTATGATACTACCAACGATAAAGAGAAATGATTAAGATTTCTTATGTTATTCTTAAAGTATTATGTCATTTGAGTATTGTATTAATGATGTACATGTTATAATAATTATAGAGTATATAAGGATTGTACAGTAGTACTATTTCATTAAGGACTTGAGATTGTGTGGAACCATGAAAAGTGACTTAATATGAAGTGAAAATTTTGGAAAATATATGGTTAAGGGAATGATAAACCATAATATGGTTCTGATACTGAGGTAGTGATTTTGGAATAATAAATGATTCATTTTTGATAAATTATATTAGATATTATTGACTACCTTAAATAGGTTAAAGGTTTTCATATTCCATCATTGTTGGAGTTTAAAACATTTTTGGATAGAAGGAGTATATCCAGTATTCTATAAGGAATAAGGGAGCATGAATGCAATCAATAAGGTTTTATGGTAATTTAGGATGTTGTAGTGTTTTAAAAGAATACAAGATGAAAGGGATCACATGTTATTACGTGGAAAAATGATCTTCATTGTGTTTAAATTATTTATAAAATTTGTACTGTGAGTTTAAACCGAAGTATTTTGGATAAGTCTAGTTTGAGATTATTTTTGGATTGCCATAAAATAGACAACCTGGAGGACGGGCGGCAACCTGTCGTGTCCGGCAAGGCTGTAAGGCTAGAACCCACAACCGAAGGGAGACAAGGGTCTATCACCTACCACTGGTCCACGAGATGTCCTAGATTGAATAATATAGTTTTTTTAGAAGGTATGGTAGATGGTTTACAAATTCATTTTTTTGGAACCCTATATAAATAGGATAAATAAAATATCTTTTTAAGTTCTATTATCTTTTAGAGTGAAAGATGAGTTTGTGGTAGAAATTATTTAAAAGACGGAACTCTACTTGTCAATTATATATATTATTATTCTCTTATTCTATAAAGAACATAATTATTAAACATTCTAGAAGAGATCCTAAAACTAAAAATGTGTTATCTTAATACCTTATGTTTTGTTGAACCAACAATATTTTAAATTGTCATAGATTTATGGATTTGAGGCCCTCAATTCTACAATTTTTTTGACAGATGACTTTAATCACTCCCTATAAATATTTAAATTTTTCTTCCAATTATGTGTCTATAATTTCAACCAATTTTATTCTAATCTAGATCATAATTTGGTGGTGAATTTTTCATTTTCCTTTTCCTCTTATTAAGTCTAAATTTTATTAACCCAATTTTTATGTGGGTTTTCCCAGAAAGGTATTTTCTATTTTCAACCTTTTATTTTCAAGGAACAATTTCAAATTTAGAGGACACGATTTATTGAAGGAGGAAATAAAGTAACACCCCAAGATTTCATAATATATTATTTCTTCAATGTAATTCAATACCTTGCACTACACGCTACACTGAGTTCAAGCGCAACATGACTTACCAAACTATCCATTCAAAAGAAGATGTGAAATTATTAACTAAATTTTGAAAATTATATAATCCTTATAATTTTAGAATCAGTATTATGAGTTTCTCAGGCATAATGAAAAAAGAACATATTCATTTTTTTTCAAATAAAATAAGTATTTTAAAAAAAATGCAATTTTACCACCTTTTAATGAAAAACACATTTTAAATCCAATATATGAAACATTTATATATTAATTTTAAAAAAATAAACTTCTTCTTTAGAATTTAGACATAAGAATTTTGTTTCAATAAATTTTTGGTGTTTTTCTGATAACTTTCATATTTGGGTGAATAGTGAAAAATACTATATTTTAACTGAAAACAACTTTTTTAATCAAAATAATTTGTAGTGTTAAATTATACATTTTAATGGTTTGGAATTATAAATAGATTAAATTTTTACCATTTAATCCAATTTTATTCATTTGAAATAATTTCACTTTGAAATTGAACATAAACAAGTATCAATCTTTTGTTAGTTATTATTTCTTTAAAACACGCTTTTTGGTTTTGACTAAAGGAATTAATTTTAAATTAATAAATACAACTTCTATGATTTTATTTTCATGAAATAGACTTATATTTTGAATTAATAATATCTAAATTATCTTAGGGCTATCTTTTCATATTTTTCTGAAAACATTCAATTTTTGATGAATAGTGAAAAACACTATGTTATTGGTTAAAAATGACTTTTTATTTAAATAATTATTTATTTTATTTAAATTTAATTTAGTTAAAAATAGATACATAATACATATTTAAGTTCAATATAATTCATTGGAGTCAATTTATAATAATTTTAGATATATAAAAAGTGTATTGAACCATTTACAGTCTTTTACCCACCTCTTATTAGCATTTGCAAATTTGCATAAAATATAATGGAACAGCTTTTGTGAGTTGAATTTCAAAAATATAAGAAACAAAGTTAACCACAGTAAGTAAAATTTCGTTCAATAAGATGAAAATAATTTTTAGTGAATAGTAACTTTTGACTTTTATTTACCGCGGTTAAAGATAAATAGGGTAATTCAAGGTAAAACAAATATTACAATAATACAAAATTTACTTAAAACTTGTCCAAATGTTATTGGAGGAGTCATGGAAGACCATGGGAATCCTTGGGTCTATTTTGTGACCCCATGTAGTCACTTATGAATGAAAATGACACATTATTTAAATTAACACAACGTTAAGGAAAAATGACATAAACAAATAGCTTTTAATAAATAAATTTTTACATGATAGTATGTAAGTCATATTTTTTACTATAAATTTTAATTGGAAATATAAAAATATTTCCTACATTATGTTATTTTTTTAATAATTTTTAGACATATAATAAATTAAATTACTTATGATAGAATAATGATGTAGTATTTATCTCATTAATAAATGATTTAAATAAATAAGATTATTACTATTAAAACTATATCCAAAACCTATCCAATTATTATTGGATTAATTTATTTCAACCATGAGTCATCTTATCTTATACTTTAATTATTTTTGGGCCTTTAGAAACCGAATATCACTATATAATAAAATAACATTTTCACACTTTCCTAAAGTGCCCCTCCTCCCCCTTATAAAAGGACACCACTTCTAACCCATTCCACACACCTCCCAAGCCCCTTGGATCATCCAACACCTACCCATATAAGATCTCAAGATCCCAATATTACACTTATAATCCTTACCTTAGGCCGAAGTCACTTCAATGAGTCCTTTTGGTTCAAACCAAAGGAAGTTACCCAAATTAAATGTAACTATTTCTCTTAAATTGTTTTTATTTTTTTTTGTTTTATTTTACTTCTCCAACCCCCTTAAAACCTTTTTATTCCTTTATTTTATGCAAAAAACAGAATCCTAAATATAATAGGATGTTTTTATGAGAAGTATTAGAACTACACATACACATACCTCCATATAATGGGTGAAAAACATACTGTTTCTGTGGTTGGAAAACTAAAGCCTCACAAAACGATGATTGTTCGATTATCTCCTACCACCTATCATGTTGGCCATTAAGATGGAACTGTATTTATATATGATATATATATATATTATGTTTATGTTTTCTTATTTTCTTATTTATTTTCCATTTATATCATACCTTTATGGTTTCCATTATGGGTAAAATGTGATTTTTTTCATTTGAGGAAGTGCGGACTACCGCCCCCTCAAAGTGATATGACTCGTAAATGACTTATGTGGGATTTATAAAGTATGTATTTATTGATATTATATATGATATTATACTGGAATTATAATATAGCTATATATCATTACATTTTAATTCCATTAAAATACAAAATAGAAATGAATGTAGCGTTCATGTGTACGTAAGGCTTACCATCTCCATGAATGGTGCATTTCATTTCATACCTCCAAATGTTATGTACTATTATAAATACATTTATATACTGGAAATATATGATATATATTAAATATAAATGAGTAATATCATTGTATTGATAATGTAATTTTGAACACATGGACAATTTATAATTATAACATGTTCATTTTTTAATCAAGTTCCAAACATCGACAAAATGTCCGATATGAACTCATGTAATAACCTAATTTTTATATCAAGGTAATAAGTGATATTAAAGGAATAATAAACATGAAATTATTATTAATAAATTATAAATGAACAAGATTTTATTATTTAGGAAGAAGAAGGAACATATGAGCAAGTCAAGTCAGACACGTCTTAAGTGGTTTCTTATCTCACTTTTAATTATGTGAAATTTACATTATTCACAACTTATTTATTTCATGTGGTGTATTGTGTACTTCAATATTATATATATTATAATTATTCCATTTATATTCATGATATTCTGTGATTCATTTTGTGGATATTGACTATTGTTCATATGAATCGATTGATTACATGAGGTTGGGTTATTTCCTCAATCTCATTATTATCCGAGATTGTCCATGTGTAAGTATTTCCTCGAAAATACTTATCATAGGTACCCATATATTATAAAAATGATTTGAAAATTAATATTTTAAGGTTTTAGGGGAGGGTTTATTTAACTAGATCATAATTTTAAATGTTTTAATGATTTATCTTTCTAAACCCATTTAATTAATGTCCATGTTTTCAAAATGATTTTAAGGATTTAGTTATATGGATATGAACGTTTTGAAATGATAATTCTTTTAAAAATATTCAATTTGGTATGATACACTTTGATTTAAAAATCATTATTAAAAGACTACCTTTTTAAATTGTGATAATTTTAAACGATTTCATGAAAAATGGGTATTTTCCTCAAATCATTTTACAGATCATTTTCACCTATGTCAACATCCTTTAATGGATTTTAAACTTATTTGAAGTAAACTTATTAGGATACAATTCATTCATATTTTATTGGATTTTTGTGATATGTTTGATTGTGGATGTGTTATTTTTATACCATTCATGGTTTATGGATAATTTATTGACATTTCATATGGTAGTTTTAATTTAAATTTTTATGTTATATTTAAACCTTTTCATATGATGAATGTATTAGAAAATTATTTTCTGGGTTTGGAACTGGTAAAAGTAAGCCCTCCGGGTTGGGGTCCGGTTACAACAGACCTTCCGGGTAGGAGTCTGGTTATAAAGGCTCTCTTGGTTGGAGTCTGGTTACAAAGGCTCCCCGTGATAGAGTCCGGTTACAGAGGCTCTCTGGATTTGGGTCTGGTTCCAGTTAGCCCATAGGTCCTATCACGTGGTTTTGACACATAAATTAAATTCTGGTACTATACATCCCCTCATTATGAAATTAGTTATTTCATGTGATTATTCGACTAGTAGAATATCCATGTTCATGTTTATATGGAAATGTTTGATTTATTTTTTTCCATATTATGTTTAAGTTTATGTTTAAAAGGATGTTGTCTTATTACACATCTTTCCTTAAATGTTTATAGATTCAGCTAAATTAGTTACCCTTATTGAGTATATAATCTCACCCCTTTCTTATGTTTTATTTTCCCAAGATATAAATAAGTAAGTTATTAGAGATTTCCTGGTATAATCTTAGAGGCTTGGACGTTTCTAATGGAATAAATTAATGTTGTTTATCTTTTCAAGTTGTAATGTTGAACTTCATGTATGTAATCTATTTTCCAGGACTTTTAAACTGATTGGTCCTTTGGGACTTGATTCCTTGAAATAATTCCAATGTTATGTAATAATGCACCGACTCTGGGTAACTGGGGTTAGTGCATTATAAATAAAATTTTATTTGATAGTGAACGTGAGATGAAACACAATTATTTGAAGAAAATATAACACCCCAAGACTTGAACATATATTTATTTTCAAATATATTCAACCTCTACAATATCATTGATTATAAAATATATTTAGTTTTTCTTACATCAAATGAAAAAATAATATTATCTTGTGTCAAAAGTGACATTGACTTTAGCTAGTGTTACATGAAACACCTTGTTTAAATGAAATGTAACATATTTTTAAAATATTATTATTAAATATAATATTAATAGTACAACCATTTATCTTTAGGGTATGAAGAGTACTTATAAAATTATAAAAACAAATTATCCATTTTTTGTAATAAAATAATGATCATTTAGAAATAAATGAATTGCTTTCTGAAAAATAGTTCAATTTCAATAATATGGTTTTTTCACTCATTACTCATATAATTTATAATTAATTCTTACTATTTTTAGATAAGTTATTTTAAAAAATAAAATTCAATTTTTATTTTGTAACACCATACTTATCTTATGGTCAATTTTTTTATTTTCATAAAATGATTATTTTTTTAGTGAATACTGAAAAATACTAAAATTATAATTTGAAACGTCATTTTCATTTCAACTAATTATAATGTCAATTTATAAATTAATTTTTTTTAAAAATAAAATTATTGAAATTAAAACAATATAATCATTTGACCATTTTCTTTTTTAAAATCCACTTTCTCATCATGTTTGTGGATTAATTTTAAAACAAGTTTTTCTACATCTAAAAATTGAATTTGGTAAAATGGATTCCATATTTGGAATATTCATTATTTATAATGTATATTGAGGGAACACGATTATTTACAAAAATTAATATAAAAAACAGTGACATATTAATTACAGTGTTTAAGGTAATAGTGGATTTGTTGTGGGCATAAACTCAAAAGAGAAGGTTTATAAATTACATACCATATTTTCCAATACCCATTGGATGGATATTTTTCTACTTTATATCATATTAGTTTAGTAATGGCCTATTATGGAATATTTTGGAATAAAAAAACATCGATATTATTGAGTATTTTTTTAAAAAAACTACAAGTTTCCCACTCACATCACTTATGAAAGGCCACCCCTATTCTTTATCCTTCATGAATCTATACCAATTTGATTTGGCCAACAAATTCCCAATTCACATCCCAACATACATTATATCATACTATAATTCATAATATGTTATTAAATCAATCCTTGGTTGTATTTGGTGCAAACAGATGGAGGATATCTGAAGAAGATGAGGTTCAATCACGTTCACATGAAAGGAAGTGTGATGTTAGAGATTTCATCTCAATTATATTTTATAGAGGAATATGGTAATTTTATGAATGAATTTTTTTTATATGGTAGATATAATTCCAATTATAAATTTAATATCACGAATTCATCATTAATCATGTTGTTTTATATTTGGATTTGAACTATTTATTCCAATGGGATTTCACATTAAAATTAACATGTGGTAATGAATTTGATAACAAAATTTAATTTTATTGGGTTAATTAACTTTGTTTATTTTCATATCCTTATAATATGTGTATAATTCAATTTTCTAACCTTATTTTTCATGTATATTTTTACTATGTGGATTTGCAGTGGATACACAAAATCAATTAATTTATTAATTCTCACATCAATGTTGTGATCATTGTAATGGTTTATTTCACATGCTCATTTTAATTTTGATATTTTATTCATGAATTTAAATTAATTGACATTATTTTACAATTTTTTTTTAAATTTGTTTCATTTTATTTATTTGGAAATTCATGTTAATTTTCATGTAATAGTATCATTTTTTCACATTTTGTTTCATAAAAGAATTGGGAAATTATTTTAAAAAAAACCAATATCATTTCTTACTTGAATTGGAAACACTTTTTTCTCCATTGGGAATTCATGATATTTTTCATGTAATATTAGAATGTTTTAAAAAATAATGATTTTCCCTAATATTCTGTAACCCTATTCTTTTTGAAAAAATAGTTTAATTTAAAATTTAAAAGGATATTTTTCTGAGGACTGTTTTAAATTAATTTTGATGGTATTTTGATTCATCAATGAAATCCAAACATTAATTTACTTTTGATCCATTAGGGATATGTGGTATTCATATGATCTATATTATTTATTCTCTTTTTTATGATTAGTTTAATTGAGAATTTATAGTTTTTTTACCATTCAACTATTTCCTCCGAATGGATTATGAATATGTTTATTTGTTAGTGTTTGAATTAACATTACTTATTTTATATTTTTTAATTTTAATGCTTATGTGAATTATGTTTCAAACCATTTATATATGTAATGCATTAGACTTTGTATATGATAGACATGTCTGGATAAATCCCCTTGATGCATCGATAGGTTTAATAAGACAAAAAGGATATGGTTCTGAATGACGCCTTACCCTAATATATATATTTTTTTATCACAAGACCAATAAAGTATTTTTTTCCTAGTATTAATGCCTCTATGGTATTAGAATTATCTTTATGGGTCTTCAATGGTATATTTTTGATGTCCACCATTAAAAATTTAGTTATTTATATCCAATCTTATTATTCGATTAGTTTGACTAACCCTGGTTTTGTTTTAGGATCTTATTATTATTTATATGACATTATTCGAACAAAATATATTCCTATACTATTATTACCATGCTAGTGATTAAATTTAGGGTGTTTCTATTATTTACCTTTCTATATTAATTATTTCTTATTCATTAATATCATATATTGTACAATTACCCCTATTGAGTATCTCAAATCAAAAATTTCATATGGTTATTTCCCACAGGACTATAATATGTATTTAATGACTCATATTCAAGTATATGGTATGGGTAATTATTTAGTTTTCATGAATATAATTTTTGTTATTCTATTTTTTAAAATGTAAATGTTATTGAAGTATGTATCTTGTATACAATGATAACAAAAATATTTGGAATTACATGATGTTATTCATTATATATAATGACAATGCCATTAATCTGACATCATCTTCTAGAGTTTGGGGGTGGGGTCTTTAAAAATAACAATATAAGAAGTATCAGTTTATAGGACAATATGAGAGGGTTTTAATCAAGGAGAATGAGGATGTCTCAAATATCCAATTAATAAGTGTTTAATAATGGAATGTGAACAGTGAGATTTATAGACATCCAATTCAATAGTCCAATAATCAAGTTGATTAAATGTTTTCGTATGAATTTATTATAAGATATCAATATAGAATAATATATATATATATTAATATTTAAAATAATGTTATAAAACTCATACACATTGTTTATCTAGGATGACTCACTATACATGGAATAGAGGGAAGAGATATATTTGGTCATTTAGAACGTGTAGGGAACCAAATTTGTTTTTTCTTAGTTAACTCTATGATTCTCAAAAGCTATTTGATTATTATCCAATCTTGTATGGTCAATGGAGTGTATGAATATATAATATATGATTAAAGGATATAGAAAAATATATAAAATTAGATTCAAGAAAAACTCATTAATTATCTCCTAACATCTATAAAATCATAGGATTGGCTATGGTTTTTCTATTCAACAAATCATAGAATTCAAAACTCAGTAGTTATTTCACCAACCCTAATTGTTAAAGGAATAAAATAATAAAATAAATATCCATAAAATTTGGATGATTGAAACTACCACCAATGTGTGTTGGAACCTAATTGGGTCATGGTTCCCTCAACGCAACTACTATATGAATCTGACTATAATATTGTGTATTTGTCCCATATATTTCTAACTCACCTTTGAAAAATGACATCACTGCTACATTGCTTAACAAATGGCTCTTACTCACTAATTCTTACCCCCGTTATTCCAAATACAAAATTCCTTAAATAATATTCTCACTGAAATGTCGATAACAGTTACATAATATCTTGAATCGTCAGCATTATAAGGATAAAATGTACACCTTTTCATAACCATTTTATTGTAGATACTATGTTTAATCCGTATGAAAATACCAAAACATCAACATTAAGTAATGAATATATCTTAATTATTATGAATCTCATGAAGGACTTGACCACACCTTGATAAAATGGTAATAATGCTAACAATTTATAAATTCCACCTATTCTCACTTCCCAAAGAAAAAGTCACTATACCATAATCCCATTAAATTGTTTTTTCTATTTTGAATGGTAATTATCTCATGGATGATGATATAAAAAACTAACATATGACACCATTCCAATTAAAATAAAATAATTCTCCCTACCATATTACATTTATAAAATTCATAAACATGAAAATATTTCTAATTAATGATTCAAAGATATGGTTTTTAATGAACTATTATAAAATAATTCCACATGTAGTTGGGGTTTGGATTAGTGGTAAGCACCCCGTAAGGCTACATGGAAAATGGGGGTTCAAAACCCATGGGGCGCAGGTACTGAAGTAGTATTGTAGCGGTACTGTAGCAGGGGCGACACTATTCATCAGCGGGTACTGTAGCTGTGGCATGGCACTATAGTGGCGGCGATACTGTGCGGTACTGTAGCAGTAGGTTACTATTCACAGAATGTGAATTGGCCTTATAATTTGGGCCTATGGGCTATGTAATGGGCTACAATCCCACTGGGCCTTCGGGCTATGTAATGGGTTTCCCTCTACCCAGTTAAAAGAGGACTTTGCTTTGATTTAATAATAAAAATGAGGCTTCGGCCCCAACCTTAAAAAAAATAAATAAAATACTTCCACATACATGAATCTACAATGACCTCAACCACATCCCAACCCATGGTAATTTTGGAATCTTGGCCCATAAAAATCAATTCCAATTCTGTATAACACCTCCAAACGTCCTCTCAACCACTATAACTCATAGAGAACTAAAAACTAGAATTTATAAATCTTATACCCCTTTAATATGTTCCTCAATGATGAATTTTGAATGATGTTATATTTATTATAAAATCCCACAAGAATTTTATATTTCAGTTATACGTGGACATATTGATGTTGAGCTATCCTCTACAATAATTGAGTTTTTTAATGAGTTAAAAAACAAACATCCTTTCAATCGTACTCAATGTAAAGAATCATTCATTTTTTTATTCAAATATATACACATATCATATATGAAAAATTCTCCATATAATTTTGAAAATATATTAGAAAAACTATTAAAACAATCCATATAAGAAAATATATATATTAATGTTCCCATTTTGTAATATGTTAGCTCTAAAATTAATATTTTATTTTATGGAACTTAAATTCCATCTTATAGTAATAAAGTGATATTACTTCAAGGAAATTTGATAAATAGTACATAATTTTACAACATAAACATTGCATGATTATCCAGAAGTTATATATAGCAAAATAAAAATGGTGTGTTTAAAATCAATTTGATTCAACACATTATATTTATCAGGATATGAATGTTTTTTTCACGACCCGACCCTACCTGGGCTTGAGCCGCAACTACCCCATGCCTCCCTCCATAGGCCAGGGGCTGGAATCATGCACCGAAGGCTAAATAACTCGGGGATGACTTTGCCTACGTACCAGTACATACACATGCAACACACTCAATGCAGAAGTGCAGAGTAAAAAAGAAAAGTTAAGTACCAACTGATATAAAAAACCACAAGAAGTGCATCGACCTCTAAATAGTACAAAGAATGTGTTGAAGGTAAAATGAAATGAAAAGGGCAAAACACCTTCCCAACCATAAAAGTGCCACAACCCGACAAGAGAAAAAAAAGTAAATAGCTTGGAGAGTCCCTCACCTGGAACCCGACTGTGACCACCACACATGGTCCATGCTCTTGAACTCTTAAGATCCGCTAAAGTCAAGACCAACATATCCATCATCTGTAAGGGCACAGTAAGTTGAGGAAAATACCAAGCAGTGGTGAGTATAAAAATACTCAGTAGGATGCCCCAAAGGCTCGAGGGAGCTACAAAAGAGGTACTGAAGAGGAGAGCAGTAGATCAAACAGGGAAAAGTAAAGGAGTACGACAGAGTGCAGTAAAGAGTATTGAAGAGTAACAGATCAACCCAAAAAGAGGAAGGAAGTACACTCAACCAAACCTAAGGAGCTTGAAACGGTGAGAAGATAAACTTCTCTTAGAGTCTTCGCTACCTATAGTAGGAGAGTAGACTCATCCAACCACAAGAAGCTATACATGGAAAGCACGTAGCATAACCCGCACGTCTTCACCTCCCCTAGAAGGAGAGTAACCAAAACCCAAGGAGTGGGTACTGGAACAAGGAATACATATATATATATATATATATATGATCTTCCAAGAAACTCGAACAAGATCATAAGGGGATCTACATCCTGTAGCTCAGCCCAGGAATGTGAGTATCCAATAGTCCCAGAAGTAAACACCATTGATTCTCATCATCCTACCCATCTACCCTGAACTGCATTTCATGGGGATCAAATCACTACACCATGACACTATCCTCTTTGGGTGGCACTGACTCGCCCTAAAGGTTTTAGGTCACATCCCAAGGATGCGTCTAGGTGGGGAAAGCGCCCCTTGTACTTGAGATTTCTGGGGAAATTCACACCACACCTCGTCATTGTCACACAGTCGAGAGGTCTTCTCAACGTCAAAGTCACATCACTGACCCGTACAACCCAGGGGTCCTTCTCTGGATGTCACAAAGAAAAACCACTGACTATCCTAGTAGAAAGGATTGAGTCTAAAAGAAGTCATCGGGTAACCCACTGCCCAACCCCTCTGGAGGGTAATCCCTAAGAGGTCGTCGATTAACCCACTACCCAATCTCTGCTAGAGGGTAAAGCCTAATTAGTCGATCGACAACCCCCTGCCCAATTTCTACTGGAGGGTAAATCCTATGTAGTTGATGGGTAACCCACTGCCCGGTCTCTACTCAAGGGTAAACCCTAAGTGGTCATCGGGTATCCCACTGCCCAGTCTTTGTTGGAGGGTAAATCCTAAAAAGTTAATGAGTAACCCACTGCCCAGCCCCACTGGAGGGTAAACCCAGAGAAGTTGATGAGCAACTCACTACCTAGCCCCGCTGGAGGGTAAACCTGAAGAAGTCAATGAGCAACCCCCTGTACATCCCTGGTGGAGGGTAAACCTGAAGAATTCGATGAGCAACCCACTATCCAGCACCTTTGGATGGTGAACCCAAAGAAGTCGATGATCAACCCACTACCCAGCCCCACTGGAGGGTAATCCCAAAGAAGTCGATGAGAAACCCACTGACCAACCCCGCTGGAGGGTAAACCCGAAGAAGTCGATGAAAACCTACTGCCTAGCCCCGCAGGAGGGTAAAACCGAAGAAGTTGATGAGCAACCCACTTCCATGCTCTGCTGGAGGGTAATCCCGGAACTGCCCTGGCCATCCCTGCTGGATTGTACAACACTGGCCAATAGAACATGAAGGGGGTATCATTAAATAAACCAAATACAGAACAAAACACCTAATAAAGGTTCAGCGCCTGTTCCATCACTGGGTGTAACTAGTACCACTATCGTGCGTATGTTCGAAGTGTGACAAAGGAATCACTGACCAATTCACTTTCATTTTTCCATGTTTAATAAGATAATGTAAGAGTCTCTGCTCAACTGAACAGATTACACCGTTGTAATCCTTGTGGAAAAATATGCGAGATGGACTACTTACTCGTTGGAAACAGGCTCCCGATGAAAAAGATATTCAACACCGCTTCATGCCCATATGGTGTCTCGTGGGGCCCGCACCTCAGTCTCAATAGAGGTCGGGTGAACTGAGCCACTGTGATACTCTCGTAAAAGCACGTTGAATCGACTATTAATACGCCCTAAATGGATGACTAATGAAAAAGTTGCAGCATGCTGCACACAACTTTTGAGACGGCGCGTGGGGGCCATGCCTCAACTCTGGTTTCAATGCTTGAAACCACCCCAGTCAATTTTACCTCAATGCCAGGGTCACAACACCATTGACAGCGCCTAAACTGGACTCCGAATTCAGAAGTTGCAACTCCCCGGGTTTTACGCAAATGGGGCCCTGTGGGGCATGCTCTTCAAGATCGAATATAGGCGTGCGGATTCCGCTGATGCAATCCCCTCAGAAACGAGTACTCAAACACCCTAAATGGATGTCGGGTGAAAAAGTGGCGTTCCACTGTAAAATGTGAGAACTAGGCCCTTTGGGGCCCACAACCTGTCTCTAACCTGAACGCTTCTGAAAGCACGTCAAAAATTCCACACGAGGACTGGGGTCACGATGCCCTTGACGGTGCGTCAATCGAACATCCCATGCTGGAGTTAGGTCTGACACAACAATTATTTAATTAATTAATTAATTAATTAATCATTCTCATTAAGTGTTTCGTGCTTCTAACCGATGAAACAAAACAACAAATGTTCCGAATGAACTTCAGAGGTCCATCTCAACCTAGGACCACAGTGCCTCTGACGGCACGTCAAACAGACATCCGGCTCGAGAAGTGCGACCATCACGGGCTTTATTTAATAATTTTTTAATATTAAATTAAAGTTATATGGGTCACCCGTCTTCGGGAAAAGAAACTAAAAACCACGAAACCCACTTTATAAAGACCCCCTCACCGATAGGATCCTGCAGCCGCAGACGGCGCATCAAAAGAATGTGCTGTTTAGATGATACGGCCCCCGAACCCAAGGGGTCCAAATCGGGTCGGTTCAACCCAGCCAGCCCGGTCCGAATCACCGGCCTGCGGCCCAAACCTGTCTCCGGCCTGTCATGACACAACCCACCCAGCAACACAAGACCCGAGCGGGTCTGGGTTTCTCCAAACAGACCAGCCAACTGGCCGGTCTTCGTCGCCCAACAGGACCCGCAGCACGTGGGTCCTTGCTTCCAAACAGACCGGTCGCTTGGTAGGTCTTCGTTGACGTGCCCGCAGGACCTGCAAAGGGAAGGTCCAGGCTTCTTATGCTCACCCAAAGCCAGGACTCAGGCTCCCTTTGACCACGATGCTGCACTGGACACCAGCCATAGCCGTCCTCCGCAGGATACCCTCGGTGCCTCCACCGGCTACCGCAGCCCACCACCGCACTGCCCCGGCCACACAACGCACTGCCTCCTCGACCTCCCACTACTCCAGAACCCCCTCAATAGCACCATCATACTACCCTCCATCCTAGCTTCACTCCCATAGTTGCACCGCCAGACTCCAGCCAACCGCTACTCCGGCCACTCGGCTCCTCCAGCCACGCACCACCTTTGGCCAGCCGGCGTCACCCAACACCGCCCGGTCATTGCCGCTTCAATCTGAGCCCCATCTGGGCCGACCACCTCGTATGAACCTTTTTCTGGCCCCCCAACCACTCCGGTGGTCATAAAAATTATCTGACACCGGTTTCGGGTCCCCTGGAACCAAATAATCACAACGCCACCCCTTTCTCATCGATCTATCAAGGTTCGCACACGTTCGAAAATATGGGGTGAAGAACACCCAAGAACGAGAAATTAAATGAGGCTCGGGCGTTGTCCATGTTCATTCGGCCAACGACCCAAATTCTAAAACATATAAAATTCAAATATGAAATTGATGATGAAATTTAATAAATTGATGAGGGTATGAAATTTAACAAGAATCCTACCTCGTTGGATCCATTCGTCGTTGGCGAAGAATGCGCTCTGCATGATTTGAAGTTCCATAATCGTCCGCAAAAGGGAAGAGGAGGAGGTGAAGGAGGAAGAGAGAATGAGAGGAGAGGAGTTTCATGGGAGAGGAATAAGAAGGGTTTCTCCAGGGATAGGGTGGAAGAAGAAGAAGAGATTAAATAATGAAAATTAATTAAACCTTTAATTAATTAAAAACATAACCCAATTTAAATCAACGTCTGAAACCCCAAACACAGTGAATGTCAGTTCGTGAATAGGGTAAAAACCACCTCCCGAGCATAATGGTGGTCTTATAATTTTAATCTGGGGCTTCGTTCGAAAGATATAAAATCTAACGTCTGAGACCAATTAATTATGAAAATGCCCCTCATGGCGTTTTCTATAGAGGGCCCACAACTGTGAAAGTTACTCCCCTCCTAGGGTAAAAGACATGTTCCGGACTCAACGGTGCCCTCATTTTTCCATTCCGAGCAACCGGTTAAGGGATAAATGAGTTTAACCATTAAATGAATAAATTAATTATTTTATTTGTCTCTTTAATGTTCCGTTAACGGGCGAGGGGTCCCAATGTCCCGCGCTGATATGATTTATGTCGTTCCTGGGGTAGAAACCCTATTTTGGACCCATCCGTACTCTCATAATTATGATCCGAATTACCTTACAAGAGTTATACAATTTATTTCACGTGCCCAGTTCGAATGCACCAGATGTTTAATTCCAGCCACACAGGGGCTCAGAATCGCACACCATCAGAAGGTGCTACTCTGGAATAAAATCAGGAAATTATAAAAATCCCTTTTTAGAAAAAACCATGTTCTTACATTATTCCCTACTTCAAGATTTTTGTTCCTGAAAAGCAAAACTAGGGAAACAACTTAGAGTATCAATCCCACACCTGGCTCTCCTTACCCAGAAAAACTCTTGCACAGTCCTGAATCACTGCAGACAGACCAAAGGATTTGATCTGGTCACGCGAGATCTGCCCTTGCCAATGACATTCCTAGCAGCAAACACACATATTCTCTGGTATGTCACGTTGGAGGAATCGTTCACCCACTCTAGACTTTGGGGTTAGGGAAAGGAGGTTGGTAACCTCGACATCCCTTCGTACAGTCTCAAATGGCCTGAAGGCCCTCGGGGGTAGCTCACCTCCCTGGCTGAACCCCTATGTTGTACGCCATGAATGGAATCCCCATATTGACCTGGGACAAAACCCAATGATTCCCTCCATCAGAATATCCATATGGTGAAACACCCAAGGATATCTGATCACGTTAGATTTCATAGTCGATGTCCCGCAACCAAGAATCTCTTACACACTCCGAAAGCGATGGAGTCGACACCATCAACTAATGAAAAAGGTCATACGCCTTCAACCCTACTGACACAGGGTTACACCGATGCCCCGCATCACCCTGGTAACACCTTAAATAGAGAGTAGGGAGAAAATCATTTCACATAAAGAGTCTAACAATTCTACAGCAAAAAGAAGATGAGATGTAGAGCGTACCCTTTATCACTTCATGCTCTGCAGGATCGTAGACATCCAAATCTCGCGGCTATCCGTGGTCCCAACTGTCATCTCCCAAAGCCTCATGTGGACCGCCTGGTGGTGATGGGAAGACCTCATAATATCTTCCCCATCTCCATCTCCCCTGGCTCCTCTTATAAAACCACCTCTCAGGGCACTACTCCAATCACGGTGCTGCATCTTCCGTGGTGGTGCACCTGCTGCCTTCCCCATATTCTATGTGTGGCTGGTCAGGTAGTCTCGTGCCAAGTGACCTCACTAATCGAAAGCATACCACCAGCTCTCTTTGGGCTACAATGGTGCCCTTCTGTGCCACTGTGGTGTATGACCATGCCCCTGAGTCTGGTTATCGGAAAGCCACCTGCATCGAGGTTATGTCAGCCGACGCCCGCTAGCTGCGCCAGATGCCTCGGTTCTGTTGAGCATGCTACCACCACCAACTGTAGAACGCGATAGGAAGATCTCTATCACCAGTGCCTGCTCTAGCACCTCGGTATAAGTGGGAATGCCCATGGTTACTATGAAAACACGAATCTCTCTACGGAGACCCAGCTCGAACTTTCAAACTCGGAAGTTTCCGGCATGGACCAAGTCTAGGTAAAAACGTGCACGGTCTATGAACCTAGTCACATACTCATTCAATGTCATCCCTCCATGCTGAAACTTCTAGAGCTCCTGGATCGGAATGGAAAATAAGTAGGAGGGGTAAAACTCCTCATGAAACATCAGTTGAAATTTGCCTCACGAAAGAGACGACTCATCTAGTAATTGAGTCACTAGACTCCACCATTTCCCAGCTGTTCCATGGAAAAGGCTGGCGGCCAAAGCCACCATCAAATCCTTCGATGACTGTGCAATCCTAAAGAGTAAATCCATTGTCTCAAGCCAAACCTCTACTACCTAAGGGTCTTGCTCACCACTAAACCTCAGCGGTCTTTGTTACTGGAACTCATAAAACACACTCAACATGCGCTCAAGCTCCGTCTACTCTACTAGAGTTTTCTATTACTCACCAGGCGGGGGTGCTACTACCGGCACACCTGGAGAAAGGGACTCTCATGATGGGTCCTAGACTAAGGCCTCGTCACTCATAGGGTCTTCTTGTAGAACCAAAGCTAGTATCTTGGTTGGCTGTCTTTGCGGAGACATCCTGAATGTTATCAAGGAGTTCCGTGGTCAGATGATCATATATGTATATGACAGTAACAACAATGGAGATCTGACACAAGAAAGACAGTCAAAGACTCAATCCTATGTGATGCACAAACCAATTTTCCTTGAAATGGGTGTCTCAGCATGCTTAGTCGACAAGCGGCTTATCAGGGTCCGGTTGAATGGATACGTCAGCCGCCGCACCATCGTTGGACTCCCTGGCCTGAGAGTTGCTCTAGAGACACGTTGACATTGTTTCCCTAGATCCCAACCAATTCCTTTTTAGGGACATCCAGACAACATCTAAAGGAACTAACCACCTCTCAAACCACTTTGTCACGACCCGACCCAACCAGGCTCAAGCCACAACTACCCCAAGCCTGCCTCCATAGGCCAGGGGCTGGAGAAAAGTGCCGAAGGCTAAAAAACTCTGGGAAGCCTTTTCCTAAGTACAAGTACACACACACGCAGCACACTCAATGAAGAAGTGTAGAGTAAAAAAGTAATGTAATGTACCAACAACTATAAACAACCACAAGAAGTGCATCGACCTCTAAACTGTATAAAGCAAGTGTTAAAGGTAAACTGAAAATAAAAGGGCAAAACACGCACCCAACCAAAAAAAGTGCCACAACCTGACAATAGGTAAATAAAAGTAAATAGCTGGGAGAGTCCCACACAAGGAACCCGACTACGACCAGAGCATGCGGTCCAAGCTCCCAAACTACTAAGCTCCGCTAAAGTCAGGACCAACCTATCTGTCATCTTCAAGGGCACACCAAGTGTGGAAAAGCCCAAGTAGGGGTGAGTTTAAAAATACACATTAGGGTGCCCCAAAGGCTATATGGAGAAAAAAAGAAGGTACTAAATAGGTGAGAAGTAGATCAAATAGGGAAAAGTATAGGAGTAAAACATAGTGCAGTAAAGAGTACAGAAGTGTAAAAACTCCACCCAACAAGAGGAAGGAAGTACACTCGTCCAAACACAAGGAGCTGCAAACGGTCAGATGATGAACTTACCATCGAGTATTTGATACTTATAGTAAAATAGTAGACTCATCCAACCACAAGATTCTATACATGGAAATCACGTGGCATCCCCCTCACATCCTCGCCTCTCCTGGATGGAGAGTAACAAAAACCCAAGGAGTGTGTATTGGAACTGGGTATATATATATATATGCTCTGCCAAGAAACCCGAAAAAGGTCATCAGGGGATCTCCATCCCATAGCTCAGCCTAATAAAGTGAGTAGCCTATAGTCCTAGAAGTAAACACCATCGATGCCCAGCATCATACCCGTCTGCCCCGAACTTCAAGTCAAGGGGAACAAATCACTACACCGTGACACTATCCTCTTTTGGCGGCACCGAATCTTCCACACGGTTTTAGGTCATATCCCAAGGACGCATCATGGTGGGGAAAGAGCCCCCCATACTAGAGAGTTATGGGGAAAGTCACACCACACCTCATCACTATCCCAAAATCGAATGGTCTTCTCAATGTCAAAGCTATCACATCACTAACCCACACAACCAAGGGTCCCGCTCTGGAAGCCATGGAGAAAAACCACAAACTAGCCTTGCAGAAAGGACTGAGTCTAAAAGAAGGCATCGAGTAACCCACTGCCCAACCCCACTGAAAGGTAAACCCTAAGAGATCATCGAGTAATCCACTGCCCAGTCTCTGCTAGAGAGTAAACCCTATGTAGTCAACAGGTAACCTGCTGTACTGTCTCTTGTGGAGGTTAAACCCTAATTAGTCGATGGGTAACCCACTGCCCAGTATCTGCTGGAGTGTAAACCCTAAGTGGTCATCGGGTAACCCACTGCCCAGTCTATACTGGAGGGTAAAACCTATGAAGTCAATGAGCAACCCACTGCCCAGCCCCGCTGGAGGATAAAATCAAAGAAGACGATGAGCAACACACTACCTAGACCCACTAGAGGGTAAACCCGAAGAAGTCGATGAGAAACCCATTGCCTAGCCCCGCAGAAGGGTAAACCCAGAGAAGTCGATGGGAAACCCACTTCCCAGCCCCTCTGGATGGTAAACCCGAAAAATTAGATGAGCAACCCACTACCCAGCCACGCTGGAGGGTAAACCCAAAGAAGTCGACGAGCAACCCACTGCCCTACCCCGCTGGACAGTAAACCCGAAGAAGTCGATGAGAAAACCACTACCCAGCCCCATTGGAGGGTAATCCCAGAACTAATCTGGCCATCCCTACTGGATGGTATAACACAGGCTGACAGAGCATAGTGGGGGAATCGAGAAACCACCCATCTCCAGAACAAAACACCTAATAGAGGTTCAGCGCCCATGCCATCACTAGGTGTCACTGGTCCCGCTACCATGAATAGGTTCGGAGTGCATCAAAGGGACCTTTGACCAACACCCTTTCATGTTTCCAATTTTAATTAGATCATATAAGAGGCTACGCTCACCTGAATAGATTACACCATTGTAATTCTCGTGAAAAACAAGGGAGATAAACTACTTACTCGTTGGAAACGGGCTCCCGATGAAAAATTTATTCAATACCACGTCATGCCCATATAAACTCTCGTGGGGCCCGCACCTCAGTCCCGAGAGGGTCAGACGAACTGTGACACTGTTATGATCTCGGAAAACACGGTGAATTGACTATTCATATGACCCAAATGGACACCTAATGAAAAATCCGCAGTATGCTGCACACAGCTTAAGAGATGTCCCATGTTGCGCACACCTCAACTCCATCTACAACACCTGAAACCACCCCGATCAATTTCTCCCTGATTCTAGTGTCAAAACACCGTTGATGGCGCCTAAAACAGACTCCAGATATAGAAGCTACAACTCCCTGCATTATATGCAAATGGGGCCCTATGGGGCTTGCACTTTGAGCATGAAATTATGCAAAAAAATTGCGCCATTTCAATCCCCTCAGAAAAACACTTAGAAACGAGTACTCAAACACACTAAGCAGATGTCTGGTGAAAAAGTGGTGTTCCATCCTAAAATGTGAGAACTATTCCTTGTGGGGCTCGAACCTTTTCTAAAACCCGAATTCATTAGAAAGAATCTCAAAAAGTATGAACAAGGACTGGGATCACACTGCCACTGACGGCGCATCAATCGGACATCCCAAGCATGAGTTAGGTCTGACACAATAATTAATTAATTAATTAATAAATTAATCATTTGCATTATGTGATTCGTGCTTCCGAGCAATGAAACCAAACCTAAAAGTTCCTGAACGGACTTGGGATGGTCTGTCTCAACCTAGGACCATCGTGCCTTAGACGACACGTCAAACGGACATCCGACTCGCGAAGTGTGTCCATCGTAGGCTTTATTTAATTATTTATTATTATTAAGTTAATGTTCTTCTGGTCACCCCTCTTCGGAAAAAAAATCCCAAAATCCCAAAACCCACCTTAAAAATACTGCCTGGATGACATGATCCCACATATGTAGAGGGCACGTCAAACGGACACGCTATTTAGATGTTACGTCCCCTCGAAGTAAGGGGGCCTAACCAGGCTTGTCCACCCCAACCAGCTCGGTCCGAATCGCCAGCCTGCGGCACAACGGCGACTCCGGACCGTCACGACACAGCCCGCTGGCTGTGGCCCACCCAGCAGCACCCGACCCAAGTGGGTCCAGTTTTCTCCAAACAAACTGGCCAACTGGCCGGTCTTCGTCGCCCAACAGGACCCACAGTGCGCAGGTCCTTGCCTCCCTACAGACTGGCCGCTTGGCCGGTCTTTGTTGACGCACCCGCAGGACCTGCAAAGGGCAGGTCCTTGCTTCCTCTGCAGGCCCAAGGCTGGGCCTCGGGCACCCTTCTACCACAACGCCGTGCCGAACACCGACCACATCACACCTCCACCTAACGCCCTTGGCGCCTTCGCCCACTACCGTAGCACTCCACCGCGCTGCCCCTGCCACACACCGCACAGCCTCCTCTACTGCGCACCGCTCCGGCGCGACCTTTGCATCCCCGTCCACCTACCCGCCATCCTGACATCACCCCCACATCCACACCACCATACACCAACCATCCACTCCTCCGGCCACGCACCGCCATTGGCCATCTGGTGACACCCGACACCGCCCGACCACCACCGCTTCAATCCGAGCCCCATCCGCACCGGACACCACGTCCGAACCTTAGGTCGGTCCCCCCGACCACTCCGGTGGTCTGAAAAATTATCCGACATCGGTTCGGGTTTCCCAGAACTGGATGTTTACAACGCCTCCCCTTTCTCATCGATCCGTCTAGGTTCACGTGCATTCGAAAATTTGGGACGAAGATCGCCAATGAAAAAGAAATTAAACGGGGCTCGGGATTTCGCCATGTTCATTCGGCCAATGACCCAAATTCTAAAAACTATAAAATTCAAAGATGAAATAGATGATGAAATTTAATAAATCGACGAGGGCGTGAAATTTAATAAGAATCCTACCTCGTTGGATCTGTTCGTTGTTGGCGAAGAATGCGCTTTCCAAGATTCGAAGTTCCGTCGTCATCCGCCAAAGGAAGGAGGAGGAGGTGAAAGAGGAAGAGATAATTGGAGGAGGGGATTTTATTGGGGGAGGAATGGGAAGGGTTTCTACAGGTAGAGGGTGGGGGAAGATGAAGAGATTAAATAAAGAAAATTAATTAAAGATTTAATTAATTAAAATCTCAAACCAATTAAAATCCACATCTGAAACCCCAAACGTAGTGAATGTTTGGTCGCACCTATGGTAAACACAACCTCCCAAGCACAACGGTGGTCTTAGAAATTTAATCCATGGCTTCGTTTGAAATATATAAAATCTAACATCCGAGACCACTTAATCACAAAACAACCCTTGTGGTGTTTTCGGCAAAGGGCCTGTGCCCACGAAAGTTACATCCCTGCTAGGGTAAACGACATGCTCCGGACTCAATGGTGCCCTTAGTTTTTCAATCTGAGCTACCGTTTAAGAGATAATTGAGTTTAACCATTAAGAAAATAAATAAATTATTTTATTTATCTGTTAAATGTTCCGTTAATGGGTGAGGGGTCCAAATGTCCCGCGCCGACATGATTTATGTCATTCTTAGGGTAAACACCCCATTTTAGACCCATCCGTAATCTCAGATTTCTAATCCAGATTACCTTATAGGATTTGTCCAATTTATTTTGCGTGCCCAGTGCGAACGCACTGAAAATTTAATTCTAGCCACACCGGTGCTCGGAATCGCACGCTGTCCGAAGGCGCTGCTCTAAAATAACATCATGAATATTCCAAAGCCTTTTATAGAAAAAACCGGTTTTTAAATTATTTTTCACTTCAAAAAGAGTATGTAGATTATTTTTTTGTCTTCCATTAAAAAAACACCAATAGACCGTGTTTAAAATTTTCAATAGAATGGAATATGTGATTATTATCATAAGAAATAAAAATTCAAATGATTTAAATAATTTCCCCAATATCAATAAATATAGAATAAATTATATATAATTTTAAATCCCTTTGAAAATATCTTCTTCATTTCAAAAAGGAGTCATAAAATCCAAATTGATCACAACAAAGATACACACCTCATAATTTTAATTGATTTATACGTTATCATATAAAAATATAGTTTTTATTTTTATAATAATTAATAACATGTCAAGGTAATAATGTATATCAATCAAATCACCCATCAATCAATTAAAATTTTATTTGATAAAAATATTCTTCCATCATAATCTCTATGAATGAATATGTTAGGTTGATCTATGTACACTATCTATAATAGTTCACCATTTAGTAAGTAAAAATTGAAATTCATTAAGAATATATTCAATCATCATTTAGTAACAATAAAATATAATTTCCATCACATATGTTCCAAAATAATTTAATGTATTATTAAATTAAATAACTTAAAAAAATAATAAAATTTAAAAATGATTCAAGATGTATTCTTTATCAAACTTTATTTTTCACTAAAAAAATTATTGAACACTAATTGTATTCAAATGTTATTCTTTATCATTGGATTTGGTACAAAATCCAAATATTAATATTTATATATATAATTAATTACATTGCTTTAGAACCCAATAATTTTTTATGTCTCAATACTCCACCAAACATTCATCAATTACATTGAAAAAATTGATAATTTCGGTTTTTAATCATTGCTCGCCTTTAGGGAACACAATTTCATTAAAAAATAATTATATTATGAAACTAAAAATTATTTACCCACTTTGGATGAATTTAATTTTATATTTAATGACCAAATATGTTTTAATAATTTTTATACTTATAAAATTCACTTAAATCTTCTATATTTAAAGGATATTTACTATCATTTTGAATTTATAATTCACTTTCATCATGTATGAATCTTTATCCTTATTGTATATTATCATTTTAGGAGTTTTCAAAAACAATAAGATCGTAACTAATTTTAATATTCCCTTAATATATTTTATATAAATGATATTCATATTTGTTTTGAGGATAAGAAAGGAAAATTCCACAAAAACACCATCTAAAAAATCTCATTTGCACATTAATTTTAAAAAACACTGGGGCCAAAAATCACCATTATGTACTTAAACTATCAATAATATTATTATATATTTACAAAATATTTATATATGAATTTGAATAAAATTAAAAATGCTTTTTAGTATAATTTTTTTCCTAATTTATGTCCACTAAAAGAAAGATATTTTTCTATGCTTCCCAAACAAAATATTAGTTATCTCTAAAAAGATTTTATTTTTCTACTCGATGAAAAGATTATATATTTTTTCTAATTGTGAAACTAAATCTTCAAAAATACTGTGTTTTTTTAAATAATATTAAATCTTTGATCTTGTGTACTCAACTTCATTTTCTGTTCAAATTACTTCAAAGAGAAAGCATAATCCTTTTTTTCATTTCTCTAAAATGTTTTTCACATATGTTAGGAATATAATTTATGAATCATATATATAAATCATCTCCTAATAGTAACTATATTATTAAAGGTGATTAAATAATAATATTCAGTTACATAATTCTTTATCATAGAACAATTAATATAGTACCTAAAAATTAAAATAAATTAGATATTTGAATTTCTACTATATTCTATACAGTGTTGAAAATATTACACTTTTGGATATTGGAAAAAATACATTATTTTTTTCACCTATAAATATTAACATCATGAACATTGTCCATATTATTAGACTTATTGGTTTTAATTTGTCTATTTTGATAATGTACTTTTTCTCCAAATCATCCTCAAAAAATCATAGTAATATATAATTAAAATTCTACTTCTCCTACTTCAAATTTGTTAACTCCTATTCACGTCCCCAAATGCATGGAATTAATATATTTTAACCTATTTAGAGTTAATATATCATCATGGAAAAAAATATTTCTTTTATCAGGAAATTTTTAAAAATGTTTGACTTTCTTCTTTAACCCATTGATATAAATTGTATTCATCCAGTTCCACATCATCTATCATTCCATAATTCTGTCCAGTCATATAGTATTTAGTGAAAATATATTTTAATATATTGTTTAACCATCCATTAATTTCAAAAAATATTTAGGATGATTTATATTTCCATTAATTTTCATAGAGTAACCTATATCTACAATCCGTATACGTTCCTTTTGAGAGGATTTAAATAAAAACTCTCCCAATAGTGATTTTCATTTTCACTTATTTATATTAATATATAATAACTAATTGTTACTATTAAAGAATATTTATAGAGAAGATTGTAAAAAAAGTTCTATATTTGATAAATAATTTTCCACACCTTCCCCAATATTCTTTTGGTGTATGAAAAAGATTCTAAATTTATCTTTCTAAAATAACTACATTCCTCTAAACAGTAATATTTTAATAATGATTTTTTACTACAACATTATCCTTGAAAATAATATTGATTTAATGAAATAAAAACCATAAAACTATTCTATTTAGATCATTTTCATGAATCCATCGTATTATCATCTATGGTCACAAAGTAAAAACTTTTTTCTATGAATATCTTTTTTTATACTGTGTCACCTACTTAAAAAAATAATTTTATCCTTTGATTTTATCTAGTATTTGAAAAATTAAACTATTAGATACTTTTAATATATTTCAACGATCATGAGGAATATTTTTAATATATTTTTTCCTTTAATGTTTAGTATATTTTTACATCAAGATTGAATTATCATATTTTATGTATTTATAGAATATATTATTATTTTAAAAATCATCACATAATTTATATTAATTCAAAAATTAATTTTTTTATCTACATTATGATAAAATTTTACTCAAATTTATTTATTATATCTTTTATATCATGCTTCATGGAGGATTCATCATTATTTTTTATTACATATAATCATTTTCCAACATCATGTATAGGTTTATTTATGTTAAAAATCAATATATTTAGTTCACTTTTATAAAATTAATAGATCTTATTAATCATTTTTAAGTTTAATTCCATTATCAGAAACCATATATTTCATATTATCATTTATTGTTTAATAATTATATAATAACTAAATCAATTATTAAATCACATTCAATAACATTAATTCATTTATAACATGGTTAGAGTGAAAATCATTACATGTTTTATAGTTTTTCATAAAATTTTTATTCTCTTTTTACATATTTCAGAATCATAAATGTAACTCCTTTAACTCTCTAGGGAACATAAATTTTATCTCAATTCCATTTTATGAATTCATCGTTATATTCATAACCGGATAACTCATCATCATTAATCATAGAAATAAATAACATCACTTTATTTTCATATTAGGATCTATCTTCTATCACATATCCCACACATTATATATGATATAAATAAGATAATAATTTTCCATTTTTTAAATTTTAGAAATTATCACATTTCTCTTTATGATAAAAAGAATATTTATTTGAATTTAAAATTTTCCTCCATAAAGAAATCATTAATGATTTATAATTATTATCAATTTCATCATTCTTGATCATAAAAAATGAATAAAAATATACAATTATACCTCATTTGAAACCTTTTCAATGGATGATTTCCCAAATATATTCCATAAATATTCCAATCAAATATTCAAATGGATTATATTAATAATTTTAATATTATGTCAGTATATTCATCATCTTATAAATTGTTCACTTCTTTTTTTAAATTATTTCCCACCCTTCTCCATGTTCATTGAAATAATGGATATTCCCTTATTATTAATACACTAATTCAATTTATTTAATAATATACACACTTTATTTGAAATAAATATATTATGTTAACTATTCCATGAAAATGTATTGTGTCCATAGTATTAGTGTACTAATATCTATTAATATAATTTTAACAACAAGATATACATTGTTATTTTTACGTACTTTAGAATCTCAATGAGTGCCATCAGTACATCATATAAAGATCTTCACATATTTCTTTCAATAAATATGTTTGGAAAAGATTCATTATCATTATTTTGAAGACTGTAATTCATTAAATTATCAATCATTAATTTTGGATATTCTAGTTTCACATTGCTTACATAGATGTTCTACAAATAAACATTTTAAATATAACACTCTTAATGCATATTTAATTGAAATATTATTTCAATGAAGTTTATAAAATAACTATATTTTAAGACCATAGATCAGTACAAATAATCTCTTCATTAAATATAGTCATCAGAGATTCTCTTAAATTAGGAACACAGTTTTTTACCAATATTTACACCACAAAAAATAATAAAAGTACATATGCGAGATTTCGATACGTCAATATATGATAGTTTTTCCATATAATGCAGGAATTAATACCTTGTTCTCTAAATTTATGTGACTAATTATGGTTTTATGTTATCAAATAAAAAATATTTTCTAATACATGACACTTACCACTTCCATAAAGTAAAAATTTTATTATCTTATTATGAAACAATTATCTTGGACCTAAAAATTTTTGAATTACTATATTTGAATAAGTTTCTTAATGGTAAAAAATATATATGGAGGTGTTTTATTTAGTGCATTAATATATATTATTTTATTACATTGATAATACATCCTCTCCAGTTTGTGTAATTGATATTCCAGCTTTTATGATAATACTCCACCATCTCAAATAATTTTTAATAATTTAAATCTCTTAATTTTGGAAATAAACACCAAAAACATTTATAGTGAATATATTGAATTTAAAATATTCATCATTCAAGATGAATGTGTTAATAATTAGAATGACCCTAAAAATTTGAAATCACACAATTAAATAATAATCATAGATACAAATTTTTGATGATTTTATTGGGAATTTTTTCAATATAGATATCTCCCAACTTTGTTAATGTTATCACACATAATGAAAACATATAATCTACAATAGTTACAGTAATTATATTTCCAAAAATTAAAATGTGCAACAGCATATTTATAAAATAAATTCATCATAATTTTTATTTTATAAAAACTATATTTTTTATCAAATAGTAATTGAACAAAATCTTTTCAAACATATTCATTTTTTCTCTGAGAAATATTGATGAGATAAAAATAAATAAGATTAAATCAAGAAGAAAATTATAAAAATATTAAATTATATCATGTATCTTTATTTTTCCTTCTCATGAGTATCATCTATCAACTTACCAATATATTTCCACATAAAAATATGTGTTGAAAATTATCCTCCTATATTACTCTATTTATCTGATGTCTTCTACTAATAATTTATATTACACTAAAAAAATTCATGGAATACTATTCACAAAAATCTCTTCCATCCTATATTAGACAATTTATATAAATCATCATATATTCAAAATATTAAAAAAAATTATTATCATTAGGAAAAGCTTATTTACAGCATAAAATTCTTAAAATATATTTTTTGTATTAATCATAATAACTTATCCAAATTTAATATGTAATGGAGACTAAATGAATAATGTTTTCCACACATTGGGTCTTGACATCCCAAAAAAAAAGTCACTCGTAAATAACTGGATAAGAGGACCCCTAATGTTAGGAATTATCCCATAATTAAAGAGTATATTGACAAGAAATGAGGTTCTTTGTTTATACCATAGGGAGAAAATAACCCCTTACCAGATATTAAACAAAACTAAAATTTTATTAAATTAGAAATTAGAAAATATATCCTAATAAAATGATGGATGAAACAAATTCAACCAAAATAAATAATATATCACATGTTATAGTAGTTTAAAAAAATCATTCAAGTTGGGTGGAAATAAAAATGGATTCTCTCCCAAAAAGATTAGATTAGAACAAAACCAATATGTAAAAAACCAATATAACCTTTAAATATTGAATAGTCTCTAATATTTCCTATGTTATAATTCAAAAAATATATCTAAATCAACTATTAAATATAATTTCTCAACCCTACCTAAACCTATAATCATAAGGTATAAACATGTACAAACACACTAGGTCCACTCAAGCAGAGTGAGAATATAACAAATTAGGGAACCACTAATGGTGTCCCTATTAAATATAAGTACATTATTTAAAATGTGATATTCTCATGGAAATGAATAAATTACTAAAAAATTAATATATTTTATAACCATATGTAATATAAATGCACCAAGGATGGGCAACCCATGCTTATTCTAGTGTTAGATTATTCTTGATTAAGATACATTAACATCCATGTGGGGAATATTTACCCATCCTATATACCATTATATATAACATATATGATTGGGGGATATCGTATACCATGTATTCCATAAAATAATACCATACACCATGGGGTAAAATACTCCACATAAAACTATAAATATAATAAATACAAATGAAAATAGCCTATGCTAAACCATAATAAAACATATAACCAATAGTAATCATATAATTCAACTGGTTCATAGAGATGTTCCTATGTGGTTTCACAAGGATTGGATATGTCAAGGGGATTTTTTTGGCATTCATCCCCTATAAATGTCCATTTTTATCAAATTTGTTCAATTCATTCATTTGGTCGATCAATTGTTATAAAATTTGATATATTCCTTCACATTTTCATTATCTTTTTCTTATATTCAGTATATTTTATATTAGTTTCCATTCATTATTTTTTAAAATTTATAGTTTTTATGAATTTTTTATTGATATACTCTTATTTTGGATCCATTTCCATTCATGGTCTATAGATTCTTCAAAAGGATGAAATATTTTCTCTCCCAATTAATCTACAATATAAAAAAAGATTATTTTTTTAGCAATGTTGATCAAATTTTTTCCATATTCTAACTATTTCTTGAAACATTTTATAAATTGATAGATCAATAGATTTGTTATCTATAATGGTAAATATGTTCCATAAAAAGGTCAATTTTTTGTTCTCAAGTTTTTAATTTACACAAATGGTCAATCCATGCCATTGAAAAAAAATCTTCTTTACATAGTTTATTAGTTTTATCTAATGGTCAACTAAATCCTTTGCATGGTTGGTAGTTTTTTAGCACAGTTGATCATTTTTATAACATAGTTGATGATTTTTACATAGTGAAAATTTCAACACATAATATACCATTTCATGTCACACAAGGTACTTGGAGTAACATATTTTATTTTAAAATTCATATATGGTAACCTCACCAGTGATATATCATAACCCCATGGAAAATCTCATCATAGTATATGATACATTATTTACCATCAATGTAGGTTATTATAAAAATAACTGGTCTTGTCTTGTTTTTTCTTCCATAGAGGTGTGACTTATGGTTAAAATTCAACTGGATTTGAGCTTTAGATGATATAGTATATAGTAGGATCTATTTTGGAAGAAATGAGTCCACAAGATAACTAATAGTTTAAGAAATTGGACCTATATATCTGTATAAACCACCAACCAGCTGGTGGCTATGAATGAGTTCATAAATTTAATCTCGGGGCCCCGACTAGTGGGTGGTTCCTTGATAATAATTTCATTACATGAATTTTTATTGTTCTTGTTTAATTAAATTTTTATCCAACAACTCACCCCAATATAACCCCTAAAAATAAGAATATTATTGAAATATCCACCTTTGTGCTCTTTGATTCATCTTCCTCTCTTATTAGTTCGTAAAGTCAAGGTCAATTTTTTTTGAATCAATTAAGGAAACATATATTTGTTCTAAGAAAAATCATTCTTTTTCTATATAAATAAACACATATAAAATCCATGATTATAGGATATTTTAATTATCACCCAGATATAAAGGATGACTCCTTCTTGGATTATAAATGGGTGTTAGATTAAAAAAAATTATGTCATATCCTTTTCTGAATCAAGATCATAAATTTTTAATAAATCTCATTTAGTATATTGATGAAGAATTCATTTCAAGGCCTGATATATTCCCAAAATTCAGAATCTAGATACTCAACTATGATGGATTGTCACTTATTCAATTAAACTATAGTGTACAGATGTGATCTGTTTATCATCCCTCAGTGGATTTTAGAAATAAGAATCATCAAGTCAATTTTTAAAAAATACATACCTTCTTGGACCCTTCTTTAGATTTAATGGATTTATTATATATAGCTCATGTAGAAACCTGTTCTTGATTCGTATGTTTGGAGTGTATTAATGGCCTGTGAGTCCTTCTGTTAGAATACTGTCACCATTCCATATGATTTTATGACTTAAATGTGTGTTATTTTATTTCCCATGGAATAGGTCAGATAGCTCCATAACATGGTATTTGACTAGAGAAATTAGGATGAACACTATACTCCTTATAATAGGGCCAATATGCTGGAATGATGTGATAATGAGTAATATACAGGGGTATTTCTAGATTTTCCTTACTTCTGGATTCCCATGTGTGTATACCATTAGTGGTGACTAGGAAACCATGGTTCATGGTTGTTTTAAGACCATAGTGGTGGGTATGGATTTATATATAATATTCTAGTTCATGTGATAACAAGATGTGAAATTATTCCAACATGGAATTGAAAAATGTATGATTGGTGTTTGTGAAAGATTCTTTAGTGCATGATTACTTGGTACATGCTTGTTTATATAAATGTATGTGAATTTATCATTCCATCATGAAATATACATCTATATACATGGGAAATTATGTTAAGGATTCATTATTTGTATCGTATAGGATTTTTTCACACACAAATCATGTGAATATATGTGCACATGCAGAATTCATTAAGAAATATCTATAGAAAGTAAATATCTTAACAACTTATTATTTAATATCTAGGAGTTTAGAGAAGGATTTATTTTTTTGAAATACTCTAAATAGATTTCCAATATCTATTATTTATATATTTAAATTTTTTTGTTTTATACTACTTAACCTACCACATTGTGGGAAAATTTAATTATTATTAAAAGTAACATATGACATTTTTTGTAACATCTTATTTTTGTTACCTTCGACAATGATGTTTCATTAACTTGTATTTATGTAAATATATTCCAGTGTGTGGGTAATATTTCAGATACCATATTCTCAACACCTCAACATTAGGATCTTACTTCTATTATAAATCCTCTTGTATATGGTGTGGTGTGCATGAGTTCATGTAGCACTTAATCTATTAAATACTGATTTTCTTCGGTTTATTAAAAATTGGTATCAAATAGAATTTCCATTTAATTATTTTTTGGGTCATGGTAGAAAAGAGACAGGTTATGTTGATATAGGGTGGAGTATTTTCCATTTTCATAGCATAAAATTGTGTAAGGTGTAACACCTTGGGATTTTATAAAATATGTATTAAAATAAATTTAATTTTATCAATGGCCTGTGTTACACACAACACTGAGTATAAATTAATCATTAAATACTATTAAATTTTATTTCTTTTTTATTATTTGGATTTTAAGGTATTAATAAGGCTAAATATATAAACAAAATTCTATGGGAACATAATTATAAATTAATTATTCATGTATCAAGAATTATCATTAAAAATAAAATATTAATTGAATTAAAAAGTATTTTTTTTTTCTGAAAACCATATTTTTACATGCCCAACATATATTCATATTAATAAACTAAATTATTAAATATTGATTATTTATTGAATTTAAATTTATATTTTAAATATTAAATTATATGGTATGACAATCATTTAATATTTTTCATGGAAAAACAATGGAATAAACTATGTTATATGATTAAATAACTATTTTTCTAAAAATTCTTTTTCACCACGTATTTCATGATTAGTTGAAAATTATTTATGACATAAGTAAAAATTTAAATTGATAAAATGGACTCCATATTAGGATTCAGTAGATTCCAAATCCTTAAATGTTTCCCTTTAATTTTTTTGAACAACATAAATAGTAAAATTGGTGATATTTATTAGCTCGGTAAAGGTTAAATCATGTTAAATATATTAAAATTGGGTGATAAGGATGTAATTATTCATCTGAATTCTTATTTAATGGTTTTAATTCATCATTTATCATATTATTCAATAAATTGAGTTGTTTAACAATCACTAATCATTGAAAATGAAAAATATAATATTTACAGAATGGAATGATAAAACATTTCACATTCTTAGTTTTCAATATCTCTCTTGTGTCTATATAAGAAAAAATAATGTTATGAATGAATATATGTTTCCTTTTTTATCCAAATGAATTTTTTACTATAAATAATCTTATTTCCAATTTTTAGAAATTTTATAAAGCCCATAAATTTTAATACAACAATGAAATTATATTTCTCCAATTAATAAAAAAATATTACGTGAACTTTAAAATATTATGTCTTATTATTTTGTTTTGTTTAGGTGGTATATAATTTTTATATGAATATAAAAAATTATTGCAAAATTAATGAATTATATTTGAATACGAATTTGTTATTTATGACTTTTATGTCAAATAAAATCAATAGTGTCAAAATTTAAAATAATTATATTTTACAGAAAAAATATTTTATAAAAATACATAAAAATAATTAAATAATTCAATAGAGAAATGTGGATATTATATTTTCTAAAATTTCTTCCAATTTCCATGTGTATAATATTGACATAGTATTAACATTCATGTATATTACATCATTCATTATGAATATTCATTAAATTTTAAAAACATCCTCCTTAGAATTGTAAAGGTTCAAAGCCTTTAGAAATATGGAAAAAAATCTACTAATCTGGGGAATGGTGTTAAATTTTTCCCACAATGATCTCCTATTTTAGTAATACTCATATACATTCCCTACATAAAACCTTTCTTTTAAAGACCAGGGAATAGAAATGTATTAAAGTTTTAGATTATATGCCCATTAAGGGTAAAAATGGAGATACATAATCAATACATTGACATAAGTGTATGAGAAAATGAGAATAACAATGGAAAACAATACCCCAAAAATAATAGATCATAATCACAAGTCTTGGAATTAAGATTTTAAGTTCAATGAAAATGATTCATATGATAATAAATGAACATGGGATATGACAACATATCTTTATCATAACACAAATATTTTTTGTATACATATCATTTTAAGACATTATGAATATGTATAAATAGAAATAGGTCCATTCATTAAGTTGAGGACAAGAATTTACTCCTTCTCATAAACATATGTACATGAAACCAGGTACACACACATCTTTACGAATTTGAAAGACATTTATCCACATAAGAATATGAACATGTAATCATGTTCACGCATATCATTATGAACAAGTAATCAGGTTACAACATAATAAGTTTTGAATGTAATCAGGTTCACACATAATGTTGTCAAAATTTAAATGTTATCCATCATGACACTATGACCACATAATAAGGATAATTTCTAACAGTTTGGACACATAATCTGTTTTAAACATAACATTGATACTCATGTGTTGTCTATCATTATCAAATGTATCAGATTGAGATATATGTCTCACCAATCACACTCTAAAGAAATACATATGTTTCCCACAGGAAAATAAATATTCAATATATCATAACCAATGAAATGAGATGACTATATTAAACATTTCATTATATAAAAACTAGTGTAAAATATTGAGGTTTTACCATCATTTCGTTATAGCACAACCTATTAAAATAAGGGGGGTTTTTATGCATTTTAACATGGTAAACCCATAGAATATAAATTTGTTTCTTAAAAAATATTTCAACTTAACAGTAAACTATTCAAAGAATGAATAATAATTTTTTCTATGTATTTTATCCCTAGTAAAAAATAAACATTATAAAGGTTGTCCCCAATGATGTATAAGGATTCTAAAAATAACATGGAACATTTCTTAAAGAAAATAAAACTTATTTTAGAATAAAATTTTCAATCATAAAGAATTATCATATTAATTTTCAATAAAAACCACATTTTCAAAAAATAAATACAGAATTAAAAATCATTTAAAACTTTTATTTAGGAAAATATAATTTTATCTTGTAAATTTTTTTTTGTTTAATGTATGAATTTTTTTTTGGAATTTATTTGAAAATATTATAAAGGAGTAATTGAGAATAATTTAAAATTCATTTTAATCATTAATTTTTTTTAATATTATATTATTAGAAAATTAAATTAAAATATTAATGGAAAACATATATAATTTTTCTTGAAAACCAAGTTTTGAAGGAAAGTAAATTTCCAACTACAGAGAGAAATAAATTCATAATTTCATAAAAAACTTTCTTAATTATATTAATTTCCAAAGAGTGGACAATTTTTACAACTACATGATGATATATTTAATATCAATAGGATAATAAAATTCATGATAAATAATAAGATTTAGATAATTAGATTTCAACATTTTAGACAGAATCATAAATAATCTAAATAAATGATGAGATGGTAACATAAATCATTAGTAATTTTCTAAAATTTAATTATAAATCCCATAAAAATAACCTAAAATAGATCTTAATTTATCATTATTGTGGATAATTTAATGACATCACTTTTAAATTTTTTTTATATTTAAATTAAAATTTATATTGGTGCATAACATAATGAACATCCCAATGATGGGAAATTGAGATAAAAATCCCTTACTAATTTTTTAATTTTGTAATGGTAACCACGATGAAAGAGAGATCCTAAAATGGTAATTTAAATAGAAATAGTTTTAATTATAATAATCATAAATTTCAATCATGTTTTGTATTTACACCACATAAAAGAAGCAACTTTTGATAATGACGTTTTTCGCACAGAAAGTAAAAGTGAGTCGACAATCCCATAACAAATTTCTTGAAATCTACTGCAATCATTCGAACCTATTATATAATAAATTTATGTATATTATAAATATATAACCAAGACGTATTAATATTTATTCAATAATATATTATTTTCTTATTACTATATATTTTCTATTTATTATCTATCACATGTTAATGTAAACTTTTGCATATTATCCACTTTGTTCTGACAAGTTTTGACTCATCATTTATAGTTTTCATAAATTGATCATGATTTCATCACTTACATATTGTAAACCATGATAAAAATATAATATTTATTTACTATATATTTTTTATAGTGACCCACCAAATTTAGAGATTGGAAATGAAAGACACCTTCCATAGAGAAGGTTGGTCTTCTGTATGCATTAACATTGCTTTTTTTCTTTCTTGTTGTAATGTAATAAAAAATGTTAATGATATATAAAAAAATTATACTAGTATTATTAGTAATAATTAAAATATATCACATATTATTATAAAATCCCCCATTAATAACTTACATGTAATGAATTAACGAATCACATAGCTTCGCGATACAATAGTCCACTGTAGACATGAAGGATGTTATCACATTCCCACAAAATGGAATGAATAAAAGAATGTGTTATATAATAATTTTAAAAAGTATAATTATATCTTAAAAACATATATATAATATTTTAAAATTATTTAAATCATTATTCTCAACCTTGAAATGGGTTATTGGAAAAATGAATGACATTGATTGTCGAGGCATTAGTCCACTGTACACATGAACAATGTTTTCTAAACATATTTATTGTAATTATGTTTGGTTATAGTTCATAAAATTATCCTTTCAAAATATTATTATTTATATTATATGTCATGAACCGTCCTAGTGGGGCATGCTCCATGACTCCCAAAGTCCGCCTCCAATAGGCCAGGGGGTGCTGACTGGCACCTAATTTGCATATAACTAACATGGGAGGCATTGCCTAAGTACCTATACCCATGCACACATCTCCAAGACCACAAATGATTAAATGTAAAAACCAATAATTAACAAAATTCATTCATACATCTAAACCCATCCAATATAGTACAACGGATGTAAGGAGTTGGAAGTATAACTATGCCAGAATACCTACCCACCAAAAACAAGAGAGTATGCAAACTAAAAATCCAACCTACAAACACCAAGAGGTAATGTGGAGGATGATTGTACCCGTATGAACACATTAGATTGTAGGGATCTCAAAAATCACTACTGGAATTCTTAATAATTGCGACGGGCTATTTGTAACAGGATACCGTCGCAAATAGCCCATTGCAGAAAACTCTGTCGTAAATACAAGTATTTGCAACGGGCCCATCGCAAAAAAAGTTATTTATGATGGAAAAATTACCGTCCCAAATAATCTTCCGATTATATGTATTATATATACATAAAAGTTTTCGCGATGGGCCCATCGCAAAAACTATTTGCGACCGAATCTCGTACGGTCGCAATATATATAACACTTTCTACGAATGACTCGTCCTAACAAATTATTTGCGACTGTCAAGTAGTACCATCGAAAATATGTTTTAAAAAATATTTAGTTAGACTATTTGCGATGGGACCCCTTCACAGAAGGTCCAATCATAAATAATAAATTAATTTTTTAAAAAATAAAATTTAATAAAATCACGATTAATGAAAAAATAATATTACTATAATTAAAACAATAAAAAAAATATTAAAATTCTCAATATTCAGAAAGAAATATAAAAAAATTAAAAATTAAATTATGTAATATTTTAATCTATATAAAAGACAGAAAATGTAAATAATTCATATTACAATGTTAAATTCAAATATGTGTAACATAAAAAAATCACGGTCATCTTCTATGGAGGTGGAGGAGATGAAGGATCTGGTGGAGGAAACTCCATCCCTAAACTACGAGTCAGATGGTGCATGTACTCCATCTGCTCATGATGCTGCTGCTACCATCGATGAATATGCTTCTCGTAATGCTGCTCCTGCTGCTGCTACTACCGACACATCTCCTCTTGCTGCTTTTACAAAATCTCTATATGCTCAACCTAAGCTCGCAACTACTCATGATACAGTGATCCAGAAGATGATGTCTCTTCACGATCTCCTCTCGAGCTGGACGCCGACATCGCAACAGTACCATAATAAGTACCAGGAGTCAAATGAGAGTGGATGCCAACTACTCTGCCCTTCTCAAAGCCATACTGAGTCTCCTGCATCCATGTCGCCTCATCTTAATGATGAGCACTGGTATGACCAGTCGTCTCTTCCTGACCCGCAGCCTGTGTCTGAGTGGTCGCAGCCTCATATAACTCCATCAATTCGAATTTAAAATTAAAATTGTCAAAATATTATATGCAGTTACTTGTTTAACTAAAAAAATAATACTAACCACAATCTGACCCTAACGATCACCTCTAATCTCTCTAGTGGCTGGATCACAATACATCCTATGATAAACGTTGAACTCCGTAATATTGTGATGCTAGACTGCCTATAGAAATATTAAATAAACTGTTTATATTTAAAGTTATATAAAATATTTAAAAAAATATACTTACCAGATGCTCTATATGCGAACTGAATGTAAGGCTACCAGCTTGATGCGCCACCTCCTGTCTCCCCCAGTTCTGTCATCCAACTGATGATCTCCTCTGAAATCCACCACTCAACCAGTGTAAACATAATCCATCCCAAATTTGAGATGAAATGTACTCTGGTAGGTGGGCTCTACACGACTCATAAAATTCTATCACCCTTGCTTTCTTAATGGTTCTCCTTCTCAAATTGTGCAAAAACTGGCGGAAACGGTCATGCATAGAAACTGGCCATGCGGTGTGGATATCATTGCGCATGATATCATCGATAGGATGCCATAAACCTTAAAAATAATTTATAATATCAAGTTGTTAATAAAATAAATTTCAAAATAAATATTATTTATTTACGTAACAGCCAATGATGGAACATGTCGCGTCGCACATCAACGAGAATTTGTTCCCATGTGATCCATGGCTAAGAAAAATAATTGTGCAATATAGTGCTCCCCTGTCCAATAGCTACATGCTAAAAACTATGAAAAATGAATATATAATCAAAAAATTAGTATATATATAAATAAATTAATAAAATCTAACTAAAATATACAGGTTACCATACCTCAGTGTGTGTGGATTGAAACCAAGATGTGGACGTCACTCGGGGATAGGGTCAGGAATCATCAGTCGTGCAAGACCGCACCCCCTCCACGTACCTCCTGAACCACCAGTAGGCTGAGGGTCAGCTGATCCCACATACTCATCATCCAAAGGTAGATCATCCTCCTCTAACTCATGCAATAGATCAGAGTCCATCTGAAACACAAAATGATTGATGTTAGCAGATAGTTGAAAATAACTATTATATATAGATATATATTAGTTATGATTATTACCCGAATTTAACTGTGTCAGTGTTCATCTTCATCCTCTTATCCATAGCTATCAATGTCAATGTATTCATCTTCCTCCTCAGTATCATCAATATCCATATGAGTTTCGTTTTCAACATCTCTTGTCATTTCAAATTCATTTGTGACATCATTAACATCTTCATCACCATCGATCCTTAATTATGGGGTGTCATCATCGATATTCATGTCTCATTGTGAATCAGATGGACTTTGAGCCGTCTCTTGAAAATTTTCAATTCCTTCCACTTCAGTGGAACCACATTCAGTTTGAGTAAAATGATTTTCCCATGATTTCATTTTTATTATGCTCCACCAATAGCTCAAGTCTCTTGAAGTAGCACAGTAAATTGCATAATAAATTTAATGTGCCTTTTGAGCCAGTAAAAATGGTTCATTTACTGGAAGAAGTCTTTTTTTTAATATCAATGATTCCATGAGTCGGATGAACATGAAAAACCTCTCTCAGTATCCAACCACCAACATTTAAACATTGTTATGTAATTTTGTCCTAGATAACAAAGCTCAATAATTTCATCCAAAATGTTATAAAAGTCAACATCAGTTTCTCTGTGATGTGATCCGCGCAAGAAAACTCCACTGTTCATTGTTTTTTGATTCCCCGTATGTATTTGTATGAAATAGAAAACCATTCACCACATATTCATGATAATATTTAACCATTTTGGATGGTGGGTTACTCAATATAAACAGTCTCATATCAATTTTATCAGCATATTGAGACACCTAAATTTTTTTAAAGCAATTATCAATATAATAATTAAAAAAGGGAATTGATATTAAATCATTAATAATTTATGTTAACAATATTTGAAACCATTGAGAAATTTTTTTGTCTGTGTTCTTCTAGAGCAGCTGCTGTAATTTGTGGAAGTTTTTTCTTGATATGATTATCATATAACCTACAAATAAAATAATTTTAAATACTGTATCATAAATTATAGAATAATTGATAGAAGTACTTAGAGGAAAATTGATGTCATTTCATCAAAATCGAGCAGAACGTATGTATGAGCTCTGTGATGTTCATCATCTGAAATCCATCGTTCATGAACTCCACCAAAACCAAGATTTGGATGATTAAAATCTGTAAATTTATTGTCAATTTCTTCATTAACATTCCCCTAGTTTCATCCCATGAGATTCTATTTTTAAGGATATTGAGATTAAAAATAATGAGAGTAGAAAAAAGAAATTTCCTCTTGCAAATAAGCTTCAGAAATTGAGCCTTCAATAGATGATTTATTACGTATTTTTTTCTTCAATTTCTGCATGAATCTCTCAAATGGTTACATCCATCAAAAATGTATTGGACCTCCACATTTAGCTTCATGTGGAAAATATAATATCAGACGTTCCATTAAGTCAAAAAAGCCGGCAGAAATATTTTTTCCAGTTTACATATAATTATAGCAACATCTTATTCCAGTTTTCTTAGCGCATTGTATTCTGTTGTCATTGGACAAATGTCTCAAAAAAATATGATATGTCTGTTATTAAATCCCAAATAATAGATTTCAAAAAACCTATGAATCCAATCGGCATAAGTCATTCCATTATAACATGACAATCATGAATTTCTAATCATGTAATATAACCATTCTTAACACATCCACCAAAATTGGTAGCATAGCCATCTGGAAGTCTCAAATCTGCAACCCACTGAGAAAATAATAAGCGACTCTATTTGGATAGTGTATAAGCTGATTTTAGGTTCATTAACCTATATGATCTGACATTTTCAAATAATTCAAGTTCTGGTCGCCTGCAAATTTGCGCAAGTTCTAGTCGTGCCTTTACAGTATCTTTGGTCTTAACTAGGGTATCCAAAAATTTATGAAATAAATTATCATAACAGTTCTCCTCAGTATTCATAACATCCAACATGTGGTGGACCAACAAATCAGACCAATACGGAAGATCCCAAAAAATTCTCATCTTTATCCAATTATGTTCTTTCCCAAAGCCATTAATTTATTGTTGGTTTACTGTTGGTCCAAATGTGATGGGGGGTAATGAACATACAACTGATTTTAACTCTATACCTGAGATCATCATGGGAGGTTCATCCCTTTCAATTGTACCTTTTCTGAAATGAGATTTGTTCCATAGAAAATGATGATCAGTTGGAAGAAATATACGGTGACAGTCAAAATAGCATGGTTTTTCTTCCATTGACCAGCATAAAGGATTTGATTTCTTTCATATAGTAAGGACATGATTTCAGACCATGTGTACTCTAACCAGATAACATGCCATATGCCGGATAGTCACCAATCGTCCACATCAATGTAACCTTTAATATTAAATTTTGTTTCGCAGCAACATCATATGTATTAACACCATCACTCCACAATGCATTTAACTCATCAATTAGTGGTTTCAAATAAACATCAATATTCTTTTTCGGATGTCCTGGGATTAATATAGTCAAATAGATATAAGGATCCTTCATCAACATCCATGGAGTCAAATTGTACGGGGTTTTAAAGACAGGACAACATGAATACTAACTACCATAAGAACAAAATGGACAAAAACCCTCAGTAGAAAGACACAATCGCATGTTTTGGGCTTCTATATGAAAAGACGGATGTAGACGGTCAAAATGTTTCCATGAATCACCATCAGATGGATGATTCAAGATTTTATCAGTTGAAATCTTGGTTTTGTGCCATGAAATCATTGATGCTATGTTCTGAGACATAAATAAAAGTTGCAACCTGGGTGTAGGGGGAAATATCCCAACTGTTTTACTGGAATCGATCTAGACTTCCCTCGTTGAGCTCCTTTATACCTCGATTGTCCACATGCGGGACAAATATCCAATGACTCATTTTTCCAGAATATAAGATGCAATCATTTGGACATGCATGAATCTTCCGATAACTAAGGCCCAAATTACGAATCAGCCTCTTGCTCTCATAGTAATTTACAGGAAACACATTTCCTTCAGGTAACAGTGTTTTTAGAAAAGAAAATATCTGATCAAAATATTTGTTTGACATTGTATTATCTGATTTAATAGCCATAAATTTTCCAACCGCTTCTAATTTTCTTATCTTGCAACCAGGATATAATGCATCCTCAGTAGACCTCAACAACTCCTAAAATTTGGATGGTGCCAACTCAGGAGTTAAATCAATATCATCACAATTATCAGTTTGTCACATATATGGACCTGCAACATCATGTACTAAATTTTGAAATCGTGATGGATCCAGAATCAAGTTTTTAAGATGTTCTCTGGAACTGCGTTCACCGTGTTGATACCAAAAAATATAATTTGGTTGAAAACCACACTGTAAGAGATGTCCCCCAACCTTGTCAAATGTGTCAAACGCTCTCAAAGCACATTTTTTACAAGGACACTTAATTGTGCCTTCTGAAACATATTCCAGTTTCGATGAATCAAATGCTAAGAAACCTTCAACACCCACAATATATACAGGATTTAAACCAGAACCATTTGGATTTCTGCACTGATTTATCCAATCTCGATAATCTAATAATGACTGTTGTCGACTTACTTGTACCATATTTTCTACATAAAATATAAAATCATCACTATTTTTGAATAGTTTGAAATTATAAAAACACTATCTAAAAAATAAGATAAATAATTAAAAATACATAATAATTATCATTAATTAAGGGTGACACAATTTCTAGTGGACTGACAATTACTCTTTTGTCTTATAGCTCATTTAATTGCGTCTTTCTAAAACTTATTATTTCTAATTATTTCCAATTATTCTTAATTATTCTTAATTATTAATAATTATTAAAAATTATTACAAATTATTACTAATTATTACAAATTATTACTAATTATTACAATTTATTACTGATTATTACTATTTATTACTAATTATTACTATTTGTTACTAATTTATCAATACATAGCAATACTTAGCAAAAGGAAAACTTCTTGAATAATGAAAGGAAATTTGGTAATCATCATTGTGGAGATGATTATAGATTTTCCCTTCATTATCCAAACAGATTTCGTTTAATAATTATTAGTAATAAAAAAAATATATTATCAATATTTACGAAAAAACAATATTAATATTATTAAAATAATAAAAAAATTATAAAACATTAAAATTATCAATATTCACAAAAGAATTTGTTCTATTCTAAACATGTTCAAATCTCAAAGGGTTGTCAATTGTCAAGTCATGCGCAAGAAAAAGTTTGTGTCAGTCATATCCAAGGTAAATGCTATAATTGTACTTGCATGGTTGATCACCTCACAAGTAGTGTTGCAATAGGACGACCAATGTAATATAGTTATCGTCTATAAGAATAATCTCACATGATACTTTACATAGATCATTCTTCCTTAAAAATTTGAGGGGATATCATTTTTTCCACTAAATTTTCAAGGATGAATGGTCTTTGTAAAGGTTTATGTGGGATAATTCTTATAGATAAGAAGGGCATGACTTGGTTTGTCTGATTGCAACACTACTTGCAAGGTGATCAACCATGCAAGGACAATTATAGAGTTAACATTGGACATGGATGACACAAACTTTTTATTGTGCATGGCCTGATAATTGGCAACCCTTTGAGATTTGAACATGATAAGAATAGAGTAAATCCTATTGCGAATTTTAGTAATTTTAATAATTTAATTTTTTTTTATTATTTTAAAAATATTAATGTTTTTTTTCATAACTATTGAAAATATAATTTTTTTTATTACTAATTTTTTCTAATTATTGATAATTATTACTAATTATATCTAATTATATCTAATTATATCTAATTATTTCTAAATATATCTAGTTATGACAAATTATATCTAATTATTACTAATTATTACTAATTATTACTAATTATATCTATTGATTACTAATTATATATAATTATTAATAATTATATCTAATTATTACTAATTATATCTATTTATTACTAATTATTAATAATTATACCTAATTATTCCTAATTATATCTAATTATTACTAATTATAGATAATTATTCCTAATTATGTCTAATTATTACTAATAATATCTAATTATTCCTATTTATAGCTAATTATTCCTAATTATAGCTAATTATAGTAATTTATAGCTATTTATGACTAGTTATTCCAAATTATAACTAATTATAGCTAATTATAGCTAATTATTACTAATTATAGCTATTTATATCTAATTATTCCTAATTGTTAGTAATTATTCTTAATTATTACTAATGATATCTAATTCTTACAAATTATATCTAATTATTACTAATTATTACTAATTATCCCTAATTATATCTAATTATTCCTAATTATAGCTAATTATTACTATTTATAGCTAATTATTGCAATTTATAGCTAATTATTCTTAATTATAGATAATTATCCCTAATTATTGCTAATTATTGATAATTATTGCAAATTATATCTAATTATATCTAATTATATCTAATTATTACTAATTATTCCTATTTATAGCTAATTATTACAAATTATAGCTAATTATTCCTATTTATAGCTAATTATTCCTAATTATAGCTAATAATTCCTAATTAATGCTAATTAATGCTAATTATTGCTCATTATATCTAATTATATCTAATTCAATCTAATTCAATCTAATTATTTTAAATTATTACTAATTATATCTAATTATTCCTAAATATATATAATTATTCCTAATTATAGCTAATTATTCCTATTTATAGATAATTATTCCTAATTATAGCTAATTAAAGCTATTTATAGCTAATAATACCTATTTATTACTATTTATTCCTAAATATAGCTAATTAATGCTATTTAAACCTAATAATTACTAATAATTACTAATTATAGCTAATTAATAGCTAATTATAGCTATTTATTACTAATTATTCATTATTATTACTAATTATTAATAATTATTACTAATTATTAGTAATTATAGCTAATTATTACTAATTATATCTAATTATTACTAATTATAGCTAATTATTCATAATTATAGCTAATTATTCCTATTTATAGCTAATTATTCCTAATTATAGCTAATTATTCCAAATTATAGCTAATTATAGCTAATTATTCCAAATTATAGCTAATTATTGCTAATTATTCCTAATTATATCCAATTATATCTAATTATATCTAATTATATCTAATTATATCTAATTATATCTAATTATATCTAATTATATCTAATTATATCAAATTATATCTAATTATTACTAATTATTACTAATTATTACTAATTATTACTAGCTATATCTAATTATTACTAAATACATTTAATTATTATTAATTATTACTAATTATTCCTAATTATTCCTAATTATCCCAAATTATTACTAATTATTACTAATAATTACTAATTATTCCTAATTATTACTAATTATTCCTAATTATTACTAATTATTCCTAATTATTACTAATGATTCTTAATTATTACTAATTATTTCTAATTATTACTAATTATTACTAATTATTCCAAATTATTGCTAATTATCCCTAATTATATCTAATTATTTTTAATTATTTCTAATTATTCCAAATTATTACTAATTATTCCTAATTATTACAAATTATTACTAATAATTCCTAATTATTTCTAATTATATATAATTATTCCTAATTATATCTATTTATTCTTAATTTATCTATTTATTCCTAATTATATCTGTTTATTCCTAATTATATCTATTTATTCCTAATTATATCTCTTGATACCTAATTATATCTATTTATTCCTAATTATATCTATTTATTCCTAATTATATTTACTTATTGCTAATTATATATATTTATTGTTAATTATATCTATTTATTGCGAATTATATCTATTTATTGCTAATTATATCTATTTATGGCTAATTTTAACTATTTATTGCTACTTATATCTATTTATTCCTAATTAAATTTAATTAATATTAATTATAACTAATTATTTATAATTTTAACTAACAATACCACTTTATTAGTAAAAATAAATATAAATAAAAATCAGCTGAAATCTAATTAAATTAGAACTAACAAACAACCATTAAAATTAACATAAAAAAATAAAATAAATATAAAAAAAGTAAAATATAAACACTTTAAACTTTGATATTCTGAAGATATTGACACCCTCCGATTGCTCTCCTATAAAAAACTTCAACTAAAAAGAAAACTTCTCATTGAAATTGAAGAATGAAGAGAGAGAGAGAGAGAGAGAGCAAGATCTGAATGATTTGGGAAAAAAATGGATGGGGCTATATATATGTTAGATTAGTTGCGATGGGATTATTTGCGACGAGGCCCATCACAAATACCCTCACCCGCATTAATTATTGTCGGCGATTAAAAGGTTATTTGCGACGGGTCCCATCGCAAAATGTACCTGCCGACAGTCTTTTTGCGATGGGACGACGTCCCGTCGCAAATACCAATGCGCGATTAGGTGCGCAAGCTACACGTTTTGGCGAGCAAGTGGCGCCAAAATATTTGCGACCGAAGACATCTCCCCATTGCAAATACTATTCGCGCGGTTTGGCGCGCAAGTCACACCAAACTATTTGCAGCGGGAGACGAAATCTCGTCGCAAATTATTGGTTATTTGCGATGGGATTTCTTCCCATCGCAGATAGTGATTTTTCCCGTAGTGAATCCAGGTCTTGTTCTGGTCCACCCTTGACTCCGTCAAAAGGATTCTCATTTGTACAAGACACGACAAGTGAAGGAAAAGCCCGTGCAGGGGTGAGTATAACAATACTCAATAGAGGAGCCTGATAAGAAAAAATAAATACACAAAGTAAAGGTACAACTAGCTCTACACAGTATATGTATACTGGATACATAATAAGAGAAACACATCCTGGTATAGTCGAAACTCAGACCCATAGTCTAGAGACAAGTCACACGACCTCATAACCATGATTGGGATTTAGTTTGAAGGTTCTACGAAGCACTCATTAGGGAGAACTCACAACATGAGTCTAAAGGTCCGGATGATGTCCATCCGAGAAGTACTGTTATTTGGGAAATGTTACAAGAGATATACAAACTCATCATGGGAGAACAAACTCTAGTGTGGGAAAAGATCACGATACATAGAAGAGGATCACTACCAGGGCCATGGCGGATATCACGACTCCTTTAGATTCACCTGTTATGTAGAGATTAGCGTCCTGTGGGAATAGTCACGTCAATACCCGACTCTACCTAGGGTCAATAATGGATAGAGGATATCCCTCTCGGCCTCTTGGAGGGATACCCAACTCTATCTCGAAATGTCCTACTGAAGGGATCATAATCTTGTTTATGGGAATGATACATGACCTTCATGGGAATGAGAAAAAAGTGCACTAACCCAAACAAAGCAAGTCCATGATATGACAAACAAAATTTTCAAGCCATGTTTGAGGATATAGATGGCATGTACTCAACCTTTTGCCAATGTATCACCTAGGATACAGGCCAAGCCCCACGTAAGGACCCACATGCCGTGTTCTTTGGAGAACAAGCTATTTCATCACCTTAGGAACCATGAAACCCTATCCAACACATAGTCATACCCACATGAAATGTTCTTCGGGATATACACCAATTATTCTAGATATTTCTAGAATCATAGGTTCTTCTCCAGCATGCCACTAGTGATTCCCATTCTTCATTCTGGTCACCTGATCATCGTAAAACTCCACGGTTGAGGTCTCCCCAACACCATAGGGCAGGTTCCATGTGTTTTAGCCCTCCGATCATCCTGAAAACATGTACTAATTTACCCTCACGAATAACGCTCAAAGAATGAGAACTCCGAAACCATGTCGATTTTTCCACCGCTATAGTCGTCGCATCTCTACATTGTCATCATGATACTAGAAATCTATTTTGGGATCATTGAACCAAGAAACGGTCATGTAACAAGTCCTCATTCATATTCCCGCAATGAATGCGAGGAAGAGGGAGGAAGAAAATAGAACAACAAAGGTGGAACGATACATCACCATCGTTCGTCACAGTGTTAATCCACTCTCATCAAAAAGTTTGAATGGGGAAAACTATAACATTATACATGACAAAAGAAATCCCAGGAATGAACCCGATAAAGAAAATCCTTCCCAATAAACAAAATTGCATGGTTCGACTAGTTCGTGGGTTGATCCGTGTTTGTCATTTAATTAAAGAATGGGTAATAAACAATCTAAAGCACAAACCCAACCTCGAGAATGGATTGATCACCGACGAAGGAAATCTACTGATGTCATCATAGAGATCCTCCAACATTGTTGGTGCAATGATTCACACTTTTGATCGATAACCTTCATCGCTGAGAGGACTCTAACAAGCTCAAATAATTTCTCTCAATATCTACCCACTTCTATCATTCTATTAACCCAATAAAAAGAGGGAACTTGTTTTAGCGTTCTGTCACAATGTGACAATAGTGAGTCAGCATTGGGGTTTCTTGAGTCCTTATGGCATGTAAATAATTATAGAAATAGTTTCCCTGTCACTACACTGTAGTGAATGTTTTCAAATAAAATGAAATAAACTTTTCGAATTATTTTATTTTTCAACATTAAAAATGTATAAAAATTAACTTTTAACCTTGACCCAAGACGGTCGAGATTAGGCCTTTTGATAGGTAAATTCATTGTCCTAGAGGGAAAGTTTCCACCTAATTTGTAATCCGGGAATCTATTTGGAAACTACCACAACCACGCACACTCGCCGACTCACTTAACATAAAAAAGTTCAATCCACCATTCTCGTCTCACCGTTCCTCGGAATCACATTCTATAGAAATGTATGGTCTCATAAAAATTACATATATGATTTAAAAATAATATATGGAATAATTTGAGACATTACATTATACCTACATTAGGGATTTGGGTTCTACAAAAGCCAAAACAAGAGATACTAAAAAAGATGTGGGTGTGGGCACTGATATGAGCATCCTTCTCCCACATGCTCTCTTGAAGATTCATGCGCGGCCACCAGACAGTCACCAAGGGAATCAATTTCCCTCGAAGGATCCTCTATTTCTAATCCTAAATCTCCACTAGGTACACAGAAATGGTCACTGTAACCTCAATGTCCAGCTAACCCGAGTCTATGATGTGCGATGGGTCACGAACATACCTCCTCAGCTACGAGACATGTAATACCTCATGTTCATGGAGCATCTGTGGTGATACACCTAAGTGTTATGCCACCATGCCAACATTGTGTAGTATCTAGAAAGGTATGATGATCCTCAAAGATATCCTGTCGCCCCAGCCAAATATCCACAATCCTCATCGATGTGAGACCCTAAGGAGGACATGGTCTCCCTCCTTGATCTCCAAGGGTCTCCGTCACCTATCAGCAGAACACTTATGCTGGCTTTGTGATGTCCTTATATGCTCCTAGATGATCTGCACCTTCTCGGTGGTAGCTCTCACCAGCTCTAGAACCATGAGTGATGAATCTCTAGGGTCGGCCCAGAAAAGTGGTGGCAGACAAGGTATTCTATATAATTCCATGAATGGTGTCATTCCTATAGTGGAGTGGTAGATGTTATTGTACAAAAACTCCACCAGTGTTAGGTGGTCCTCCCAACTGTGACCAAAGTTCATGATACAGGCGTGCACCATATCTTCCAGAACATGAATGGTCTTCTCTATCTGATAAATCTATTTAGGGATGGAATGTTGTGCTCAAGCGTAGCTGAGTCCCAAAATCCTCATTCAATCCCTTCGATAACCTGGATGTGAAGCAGATGTCTTGATCAGAGACTATCACCAAAGGGACTCCATGAATCCAAACTATCTCTTGCACGTAGAAGTGCCCCAATCTCTCTATGAACTCTATTCCCTGATAACTAATAAATGATCCGACTTGGTGAGCCTCTCAATGATCACCCAGTTGGAATCATTGCCCTTGGAAATACATGGTAATACTTTCACGAAGTCCATTAATATTCCCTCCCTATTTCACTCGGGAACATCTAAGAGTGAGTTAACAATGTTGGAACCTAGTGCTCAGCTTCCACCTGCTGAAACATAAGGCACCAAAAAAACAAACTCTATTATTTCCTTCTTAATTCCTGATCACCAGAACTGAAATCATTGATCCTGGTACATCTTCACCATGAAAGGGTGTACTTCCATGGGGTGTATGAAACTCCCTCAGGACCTCCTCCCATAACGCCACTGGTATAACGATGCATCCTCTGAAAATAACAATGTTCACCCCACTGTGAAAATATACATCAGCGTCATGTCCTGTGGATAACTGAGCATGTAAATAATCATAGTTGACATCAACATTATGTTCCTCCCTAACTCTTTGTATGATTAGAGGGGTGACATCCATCGAATGAGGTAAGCTGCATCCACTCTCTCCATGAAGGATAACCGTAATGAGGCCAACTGTTATGTCCCCTCACTCAACAGTTGTGAGCTTGACCTCCTACATATAGCATCTTACACCTTTTCTCCATTCCCAGGAGTATAGATTATCTCAAAATTGTAGTCCTCGATGAACTCTAGACAACACCTATGTCTCAGAATCAGGTAATTATATAAGAATATATATTTGAGTCTCTTGTGGTAAGAGTAGCTGATAAACATCTTGCCCACAAGGAAGTGTCAAAACATATTAAACGCAAAGAATACCACCACCAACTCAATATCATGGGTTGAATAGTTCGACTCAAGTGATCTTAGCTAGCTCGAACCATAAAAAATCACCAAAAGTCCCTACATAATGACCCATCCATGCTCGGTCCCTGATGCATCACATAAAACTTTGTACTCGACACCCTCCTTCGTCAATCTAAAGATCTGAGCGCCCGTGGAAATCTGTCTCTAATACTTAAAATCCAATTGGAACATCTATTTTTATAGGAAGGGTGGACGTATCCTATTCAAGGCTATCATCAGGGTTGATATCCAGAAGAAATCAGGATTGAATCTCCGATAATATCCTTCCAGCCCAAGGAAGCTCCATACCTTCATTACACTCTGAGTTAGATCATATGATAACACTTCCCCCACCTTACTGGGATCCAAAACTACTCCATATACTAAGATGAGATGTCCTATAATGTGGACCTACTAAATCGAGAACTGTAACTTTGAAATCTTCCCACAATTTTGGTTCTCTCAGAGTACGTATAGAACCATCCGTAGGTGTCTCACATGTTCCTCCTCTTACATCGAGTACAGATGGATGTCATCAATAAAGACCACTATTAACCGGTCTATGTGTGGCTAGAAGAGCCAGTTGATAAGTCCCATGAACACTGTGGGGGCATTCTTCATGCCAAAATGCATCACCAAGTACTCTAGTGACTATAGAGACATCTGAAATCCGTCTTTGGAATATCCTCGTCCCGTACTCGTAACTGGTGGTAACCTTACCGAAGGTCAACATTTGATAACCACTCTACCCATATTTGCTAATAAAAAAGGCCATCGATCCCTTGATGTGGATACTTTTTCTTCAATGTTTTGTGATTCAAGCACTGGAAATCCATGAAAACTTCAAACTCCCACATGCCTTCTTGGAAAACAAAACTAGGGACACCCAGGGTGAAACATCGTGTCTCACAAACCCCTTCCACAAACAATACTCAAGTTGCACCCTCAACTCACACCACTCTGAGGGTTCCATTTGATATGATGGTGAGAATATCAGTGTCGTTCAGGGCAGCAAGTCGATGCTGAAGTCGATCTCCTGGTTGGGAGGTAGTCCTAAAACATCTACAGGAATGACATCCTCATACACCACCAGTTTGTTGGGAACTAGATGCTCATGTCATCTACTGCTCATATGTTAAGTCTATCCAACTCATGTGTGATTGGCTACACCCTCCAATGTATGATCCAATTATATGATTCCTGGGTCTCCTTTTCACCAAAAAAGGAAAACATTGTCCCATCGCTATGGATATACCACACTCTTCACCTAAAATAATCAATCGGGGCATGGACCTAAGGTATCCAGTCCGTACTGAGAATGATATATTAAGGCCTTAACAATACCATCACGAGGTTCCAACAAGAACTCTCAACTCCGAGGGTAAATCAAATTGTCTTCAAAGGTGCATGGTCATCGAGTCTCCTCCCGTAGGTGTCTCTAAGCGTAAGGGTCTTGTCAACATCTCTGTCATAATCTCAAGGTTTCTCCAAATAAATGTGGTGAGGAAGGATTGACTGGAACATGTACCTATAATTATGATAGATAAGGTAGAAAAGACACATATCATACCTCATATCATCCCTGGAGTCCCTGAGTCGTACACCTCGACCGCATGTAGTTGTCCCCGCCTATGTCCCCCAGCTCCCTAAGCCAGGTGTAGACCTCTAGGGGGTGGTGGTGGGAGTATATCAAAGAGAATTTCACCAACTTCATCTCTCCCAGCTCTTATGCCATGTCTGCCTCCTAAAGGGTCTATCTGCTCCACTCTTTGCCTCTACCTCGGTGGTCCTTCAACCACTTCTCTATCAGCAGCTCGATGGGTTGGATAGTCTCTTGTGATATGTCCCCAACTGTCACATGATTAGTAGTGACTCTCCCAATAATGACTTGATCTAGCATGAGATCCATAGGATGTTGATCCCCTTTCCAGCGTCCTCCTATGATGTCTGCCACATCCAGATCTTTGTGCCTGATGCCGGCTCCCGACTGCTGAGGTCTCTGCAGCTGTATACCAACTGCTGACAGTCGTTAGATGTCTCTTCTCTCCCATGAAGCTCCAAATAACCATGTCCCACTCGATATCTCTTTTATAAGTTGAAATTAATATATGCACACCACTATCTCAGATGTCTCATCTTAGATTTTGCTTAAAATTATGTTTTCTAAAGTACTGATAATTTCACATATCGATCAAGTACCTTGGGGTGGTTTTGAACCTTGATGAATAGTAAGCTACTATCAGACTTACCTACTAGACCTGAAGAAGCACTTGGATACACACTACTCTTAGTGTAACTAGAGAGAACTCCTCCCTAAATAGTCGCTCAAACTCCATCTAGGAAAGTGTCTCCTCATCGGGGATAAGAGGGGTCAGACTCCAACATCAACCCACTTAACCCACAAGAAGGCTCTCTCAGAGGATCACCAACTAGTCCCCTGGTGTCCTCACTAGATGGAAGACTCTATTCACCACCTCTATCCAGTCCTCAATCGCATGAGGTTCGTGTTTGCATCGGAACCCGAGGGGTCTCTGTCTCTCGAACTCATGGAGCATGCTCAGCCTGTGCCCCTCTTCAGTCAGTACAGTAGGGACCACGAGCTGCTCTACTGGTGGTGGGATTTTAGGTGTACCACCTAGAGGTTATGATCGGGGAACTAGTCTCTATATCGAAGCCTTTTCACTGAGGGGTTAATCCTTGTGATCAAGCTGAAAAATCCTAGAGGTTATGCAATGTGGATTCATCCAGTAATGAAACAAGGCATACCATGGTCAATGTGTATATCTAGATAGCTGGCTCAAAGGACATGGAAAACACAACTCACTCTTATATGATGCATGTCCCATTCTTTTACTTCCCTGGTACTAGTGTTTTCGTCTACTGAGTCGAAAATTATCTTTTCAAAAGCCTGGTCTATGGATATTTTGGCCTCCCATACCAACACTGGAGTCTCTAACCTAATATTCGAGTTCAAAACACATAACAATGTTACACCAAACTAAACTCACAGACTCATGGTCTAAAGGTATAAATTACCCCCTTTGATACCACTCTTTCATGACCCATCCTAGTGGGGCCGGTACTGTGACTCACAAAGACGACCTCCAATAGAGAAGGGGCTGGTGAGTAGCACTGAGTATGCATATCACTAACAGGGGAGGAATTGTCTATGTACCATTAAAATATAGACATCTCCAATACCACAAATGATGAAATGTAAAACCCACTAAGGAACAAAATTCATGCAAACAACTAATCCCAACTGGCATAGTACAATAGAAGTAATGTGCATGAAGTCGAACTAGGCCAGAATACATGCCCAATAAAAACAAGAGAGTCTAAAAACTATAAGTCCAACCTGTAAACACGAAGAGGTTCTAGGACTACTGCTGGTAGCCATAGGAACTCCTTGACCTGTAGGGAACTCTGAAAGCTTGGTCCGGTCCTTGTCTGCCTTGGACTCTGTCAAAAGGCCACCCATCTAAACAAGAAACGAAACGTGCAGGCAATGACCTAGGATGGGTGACAATAAAAATACTCAGTAGAGGACTCCAAAAACCTCAAAGTAATAAAAAAGTAAAGGTACATCCATCTCTATGCATTATATGTCTATTGAACATTAAACAAGAGAAACACATCCAGGTTTACTTGAAACCCAAAAACGTAGTCTAGATATATGTCACATGACCACATAACCATTCCATGGATTTAGTTTGATGGTTCCAAAAATCACTCTTCTAGGAGAACTCTATGACATACCACCTTTTTATTACATAACTTTTCATTACAATTTCCAAATATAGGATCATTAAAGACAGGTGTCCTAGAAATCAGAAACCATATACATGAAAACATTAAAAATTATTATAATTTTATTGTAAGTATTAATTATAGGTTCATAGTAAAATATAATTACTTTATATCACAACCTGTAGACATACATCAATGTAATGGGTGAGCAGAAGGATGAGTAAGGAAAGTAAGGGAATCAGCTAACTTTTGATATTAATAAGAACACGATGAAAAACATAAATAAATGAGTAATGGAAGAAGAGGAATATCGTAATAAAAAAAATAATCATAAAAATAATATGTGAAAACAAAATTTAATGTAGAAATTCATAAACGTATCACCCAAGTTCATCCCTAAGGTGTCATAAAAACTACCAAATTTATTCACCCAAGTATACTGAAACTTTTCTTCTATAGATATTAAAATATAAACACAATGCATTGGAGAACTATCAGGGAACACCATTAATATGTCTTTATTTTCTTGTGATAACCATAGATCATAATCAAACATTTCATAATAACCAAAAGTGAATAACAGAAATTGGTTTCATGACAAAATCGTGATGTTACAAAGTGATTAAAAATGAGATCCTTATGTCATTTATAACCCATGGAAAGGGAGTGAGGGTCATATATATATTAATTCCAAAATAAAATATATATTTTTATTTCATGATGAATACCCATGGAAATGAAAATTTATTTGTGAATTCACATAAATAAAAAAAGAAAATGTCTTCAGAAAAAGGGTGAATTTTTGAGAAAAAAATTTTACAGCATAACATCTATATTACATGTTTTTAGAAAAAATTAAAAAAGTAAGGGGCACGAAAAACCCATATATAAATAACTCAGAATAAAAAATATGAAAAAATAACTTAGAAATATGATCATGGTATGAAAACTTTAATGACATACCACATGAAAAGGAAATATGAAATAAAAGACAAGATGTGATCTCTTTTACAAAAATTTTGCAGCCTAAAATCGTTACATAAAAATTCAGAATATCAGTTGATCTGAGAGGAAAAGGTCTCTCATAAATTGGATATAAAATGTACCACAATAAATATGTACAATAAAATATCCCAACATAATAAAATGGAAACTATATGACATAACATAAATGAATTCATGACTTAAAAGAGGAGGGTGGGTAGTTCATTTACCTTGAGGAGTGAATTAGAATGTCTGAATGTTGGGACCAACGGGGGCTTGAGGGAACTATTAGAGAATTACATCAGAGGTAAATGACCATAGCATTATTGAGGAGGATTTTGGAATCAATGGAATGAAGGAATGGCTCTGTATTTATAGTAGAAGTGAGAGAATATTTTTTTAATTTCCAAGGGACATCTTATTAGTGGTATTTGCTATTCCATGGGTGTAGAGAACCAAAGATTGGAATACATAGACATTACATTAATTTTTTGTAATAATTAATAAATGAAAAAATACCCCCAACGACCGTATTAGTTTAGTGTCTTTTGAAACTCGGAACATAATCTTCTAGTCATGTAGAATTGTCTTCAATATCTCCCATAAAGAGCACCACCTTTTTTTTCCTACCTAAAACCTTTATTTAAATCCTAGGGAACTAAAACATATAAAGGGTGAGCTCTAATTCTCAGTAAGGGATAATATGGAGAAAATAAAACAACCCATAAACTTTTTAATGTAAAACCATGAACATAAAACATGAAAATCACGACTAATGACATAAATATTGGCAGTACATAAGGCATAGATCATAAAATAACATTAATCATGATAAAATACCATGGGAATAAAACATGTAATTATGGAAAACAATTAAACACATGATATTATTTCCATAGTATCCAAGGCATTGATGCGAAGACCATCATAGTTGAAAAATTCCATTACTGAACCGGGGTTACTTTCCATTCCAGCCCTGTGTTACTAAACTAGATTAACTTTCCGTTCCATCCTTGTCTATATCATGAGATATAAATCATTAACCAATGCATTGGAGGGATATATAGGTCCCACCCATCTCATAATGAAATCATTAATTTGTGTGCCACAAAATAAACAAAAATCATTCCTCATAACCCAACGAAAAAAAGGGTTTCATAAACATCATCCTGTCATAACAAAATCCATATAAAAGAATGGATATAATTTTATCATAAAAAAATAAAACCATGTAAATAATAGAGACATTATGTTTTAATCATAACCATATTGATGAATGTCATTATTGATGGAAAATAATCTTGATAAAACACTTGAAATGAATTCTTGAGGAAAGCATCCTTTCTTCTTTCAAATCATTTTCTTTTCTTAAAATGACGTGAAATTTTAAAAGAAAATTATTTTGATGAAAATAATAATGATATCTTGTATAGTAAGATTCATGGAAATAAGGCATTATGAAACTGTAAAAATCCACTCATGCCGTATAAGTTAAAACATTGTCCTCATACTTTTACCAAAAAAGTCAAAAAGTACCTTGTATGGTAAAAAAAGAAATATTCCTTCCATAACACAAAGTAAAACAATAAAAAGGATAAACATGACTTTAAAAATACATGGAATAATATTATTCACTTTATGAAAAACATTTTATGGACATGGATGAAAAATATTACCCCAGTAAATACTTACGTATAAGTAATCTCAGATAAAAATGAGAATGCAAAATTATCCCTTACCTTAGGTCCTATTTCTTTCATACGTGTCTGAAAATCCTTTATAGTGGGTTTAAACATATTATTAACCGGTAACATAACCATAATAATATTTATGATATCATATATTATTCCATTAGGACTTTATATTACACGTTCTTTTGTCAATTCCATCTTAAAGAAGCGTTTTGGGTAAAATCGTTTCATTTATCATACGCGTTTGGACTTGTTGTTATTGATATTATTATTACTTATATCAAGATTTAAATACATCCAGAATGTAAATAATGACTTATATATCATATATATTCATTATATATATATATAACAGATAGATAAATGAAATGAAATACACCGTTCTGGGAGATGGTAGGTCGTGCGTAGGCATGAACGTTGTTTTCCGTTTCTTATTGACCTGAATGGAAGTAAGTAAGTGACATATATAGGTATCTACATAAATCCAGTAGCTTTATTATTTCATATATTTCATTTCTATTCATTATATATACTTTATAATCATTCTTGAATGGTTAACATGGAGAATGAATCTCATTGTGTCGTGGAGACGATAATTCGTACGTACACACGAGTGATGATATCATTCCCATTATTATTGATTGGAATTGGAGTGGATGATATAATATCATAGAATTATTATCATGCTATAATAATCATATATAGTTATTCTTTACACCAATAGACCCATCCGAGTAAGGTGGTGGTAGAAAAATAAATTTCACCACAGCAAGGAGACGGTATTCTGTATGTACGCACGCGCGGTGATTACATTTTCTGTAGAATGGATAGATAGTGAAATAGTGTGTTTTCATATTTATAATAACATATCATTACATGAGTGACACTTATTTTATTACTTTACTATGAAACAACAAAATAAGAGTATGTAAAAGAAGAAATGAATTTGAATGAATCGGTAAATGATATTACCTCTTCTTCGACGAGCCACTTCTAGACCTCCTCTTAAGGCACTAAAGACGGTCTTTGAAGAACAAAAGGACATCTAGTATGTTTCTAGGGAAGTGGATAATGGAAATTGGAAGGTTTTTTCCGATCTTGAATGCTCAAAATGGTGTGAGGATGAGAGGGAGGAGGTGCCCTTTTTTAAGGTAGGAGAGGGGAAACTTTGGAAACATAAGAAATATTAATTTCTTATAAATTAATAACCCACATAAAAACATCCAAAAATGACTCAATTAGAATATGAGATGAGATATGGTTGTAATATAATCATCCAATAAAGTTTAGACAAGTTGGTAATTTATTTCAAACCTTATCAACTTGATTTATCCTCATTTAATTTATTTAATTTTAATTGTTGAAATAATATTATAAATTTTAAATTCTTGTAAATAATTACTTAAGTGCTGTGAATTTTCCATAATTGGATACTTTATAAAATTTTAGATCATTTAAATTTAAATTTATAATTTGTAAATATTTTTTTGTTTTTTAAATAATTTTGTAATATATTATTTTTATAAAATAACAATAGAGTTAATTTCGAAACTATTCATTTATTTGAATTAAAATAAAATCCACACCGAGGATATATTCAAACTAAAATGTTTAATAGATTCCTAACATGTCATATAAATATATAATTTTTTTAGAACATTAATTAGTTAATATAATATTTATTGTAATATTTTTAAAACCATTTGTTTGATATTTCCCTTAATGAAATAATTACTACACAATTTTTGTATAATTATTTAATATACATATTTGTTTCATAAAAATTGAAAATATAATACTATGATACAGATAAATATAATATATTTAATAATAATACTTTTACTCGAATTTATCATCTTAAAATAACAATATATAAATTGTTATATTTATTAAATTATGAAGGTGAAAGCTTTGACATCAATTAAAATAAAATAATATAAATGTGATAATCTCTTTTATACGGCTCCAAATGGTCCCCAAGTCGACCCCAAGATGTTTATGGTATATATATACTCTACCAATAAGTTTTGGTCAAACGTTTGGGCCTTTTATGGGTATTATATCATTAATAAAAACTATATTATTGATTTTTCACTAACTAAATAATTTCTTCATCATTAACGTATAAGATATTAATGTAATTAAATATCATTTAAAAATTACAAATAAATTACCATAACAAAGAAAAACATTTTATATTTCAAATGAGTATTTTTAATAGAATTTATATTCTGTATATCCTTATATTAAAAATTTGTTAATTATTATAGTTTGAGAGAGACATATTTCACTTTCCTTTAAATAAAATAAATTAAAGGACTTAATCACATCCATGTGGGTTAAAATAGATTCCATTTAGTCCAAAGTTTGTTTTAGGATGAAATATAATCACCCAATTATAGGAAGACAAGTGTTAGGGTAATTTTATAATATTATATTTACCCTTAATTACCTGATTTATCTTTAACTATGATAAATAAAATTTACCGTAATTACTATTCATATTGCACCAAAATAAAAAGTATCCTATTAAAATATTTTTAACCTAATGATTCCAAATATGGAATCAAGTTTTCCAAATTCAAATCATATAAGTTTCAGAAATTAATTTAAAACTAATCTCGTTGTTAAGAAAACGAGTTTTAAAAGTTAAAACATTGCAAAAGATTGAAATGATTTTACCTATGAATTCAATGTAATATCAATTATAATGACATAAATTATATTAAACGGTAAAAATATATTCTATTTACACTTTAAAACCATTAAATATTATAATTTATCCATATAAATTATTACGAAGAAAAAAGTTGTTTTTAATTAAAATATAGCATGTTTTTTCTATTCATTAAAATATGAAAGTTATCAGAATAATATGAAAATTTTATTGAAAAGAAATTTGTATATCCTGATTCCAAAGAAAAATTTTATTTTGTCAAATTTAAATTATATAAATTTCAAAAAACAGATTTAAAGTGGGTGCGCCCTCAAAAGGCGGCAAAATTGCATTTTTTAAAAAATACATATTTTACCTGAAAAATTTATTTTTTTCACATACCATGTTCTATAAATGTGTAAGATGAATAAAAATTTTATAAAATTAAAAATTTAGTTACTACTATTCATAATGGATAGTTCCTAATAATATCATAACAATATATCGTTGTTTAGTGAAACCCTGTATTGCGTACTGCACACGCTATCGAAGAAGGTCGTGACTGCGTGTAATGCAAGCCAAGTCAGGGATGCGTGTAGTGCAAGATCCCTTTGGTGTTGCATATAACATAATCAAAACTTATTTCATTTATACATTAAAAAAATCTATACTTAATGTTCTGTAGAATAATTTCGACAAAACAAACATGAAATTTTGTGTAATATGAGCCAAGAATAGTGTTGTGTATTCTACAAGCTAATACGGTGTTTCATATAGTAGACGCTAATCTTGGTGAAGTGTACAATAGAATACATCAATGAAATTAAAAGGAATATATCTCATAAAATCTCGGGGTGTTACATTCTACTGCGCTTAAAATGAATTTATCCCTCAAAATTCATCTAGGTTATAAATTGTTTACTACTTGAAAGTTTCATTCATAGAAACCCACATCCTAAAAAGGAATACTAAAAATTACTTTTAAAAAGTGAAGTATACAACATAATGGTTACCCAAATAAACTCATAACTGTGTTTCAACATATAGAGAACATAGGTGAAAATATGGATATTGAAGAGAAATATAAACATCAACTTCTGATGGAGAGTCGTAGAGGACATGTCTATGAAAAATCCAAAAATCACAAAGTCATAAGTTTGTGATGATATAAGGTACCATCTGATTCATCAGATATGAAGGCACTAGGACAACATTTGTTGTTTTCAAGATCATTTCTCAAATGTTGACTAATTTTGGAATTAAAATAAATACTTACTTTATTTTTGTACAATCTCATTGTTGCTCGTACCATAAATAATTTCCACTTCTTCTCATAAAGAAATGAACTTGAATTTGCCTTTCGTGAAGTGTTAGAAGATCATGCGATGGAATGATAGGTCATTCCATATGTCTCAAACATATGGTTAGCTAAAGTTATATACATAAGTCCATCTATGGTGATATTAATCATATATGGTTCTAAAAATAGACTTATACTTCATCTATCATCCGGGTTAATAAAATAATACTAGTTTCTACAAACCAGGGACTTCCTATGTGCCAGTGGTAGGCGATAAAGGCCCGTCGCACTTCTATTGTGGGTTCGATTCCCGTAATCTTGTCTGACATGATGGGTTGTCGCTCATCCTGTAGGTTATCCTTTTTCTAAAACTACACTATTATAACATTCCAGAAAGAATATCAAAAAATGTTTATCCTTAAACCATATTATCTTATCTCCAACATAATCCATGTCAAATATTTAGGCTTATCCAAAATACTTCTATCCAAGCTCATTGTATAAAGAAAATGATTATTGGAAATGTCATCTAACGAGCATGTGAATACCATCATTTATCATAAAATATATCCTGTTGGTCACATTCCAAACATGTGAATACCGTAATCATGTATTCTATTAAAAATTTAATACCCATTGAGCCTTAGTGAAAACATGAATGCTGTCAAAAGTTAACTCTTTCCACTTACCAAAATCCCAAAATTTTTATATACTCAAACCCTGATATCACATTTTCCTTATATTAGTCATGAGCTCAGGAATACTATCATATATATTATATTCTCTTTATCCCTTCATTATGAATACTTCATCTGCGTTCCAAAAATATTTCAATCACATTTCATGGTTACCGATGCCATACAACTATTGAAAACCAATACATAGATTTTCCAATATTCCACGATACTATGAATGAGATTCCATGATACTATTTTAAAATACCATTACATAAACACATAATCATTCCACAACATCATTTTCATACTCAACATCACAAATAGTGATCGCATGTGACTTCCCTTTGTCTTTTTCCATAAGAGGTTGCTCACGTCGATCATCATTAACCCTCGGAATAGGGCATTGATTAAAATAATGCCCCATTTTCTTTCATAGGATGCATTGAAGTGTTGGTGGAGCATTATCTGTAGTCTTTTCTCTATTCACATCATTCGAAACCTTTTTCCCATTACATTGGAACTCAGATACTCGATGACCATCTTTTCCACACATGAAACATTTTCTATTACCTTTTAGACAATCCCCACCATGCTTCTTTCCACAGTTTGAGCATAAAGAAACATTCACCTTCTTTTCATCGTTGTTCTGATATTTTTCCTGGAACTACATCTTTCTTTTTTTGTCAAAACCATGATATGGATATGTAACACCAACTTATAGTTCTACATTGATAGCACAATGCACAATTTCTTCATAAATATTGAAGCCTCTTATAGCTAATTCCTTTCGAAGACGTGCTTTTAAGCCACTGATGAATCGATCAATTTTAATTTCTGGTTGGATGATAAAGCCAGATGCATACATTACAAGCCTTGTAAAATTCTCCTTGTATATACCAGCAGATTCATCATCCTTTTGATTAAGCTCAAGAAATTACATTTCAATCTTTGTTCGAAGAATACAAGGTATGTTATTATTTAAAAACATGTTTTTGAACTCGTCCCATTCCATAGATTCAATTTTATCTTGGGTCCTTGTATTCTTAATTAGAGTCCATCACTGGTTTGCTTCATATTCTAACCGATAAACAGCAAAAATGACATTCTAATTCTCTGTACAATAAACTATGGAAAATATCATTTCAATGGTACTGATCCATTGTTCAGCAACAAGTGGATCAGAAAACCCACTGAAAGAAGGTGGTCATTGCCTCATGATGGACTCAAAAGAATATTGCTCTTTTCTTTTCTCATTTGGAAGTCTAAAATTATTCATAGCTTGTTTATGTATAGTAATAAGATTTTTCACTCTATATCCCATCACATTTGGTTGTTTGGGAGGAAAATATTTGCATTGTCCATTACATTGATCAATACGGTTCCTTCGGGTTCCATCCATCGTCTAAAACCCAAAAAGAACAGTGTGAGAGGAAAAATGATTCTAGGAAAAAAAACATAAAAATGGGGAGTAATTTCAATATATAACATCTTACGTTTAATTCTAATATCGTTATCCTGATTCTAGGACTATAACCCATTCATATACATCTCTTTAGGGACATCTCTAGACATACTTTGAAATATCTTAGGGATTTCACTAATTTTTTCGTGTCCTAGTTTCCAATGGTTAACTAAACCTTCACTCGGATACCAACTGTAGAGACCCAAAGCATGAAGTACATAAACATTACATTACTTTTGCGGAATACTCAATACAAGACAAAAACAGATGCCAAAAGACCGTATTAGTTTAGTGTCTTGGGAAACTCAGAACATAATCTTCTAATCATGTTGAATGAACTTCAACATCTCCCATAATGATATTCCCATTTTTTTCCTACATAAAACCATTATTTAAATCCTAGGGAAAGAAAACATATAATGGTTGAGCTAAAATCCTCTTTGAGGGAAAACATGTAGAACATAAAACAACCCATAAACATTTGAACGTAAAACCATGAACATAAAACATCAAAATCATGAGTAATGATATAAATCTTGGCAGTACATAAGGCATTGAGCATAAAAAAACATTAATCATGACAAAAGATCATGAGAATAAAACTTGTAATTTTGGAAAACCATTAAGCACATGATATGATTTCAATAGTAGCAAAAGAATTGTTGCCCAGACCATCATAGTGGACAAAGTCCATTACTGAACCAGTTTTACGTGTCGTTCCAGCCCAATATTACTTAACCAGATTCTCATTCCATTCCAGCCTTGTCTATCTCATGAGATATAAATATTTACCCAATGCATTGGAGGGAGATATAGGTCCCACCCATCTCATTATGAAATCATTTTTTTATGTGCCACAATATAAACATAAATCATTCATCATAACCCAATGAATAAAATGGGTTTCATAAACATCATCTCATCATAACATAATCCATATAAAAGAATGGATATAATTTCATCATAAAAAAAATAAAACCATTTAAATAATAGAGACATTATTCTTGAATCATATCCCTAAATAAGAATTTCATTATAGATGGAAAATAATTTTGATAAAACACTTGAAATGAATTCTTGAGTAAAGTATCCTTTCTTCTTTCAAATCATTTTCTTTTCTTAAAATGACGTTCAATTTTAAAAGAAAATAATTTTGAAGAAAATTCTCATGAAAAATTGTATAGTAAGATTCATGGAAATAAGGCATTATGAAACTATAAAAATCCATTCATTCCATATAAGTTAAAATATTATCCTCATACTTTTACCGAAAAAGTCAAAAAGTACCTCGTATGGTAAACAAAAGAAATATTCCTTTCATAACACAATGTAAAAGTAAAAAAAAGGGTAAACATGACTTTAAACATAATTAGAAGAATATTAAAAACTTTATGAAAAAATTTTATGGATATGGATGAAAAATATAATCCCATTAAATACATACATAAAAGCAATCTCGGATAAAAATGAGATTGCAAAATTATCTCTTACCTTAGGTCCAATTTCTTCCACACGTGTCCGAAACTCAGATATAGTGGGGTTAAACATATTATTAATTGGTAAAATAACCATAATAATATGTATGATATCATATATGATTCATATAGGACTTTATATTACCCATTGTTTAGTCAATTTCATGTTAAAGCAGCGTTTTGGGTGAAATCATTTCGTTTATCATACGGGTTTGGACTTGCTGTTCTTGATATTATTATTACTTATATCATGACTGACATACATAAATAATTTAAATCATGATTTATATATCATATATATTCAGTATATATATATATAATAGATAGATAAATGAAATGAAATACACCGTTCTTAGAGACGGTTGATCGTACGTAAGCATGAACGCTTTTTCCTTTCCTTATTGACTTGAATGGAAGTTAGTAGATGAAATATATATGTATCTACATAACTAAAGTATCTTTATTATGTCATATATTTCATTATTATTCATTATATATACTTTATTATCATTCTTGAATGGTTAACATGGATAATGAATCTCATCATGTCGTGGAGATGGTAATCCGTACGTACACACGAGTGATGATATCATTCCCAAAATTATTGAATGGAATTGGAGTGGATGATATAATATCATATAATTAGTATCACATTATAATAATTATATATAGTTATTATTTACACCATTATACTCATCCACATAAGGTGGTGGTGGAAAAACAGATTTCACCACAACGTGGAGACAATTTTCCGTACGTACACACACACAGTGATTTCATTTTCCATAGGATGGATAGAAGGTGAAATACGATTCTTTAATATTTATAACAACATATCAGTATATTAGTGATAATTATGTAATTGATTTATTATGAAACAAAAAAATAAGAGGAAGTATAAGAAGAAATGGATTTGAATTAATCGGTAAAAGTTATTTCCTATTCTTTGACGAGCCTCTTCTAAACCTCTTCTTAGGGCACTAAAGTTGGTCTTTTAAGAAGACTAGAAACTCTAGTATTTTTCTATGGATGTTGAAAAAGGAAATTGGAAGGGGTTTTCCGATATTGAAGGCTCAAAATGGTGTGAGGATGAAAGGGAGGAGGATCCCTTTTTTAAAGGACTAGAGGGGCACCTTTGGAAACATAAGAAATACTAATTTATAATAAATTCAAACCGCATGTAAAAACCTTAAAAAATGATTCAATTAAAACATGATATGGGATATGGTTGTAACCTAATCAAACAATAAAATTTATACATGTAATAAATTTATTTTAAACCTTATTAACTTGATTTATCCTCTTTTAATCTATTTAATTTTATTTGTGGAAATAATATTTGAAATGTTAAATTGTTATAAATAATTACTTATGTGTTCTGAATTTTCCATAATTAGATAATTTATTACATTTTAGACTATATAATGTTCAATTTATAATTTTTAAATATTTTTGTGATTTTTAACCAATTTAATAATATTCTATTTTTATAAAATAACAATGTTGTTAATTTTGACACTATTCATTTATTTTAATTTAAATAAAATCCACACAGAAGATATATTCAAAAAAAATGTTTAATAGATTCTAAAGTTATAATATTCCTCTAAAAATCTTTTGGAGAACAATAATTAGTTCATATAATATTTATTTATATATTTTTAATACCATTTGTCTGATATTTCTCTTAATGAAATAATTACAAGAATATTTCTAAATAATTATTTAATATACATTTTTGTTGCATAACAATTAAAAATAAAATACTAGGATGAAGATAAATATAATATATTTCATAATAATACTTTTAATATAATTTATGATCTTAAAATAATTACATATAAATTTTTATATTTATTAAATTATGAAGGTGACAACTTTGACATCATTTAAAATAAAATAATATAAATGTCATAATCTGTTTTATACGGCTCCAAATGGTCCCCAAGTCTACCCTTGGATGAATATGGTATAGATAAACTCGAAAAATAAGATTTGGTCAAGTTTTTGGGCTTTGGGATGGGTATTCTTAATTTAATAAAAACAATATTATTGATTTTTCACTAAGTAAATAATTTCTGCATCATTAATGTATAAACTATTAAGGTTATTAAATATTTCTTAAAAATTACAAATAAATAAACATAACAAATAAAAACATTTTATCTTTCAAATATGTATTTATAATAGAATATATATTCTATATAACCTTATATTAAAAATACTTTAATTATTAAAGTTTGAGTGATTCATATTTCACTTTCCTTTAAATAAAATAAAATAAAGGTCTTAATCACATCTATGTGGGTTCAAATAGATTCCATTTCGACCCAAGTATGTTTTAGGACGAAATATAATCATCCAATTATATTAATACATGTTTAATGGTAATTTTATAATATTATATTTACACTTAATTATTCTATTTACCTTTAACTATGGTAAATAAATTTTACCATAGTTACTATTCATAGTGCCCAAAAATAAAAATTATCCTATTAACATAATTTGAACCAAATGATTCCAAAAATGGAATCCATTTTTCCAAATTAAAATCACATAATTTTCAGAAATTACTTTAAAATTAATCTCATTGTAATGAAAATGAGTTTTAAAAGTAAAAGCATTTCAAAAGATTGAAATAATTTTAACTATGAATTCAATGTAAAATCAATTCTAATGACATAAATTATATTAAATGGTAAAAATATATTATATATAAACTTTTAAAAAATTAATTATTTTAATTTAACCATATAAATTATTATGATGAAAAAGTTGTTTTTAATTAAAATATAGCGTGTTTTTACTATTCATTAAAATATGAAAGTTATCAGAATAATATGAAAATTTTATCCAAAGTAAATTTTTATGTTCTGATTCCATAAAATAATTTTATTTCGTCAAACTGAACTTCTAAACATGTCAAAAACTAGATTTAATGTTGGTGTGCTATCAAAAGGCGGCAAAACTGCATTTTTTGAAAAAAAACATATTTTACCCGAATAATTTATTTTTGTCCTCATACCATGTTATAGAAAATGTGTAAGATGAATAATAATGTTATAAAATTCCAAATGTAGTTAATAATATTCATAACGGGCAGTTCATAATAATATTATAACAATATATCATTTTTTAGTGAAACTCGGTATTGGGTACTACCCACGCTATCGAGGAAGGTCGCCATTGCATGTAATGCAAGCCAAGTCAGGGATGCGTGTAGTGAAATCTCACTTTCGTGTTGTGTATAACATAATGAAAAATTATTTCATTTATACATTAAACACAATCTATACTTAATGTTACATAGATTAATTTCCACAAAATGAACTAGAAATTGTGTGTAACATGAGCCAAGAATAGTGGTGCGTATACTGAAAGATAATACGGTGTTGCGTATAGTACACGCTAATCTTGGTGTAGTGTACAATATAAGACATCAAAGAAATTAAAAAGAATATACCTCATAAAACATCTGGGTGTTGCAATGGGATTTCCCATGGTATTTTCCCATGGTATTGGCCACATGGGACACCACATAACTTATCTTACTATTCAGAAGTTGAGTAGAATAATTACATCATTATTACATCATTTAGGATGCCATTAATCACACTAGAACTCGAAACTATATTTTTACTATTCACCAAAAGACAAAACATTTTATAAAAATTCCATAAATTGACCCTTTCCTAATATCGAAGTTATGAGTTCAAAAATGAACTCTATTTAACTAAAATAATTATTTAATTATGATATTTTAAATTTTTAAGTAAAAAACTATTTACATGAAAAAAATACAAATACTTAACTAAAAATTTCCAACATAGTTATTTACTTATGCTATAACGTCACTCCACTATTCAAGATACCTAAATTATTTTTATACATTATTAAGTGAGGTTACTATTCCATTGGTCACATTTCTATTCATAAGGGTAATTTTACTATTCATAATTTACTATTCACTAAAAATTAAGTTGATCTTATTAGACTCTAAATTTATTACTGGTCACAAATGTAGAAGACAATTTTCTGGAAATCATTCCACAATATTAAAATTTTAAAGTGTACAATTTTTTTAAATACCCCTTTCCCAAATATCATCAATAATAAGGAACTTGTATAATTGAATCATATATTTATCTTATCATTTGAAATTCACAGAATTTATTATAAGAAGAGATAACAGTTTTGTTTATATAAAAGGATTACACAATGTGACTAAGGTATTATTACATAGAACCTTATAGCACCTACATATAACCAAAGTGTAAGGTGTTCTATTGTGATAGAATCTTCGGGTTTCTAAGACAACATTGTCCGAGTAGTTATTTCTATTAGATTTAACTTCCCCCGTAGGTGATTCCATTCAAGCGTCACATGTTGGAGCTCATATTGGGATTGTTCTAGGGAAAATTATAATGATGAAACCACCTTCCCAATCTCTGACATATGTGCTTTGTATGGATGGAGGGTACTTTATGAGGCCATCAAATCTTCTTCTTGTATTTATTAACCATGACCATTGGGATTTATAAACAATAATCATAATGTCATGGTTTACAATAGTTATATTGGAAAATGTTTATATTACATTTAAAACCAAAAGGTATCATTATAATTATAATCACTTCATGAATAAAAGTATAATTTTTTATTTAGTATAAAATTAAATAACACACAAAATATTGAAACAAACGTTATTAAAAAGTTCGGGTTGTTACATTCTTCCCCTTAAGAAATTTCATCATGGAAATTTCAACTCATTACCTTACAAGAGAAAAGGTGTGGGTACTTCTACCTCATAGAGTCTTATTCTTATAATGTGGCTTCTTAATATTTGTGGTTCCTCCACGACACATTAACAAGGTGGGTAGTCTTGTTGCATAGAACCTTGTCTCTATGATCCAAGATCTCCAACGACACCTCTTCATAAGAGTGGTCAGGTTCTAGTTGTACCGCCACTGGATTTAGTACATGTGAAGGGTCATTTATGTATTTTCTTAAGAGGGATATGTGGAAGACATCATGAACTTGTACAACATTTGGAGAAAGTGCAAGGCGATAGGACACTACTCCTACGCGATCAAATATTTCATAGGGGAAAATATACCAAGGGATGAGCTTCCATTCTTCCCAAACCTCATGACTCTCTTCCAAGGTGAAATTTTAAGAAATAAATTGTCACCAACATCAAACTCCATGTCCCTTCCACAGTTTTCAGTATAGGTCTTTTGACGAATTTGAGCATTTTTAATGTGTTTCTAGACGACATAGACCTTTTCTATCATCTTTTACACAAGATAAGGCCCAAGAATCATTCTCTCCCCAACTTCATCCCAACAAGTATGAGTTATACATATCATCCCATAAATAAATTCATAGGGAGACATTTAAATGCGCGAGTGGAAGATGTTGTTGTAAGAGAACTCAATGAATGAGAGTTGTTGAGCCCATCCATCATTAAATTCCATTGATCATGTTATTAGCATATCACTGAGTTTTTGAATAGTCCTTTTAGATTGGACCTAATTTTGGGGGAGATAGGTCGTATAGAAATTCAATTCAGTGCTTTGAGCAAGTTGAAGACTTATCATGAAATTTGATGTGAACCTTGAATCACAATCAGATACGATAAAACGTGGAACTCCATGCAGCCTTATAATTTCCTTCATGTAAATCCTAGAAAGTGGATCAGAATAGAAATCTTCTCGAATAGAGATAAAATGGACAGTCTTTGTGACATGGTCCACAATATCCCATATCACATTGTTTCCTTTGGAATATCATGGGAGACTAGTGACAATGTCCATTGGGATATTATCCCACTTCAATGTAGCTATGGTTAGTATTTGCAACACCCCTTCAAGAATTTTTCATTATGCCTTCACCTTCTAACATACTAGGAACCTTGAACTGTAGTCATCAATATACATTTTGATATTATCCCACTAATAAAGACCACGAAGTTCTCTATACATTTTTTAATTATAGGATTTTCAGAGAATGTAGAGCTATGAGCCTCTTCCACTAGTTCTATATTTATTTCCATAATATATTGAACACATAGTATTGAACAGAATTTTTGTATAACTTCTTGATAAATATTAAACTCCAAAAACATTCCATCCTTCACAGCCTCTAACTTCTGTAATAAATGATCTTCTTACTAATCTTTCTTGATTGTCTCTAGTAATGGTTCTTGATAAATCATTTGGATTAGGGTTAATGATGTACCATCCCTTATAACTACCACATCTAGATTTACTAGGTCTTTTATCAAAGGATATATTTGAATACTCATCATTTAATGAACAACTACATCATTCCTAATTAATTCATAAACAGCTATGTTTTCTCTTCTAGGATGATAATGAAGTGAACGATCACAATCTTTAAGAAGATCCAACCATATTATTTGTCTAATTTTCAGTTAATTTTGTGTGAAAATATACATAAAACATTGACGGTCTATGTAAATATCACATTTTTCTCATAAAGGTAATGCCTCTATATTTTTAGATCTAAAATTACCACATCCTATTCCAGATCTTGCGTAGGATAGTTCTACTAACGAGTCATCAACTGTCGAGATAAATAAGTAATGACTTTTCCATTTTTCATGAGGATGCACTCAAGAGCTTTCAGAGTTTCATCACAAAAAATAATGAATCCTTATCTATTTTAGGATAGATTTAACATAGGTGATGTGACTAAATTCTTCTTCATCTCTTGGAAACATTCCTAACACTCCTTTGTACACATTAAATTGACCCCTTTTCGAGTTAGCTTATTTAATGGATTATAATGTAAAGAAACGTTTTTACCAATCCACTTATAATATCACACTAATCTAAGGAATCTATGAATATCAGGTTTTTTGTAGTATGGGGCCACTCCTCTACAAATTTTGTCTTTATAGGGTCAATTGGGATTTATTCATTGGAAAAAATGTTCCCCTAGAACGCAACTTTTTGTAACCAAAAATCAAATTTTCTAAACTTTCTAAAAAATAATCTCCTACTATAGAGTTTTCAAAATATCCCTTGGATAATCATCATGCTCCTCATGAATTTTGGAATATATCATAATATCTTTAATAAAAACTACCACAATGTTTGCAAGGTAGTCCTTAAAAACTATATTCATCAAATCCATAAAAATAGAAGGTGCATTGGTCAGTCCGAAGGACATAACAAAAAACTCATAATGCTCTTATCTTCTTCGGAAGGTAGTTGTTGGAATATCGTATTTCTTCACCCTGAATTGTTGATAACCAGATTTATGTACAATCTTATAGAAGAGTTGGGCCCCACTAATTTGGTCAAATAAGACATCAATACTTGGAAGAGGGTATTTTTTATTCATTGTGATCGCATTCAGTTCTCTATAATCAATACATAACCACATTTATCCATCATACTTATTCAAAAATAGAACAGGTTCTCTCCAATGAGACACACTAAGTTGAATAAACCCCCTCCCCAAACGATCATTGGGTTGTTTCTCTAAATCATCCAGATCCACATTTTCAATCATATATGGGGTCTTTGATATCAGATGAGATATTGGTATGAGTTCAATAGAGAACTCTACCTCTCTTTCTGGAGGAGGTTTTGGTAACTCCTCTATAAATACATCAATGTATTCCTGGATGATGGGGACATTTTCTATCCTTATACTCACATTTCCTTATTCTTCCTCACCGATCAAATCCATAAGGAAGGATATAGAACGTTCTTCCGGATAGAGATAATGTTGAGTTTTCTCTCCTTGGAATATATCTAGTGGTTTTCCATTCAAGACTACTTATATTTCCATGCTTCTACATTAGATCATAGAATTATACATTGAGAGCATGTCCATCCCTAGTATAATGTTGATTTACAGAATGGGAATGACTACTATACTTCTAATTAGATTGTGATCACTAAAGTAAATACTAGAGTTACTGAACACTGACGATGTCAGATAATCCCACCAGGAGTATTGACTATTAACTCAACATTTAAAAAATCAGGGGTGGATTCAAAATTCATTGCAAACATGGATGAAATAATAAAATGCATAGAAATAGATCCAAACAATGTAATTTATATCTTTGAGAGAACAATAAGAGTGCCTACCACCACATTATTCTGAGCTACTACATCAACTGCTGTGATAGAAAAAAATGACCTTGGTCCCTAGGCCATTGTTGAGGCTGATGGTGATACCCCTCCACTGACCTCAGATATGGACAATGTTTGGAATAGTTCCCTAGTTGTCCACACTTATAGCATTGGATATCAGGTTGGGCTTGCCCCATATTCCCCTTGTCGTTAATGTTTCGAAGTTGAGGCTTCAACTCACTATAAAAATTCCACATAATATGGACATCTCTTCAAAACTTGTAGAACATCTCACTTTTTAGTAGGAAGTTCCTAGAATGCCTCAACCAAAATTTATTATAGGTGGGAAGTTTCACTTTCTATCCTCCTCTTCCTTGATCTAATGTCCTCCCTAATCTTGGATCCATTGATCTTATATTATCATTGGATTTATGAGACCAGTTGGTCTCACCAAACATCATTTCAACTTTCATCTCACTCCGCACGATTTCCTCTTTGTTTCCATAGTCTCGGTTGGCTAGATTCATCTGCAGATGAGGTCTGAGTCCACCGAAGAATATATCAGCCTTACCATTTGCATCCATGACAATATTAGAGGTGTATAATCAAATCCTTTTTATGTTCATCCCATATGTTCCCATATATTCATTCTCGTTCTACTTCAGCTCGATAAACTCTTTCTCCATTAATGTTCTCAAATAACAAGTATAATAATTACTAAATAAGAACCCACTGAACTCTTCCGACTCCATAGCATCAACCTCAAATCATGGCCGTGTGTTCATAATCTATTCTCACCACTAATAAATTTCTCCATCTAGGCAGTAAACAATCATGATGATCTTCTCTTTCTCTGAATAGTGGAACATAGAAAGGATCTTCTCTATAGGGCTGATCCATTGTTCAAAAATCAATGGGTCGGTAGATCCAATGAAGAATGGTGTTTGTTGATGCATAAAGGAATCATTAAAATGTTGTTCTCTAAGTGATGATATCAGTCTATCATATTGATTCAAGTTATTTTCCATACATTTAATTAGTTGATTTGTCATTCTCATGAAAGATTTCATTTAGGCTTCCATCGGAGGGTCGTAAGCGGATTGTCCATTGCGGCAACCATTTACAAGGTTCCTCCAATCCCACACCATTTTATAAAATAATAAAAACATAGTTAGAATCTTATTTAATTTATGAATCTTTAAACTATAAAGTAATTTTTGTCTTAAATATTCATGATTAAACAATTCTATTTCTCTCTAAATCCTTTAAAATGATTCATAAAAAGACTGTGATTAACAAAAAATATATCTTGAGAGTGTAAAACCAAGAGTGTAGCAAGGATCATTGTCATGTACCAGGATACCCTAGGTCATGCCCGAAACTCCATGTCATATTTTTCACTCCTAGGTACATCTGTGCTAGAGCCACATAAACTTGATTGTTTATAGAAATTAATTTATTTTTTCCGGAAGCCACTTACGTAATATTTCACCAAAATACCAGGACGTTTTCCTATATTAAAATTTTCTTATAGAATTATTCCTAATGTTTTTTGTAGAGTAATTTCCATAAATAACAAAACTACCATTTTAACCAACTATGGAATCCCACCATTTTATTTCCCAACTTTTCAATACAATTTACAAACAGAGGATCTTTGATGTCCCATGTCTTAGAAATCTGATAAAAATAAACATGGAAACATTAAAAATTCTTCTAATAAACTAGTAAGGATCCATCAATGGTTCATCCTAAAATAAAATAACTGAATCACATAACCTGGAGACATACATTAAAGTAAAGTGTGAGAATAATTCCCAGTAAAGAAAGGTAGGGAATCAGTTTACTTGGGATATTAGTAAGAATAAGATGAAAACATAATGACGTGAGCAATGAAAGAAGTGGAATATCATAATAAAAATAAAATTAATCATAACACGAATATTTGTCTAAAATAATTAATATAATCATTCATGAACATATCACCAAGGTTCATCCCCAAAGTTTCATAAAAATTACCATGTTTATTCACCATGTTATCATCAAACTTGTCATCTCTGGTGATTACATTTTATCCCAATTTACTAAATCTCTATCAGGGAACACCATTAATATGTTGTTATTTTAATGTGATCCAAATAGACCATAATCAAACATTTCATAATAACCCAATGTGAATAATAGCAATGGGTTTCATATCACAATTGTGATGTTTAAAAAGTGATTAAAAAAGATAATTAACTCATTTATAACCCATGGAAAAGGAGTGAGGGTTATATGTATGTCAATTCCAGAATAAAATAAATAATTTTATGTCTTGATGAATACCATTTGAAATTGAGAAATATTTAGGTATTCACATAAAAAAGAATGAGAATTTATTAAGAAAAAAAATATATTTTGAGACTAATTTTCTGCACCATAATGACTAGATAACATGTTTTTAGAAAAAATTCAAAAAGAGAGGGGACAATGACTACCCATTTAGAAATAACTCATAATACAGTATTTGGATATAATAACATAGAAATAATATCATTGTATGGATATTTGAATGCAATACTACATGAAATGGATACTTGAAAAAATAGAAGATGTGATTTCTTGTAAGAAAATTTGGCATCCTAATGGCATCACATAAAAATTCAGAAAATTTGTTGATGAGAGAGGAAGGGGACTCTCATCCATTGGATATAAAGTGTGATGCAATATTTACATAGAAGAACATATTCCAAAATAATAATATGGAAATTATAATACATAACATAAAAGAATTTGTGACTTAAAAGAGGAGGGTGATAGGTTCCCATACCGTGAAGAGTGACTTCTAAGGCTCGAAGGCTGGGACCTTGGGGGGATTGAGGGAACCATTGGAGGATTAAATGAGAGGTAAAAGACCAGAGCATCATTAAAGAGGATTTTTAAATCAATGGAATGAACGAAAGGGTATGTATTTATAGAAAAATTGAGGGAATATTTTATTAATTTCCAAGTGAAATCTCGTTAGTGGTATTTGAAAGAACCATGGGGTTTCCCATGGTATTTTGCCATGGTATTGGCGACTTGTGACACCTCCTAAAATATTTTACTATTTACAAGTCTAATAGAATTATTACCTTATTTATGATGTCATTAATCACACTGAAACTCAAAACTGTATTTTTACTGTTCACTAAAAAACATAATATTTTATAAAAATCTCATATATTCACACTATCCTAATATTGATTAAGTGAATTAAAAAATGAACTCCAAATTATGAAAATAATTTTCTAATTAATAGATATTTAATTTTTATGTAAAATCACTATTAACCCAAAAAATACCAACAATTAACTAATAATTTTAGAAACAGTTATTTAGATATACTGTTATATCACTTCACCATTATGGATGCCTAAATTATATTTAAACATTCTCTAGTGATGTTACAATTCCATTGGTCACATTAGTATTCATAAGGGTAATATTACTATTCATACATTACAGTTTACAAAAAATTAATGATCTTATTAAACTATAAATTTATTACTGGTCAAAACTATAGTTACCCATTTTTTGAGAAACGTTTCACATTTTTAATTATTTAAATTAATCAAGAATATTTTAAAAATATCATTTTTTTTAAAAAACTTCAATAATAAGGAACTTCTATTATTTCATCTTATATTTATCCAGACATTTGAAATTAAAAAACATTACCATTATAAGAAATAAATATTTTATTTATAAAAAACAATTACACAAAGTAACTACCGTCTCGTTACATAGCCCCTTATAACACCTGCATAGGACATATGTGTAAGGTTTTATATGGTGATAAAATCATAGGTTTCTCAGACAACATTGCCTGAGTGGTGATTTCTATCAGCTTGAACATCCCCTATAGGTGACAGCATTCAAGCTTCACATGTTGGAGCTCAGCCTGGAAATGGTCTAGAGTAAAGCCTAGTGTTGCAACCTCCTTCCCAAACCCTGAAAGATGTGCTTTGTATGGCTTGAGTCAACTGGATGAGGCCATAAACTCTTATTTTTGTATTAATTAACCATGATCACTTGTATTTATAAACAATAATCATAACATTATATATTCTAATTGTCATAGAGACTAACATTCATGTAACAGTAAAAACCAATAGTTCTCCTTTTAATTATACTCACATAATTAATTAAAGGAAATTTTTTTGTTGAGTATAAAATAAATTAACACTCAAAATTATGAAACATGCATTATTCGAAAGTTCTGGTCATTAAAAACTCGATCTATGAGTCTGATGGCCATGAATAAGTCCATCTAAGATGTAATATTTGTTGGAAAAGGTCACGTAAGATAGATACAATCATTCTGGGAGAACACACTCCTGATTGAGAAAAGATCATGATACACAGATGAGGATCACTTCTAGGGCCTAGGCAGATACCACGACTCATCCAAATTCATTTTAAAATAAGAGGATCAATGTCGTGTGGGAAGAGTCATGTCGATATAGGACTATAACTAGGGTCTAGAATGGATAGATGATATCTCTTAGGGCCTCTTAGAGGGATACATGACTCTATCTCAAATTTTCATGATAAAGGGATCATACTCCGGTTGATGGAAACATTACCTGACCTTCAAGAGAATGTAAAAAAGGGGGTACAAACCCAAACAAAACATGTCCATAATGTGGTGTACAAAGGTTTCAAGCCATGTTCCATGATATACATGGTGTGTAGAAGGGAGAACATGCTGTGTCTTGTGACTTTGTGTAATGCCTGTGTATAACGTCCTGTGTCAGCAGGAACTTTCCATGTACAAAGGTAAGTACACAATGTATAGGACAGACCTCATGTGGTGTCCAAGTAATTGGGGTTCCCACCCAGTATGTGGTTGTGGGTCTAAACACATCTTCAACACATGCGTCATCCCGTGTAACTCATACACTGGGTGAACCATGTAACTAGCCTAGTCTAGTGCTATGGTGGATTACACAGCCGTTTACTCCACCTCGTGTACAAGTATTACCTAAGATACATGTTGAGTCACGCGTAAGAACCCAGACGCTATGTTATTTAGAGAGAAAATCATGTCGTCGCCTCAACCACCATAGATCCCTAGCCTAAACTTAGCCAGACCCACAAGACATGGTCTTCGAAATATACATTGTGTGTTCTCGAAATTTCCAAAATCGCAGGTTCTTCATAGGTGCAGCTCCAATGATGCCCATTCTTCAATCCGGCCACCTGATCATCGCGAAACCCTAATAATGAGATCTCCCTGACACCCCAAGTCTATTGCAGTGGGATTCAGACATTCGATCATACCTTAAAACATGAACCGAGTTACCCTCATGAAGAATGATCAAATAATGAGAACTCTCAAACCATGTCTATTCGTCCGACTCTATCACTGTCTCACCTCCAATGGGTCATCACGATGATGGATATCTATTTTTGGATCATTATACCGAGAAACAGGTTCAAAATGATTCCTCATTCAAATTCCTGCAAAGAACATGATGAACGTATGGAAGAGGGGGGAATAAAACAAAACAACAAAGGAGGAATGAACCTCCACCGTCGTTCGTCACAACATTAATACGCTCCCATTAGAAAGTGTGAAAGGTGAAAATTAAAACATTAACCATGAAAAATAAAATCCTAGTAGGAAACCCGATAAAGAAATTCCCTCCCACTAGAATGATGATTTGCGGGTCAACCATTTCGTGGGTTGATCCACATTCGTCATTTAATTAAAGAACGAGGAATAAACAATCTAAAACACAACCCTTACCTCAATAACGGGTAAATTGTGGATAAAGGAAACTGGCTTCCATCATCTTCAAGACCCTCCACCTTCATTGGCGTAACGATTAAAATTTTTGATCGATAACAATCATTGCTGATATGAATCTCCAAATCCTTATGATGTTCCCTCAATTTCTCCCCACATCTAACATTCAATTAACCCATTAAAAGAAAGGATGAAGCTTCAATGTTTTGTCACGCTGCAACATGAATGAGTCAACTTTGCTGTTTCTAAGTCATTAATGCATGGAATTAATTTTTGAAACAGCTGCCCCATCATTTCACTGTAGTGAATGTTTCTAAATAAAATAATATAATCTTTTTGAATTATTTTATTTTATTTTATTTTATTTTACTAAAAACATCTGAAAATTTTAAATTTTCCTTGACCTATTCCAGTTGAGGTCAGGCCTATTCATAGGTAATGTATTCATCCTAGATGCAATGGTGCCCTAATATTTTAAATATAGGAATCGATTTCGAAATAGCCACATCCACGCACACCAGCCTACTCACTTAACTTACAAAAGTTCAAACAACTATTATTGGAACACCAGGCCTCAGAATCGCATGCCGTTGAGACGTCTGGCCTCATAATAAATCCATATACTATTTAAAAATAATACATTGACAAATCTGAGAAATTACATTTTTATGATTTTTATATATAAGAAATAAATAAAAAATTTAATCTGGTTGAGGGAGAAAAAAAACGTTTGTTGATGAATTTTATCTCTTCATTGGGTATATTCTCTTGGATTCCACCAACAATTTTCTTGGGGAAAGAATATATAAAATTTAATATTCCTTGGATTAAATGTGGGAATTTTATTATTTATCATAGAAGGTATTGGCTAAAACAAATGATATTGAAGGTGTGTAGGGAGGGGGAGAGGGGGTGGCCTTTAACAAGGGATTCGACTGGCCCTTTTGGATTCTTTTTATGTAGTTAATTCCACCAATATTTTTCCATTTCATGTGGCTCTAATAATTGGTCTATCTCATTATTAGAATGTAAAATGTATTAATATGTCCATAAATGGGGTTTGGAAATGTTCTGAGTCATTTTTACTCCTTATATTCTAATTTTAATCACTACATAATCTGGTTTTTTAATAAATTTCTGCAGTGAATTTAAATTTTCTTCACTGGTTAATTTAGAAAAAAAAATAATTTCACGTTAATAAAAAAATGTTTTTCAGATTAAAAATTTGGAATTCAATTTTCCAAATTGAAATCCTAGAAATTTTTGAAATTAAATTGATGTTATTCCCACTCACATTTCATGAATTCTGGATTTTTATTTGAAAATGATCAAACATTAACAATTTATTTATACTGAAATTAAAAATAAAATTGATTCCAATGATCTAAATTGGATCAATATATTTATAATTGGAATCTTCTAGATTTTTAAAAAATTATAACAATCATTTAACAATTTGAATTTTTAAATGAATAGAATGTATTCATTTAAAATTTAGTATTCTTTATTATTTAGCTAGGGGTGAAAACTCTCAGAAAAATTCAAAAAATCAATCCGAAGAGAATTGTGATATTTTTATTTAAAAAAATATTAATATTTAATGGAATTTATTTTATGTTTTTGGAAATACATATTTACAATGTATGTGCATTATAAAAGGATAACAAAACTGTTGTTTAGGGCAATACAATTTTTACGCATGAAATGTGATTTATTATTATCTTTTTTCTATAAAAATTTTAAGATAAATTTTAAATATTTTATTGGAAATATAAAATATAAACTTCATAAATTTTATTAACCCAATATAAGATTGTTAATTTACTGATATAAAAAACACATGTCCCAATAGAATTGGTTTTTTAGAAAAAAATTTCTTATTATTTTAAAAAAGGTTTTATTTTAGTTTCCAATTAATTGGTTATAAAGAATTATATTAACAAGAAAAAAAAATTCCATAATTATTTATTACTTTTAATATATTTCATTATATGTTATAGTTTATATCTATTATATTAAATAATAATATCCAAGGTATATTATATTTTGGTAAAACTAGTCTTTAATGTAGTACAATATATCTAATGAACTCGTTATGGGGTGTAACACAAACCAAAAATTAGTTGTGTGTGACACAATATTATATCAGTGTTTTGTGAAGCATATTATTAATATTTTTTTAAATATAAAGATAACCAATCATGTCTAAATGTGTAATAAAACCAATTACTGAAAATTAATTTGTTAGAAAAAAAATTCATTAAAAATAAAAGTGATACATTACAACCACATTTAAATGTTTCATGCCCTAAAATTTGGTATGGTTCCTCAAATGTTTAATACATAACATTATTTTAATAAAATTCTCATCCTCACAATTATTTATAAAAAATACTTTTAAAAGTGAAATTTGGAAAAAGAACGGTTACACAAAGTAACACATAGTTGGGATTCCACGTATTAAATTATATGTGGAAATTGAAAACAATGAAAAAAAGGGGAAACTAGAACCCAAATACTGATGGATACTGATAGTGAACATGGTCATAATAAATTTAACGATCACAAATCCATAAGCCATTGATTCTTGAAAAAGGTTGCTGATATGATAAAAAATGATGATAATAGCACAATATTTTATTTTAAGACCCTTTTCTAAAGATGAATAATTTTAATACACTTACATGATTTCACTCAATTTCCTATGAATAATATCACCCTTTTTTGTGCCTTGATAAATGATTACTTCATCTCTTACTCTCAAAATATATGTTTATTTTTTTATTCTTTAATAGGAAATAGATAATATGATACATAATAAAATAATAATTCATTATATAAATAACTGCTTAAATTTTTAACACTATTTTTCCAATATTAATGAATCATTTTATGGCCAGTTAATCTCTAATGCATCATCCAATGATTCATGTTAAAAAAATCCATAAATTTTTATCCTAATCAGCCATCAAAAATATTAAAATTCATGCTTTATAAAGAATTTTATGTAAATCAGCAAAATATTAATCCACTATATATCCTAATATTTCTAATGATTGTCACATTCCACACATGTGAACACCTTCATCACATACATGGTAATTACCTAAATCATCATAAAAATTTATTGAAGGCACACATGCTTTATCATTCCTTATACAAGAAATGTTTATTGTGATATATTCCATAAATACAAAAATATTTTATAATACATCAATGATAACCTAAACTAGTTTCTTGATAAATTATTAAACTATTCCTAGGTAAAAAATTGTATCTGATTTAAATAATCCATATATATCAACTGTTTATCAACATGAAACACCATTTTTCATCAATATGAAAAAATTAAGGGTTATCTTCACTTAATCATAATATAAAATTTCTGTTGAATCACAATTCATGTTCAAAATTATCTGTTTAAATACTCTTTCAAACCCTTAATAAAAATCATATTTTTAATAATCCATATTTCATAATTCTTGAATTCAAAAATATAGACATATAAATTATTCCACCTCATCAGTAAGAAATTAATTAGTATTGTCTATCATATCCTTTATTTAATATTATATATTATATATCATTCTTAGAATCTTTATTGTCAACATTATAACTATTAATCATACAACCATTCATATTCTCTTTAGGATCTTTCCCCCTAGGATATCGATTAACATAATTCTGAAACTCAATACAATTTATGTATTGAATTGTGGGAGGTTAATTAAATGTATGTTTATATTTATTCACATTATATTGGAATTAAAATAATCAACGACATTTCCTTAAACACATAAAACATTTTGTATCCCACTTAATAAAATTACATTCATGGTTATTTAGGTAGATTGTGAAAAAATGAAAGATCATCTTCTTCTCTTTATGGTTTTTATAAATTCCTATATATTTTATCTTTTTTTTCTTATCATATCCATGAGGTTGATGGGAAACTATAATAACTATTTTCCTATGAATAATAATAGGAAGGTACATAATGTAATATAATTTCTTGATCTCATCCTAATATATGGGGTCAATTTTATCATTCTGCCTCATACTAGTGATAAGGAAAAACCATTGAATCGCTTTATCTGCAAATTGATGGGCCACCAAAATAAGTTTTTCATACAATGAATAATTTAAAATGGAAAATATCTTTTCAATTATATATATGAATTTCTTAAGAACAAATTGGCCAGTTTTTTCCATAAAGGGAGGTAGTATCTTTCTTATGATGGAATCAAGAAAATATTGTCCTCTACATTGATTTTTTGGAAACTCACATTAAATCATAGATTTAAAATTTTTATTGGTCATTGAAATTATGTTTTTAATTACATCAACTATTAAATTATTTTCTTAATACGGAAATCACTACATTTCCCAACACATTCATTATAATCATGGTTACATCAGGTTCCATCAATTAAATAAGGTCAGAAAGCTTAATGTGTGAAATACAAATCATAATGTAAAATAACATAGCTTCATATATCATTTAGGAGGTATTAATCAGGAAACAATATTTTCAATATATGAAACCTTTGGTTTTTTTTGGTCATTCATAGTGAATGTATGTTTAAATAAATTATGATGGTTCATAAAGGGTTTATTAATTTCTGAATTATATCTTCTGGGAGTGTCAAAATAGGCTTGAAAAAGGTTCTATTGTCATGCACCCATTCCGGATTATGATATCCTCAATACAATATTTTTTGGGTTACTTATCATATGTGAAAATATTATAGAGAAACATCCACATATAGTATGTGACCAATTTTTATTTCATTTAAACAAATATCTCTATCCTTTTCCAAAATTCCTCAATATTTAATTATTCTTTAACTCAACCTTATAATTATAAAAAGAGGCATACCTAGACATATCATTAGAAATATAACTAAGGATCTACATAATGTTTTCTCGTCATAGTTTCCAATTGTTAATTAATCATATCCTTTGATACCAACAATAGTAAACCAGGTTTTAACATATTGTGAAATTAAATAATTATTACGGAATATTAATTAAATTAAAACACACCCCTGAGGACCATAATTGTTTAGTGATTTCTATATAATAATAAAAAATTCTAATCATGTTTATTTTCTTTAATTTTTCCAAAAATTATATTCCCATTAAGTACTCCTCATAAATATACCATACATAAAATAATTAATTGTGAATTCTTCAATAGAAATATATGAAAGAGTCATCTAAAATGCGTAGTAAGGCTAAAAAATAGAGATAAATAAGAATATCATGGAACTAAATGTATGAGAATATAATTATTATATTGATAAACATACCCTGAATATCAAATATCATAATCATGAGTCCCGAAATTTATATTGTATGTTCATAATACATGAATCATTTGATAATCAAATGACCTGATCCGTGAGAGTATAACATTATAATATTACCGAGTCTATTTGAATACAAATTATCTTATAACATTGTGAACTTGTATAAATAGAATCATGCCCACTCATTACATTATGAACATTAAATCAGACCCTTGTATGAACTTATGTACATGAAACTAGGTTGTAAGGACTATGATTTTCAATGTATTATTTTTGAATATTTTTGAGACCATTAACTATAAAGACATGTGATTATGAGGAAAAGAGTGATTTAAATAAACGGTTTTAATATATAAAATATATTTAATAACACATGCATTGTGTTTTTGTAAAAAATTGTAACAAATCTAGAGTGGGGGCCTAGATCAGAAATCTGAAGGCACCATTGATTTTGGAATGTGTTTTTTCCTTATGCACAATATACCATTTTCCTAACAATGTGATTGGGAACGATTTTCCCGGGAGAAAGTAAATAAAATATTTTTTATGTAGTGATATAATTTTTTATAAATACATAGTAATAGCTTCTGTCTCACGGTTTGATGGTAAACCCTAGAGGCATATAAACTGTTGGAAGAGAGTGTTCATGTAGAATGATGATGGATCAGGACTGGTTTAGGAATCGTTTTTCAAACGAGGTTTATGGATATCATCAACTTTTACAATGCAGAACTATTATTCATAAACGATCGATCAAAAATATAGGTAGGATGTTTTATTTGTTTCTTCCATCCCATTCATCAATCATAAAAAATTTAGATCAATTCCACATACAGAATTTATATGTACATCATTGATAGATTTAATTTGATGGTTTTTATTTTGTTTTATTCTTATTTGAATGACTATTTCTACAACCATGAATCATGGATGAATAAAGAAATTCTGAGGTTTGTTCCCCACATTTGGTGGGTTATTGATTTTTACCCCCTCCAATCATCACAAGTTCATAACAGAAAGTTTTTATGGCTAGTGATTCAAAAAATACCTAGTATTAGTACACTACATTAACAATCATAAGTGTAATAGAACAATACCATTGGTTCATTTAATGATAGATGGTGTATTTGAGGATTGAATAAGGTAAATGATGATCGTATGAAAATCATATGCATTTTTTGGTTCCCGTTCATTTTCATTTTGACATGCGATGGTGATATAACTCTCAATGGTGAAGTTTTTTAGTAGATTTAACCTCAAATCCCGATAATATAAAGTGAAATGGGTTGGAAGATCATTGATATGGGATTACCCAACGATATGGGTGGGATTTGTTACACATGGTATGATTCTGAGGAATACCCTGTGGGATCAAAAAAATCCTAACTTATAGGTCTTGTAACCCTATGATGCACTCTATGTGGGACCCCTAGATGTGGAGAGAGGATTTACGCTACAGTTAAATGTCACACTACATTTTAAATGGTTACACATAGTGTTACCCCTATATTCAATCTCACAGTGTTCTTTGGAATGTAAAAAATGGACATGAGTACATGGGACATACACGTAGTGTTGATAGACCTCCATACAAATTGTGTTTCACAAACACGCCATGTATGTTGAGTTTACATTTCATGTGGGGTTGCACCACATGGGATGCTCCGGGCTTAATAATGCACATTGTGCATACTGTATACACTTAATTTATTCCCATAAAGATATAATGGAAACCTTAAAATATTTAGTTCAGACCATTTTCAATTGATTGTATTTCCCATTTTTCTTGTCACTTGAATGTACATTGTGTAATTAAATAATTATCTTTGGATTGTCATCCCCTATAGGTTGAATCCCATATAGAGTCGGCAGAGTCCCTCTAGGATATCAGAGTGAGATCCTTTATCATCTTAATACCCTATTAGGGTTTTTGGGTTGGTATGATCTCCTTGATTAAGGATCTGATGTTTTATCTAGAAGGTTATATTGGTAAGGTTCACAGTTTCATTAGTGAACGACCCCCAACCGAGAAGTTTGTCACAGACTGAGTTCTTGGTGTCCCCCAATTTTTCTTAGCATAGAACATATTTTTATATCATGTACTAGTGATACTAGTGATATTTAATTAGTTTTTATCAATGGTATTGATATCATGGATGAGTTTTTTTGGTGATGGTATCGCTTTTGGAGAGGATTATCCTGGAATAGACATTACATATAGAAAAATCTTGTGGCTATAAGTTAGTTGTTATCACCTAGTGGTGTGGTGTCCTTCATAAGTATATTTTGATTTTTTTTTGTTTACATTAGTTTTTATATCCTTGAATTGAGATTACTATACTTGATGCTTCTTTTTTCTATTTTGATGGTGCCCTACTGGGTATTTTTATACTCACTCCACGTGTTCTTTCCCTACACATGTCATGCTTAATATAGACAATTGTCTCTTTGATGGTGTCCTTAGTGAATATAGTGTAGGTGGAGTGTATTTTGAGAAAGACACATGATGATGTTTTCCTAGAGTTAGTATTTGATCTTAGTCCTCGCCCTTGGAGCATGATGGGATCCTTATTGTTTTTTCATTGGCATGAATTAAGAATTATTTTTTCTTTTAGAATTTTACTATCATACTATATATGTGGGATTATAAATGTATTCATGTAGTTCATTAAATTTTCTTACATTTAATTGATTTATGGGCATGGATATGTATGGGTGTGTATAGGAAAACCAATAAAATGCCCCCAATTTGTGGGATATGCCTACCCGCTAAAGGTCGCCAACCCTTATCCATCAGAAGGCGGGCATGGGTTAGTCATTGGTCAGATCCCACTAGGTTAGGTCCTAATTGAGTGGTATTAGGGCAGTCATTTTTACCTTAGTATTAGATAATGTGATATTAGTTTGGGTAGAAATTGTTATGTGTTTTGAGTTTGGATTTTAGGCAAGGTACCCAAGTGTTGGTTCAACGGATAAAGTATCTATACAAAACCACTATTATCACCAAAAATTAGACTCAATACTTATAAATACTCATTTTTTGGAAAAAAATTATATACATGCATCGTATATGAATGGGTTATGGTATCCATTTACTTATTAGGTTAGCTCACCAAATATTATCTATGACTATTGTACATCTTATTTTATTTCAGGATTCCTCCATGAAAGAAGCAGTGCAGGATTCCACTATGTGATCATGAGGATGATCTACTGAGTGATGAGGCTTTACTATATGGAACATACTAGAGACAAAACATCAAGCTAGTTTACTAGATTTATCACCACATGTTTTGTGGAAACTACTGCTCACAGTGCTAGCAGAGGATGCACACTGGTTATTTGTGTTACAATAGTTTCAAAGGTATCAAACTCACAGGATCTATGTGATCTAGACCCCAAGGTGGATGAGGATAGGCTATAGGTTGTGACTCATGTTATATTCATTTCAAGGATTCCTATGGATCATATGGTGGTCCACATGGGGATTATTCTTTAGGGATAATATGTGAGATGGTTAATCTTAGTTACATAACCAAATGATGTGATAAATATCTCCAAATAAAACTTATTGTGTCTATTTACGGAATAGTTTTACACATCCATGTTGTGATTATTGCACATATTTGAGGAGCTATATCTGTAGTAGGATTATTTTTCCATGGTAGTGTACTCTGGGAAATATAATAATCTCTCATGATACTAAGAGGATATGGTTCAAGATAAATTTTTCATAGCCCAATCCTTTAAACAAGTATTATGTTTGGACATCAAGTATTCCATGTTATCCCATTTAATTCCCACAATTGCTATGTTTCACTATTGGGCCATGGTGGAGAGATAATCCTAGTAGAGTAGAAATGGATATTGGGTACTAGTAGTGGTTATGCATGAGCTAAGAGCTTGGTAGTAGTAGTCGATGGATGTCAAAGGATTACAAGAATGTCATATGCTTCATTACACAATCCTAGGACACAATGTAAACAGTGTAGAGATCTTGGAATGGCTTGAATCAACTAGGGAGACGATCTGTATCCCTTATAATTGTTGGGTACATCTGTCTTGGGATTATCTGACATGTTGTATAGATGTTTGAGAGATTATTGAGGGACCACTGTTATAGATCTATAGTTCTGACTATGACGATCACCAGGGTGGTACACATTGAAGTGTGGAAATTAGAGTTAGAGGTGGTGGTCAGATGTTTGAAATATTATCACCACCATGTACAGCTGGTCCATGAAAAGATTACGGATCTAGAGTCAAATGAGGAGGGCGATTATAGGCTATATATCCCTATGACCATAAGGATTCTAGGATGATACAAGTAATTATCTATTCCTATTCCACTTTAGTTACAATTTTTTTTGACATAGTTGCGGGTAATTCCTTCATTTATAGTTTTCTAGTTCAGGAAATAGAGATTCCGGTTGAGCCATTATCTCAATCATTTCTATTGGATACTCTAATAGGAATTGACTTAGTGATTGCAAACATGTCAGGACTGTTCAGTCAAATTCATGGAGGTGAGAATTTTTTTAAGGGATCTCCTTGAAGCAACTACGAATCCTTATGATGTCATATTTTCTATGGACTTTATATCAATATTACATTTATATATTGATAGTTTTAGGTATAATATATTGTATTTCTGCACTGATGGGATGATGTTTTCATTTCTAGGTGAAATGGAAAACATTGAAAATTAAGATGGAGTTAGTCATAGGAGAGTACATCTAATTATTCCCAAGTTGGATAGAATTATTCTTAGAGTTGTTGATGTTATGGACAACAAGTTTCCTATGGTGGTGGTGGAGTAGGCAAATGTATTTCCAAAAGATGTACTAGGTTTTCAATCACCACAACGAGAGTATATATATATATTTTACAAAAACATGGGGACAACCTTGATATTTTTTCAAACATATCAAATGGATCCTTTAGATATTTCCGATATGAGGGTGTAGTAAGAGGACTTGAATGATAATGGATTTGTGAGAAGAAATGTTTCTGCTCAAGTAATAGTATTTTATTCTCTAATATGGGTGATGGGAGATTGAGGTAATCAGAGGAATATCAGTGTGGGTTCCAGTCTTTTAGGATGAATATGTATCCGCTACCAAGGACTGCTGATCTCATTGATTAGTTGAGGGGGGTGAGATGGTTCTTGAATATTGACATCAGATCTAGATATCTGTAGCAGCAAGAATGGGATAAGGATATGTCGAAAATGAAATTCAGTTGTATCCTGACCATTATCAGTATATGGGTATATAATTTAGCATGAAAGACCCCCTATTAGTGTTCATGGGACCAAGGACTCAGATTATTTATCCTTTAGTAGATTGGTTCATGGTGGTATTTATCAATGAAATCATAGGGTATTTGATATCTTAGGAGGACCACATGAGAAACATGAGGATTTACCGATACACACTATTATATAAATAGAATTATGGGATTCTCTCGAAGTGTTTCTTTTGTATTCACAAGTTGAAATTCCTGGTACATGTCATCTTAGAGTCATGGGTTGGTGTAGTCACAATGATGGTCGAGGTACTTCTCACTATGGTTTTACCAAATATTTTTATCCAGGAGAGGAGTTTCCATGGGTAGTAAGTTTATTATCAGTGTCTTATACAGATTTTCACTATAGAGTAAGAACCAATGAAATATTTTAATAAAAAAGGGAAGAACTATGTGTGGAAATAAGTGTGTCAATATTGATTTTAAATGATAAGAAAGTGGTTGATGATAACTATATTCTATATATTTCCATTGGAGGGTGTCAAATATAGTTTTTTCTGTGATGAATATGGGATCATGTGTGGTTGTTTTATGTTTTACAGGAAAGTGTTTTTTGCTTATGGTTCACATTATTTGAGACCACATGAGCATAATTAAGTAGCCCATGATGTTGAGATAGTAGCGGTAGTCATTACACTGAAGAAGTAGAGACACTACATGATGGGTGAGTGGTTTATCATCCATTATAGACAAAGGATTATTATGTATATCTTCTCATATAAGGATATTAACTTGATATAGATTAAATGGAATGATTTACTGTAGGAAATTAACATAGATATTTTGTATAATCATGAGAAGGGGATCATTGTGGAAGACTATCTCAGCTGGGGTTATTGTTCACAAATGCTAGATGAGGATTCAGTGTAATTTTCCATTTTTGAGTTGTTCATAGGGAAAAAATATGGTTCTTCATACATTCATATGATGGTTATTACCCCTACAACTTTTACAATGTGTCAAGGTTTCTCAATAAGGATATACCAAATATGAGAACATATGTAGTTTTATATTCGTATAAAATACTCCCAATGGTTTTTATAAAGGTTGGGATAATGATATCCTTTTAATAAGATGGATTATGTAATATTTTACATAACAAGTGGAGGTTATGTTGGAGTATTATCCACCCCCTTTGATGGTACATCCATCTATGTAAAAGATATACAAGGTCCTCTAACATAAATTTTTTGGGCCATGAATTAAGTTAGGAGTTGAAGAGTTTTCTTCTAGAGGCCTATCATGTAATAATGTGAATGATGTTTAATAGGATTCAGTGATATTATCTCAAAACATGATGAGGAAGAGTGTATGTGGGGTGAAATATCAATGGAATTCATGATGTGGTTACTGCATACTTTAGGGGACACGATACCATCAAGGTGATTGTAGACTGAGTGACCAAATTCTCCTTGTTTCTAGCCATTCAAGGGAATATTTTATTGGATATATTGGGATGGATATATTTTAATGATATTTTTTGAATCCATTAGGTTCCATCACCAATATTTTTAGACCCATATTCTCTCTTTATGTCATAATCATTATGAGGATTGAAGGAGGCCATTGGAAATCTGTTACACTTGAGCATATAATTTAACCCCCAGAATGTTTTCTAGACTAAGTTGTCAGTTTTGGGATTGGATGACATTTAATGGGATTTCATGTTAGATTTTTTCATTATTGAGAGGAACATCTAACATTGCTGGAGTTTTCATGAAACATCATCTTCTATTCCATCATTGGTATGGAATAAATCGATGATTTTATATGAGAGACCCTATAGCTAACCATTTTTTGTACTAATCATGGTGATTCAACACTAATGGTCCCAAAGTTGGTTTGAGCTAACATAAAGGAGAAGATCATCCAGGAGTGGATGAGGACATCATAGATCCATTCAAATTATTTATCAGGATAAAAATGGAGAACTCTAGGGTTGAAGGAAGGATACCATGTGTTATCGAGTTTCCCACCCCAATGTGGAATGAAAATATTTGTACATGGTTGAATTTAATATCTATGATTCAATGTCCATTTCTAGATACTATGTAGATTTGGATAGGTGACGTACCACTTAGCTCTACTACTGTTGTTGGTCTTGGTACATGACGTCTTCCATGAGTTTAAATTGAGGATATAAATGATTGAATTCAGGAATGTTATAGACTATGGTGATGTAGAAAATGAGGATGGAGATACCTTTACTATGTACCGTATATACATAGAGGATTATTTGGTGAGGATACTTAGTGGGTGTTCATTTCCCCTAGTGTGTTTCTATTGGAAGCATGGGAAACATTAAGAGAAAATCGAGGACTAGAATTCTTGGATTATTTCATGATAAACACATATGTTTTTGGTATATTTTTTAAATTTTGAGAAAAATCACTATGTTGGGGTGAATTTATTAAAATGTTTTTTCCATTTGTTGTTTTTTATGTAATATGGAATATTTTTGAGACCAGGCATTGAGACGGTGTGTTATTCTAAGGCTAGGTGTGACTGAAATAAATGGTTTGAAATATAATAAATAAATTAAATATCAAAATCATGATATTTCCCATAAAATGGAATAACCCCTGAATGGTGGCCTAGATCATAAATTTGAGGGCTCCATTGATTTCAGAATGTGGTTTTTTCAATAGGTATGAGATAATCTTTGTTTGTGAGAGGGGTTTGTGAATAAGTTATCATGGTAGAAAATAAATAAATAAATAAATTGTTATTTTAATTTTTTAATTAAAATAATTACAACTTTATATATACATGGTTATATAGTTTTATTAGGGCTGTAATATAGAACATGGATACCTATAGACCATTATAGGATATAATTAATGGTTAATGGTGATGGATCAAGACTAAATAGTGGATCATTATCCGAATTAAGTTCATGTAACACATAAATGACTTCAATGTGATACCATTTATAGTTAATAATCAATCCAAATCCAAGGTAGGATAAAAAATTGGTGTTTTAAATCCCATTCATTAATCCGAGATTAATGTGGATCAATTCCACGAACAAAATTGACACGCACATCATCATCAGATTTAAATTGATTTACTTTTATTTGTTATAGGTGTTTAATTACTGTTTAATTTATAATTCAATTACAATGAATTTAATCGGACTTATAGAATCTTGAGTATTTTTCCTCATGTTTGGTGGATTGTGGATTTCTCTCACCCCCATTCATGACCTATTTATTGTATTAAATTTCATCGTCATGGGGTTTGGTGTAATACCATTTTTTCAACATTGCACAACCACTATTAAGAACAATAGATCAATAATATGGAATAGGTTAATAAAGAATTGTTTAGTTGATGTGTGATGATAGGAATGAATAATATGAAGCTGATTGGATTGATTTTTGGTTCTCATTATACCCATTTTTAAAGTGCATTGGAGAAAAGTTTCTCAGATGTGATGATATTTGAGAAGATTTGAACAATGTTAATGGTGATAGATGATGGAAATGGTCATAGAACTCAAATAAAGTATTCCCTAGTGTGATGGGAAGCTATAAAAATATTTATTATTATATGTAGGATGATCTAATAGGATCTAGAAAATGTGAATTTTCGCGTTGGGTAAACCAACATTACACAACGTGTGGAACCCCTGCCTGAAACACATGTGTTTCTACTTGAGTTAAATTTCACACTTTGTGACAAGGTCACATGCCTTGTCACCCCTAAAAAATTTCTCAAAATATATTTCATATGGTGTATGGACACATCCATGAATAAATTTCCATGGATATGGAATGTACTAACACATAGACACGACCAGGTATACGCAAGTAGGTATACATGCATTATCAAAATTACATAGACACAACCCGGTAACATGGGTAGGATGTTATGAAACCTCTACTATCCATGTGATTTACTCATAATATATTTATATCGAGGTTTACATGTCATGTAGGTAAGCACAAAATAAGAAGATCAAGGTTGAGATATATAGGTTGTGTACTATATATACTCATCATGTACTCCCTTATAGTCATGTTAGACATGTTCATCAATTCATCTCAAATGACATTTAGTTGAATGGTTTTCCACTTCATCCTTTCTCTCAGGGGTATATTGTGTAATTACAACATTAAGTATTAATTGTGATACCATATTGATGATAAATACAAGATAGTGTTTGAATATTACCTTTGTGAGAAAAGAGTTAGATCCTCTATCACATATATACCATATGTTGGGTTTATATAGTTTGGGTGACCTCCTTGAACATGGAGTTGATTGTCCATATATAAGACCATATTAGTAGTGTCCATGGAATATTCATTCTATGATACCCTACATATTGTGTTGATCCATATTGGGTTTTTGGTTTCTCCCGAAGTTCTGGAAATGAACCCATATCTGAGTATCTAGGGCTTATGAGATCAGAGTGCTTTTATTGTCAAGCACTAATGATCTTGATCTCTTGGATCAGTGTCTCTGATGATGTAATGTATCATGTATTTGATTCACCTCGAATGAGCCTTGGTTCAAGAATATTCATGTAGCTGGTAGATGGCTATGACTTCCTAGTGGTGTGGCATCGTTCATGAGTATATCTAGGTGTTTTTTTGTATTACATTGGATATTATATCATTGTATTTAGTAGACTGTACTTCAGGATTCATGTTTATTTTTTAGGGAGTCCTACTGCATATTTTCATACTCACCCCTATATGGGGTATCCCTATACGTGTCATTCCTTATGAAAATGAGGTTCTTTTTTATAGTTTCCTAGGTAGACGTGGGGAAGGTGAAGGTTAACATGAGCTATAAATACTGAGGATCATTCATATAGTTTCTTTTTATCACGATCCTCTCCTTTGGAGTAGGTTTAACTCTTTACAATTATTTTCATGGATAATTTTTAGACCCTTTATCACATTCAGTACTTTACTATTGTTGTAAAACCACCCTTCCTCCACATTGGCATGAGGAGGAGGTGGAATGTTACTTGTCTTTATGTGACATCGGCAAGATACCAAAGCCTGGAAGTAAATGATGAAGGGATTCAAAACATGTGTGACATTATATTCAATTAAATAATAAACATCCATGAAAACACTCCATAAAAAATATACAACTATATAATTCCTAATATCTATGAAATACAAATGAAAATTTCATTTATCAAAATCAAACTACAACCACTTTTCACAATTTATGACCACAATATCAAAATAGATGGTGGATGAATATTAAAGTCAATGAATCCAATGACTACTCCTTGCATCAATCAGGCTCCATGCTCCATATCCAACATAACCCAAGTATCACAAAGTGTTGTTAAAGATTTGGGATACATTACCTTTTCACATTCCTTAATAAACATCCTCTGAAAAATAACCAATGTTCCAAAGTCAGGATGAGTACTAAAACTCTAAAGTTTTTCCAAAAATGTATTCCCTAAACCTGACATAAGGATAGAATGAGTTAGCATAACTATATAAAACTTTTTTTTCAAAATAATTTATAAAATATCTTATATAAAAACATAAAAAATTAAAATTAAATCAATTTATAATGAAAACATCCATTTCCATGAAAAACAACTAAATAATTTTCTAAAACCATATCATATGTTCAATTTTGGAAAAATACATTTTGTTCCCCAAAAATCACATTCAACCAATTATTCAACCATGAACCCCCTATATTATAGAGTGGTGAGTCATCCTTTCACTAATCCATCACTTAGTAAACCCCTTTGAATGGGGAACATCATGCCCATATCTGTCCCAACTTTTTGATGGTGGTACTTCACACCCGTATCCATCCAAATGAAAATAAAATCATGCTAGAAAAGAATTATAAATTCTTGTTTGTTCAAAAACATTTAAATAAATAAGATTTTAAATGAAAATAAATCTTCTCCAAGAAGAAATACCAACCAAAAATTTTAAAATAATTATTTTAAAATCATGTTTCCAAATACACATTCCAACCAAAACACCCCATTTTTAATTTCCCAAAATGAAGATCAATAGGGTTTTGAAATGTAATTATTATCAATTTCAAATCCAAATTCATGAAAAAGAATTATTTTCAAATAAATCCTTCATGTTCTTAAAAGTGGAGTTGAGTGTGAAGCTACCTACCTCGAGAAATTGGAGAAAATGTGAAACAACATGAGAAACACCAACAAATATGGGTTGAATCTCAATGAACCCACCTAAGATATATTCCCCTATCATAATCCAAGACAATTATAATAATATTTGGCTTTAATATAGTATATCAACCCACATCAAGTGTATATTTAATAAACTGATAGAGATATCAAATTCAATCTGAGAAAAATAAGCATGAATTACACAAAATTAAGGCTTATGACAAGAATCTGGCATCAAATCACAATGTGATTTCTTTGTATCACTTACAAATCAATGGTAGAAGCTTCCTCAACTATTTTAAAGATATAATATTGAGTTTTGGATACATATGAGGATAAATGAGGGAGTTAGAGACCAAAAAATGTAAGATTCATAGTTTGAGGATCTCATCCTTAACCCATGAACGATTAGTAAAATCGTGCATTAACCAAGCATAAGACCCTACCTGAAGGATGAATCTCACATGATTGGATTGAATAGTTTCCAAACCATCTTCCTACTATTCCAAATCACACTGTCTCAAGTTTAATGGTTTCTCCAAGGCTACTGAAGGGTTTGGAAAAACTATGCTCATCCCATGTTCCTTATATTTAGCCCCAACTCTCATCGTGCATGGTTTCTTATTGGTGTTTTACAGTTTTACAAAACCATAAACCAATAATTCATATTAAAAAATCCCTAAAAAATACTAAAAAATTTATCCAATCTATCTCAATATTCAATAATACTACTTACATACTTAAAAATCATAAACAAGGGTTACTTTCTTAAAAGCGAGGGTGCTACATTATCACAAAGACTGGTATCTACGTACTCAAAAGGTAGAAAACCAACATATTACTAGAAGATTTATGACCATTTACCTTTTATTTAATTATCCTTTTCCAAATTCTATTCCTGAATATAACCATGTTTTCAAAAAACTTATAGTTGTCTGATGCTTTTACAAGTAAGTAAATTCTATTGTATATCCACAATCTGCCATGGGATATGTACCATTAATGAATTTTCTATAGTTAAATATGATACCAATTCATAATAGGGTTTGGATCAGGTTTATTCTTCCTATACTAAGATACATAAAAATAATTATTAACCACAATAAACTATAGTGGAAACGAAAAATGATATTCCAACTCATAAAGTAGTTTGGTTCCTCTAAAAGGGATTATACATCCAAGATATGACATGAAATGATTCCAAAAATGATAATTTACAACCCTTTGAGAGATCATCAAGAACACATGATCACTAATCGTGAATGAAAACGGTCGTCAGTGATGATCTACATACAATTTATGATGACTCTAAGGCTTCCCCATCTGTTTCTGGATCAACATAATCTTATCCATTGTTTCATGGACAAGGAATATACAAAATACAAATTTATTATAAGGCCGAAACATTATGCATTACATAATATTGAGTAAAATCAAGGATTTACATAATGTATATCATCATCTTTAGAGATTTAAAGTATTAGTCCATATGCATTACATAACAACTTAGATATTATAAAGTAGAAAAGCCTACACCCTATCCATTTTGTCTTAAAACAAAAACTATTAAAAGAAACATTGTTTTGTTTCATGTTTAAACATCATAAAATTCTCTTGATCCCATCCATAACCCTATTCTCCTTTAAAATTATTTGAATTTTTTTTTGAAATATAGGATGAGTATACAAATCTATGCAAGGGATGAAAAATGAATGAAAAATTGTTAGTCTTGAGAAAAAAATTAAACCCTGAATACATTATCATAAAGTAAAACTTTTTACTTTTATGAAGTATTAAATACTCATCACTAAATATAAGGTCATTGCATACCCTTTTTGTAACCAAAATATTACTATAATGTCTATATAAGTCACACATAACATAAAAAAGGTAGCACATGACATAATCATAACTAAATGAAATAATCATAAGGTTGACCTCCAAAAATCATTCATACAAATGGAATAGCCATATGATTGACTTCCATATCTAATTCATTAGATAATATAATGTAACTATCTATCCTTGGTTTATCACTTAATCACCCATCTTCAGTTTATCACATAACCACCCATATTTTTCCAAGTATCATTACATAATCATGAAACATAAAAGATTTAAATTATCATTTCACTCAAAAAATTTCATTTCAAATCACAATAAATCTTATCAAGATATTTAAACAGTCCATCCATTTTCAAAACAAATCAAAAGATTCAATAAAAATACTTTGAATCAAAGTTTCCCATACCACTATGAAATAGTTTGATTAAATTAAAATTTTAAAACATTCATGTCCATATAAATAAATTCTTAAAACAAATTTTTAAAACATTTACATGAAATAGATAGTTCTATAAGAATAAATCATTAAAACATTAAAAATATATATTTGATAATGAATCCTTTTGCACTTGAGAAACACTTGAATAAAAATTATTATAGAATAAAATTAATAAAAAAATTAAAATATCAATATAATAAATTATTTCATGATATAACATGTCAAAATGGTTTTTATACACTTTATAGGATAATAATGCGCATAACATAAAAATCTACCTCAATGAAAGAAGATAGAGATGAAGTCCCGTACAAATATCATATCCTCAAATTAATTATAAATCAATGATATAATTATTTGTAAAATTTATAAATAAATAATATATATGTTTATATTATGTGTAAAACAATTATTTTTCATTCACACATATTCTTGAAAATACAAAACCAATGACATGGATATTTAACTCAATGAATGGAAATTGTGTTAATATTTCCCTTACATTGAGTAAGACTTATATTATTCATTATTTATATTCCTGAATAACAAAGTTAGGTTAATTTATACTTTTTTAATAAATTTTTCAATTTAATTATTAATTATATATTAATAATTTCCTTGTTATAGAAAATATTTAATTATTTGAGTTCATATTGGATGTTTTGTCGATGTTCGGTATATGAGCCAAAAATAAACTTGTAATGATTAAAAATTGTCTATGTGGTCAAAAGTAAATTATTTAGAGAATATAATTCATAATTTAATTATCATATATATCCATTATAAATTTATATTTAATAATAATTAATATTTGGATATAAGAAATGAAATGCACCATTCATGGAGACCATAGACCATTTGTACGCTTGAACACTAATTTTCATTAATTGTCAAATTAATGAAATGAAAAATAAATGTTACATTGGAATATTATAATTCCAGTATAATATTTATTTAACATATGTTATATAAGTTCATTAACTCTATCTTTTATGCATTCCTTTAATGGAATGAACCATTCATATCACTTATTGGGGGCAGTAAAACACACTTCATCAAATTAAGATCATTGTATTTACACATTATAGAAAGTATGAAGGTATGTTATAATAAAAATTGATGAAGCATATAGGCAGAATGAAAATAAAATATATCATATATAAAAAAAGTTCCATAATTATGGCCACCTTGAAAGGTGGTAGCATAAAATTGAACAATTATCATTTCTTGTCGTAGTAGTTTTCAGTGCATAGAAAAAGTTTGTTATATATCCATTAGAAAAAGGTTTGTGTAAGTTTATAAAAAACCATTAGTAAAAAAAAATCCTAGTATGTTAAAAATTCTATATTCTTATAAAATGATGAAATAAAAAAATGTTTGGGAGTTGGAGAAGGAAAAAATATAAATGAAAGGACCTTGAGAGAAGATGTTGCCTCAAAATGAGGTAACTCCATTTAATTTGAGGGAAAATCCTTTATTTAATTTTCTTGTTCTTATTTTAAGGATTGTAAGATTAAGGTATGGATATTATGATATTATTTGAGAATAATTTGGATGATACAAGGGGTTTGAGAAGTGTGTGTAAGTGGGGTAGAGGAGGTGGCCTTATATAAGAGGGGGAGGGGAACTTTAAGAAAGTATTGAAATATTATTTTATTATAAATTTATATTAGAATTATAATATATCTAATGTGATATAATTAAAGGATAATATGATTATGGATTTAATCCTCTCAAACAATAGGTTTTAGACATGTTTATGTTACAAATTTAACCATCTCTTATGGCTTTATCCCTTAATTAAATTAACTCTTACCATGTCTTCTTGTTTATTTACACAATATGGTTAACATAGTTACTATAAAATGACAACATAAACACTATTAGATTATAAATAATACTTTTAACATTATCTATAATTTGGAAAGATATTATAATTTTATGACTATTATATCATTTAATAAAAAAGTATTTTTATAAAAACACATTTATGTCAATTTTGACACCATTTCGTTATTGATTTTGGTTAAAGACCAAAATACATGATTAAATCAAAAACAAAATTTAATATAATAAAACATGTCATAATAATCCAAAAAATCTTGGAAGAAATAAAAATTGTCAAATTATATTTATTTAAATATTTATAATATCAATTATTTAATTATTTCCTTAACAAGGTAACCACTACCTCATCATTGTATCATAAATAAATTTATTTATTTAATGTTTAAAAATTATAAATAAAAAACCATGATGTATGAATTAATTTTCGATTTCTAATCACTATTTATATTCAAATATATTATTTATATAACCATATATTAGAATTTATTTTGTGAAAAGATACATGATTATGTTATATTTATATTTACTCTAAATTAATTATTATAACATGTCACCATCACATCCAAGTGGAACCCAAATGCCAAAAGTTTGGCCTATATATTTATTTGGGTCACCCATGAGTCATCTAGTAATATTAGGAAATGTGTTAGGGTATATTTATATTATTATAATATTGTTTTTACCCTTATTTACCAAATTTACCCATTAATTGTGGTAAATAAAAATATTAGTGTAGTTGCTATTTATAATGTTCAAAAATAAAAGTTACACATTTAAATACATTGTAACTTTTGATTCAAAATATGGAATATATTTTTCAAAATTCATATCATAGAAATTTTATTAATTAATTAAAAATTAATTCATGTTCTCAAAACCAGAAAGCATCTTTTTAATAAGTAAGAACTATCAAAATATTTACATGTATTTATATCAAATTTCAATGTGAAATTTCCTCCAAAGACCAAAATTGGATAAAATGAAAAAAATATTCCAGTTAAACTTTTAAACCAATTAAAAGGATAATTTATCAATATAAATAAATTGTACAAGAATATGGATTTGAATTAAAATAGAGTATTTTCACTATTCATTAAAATAGTAATTTTTTAAGAAAAATACCAAAATTTCATCCAAAGTAAAATTTTAAGTCCCAATTCCAACAAGGAAGATTATTTTTTCAAACTAAAAACAATAAATTTTAAAAACATTATTTAGAAAGGTTATTCCAAAAAAAGGATGTTAAACTACCTTTTAAAAATATTTGATTATTTTATGATTAAAATTAGATTTATTATTATTTTAAGCCTCTAAAAATTATTTGATAAATATAAAAACATTTTACAAACATGTGTAATTGTATATTAGTTAGTTATCTTTATTTCTTCCAATACAGTAAATGACCATTAACTACCTTTTAAAATAAAAATAAAAATATTGTATTGTTTTTTAATGTAACTCAGTGTTGCGTGCAACATATGATTTTGAAGAAACATGTTGTTGTGTGTCTAGTATGATATCATACAAAGCATACCATTTAACAAAAAAATTAATATCTTATTCATAAATATTAATAGATATGAAAATTTAGTATTCTATAATTACCAATGATGTTACATCCCTCCACCTTTTGGAAATTGTGTCCTCGCAAGTTTAAATTTGGGGTTGGTAACTAATGTTTCACTTTAAAAAATGAAATTATTGGAATCCCATGGAAAAAAAGTCAATAAAAAAAATATTAAAAGAAATAATTTAATGGAAAATTGTCACCTAAGATAACACATTATAGTATTCCATGTATGAAAACATGGATATGGAAGAAAAAATAACATTCTTTTTTTGATAGAGAGTGATAGAAAACATGATGTGAAGAATGTAAACAATAAAAAAACCATTAATTTTTGATTGGTTAAAAATTTATTGAATTATTTTTAGTTAATGTAAACAGATTATATTTTTGTTTTACGATCATTTTCAAAATATTGTGTAATTATTTTACAACTTAGAATAAGAACGTGAGAAAATATACATACTTGAAATGTAGAGTTACATCCATAAAAAAAATTCCACCAAAAAATTATATTTTCCCCAAATTGATGAGTATTCATGATGAATTGTTCACAAATGAAGCCCTAGAATAAACTTATAGAAATTGACATAATCCAAAAAAATGAACTATATATTTTCCATATCTTTAAAAATTAACCAAAACTGAAATGGTTGGTACAAGATCAGATAATAATCCAAAAGAAATAAACCTTTACAAGGAGAAGGACTACTTTTTATCTCCATAATTCAATAGTAATACCTATGTTTTATAGAGACCATTCAAAAAATAAATATCCTTAAAATTTGTTAAAATAATCTAATATAATAATTAAATGAAAAATTTCAGAGAGATTTTTTCACATACTCTTCCATGAAAAATTCCAACATTTATCTCAAAATAATATCAACCACTCGAAATATATTATACAAAAAATTAATTAACACAATCACATATTATCCAAGATAGGTTCATCACTCCCATAAATAACCTAAGTACAATAATTCCACAATTGAAATCATATAATACTCCGATATACAATTCAACTATAACTCCATTAAAATCAGATAGTGTTCTATTACTGTAATAATATAATGTTGCCAAAATAGTGAACATCTTCCAAAATAACCTTAATCTCTTAATCTACGAAGATTTATTCCGAAACCAAGGATATATATTTAATAAAATGTAAATTCCCATAATCAAATTCATATTATTTAATAAAATATTATAACTAAAAATGGATTACTAACCAAGGAACTCACGTATGCTAGTGGTATGCGATAAAGCCTTGTCAAAATACAGTTAGGGGTTCAATCCCACCACCTTTTCTGACGCGATGGTTTTCTACCCTTCATGTGGGTTGATCTTTTTCTAAAACTATGTATTTCATGTATAATTCCCAAAATGAGTTAAAATCTTCAATAATAACCATAACATATATTAATATCAAGGTTTATCTCATGTCCTTCACTTTGAATCCCAAAATTTTATATACCATAATTACCTCAAAATAAAAAAATTATATAATGTTTAAAAAATAATTTTATTATTATGTCAACATAGGAAAAGATAATTCTTAATTGAATAACATTACCATATAACAAACATCCAGGTTACACATACTCGAAAAAAGTATTCGAATGTAATATCATCATCAAAATATCTTTAAGACCATTAAGCACATCATCGTCCTACAATATACCATAACTCTATATATGTAGATTTCTTAATTATTATTTGTTCTCCATAATCCATTAACATTGAATTTCATCCTTGTTTCATAATACATCATTCTTTTAGATCAAATTTCCTCATTATTTATAAATATCAATACAAATATGCTTTATTATTTATGGATAAGAAAATAAATCATTCACTGAATCCAGATATCATGATCTTCATGGTGTCCCTTTCTATTTCGATAGGGCGTCCTACTTTTAAAAATTAAATGTTCACTAGAATTCAGTAATTTCAATTTTTTATAGTTTTATACTAATTTATATCTTGATATCTTAAGAAAAATAAACCATGAACCATAAAATTTTATTATAAATGGGTAGGTGATGGATAAAAAAACAATTTCGTATAGGTGATTGGAATACAAAATAAGTTGTCAAAATCATTCCAATATGTCTTTTCCATAAAAGCTATTATAAAATTGTTAGGGAGGGATAAGAAGGTTTTTAAAGATATATGTACTTCTCTATTAACAATTGATCCTTAATATGTGGAAAATAATCATCACTTAAACATGAAATGAATTATTAAAATAAGAATCCAATATATGTTAAAGATAAAATAAACACTTCTATAAAACTCTATTTTCTGAACCTTTTTATATCTCCATTGTTATGGTTTTTACCCTACAAAAATAATTGAACATAACCCTCCAAATTTTTCCATATGATAATAACCCTATTGGTTTTATGGGATCTTTAACCTACAACCAGATAACATCCTAACCACTATAGTTATCTAAACTAACCTCTGATACTATCTATAAGGACCCATAATTAAACATTACATAATCATGAGTTACATAATGAATCAATATATAGATATTTATATGTTTATATATTTAGATAATTAGGCCACAACTATTAAAAAACATCTCAAAAATTGCAAATTAGAGAAGTCAAATCGCTCTCTAATTTTCTCATAAAACAATACTATTCAATGAAACATAGTTTCTTTTCTTGCTTAAACATCATAACATTTCATTGATCCCATCACTGAATTTACTCTCCTTTAAAATCCATTTAAAAATAATTTAATAATTGCGATGATTATAACAATCTCATTAAAGGATTTACAAAGAAGGGAAAACTGCTTTCCTTGTAAAAACATGTAAACCATCAATACATTATCATAACATAAAACGTTTTACCTTTAAGAAGTAGAAAATACTCATCACTAAATATATACTCATTTATTACCCTGTATTTAACCCAAATATTACCATAAAACCCACTGAAATCACATATAACATATAAGAGTTAACATGGGACATAATCATACATAAATGGAATAACCATACAGTCAACATCCACAAATCATTCTTACAAATGGAATTGCCATAAGACCATCTTCTACACCCAATGAATTAGAGGTTATAACATAACCAACAGTCCTTGGTTTATCATGAAACCATCCATAGTTGGTTTATCACATAACAACCCATATTTTTTCATGTACCATTGTATAAACATGACACATAAAGATTTCAATTATCATTTCAGTTATAAAATTTCATATCCAATCACAAGAAATTATTTCAAGATATTGAAATAGTCAATAAATTTTCTAAACCTGTTTAAACGATTAAATAATGTGACTTATGAATAAAATTTTCCCATACCACTTTGAAAATTATGAAATAAATCATCATTTTAAAACATTAATGTATATATACATAAATTCTTAAAACCCATTTATGAAACATGGACATAAAATATATGGTTTTAGAAGAATAAATCATTAAAACATTACAAATGTTGTTTTTTTAAAGAGTACTTTCCCACTTCAAAAACAAATAAATAAAAATCATTAATGAATAACATTGATAGAGATATTAAATATAATGATAATATATTTTTTCATGATATAACATATCCAAATGGTTTTATATACACCATATATGATAATAATGGTGTATTCCATCAAAATATTCCTCAATGAAAGATGATTGAGTTGATGTCCCTTAAAAATATGATATCGTCATATTAAAGATAAATCAGTGAAATAATTATGTGTGAAAATAAAATATACACCCAATATTGGTGTATATTAAATATAAAAAAACCACAAATCTTTAAAATATAATCTCGAAAAAAAATAAAACTAATGGCATGGATATTTAACTCAATAAATAGAAATTGAGTTTAGATTTCCCTTACCTTGAGACTGAATTGTATCATTACTTATTTATATTACTGAATTATAAACATAGGTTAATTTATACATGATTCATAACCCTTTTCATGTTTATTATTCATTTTATAATTAAAACTTATTACAATGTTATAGAAATTAGTTAATTATTTGTGTTCATATTGGACATTTTGTCGATGTTCAGCACATGAATCAGAAATGAACATTTTATGATTAATAATTTTCTATGCGGTCAAAATTCGATTATCTAAAAAATATTATTAATTATTTAAATATCATATATATCTAGTATATATATTTTTATAACAGTCCATGATATTTGGATATAATAAATCAAATGCACCGTTCATGGAGATGGTAAGCTGTATGTACACATGAACACTAATTATATTCCATAGTCATATAAAAAGAATGTAAAGTTAATGATAATTAGTTATATTATAAATAAATTATAATATATATTTTATATATGTTATATATGTTCATTAACTCCATTATTTATTAATTACATTTATGTAATAAATGAGTCGAAACACATTGAAGGGATGGTAGTCCACACATCCTCAAATTAAATTAACGTATTTACAAATTATAGAAAGCATAAAGATATGTTATAATATAAATTACATAATAATAAAGGAAATATAAATATAATATATATCATATTTAAATAAATTTCAATCATAATGTCCACTATAAGATGTGGTAGGATAAAATTAAACAATCATCATTTTTTGAGGTAGTAGTTTGCCGTACATAGAAATAGTAGTTTAATATCCATTAGATGGAGGTATTTGTAAATTTAGGTAAAACAATTAACTAAAAATATCCTAGTATATTTAGGAAACTTTTTTTATAAAATTATTGAATAAAAATAGTTTAGGTGGTTGGAGAAGGGAAAAAATAAATGTATGGAGTTTGAGAGAATAAATTACCTTTAAATCTGGAAACTCCATTTTATTTGAGCCTAAATTCTTTCATGAATTTCCTTATTCCTAAGGTAAAGATTCTAGATTGGTTGTGTGATTTTTGGAATATTATTTGAGAAAATGTTGTACGTTCCAAGGGGCTTGAGAGATGTGAGAAAGTGGGTAGAGGTGGTGGCCTTTCAATAGGGGGAGGAGGGGCACTTTAGGAAAGACTGAAATATTATTTTATTATAAATTGATTTCAGAATCAAAATAACTCAAAAGTGAAGTATTTATTTGATATACTAAGGTTATGTTGAAATCTAATCTACCAATAGGCTTTAGATTTGTTTTGGTAAAAAATTTATCCTTATATTTTGGCTTACACCCTTAGTTAAATAAATTAACTCTTACCATGTCTTCTTGTATTTTTACCCAATATGGTTAATATAGTTATAAAAAAATTAAAATAGAAACTAAAATGGATAATTAATGAAATTTTTATCCTTATATAAGTATGTTGGTTGAATATTATATTGTTAAGACTATTATGTCATTGAATAAAACAATATATGTTTTACCACTCAGTTTTTTATATATTTACACTATTTAGTAATTGATTTTTAATAAACTCATAAAATATGATTAATTCGAAAAATGAACATTAAATCAAATATAACATGTCATAATCATCCATAAAATTCGTTTATGAAATCAAAATTATCAAATTACTTTTATTTTAATATTTATTATATCATTGATTTTAATATTTCATTAATAATATAATCACTGCATCATCATTGTGTCATAAATAAATTCATTTATCTAATGTATAAAAATTATAAATAAAATATAATGATTTATGAAATTTATTTATCTTTCTAATGATTACTCATTGTCAAATAAAACAGTTAGATGACCCTATATTATGTTTTTTTGTAAATATATACATTTTTATTTTATATTTATCTATACATTAAATTAATTACTATAACATGCCATTATCAAACCCAAGTGACTCCTGAAAACCATAAGTTAGGCCTAAGGAATTTTTGGTCTCCCATTAGTCATAAAATAAAATTATCACATGTGTTAGGGAAGTTTTATATTATTATAATATTATTTTTACCCTTATTTACTAAATTTACCCTTTAACCGTGGTAAATAAAAAAAATTACTGGAGTCTCTATTCATAATATCTCAAATTAAAAGGAACATATTTACATAATTTGGATCTTCTGATAAAAAATATGAAGTCAAATTTCCAAACTCAAAACACATATGTTGGATTAATTAATTAAAAATTATTTTCCATTGTCAAAATCAGAAAGCAGGTTATTAATAAATAAAAACTATCAAAAGATTGACATGTATTTATATTAAATTTCAAGGTGAAATTATATATAATGACCATAATTGGACTAAATGATAAAAACATGGTCCAGTTACACTTTAAATCCAATTAATAGGGTAACATAACTATATAAATAATTTGGATGAAAATATGGTTTTGAATTAAAATGTAGTATTTTCACTTTTCAGTAAAATATTAATTTTATCAGAAAATACCAAAATTTCAACCAATGTAAATTTTTATGTCCCAATTCAGAAGAATAAGTTTATTTTATAGTTTATAACATATATAATTATCAAAATATATATTAAAAAAGGGTTCACTATCTAATGTTTGTAAAACTACCTTTCAAAAATATTAGAGTATATTATGTCAAAAATTTGATTTATTATCATTTTAAGCCATTATATTTTGTTGGACAAATGTAAAATCATTTAAAAAACTTGTGAAATCATATTGAAGTTATTTCTATTCAATCCCACTAATAAAATGGCTAGGTGTTATGTACCATTTTAAATAATAATAATATTCTAGTATTATTTTGCGGTATAATTCACTATTGTATACAACATAAGATTTCGGTGAAACCCATTGTTGCGTGTCGAGTATGCTATAGAAAAAAAATACCCATAAACATAATTTTAATATCTTATTCAAAAATATTTGTATAGATGAATAGGTCTTATTATGTAATTTCTTAGGATGTTACATCATTCTTCCCTTTGGGAAATTGCGTCCTCACAATTTTAAATTTGGGCTAAGTAACAAAAGTTTCACTTTTCAAAATGAAATAATTAATATCCCACATAAAAAAGGGTCAATAAAACTTTTAAATTAATATAATTGTAGTGAAGTATGAAGGAAACCTATGATAACAAATTCTAGTATACTAGGTAGAAAAACATGAATATGAAAGTAACTAACTATCATTTTCTGGTGGAGAGTGATAGAAAACATGATCTGGAGAAAGTTAGCAATCACAAAACCATAAATTAGTGATTGGTGAAAACATGATTGATTTCATTGCAGGTAAAGTTAATGGATAATTTTTTGATTTTATGATCATTTTTTCAATGTTGTACAATTATTTTACAATATATAATACGAATATAAGAAAATATAGATACTTGGAAAGTATATTTTCATCCATTAATCAAATTCCACCTGAAAATCCCCTTTTTTTAAAGGATGTGTATTTTATATTACATAGTCACACATGAAGCACTAGAATCAACTTTTATAAAATCACATAATCCAAAAAATAAAAACAATATGTTTCACCCATCATTAGACATTAGCCAAAACCAAAATGGTTGTTACTAGATCAGATAATTGTCCAAAAAACAATAATCATTTATAAGAAGAATGACTAATTTTAATATCCAAAATTCAACAGTAATACTCTAGTTCTACATAGACCATTCAATAAATAAATATCCATATAATTACTTAAAATAATATAAACAATTATTGAAATTGAAAATTCCGAATTATTTGATCACATAGTCTTGTAGGATATATTTTAACATTTATCTCCAAATAACATCAAACACTCATAATGAATTATACCAAAAATTAATTAACACAATCGCATATTCTCTTAGATAGGTTAATAATTTTAATATACTATAGAATTCCCATAATTCAACAATTAAAATCATAGATTCTTCCAAAATATAACTCAAAAATTACTTTATTAAAATCCTATTGTGTTCTATTACCTTAGTATTATAATGTTCACACAATAATGAATGTCTTCCAGAATAACATTTATCAATTAATACCCATATCATTTTCCAATACCAAAGATATCCATTTCATAAATCATATGATCCCATTTTTAACTTCATCCTATTAAATAAACAATTTTAACTAAAAAATAAAATTTCATAACAACCCTGGACTTCACATTGGCTAGTGGTAGGCCATAAACCCTTATCGCATTTTAGTTGTGGGTTCGATCACACTACATTCTATGACGTGATGGGTTGTCACTATTTATGCAGATTGTCCTTTTTTTCAAAATATATAATTCATAAATCACAACCAAAATGAGTTTAAAATTCAAAAAATAACTATAAAACATTTTAATATTCAATTTTATCTCATGTCCTTAATTTTGTATCCCAAAATATAACATACCATAATTACCTCAATATCAAAGATCATATAGAGGTTATCCATTATGTTTATTATTATTTCCATATAATAAAAGATAATTCTAACTTGAATAAGATTTTCATATAACAAACATCATGGATTCACATATAAGAAAAAATTGTTCTAATGTAATTTCATTATTAAAAGAGCATTAATACATTTAAAAAATTCCACATCCTTCAATATACCATAACTCTTTATAGGTAGGCTTCATAATCATTCAGTTTTCATCACAATCCATTAGATATTAATTTCAAATTTATTTTTTAATACATGATTTCTATAGATAAAATATCATAATAAATTATAAATATCAATCCCAAAAGCTTTAATATTTATTTATAATAAAATAAATCATACCCTGAATAGAAATATCAAGAACTTTAGGATGTCCCCTTTCTCTCTCTGCATGTTGTCTTACTTTAAAAAATTAAACATGCACTCTACCTCTATATTTTTACGTTTTGATATATTTTGACATGTTTTTATCAAAAAATCATATGAAAAAGAAACCACGACTCATAAAATTGTTTTATAAATGAGTAGGTGTTGTAAAACTAAATCAATTTCTTACAGGTGATTTGAATACTCAAGAAGCTATCAATATCATTCGAACATGATTTTCCATAATTGGGATTATCAAATCATCAGACGAGGATAAGAAGGTTTCGAAAAGTCTCTTTCCTTCTATCTTTACAAATTTTATTCAATCAAATTCAATGAATCATCACATAAACATGAAATGAATTATTAAAATAGGAATCCTTTATAGGGTCATCATAAAAAACATATATAATACTCAAATCCACCAACCATCTTATATCTCGTTGGTTTAGGTTTTTATCCAATAAACATAATTTATTATTACCATCCAATTGTTTCTATATGATAATAAAGATATTGGTGATATGGAATCCTTAACCTATGCCCAGATAACATTCTAACCTATAAAGTTTTCTAATCCATCCTCTAATACCAAAAATTTGTCCCCATCCTGAAATGTTACTTAATCTTGAGTTAAATAATGAATTCACATTGTTGATATTTTTTGTTTAAGATATTTATAGAATTAATCCATAACTACTACATAACATCTGAAATGTTACTAACTAGACAAGTCCACTCGCTGTCATTTTTTCATAGAAAACAAAAAAAATTAAAAAAAAGTTATTCTATTTTATGTTTAAACATCATAACACTTCTTGATCCAATCCATGAATCTATTCTCCAAATAAATTCATTGAAATAAAATTCATCACAGGGGATGAACAAAAAAACTCAGTAAGGGATACACAAGGGAGGGAAAAATGTTAGCCTTGTGAAAACATGTAAACCATGTATACATTATAATAATGAAAACCTTTTTAACATTATGAAGTAGTAAATACTCTTTACTGAATATAATCAAATTTTAAATTTTTGTTGTATCAAAAATATTTACATAAAATCCATAGAAAGAACATATAACATATAAATGGTAACCTTAGAAAAAATCATATTAAAATGGAATAACCCTATGGTCGAATTCCACAAATCATTCATACAAATGGAATATCCATAAAACCAAGATCCATTCCCAATGCATTCGAGGTTATAATGTAACCACCATTCCTTGGATTAAGACAGAACCACCCATCTTTGGTTAATTATGTAACCACCCATATTTTTCCAGTACCATTATATAATCATAACACATAAAGTATTTAAATTATAATTTAACTCAAAAAATTCCATTTCCAATCTTAAAAAATCATTTCAAGATATTGAAACTGTCAATCCATTTTCAAATTTGTTTAAAAGATTCAAAAAAGATATTTTTTAATCAATATGTCCCATACCACATTGAATCACGCAAAATAAATTATCATTTATTTTAAAAAATGTTCTAATAAATAAATTATTAAAAACCATTTTTAAAACATGGACCTAAAATAGATTGTTTTAGAAAAATAAATATTTAAAACATTTAAAATGATATTTTTTAAAGAGTCGTTTTCCACTTGAGAAACACTTGAATAAAAATATTTAAGGAATAAAATTAATAAAAACTTTGAATATCCTAAGAATATATTATCTAATAATATAACATGACAAAAGGGTTGTATATACACCTTATTGGATAATAAAGGTTCATAACATCAAAATATAGCTCAATGAAATTAGATTGAGACGAAGTCCCTTACAAATATCATATCATCATATTAAGGATAAATAAATGACATAATTATGTGTGAAAAATATAAATTAAAAAAATATAAGGGTATATTCCATGTAAATAAATCATATTTCTTTCACAAATATTCTTGAAAAAAACAACTAACATGGATATTTAACTCAATAAATGGAAGTTGAGTTAGGATTTCCCTTACATTGAGTCCAACTTGTGTCATTCTTTCTTTATATTCATGAAAAATTAAACTAGGTTAATTTATGATTCCTTAAGAACCTTTTTCAAGTTTATTATTCATTTAATATTACGTATTATCATTTTATAGAAATTAGATAATTATGCTAGTTCATATTGGACGTTTTGACGATGTTCAGTACAAGAGTCAAACCGAACATCTTATGATTACATATTGTCTATGAGGTTAAAATATGATTTTATACAGAATAGTATTAACGATTTAAATATCATATATATATACTATATATTTATTTATAATAATCTATACTATTTGGAGATTATAAATGAAATGCATTGTTCACGGAGATAGTATGTCGTACGTAGGCATGAACCTGAATTTTATTTCATTGTCATGTTAATGGAAAGAAAATTAAATGATAAATAGGTAATTTATAATTCCATTATAATATCAATTTAATATATGTATATTATTTCATTATCATGGTCCATTATATGTTTCATGTATGATATGAATGAGTCATATCACATTAAGGGGGCGGTAGTCCACACTTCCTCAAATGAAATTATCGTATTAAAATATTTTGGAAAGATTAATGGTATTTTATAATAAAGATTATAAATTAATAATGAAAATATAAATATAATATATATCATATATAAATACATTTCCACCCCAATTCCTACCATGAAAGGTTATACAAGAAATTTTAACAACCAATATTTCGTGAGGTTGTTGTTTGTCGTACACAAAAACAATGTGTTATATATCTATTTGATAGAGGTGTGAATATGTTTAGATAAAAACCTCAGAATAAAAAAATCTTATTATATTTATCGTACTGTATTTTATAATATAAATCAATAATAAGAGGTTAGGGTGTTGGATAAGGAAAAAACATAAATTAAAGGAGCAAGAGAGAAGACATTAGCTATAAAGCGGGTAACTCCTTTTGATTTTGGCCCAAAGAATTTATTTAATTTCCTTGTTCCCAAGGGAAGGAATATATTGATAAATATATTTATTTTGGTAGATTATTTTAGTAAAATATGGAATAACCAATTATCTTGAGAATTGTGAGTAAGTGGGTTTAGGTGTTGACCTTTTACAAGATGGAAGAGGGGATCTTTAGGATTGTCTTGAAATACTATTTTATTATAAATTGATTTTCAAATTATAATAACTCGAAAGTTATATATTTAGAGAATATTATGATTATGGGTCTAAATCATGTTATATAATAGGTTTTAGACATGTTTATGAGACAAATGTAACATTATATTTTGGTGTTAACCCATAGTTAAATAAAATAACTCTTACCATGTCTTCTGGAATTTTTACACCATATGGTTAATATAGTTTCCAAAAATGCCAAGAGAACCTCAATTAGATGATTAATAACATTTTTAACATTATATAAGTCATTTGGTCAAAAATTAGATTTTGGACTATTATATAATTTAATAAAATATTATTTGTTTTAAAAACTCATTATATCAATTTTTACTCTATTTAGTAAATGATTTTTGTTAATGTACTAGAGACATAATTAATTAGAAAAAACCACATTATATAGAATATAACATTCCATAAAAATCCAAAAAATTCATTGATGGCATCATAATTTTAAAATTGTGTTTATTTTAATATTTATAATATCATTTATTTGAACATTTAATTTATAAGATAATCAATGCATTTTCATTATGTTATAAATAAATATTTTTACTTAATAAATAACAATTATTAATAATATACCACAATGAATGAAGTATTTTTAGCTTCTTAATGACTATTTATATTCAAAGTAGTCAGTTATATACCCCAATAGTAAAATTGTTGTTGTAAAAAGATTATTTTTTATGTTATATTTATCTTTACTTTAAATTAAATATTATAACATGTCCTTATCACACCCAAGTGGTTCTCAAATGCCAAAAGTTTGGGATGAATATTTTATTGGTCTCCCATGACTCATCCAATAACATTAGGACATGCGTTAGGGTAGTTTTATATTATTATAATTTTATATTACCCTTATTTACCAAATTTACCCTTTGAATATGGTAAATAAATAAAATCACTCATGTTACTATTCATAATTCCCACAAATAAATGGTACTTATTTTTTTAATTTAGATCGTCTGATTCCAAATATATAATAAATTTTTCCAAATTTAAAATTAAGAAGTTGAATTAATTAATTTAAAATTAATGTCTATTTTCAAAACAAGAAAGATGGGTTTTAATATGTAAAAACTATCAAAAGATTGACATGTGTTTATATCAAATTTCAATGTAAAATTACATCCAATGAAAAAAATTGTATGAAATGATAAAAAATTATTCCAAATACAATTTTAAACCAATTAAATGTATAATGTAACTATATAATTACATTATATAAAAATACGGGTTTGATTTAGGATGAAATATTTAAACAATTAATTATAATATGAATTTTATCAGAAAAACAAAAATGAAGACCAAATTATTTTTGTCCCGCTTCCAAATAAAAAGTTTGATTTTTGAAATCGAACATATAATATTGTCAAAAATATATTAATAAAGGGTTCACCATAAATAGGCAGTAAAACTATCTCGTAATAATATTAGAGTATTTTATACGTAAAATAGGATTAAATCTCATTATTGGCCTCTATTTTTTTTGGGATAAATGTAAAAGCATTTAACATACAATTATAATAATATTTTAGTTATTTATATTCATTCAAATAAAAAAATATTACTAGGTGTTTTCTACAATTTAAAATTGTTATATTATTATTACATTATTTTTTTGTATAACATAGTGTTGTGTGTAACCTACGATTTCCGAGAAACCCATTTTTGATTGTCCAATGTTTTATTAGAAAAATAATTCCTATTAATGTAAAATTAATATCTTATTCATTTATATCAATACACATGAAAACATATAATTATTTAATTGCATGGTATTTTACATCCTTCTCCACTTTAAGAAATTACATCCTCACAATTTTCAATTTTTTCTTGGAGACTAAAGTTTCACTTTTAAAAATGAAATCATTGAAATCACACAATAGAAAAAGAGTCAGTATAACATACATATTTAAGAAAGAAAGTAAAATATAAAGGTCACCTGAGAAAACATATTCTAGTATTCTATTTAGGAAAAAATGGATAAGGAAGAAAAACTAACAATCATGCTCTGTCAGAGAGTGATAGAAAACATGATCCGAAAAAGTTACAAATAAAAAGATGATAAAATTTATATTAGTTAAACAATCATTGATTTCATAGTGGTTAAAGTAAATAAAATACATTTTGGTTTTAAAATATTTTACATAATGTTAAGGAATTAATTTACTAAGTATAATTAGATCATAAGGAAATATACTTACTTGAAAAGTAGTGTTTCATCAATTAATCAAATTCCACCACAAAATCATCTTTTTCTCCAATATATGAGTGTTTAAGAAGAATTGGTCACACCTGAAGCACTATAATCAACATATTGAAAATAACATAATCCAATAACTATGAACTATATATTTCCTATATCATTAGACATTAACCAAGAAAATAATTGTTAGTACAAGATCAGATCATACTCTAAAAGGAAAAATGATTTTTAAAGAGAATAGATAATTTTATTTTCCAAAAGTCAACAATAATAACCAAGTTCTTCTTATACCATTGAATGAATAACGCTTAGTAAAATTTCTTAAAATAATATAAACAATGATTTAATACTAAAAATATAGAAGAATTTGTGCACTTAGTCTTCCAAGATAAATGTTAACATTTATCTCAAAATAACATCAACCACTCATAATGTCTTATACCAAAACATAATTAACCAGTTCACATATTCTCTAAGACAGGTTATTCATTTTAATAAACAAAATAATTCCCATAAACTCATAATTAAAATAATATACTATTACAAAATATAATTCAATAATTAATCCATTAAAATCACATAGACTTATATTACCTTAATAAAAAAATGTTCCAAAATAATGAACATCTTCCAAAATAACATCTATCAGTTAATCCCCAAATCATTTTCCAATACCACGGATATCCATTTGATAAAATGTAAGCTCCCAAAATCAACATCATATTATTCCAGAAACTAGTTTGTCTAAAAAGAAAATGCCTTACTAAATAGGGACTTCACATAGGATAATGGTAGGCGATAAATACATGTCCAATTTTAGTTGTGGGTTCGATCCAAAGAACTTATCCAAAGTGACGGGTTTTCAACCATCATACATGTTATCCTTTTCAAAAACTATATAATTCATATATCATTCCTAAAATTATATAAAATCACTAAAAATTACTATAACATATTTTAATATCGATGATTATCTCATATACTTCATTTCGAATCCTATAATGAAATATCCCATAAATCAATGATCATATAAAGCTTATCCATTATTTTTACAATTATTTATAAACCGGAAAAGAAAATTGTTCATTGAATATCGTTTTCATATAACAAACATAATTTTCACACATACTAGAAAAATTTCATCCAATGTAATCCCCTCATTGAAATAGAATTAATACTTTCAGACGTTTCATCATCCTACAATCTACCATAACTATTTATATGTAGGCTTCTTAATCATTCAGTGTTATTCATAATATATTAACAATGCATTTACAACTTATTTCCTAATACATCATTCTTGTATTTAAAATATCATAATCATTTATAAATATCAATCTAAATATCCTTCATTCTTTATGTATATGAAAATAAATCATACCATGTATCCAGATATCATGATCTTCATGATGTCCCCTTTCACTTTCGGAATGTTTTCCTATATTCAAAAATTAATCATTTATACCACTTCTTTAATTTCAATTTTTGAAGGATTTGGATATGTTTACATCATGATATCATATCGAAAAGATACAATGACCCATAAAATTGATTTTTACATAAGTATGTGTTGGATAACACAAAAAATATCTTACAGGTTATTTGAATACTCAAGAAGCAATCAAATTCATTCAAACTATCTTTTACTATAATAGTTGCGATAAAATCACCAGGGAGGTATAAAAATGGTTGAAAGATCCCTTTCTATCCATATTATCAAATTACCCTTAATATGTTGATAATAATCATCATGTAAACAAGAATTGAATTATTAAAATAGGATCCCTCTGTAGGGTAAAGATAAGATTAGAACTTATATAATCCTCTAATCCATAAACCTCTTAATATATCCATTGTTTATGTTATTCTCCAATCAACATAATTTATTGTAAACCACAAAATATTTCCATATGAAAATAACCTTCTTGGTCATATGGGATCCTTAACCTACTCTTTGATAAAATTATAACCACTAAAGTTATCTAAACCGACCTCTGATACTAACTAAAATTCCCCAACCTTAAACATTACATAATCATTAGTTAAATCAAGAATTCAATTTTAGGTTCATTTCAGGTTTATAGATTTATATACTTAGGCCATAAATATTACACAACTTCTCAAATAATAAAAAATAGAGCATACTTTCATTACATCTCTTTCATAAAACAAAAACTATTAAAAGAAACATGGTTTTATTTAATGTTTCAAAATTATATCATTTACTTTATCCCATCCAGAACACTAGTAACCTTAAAAATACTTTGGAAAATATTTAAATACCTAGGATGAGCATAAATAACTTTGTCAGGGTTTCACAAAGAAGAGAAAATATCTAGACTTATGAAAAATTATAAACCATGAATACTTTATCATAAAGTAAAACTATTTAACATTATGAATGAGTAACTACTCATCATTTAATATATGTTCATTGATTACCCTTTTGGTAACTGAAATATTTCTATAAAACCCATAGAAAGCAGATATAATATATAAAAGGTTACTCAAGACATAATCATTTTTAAAAAGAAGATCCATATTGCCGACTTCTACAAATCATTCATAAAAATTGAATCGGAATACAGTCGGAAACCAGACCCAATGAATCATCGTTTATAATGTAACCAATCATTATTTGTTTATCATAGAAGCACCCGTCATTGTTTTATCATGTAACCACCCATATATTTCAATGTACCATTATATAATCATAAAAGATAAAATATTTTAATTATCATTTCAATCATAAACTTTCATTTCCAATAACAGGAAATAATTTCAAGATATTGAAATAGACCATCCAATTTGAAAACCATTTAAATGATTCATTTACTGAACTTCTGAATCAAAGTTTAACATATGACTTTAAAAAACTAGAAATAAATTATCACTTAAAACATTCAATTCTATATAAATAAATTCATAATTTTTGTTAATAATTGACATGAAATATAAGGACTTATATTATTAAATATTTAAAACATAAAAAACAATTTTTTAATGATTATATTTCCATTTGAGAAACATTTGAATAAAAATAATTAAGGAATTATATTAATAAAATACCGATATATCAGGATAATATATTATTCCATGATATAACATTTCAAAATGGTTGTATGTACACCTTGTAGGATAATAAAGGATTATAACATCAAAATATTCATCAATGAAAGGATATTGAGATGAAGTCCCTTACAATTATTGTATCTTCGATTTAAGGATAAATAAATGAAATAATTATTTGTGGAAAATAAAAATACAAACAATATAATTGTATATTCAATGTAAAACAATCACAGGTCATTAAAAGTTATTATTGAAAAAAATCAAAACCAATGAGATGGAAATTTAACTCAATGAATGGAAATTAACATAAGATTTCCCTTACATTGAGTCTGACATGCCTCATCCATTGTTAATATTACTGAATAACAATAATTGGATTAATTCTAACTTCTTAATTACCCTTTTCATGTTTATTATTAATTCTATATTAATTATTACCATGTTATTAAAATGAGTTAATTATTTGTGTTCATATTGGAAGTTTTGTTGATGTGTGATAAATGAGTCAAAAAGAACTTGTTATGATTAAAATTTGTTTATGTGGTCAAAATTATGTAATCTACATAATATTATTCATGATTTAAATATCATATATATCCATTATATATTTATTTATAAAATATTTTGGGAAAAATACCTAAAGGTATCATTGAATCATTTTTTAGATGATTGTTTTTGTTGAAAATGTAGTGCTCCATGTTGTGTTTGATGACAATGTGAGTCTCAATGACTCAAACTATTGTCAAAGGGGGTTTTCCTGGAGAATGGGGAAAATGTTTTTTGGAAAAGGGAGTTGTTATCTTGTGTTAATGAGGTTTCTAATGTTGTACGCTAGAAATTTTTTGAATTTAGAACATAAAAATTTTGGCAATGGAAAAGTGGTGCGCAAGTCCAAAATTGGTGCGCAAGTGTGGCGTGCAACTCCAAAAGTGGCAAGAAAAAGTGGCACACAAGTCCAAAAGTGGCGCGCATGTGTGGCCGCAAATCCTAATGTAGCGTGCATGTTTTCTGCGCAAGAATAGAGCACAAGTGTGGAGCACATGTCATATTTCAAGATCATCATATCAAAATATGACAAAGCAAAGAAAGAAGCACGCAAGTCCTAAAGTGGAGTGCAAGTACGCCACACAATTATGGCGCACAAGTTGTCCACAAAAGTCATATTTTATGATCATCATATCAAAATCCATCAAAGGAAACAAAGAGGTTTGTAAGTCCTAATGTGGCATGCATGCAAGTATGCCACTCAAGTATGGTGCGCAAGAGTGGAGCGCAAGTCCTCAAAATTCTTATAAATAGACGGCTACTCGCCTAAATTTTCAACTAGATCAACAATTAGGGAGAATCTGACTTCTGGTCGTGCAATTGGAAGTACCATGCAAGGTTAGTGTGTGCGCATGTGGTGCACACAAGTGTGACGTGTAATTGTACCGCGCAAGTGTGACACACAAGTGTACCGTAAAAGTGTACCGCACAAGTGTGACGCGCAAGTGTACTATGCAAGTGTACCGTGAAAGTGTACCACGCAAGTGTACCGTGCATGTGTGTCATGCAAGCTGTGTTGAGAGCATGTTTGGTGTTCTAGTGTGGTGCACAAGTGTGCCGCACAATTTGGTTTTTCCACAATGAAGGTTGAGGCAGTGCACTAGTTAAAGGGGCACACAAGTCACCCTAGGGTTGCATGAAATTTAGAAATTGCCCAAACCATCTATGGTAAATAGGTATTCATCAGTGGATGAAATCTGGACTTCAAAAGAGCATCTACATATAGTGTAGGATGTATTCATTAGTGATAATGAAGAGACCTACAGGTCTATAAACTATGAGTGGATCCTTTCAAAGAGCAGTGATCAAAGGAAGAGGAAGAAGGTTATCCTTTCTATCGGCAATGAGCCTGAGAGAGAGGAACATGGAGTGACCCTTGGGAAAGTAGTGATCTGACCCTAAACATTGTTATGGAAGTGAGCCTAGGCATATAAGTGATCTAGCACAAACATTGTAAATTGGCAGTGAGCTTTTGTGTATTTGGTATAGGTGCACATCGCCGTTGAATGCTTCTTGGATGAAGCCTAGTGTGGGTGAACCATGTAAAAATCTTAGTGTCTACCTGCCTTCTTCCCAAAATTTCATTTAAATCATTATCATTAGATAAATAAAAAAATAATTGATCATAATAGACACACAAGTACAAACAAAGTGACCCTTATAATAAAGTGGTCAAGATCCAGTGGGGCATGAATAATTTTGAAAAAGAATATTCATACCCTGATTCACCCCCCCTCTCAGGGAATATAGGCCCCTATTGGTCCTAAAAAATTTATTAATATTTGGAGATAAGAAATGAAATGCACAGTTGATGGATACTGTAGGTCATACGTACACAAGAACACTAATTTTATTTCATTATCATATTAATGAAATGAAAGATAAATAATATAAAGGTTAATTTTAATTAAATTATAATATCTATATTATATATGTTACATAAATTCATTAACTCCATCCTTTAAACATTCCATGTATGTCATGAATGTGTCATATCACTTGGAGGGGGCGGTAGTCCAAACTTTCTCAAAAGAAATTATCGTATTTACACATTATGGAAAGCATAAATGTATGTTATAAGAAAAATTAAATTATCATAGATAAAATATAAATTTAATATATGTCATATATAAACATAGTTCCATCAAAATGTGTACCATGATTAGTGGTTGGATAAAATTGAACAGAAATTGTTTTGTGAGGAAGTAGTTTTCTATAAATAGAAACAGTGCATTCAATATCCATTAGAAGGAGGTTTGTGTAATTGTATGTCTAATAATTAGGAAAAAAACTTCCTATTATAGTGAGGATACTATTTCTTATAAAATAATGGAATAAATATATTTTAGGAATTTAATGAAGGGAAAAAATAAATGAAAGGATACTGAGAGAAGACGTTACCTCTAAACGGGGTAAATCTTTTTGTTTTCAGTGAGAATTATTTATTGATTTTCCTAAAACCCAAGGAAAGGATTAGAGGAGGAATGTATGAATTTTGGTAGATAATTTTATTAGACATTGTATGATACAAGGGGATTGAGTTGTGTGAGTTTGTGGATAGAGTTGATGACCTTTTATAAGTGAGAGGAGGGTCACATTTGGAAAGTCCTGATATATTATTCTATTATAAATTGATTTTAGAATAATAATCACCCCATGGTAAAATATTTAAATTATAAGATGAGTATGGGTTGAAATACACTCAACCAATAGGTTTTAGACGTGATTATGTGACAAATATAACCTTATTTTTCTGGTTTATTCCTTAGTTTAATAATTTAACAATTACTATGTCTTCATTTATTTTTTTAATATATGGTTAATATAGTTATATAAAATTAAAATATAATATAAATTGTATCATTGATGAATGTTTTAACATTATATAAGTCATTTTGTAAAATGTTATATTTTTATGACTATTTTTTCATTTAATAAAATATTATTTTTTTAAAAAACTCATTTATGACAATTTTGACACTATTTAGTAATTCATTTTTGTTAAAGTCATAAAAACATGATTAATTTTAAAAAAAAACTCCATTAAATCAAATATAAAATGTCATAATATTCCAAGAAATTATTTTACGGAATCAAAATTGTCAAATTATGTTTTTTTATTATTAATAATATCGTTTATTGGAATATTTCATAAACAAGGTAATCACTACATCATCATTGTGTCAAAAATATGTTTATTTATATAATATAAAACAATTATAAATAAAATACCACGATTTAGGAAATATTTTTTTATTTATAATGAATATTTATAGTTGAGGGGATCTCTTATATAACCCAATAATAAATTGTTCTAGTAAAAAGAAACATGTTTGTGTTGTATTTCACATTACTTAAAATTATATATTATAACATGTCATCATCAAACCCAAGTGGCTCCATATGCCAAAATCTAGGCCTAAGGATTTTTTTTGATCTCCCATGACTCATAAAATAATATTAGGACCTGTATTAGGGTATGTTTTTGACACTATAATATTATTTTTACCCTCATTTACATAATTTACCCTGTAACAGTTGTAAATTAAAAATTTACTAAAGATACTATTCATTATATTAAAAAAATAAAAGGTACCAATTAATATATTTTGTATACTATGATTCCAAATATGGAATCCATTTCACCAAAATTCAAAACATAAAATTTTCATTAATTAATTTTAAATTAATTATTATTGTCAAAACCAGAAAAAAGGTTTTTAAGAAGTAATAACTATCCAAATATTGACATATTTTATATCAAAATTTAATGTAAAATTTTCACTATTGAACAAAATTGGATTAAATGATAAAAACAAAATCCAATTAAACATTACAACAAATTTAAAGGATAACATAACTATGTAAATATATTGGACGAAAATATAATTGTCAAATAAAATGCAGTATTTTCACTATTCATTATGTTTTTTTCAAAAACAACCAAAAATTCAACGAAAGTAAATTTCCTAGTCACAATTCCAAATACGAAGTTTATTTTGTAAAATAAAACATATAAATTTAGAGAAAAATTTATTTAAAAAATTTTATCCATCAAATGGATTTAATATTACATTTTAAAAATATTAGATTATTTTATGCTGAAAATTTTATTTATTCTCATTTTTAGCCTCAAATATTTGTTAGATATATCTAAAAGCTTGTAACAAACATGTTAAATAATATTTTGTTTATTTATATTCCTTCTATCGAATAAAATTTCAAGGTGTTAACTACCATTTAAAATTATAATAATATTATTTTATTATTTTTCTGTATAACTCAGTGTTGTGTGCCACCTAAGATTTAAGAGACACTCATTGTTTCATTTTGAGTACTATATTGGGAATTGAATCCACAGTAATATAAAATAAATATGTTATTCCAAAATATCAATATATATATAAAAAAAATTATTATTATAAATTTACCTGGGATGTTACATGTATCAAATGTTTCAGCCCAACATAGTGGAGAATGACTAAGACACCCATACATTACATCAAACATAGAAATTTTTATTGAAGTCTAATAACTGTTGTTATAATATCTCACTAGTAATGGAACATTATCTTCCCATGATCCTATGAAATCCATTACATAATATCACAACATGTCTTCTTAATAATGTATCATCCTTCCAGATTACCCATCCATCTGTGGATGATACACCATACTCGTAGTCAATTTATTCCCAAGGGATTTCTATAATGAATTACTAATATAAGATTTAGTCCTTGTATCTATAGAGTACACTATCAATATTAGTATTATGTTCCTTGTTACCACTTATCAAATATAGATTTTAGAAAATTCATCCACCATACGAGTTTCATAGATTGGGATTAAATAAACCAACTTGGTAAGATGATCAACTAACACATATATAGAGTAATGTTTCTATAAAATTCTTGGGAGACCTATTACATCCAAATATATCTTATACCACTTCAACAAAAGTATAGGAAAATAATTAAACATACCTAATGGTAATTGATACGATGCCTTAACATACTATCTTTTTAAGAATAATGAAACAAACTCTTCCACAAAACCTTTTATATTGCTCTAGTAGAACTCTGCTTTCAATGAATTTCAATTATTTTGTATTATAGGATAAAAAATTTTTTAATAATGGTATGCATGAATTTTTTTTTCATGAAAATCCATAGGTTTGATTATATGATTTCTAAAGAATGCTCTTATCCAGTATCCAATGCTCAATAGTCTCCCCCCATTTTGTTTTCACACCATTACACAACATTTTTCATCATATGTCTGTTCCACTTTAACCATCTCCACCAAATCAAGAATAAAAGAAAATCGAATTAAAACCACAAAATCACCTCGGTCTTCACATTCCTGGTGAATATTAGCTAAGATCGATATATAATATTAGTCATCTGAAGCTTCTTTTTCCAACTGACCAAAATAAATATTGATCAACAAATATGCCACTTAATTTACCTTACACGATGTATACATCATGTAAGTGACAACATTTAGAGATACCCCATCCATATATATTTTTCCACGTTCGAATTTCATTTTAATAAAATATTCTTCAAAATCTTATGATCCATGAACATAGTAAATTTCACACCAAAGATATAGTGATACCATGTTTTCAAAACATGTACTATTGAAAATAACTCCAAATATTTTCTTGTATAGTTCTTATCATTCACTTGTAACAATGTTTAACCATTGGAAACAATATGTCCTCCTGACATGAGAAAAAATTACAACCCTAATCTAGAAGCATCACAATACACAACATACCCTTGTCCTGATTCATTAAATATCAATTGTTTTGCTGCCTTAGGGTGAAAATTTGATATTTGGAAAGACATATATAATTTCTTATCCAATTGTAATTTAAGATTATTCTTTGTCAGATATTCCACATGTGAATTTAGCCATGAAAAATAATTATTTTTTTAATAATAAACATTAAATGTAAGAAAAATATGTATCTGATTAAAGTTATTCAATAGTTATAGAGAGTTCAAAGCCTCGATAAGTTATGGACCTACCAAATCACCTATTTTAGAAATTAAAAGGACAATAAACCTTCCTATTATATAAAAAATAAAAATTTGAGAATTTGGAATACATATGATGATCCTTTAAAATTACCATCATTGTCTCCAAGTGTTACTCATTCTAGACCCTAGTCCATTAATACACCAACAAGTAACCAACAAAAACTACCATGAATGAATCTATATATCTCTAAAATATATAATTAATAAATTCCATATCTATATCTAGGTAATTCATATGGCTGAAAGGCTTGAAAAAATATTCATAATGTATATATCTCATTCTGAAGGTTATATTTGGAATATCCTTTATTCGAACCCACAATTGGAGATATCCTAATTGAAACTTAATATTAGATAACCAATAATCATCTCTCAATTTAACGAATTGAAAATCAATTATTGGTATTTACTACAATTTTTTCTATCCTTAATAGGATAAGCTTATGATACTCTACACACAACTGAAGAGTTCCATCCACATTTTTCGAATACTAGACGGATGCTTTCCACGAAGACATTCTTGGAAGAATGAAAACATTTCATTATACCTATTCCAACAACAATTTAATCAACCTCAATTATATTTTTTAATTCAATAATATTAATGGGAAATCATACATTTTCTTGAATGGAGATCAACCCTAAAATCCACTTCATTCATTGGTGGAAAACATATGAAATTATCGGTAAAAACATTTGGAAACTGATCTACCACTGCTATAAAACTATTCTTTTTAATATTTTTTGTCAATGAAAAAAGTCATCAAATCCAACTAGTATGATATCTTTATAACAACAAGTGACAATGTGCCTCCTAATCCTAGATTTATGCTCTAGTATCCTCTAAAAAGATTATATATGAAATCTATAGTCATGAAACTGACTAATCATGTATAATAATGAATTTGAGACAAGAACATAATCCACTAATCTATACCTTATATTATATTATAAAAAACCATCTCAAACATAGATAAATCCCATGTCATGAGGGCTAAATCAATAATTATAGAACATGATATAAACACAATGGAATGACACTCTATATGACCCATAAGATATTAATGTTTTTTCATATATGGAATCATCTTATGTTTTATGATCATAAAATCAATATCATGAGAACAAATAGTGGAATGGGGTGAACCCATATCAAAAACACATTTATAGGGGTAAAATATTAAATAATTTTACCTTTTACTATGGATGTTCCTTAATGATCATAAACAATAACCAACTCTTCTCCATAAAATTGTTTCTTCGATGCATTTTTATACTTTATTTCCAATTGAGATTACACTTCCTGAGGAGTCATGGTATTCCTAGAATCACCATGTCTAGCTCTATTCTACTGATAATATGTATTCTTTTTTCGATCACCCCATTGAAGAATATGACGTATACGACACCTTAAAAGTTCCTCGAGCACCAGAAATCCAAGAACTGTGATAACAATATTGATAATGAATCATCAAATTTTAGTTGTGTAATTCTCTATGTTATGTCATACACACTAACATTATGTGGTCCAGAGAACCGCATTGAATATGACCCACTATACTCTTAGGCAATGGAGGAAGGTTTACTCATCTTGAGATCTGATTTTGATTCATGCTACCACCTTACAAATAAGTGTACCTCTGTATCTTACTTCCATCATCCTATAGGTATCAAAAATCTTCCCCCTTCCATAGCTCATTATATATTCCTTTCAACTTACTTTTCTCTATTTACTATCTCTGTATAATCTATAATACATAGCACAACCATCTTCACGAAAATATCCTATCTCAACCCTGATTAAAATATGTTTACCTTAAAGGATGCAATTTTAACAACCATAGGTTAAAATAACACTAAATTAATGAATATAGCCACATATTCCATGGGAAAATTTCTTCTTCTTCAAGAGGAAGATGTGTGTTGTTCCTTAAATTATTAATTTATGAGGATAGAATTGTTTGTTAAAATGATCCTCAAAATCCTTCAATTCAAGGTCTTTGTGTAATTTATATTTATTAGATAAATCCTACCACTATAATTAAAAATAATCCATCATGTAATTTCACATACTGGAATTCAACGCTATTGGTGTGCTGCTGAAATTGATGTTATGATTCATCTTATTCAGCCACACCTTTTCCATTTTGGGTTCAAAATCACCTGGAATTATTGGTGACATTGGATTCTATAATTGGATATACTAATCCATTTTCTTAGGCTCATCAATTTTGTTCCCACATTCCACAGCCTAAAAATCTAAGACTATACTGAGAACTAAAATCCGGTTCACTAAGGGATCAGATGCAACCACATTCTCAGTAACTTCTTCATGTTTGTTTTTACGACCCCTACCTAGTTTCGTTTTATGTAGAAACAGAAAAACTGTGAGTGTCACTCTCTATTAACTAAAGGATTATATTTTTAAATTCTACCATATCACTCTATTAATGTTATTCTTTCAAAAATCATTTGTTTCCATGTTCAATTTCTTTTAAATCAAATAATTTTCAACATCCGAATATAATGTTATTTCAAAAAATATTTTAGTTAAAAAATCAACAATTTCCTAAAATCATTAGATTTCACCATATGAAAAATTATTACTCAAAATAAAATATGAAATACTATTGGGATGTTATTCCTCTAAATCATTTTATGCTCATATAATTGGATTAAACCATAACAATGAGATTCCAATTACAATGAGTGTATTTAAAAAACATACATACCCAAATTTATGATAACATGATGTTTAGCATAAAAATTATAACTACATATTTTTATGTTGTACATTTCATGTCCCAAAAATCCAACTTCTTTCTATGATCCCATCTCAAGGAATATACTAGAATGTATTCAAATCCAAGATTGACAACCAATAATCTATTAAATATAACTTGTTCCATTAAAATGAAAGAAAAAAAGTAGATACCACATGTCTCCAATAGAATTTTGGACCAAAATATTTTACCAATTATAACATCATCCCTCTTCCTCAATGGATTGATAATGAGGATAAATGTTACTTGTCCTTAAGTGACATGTAACACCCCGAGATTTTATGAAAAATATTCTTTGTAATTTTATTGATGTCTTGTGTTGTATGCTACACCAAAAGGAGCTTTCAATACATGAATCCTTGACTCGTCTTGCATTACACGCAATCGTGACCTTCCACGATAGCGTGTGTTGTACGCAATACCGAGTTTCATTAAACAAAGATATGTTATATAAACTAGCAGTTATGAATAGTAGTACCCACTTTTTAAAATTTTATAAATTTTATCTTTTGAAATTGACTTCATTTTTGGATTCAGAATATCAAAATTATCATAGGGTGAATTTTTGTTATTTTTCTGAAAACATTCAGTTTTTGATGAATAGTGAAAACACTGGGTTACTATTTAAAAACATACATTTTATTTAAATAATTATTTATTTTACTAAGATTTATTTTAGGTCATAATTTATACATAATACCTATATAAGTTCAATGTAGTTCATTGGAGTCATTTTATAATAATGTTAGATATATAAAAATTTTATTAAACTTTTCACCGTCTTTTAGCCACCTCCTAGGAGAATTTGGAAATTCATATAAAACATAATTTCCCTCTTCTGTGAATGGAATTTCAAAAATCCGAGAGACATGGTTAATATCAATGACTAAAATGTGGTTCAATGAGATGAAAATAATTTTTGGTGAGTAGTAACTTTTTACTTTTATTTACAACTGTTAAAAGTAAATAGGGCAATTAAGGGGGAAAATGATATTATTATTACCCTAACACATGTCCTAATTCTATTGGATAAGTGTAATTCGACCAAAAACAACCTTAGGAATAAAATATGACCATTTAGGTCCACTTGGATTAGATTAGGACATTTATTATTAATTTATTTAAAGAAGGGTTCAAATATTTAAAATCAAATTTTAATAACTAGTTAATTTTTAATATAGGGTTATACTTAAGATAAATTCGACTATAAATATTCATTATAAATATAAAAATATTTCCAACCTAATGGTATTTTATTTATAATTTTTATTCATTAAATAATTTATGTTATTTATGACACAATAGTGATGCAGTAATTTTCTAAATAATGAAATATTAAAATAATTGATGATATAAATTCCCAAATAAATGTGATTTGAGACGTTTTTTTGAATTAAAATAATTTTATAGGTTAATATGACATGTCTTTACTGATTTAATTAAATTTTTTCGAACTAATCATGCTGTTATAAGTTTCACAAAAATAAATTACCAAATAGTTTCAAAATTGACATAAAATAGTTTTTCAAACAAATATTATATTATTAATTGTTATTTTATTCCTAAAAATATATGTTTCAGCGAAATGAATTTTATATTGATATATATACTAATAAATAACCACTTGGGGTTCTTTTATCTAGTTATTGTATGTTTATTAACCATATAGTGTAAGAAAACAAGAAGACATGGTAAAAGTTAAATTATTTAACTTAGAGTTAAATCTAAATTATATGGTTTAATTTGAAACCTAAACTTGTCTAAAATATATTGGTTGAGAGGATTTAGACCCATCCCCACTTTATCTTCAAAATAAATCAATTTTTAGCTATTATAAACAGAATATGACTTTATTATAAGATAATATTTTGAGTTTTTCCAAAGATGCCCATATCCTCCCTTATAAAAAGTTCACCCCTTCCCTCTTCTATTAAAACCCTTTTGAGCACTGAAGCTCGGCCAAACCCTGCCCATTTCTCTTCTCCACTTACCTAGAAACATTCTGGAGGTTCTGGTCTTCTCAAAATACCAACTCCACTTCCATACGATGAATCTTAAAGGAGGTGCATCGAAGAAGAGGTAATCTCTTCTTCTGATTCTCTCATGTTTCTTTATTCTTCAACTTCTTCTTCTTTAGTTGTCTGATTATCATGTAATAATATCAGTATTAATTATATAATGATATGTTATTATAAATATGAAACTACCCTATTTCACCTTCTATCCATCCTACAGAAAACGAAATCACCACGCGTGTGTACGTACGGAATACCGTCTCCACGCCGTGGTGTAATCTATTTTCGACCACCACCTTACTTTGATGGGTATAATGGTGTAAATAAATAACTATATATGATTATTGTAATGCGATATTGATTCTTAAATATTATACATACACCTCAATACAATTCCACGATCATGGGAATGGTATAATCGCTCGTGCGTACGTACGGACTACCGTCTCCACGACGCGATGAGATTCATTCTCCATGTTAACCATTCATGAATGATTATATAGTATATATAATAAGTAATCATGAAATATATGACATAATAATGATACTTTATTTATGTATATATATATGTATGTCATCTACTTAATTCCATTCAATAAGGATACGAAAATAGCGTTCTTGTGTACGTACGGCCTACCGTCTCCATAAACGATGTATTTCATTCCATTTATCGATCTATCATATATATATATGTATATACTGAATTGATATTATATATAAATAATGTTTTACATTCTGTAATTAAGTAAATAAGGATATAAGTAGTAATATCAAGAACAACAATTCCAAACACGTACGATAAATAAAATGATTTTACCCAAAATGCTGCTTTAACATGGAATTTACAAAAGAACGGGTAACATAAAGTCATAAGTGAACCATTTATGACATCATAATAATTAATATGATTCTGTAATAAGTTAATTACATTATTTAAATCATTATATAGGAGGTTCGGATACGTACGAAGCATATCAGACCTAAGGTAAGGGATAATTTTGAAAATCTCATTTTTATCCGAGATTGCTTATACATAAGTATTCAGTGGGGTTATTGTTATCATCCATGTCCATGTTTTCAAAAAAAAAATTTATGTATTTTTAATTTCCTTTTTACCTATTTTGACTTTTAAAACATGGTATTTAAGTAATCTTTCTTTTCTTTACGTTACGAGGTACTTTTTGACTTTTCCGAAAAAAGTATGAGGAGAATGTTTTTTTAACTTATACATCATGAAAGGATTTTTACGGTTTTATAAAGCCTTATTTTCATAAATATTCTTCCAAATTATTTAATGACTATTTTCAACAAAATCCATTTCTTTTAAAATTGCATTACATTTTGTGAAAAGAAAATGATTTTTAAGAAGAAATGATATTTTCCTTAAGAATTCATTTTAAGTGTTTTATCAAAACCATTTTCCATCTAAGATGACATTATTTCATATGTGTATGTTTCAAGTATAATGTATCTATGATTTACATGGTTTAAATTTTCTTATTATGAAATGATATCGATTTTTTATATGGATTATGTGATGATGGGATGATGTTTATGAAACCGATTTTATTCTTTGGGTTGTTATGAATGATGTATGTTTATTTTGTGGAAACAGTAAGAATGATTTAATGATGAGATGGGTGGGATAAATATCTCCATCCAATGCATTGGGTAAAGATTTATTTCTCATGGTATAGATATGGCTGGAATGATACGTTAATCCGGTTCAGTGATACAGGACTGGAATGAGGAGTGAACTCGATTCAGAATGGGACTTTTCCACTAAGATGGCCTTGGCAGCAATGCCTTGGCTACTATGAAAATCATATCAAGTGCTTAATGGTTTTCCAAAATTACATGTATTATTCCCATGCTATTTTATCATGATTGATGATCCTTTATGATCTATGCCTTGTGTACTTCCAAGATTTATGTCGTTGCTCATGATTTTGATGTTTAGATTTTATGTTCAAGTTATTGCATTCAAATTTTTATGGATTGTTTTATGTTCTCTATGCTTACCCTTACTGAGCATTTGAGAACACCGTGTATATGTATTATTTTCCCCATGATTTAAAAAAGGATGTAGGTAAGAAAACCAAAGGGGAAGATATTTATGGGAGATATTGAAGATATTTCACCATGATTAGAATATTATTTTTTCTAAGTTTCCAAAGACACTAAACTATTACGGTCCTTGTGCATCAATTTTCGTTATGTTTCATGTATTCTGCAAAATTAATGTAATGTCCATGTACGTCAAGCTTTGGGTCACTATAGTTGGTATCAGAGGAATGGTTTAGTTATGCTTTGGAAACTAGGATGCGAAAACTTTAGTGAGATCCCTAGAGATATTTCTAAGGTATGTAGAGGGATGTCCCGAAGGTTAAGTATACGTATAGGTTAGAGTCATAGAATTATGTTGACGGTCATGAATAACCTATGGTGAACCTAAGGTGTCATGTATTAATGAAATTTGGATAAGTTCGACAACTCATAAGTGACTTTTTATGATTATGTTGTTCCGCGTTATTTTAACTATTTCATACACTATGGTTTCTGGTCTTAGTCAATGGAGGAAACGAGAAGGAATTCAGTTAACATCGATTCCAATGGAAAAAATTGTGACTATGATCAACAAAATTTTGTAATGCATTCAGATAAAGATATTTTTATTATTCCGAATCAGTCATCTTGATATATGATTAACAAGGTGAAATTTGGTTGTATTCCTAAGTCATAAAATAAGTGGAAGATTGAATTTTATGCATGTTCAAATTGTGAGGAGAATAGAGAAAGGAAGATTGATATTTCTAAATAAGGGAAGAAGAACCTTGAGGAATACATCAAATGGAGGGGAAGATGTTATCTATGTGGAGAAAATGGTCACAGAGTGAAAGACTGACATGGAGTTCAATGTCTTATTTGTGGAGAACACGATCATTACCAAACTCAATGCCCAGACCTAATAGGTTACTTCTAAATCAAGGAAGGACTTATTAAATGAAAATCATTGATGAGGATGTATTGAAGTGTTTATGTATTGGTATTCAATAATAATGTTGTTGAGGTACTTTGATGAAATATTGGAATACCTATGTATTGGAAAATTCTGGTTTTCAATAATTATATGGTACATGTAACCATGAAAAGTGTTTGAAATATTTTGGAAAGAAGATGATATGCGCATAATGAAGGGATAAAGAGAAAATAATATGTTTGATAGTATTAATGGGCTCATGACTGAAATAAGGAAAAGTGATATCATGGTTTGACTATATAGAAATTTTGGGATTTTGGTATGTGGAAAGAGTTAACTTTTGACAACACTCATGTTTTCACTATGGTTTTATGGTAAATCATGTTTCAAAAGAATACATGATTAAGGTATTCACATGTTTGGAATTTGACCAAAAAGATATATCTTATGATATATGGGGGATAAATGATGGTATTCGCGTGCTTGTTATGTGACATTTCACGTAATCATTTTCTTTATAATATGAGATTGGACATATGTATTTTGAATAAGCCTAAAGATTGGAATAGATTATGTTTGACATAAGATAGTATTGTTTAAGGCTAGAACTTGTTTCGATATTATTGCAGGAGGGTTGGTTGCGCCCAAATTTACCCTACTGGTAAAAGCGGTCGTTGAAGTACAAGTAGGGATCGAATCCACAGGGACCGAAGAATAAACCTTGAGACACTTTGATTAGATGCGGGATTGGCTATAAAGTGGCCAACTATGGTGTTGATTGATTTGAAGAAATATTTATTTAATTTAGTGAACAAAACCAATAAAATTACTTGAATTAAATAAACTAATTAAGTTGAGTTGATCCTAGGTTGTCTCTTGGGATTTATTGGATGTATTTGTTTTTCATTTCATTTTCTGTTCATCAGTTCAAGAGGTATCCATTAAATGAAATAATCCCTCAATATTATTCTACAATTTAATCCATACACAATTTCAAGGCTAATCACCAATTCACTTAGAGGATCAATTAAATGAGAAATCCAAGGAATTGGATCGTACTAGCACTCAAAATGTGTCGTCATTAAAGTCGGTGAAGACAAAGAAGAAGATAAATAAAAAAAAGGAACTCTTAAAATAAAGAACAAATTTAAGAATTTAAAAAACATAAAATAACATTCAATCCAGCCCATGAAACTCCCTAGGATGAGCCAATAAAATTTTAGCCCTCCATTGATGCTATTCTATCAATGGAAGTGGGTAGTTGACTTAAAGAAGCGGGATTGAAGAAGAAAAACATAAATCAAAATGAACATTCCACCGTTGTGTGATTAATTCACAAGTGCAGGTGTGAATAAATTCATACTTTAATTCAACGGTATCAACGTGTGAAGAAAAGGTAAATAAAAAGTGATGAAGAATAAATTTTATTAAAATACTAAATGTGAATGAAAAACTTACATTATAGAAATTGACGATGCCATTACAAAATGAAAGCGGGGAATTACAATTGAATGAACAACTTGGATTCAAAGGAAAATGTTAGATAATAATTCCCTTCACCAACATATCCTTATATAGGCATATTAGGAGCCTTAGGTCCACCCCCCACAATCAATTCACCCCCAACAATTAATAGAGTCAAAACGAGGGTGAATAATCAAAAGGAAATTGACGTTTCGATGTTGACCCGGAAAACTGTCCAGATTCGTACACCATTTTAACGTTAGAATATTTAATTGATGGAGGCCTAATATTGAGATGTCGTAGAATAAAAATATTCTCTTCCATGTGTCCTCTATCCGATGTAAAACTTTCAGGACATTTGGCTCAGCCGTTTCGATGTTATGGTGGAAATGGTGGGACGGCTTTATGTGCATTAATGTCGGATCCACCATTTAAATCTGATTTTAGATCCCTTTATCATCATGAAAAATTCAGAATTATCTCCGTCCACAGTTGAATAAAATGATCCTCAAATTTTTATCTTTCTACTGTATAAATTTTAGCTTCATTGGGCTTGTTTTGTGAGCCCCACATTTGTTTGATGGGCCTTAGGCCCATTATGCTTTCTCCATCAAATTTCTGCATTTGGGCGCAAAATTCTCCATCTTTCCTTGGGATTTATCCATCAGACCTAAAAGGTAAAATGATCCAAATAAAATGATAAATCATATCCCAAAATTTCAAATTTATAAAATTAATATAATGTTGTACACAATCAAATGAATGATTGGTCCCAAATTTTCATTTTTAAGAAGAATTGCATTTTAGATGAGAAATGAAGTTCTATTTATGTAATGAACTAAAATCAATGTTTATGGACTTTGGAAAAATTAATATAAAAATATTAACAATAAATATTATCCACTTTCAGTGACTAATCACATCCACCAACTTGAGTTTTGCTAGTCCCGAGAAAAATAAATTACAAATATGAAATTCAAATCCCCTATTCCAAAAACATTTTAATACACATTGGTCGCCCAAATATCTCATACCAAAAAAATTATGGAACCCCTAAAAATCATTTAAAACAAGCTTGGTACATAAGCATATCACAAGCCCAAACCCATTCCTTTGTTCAAATTCATCGCCACATTTCATCCAATTCCAATTAAGCATGATTAAGTGTTGTGCATCATAAAAGATATGGGGCCCATTTTATTGTTCAAGGGGAAAAAATGGAAGTGCTAGATGGGAATCACAATAAACCTTAAGATGAGTATCCATTTTTTTATTTTATTTTTTAACCAGAATAGATATGAAAAGACTAACTCTCGACAAGACAACTATGGAGTCACGATCCCCAAGTGACGGATGCCACACATATTGTCAATTTCATGCTCTACAATAGAGATATAAAGCCTAACTTTAGGCAAAACAACTATGGAGTCACGATCCTGAAGTGCCGGAGCCACACATTTGGAAAAAACATTGCTCTATGTGGTCATTATTATTTTTTTATTTTTTTTATTTTTTTTTTGTTTTTTTTGAAAACTCAAATTAAACTAAAAGTGACCCCAGAACCCTATGCTATAATAAAAGGGACCCAAGAACTCAAATTTAAACCCATGATCCAGTAGACATGCACTGTGGAATTTTTATTAAGAGGATGAAGATGTAAACTTTGAAAAATCACATTAGAAAATCGCACTTTCCAAAAACTATGCTAATGAACATAAACTTGCATTAAAATTAGAATCAAAGCATCCAAAATTTTCAATATCCAATTTCAGAGTTTGCAATGTGTGTTATCATGTTCAAGTTTAATGGAAATTTTTTTTCCATGAATGTTCTTATTGAAAAAAAGATCATTTTTTATTTCACCTCCCCCCAACATAGAATAACACTATCCCCAGTGTTTAAAGAAAACAAAATTTAGAAGGGGGTGGGAGAGGAGTTCAAAGATGAAATTTACAATGATAATCATGGAATGAAGTCACCTGGTGGTTGATGATGATAGTCTATGCCATAGTCTCCCTTCAATACTGGATTTGAGTCTCAGTGGCTTGGATGGTGGTGAATGGATTTTCCTTATGACTTATGACATGTCCTTTTATTTTTTTAACCTATCAAAACATAAAAATAAACAAAACAAAATAAACTGATAATACATTGTCTTCTTTTTAGATTTTGTGTAAGGTATTAATCAGAGATCACGCCACGTGACACGTATGAATATGGCGCTCCCCTTTCATACCCATCCTTACTCATAAAAGAAGAACAGGTTAACAGTCTATGGTAATTTATTATATCAAAAAGAAATTGCTTCAAAATTATTAGAAACATGAAAACCATGGGTTGCCTCCCATGCAGCACTTTTTTTTAACGTCGTTATCTTGAATTGAACTCCCCAACTTATCCAATTCCAACTTTCAAAATTTTAATGAACCCATCTTTCTCCACTTCAATGAGATTGAGATTGATTGTTTTTTTTTAAATTTGTTTCGTATGAAATCATATTTTCTACAATGATTGGTAAAATCAAAGGAATATCTAAAATGGTTGATTGAGTTGTTTTTATAGTCTTCCCTAAGACACCAAGGATCATTCCTACATTATTTATTTTATGATATGGATGAATTAAAACTGAAATGTCTTGTTTTTCACCTATGATGGGATGCCTCGGTGGGGAAGTAAGGATATTGATTTTGAGTTCAGGTTGGATAGGACATTCAAACACAGATAAGGAATTAGAATCAAAATCAATTTCGTTTTCATAATTTGTCAACCCAATTGGGTCCATTTGAATTGAAGATTAACCCCCAAAGTTTTCTAGATGAGATTCATGAATGGTTATGGATTTGATTTTTTTGATTTGTCCTAATGGTTCAATGATTGGTGTTTCTAAAAAATTATCATTGGAGAAATATTCTGGGCATTCAATACATGGAGAAAAATTTCCCTCTTGTGAATTCATGAAATCAATTTCATCCTGATTTAAATACCATTCAACATTTCCTTGATCTTGTTCAGTTATCCCATATCCAAAGGTTAGTTATTTTTTAAATTCATGAGAGGTTTTTGGGATAAAAGATTCATCTATCAATGATGAGGAAAGAACATCTTGAGTGGGAACAGGTTCCTCAAAAGTCTAAATGCTTTGTAATTCTAATCTGAAAGATGAAAATTATGAATTCATTTTATCTATTTGTTCACATAATTGTTCAAGATTTTTTTTCAGGATTAGGTTTGATATATGTTTGTACATCATGGACTTCCTAATTATTTATCTTTTCAATCATTCCTGATAGGTATGGAAATTGATCTTTTAAACATTTAGCATCCCATTGATTGTGCATCTCATCTGGTGTGGTGTATTCAATTAGGGTTTGTTCAATGAAATTCCCTAGGTGAGGTGATTCAAAATATTGATTTTCCAGTTGATTATAGCCTTGGTATATTAATGGGTATTGTTGAAGATAATCCATTGGAGTTGATTGAAAGTTCTTTTTTGGATTCATTGGACACACCGAAATAGAAAGGGGAAAAGAGAAGAGAAATTAGGGTGAGAATAGAGAATTTGGGGTGAGAAAAGAAGATGAGTGTCTCAGAAAACTTACTTGGGTCCTCGGAAACAACTCCAAAATTTGGTTGCGCCAAAATTTACCCTACTGGTAAAAGCGGTCGTTGAAGTACAAGTAGGGATCAAATCCACATTGACCGAATAAGAAACATTGAGACACTTTGATTAGATGCGGGATTGGATATAAAGTGGCCAACTATGGTGTTGATTGATTTGAAGAAATATTTATTTAATTTAATGAAAAAATCCAATAAAATTACTTGAATTAAATCAACTAATTAAGGTGAGTTGATCCTAGGTTGTATCTTGGGCTTTATTGGATATATTTGTTATTCATATAATTTTCTGTCCATCAGTTCAAGAGGTATCCATTAAATGAAATAATCCCTCAATATCATTCTCCGATTTAATCCATACACAATTTCAAGGCTAATCACCAATTTACTTATAGGATCAATTAAATGAGCACTCCAAGGAATTGGATCGTACTAGCACTCAAAATGTGTCGTCATTAAAGTCGGTGAAGAAAAAGAAGAAGATAAATCATTGAAAGGAACTCTTAAAATAAAGAAAAAATTTTAGAATTTAATAACATAAAATAACATTCAATCCAGCCCATGCAACTCCCTAGGATCAGCACATAAAAGTTTAGCCCTCCATTGATGGTATTCTATCAATGGAAGCAGGTAGTTGACTTAAAGAAGCGGGATTCAAGAAGAAAAACATTAATCAAAATGAACACTCCACCGTTGTGTGATGAATTCAAAAGTGTGTGTGTGAATAAATTCACACTTAAATTCAATGGTATCAACATGTGAAGAAAAGGAAAATAAAAAGTGAAGAAGAATAAATTTTATTAAAATACTAAACATGAATGAAAAACTTAAATTAGAGAAATTGACGATGCCATTACAAAATGAAAGTGGGAAATTACAATTGAAAGAAAAACATGGATTCAAAGAAAAATTTTAGATGCTATTTCCCTTCAACACCATCTCCATATATAGGCATATTATGACCCTTAGGTCCACCCCCCACAATAAATTCACCCCCATCAATTAATAGAGTCGAATGAGGGTGAATAATTAAAAGGAAATTGACGTTTCGATGTTGACCCGGAAAACTGTCCAAATTCGATCACCATTTTAACGTTCGAATATTTAATTTATGGATGACTAATATTGAGGTGTCGTAGAAGAAAAATATCTTCTTCCATGTGTCCTCTATCTGATGTAACAATTTCAGGACATTTTTCTTAGCCGTTTGGATGTTATGGTGGAAATGGTGGGACGACTTTATGTGCATTAATGTCGGGTCCATCATTTAAATCTCAGCTTCAGATCCCTTTATCATCATGAAAAGTCCAGAATTAGCTCCAACCACAGTTGAATAAAATGATCCTCATATTTTTATCTTTCTAATTTATAAATTTTAGATTCATTGGGCTTGTTTTGTGAGCCTCACATTTGTTTGATGGGCCTTAGGCCCATTATGCTTTCTCCAGCAAATTTCTGCATTCGTGCACAAAATTATCAATCTTCCCTTGGGATTCATCCATCGGACCTAAAAGATAAAATGTTCCAAAAAAAGTGGTCAATCATATAACAAAATGTTAAATTCACAAAATTAATATAATTTTGTACACAAAAAAATGAATGATTGGGCCCAAATTTGCATTTTTAACAAGAATTGCATTTTAGATGAAAAATGAAGTTCTATTTATGTAATGCACTAAAATCAATGTTTATGTACTTTGGAAAAATTAATATAAAGATATTAAAAATAAATATTAGCCACTTTCAGTGACTAATCAAGTGTTATAATATTGTAGTTTTAGAAAAAGCGACAACCTGCAGGACGGGTGACAACCCGCCACGTCGGACAAGGCAGTGGGAATCAAACCCACAACAGAAGTGTGACATGCCTTTATCGCCTACCACTGGCCTACAGGAAGTACCAAGTTAGTAGAAACTAGTTTTATTTTATTAAGTGGCATGATAGATTAAGTATAAGACCATTTTAGGAACCATATATGATTAATCTCACTATCGATGGACTTATGTATTTTTGATAACTTTTTCTAACCTTTTGTTTGAGACAGATGGAATGACCCATCATTCTATCACATGATCTACTAAAACTTCACAAATGACAAATTAACCTTCATTTTTTTAAGAGATGAAGTGGAAAGTTTCCAAGGAATGACCAATGTTGAGACTGTACCAAAATCACGAAAGTATTTCTTCAAATTCCAATTTCTTCAATTTTAGGGAAATGATCGTGAAAACAAAAAATGTTGTCCTAGTGCCCTTATATCTGATGAATAATATGGTACCTTAGATCATCAAAAATCTATGGCTTTGTGATTTTTGTCTTTTTCTTAGCCATGTTCTCTACCACTCTCCATCAGAACATGATGGTTAGATTTCTCTTCCATATCCATATTTTTACTTATGTTCTCCTATGTGGAAATCCAGTGATTAGTTAATTTGGGTAACCGTTATGTTTCATAATTTAGTTTTTAAATATTGGTTTCTGTATTCCTTTTTACGATGTGGGTTTATATTAAAGAAACTTTCGAGTAGTAAACCATTTATAGCCTCGATGAATTTTGAGGGCGAAATTCATTTTAAGGGGGGTAGAATGTAACACACTAAGATTTTATGAAAATTATTCATTTAATTTTTATTTATGTCTTGTGTTTTATGCTACACCAAAAGGATATTGTACTAAACGCATCTGTGACTTGGCTTGTGTTACACGCAATCGCGACCTTCCACGATAGCGTGTGTTGTACACAATACCGAGTTTCACTAAACAACGATATGTTATATAAACTAGCCGTTATGAATATTAATATCCACTTTTTAAATTTTTATAAATTTTATTATTTGAAATGGAATTCATTTTTGGATTCAGAATATCTAAATTATCCTACGGTGAATTTTTGGTATTTGTCTGAATACTTTCAATTTTTGATGAATAGTGAAAACACTCAGTTACTATTTAAAAACCGACTTTTTATTTAAATAATTATTTATTTTACTTCAATTTATTTTTCATAAAAATTGATAAATATACTTATATATGTTAAATGTAATTCATTGGAGTCATTTTATAATAATTTTAGATATATAAAAATTTTATTGAACTTTTCACCGTCTTTTACCCACCTCCTAAGTGAATTTGAAATTCACATAAAACATACTTTTACCACTTCTGTGAATGGAATTTCGAAACTCTGAGAGACAAGGTTAATATCAAGTAATAAAATGTGGTTCAATGAGATGAAAATAATTTTTGTTGCATAGTAACTTTTTACTTTTATTTACCACGGTTAAAAGTAAATAGGGTAATTAAGGGTAAAATGATTTTATTATTTCCATAAAACATGTCCTAATTCTATTGGATAAGTGTAATTCAACCAAAAACAATCTCAGGAATAAAATATTACCATTTAGGTCCACTTGGATTAGATTATGACATTTATTATTAATTAATTTAAAAAAGGGTTAAAATAGTTAAAATCAAAGATTAATAACTAGTTCATTTTTAATATAGGGTTATACATAAGATAAATTCGAATATTAATATTAATTAGAAATAAAAAAATATTTCCAACCTAATGGTATTTTATTTATAATTTTTAGAAATTATATAATTTATGTTATTTATGACACAATGGTGATGCAGTAATTACCTAAATAAAGAAATATTAAAATAAATGATGTTATAAATACCCAAGTAAATGTAATTTGAGACTTCCTATGAATTACACTAATTTTCTAGGTTAATATGACATTTTAGTATTGATTTGATTAATTTTTTTAGAACTAATTATTCTGTTATAATTTTCACAAAAATCAATTACCAAATAGTGTCAAAATTGACATAAAATAGTTCTTAAAACAAATATTATATTATTAATTGTTATTTTATTCCTAAAAATATAAGGATCGACCAAGTGGCTTATATAATGATATATATATATATATATATATTAATAATTATCCACTTGGGGTTCTTTTATCTTGTTATTGTAAGTTTATTAACAATATAGTGTAAGAATACAAGAAGACACGGTAAAAGTTAAATTATTTAACTTAGAGTTAAATCTAAACGATAAGGTTTAAATTGTAACCTAAACTTGTCTAAAATCTATTGGTTGATATTATTTATACCCATAACCACTTTATATTAGAAATAAATCAATTTGGAGCTATTATAAACCGAATATGACTTTATTATAAAATAATATTTTGTGTTTTTCCAAAGGTGCCTCTCTCCTCCCTTATAAAAAGGGAACCCCTTCCCTCTTCTCTTCACACCCTTTTGAGCCTTGAAACTCGGCCAAACCCTGACCATTTCTCTTATCCACTTCCCTAGAAACATTCTAGAGGTTCTGGTCTTCTCAAAATACCAACTCTACTTCCATAAGAGGAAGCTTAAAGGAGGTGCGTCGAAGAAGAGGTAATCTCTTCTTCCGATTCTATCAAGTTTCATTCTTCTTCAACTTCTTCTTATTTAGTTGTATCATTATAAATTAATAACATAAGTATTAATTATATAATTATATGTTATTATAAATATTAAAAAACCCTATTTCACCTTCTATCCATCCTATAGAAAATTAAATCTCCGTGCGTGTGTACGTACGGAATACCGTCTCCATGCCGTAGTGTAATATGTTTTCAACCACCACCTTACTTGGATGGGTATAATGGTGTAAATAAATATCTATATATTATTATTGTAATTTTATATTGATTCTAAAATATTATACATTCACTTCAATACAATTCCATGATCATGGGAATGGTATCATCGCTCGTGCGTACGAAAGGACTACCGTCTCTACGACGCGATGCGATTCATTCTCCATGTTAACCATTCATGAATGCTTATAAAGTTTATATAATAAGTAATCATGGAATATATGACATAATAATGATACTGGTTTTTATATATATATATGTATGTCATCTACTTAATTCCATTCAATAAGGAAATGAAAACAGCGTTCATGCGTACGTACGACCTACCGTCTCCATGAACGATGTATTTCATTCCATTTAACGATCTATCATATAAATACATATATACTGAATAGATATTATATATAAATATTTTTTTACATTCTGGAATTATGTAAATCAGGATATAAGTAATAATATCAAGAACAAAAAGTCCAAACACCTACGATAAATAAAACAATTTTACCCAAAATGCTGATTTAACATGGAATTTACAAAAGAACGGGTAATATAAAGTCATAAGTGAAAAATTCATTACATCATAATAATGAATATGATTCTGTAATAAGTCAATGATAGTATATAAGTAATTATACAGGAGGTTCAGATACGTATGAAGCATATCAGACCTAAGGTAAGGGATAATTTATGAAATCTCATTTATATCCGAGATTTCATATACGTAAGTATTTACAGGGTTATTGTTATCATCCATGTACATGTTTTATAAATGTGTTTTTATGTATTTTTAATTTCTTTTTTACCCATTTTGACTTTTACTACATGTAATGTAAGGAATATTTCTTTTGTTTACGTTACGAGGTACTTTTTGACTTTTCCGACAAAAGTACGAGGAGAATGTTTTTTTAACTTATACGGAATGAAAGGATTTTTATGGTTTTATAAAGCCTTATTTTCATGAATCTTACTCAAAATGATTTCAGGAATATTTTCTACAAAATCCTTTTCTTTTAAAATTGCATTACATTTTGTGAAAAGAAAATAATTTTTAAGAAAAAATGATATTTTCCCTAAGAATTCATTTTAAGTGTTTTATCAAAACCATTTTACATATAATATGACATTATTTTATATGTGTATGTTTCTAGTATAATGACTCTATGATTTAAATGGTATCAATTTTCATATTATGAAATGATATCCATTTTTTATATGGATTATGTGATGATTGGATGATGATTATAAAACCCATTTATTCGTTGGGTTATTATGAATGATGTGTGTTTATTTTGTGGGACATGTAAGAATGATTTCATTATGAGATGGGTGGGACCTATATCTCCCACCAATGCATTGGGTAAAGATTTATATCTCATTATATAGACATGGCTGGAAATGTAAGTTAATCTGGTTCAATGATACAGGACATGAACAAGGAGTGAACTTGATTCAGAAAGGGACTTTTTCCACTAAGATGACCATCGTAGCAATGCCTTGGCTACTATGGAAATCATATAAAGTTCTTAATGGTTTTACACAATAACATGTTTTATTCCCATGCTATTTTATCATGATTGATCCTACTTTAAGTTCTATGCCTTGTGTACTTCCATGATTTGTGTTGTTGCTCATGATTTTGATGTTTAGATTTTATGTTCATGTTTATGCATTAAACTTTTTATGTATTGTTTTATGTTCTCCATGATTACTCTTACTGAGAATTTTAGCTCTCCATTTATATGTTTTCTTTTCCCCAGGATTTAAACAAATATTATATTTTAGAAAACCTAATGGGAAGATATTTATGGGATATTTTGAACATCTTTCACCATGATAAGAAGATTATTTTTCCAAGTTCCCAAAGACACTAAACTATTACGGTCCTTGTGTGTCTGTTTTCATTATGTATCAAGTATTACACAAAAGTAATGTAATGTCCATGTAAGTCAAGCTTTGGGTCTCTACACGACATCTCTATGAGACCCAAGGCTAGAAATAAACATCTAAAGGCTTCTGTACATGTGGTAGAAAATTTTCCTTTAATGAATAAAAACCTATCCAAATAATACATAATGAAAAAAAACTCTATGATGCAATACATCAATTAAAGACAACTCAATAATTCATTTATCAAAATCAAACTACAATGGAGTACCATTATGGAATAATACAATATGAAATCTCATGGTGGAATACTATAAAAATAAAATAATCTAATGAGAAATTCATTCTCAAATGTGATCCATGACCCAACCCCAAAATACCACAATTATTAAGATGTAATGGTAAAGATGTGGGATACATTATCTTCTCCCATTCCTTGAAAAAAAATATCTTCAAAATCACAAAGTGATCAAGAGGGGGCCGGTACTAAAACATAGTTTGATTTCCAAAAAATGTTGTCCATAATCATGCAACTAGGATATAAATTTTTATCTCATTTGTGAAAAATAATTTTTGATTTTTTTCTAAAATATTTTTTATCAAAATATATATATGTTCTTGTAAAATTTTTTCCTCATGATAACCACCAGTTTGAAGGAAAAAAAATACAAGCAATGTTCTAAAACCATATCAAAAGTTCTATTATGGTATAACCCATTACAGTACACAAAACTCACACTCAACCATGTGGAAATAATATACCTCCCTATACTCACAATTGGTCATTTAACTTTTCCCTAATCCATCACATAGTTTATTACTTTTATTTGGGTACTTTACACCCATATTTGTCCCTACCTTTTGATTAGTGTACTTTATGCCCTTATCCATCCCAATACATATGAACTCATAAAAAACCATTCTATAACCATGCAAACCTCAAGTGTGTTGAATACCATTTCAATAAAAAATCATTTTTATTGAAAACCAACGTCTTTTAAATATTAAAGAAAGCCGAACTTTTTAAAAACAATCTACCAAATACACTTTCTATCCAAAACACCCCATTTACCAATTTCACAGAGCATTATTCATGAGGGATTTGAACAAGGAGTTCATATCAATTTGACAAACAATTTACATAAAAAATCAATTTAAAATCAATCCTTCATGATATGAATAGTGGAGATGAGTGTAAATACACCTAACTCGATAAATTTATGAAAATGAAAAACAACACAAAAAACACTAACGAACCTAAGTTGAATCTCCACAAACACATATTATATATATACCCCCTATAATAACCCAAGACAAATATAATAACATTTTTCCATAAATAAATTATATGTATCCAAATTTTTCATAGATAAAATAAAATAATAGATATAGAGAAGTATATCTTAGAATAAGAACCAATTATTACCAATAATGAAGGCTTACCGCAAGAATCTAGCTTCAAATCACCATGAGAATATTTTGGATCACCTCGAGATCTATGGTAAAAGAATACATGGCCTTTTGTATGAGATAATATTTATTTAGTTTCACATTGGAGTAAAAATGTGGGTGTTATATACCAAAACGTGTTAGATCCAAAATTTTAGGATTTCATCTTTAACCCAAACATGGTTAGTTGCATAGTTAGGAAAAACATGTGTTAACCGTGTGATAGATACTACCTCAACGATGAACCTAACATGGTTGGATAAATTTTTTCCAAACCATGCATCATCAATGCAGAATAAAACAATCTCAAGTTCCATGGTTTCTACACGGCTTCCAAACGATTTGAAAAAACGGTGCACATCCAATGTGCTATCCCTTTAGCCACTTTCTCATTCTTCAAAGTTTCTTATAGTTATTTCATAGTTTTAATAAATAATTCACAAAACATGAAACTTCAATAAATTCCAAATAACACTCCAATATTTATCCAAAATCACTCAAACAACACCCATATACATTACATATACAATAAAAATAAAGAAAGGGTTACTTACTTGAATCTAGGGGTTCTACTGTTATACCTGGATAAAGGATTATAGATGTATGAATGCATTGAATTATTTTTTTTTCATTTATTTATTTTATATACTAGGATATGTGTATGTTTTTATTGTTATATTATGCTAATGCATCCAATTTGTGGGATATTCCATCTCATAGATGGTCATCATCCCCTATCCTATTAGAGGTAGGCTTGGGGTAGTTACAGGCCAGACCCCAGTTGGTCGGGTCATGAAACAGGTCCCTGCATATGATTATGGGCATGGAAGAATGGTATATTCGTAATATCATTAACATTAAATCAGTTTCAATCAAAATATTTTGAACATTTAATCTATTTCCCACAAAAGATTGTGAACATGTAATTAGTTTCATGCATATTATTATGAATATGTAATCATGTTCATCCATAAAATTTTTAAAATGTAATCATATTCATGCTTGAAATTGAGAACATGTAAAAATGTTCTCAAATAACATTGTGGACATGTAATTAGGTTCATGGAATATATACTCATGAGTTTTCCATGGATATCTGATTCGTTGGAAGGAGATATAGGTCTCACCCATCACATAATGAAATAATACATATGTATACCACAAGATCATAATCATTCTTCCTTCCATAACACATGAATTAAAATTGATATCATAATAATTTTATCATATCATAACCTAATGAAATAAGATATGTTTTTTACTGATTTCATCATAGAAAACCCCTTGAAAAGAATAGGGATTCATAAGAATTTTAACACTGCATAGCCTGTGGAATTTAATGAGGTTTCATAAATAAATGATCTTAAATATAAAAAATTAATGAAATAATATTAATAGTGTCATTATAAAATATTCCTTACCATTAATTGACTATATAAAATTATTTAATATTATATGAAATAGTATTTCGATCAATCGCTTGGAATATTTCGTAATGAAAATTGTCATTATTTTAAAATAAGCTCTTAAAATATAAATAATATTCTATATAATATTCATTAAACGATACGTACAAATCATATAAAAAATTATTCAGAAATAATTCAATAAATTTCATGAGGAAAATAAACTTTCTACTTTGAAAAATCTATTTTTAAAACAAGAAGCATTTTGAAAACATTTTTCTTTGAAAAAATCATTGAAATATTATAATGAAATATTGGAGAAAAATGTAAAACACTATTTAAACATAATATTTATTCCATATGATTTTCTTTTAATAATATGTTAAAATATAATTTCAATAAATAATTTAAAACATTATTATAAAACATTTTTTGGAAATAAAACAGATTTTTGAATAAAGAGAGATATGGTGTCATATTTTTTATAAAAAAATCATTATTATCAAACATAAAAAAGAGTGAAAATTTATTGACATTACACTAATATATAATGAATAACCCTAGTAGATTAAAATTATTTATAAATATTAAGATGTATATTGTGTTATTTCTATATTATAGACTTAATAAAAACAATCCCGACAACTGATGGTATTGAAACATAAATATTTACACCTTTGGTGACATTGAATCATTAAACACATGAAGTAATACAATAAAACGGAATATAAAATATAATTATTACAAATATATTCATGATATTAAATGTGAATGTAGTTGTATTATCACCTTATTTTGTAATATATATGCACAACATGACGTATGTCACAAATAATGAAAATTGAGACAATAATCACTTACCAATTTAGTAACATTTGATTCACAAACCCAATTAAAGGGAGATCCTAAATTGGATATTTAAAAGTCAATAATTATATTTATAATAATCATAAAATTCAATCATGTGAAGTATATATACCACATTAATTAAACATGTGTTGAGCCTGAAATTCAACTCATAGAAGTATAAGGGACACGATAATCCCTTACCATATATCATGAATTCTGTTAGACTCTCTTATACATCCCATATAATAAATATATGATTATTTTAAAACTATAATAGAACAATATTCTTTTATATCCGACAATATATTATTTTTTATGACTTTATATTACCCATCTATTAACAATCTCATGTTAAAGCTACGTTTTAGGCAAATAACCTCATTAGTTTTCATATAAGTGTGGATTTTTTCTGGTATTCTTACATTTATCATTATTTAATACTTTAAATAATTTAAAATAATATTTATATATAATATATATTAATTATATATTTATTTAGAGTAAACCCTAAAATTTAGGGATTTGAATAGAAATACTGTGTTCAAGGTGATGGTAGGTGTACATAAACATGAATGGGGATCTTTTTTTCTTGTCATATTCAAAGAGATAATGTTATATATATATATATATATATATTATCACTATATTAGAATTAATATGTAATATATATCACATATTTTCTATTAACCAATCCTTATTTCAAATCATGTAAAGCATGAACAAATCACATCGGTTCCTGAGGTGATAGTTTGTGGTACACACAAATGACGTTATTATATGACTAAAAAATGAAAGGAATAGAGGTATATGTTACATAATAATTTAAAAAGAATAAATAATTATTAGATATTATATATATATAATATATATACTATTTACATAATTATTCCCACTTATGATTGGTGGTAATGGAAAAAACAAACGACGTTTGTTTGTGAGGTAGTGGTCTTCCTTACAGACAAATGATGATTTTATAACCCAATTTATTGATGCATGTTTAGGTTTAGGTAATAAAAATAGTATAAATTCACTGATTTATAGAAATTATTTTCTTAAATATAATAATTTTATGATAATAATTAAAGGTTTTTGTTGAAAAAATAAATAAAAATGGTTTGTTGACGAAGATTACATATTCTTTGGGTATCTCCTTCTAGATATCTCCAAAGTAATTTCGTGGTTACATTTATTCCCAAATTAATTTTTATAATAGGAGTTTATGTAATTTTAGAAGAGTAATATAAATGTATTCGATAAAAAAATTGTTTTTTATTGTGTTACTAGAGGGTGATAGTGGGTGGCCTATTATAAGGGTTGTGAGTGGAACTTTTGTATTTTATCAAAGAGTGATTTCCACCAATTCTTTATTCATGTCAAGTGGATGCAATAAAAAAATAACGATACAAAAAATTTAATGTCAAAATATGGCTATACAATGGTTTTAGGGCATTTTTCATTTTTCCTTTTTATATTCTTTGTTTAATCACTTTGTGTTCTTGTTTTTGACGTTAATTACTTTCATTTATTTTAATTTTATTCAGAAATAACTATGGAAAAAATTATTTTGAAATTATATATGTAATAAATTATTCTTATTCCAAATAAGAAATATGTTTATCCAAATATGATTCATAGTAGTTTCATGTATTAATTTAATATTAATCTAACAGATATATCGAGAAAATGTGTTTTGGAAGAGAAAATGACCAATAGTTTACGATGTTTTCAGATTCGACTTCAATGTTAAAATGAGTGAAACGACTTAAATTGGATTAATATATTTATTATCCAACTACTTTCAATTTTATTTTTTCTACAAATTTAGTTTACCAATATAAACTTTTAATAATAAAATGCTATTTTAATTAAAATTCTGCCTCTTTCACTATTCATCAAAAAATTAAACATGTCAGAAAATTTAAAAATAATATATCCTAATATAATTTTTCTATTATGTTTTTTATAATTATGTTTTTTTATCAAATTAAATTTATAACATTGAAAAAAATTAATGTAATTAGACAAAAGAAGGTGAAAAATGTACTTTTTAGAGAAATATATTTTCTATGTGTGAAATTGGATTTATTCTTATATCATGTATACAAAACATATTAGTTCAATGTTAAAAAATGTATTTAATACATAATATATAAATATCATTAAAATAATTTGAAAAATGTTATTTGGTTAATTTGTTAAAATAAAATAAAAATTTGTCCATAAAGTATTTATTTTCAAAATAAAATGTCCATCTAATTTAAAAAATATTTTAATTCCCAATTAATTGTTCACCAATGAATTATAAAAACATGTGTGAAAAATATTTTCTATGTATATTTTTCCCTTTTCACAAATTTAATTCCAACGCATATATGATAACTATTATATTAAATAATTATATTTATCATATATTGTAGTATGAAAAATATAAATTTTCTGTGAAACATAAAAAATAAAAGGAACATAGAATTATGTGTAACACAAGACAAGTAAGTGTTGCCTCTAAGTCCAAATAATATCATTTTTAATGTATCTCAATCATAACTTGGTTTTGCATATAAATAAAGATTAACATTATGTGTAGTGCTACACAATCGACCTATAAATTTAATATATTCAAAAATAAATAAATTCCTAAAATCGTGGGGTGTTATAGGTAGTCCATTTGGAATCATTTTCACTAAAAATGAATTTAATATAATTTAATCTTTTTTTTGGAATTCCAAGAGTTCCCCTGTATAACATCACAACCCATCTCATTGACTCAAGGGGGAAGGGGAATTCTACTTGATATTAAGAAAACTTCCCAAGGTGCCAAAGGCATGAAATAAATCTTGAGGGCTTCAAGAATAAATTGGGGAACTATTTTCCATATAGATAAATCTATCCAACCAAACTATCCACTAACGAAAAACTCTATTATACATGACAAATAAAAAACCGAACTCGTACATTGTCATAAGACGACCAAAAATTCCACATGGATTCCCAAGAACCAATTAAAAAAACACCATATTAGAGTACCATATGGATGTCTAAACATGAGACCAAAAATAAACAAAGACACACTCCAATGCTCCATACCAAGATCCATGTGTCAAACACCACCACTTCTCCCAAGTATCACTATGAACCACTAGCCATGATATAGTTTACCTTTACATGTTTCCTAGAATAAAACATCTACTGAATCACCCATGTGACAATGCTGGATCTGAGTACTAACATTCAATAGGTTTTCTCCCAATGACATCCCTACACACACCAATAGGATTAAACTATTAGCACATTATATAAAATTATTTTTATAAAACACTAAATAGTGAAACCATTACCACAAGCTAAAGAAAACCTTATCAAGCCATTTCACACAAGGGAAAGTCCCATACATTCTATAATCCATATACCCATCACATATTTGCACAAAAAATTTCATCTTCTCATAGCCACACACAACAATGCAACCATTACTGTGTGACTTCCGCACATCCCATTCACCCCCATTCACAACATGGAGTGCATTCCAACCGCAACCCCTAATGGTGGTTCTTCTTACCACTATCCATAACCTTTTATAGTGATACTCCCATCCCCCTTTCATATATCATTTATTCAAGGTGCAACAAAACATAGAACCCACCAATCCCACAATCATGAAAGTAACCATATACAAAACATACCAAACCACTTCAATAAATCACCCATTTATTGACACTACCCATAAAACAGTTTCCATGCCAAAACACCGATTCAATAAAACTACCTATTTATTGAAAACCATTTTCATAAACAATTTCCTTGACCCAAGAAAATAAACAAATTTAAAAACCTATATTTTAAAATTTAACTATAAGAAAATTCAACCGTAAAACCCCTTTTCCCACAAAAATCCACAAAATATGACTAAAATTATTTCTAAAAATTTTTCACATCCAAATGACTATTAATTTGTGGGAAAAAAATTAATGAAAACCACTAGTTCTAACCAAGTGGAGTTGATAGAGATGACACATACTATTAGTGTTCTGGTGAAATCAACCCACATGAAATCACACCCCATATCTTCCAAACACTCAAACGAAACCATTATAGACCCCCTTCCCTAAGATCCAAAATCCTTAAAATCTACACCCAAGGAATCTGCCACCATATATCTACATTAAATAGAAATAGATCAAAAAATCCAATAAAGATGGAGATATAGATCTAGAGAGAAACCAAACAATCAAAGAGGAGAGACTTACCCAAGAGAAACCTCTTTTAAACCACCTTGAAACCCTTTCAAAACTTTCCCAAAATACCTAGTGAGGTGGGATTAGAAGAATAATTGGAGTGAAATAGGTCAAGCCCAAGGGAGATTGAATTTAAGAACCCTTCCTTTATGTGGTCGCACGGTTATACTGCACGGTTTGGAAAATCGCGGACTAACCCTGCTCATGCCATTTTCTCGATTAAAGGGATCTTCATGGACTCCTCACATAGTTTGGAAATCCTTTCATAAGCCTCACGAAGCCTAATGTGTCCTCCTGTATGGTTTTTTGGAGAACCCGCACTGTTTACCGTAATTACATGCACTACGAAAAGCCTCCAATCTTATTCAAAACCATTCCAAACTCTCCAAAATATTCCCCAATAATCTCATGAACTTTAAACAGATAAAAATAAATAAAAAATGAATCATACCTCAAACAGGGGGATCTATATTCTCCCCACCATTGTAATTTCATTACAAAGAAATTAGATAACCATTGCTTTGCCGAAAGAGCTCGGGCCATTTCCCTCCCATCTTTTTATTTTATTTCTATGCCTCCTCCCGAATCTTACCATGATTTTAAAAAAACACAATATAAACCAATGTATTTACAATTAATGAAATTATCTTTTCTATCACAAATCCATACCGGAATGTGCAACAATGAAGAATCTGGATCTTGATCAACCTGATCCCAATGAATGACATGGTCACGAGTGGGCTGATACATTTTCAACTGGAACAAATGAATCATATTGTGCACCGCACTAAACTATGGTGAAAAATATAAGCACTATTCTACCTCTTTAATATTCTCAAGTATCTCAAAAGTCCCATTAACCTTGGAGATAACTTATCCTAATTCCCAAATTAACGATGTCCAAACCTAGGAGAGATTCTAAAAGCATGTGATCACTCACCTCAAATGAAAATGGTCATTGATGATGGTCCACATATTATTTTAGATAACTCTGAACCATCTCCATCATCTTCCTAATCAACTTGATTTTCTCCATAGTCTCTTGGACAAGGCTCGGTCCGATCATTGTAGTCTAACCCATTTCCACCCAACATAATAGAGAACGAGAGAGACCCTTATAAAAGACCTCAAGCAGAGCCTTATGTATCGAATCCTGATAAGTTTTATTACAGGAGAACTCCACCAATGGTAAGTGATCCTCCCATGAACCACCAAAATCCATTACACTAGCCCTTAAAATATCATTCAATGTATGTATCGTTCTCTCCGATTTGTCATCCATTTAAGGATGATATTTTGTGCACATTGTCAACTGTATTCCAAGGGCTTTCTATAAGGATCTCCAAAAATTAGAAGTGAAATTCATATCTATATCTAATTAAATAGAAAATGGAACATCATTCTTCTTTACCACCTCTCATATATTGATTTTGGAAAGATCCTCTACCATATAAGATTTACCAATCTTGATGAAATGGGCAGACTTTGTGAGTCGATCCATAATCACCCATATGTCATTATGTCTCCAGACCATTCCTGGAAGTCCCGTCAAAAAATAATTTGCTATTTTCTCCCATTTCCCCAATGGGATAGGTAATTACTACAACATGCCTTCTGGTTACTGATGCGCTGTATTGACATACTGATAAGTCACACATCTCGAAACAAATATGACCACGTCCCTTTTCATTCCATCAAACCAAAACCACACCATCAGCACCATATACATTTTATGAATTCCAGGATGGATATACCTCCTAGAATAATGATAATACCTTATAAGTTCTTCTAGACAAGACACAAGAACCACCATCTGCCTCCAAGAACAAGAGACTGAATTCCCATTTAGTTTCCAGCTCTCAATTGTCTCCCGACCATTGAATTTGAACTCATGACTACACATTCAAACTCAGATGACAGTGCAACTTTAATGAAACTAGCCATGTTTGGATCCAATAAAACCAAAATGAAGACCAATATTTCACCCTGGTCCTCACATTCCAACCACATATCGGTTATAACCGACATCAACTACCACTAATCTGATGTGTGTTTCTCCACTTCAGCAAATGATTTCCTACTTAATGCACCTCCACTGAATTTCCCTTACACGTTGTTTAAATTAAGTCAAAATCAAACATCTGGAGATATTTTATCTATATCCTTTGCCTCAGGGTCAAACCTCTTTGTGAGAAGATACGATTTAAGCTCTTGTGATCGGTAAACAATATAATTTTCTCACTAAAGAGATAATGATGCCACAATTTTAAATCAAGATCCACTACTACCTAATCAAAATAATGTGTTGGGTAGTTCTTCTGATGAGAACTCATCTACCATGTGCTATATGCAACCAAAAGATCCCCTGTTTGAGAATACACCCCATCTCTGATCCTCATGTGTCAAAATACACCACATACCCTATCCATAGTTTTGAAAAAACCAGGATTGGTTCTGATGTAAGGAAAAAATTTAACACTTTAAAAACATTCTAACACTTCTCATCCCATTGAAATGGGATATTATTCCTTGTCTACACTGTCATCAACCAATGATAATCATGAGAAATCAATGACAAAACATCGATAATACACATCTAGACCAAATAATCTCTATATCATGAAAACATTATTTGTAGGATTCCAATAGATAACATCCTCTATCATTTATTGATCAACAGAAAAGACTATCTCAGAAATAACACGGTCAAGGAAAAAACCTCATGTATCAAAAATCACACTTTGACAATTTGGCATACAAGTGATGATCCCTCAAGATCCCCAACATCATGGCCAAGTGATTCTAATGCTCTAACCTTGTCCTATAATAAACAAATATATCATCCAAAAATACCACCACAAAATTACCCATATCTCTCCGAAATATCCAATTCTAAAATTCCATGAACATCACTGGTGCATTCGTTTGACCAAAGGGCAAGACGACATATTTTGAATGGCCATATCTACTTCTGAAATATGTTTTTTTGGAATATCCACCTTCCTCACCTATAATTGATGAAATCCTTACAACAATTAAATCTTTGGGAAAAACTGTGCTACCCTTAGTTGGTCAAAAAAATCATTAATACGTGGAAGTGGATATCAGGTCATTATTATAACCTAATTCAGTCTACAATAATCAACACAGAGCCGCAAGGTTCCATCCATATTTTTAACCAAAAAAATAAGTGATGCCCAAAGTGAATGCTAGGTTGGATGATCCCTTTCTTTTATAACTCTTCCAACTTCACCTTTAATTCCACAATTCTGTTGGTGCCATTAGGTAATATGGAAGTGAGATAGGACGTTTCCCCAGAAAGAGATCAATCAAAAACTCAACTTCTATCAAGGGTGGAAACAGTAATAATTCTTCAGGAAAGACATCCATAAAATGATCCACAACTATAGGAAGAACACTTTTATCAACACATTAAACTGATTCCAATTTCAAGGACCTTAACTGATATGATATCGTACCAACAATGGTTGAAAAAAAATATGTTGCAACAAACTCTTCATTCTTCTCCCCTCTAAAGAGATGTTCAACCCCATCCTCTGTTTTAAAAGGTACTTTTCACACATAGTAATTGATTTGGGATTTAAACATCATCAAATAAACAATTCCAAGGATTATATTACAATCATCTATATTGAGAACTGAGAAATCCCACATCAATTCAATATTGTCCACAACTAAGAAACACTCTTTGTGTCAAAAAAATCTTTCATCAATGTGGAATTTTGAATAATCGCACCTCGCACCGTGGATGGTCCCAACTGATCATCCATCACCACCTTCCCAGCCTCAGTAAAATTCTTACTTTCCACACTCTCCTACTTATTACCCTTATGAGGAATTATGTTATTAAGATAATCACCATGACTGACATTACTCTGCTACTAATGGGAATTCCATTACCCCATCTCGTCGAGCCATAAAATCCCTTCGTCCCCTAAGGAGTGTCACAGACACCCATCCTCAGATAATTCTAACAATAACACAGCAGATTCCCTAACTTATTACAATTATGACATGCTTGAGTTTGTGTTGTACAATTCCAATTGATGTGGCTCGTAGAGGCACACTGGAAATATCCCGACTTCCTCTGAGGCACCAGTAGAAGATTCACCGATCTTACTTTCATATTTTGGGCTATAGTCCCACCCTTGAAATAGGTGTCCCTCTTCTTCTTGAACCCAAGGTTTGAGTTACCACTATTTTTTCATTAGTACAAACATACTCCCCCCACCTTCATCCCATTCAAGATTGCGCTCTTCCACCGTAACCCAATTAACCATTTTTTTAATCATCTATACACAACATAACTATCTTGGAATGAATTTCCTGGTCTAACCTTGCTTCAAAAATTCATTCCTTCAATGATGTACTACCCACCACCTTGGGTTCAAACCACAATAAGATCATAAACCTTGCCTAATATTTCATACCTTCCACGTTCCCTTTCTTTAAACTAAACAAATCCAATTTTCATAGAATTCTAAACGTATGAGTGTATAATTGTTTATTAAATATATTCTCAATCACCTCCCATGTCACACATTTTTCCATCCTATCATGCACAACCAGAGCCCCCCACTGAAGGGACTGATCATCCAATATGCACTTTCCTAGTTTAACTTTCAGCTCTGATGGTGTTCCCTAGAAGTCAAATACCCTATTTATTCTGTTCATCCATGCCTCAGCCCTTTTCGGATCTGAATCAACCTTAAACATGGGTCGATTCTTCCTTTGAAACCAAACCTCATGATACACATATATTGTTTCATCCACTTTCCACCCACCTTCTAAAGATTAGAAATGATTCACTATACTCTGTATAATGTGTTGGTTCACCTGAGGCTCAGGTGCAACCTGATTTTTAGCAGCTTCCTCTGGTTGGTCTCAACGACGCCTACCCAGTGCCATTTATATCAATACAAAATCAACTATAAATCCTATTTAAGAAACCCATGATTCAAAAATTCATGTTCAATAACACTACTACTATCACTATTAGGATTTCTACTAGTTCAAATTTCCCATGTTTCACTATTTTAAAAAATCCATCATGTTTTGAAAATCTACCCATTGTTAAAATACCACTAGTTTCCTTGTATCAAACCCTTCTATTTTAAAACCAAATATATTTTTCAAATCCACACATTCAAATAACACCATAGATCATTATACACCAATAAAATGTGTATCCTAGTGGGAATTCAATTCTACAATGGCTGTCATGCTCATCTAATTGGCTACACCTAGGACAATTAAATATCTAATACCTATAAGGGTGTCCAAACACTTAGGTACCCAAATATCTGGTAACTTTATATTCAGTATACAAGGGTTATCTATGAACTTTTATGCTATAAATTCCATGTATCAACATTCCAATGCATTTATACCATCCAGACTCAAGAAATAGGCCATGAACGAATGTCAACACGAAGACCAACAATCAACACCAAGGATCAAACAACTGCTCCCCTAGATATACAAGGACCAACCAAGTTGATACCAATGGTAACACCCCGACCAATATCATTGGCCTAAGAGGCTGACAAATACTGGTTGGCCTTAAGATAAATTCACATGGTGCCAAATTCTGTCAATAAATTCCAAGTGCTTCGAGAATAAATTGGGGAATTATTTTCCCTCAAGATACAACAAATCAACTAAATAGTCCCTTAACAAAATATTACATTATTCTTGAATCAAAACAACCAAAATCATACATTACCATAAGGCAACCAAAAATTCTACAAGTATTCCCAAGAACAGATACAACCAAACACTATATCAGAGTACCATGAAGAAGACTAAACAAGAGACCCAAAATAAACCAAGACGCACTCCACAACTACACACCATGCTCGATGCTCCAAGCATCACCATATATCTCTAGAATGACCAAAAAACACTAGCCATGATATGCTTTATCTTTAAATATGTACTAGAATACAACATCTGCAAAAGCACCCAAGTGAGAAAGTAGGTGGTGAGTATAAATACATGGTAGGATTTCCCCAAATTATGTCTCTACAAACTCTAGTAGGATGAAACTTTTAGTACATTATATAAAACGGTATATATAAAACATTAAATAGTGAAACCATTATCATGATCCAACCATACCATTATCATGACTTGTCACAACCATGCCATAATACTTATCCCCATGACACATTCGCACAAAAAATTCCTTCTGTTCAAGGCCACACACAAAAATGAAACCATAATGGTGGGACTTTTACTAATCATGTTCACTGCATTCACAACTAGCGGTGCTTTACGATCACTACCCTTAATGGTGGTTATCCCGACCACTATCCATCACGTTTTATAGTGAGACTCCTTGCCCACTTTCACATCTCATTTCAAAAAGTCACAACCAAACATATAATAGACTATGGTCACAAAAACATCAAAATAACCAATTCCATAACATTCCAAACCACTTCAATAAATCACCCATTTATTGAAACCACCCATAACACAATTTCCATGCCAAAAACACAATTCAATAAAACAACCTCTTTTTTGAAACACATTTTCATGAACTATTTCCTTGACCCAATCCAAGGAATAAATTTTCAAATATAAATTTTAAATTTTAACAAAAAGAAAATTCAACTGTAAAACCCCTTTTTTTAAAAATCCTCAAAACATGACAAAAAAGATTTCAAACCAATTTATCACATCCAAATCACAATTAATTTCAAGACAAACAATGTAATTATAACCAAAACCACTAGTTCTAACCATGAAATGTCAAGAGGTAAGCTGAATACCTTTAGGGTTCGAGTGAAATCAACCCATAGGAAACCGCACCCCAAATCTGGCAGACGCACCACTGAAACTATTCTAGATACAATTACCTGACATCCAAAATCCTAGAAATCAACACCCAAAGAACCCAGGACCATAGATTTAGATGAAAATGATAATGATCTAGTATCCCAAGAATGAGTGAGAAGAATTACTATAGAGAAACCAACGAGGTCAATAGAAGAGACTTACCGGAGAGAAATCACCTTTAAACCACCTTGAAAACCCTTAGAATCGCTTCCAAAATGAGTGGGAGAGCACCATAAAATAGTGAGTACCCAAAATCTCGAGTGAGGATTGAGTGGGAGATGAATTGGGGTGAAATAGGCCAATCCCCAGGGATCCCGAATTTAAAAACCCTTCTTTTATGTGGATGAATAGTTAGTCAGCACAGTTTGGATATCTGTGTGCTAATTATGCACACAAAACTACCTAGAGATAAGGGATCTTCATGGTTGGCTTTCACTATTTGGAAAACCATACGCAGGCCAGGAAAAGCCTACTATCTCCCCCTGCATGATTTTATGGGGAACCTACACGGTTTTACCTAACTGTTCTCAAACCGTGCGCACTTAGAAATGCCGCCAAACTAATTCAAAAACATTCCAATCTATCCAAACCACTTCCCAACTCATCATATTCACTTTAAAAACATAAAAATTTATAAATAATTCTAAATACCTCAAATTGGGGGTGTTATACCCACCCCAATACTAAAAATAGGAATCCCTTATTTCTCTTGTTCACACCACATTAATCCTTATATCATCACCAAACTATACCAATTTATCAAATACAATTTTATATCCACTTTATAGTGGTATTGATATTATTTAATGTATAACCTTAAAGGTCGTAATAGGGGTTCCAAATTAGTTATTTAAAAGAAGATATAATTTCCATAATTGATCACTTTCTTTATTATAATTATTTTATCATCTGTATAATTTTTATATTATTCATAATATAAATACATATGTATCATAATTATTCATAAATGTTTCTATAACTATGAAAAAAACATTATTCAACCTCTTTTAATCAAATCGTAAGCGAAATTATCGATTGTGCATAACTATGGATTACAATCTCTATGCAAGAATACACATCATTTCTCCTCAACATGTTTTATACAGGGGTATTATGATTTATTTAATGTTTATATATTATACTTAATAAAAAATAACATGTCTACAATTATAATATCATATCTACATTAATACCATAAAATCCATTGGAAATCGATATAGTTGATCTCACCTACATGTAGACTACCACCTCGATGAAGAAATGAGATTATTTTTCAATTATATTTTAAATGTATGATAAAAATAATATATTTAAAGAATATATATGATATAATAATGAATTTTTTAATTTAATATAATATTTATCTTCTCTTAGATCCATCCATTGAGAAATGTAAATAGTGTTCATGTGTATATACATCCTTCCATCCCCATGAATAATGTAATACATTTTTCTAAATCAATTATTCACGACTGTATTTTAGACAATATATAGAGAATATATATTCTATTTATATCATTATTAATAATATAAATATGATATAACCATAATCAAAATACAAGGACCAATACTACTAATCCAAAACATATCTAAAATTGAAATAGACAATGCCCGAAATATTGATTATAATAATGATGTTTTAGAAGACATGTGATAAAATTTTAAAAGTAAATCAAGTACGGTTTGATATATATGAGTATAGTTATGAATTTTTTTTTTATAAAAAATCAAAATTTAATATACATGAGTTTTTTATGAATATTAAAGATATTATAAATAAGGAAATGTATTATCCTCTCACTTAATTGTTTTTTCAAACACATAACAAATTCTCGACTTCTTTCATTTATTTGGATTATATATATTTTCTTTGAATAAATTTGAAGAAACATTATGTGAAATTTATTGGGATTTAGATCTGAATCATTCGTTCATTATTTCATGGGCCTTATTAATCAAATATAACCAAATTGGTTATGGTTTGTTGTCACAGTAAAATTTTTTATTTATATTTTTTATGATTATGTGTTCGATAATGAAATATTATCATATACCTATAATGAAAATCTTGATTTATATTCTAATATGATTATTTCATTGAGGTAAATATTTTCATTTTATCTTTCTCACATATATACTCAAGATAGATAAAATATAAATATATAGAAAGTTAAATTTATTTCTCTCACAGGTCGAAGAATAATTTATTATGCTTCCATGTTTTCAAAAATTATTTTAATTATGGTTTTAAATATTATCCAATGAATCATTCAAGTCATTTGTACCTATTTTTATCTTCCATAAAATTTTTCAATACAAATATCATTTTTTTAATGACATATTTGGGAATTTAAAAAAAACCGTAAAATGAATGATTTATTTTATCTTAAATAGAAGGGATAAAATTTCCCTTCATGATGACTAATTCATTATTTGAAGGTTAATTTATAGGATTCCAATGTAATTTTAAGAGACAATTATTTTAATGAAATTTTATAAATATTTATATTTTAAATCAGTGATTTATAATTTAAATAGTTACAATGAAAATATATTTTTTAAAATCATTATTTAATTTTATAGTTATTTATAATAACAACCACACTTGATTTAAAATATGATAAATTTTTATTATGATCAAAGGATACAACCTTTATTATTTCATGTAATATTTAATTATTATAACGTCATGATTTAAATAAAATTTTTTACTTCTATAAGGGTTATAAATAAATTAAAAAATGGAATGTTTATGAAACCCATCCATTATGGATTATTGTAGAAGGAAGTGATTATGAGAACCATTTACATTCATGGGTAATGATATTATGATTGTTTTATGAGCCTATAGAACATATATGTAGATATATATAATTTTTATTATGTGACAGTATGACATTATATCTCCCTTTAATGCATTAGATAATGATTAATATCACATGATCTAAAAAAGATTGGAATGTGTATTTAATATAGAATAGTAATGTAATTTTTACACTATTAAATTATTGGGATTGAATAAAAACTGTTTTTTTGGTATTTTCAATGACCCATTCGAGAATGATTCCTATAAAAAATAGATCCTCCTAAAAAAATGTCATTGCAAAATGGATTATATGTGACAAATCATCATAACAAAATTTTAATTGAAATATACCATCAATACCATAATAATAATATTGGAAATATTTTTCTAAAACAAATTTCTGGTAGACTATGAAAAAATAGTTTTTATTTCGGATTTTTTTGATCTATATCAAAGAATATTGTATTTTAAAAAATGTAGATTTTATAAATTTAAAAACATAAAAATAGGTATAATAAAAAAAGCATACAATAATTGTAACCATTCATTCATAAAAGTTTTAGCAAACCAAAATTCATAACATTAAAAATAACAATCAAATAGTCGATGGTATTGGAATATCACACGATGTGTATAGGGGTGAATCATTATACTATAACCACACATAAGATTTATCATATACTCTATCATCTTCCCATAAATATGACACAACACCTCATTCTCCTCCTTGCTCTCCATCTTTAATTGATCTATAATTTCTTCCTCAATGATCAATCTCTACTAATATTGTGTAGTCTAAATCATCGAAAAAACTCCATTTTTCCATTACAATATGTAGATAAGAACATATATGTGCCATAAAATAGGTCAGTTTCATTCATGGAGAAATACAAGTCACCCGACCTTCACCGAAAGCATGCATAATCACCCTTATCCAGACATTCTCAAGAAAACCTATCTCACAAAAGGAAAAATCATCACTCTAATTTGTAATATATTTTGAATAAATACCCATTTTTCTTATTTTCCATTTGAATATAATTAGAAATTAGATTATTAATGAAATTAATAAAAAAAATTATAAAAATAATAATAACTACAATAATAAAATACCTATCATTGATAGGATATCCTATACAAGGATCAATATAATTATTCGTATACTCATAAAAACTATAATAAAAGGGTTTTTAGTGGAATATAAATTATTACACATATTTTAAATTGAATAATATATAAATTAATAAATAATATTAATTAATATATGTCACCGATACATACCAAATTTATGACTCCCAACCCAATTGTTTCACTCTTGTCCTCCCCGATTCTATTAAACTAATGATAAAAACATAATTAAACACACTCTTAGGTAGTAGAAGAACAATTGACCCCATACCAGAGATGAAATATATTATGGTTGTTGAGAGATGGATAACTGCTCAAAACAATATAAAAAATTCTATCCATGGATTTCTTTCTTAGGATGGGTATAATCTGATGAAAATATTCCCATATAGAAATCTATTATGAATCCTAGATATGGACTCTAATGATATCAGAAATAGGAGGCCATTAATTATGAAATGAAATTGAAGAAAAACATGTTATTAATAAAATAAATATAAAATTAAATATATTATTCTTTGAAATATAATCTAGTGGTTGAAAATCTAATAATGAAGGAAAACAAGATCTTAATCGCATGAACCCCATGGATCCAAAAAAATAAATTATTTTAATCACACAAACATAATAATATCTATATTTGAAAAATAGTTAAATTAAATCCTAATAATCATGATTTTGTTACAAAAATTAATAGAAAAGTGAATATAATTTGAATATGTGAAATAATTGATAATTTCTCCAAATATGACGTTCAATTTCAAGAGACACACATCTCTTAGAAATGGGGACCCAGATAATCAATATATCATGGTCTATCCCTTACTAATAAGAACAACATTCTCTAAAGTAGTTGAATGAAGATAATTATTAGGATATCAAGCATTTGTGACAGAGATAAATCTACCATCGAGAAAATCTCCATCCACCCAAAACAAATAATATTACCTGTTAAAAATTTATTATATAGATATAAAATATAAATAAATAGAAAATAAAAGAATATAATAAGATAGAAATAATTATTTATTAATAAAAATTTAAAATATAAATAATTAATAAATAGATGAATATTATAAATACTTAAAACTATATATAATAATATAACAATCTAACCTATAAAAAATGATATTATAGATATGAAATATAAAAAAATAATAAATACCATGTAGATTATAATAATATTAATTATCATTATTTTTTACTATATATATCACAAAGTGAAAACAAATATTTACAATCTTCCAATTGGGAACAAAATAGTTCAGTTTTTTAGCCTACTAAACAAAAATATTTTTAAATATTTTTTATTAAAAATATCAAATTTTAAAAATAAATTAATACCCAAATATAATACATTATTCAAAGTTATATTCATTGAGGAAAATGTATTCAACCTCTTAATCTTCATTTCTAACCTCCATATTACATTTTGATTCATTATTCCTTATTACATAATTAACATTATCAATATCATGGATCCTTAAATGGTTGTTTCATTATTGTAATTTCTATCTTATTGTATATGATATATATTTTGGGGTGCTTCATAAAAATATTCAATATGTTTAACTTCTAAAAAACAATTTTCTTATTCCTAAAATGGATTTTCCAGTGATTTCCATTTTATTAAATTCCTAAGGTCATCCAAATCTATCAAAACATCTCAATAATTTATAGAATAAATTTTATGTTCTTTATTTTTGAAAATAAATTCATCATTATATTTAAGAAGATTGTTATTTTTAATTTCAATGACTCCATGCCATCAATGAACTTTCATCCGTAATTTGAATAAAACCACTGGTATTTAGACATTGTTATATAATTTTTTTCCCAGATAACACCACTCAAATATTTTTTCTAAAATAATGTAAGAGTAAACATAAATGCCTTTTTCATGATATAATTTCAAAAAAAACATCCCCATTACTTTATTACATTGATTCACCTTATATGTTTTTATATAATCAAAATTCCTTAACCACATAACAATTCTAAGACTTTACAAATTTTGATGGAGAGTTTTGGGAACACATAATAGACAATCAATTGTATTTTCATGTTGTTCTGCCTGAAAATAAGAAACATTGTTAATAAATTATATCATTAAAAATTGATTTAATATTCCTTAAAAACATAACCTACCATTCATTTACCCAAATATGAAAAATATTATTGATGAATTTATTCAAGGGAAGAAGGGGTAATATTTATAAATTTCATATATGGTTACCATATAGTTAACAAAAAAAAGTTAAATAAATTTATGTAATAAATTTTTTTTAAAAAAATTAATTCTTAGTACAAAAATTGTAATATTTATTTAAAATTCATTCAAAAATAGGTATGATTATTGTATAGTTCTTCATCTCAAATACATTTTTCATGAGAACAAAAAAACTAATGTAATGATGTTTTAAAACAAAAAATTGACAGTATCTCATATCATCAACATTTTACTCATTATTACCAATGGAATAACGTTTTTAATGGTATTCATATTGAAAATAATGTAAAAATTATGAAATTTCCATCATCATGTATGGTTATGTAATTCACTCTTCAAACTATTATTTGTTAGGTAATTTTTTATATTATTTTACACATACATATCTAAAAATGATAAATCCATCAATATTGTGTCTCCCCATCACATTTAGCATTATATATAAAATGAATTATTAAATTCTATATTGAGTCAAATAAGGTCATAAGGAATATTTAATCAAATTTACATAAAATCAAGAAAACGTATTTTTAAAACATACTCAATGAAATAGAATATGGAATTTTTTGGTCAAAACATCTCAAATTAATGAATTCAATAGCTTTATAAGACCATAATTAAGTAGTCTCTCCATTATGACAAGGATATTGCAATTTTTTAACCTCATAATATTCCGATTTATGATGATATATGAAAAATTAGATGTATAATGATCTCATAACATGAAGACTCTAATACATTAATTGAATAAAAAAATAATTTCATTATAAATTGTCTGCATGTTACATTCAAATTCATTAAATTTTGCGATATTTCATCCTTAAAAAAATAATGTAAAGGGATTATATAAATTTGGGAAATATCTAACAATTTCATTACATTATCCTTAGTTTTACTTGGTGTATTCAATATGGAGTAAAATATTTCATAAAAAAATTATCCTCAATATGAATTACATCTTAAATTTGATGAACTAATAAATTATATCAAAATGGAATGTTCCAAAAAATACTCATCAATAATAAGTTATAATCTCTACCAAAACAATATTTTTTCCACTTATGGTTTATATAAATGTTAAGAGAGGTGATGGAGAGATGATATATTTTACCTTATTACCATATATCATCATTAGAGGATTTTCTATTTCAATTCAAATATTTTTAAAATTATTTCAAGTCACTCAAAAAGGGATATCTTTAGGAAAAAATCATCAACGGTAGAAAAAATAAATAGGCATACTACAATTTACAAGAATATCAAATTTATTCTCAACCATTTAGTACATCCATGATTTTATACAGTGTTAAATCCATCTAGATAACATAACATTTTCTCTGAAGTCACAGATGAAGCCATTTAAGTGAAATTTTAATGTTCGCCTATTTAAAATAAATTTAGATATTTATTCATGGAAGAAATTAACATATTAATTAGTGGCTTCTAATAAACATAAATATTATTCATTGGATGTCCTAGAATTAATAGAACAACACACACACACACACACACACACATATATATATATATATATATACAGTTTCTTCATCACCATTCAATGAGGTAGGTGGTATAGAGTAATAAAAAATGACCAATAAGAATATTTACTGTCGTGAACACCAAATGAAGAAAATTATCATTAGAAAGACCCAACCATATATTCTTTGGTACTGAATAATAATATTGATTCAATTGATCAAATTGTTTCAATGGATTACCATCATGTGGATGTTTTATTCTTTCACTAATTGTAATATTTTTTTATTTCATGTCATCAATGCAGTTGACTTGTGAGAAATAAGGAAATTCTAAAATATACTGTAATTAAAATATACCTCAATTATTCCATCAAGAATATGTAATTTCCTTATTCAAAAACATTATTAATTGATTCTCAAAATTTTAGAAAAATAACTAATTATCCATAATCACCACTATATAATACACATTCGTTTAAACAATCATGGATCCTCAAATAACAGAGCCCCAAATTATCGACCAACCTCTTCATTAGGTAAAAATTAGCTGGAAATGTATTTCGGTCAAGGAATAAATATTTTTTAAAAGAAAATATTTGATCAAATCATCTTATTGATATTATAAAATATTAGTTAATAACCATAAATTGTTTCATAACTTCTTTTCTTATTATTAGGCATTCAAAATAATTATTCCTACTCTAAATATTTCAAAATATATACAAAATTGTGTAGGCTTTAATTCTAGATTATGAATATAATTTTGAATTTCGGTTTACTTAAAATATGGGTCATTATCCTTGTTTATTATATTAATAAATTATTTATTTTAATATAAAAAATTTATTTTCAACTAAATTATGTTCATCTTGTTGATACTAAAAAAATAAATTAATTTTAAAAAAAAATGAGGTAGATCAAGGTAAAAATTAGGAAACATTTTATACCACATAAGATTTTATCCCTTATAAGGTAATTTAATTATTACAAATTAAAACCATTCAGAATCCCACAATGAAAGTGACATAATTATTTTGACAGCCTCAATATATACATAATTTTTATTTGATATGTTTTCAATTTTATGATGATTTATTGAATCATGATCATGTAATAGAAATTAGAGTCTAATTATTACGTCTAAGATTATCAGAAATATTGAAATAAGAGTATTCATTACACATTATGACTAAATAAAAATTATCAATATAATTCAACACTCTGGAATATTGTATAGAATACTCTTGAAATGAGGTACTGTTTTAGAACATGATTTTGAGGGCCATAGAGGCTTCCCAAATTTATTATTATAATATTTAATATTATATATCATGTGATATAAATTTACCTTATATATTAGAATATATCATAAATGGATTCTCATATGAGAAAATATGAGTCCATATATTGGTCTTGGATATGGGGTTAACCCAAGGTGCAACCAAACATTTGAGGGTGTCTAGTGATTAATAATACCACTATTGATGGTTATTCATTTAATGTATTTATTATAATATTTTAAAAAATTAAAATATATCTTGAACAATGTATCATATATTAAATCTAAGACAACGGTAAGGTCCATGATGAAATTTTTACTCTATACACGACATAATATTTTTTATTGTTTGGTGTTTGATAAAATTACCGCAATGTAATTTATCTTATATTATTATTATATTTTTTATAAAAAAAATATAGTATGTATCTAATGTTGTGTCATTTGATAAATATCATACCACTATTAGAGATGACATGTGGGCTTTACATTTGGCATGACATAACATGTTTGTGTTTCAGATGTTTTGTAGCACCACACACAAGGGTATCCATTTAATTATTTTTTAAATATAATATACACATATATTTGAAATAATTGTAAATTACTAATATTTTTTTATTTATTACTAATATTTACTAGTTATTGAGTAATTATAAATTATAATTAAATAATAAACCCTATTTTCTTGTTATTACATTTTTACTAATTATTATGTTTTTATGAAATTTTTGGTAATTTTTATATGACATAACATGTAATTTAATATTTATACATACTGAATAATATTTATATTTATTACATAATAAAAATTATTAATTAATTATATAAAAATTCAAAAATATTCTCTATTATTTTCATCATCTTAATGAGGCCCAATAAGAAATCTACATTAACATTAACAGATGAAAAAATTTATTATGCTCCATAAATTTCCTTAAGGGATAAAAAGATATTTAATATAACTATAAATCATTTAAACTAACTTTTATTAATTATATATTTTTTCAATAAAACAATTGCTATCTTATTTATATTTTTTAACACAATTTTGTATTTTTGATCATTTTCTTTAAAAAGTTTTTTACTTCAAATTTTTAGCACTAATTTTCTATTAATTTCAAAATATATATATATATATAACTTCAATTACTTATAAAATACCCTTATTGAGACCTAAAATAGTGATTATGGTGAAAGAGATGAGGTTTAATCTGAAATGGATGATACTGTTTAAGAGAATCTTGACAATCCTTTTCCACTTGAAGAAGAATTCCTGAAATTAAGGGATAGAAAGGGAAATAAGCCAATGATTGACTCAGATAGTTTTATTACTCCAAGTTATAGACAAACTAGTAAAATAAATGATTAGTATAAAACATAATGAATAATTATCACATAGTCTCTATCTGCAAATTTGAATGAAATGAATATTTTAACACAACAACACATACCTAATGAAATGTTTTCAGAATCCTCAACTAATTCAGAAACATCCTTCAATGAGGATGATAATCTTACATATATATATTCTAAACAAATAGAAGTGTAAAATGTAAATCCAAAATAACATGGTTCTTTAATAGAGGAAAATGAAACAATTTCCTTTCGACAAAAAAATGGTGACATGAATGTGGATACGTATCTTAACCTTTGAAGGGGAATGTTTATCATAGATGTAGAGGCGTTTAAGAGAGTCCAAAATTTAAATTTAAATTTTATTCCATGGAAATTATTCTGCTTGAATTGTCCTAGTCTTTGTTTTGAATATTTATTGTACATGGTGTGCTTCTGTTTGATGACCTCTGCTGATGTTCTTATGGACTACATCTTTCAATTATTCACAATTTTTATAGACTTTACCACATGTAGAAATCTCTTCCACATATGCTGATAACTTATATCATATTTTTAATTCATTATACCTGAATGATTTTTTTGAAGTGATGTCATTTTTAATTGCTTCTTTTGATTTTGCACGTGGTTAGATATTCTTTTCTCACAATTAATTTCTTGTTGGTGTAAATACATTGCACCTCATGTAAACATTGATCATTTTTGTTTAATAAATTTTATAGATGTGTGAGTTGGGTTCTCAATTCACACTTCAATATAATTAATTAATATATATATATATATATGAAATAATTTTTTTAATTTTTTTTTGAACAAATATGAATTCCAATTCTATATAAAAATACACTCTCACACACACACACAGACATATATATATATAAAACGATTCATGTTTTTAAAACAAATATTTAATTGTATACACATGTTAATAAAAATATAAAAAATACCATGTATTTTACCAAACAATATTAACAGGAAGAAATTTAATGAAAACCATCATAATATACAATTTTATTAAAAATCATTACTCAGAAATCATTCCATAATTTTTTTAAAAAATTTATCATATATATATATATATTTATTTATTTAGTCTAACAATATAAAATACACATCAGGCATCTTCAAAAAAAAATATAATTAATATTCTAGATTCATTATATCCTAAATTACACTTCATGAAATATCAATAATAATCCAATTAATATTTTATTCATCAAGATTCAACATAATTTAATCATTCATGAATTAAATAAATCATTTTTTTAATTTAAAATAATTTTGATGGTGAAAATGTTGATATATATATATATGATTATATATACACATATATATTATATGGATACACAAATATAATATATATATATATAATCACTTATATATTATATATTTATACACATATTTATATACATATATATTTTATACACACACTGACACACACACAAACACAAAGAATGATATATATATATATATATATGTATATGTATAAATATTTGAAATATAAATTAAATTTAAAGGATAAGAAAAGGTAAAAACATCTGAAATAAATTAATATCAATCCATGTTTAACTACAACATGTCATATTAAAAGGATTAAAACCAAAAAGGGAAGAATAATTTTACCTTAAACCTAAATATAAAATAAATAATAAAAATAGAGTATTTATTTTGACATAGTGTTTAACTGAATCAATATAATTTTTTAAAAAATGTATATCAACAAAGAGTAGGATAATAGAAGTGGGTTGAGTACCACGAAGATTCAAATCAAAATCATAAAAAATCTGGTGAAACTGCTGATTTCGAGAGTGGAATGTCAGGAGGGCGAAGATTAGATAGATTCTCAATGAAGTAGGAAAGAAGATTGGGGGAGAAAGAAAAAGAAAATAAAGGGGTATGCATGTTTTATAAATTACCTTTTTGTGACAGATTTATAGTGATGGACTATCCATCTATTATATTTGTATAATTATGTGTATTTATAAAAGATTATATGATATGTCTCTAAATAATAATTAATGAGTAGTTTTTTAGCCAAAAAAGTAATTCCTCACATAATGAATTTTCATGAATATCATTTTTTATGAGTGAAATGATATGTCACTATTATCTATTTGGCTATGACAAATAGAGATTGTTATAATCATTCATAAAAAAATTAGTTATGTTGAATGACTTAAATCTAATAACCCTTCTCTTGAAATAGTATGTAATCATGCAAAATATATTTACAATATGACTGATATCCCATTTCAAATGTGATATAATTTATAGTTATTCATGATGAGATCCATTTTCCAGCTAAAATATGACTATACATTCAATTAATTGTGATGAAATACAAGTCAGTTTCAAATATTCTTTCTTTTACAGTGGTCCATGACAACAATAATTGATTTGGGGTGAACTGATTCCACTTTGATATTTGTGGCAATGATACATGACTAATAAGTAAATTATTATCTTTACTTATATGTTTTCCACAATTCAATAGCTTATACCAATGTTCTTCTTCAATGGATTATGTTCTTCGATTCCACTATGATTTATGTATTATTAATATCTATTATTTATTCCATGATTAAATAATATGATTTATGGAATGTACAATATGATTTAAAAATGATATGATCATATTATAATAACATTATTTTTATGTTATGGTCTAGTGATAATTGATATCCCACCTTTAAACACTTTTCAAATTAGCTCAACTTTTTTTTTCTTTTCCCTAGGTAATGAGGAATGGTACCAAGTTTGATATGTCTACTAAGGGTGATTGGTATGATAAATTTAGTGGGATATGATGTAGATGATTTATGAAAAAGTTGTTTATGTGTATTTTTTCAGAGAAAATAGTCATATAAGATTATATCTTGTATCATTATGTTAATTTAATGAATATTAATCTACTCTATTGTGATTTATTTGTATAGTACATTTTTATCACTATATTTGGTTTGAAAGAATGGATACATTGACCTTTAGAAACTAGAATAATAAAAATTTAGTGATATTAATTGCGATAAGTCAATTCATAATATACCATCCTATTTTTTGGTAATTATCATTAATGAAAAATGTTATGACTATGGTTCATAGATGAATGTGTCACAATTTAGACATCCTTTAATTTTTTAAATTATTATATGACTTTATATTATGATAATTGTTTATCGATGTTTTATTTTTTGTTTTATATGATGATTGGAACATGAAAATATGTGTTAATGCTAAATGTGGGTGAAAATGTAATGATTTTAATACTAAGGTATATAATGTCATATGAGTGAGAGTTATTTTTTTCTCTGATGATCCAAAATTGTCAATAAATGAATCACAATGTTCATCCAAATAAGAAATTGAGTGAACAATTTCATCTTAATTACTTAATGAGGCAGTATCCACTTTATATTAGTGGGCGTGGTAATCCACTTGTTTATGATAAATGAATTAGTACAATTAAAAAGATATTTTTTTGTTCTATAATATTTATAACATGATAAATTAATTCCAATTGTTTATCATTTATAAGGTAAGATGGATAAATATTGAAATCTTACCAAGAACATTAATAAAATGATGAAATTGACTATATTGATTTGGATTAGTTTAAGGGATTATTTTTTCTGCAAGTGAATTCCTTATATTATTCACATAAAAATGGATATGTAAATCGTGGTGTTTAAAATGATGGGTGATGAATCCATTGGTACCTAAGAGGAAATTTTTACAATACATGGGAGGTATTTGTTTGACATTATCATCCAACATGAATGTATGTTCGAACAATTCCTTAGTGTCATAAATCCACTTCCTTGGATGGAATTATCCGTTATGAAATTCTATATATTTTTATAAATAACATGATGTCCCATCAAGGTAGAGATGGATATTATTTTTAGCTACCAGTATTATGATTTTAATAATAAAAGAAATATTAACATCCAAAGAAATTATAAAAACCATAGGGGGAGGATATGATATATCCTTTACGATCAATGTATAATTATAAAAAAGGAGGAATTTTTTTAAGGGAACTTTTAAATGGAATTTTTGTGGAAAGGATGGTCATTGGGAAATGAAATGATGATATAATGGTAAAAACGATAGCTAATGATGTGATTGGAGAAAAATCACTATAGAATGCCCCACCCATAATTCGGTGTTTTAGAAGCAATATGTATGGGTATAATGATAAATAGTACCAAAATCCTTTGGATAATAATGAATATCACCACAAAACCTCTTAATTTAATAGATAATAGGATCTATCTTGTGATATATATATATATTTTTAGGGGTAGAATAATGATGTAGTGGAAGGTAATAATTACATCCAATCTAGACTTACTAATGTCCTATTTTGTTATGGATTGACCTCTTATTTTTTATCCTAATACATTTAAAATGGTATCAATATTCTTCCTCATTAATTAGATGATGAAATATCCATAAAAATATAAATGGCATGAAGATTACATCTCAATTTAATGATTCTTCTCAAGATGAATTTTGTTCAAATATGATTTTGATAATTGTTTTTACTCTCTCATTGGATTAGTTTGATTTTATCATATCATGGATTGGCTTTCATTATATACATAAAACTTCAATCATTTATCGAGGTACGTCAAATTTTATATTCAAAATGAAGTTTATCATATATCTATGTGATGATAATTGTGAACATTTTATGGAAATCACATCAAATTTATTGTTATTGATTCTAATTCAAAAGGTGTGTTTATCTTAGATAATTGGGGAAAAAATACCAAATCAAAGATATTACCATTGTATGGATGTTTGTTAATGTATTATAGAAATAATTTCCTTGTATTCCACCAAATAATTAAGTGGAGTTATTTATAGAACCCATACTTTCAACTATAAATATTTATAGGACTCCATATAGAATTTCCTTGATTTAGTAACAAGAACTAAAGACTCAAATCCAATAAAACCAATATCTGTTAATCATTCATAAAAGTATACAACTATGGGGTCCAACAGTTCTTTTTTTATTATGAATGATCTAGAAATGTGACCTTTCATTGATTATTGATAATATAACAATATCACTTTAAAGAAAAATAATCATATAAAGTTTATTGAATAATTTTTTAATCAACTATGAGGAGATAATTAATTTTATAGGATTAATATCCTTTATTAATATCATCAATTGATTGTAAAAATGGAGGAAATTATATAGATTGGATTTCGTATAAGGTATGTACACTATGGATGTAACGCCCCGACCCCAGTTACCTAGAGTCGATGCATTATGTCATGACCCGTCCTCGGGGCCCGTGCTGTGACTACCCCAAGCTCGCCTTCACTAGGCCAGGGCATGGCGATTAGCACCAAAGGCGTAAATTCCGATAATTGGGAAGGTATTTCCTTTATAAAAGTAAACAAAACACAACAGAGTACAAGCGGAAGTAAAACACTAAGTAAAACAAAAACAAGCTGTGCTAAAAGTAAAGGGGGCCGGAAATATAAGACCAACTGTAAAGTACAACTGGAAAGGGAAAACAACAACTGAAAAGAAAAGCCGCAGCGTCGAGCCATCCTCTGGAAGTCCCACCTGAAGGGTGAGTACAGATAGCCTCCACAACTCCTCGGGTCCCGCCGTCTACTCCGAGTACGTCCAGCCCAGTGGTCCACCTCTGGGTACCGACCTGTTCTGCAAGCCTCAACCGCGATCAACACTGTCCGTCGTCTGCAACCAACACAACATAGTGCGGGCATAGCCCATGAAAGGGTGAGTATACTATACTCAGTAGGGACCCCGAGACCCCCGAAGGTCTCCCAAAATCCACAAAGGATAAACCACAAAGGAGACGTGCAATCACGAAGTAACATCCGACACTGCTTAAGTATATGCCCATACATATACCTAAGTCATCAATTCCAGTTCGGCTCTAAGCTCTGATCCCAAGTACAAACCATTCCACATATGAAAGCAAAATGTAAATCCACACAGGAAAGAAAAACGTAATCCACACAGGATAACACAACTCAATCCACAGAGGAAAGCAAAATAGGATTCATCTCACATAGTTACTTCTCTGTATGACATTAGAGATTATCAGATGTATCCACTGATTCATCTAAGCCATCGGACCCACAAAGGATCGATAGGTACTAACCCCCGCGATTACCCACAGATGATCGATCATGATAAAGAAACCATAGCAATTGGGAAACCCCTTCTCTATCAAGTATAATGGGCATGCCGCTACAACCAAGCGCTTCCCTCTTACATTGGACTGTTGTAGTACTCCGCCTATCGAGTGCTATGGGCCTGCTGCTACAACCAAGCGCTTCCCACCATGGGTTTTCCGCTACAACCAAGCGCTGCCCCTCATAGCCCCTAGTGGTACTCCTTCTATTGAGTACCATGGTTTGTCGCTACAACCAAGCGCTCGTCCTCCGTGGGTCTGCCGCTACAACCAAGCGCTACCTCGTTCCGCTACAACCAAGCGCTCCTCCGCCGTGGGTCTGCCGCTACAACCAAGCACTCCCCCTCATAGCCTCCAGAGGTACTCCTTATATTGAGTACCATGGGTCTTCCGCTACAACCAAGCGATCCTCTGCCGTGGGTCTGCCGCTACAACCAAGTGCTCCCCACTGGTCTATCCGTAACACACCGAGTCGTTCGATCAGCAGTCGTCAAGTCTCAACCGGCTCTAGGGTTTCCTCACACAGCATGCTCGTTCCGGGAGGGTCCACTCCATGAGCTAAGAGGTCGATGCATCAACTGACATGTAGTCCAGATTTGATGTATTCCAAGATGTACTATAGTGGTCACTGTCGAAAACATGAAGGATTCCTGTAGTGTTTTCATCATCGTCGCAGTCGCAACCATCTCTAGGGTTCCCGCACACAGTAAGCTCGTTCGGGATGGTCCGCTCCACGAGCCGAGAGGCTGATACATTAACTGACACAAAGTCTGGAGTTGATGTATCCAAAAGTTCTGTATCATCAACCGAAACTCAACGTAACAGACGACGCATCAATCAGACGCCCGGTCTGAGAGTTATTGGCTTTTCCGTCCCAGGGGCCCGGTTGGTTTTTATGTAAAAACGAACCCGACCGTACTCCACCTGCGTCCAATCCTTGGGCGGATTAAGCCAAAATATCCATCTCACATAGAGGAATCCCATAAAGTCAACGACACGTAAATCAGACATCCGGAGCTCATGTTATGAGTGTTTCTGCTCCGAGGGCCCGGATGGTTTCATGGATGAACCAACCCAGCCGAACCCAAAGTATTCCTAAACCTTGAGTGTAATATACTGAAATGACCGTCTCGATCCAAGGATCGCATCACTGCTGACGGTGTGTCAATCGGAGGTCCATAGCCCAGGTTATGGGCGAAAAACTGAAAGGGTTTGAAAACGGGGGGTCTGGGCCCGGACCGACCCGGCCCAACCCCCCTGGGTCGGCCGAACCGGGTCAACCCAACCCGGGTCTGGATCCAACCCGACCGGCGTGGCCCGGCCCGGCTGGGTGCGTCCCAGCCCGACGGTCAGGCTGGGCGGCTCGGCCGGCGCGCTGGCGCTGGCCAAGCGCCACGCAAGGCAGCCGCGGCCCCCCCGCACGAGGGCCGCTCCGTGAAACCCGGACGCGGATGAGGCCGCGTCCCTCCTCTGCGGTCCTGTGCGGCCGCGGGACAGGCCATCACTGCCGCGGATTCGGCCGCGACAGGTTTTTCCAGCGGTGCGTCGGGCGCCACCGCATCCTGGTGGTCGGCCATTGCTAGCCACCGTCTCCGGCCGCCAGCACCGCTGTGCCGGTGTGGCGCACCGGCGGGGGCTTCTGCGGACCACCGGGCCCACTCCGGTGGTCCTTTTTTCACGCGGTCTTTCCCAGTACTGGTCCCGGGACCCTTTCTTCACTGCAAAGCCTTCAAAATTAACTTGCGGCCCTATTTGTCGTCGCCCTCCAATCCGCACATAACAAACAAAAAGGGAGGTGGGTTCGGACTTGTTCGTTGGTCCGCACCCACCGGGTTAGCGGTTTTTAAAGCCTCACAACAATCATTTTTAACAATTGGGGATATAAATCACAAAGATATTAATGAAACCACCCCTATATCATCATTGTTGTCGAACGAGAGTTCTTCGTGGAATTGACTGTCGTAGTAGAAGAGGATCGTCGCGTCGCGGAAGGGGCATCGCGTCGACGATCTCCGAGGGTTAAGGAAAACACACAGATTTAATTTGCACGATTAAACCCAAGTTGAGGAATAAAATCCACAAAGTAAATTAAAAGATCCGTAATACCCTACCTCAATCGGCGTTGATTGAAGATGTCGCTGGGAAGGATTATCGCGGAACAATGTCGTGGAAGGAGATTCGTCGGTGTCGTGGTACACGGCGTTGCGTCGTTGATCTCCAAGGGTTCGAAATTCTTCACATTCTCCACGTTCTTTGCGTTCTTCGCATTCTTCGCGAAGGAGGATGAAGGCTCAGAGTCTTCTCCAAACCCTCTCAATGAAAAATCCTCAAGAAGACATGTGTTGGTCTTATTTCATTACATGCCAACAATTTGAAAAAAAACATGTTAAGAAACGAACCATTAATTCGGTGAATTAATGGTAACGTCTTAACTGTCTAATTAATAAGAGCATTAAGAGTTTAGAAAACGCACCAGATGAATTTCATTAAAGAGTAGTTTTCACGGGTGCGTTACTTAGGGGAAAAGAAACAGTGGGGCTCGTGCGGGCCCCACCTCACAAATATCCTACCAAGAGGGTAGGATATTTTGGGATCCACCCTATCCGCTTCAACTTAGCTTAAGTGGTTTTAAGTGGCTTAAGTGAAATAAAATAAAATTTGTCGTACCACTTTATTTTATTTCTTAACTTAAAGCCCAAAAATTAAAAACCACACCCGAGCAAACGCAGCTTCGGGAAAGGAATTTCTAAGAAAAATTCAGCTCTGCGATTCCATCGGTGCCCTCATAATTCAATTCCGAGCACCAGTTCAAAAGATAGAAAACCTCGCTCGTTCGTTCACTGAACGTACCCAAGCCAAACTTCGGAAAATGATTCCCGGCACACCGGCCCTCGGAATCAGGTGCCGTCAGAAACTGCATTCTTGTAAAATTACAAATAAAATTAAGAAAAAAAAATTTCCTTGAATTTTATGGGTCTTTACATCACTCCCACCTCAGGGATTTACGTCCCTGTAAAGATATATCATAAACTAGGGAAAGAAAAGTGGGTATTGAGCACACATCTGAGCCTCCTGTTCCCAAGTGCCCTCCTGGAGGTTCTCGTGCTACCATCTGATGCGCACTAGAGGGATATATTGTCCACGAAGGACCCGCTCCTATCGATCCTAGATTTCCACTGAGACCTCCGCAAAAGTCACCCCATCATCAACATCCAGATCCCCATGGTCAAAGAACTGCGAAGGGTCGAGCTCGTATCTCCCCTATTGAGATACATGGAATTCGTCATGCACTTAGTGCAACTGAGGTGGGTGGGTCAAGCGGTAAACCACGTCACCTAGCCTTCTGAGGACCAAGATAGGTCCGTTGAACCTCGATGATAACTTGTCGTCTCAGCCACAACTCTGTAATCGACGTCGAAGTGAGACACGCAAGAAGACGTGGTCTCCATCCTCAAACTCTAGTGGCCTCTGCCTCTTGTCAGCATAAGACTATTGCCAGCTCTAAGGCGTCCTCATCTGCTCTTGGATGACTTGGACCTTTCTGGTCCAACAAGAGCTGCTGAGATTTCTTCTTTATCGATAAGAGAAATCTGGTCTCATCCCCTGGATGAACCACGTTCTTCGCCTAATACAGTCAATCCTGTCATGGATGATACTAACCCATAGCAAGGATGACGTCGTAAGGCCTCGACGCTACTACCAAGAGATCCAACCGTTACTTTCACCTCAAAGGGCTGAGTCACACTGTCGGCATCAGTGTGTGGTCATTGGGTCTCCTCCAGTAGGTATCTCTAAGTGAGGGTCATGTCAACAGTTTTATACCGGAACCTCTTAGTAATAACAAAAGAGATGACAGGAAGTTAAACACCAAAATAAAGGTGTCTTTTATTACTGCAACTCTAAGTACGAAGACACAAAAAATCAACAAAGCTAGAAGCAGCATAAAAAAAGTCTCTAGGTCTAGAGATAGTCCCGCTCCTGTCCGACAGCTTTCGGAGCTCCATGATCATAGGCCTCAGCTGCCTGAAGCTGAGATCTCCCATGTTCACCAGTTCCCTACGGTCGGGGTGGACCTCCTAGTGGTGGTGGTGGAAACACCTCGAAGCATTGTCCACCTCCAGCTGCACGGCCAGCTCCCCTTCCATGGTCTCCTACTCCATGTGGTCCACCTCGATCAAACCTCTACCTCAGCCTGGGAGGTCCCTCATTCATCTGCTGGTCATCCGTATGGCGGGTCGGACAGTCATGAGCCATGTGACCAACCCCGCCGCCGGAGTAACACTGTCCGCTCATGGTAAGTCGTTGTCCACCCCGGGTGCCTCACACAAACGATCCTGTGTCATGCGGTCGACCACCTGTAGGTCTAGTCCTCTTGGACCCCTGCATCATCTATCTACTGCCCACTGCAGAAGACTCTACTGCATGCCGACCAGAGGTGGGTCCTACTGCTGGAGACTGCTCAGCAAGGAAACTCTCTACTAAGAGGGATCGCTCCAGCACCCCTGTCTGTGTCGGAATGCTGTGAGATACAACTGAAGCTCTGATCTCTCATCTGAGCCCCTGATCGATGGTTCGGGCCCTGAAGAATGGGTCTCGTACCATGTATGTGGAATAGCGTGAGAGATCGGTAAACCTTTCCGCGTACTGGGCTACTGTCATGCTGCCATGCCGCAGCTGTAGTAGCTCCTGGATGCGCACCGCATAGAAGGTGGCTGAGACGAACTCCGAGCGGAAGAGGCTCTCAAAGTCCGTCCAGAGGAGAGATGCATCATAGTGCACATGGAGCATCAAGATCCACCATCGTCCTACCGCCACGTGCAGTAGGCTCGCTGCGAGGATCACCATGAGGTCCGCTGGTGTCATAACTAACCTAAAAACCCGTACCACTGCCTCCAGCTAATCCTCGGCTTCCTGGGGGTCCGTCTCCCCGTAGAACCTCGACGGTCGCTGGCGCTGAAACTCGTGCAGTGCACTAAGGCGTCGTGCATCGTCAGCAGCTGGGGATGGTAGCATCGGTGGCTCGGCGGGTAGCGGTACCGCCTGTGCCTCTGCTGTCAAAGGGCCCTACATCGAGGCCTCATCGCTCGGTGGGATATCATCGCGCACAAATCTCGGAACCATAGCCGAATTCCATCATGGGGCTATCCTGAAAAGAAACAGGTGCGCCATGGTCAAATAGTATACCTGGTGAGCTGACACAAAGTAATCACAAAGAAAACTTGAAACACACATGCAATTAATGTTTTCATGAATTATGTCGGAAATCAGAAGTCAGGGTCCTGGTGTACGGATACGTCGGCCGCCGCACCAACACTGGACTCCCTGGACTGATAACCACGCACAATACTCTTAACACTATTGCTTCACATATAAAAATATCAGAGTCCTGAGTTCTGCGGTAGAACCTAACTCCTCTGATATCAATTTGTCACGACCCGTCCTCAGGGCCCGTGCCGTGACTACCCCAAGACCACCTTCCGTAGGCCAGGGGTAGGCGACTAGCACCAAAGGCGTAAATTCCGATAACTGGGAAGGTATTTCCTTTATAAAATTAAACAAAACACCACAGAGTACAAGCGGAAGTAAAACACTATGTAAAACTAAAACAAGCTGGGCTGAAAGTAAAGGGGTCCGGAAATACAAGCCCAACTGTAAAGTAAAACCGGAAAGGGAAAACAGCAACTGAAAAGAATAGCTGCTGCGTCGAGCCGTCCTCTGGAAGTCTCACCTGAAGGGTGAGTACAGATAGCCTCCACAGCACCTCGAGTCCCGCCGTCTACTCCGAGTACGTCCAGCCCAGTGGTCCACCTCCGAGTGCTGACCTGCTCCGCAAGCCTCAACCGCAATCAGCGCTGTCCGTCGTCTGCAACCAACATAATGTAGTGCGGGCATAGCCCGTGCAGGGGTGAGTATAAGCTACTCAGTAGGGACCCCGAGACCCCCAAAGGTCTCCCAAAATCCACAAAGTATAAACCACAAAGGAGAGGTGCAATCATGAAGTAACATCCGACACTGCTTAGGTATATGACCATACTTATACCTATGTCATCAATTCCAGTTTGGCTCCAAGCTCTGAGCCCTCGTAAAACCCAGTCCACATAGGAATGAAAAACGTAAATCCACACAGGAATGAAAAATGTAATCCACACAAGATAGCACAACTCAATCCACAGCGGAAAGCAAAATAGGATTCAGCTCACACATGTACTTCTTCGTATGACGTTAAAGATGATCAGATGTATCCACTGATTCATCTAAGCCGTCGGACCCACAAAGGATCGATAGGTACTAACCCCCGTAATTACCCACACAGGATCGATCATGATAAAGAAACCATAGCTTTTGGGAAAACCCTTCTCTATCAAGTACAATGGGCATGCCGCTACAACCAAGCACTTCCCTCTTACCTTGGTCTGTTGTAGTACTCCACCTATCGAGTACTGTGGGCCTGCTACTACAACCAATCGCATCCCACCATGGGTCTTTCGCTACAACCAAGCGCTCCCCCTCATAGCCCACTGTGGTAGTCCTTCTATTGAGTACCATGGTTTGTCGCTACAACCAAGCGCTCCTCTGCCGTGGTTCTACCGCTACAACCAAGCGCTCCCCCGTGCCGCTACAACCAAGCGCTCCTCCGTCGTGGGTCTGGAGCTACAACCAAGCGCTCCCCCTCATAGCCTCTAGAGGTACTCCTTCTATTGAGTACCGTGGGTCTGCAGCTACAACCAAGCGCTCCTCCTCCGTGGGTCTGCCGCTACAACCAAGCGCTCCCCACTGGGCTATCCGTAACACACCGAGTCGTTCGATCAGCAGCCGTCAAGTCTCAACCGGCTCTAGGGTTTCCGCACACATCATGCTCGTTTCGGGAGGGTCCACTCCACGAGCTAAGAGGTCGATGCATCAACTGACATGTAGTCCGGAGTTGATGTATCCCAAGATGTACCATAGTGGTCACTTTGGAAAACACGGAGGATTACCGTACTATTTTCATCATCGTCGCAGTCGCAGCCAGCTCTAGGGTTCCCGCACACAGCAAGCTTGTTCGGGAGGGTCCGCTCCACGAGCCGAGAGGCTGATACATCAACTGACACAAAGTCTGGATTTGATGTATCCAAAAGTTCCGTATCATCAACCGGAACTCAACGCAATAGACGACGCATCAATCGGACGCCCGGTCTGAGAGTTATTGGCTTTTCCATCCCAGGGGCCCGGTTGGTTTTTAAGTCAAAACCAACCCGAACGTACTCCACCTGCGTCCAAACCTTGGGCGGAGTAAGCCAAAAGATCCGTCTGACTTAGAGGAATCCATCAAGTCGACGACACGTAAATCGGACATTCGGAGCTCAAGTTATGAGTGTTTCCGCTCCGAGGGCCCAGTTGGTTTCGTGGACGAACCAACCTGGATGAACGCAAAGTAATCTGAAACCTTAAGTGTAATATACTGAAACGACCGTCACAATCTAAGGATCACATCGCTGCTAAAAGTGCGTCAATCGGAGGTCCGTAGCCCAAGATATGGGGGAGAAACAAAAAAGGGTCCGAAAACGGGGGGTCAGGGCCCGGACCGAGCCAGCCCAACCCCCCTGGGTCGGCCGAACCAGGTCGACCCGACCGGCGTGGCCCGGCTGGGTGCGGACCAGCCTGACGAACTAGCCCGACGGTCCAGCCGGGCGGCTCAGCCGGCGCGCATGCGCTGGCCAAGCGCCACGCAAGGCAGCACCCCACCCCCCCCCCCCCCCCCCCCCCCCGCGTGGGTGCCGCTCCGTGACACCCGAACGCGGATTAAGCCGCGTCCCTCCTCCGCGGTCCCGCGCGGCTGCGGGACTGGCCCGTGCCACCGTAGCGGTTTTTTCCGGCGGCGCGCCGGGCCGGTGTGGCACACCGACGGGGGATTCTGCGGGCCACCGGACGCGCTCCGGTGGTCCTTTTTGCGCGCGGTCTTTGCCAGTACTCGTCCCGAGACCGATTCTTCACTTCAAAGCCTTCAAAATTAACTTGCGGCCTTGTTTTTCATCGCCCGCCAATCCGCGCATAACAAACAAAAAGGGCGGTGGGTTGAGACTTGTTCGTTGGTCCGCACCCACCGCGTTAGCGGTTTTTAAAGTCTCACAACAATCATTTTTAACAATCGGGGATATAAATCAAAATGATTTTAATGAAACAACCCCTAAATCGTCGTTGTCGTCGAACGAGAGTTCTTCGCGGAATTGATCGTCGCAGTAGAAGAGGATCGTCGCGTCGCAGAAGGGGCATCGCGTCGACAATCTCCGAGGGTTATGGAAAACACACAGATTTAATTTGCATGATTAAACCCAAGTTGAGGAAAAAAATCCACAAAGGAAATTAAAAGATCCTTAATCCCCTACATCAATCGGTGTTGATTGAAGATGTCGTGGGGAAGGATTGTCACAGAAGAACATCGTGGAAGGAGATTCGTCGGTGTCGTGGTACACGGTGTTGCGTCGTCGATCTCCGAGGGTTCGGAGTTCTTCACGTTCTTCGTGTTCTTCACGTTCTTCGCGAAGGAGGATGAAGGCTCAGAGTCTTCTCCAAACCATCTCAACGAACAATCCAAAATAAGACATGTGTTGGTCTTATTTCATTACATGCCAATAATTTGAAAAAAAACCAGTTAAAAAACGAACCATTAATTCGGTGAATTAATGGTAACCTCTTAACTATCTAATTAATAGGAGCATTAAGAGTTTAGAAAACGCACCTGTTGACATTCATTAAATATGAGTTTTTGCGGGTGCGTTAATTAAGAGAGAAGAAACAGTGGGGCTCGTGCAGGCCCCACCTCACAAATATCCTACCAAGAGGGTAGGATATTTTGGGTTCCACCCTATCCGCTTCAACTTAGCTTAAGTGGCTTTAAGTGACTTAAGTGAAATAAAATAAAAACTGTCGTACCACTTTATTTTATTTATTAAATTAAAGCCCCAAAATTAAAAACCACACCCGAGAAAACACAACTTTGAGAAAGGCGTTTCTAAGAAAAAGTCGGCGCTTCGATTCCATCGGTGCCTCAGAATTCAATTTCGAGAACCGGTCTAAAATTTAGAAAACTTCACTCGTTCGTTCACTGAACGTACCCAAGCCAAACTTCGGAAAATGATTCTGGGCACACCGGGCCTCGGAATCAGGTGCCGTCAGAAACTGCATTCTTGTAAAATTCCAAATAAAATTAAGAAAAAAAACTTTCCTTGAATTTTACGTGTCTTTATACATTTTTACATAACATTGGCATGATCACAAGAAAGATCAAGTCTCGAAAGACCGATTAGTTTAGTAGCCTTGGAATAACTAGATACATTCATAAATTTTACATTACATCATAAAATGAAAACTACAACAATATATTCTCCATAGTCCACACTCTTATCACCTCATACTATCGTTGCAGGTCATTCATAAAATACTTCTTCACATCCTGGGAAATATAAAACATAGAACGGGGTGAGCTCAAATGCCCAGTAAGGATAACAATATGACTAAAACTTTCATAAATAGCAATAAACATTTAAGGAAATGTATAACTAAAAAAAAGTATTATAAATGTGAAATTCAACATAATATGGTAGAAATAAAATGAAATAATTCCATTTACTTATTCACATGGATATTCTACTAATAGAATAATCACATGAAATATCAATAACCACTTTCATAATGATGGAATATATAATGCCAGCCTATCATAACCACATAGCCAAGGCCTCGTGCCATGACTACAAATACGATTTTGTCAAGGCCTTGTGCCAAGACAATAGTTTGTCTCATGAGACCTACTGATGCATCGAGGAGATATAGTGGGATCCACCTGTAACTTATTAAGTCCAATGCATTCCTCATATGAACATGTTTAGACATAACATAAACATTCGTATTAAAACTAGAATATCAATTGTCAATAATTTCTCCATAAACCATGAATGGTATAGAAATAAAACATCCACAGACAAAAAAATCACAAAACCTTCAATACAATATAGAAGTTTTTTATCATAATAAATCAAATTCAACTAATCTTAAAATCCATCAAAGAATGTTGAAATAGATGAAATTAAAACTATTTGAGAGGAATATCTCTTTTTTTAAATCATTTAAAAGTCACACATTTATAAAGGAAGTAATTTAAAAGAGATTTTTGAATCAATGTGTCCCATACCACTTTGAAACTTTTGAAAAGAAATATCATTTCAAAATATTAATGTCCATATAAATAAACCCTTAAAATCATTTTAAAAACATGGAAATTAATTAAAAACATTTAGAAAGATAAATATTTAAAACATTTAATATTCTGATCTTGATAAAGAGTACCTTTCACAAATTCTTAAAATATTCATTTTTAAATCATTTAAAGGTCACATAATTATAAAATAAAACATTTAATTTGAAAATATTCTTATAATCTTGTAAGGGAAGATTCAAAGATTTTATAATGGCGGAAAATAGCACACCCACCGTACAAGTTAAAAAACATTCTTACCTTAATTCTGTCAAAAAGGTTAAAAGCACCTTGTTTGGAAAATGACAGAAAGATTCCTTTATAAACCTCTTATAAAAAGTCAACAAGGGTATGAATGAATTTATACCATTGTCTTTATAATAGTAAGAATGATTTGAAATACATTTTTGAGAAACATTGATGTTGATGATAAAGAGGTACTAGTAGATTATTACGTATAAAAAACCCCGGATAATGAATAGATTGCGAAATAAACCCTTACATGGTACTTTTCCTTGGTTGGTGGTAGGTTAACCTCCTCTTCTTCGTGTTCTTCCTTTTGATTTGATCGAAAGGGCTCCTTATGTTGGCTGTCTGATCAAACTAAGGCCTCTATGTTGTAGTGAGGGAAGTTGGGAGAGTATTTGGGAATGTTTTTGCCGAGACAAAAGGATTTGAATGTGTGAATTAGTGAGAAGGGGGAGTGCCATTTTATAAGAGGGGTGGTGGGAACCTTTGGAAAAGCTAGAAATATTATTTTATAATAAATTCATATTTAGTTTCTAATGCCTCCAAAGAAAAATATTTAATGTTTAAGGTGTGTATGGGTTAAAAAACACTCAACCAATATAATTTAGATAGGTTTGTGTAATTATATTAATATTATCTTTTAGTTTTAACTCTTAGTTTATTAGTTTGACACTTACCATGTCACTTTGTATTTTTATAATATATAGTTAATAAACATAGTATATACCACTAATAGACCCCCAAGTGGTCCATTAATGAAACTCGTATCACGATATAAGTCTCTTGGACGAACCATAGATTTTTATGAATTTAATATAAATTAATAATATAATATTTGTTTTAAAAACTCTTTTATGTCAATTTTGACACTATTCAATAATTGATCTTTTAAAAATCACAATAGATGAATTACTTCGAAAAAAGTTATTACAATCAATCCTAATATGTCGTGTTAACCTATAAATTAGTTTAATTCATAAAAAAGTCTCAAATTATATTTATTTAGGTATTTATAATATCAATTATTTTAATTTTTCAGTATTATGGTAATTACTATATCATCATTGTGTCATAAATAAATTAAATTATTTATGGTCTAAAAATTATAAATAAAATTTAATTATGTAGGAAATCGTTTTATCTTTCTAATGAATATTTACAATAGAATTTATCTTATGTATAACCCTATATTAAAAATGATTTAGTAAATAAACTTTGATTTTAACTCTTTTAACTCTTCTTTGAATTAAATATTAATAAATGTCCTAATCTAATCCAAGTGGACCTAAATGATAATATTTCACTCCTAAGGTTGTTTTTGGTTGAGATACACTTGTCCAATAGAATTATGACATGTGTTAGGGTATTATTAATATCATTTTTATCCTTAATTACCCTATTTACTTTTAACTGTGGTAAATAAAAGTAAAAAGTTAAAATTCACCAAAAATTATTTTCATCTCATTGAACCACATTTTACTCCTTTATATTAACCGTGTCTCTCGGATTTTCTAAATTCCACTCACAGAAATGGTAAAATTATGTTTGATGAAAAATTCACCTTTTTAACTATCACTTAGTGGTTTCACTATTCATCAAAAAAATGAAAGTTTCCAGAAAAATTCCAAAAATTAGGACTAAGCTATATTTGATATTATGAATTAAATAATGATGTTTATTTTACCAAATTAAAAAACATATCAGTTGAATTAATTAATTTAAAAATTAATTCTCTTCGTCAAAACAAATAACGTGTTTTTAAGAGATAATAACTATCAAAAGATTGACAATTGTTTATGTCTGGTTTAATTGTGAAATTACATTCAATGACCAAAATTTTATTAAATGGTGAAAATATTTTCAAAATATATGTTAAAAACACTCAAATTAATAATTTATCACTATTAATTATTTCAATTAAAAATTTGTTTTTAATTAAAATTTATTAATTTTCACTATTCATCAAAATATGAAAGTTATCGAAAAGTACCAAAATTTCACACTAAGATAATTTCGATATTACAAATCTAAAAATTAATTCCATTTAGAAATATAAAATTAATAAAATTTTAAAAATTAGGTGTTACTATTCATAACAGCTAGTTTGATTGGTAGTGGTGTGTTAGAATCTCAAAGTTGCGTACAATGCACGCCATTGCATGATTCAAAGGGAAACTTACCGTGGAAACATGGGGTGTTTTATTGTAAATTTTCTATTTCCCCATTCTAGAGAATTTATTTAGTCAAATAGAATATATAAAATTTTAAACTATTGGATTTAATAAAAAGTGTTTCACTATTAAAAGGTGGTAAAAGTGCATTTTTTGAAAAATACTTCTTTTATCTAAAAAAGATGAATTTGTTCTTACATTATGTATAAGAAACTCATAATATGGATTATAAAATTATAAGGATTATATAATGTTTAAAATTTAGTTAATACTATTCATAACCTCTTTTGAACGGCTTGTTTGGTATCTCATGGTGCGCTTGAACTTGGTGTTGCGTGTAGTGAATGTTAATGAATTATTTTGAAGAAATTACATACTATGAAATCTTGGGGTGTTACATTCTCCCCTCCTTCAATAAATTTCGTCCTCTCAATTTGAAATTGTTCTTCGAAAATAAAATGTTGAAAATAGAAAATATCTTTGCTGGAAAACCCACATCAGAAATTGGGTTACTAAAATTTAGTCTTAATATGAGGAATAGGGAAATGAAAGGGTCACCACCAAATTTTGATCTTGATTAAGAGAACATTGGTGGAAATTAGTGAAATATAATTGGAGGAAAACATAAATATTTATAGGTAGTAATTGAGGTCATCAATCACAGACAAGTGTAAAATTGAGGTCCTTATATTCATCAATCTATGATGATTTGAAGTACCATCGATTAAACAAAACATAGGTTATTAGGATAAAAAAATTTTGGTTTTAGGATTCCTTAAATAATGTATAAGAATTAATTTCATCATAGAATAAGAGAAGAAGAAAAATACATTCTTGACAGGTAGAGTTCCATCCTTTAACTAATTTCTACCACAAACTCATCTTTCACTTTAGAAGATAATAGAGCAAAAAAAAAATATATTCTATTTATCCTATTCGTATAGGGTTCCAAAAAATGAATTTATAATTCATCTACCAGATCTTTAAAGAAACTACATTATTTAATCCCAAACATTATGTGGGCTGGTTGTAGGTGATACACCCTTGTCGCCCTTCGGTTGTGGGTTCAAGTCTCGCGGCCTTACCGGACGCGACAAGTTGCTGCCTGACCTCCGAGTTGTCCTTTTATGGAAATCCAAAAATAATCCAAACTAGAACTATCCAAAATGCTTTAGTAAAAAATTTATAAGGAAGGTAAACAAAATGAAGATCCTTTTTTCTTGCGTAATAACATGTGAACACCTTCATCATGTATTCTTTTAAAACATTGGAACATCCGGAATTACCATAAAACCATATTGATTACATTAATGATCCCTTATTCCTTAAAGAATAATGGATATACTCCTTCAGTCAAAAAATTATGTAAACCCCAACAATGATGGAATATACAAATCATTAATCAGTTTCAAGGTAGTCAAGAATATCCAATATCATTAATCTAAATCAATCATGTATTATTCTAAAATCACTACCTCGGTATCAGAACAATATTATAGTTCATCATTCTCTCAACCATATATTTTCCAAAAATTTAACCTGCTATTGAGTTACTTTTCTTTGTTCCACACAATCTAAAGTCCTTAATGAAATAGTACAACATTACAATTGTTATATACTCCATAATTATTATAACAAGTACATTGTTGATACAACACTCAAATTACATGATCAACATAAGAACTCTAATCATTTCCCTTCAGCTGTGGTAGTATCATAACATGATTATTATCCAATAACATCATTTTCATCATTGTCTGATGATTGGGACATAGGTTCATGTAGTGTCCAAACTCCTTGCAAATGAAGCATTGTACATTTGAAACCATTTTCTTACCCTTGTAGTCACGTACTTTGTGCCTTTTCCTCCACAATTATAACAAACTCCCATTCCTTTCAGGAAATTTCCAAGGTGTTTCTTTCCATAGTTATCACATATGGGAAAATTCTTCTTTTCCCTCTTACCTTTATCCATATTTCTCTCTTCCATCATTTTCTTCTCTTGTTTCCCTTCAATGTCATAGGAATCAGTAAACTCTTTACTTATCTTATCAACACATGATATTATTTATTCATATGATGATAATAAATGGGAGACTAGTTATCTTATAAATTCTAGCTTAATTCCGTGAAATATATGATCCTTCTTTCTCTTTGGATCATGTGCATTGCTGCAGTTCTCATTCCTTCTACTGGGCGCCATTTCTAAACAATGGCATACACTAGATTAGTCTATGAATAACAATACCTAATGACAAACTCTTAAAACACATATCATAAATTAAATAGTTTATGTCACGACCCGCCCTCAGGGTCCGTGCCGTGACTACCCCAAGCCCGCCTTCCATAGGCCAGGGGCTGGCGACTAGCACCAAGGCGTAAATCCCGGTAAAAAGGGAAGGCATTGCCTTTGTAAAGTAAACAAACACCACAGAGTAAACAAGCGGAAAGTAAACACTAAACAAAAAGCAGAGTACAACTGAAAGTGCGGAAAAGAAAAAAGGGCCAGAATACAAACCCAAACTGAAAGTAAAGTACAACTCGAAAGGGAAAACAGCAACTGAAAAGTAAAATCCACTACTCCGAGCTGTCCACAGGAAATCCACCTGAAGGGTGGGTACAGATAGCTCCTCTGCTCCACGGGTCCCGCCGTCCGCTCCGAGCACGTCCCGCCCAGTAGTCCACCTCCGGGTACCGTCCCGCTCTGCAAGCCTCAGCTAAGGTCAACGCTGTCCGTCGTCTGCAACCAACACAACGTAGTGCGGGCAAGCCCGTGCAGGGGTGAGTATAAGCTACTCAGTAGGGACCCCGAGACCCCTGAAGGTCTCTCAAAATCCACAAAGGACAAACCACGAAGAAAGGTACAATCACGAAGTAACAACCGACACTGCTTAGGTATATGCCCATACATATACCTAAGTCATCAATTCAAATACGCTCCAACCTCCGAGCCCAAGTACAACTCAGTCCACACAGGAAAGTAAACGTATTCCACACAGGAAAGCAAAACGTAATCCACACAGGATTGCACAACACAATCCACACTGGAAAGCAATAGGATTCAGCTCACACAGGTATACTTCTTCAAGGACGATAAAGATGATCACTGATCCATCTAAGTCGTCAGACCCACGAAGGATCGATAGGTAACTAACCCCCGCAAAGACCACACAGGATCGGGCCCACACAGGACCTGTAGGCGCTGGCTCACACAGAACCGCTGAGCGCGGATCCACACAGGATCGGACCCACACAGGATCGGGCCCACACAGGACCTGTAGCACTGATCCACGTAGGATCGCTGAGTGCTGTAGTCGTCGTCGTCGAATCCACACAGGATCTTTGTACTGTCGTCGTTGCAGTCACAGTAGCAGTAGTAGCAGTAGTAGCAGTAGAACAGTCGCAGCCAGCACTAGGGTTCCCGCACACAGCAAGCTCGTTCGGAGAGTCCGCTCCACGAGCCGAGAGGCTGATACATCAACTGTCACGAAGACCAGAGTTGATGTATCCAAAAGTTCCGTATCGTCAACAGGAACTCAACGCAACAGACGGCGCCTCGATCGGACGCCCGGTCTGAGAGTTATTGGCATTTTCATCTTCGGGGCCCGATTGGTTTTTAAGGCAAAACCAACCCGACCTTACTCCACCTGCGTCCAAACCTCGGGCGGAGTATGGCAAAAGATCCGTCTCATAAAGAGGAACACAACACGGCTGACGGCACGTCAATCGGACGTCCGTAGCTCATGATATGAGCGTTTCCGCTACGAAGGCCCGGTTGGTTTCGTGAACGAACCAACCCGGCCGAACTCAAAGTAATCCGAAACCTTGAGTGCGATATACCGAAACGACCGTCTCGATCCAAGGATCGCGTTGCCACAGACGGTTCGTCAATCGGAGGTCCGAGGCTCAAGTTATGGCCAAAAGACCGAAAAAGATTCGAAACGGGGGGGGTCCGGGTCCGGGCCGACCCGGCCCGACCCCCCCCTGGGGCGGCGCGGCGGCGCGGCGGTGCGGGGGGCCGTGGCGGCTTGTCGCCGCGAGGTGGATGCACGCGGGGGCTAAGCCCCCGCTTCCTGGGATGGCGGCGCGGCCTTTGTGCCGCGCCCTTTGCAAGAAAACGGCCCCCGCACGTGGGGGCCGGCTGGAATAAAACCGGGGGGCTGCTGCCCCCCTCCCTTCATGGAACCGCCCCCTCATAATGAGGGGGGTTTTGAACGTTGGCCGGGGAATTAATTTTCCCCGGTTTAACGTCATCCGGCCGGCCAGCTGGCGGGCCGGTTTTCTCCAACGGGAACGGAAATTCCGGTCCCCTCTTCGGCTTCCGACGCCGGCGGCCCGGCCGCCGGTCTTCTCATCCCGCCGCGGCCCGGAACCGGCCGCGGTCTCCTCGTCCCGCCGCGGCCCGGAACCGGCCGCGGTCTCCTCGTCCCGCCGCGGCCCGGAACCGGCCGCGGTGTTCGTCGTCCGGCGCGGTGCGACGGCACCGCGCCCCTTCGCCGTGCCTTGATTCCTTTCAGCGCGGCGCGACGGCGTCGCATTCTTGAAGATTCTTCCTCGGCGTGGCGCGACGGCGCCGCGTAAAATAATTTCACGATTATCCGCGTGGTGCGACGGCACCACGCCACTTTTCTTCCACCCGCAAGAATAAACAACAAGAACGATGGAGGGGGGTTCGGCCGTGTTCATGCGGTCCGGCCCCCTCACGTTAAATAAATAACTCAACTTAAACATTCAAAAGACTCATGTTAGACATGCGAGATCCACGATCAAGAAATGGAATAATTAAAGAATAAAATAACAACCCCTACCTTGGTATAAGGTTCGAAGATTGTCAACGTTCCGCGGAAGTCGACGTCGCGGAGGTCGGGCGTCGCGGTAGCCGTTCGTCAAATCCGATGACGAAGGGGGTGCGTCCGAAGAGACACGTCGTTGGCGAATACTTGTACGCCGACGAAGGTTGTCCGAGGAAGAAGTGGCGTCCCCTTTCGTTGACACGGTAAACGAAGAAGGGAGGTGCGGCGTTCTTCGTCGGAGCTTGAGCGTTCTTCGTCAAGATGAAGAAGATGGAGGAGGAGCTCTCAAAAAGAAATCCACACAAGTTGGCTAACAAAATAAAATAAGGTCCCTCCTTATTTTATTTACCAAGCCAAGGAATTCAAAACTTCAAATTTCAAAACATAACACTTAATTAATTAACATGTCATGTGTAATTAATTAGGTGTTAAGTTTACAAACATTTAAGAGGGAGAGAGGGGAGTTTAAGGGGGAAGTTGAGAGGTTTAGGGGTTCGTGTGGGCCCCACCACACTTAATCCTCCCAAGGGAGGTTAAGTGGGTGTGGGTCCCACTTCCAACCCCCTTTGGTAGGTTTTATCAAGTTATAATAAAATTTGTTCTTCACAAATTTTATTTAACTCAAACTAAAAACCCCAAAACTAACTTTCAACCCGCAACAAACGCAACTCCCGAAAAGGTCTCTTTAAGCGAATATCGGTGCTGCGAGTTCATCGGTGCCCTCAGATTTCAATTCCGAGAACCGGATCAAAAGTTAGGAATTCCCGCTCGTTCGTTCACTGAACGTACCCGAGCCAAACTTCAGAAATTAATTCCGGGCACTCCGGGCCTCGGAATCAGGTGCCGTCTGAAACCGCGCTCTTGTAAAATTCTAAAGCAAATTAAGAAAAAAATTCCCTTGAATTTTATGGGTCTTTAAATTACTCCCACCTCAGGGATTTACGTCCCCGTAAAGATACATCAAAAACTAGGGAAACAAATGAGGGTACTGAGCACGCATCTGAGCCTCCCGCTCCCATGTGCTCTCCTGGAGATTCCCGTGCTGCCATCTGATGCGCACAAGAAGAATCGATCGCCCATGCAGGACCCGCTCCTGTCGATCCTCTATCTCCACCGGGACCTCCGTAAAAGTCGCCCCATCGTCAACGTCAAGCTCCCCATGATCAATGATGTGCGTCGGGTCGTGCACGTATCTCCTCAGCTGGGATACGTGGAAGACGTCGTGCACCCGGTGCAACTGAGGTGGTTGAGCCAGGCGATAAGCCACCTCGCCAACCCTACTGAGGACCTGGAAGGGTCCGATGAAGCGCGGAGATAACTTGCCTCCTCGGCCAAATCTCCGAATACCACGTCGAGGTGAGACCCGCAAGAAGACGTGGTCGCCATCCTCGAACTCTAGTGGCCTCCGCCTCCTGTCAGCATATGACTTCTGCCGGCTCTGAGCTGTCCTCATCCGCTCCTGGATGACCTGGACCTTCTCTGTCGTGGCCTGGACCATCTCCGGTCCCACCAGTGCTGACTCTCCAGGGTCTGTCCAGCACACAGGAGATCTACAAGGTCGGCCTTACAACGCCTCGTACGGTGCCATACCGATGGTGGAGTGGTAGCTATTGTTGTACTCAAACTCCACCAAGGGTAGGTGGTCCTCCCAGCTATGACCAAAGTCGAGGACACATGTGCGGAGCATGTCCTCGAGTGTCTGAATGGTCCTCTCCGTCTGACCATCCGTCTGAGGGTGAAAGGCTGTGCTCAGACGTAGTTGCGTCCCGAACGCCTCCTGTAACCCCTTCCAAAGCCGGAAAGTAAAGAGAGCATCTCGATCGGAGACGATAGATGATGGCACGCCGTGGAGCCGCACAATCTCCTGAACGTAGAGATGTCCCAAGCTCTCTACTGAGCCCTGCTCTCTGATGGGTAAGAAGTGTGCCGACTTGGTGAGTCGGTCAACAATCACCCAGATGGAGTCGTGACGTCTGGAAGTGCGTGGAAGTCCAGTCACGAAATCCATAGATATGCCGTCCCACTTCCACTCCGGAACCTCCAAGGGCTGTACCAAGCCTGCTGGTACCTGATGCTCTCCCTTCACCTGCTGGCAGGTGAGGCATCGAGAAACGAACTCTGCTATTGCCTTCTTCATGCCCGGCCACCAGTGCTGTCGTCTGAGGTCCCGGTACATCTTCTCCACTCCAGGATATACCGCCAAAGGAGAAGTGTGAAACTCTCTCAGCACTTCCTCTCGCAAAGCTACTGGTACCATGGTACGTCCTCTGAAAAGGATGTCGTGCTCTGCTCCAAGGGAGAAACCATCAGGTGCCTGTCCCGAGGATATCTGTGCATGCCGTGTCTCACAGTCAGCGTCCCCACGCTGTGCCTCCCTGACTCGCTGCAGTAGTGGAGGAGTGACTGTGAGAGACTGAAGGAAGGCTGCTCCATCTCTATCCACGAAGGATATCTGCAAAGAGGCTAGCTGCTCCGTCGCCTCCTCAAGTAGCTGAATGCCCGTCCTCCTGCTGAGGGCATCGGCTACTACGTTCCCCTTCCCAGGAGTATAGACTATCTCAAAGTCATAGTCCTGGAGGAACTCGAGCCATCGCCGCTGTCTCCGGTTCAGGTCCTTCTGCGAGAAGATATACCTGAGACTCTGATGATCGGAAAAGACTGTAAAGCGCTCGCCCATCATATAGTGTCACCATGTCTTCAGAGCGAAGACCACTGCTGCTAGCTCCAGGTCATGGGTAGCGTAGTTCTGCTCATGCGGCCTCAACTGACATGATCCATAGGCGATCACTTCCCTCTCCTGCATCAGAACACATCCGAGTCCGGTCCATGATGCATCGCAGTAAACTACGTACCCTACTCCCTCCTCAGGCAACCTCAAGATAGGTGCGCTAGTCAATCTCTGTCTCAGCTCCTGGAAGCTCTGCTGACATCTGTCTGACCACACGAAGGGTTTCCCCTTCTTCGTCAAAGATGTGAGTGATGCCGCAACTCTAGAGAAGTCTGGCACGAATCTCCGATAGTATCCAGCTAGTCCCAAGAAACTCCGAACCTCAGTCACGCTCCTGGGTGGCTCCCATGCTAACACAGCCTCAATCTTCGCGGGATCCACTGCAACTCCCGCCTCAGAGATAACGTGACCCAAGAAGTGGACCTCACGTATCCAGAATTGGCACTTCGAGATCTTACCATAAAGCTGGTGCTCTCGGAGTGTGTCTAGTACAACTCGCAAGTGATAGGCGTACTCCTCCTCTGTCGTAGAGTAAATCAGAATGTCGTCGATGAAGACCACGACAAACCGATCGAGGTATGGCTGAAATATCCTGTTCATGAGAGCCATGAACACTGCTGGAGCATTGGTTACACCTAAAGGCATAACCAAGAACTCATAGTGGCCATACCGACATCTGAAGGCCGTCTTCTGCACATCCTCGTCTCTGACTCTGAGCTGATGATAGCCTGACCTGAGGTCTATCTTCGAGAACCACCGTGCTCCCTTGAGCTGATCAAAGAGGTCATCAATCCTCGGTAGCGGATACTTGTTCCTCACTGTCACCTGGTTCAGGCGATGATAGTCAACACAAAGTCGCAAGCTCCCGTCCGCCTTTTTGGCGAACAATATCGGGGAAGCCCAGGGTGAAACACTGGGTCGGATGAACCCCTTGCCCTGCAAGTCCTCCTACTGTACCCGTAGCTCTCGAAGCTCGGCGGGGGCCATACGATATGCTGGAGTGGATATCGGGGCTGTCCCGGGGTACAAGTCAATATAAAAGTCTACCTCTCTGCGAGGAGGTAGCCCTGAAACGTCGTCGGGAAAAACGTCCGCAAACTGATCCACCACTACAGGAAAACCAGGACTCCGCACGTCAACTGCTCCAAGGATAAGGCTAGCCAACTGATGAGTGATGGGCTGTCCTCTCCTCCGCGGAAGTCCATCCTGTGCTGCTAAGGCTCCCTTCTCGCCGGTGAAGGTGAACCTGCTCCCGTCGGTGCGTACACATCGCACTTTGCGCCTAAAACAGTCAATCTGTGCATGGACCGTAGATAGCCAATCCATGCCCAAGATGACGTCGTAAGGCCTCAACGCTGCTACAAGAAGATCCCAGCCGAAGCTCTCGCCTCCTAGAGTAAGCTCACACTGCCGGCACCAGTGCGTAATCGTCGAGTCTGCTCCCGTAGAGGTCTCTAGCCGTAAGGATCGAGCCAACGGCTCTGTCGGAATCTCCGAGCTCCGAACAAGGGCAGCGGCTATGAAGGAGTGACTCGCTCCTGTGTCTATAAGAACTGCAGCAAGGGTGGAATAGACACAGATAGTACCTCGAATCATCTCGGGTGCGCCGTGGTCATAGGCCTCTGCTGCCTGGAGCTGTGCCTGTCGCTGCCCGCCAGCTCCCTGTGGTCGGGGTGGACCTCCTGGTGGTGGTGGTGGTAGAGCCTCAAAGCGTCGGCCACCACCGGCTGCTCGTCCAGCTCCTCTGCCTCATCCGCCTCCTCCCTGCGGACCGCCACGGTCGACCCTCTGCCTCTGCCTCGGTGGTCCCTCAACCGTCTGCTGCTCCTCGGCACGGCGGGTCGGGCAGTCACGAGCCATGTGGCCCTGCCCGCCGCACGAGTAGCACTGTCTGCCTCTCGTAAGACTGGCTCCGCGCTGTGTGCCCCGCACTGCTGAGCCAGTGTCCTGAGGTCGTCTGCCCGAAGGTCTGGTCTGTCTGGACCCCTGAGTCATCCGTCGACTGCCTGCTGCAGATGACTCTGCCACGTGCCGCCCTGCGGTGGGTCGCTGTGCTGGTGTAGACTCAGCAAGGAAGCTCTCGATCAGAAGAGCCCGCTCCAGTACTCCTGTCTGAGTCGGTATGCTGAGGGAGATCAGCGATGCCCTGATCTCGTGTCTCAAACCCTGCTCGAAGGTCCAGGCCCGGAAGAATGGGTCTCGTACCATGTCGGTCGAGTAGCGCGAGAGATCGGTAAATCTCACCGAGTACTGAGCGACCGTCATGCTGCCCTGCCGCAGCTGACGAAGCTCCTGGATACGCACCGCACGAAGGGTGGCTGGGACGAACTCCGAGCGGAAGAGGCTCTCAAAGTCCGTCCAAAGTAGAGATGCCTCATCGTGCACCTGGAGCATCAAGCTCCACCATCGTCCTGCTGCTGCGTGTAGTAGGCTCGCAGCGAGGATCACCATGAGGTCTGCTGGTGTCCTCACTAGCCTAAACACTCGAACCACTGCCTCCAGCCAGTCCTCTGCTACCTGGGGATCCGTCTCCCCGTGAAACCTGGGTGGTCGCTGGCGCTGAAACTCATGCAGTGCGCTGAGGCGACGTGCATCGTCAGCGGCTGCTGCTGGAAGCATCGGGGGCTCGGCGGGTAAAGCTACCGCCGGTGCCACTACTGGCAAAGGGCCCTGTACCGAGGCCTCGTCGCTCGGTGGGCTGTCGTCTCGCTCGACTCTTGGAACCCTAGCTGGCTGCCGTCGTGGGGCCATCCTGAAAAGGAAACAGTTGCGCCATGGTTAGAACAGTATACCTGGTGAGCTGATATAAGTAATCACAAAGAAAACTTTCAAACACACACGCAATCAATGTTTTCGTGCATTAAGTCGGAAATCAGAAGTCAGGGTCCTGGTGTACGGATACGTCGGCCGCCGCACCAAAACTGGACTCACATAGAAAAGATTAGAGTTCGCGGTAGAACCGAACTCCTATGATACCAATTTGTCACGACCCGCCCTCGGGGTCCGTGCTGTGACTACCCCAAGCCCGCCTTCCATAGGCCAGGGGCTGGCGACTAGCACCAAGGCGTAAATCCCGGTAAAAAGGGAAGGCATTGCCTTTGTAAAGTAAACAAACACCACAGAGTAAACAAGCGGAAAGTAAACACTAAACAAAAAGCAGAGTACAACTGAAAGTGCGGAAAAGAAAAAAGGGCCAGAATACAAACCCAAACTGAAAGTAAAGTACAACTCGAAAGGGAAAACATCAACTGAAAAGTAAAAGCCGCTACTCCGAGCTGTCCACAGGAAATCCCACCTGAAGGGTGGGTACAGATAGCTCCTCTGCTCCATGGGTCCCGCCGTCCGCTCCGAGCACGTCCCGCCCAGTAGTCCACCTCCGGGTACCGTCCCGCTCTGCAAGCCTCAGCTAAGGTCAACGTTGTCCGTCGTCTGCAACCAACACAACATAGTGCGGGAAAGCCCGTGCAGGGGTGAGTATAAGCTACTCAGTAGGGACCCCGAGACCCCTGAAGGCCTCTCAAAATCCACAAAGGAGAAACCACGAAGAAAGGTACAATCACGAAGTAACAACCGACACCGCTTAGGTATATGCCCATACATATACCTAAGTCATCAATTCAAATACGCTCCAACCTCTGAGCCCAAGTACAACTCAGTCCACACAGGAAAGTAAACGTATTTCACACAGGAAAGAAAAACGTAATCCACACAGGATTGCACAACACAATCTACACAGGAAAGCAATAGGATTCAGCTCACACAGGTATACTTCTTCAAGGACGATAAAGATGATCACTGATCCATCTAAGTCGTCGGACCCACGAAGGATCGATAGGTAACTAACCCCCGCAAAGACCACACAGGATCGGGCCCACACAGGACCTGTAGGCGCTGGCTCACACAGAACTGCTGAGCGCGGATCCACACAGGATCGGACCCACACAGGATCGGGCCCACACAGGACCTGTAGCACTGATCCACGTAGGATCGCTGAGTGCTGTAGTCGTCGTCGTCGAATCCACACATGATCTTTGTACTGTCGTCGTCGCAGTCACAGTAGCAGTAGTAGCAGTAGTAGCAGTAGAACAGTCGCAGCCAGCACTAGAGTTCCCGCACACAGCAAGCTCGTTCGGAGAGTCCGCTCCACGAGCCGAGAGGCTGATACATCAACAGTCACGAAGACCAGAGTTGATGTATCCAAAAGTTCCGTATCGTCAACAGGAACTCAACGCAACAGACGGCGCGTCGATCGGACGCCCGGTCTGAGAGTTATTGGCATTTTAATCTCCGGGGCCCGGTTGGTTTTTAAGGCAAAACCATCCCGACCGTACTCCGCCTGCGTCCAAACCTCGGGCGGAGTATGCCAAAAGATCCGTCTCATAAAGAGGAACACAACATGGCTGACAGCACGTCAATCGGACGTCCGTAGCTCATGATATGAGCGTTTCCGCTCCGAAGGCCCGGTTGGTTTCGTGAACGAACCAACCCGGCCGAACTCAAAGTAATCCGAAACCTTGAGTGCGATATACCGAAACGACCGTCTCGATCCAAGGATCGCGTTTCCGCAGACGGTTCGTCAATCGGAGGTCCGAGGCTCAAGTTATGGCCAAAAGACCGAAAAAGATTCGAAACGGGGGGGGGGGGGTCCGGGTCCGGGCCGACCCGGCCCGACCCCCCCCCCCCCTGGGGCGGCCCGGCCGGCCGGCAGGCCGGCGGCGCGGCGGCCGGCGGTGCGGGGGCGCGGCGGCGTGGGGGCGCGGCGGCGCGGCGGCGCGGGGGGCCGCGGCGGCTTGTCGCCGCGAGGTGGCTGCACGCGGGGGCTAAGCCCCCGCTTCCAGGGATGGCGGCGCGGCCTTTGTGCCGCGCCCTTTGCAAGAAAACGGCCCCCGCACGTGGGGGCCGGCTGGATTAAACCGGGGGGGCTGCTGTCCCCCTCCCTTCATGGAACCTCCCCCCTCATAATGAGGGGGGTTTTGAACGTTGGCCGGGGAATTAATTTTCCCCGGTTTAACGTCATCCGGCCGGCCAGCTGGCCGGCCGGTTTTCTCCAACGGGACCGGAAATTCCGGTCCCCTCTTCGGCTTCCGACGCCGGCGGCCCGGCCGCCGGCCTTCTCATCCCGCCGCGGCCCGGAACCGGCCGCGGTCTCCTCGTCCCGCCGCGGCCCGGAACCGGCCGCGGTGTTCGTCGTCCGGCGCGGTGCGACGGCACCGCACCCCTTCGCCGTTCCTTGATTCCTTTCAGCGCGGCGCGACGGTGTCGCGTTCTTGAAGATTCTTCCTCGGCGTGGCGCGATGACGCCGCGTAAAATAATTGCACGATTATCCGCGTGGTGCGACGACACCATGCTACTTTGCTTCCACCCGCAAGAATAAACAACAAGAACGATGGAGGGGGGTTCGGCCGTGTTCATGCGGTCCGGCCCCCTCACGTTAAATAAATAACTCAACTTAAACATTCAAAAGCCTCATGTTAGACATGCGAGATCCACGATCAAGAAATGGAATAATTAAAGAATAAAATAACAACCCCTACCTTGGTATAAGGTTCGAAGATTGTCAACGTTCTGCGGAAGTCGACGTCGCGGAGGTCGGGCGTCGCGGTAGCCGTTCGTCAAATCCGATGATGAAGGGGGTGCGTCCGAAGAGACACGTCGTTGGCGAATACTTGTACGCCGACGAAGGTTGTCCGAGGAAGAAGTGGCGTCCCCTTTCGTTGACACGGTAAACGAAGAAGGGAGGTGCGGCGTTCTTCGTCGGAACTTGATCGTTCTTCGTCAAGATGAAGAAGATGGAGGAGGAGCTCTCAAAAAGAAATCCACACAAGTTGGCTAACAAATAAAATAAGGTCCCTCCTTATTTTATTTACCAAGCCAAGGAATTCAAAACTTCAAATTTCAAAACATAACACTTAATTAATTAACATGTCATGTGTAATTAATTAGGTGTTAAGTTTACAAACATTTAAGAGGGAGAGAGGGGAGTTTAAGGGGGAAGTTGAGAGGTTTAGGGGTTCGTGTGGGCCCCACCACACTTAATCCTCCCAAGGGAGGTTAAGTGGGTGTGGGTCCCACTTCCAACCCCCTTTGGTAGGTTTTATCAAGTTATAATAAAATTTGTTCTTCACAAATTTTATTTAACTCAAACTAAAAACCCCAAAACTAACTTTCAACCCGCAACAAACGCAACTCCCGAAAAGGTCTCTTTAAGCGAATATCGGCGCTGCGAGTTCATCAGTGCCCTCGGATTTCAATTCCGAGCACCGGATCAAAAGTTAGGAATTCCCGCTCGTTCGTTCACTGAACGTACCCGAGCCAAACTTCAGAAATTAATTCCGGGCACTCCGGGCCTCGGAATTAGGTGTCGTCTGAAACCGCGCTCTTGTAAAATTCTAAAGAAAATTAAGAAAAAAAATCCCTTGAATTTTTCAGGTCTTTACAGTTTATGGATATAATCTATAATCATAAAAATGTCTCCATTGAGGATGTATATACTCATAAACGCTTCATAATGGTTTGTAAAGAAAATGAGAATTATCCTAAGCATATCGCTCGGGAGTGTCGTAACCAAGAGTGCAGCAAGGCCCGTTTTCGTGCAACAGTTCTTGTTCTAGTCTAGCTCAAAGTGGTGTTTTCGGGTTTTACCACTAGGTACATCAATGCCAGATCCACCTCTACCAGCTCGTATCCAGAAATGGATGTATTTCTCAGAAAACTCACAAAATATCTAAAATACCAAAATTCTAGGACGTTCTTCTATAAAAATCCTCAAAGTATATCTTAAATATATGTGCTCTAATCAGAGTTTATCTAAATCTAGCTTCCAAGGTTTGTACTAAACTTCCTCTGATACCAACTATAACTCCCTGACCCCAGTTACCCAGAGTCGGTGCATTATTACATAACATTGGCATGATCACAAGAAAGATTAAGTCTCAAAAGACTGATTAGTTTAGTATCCTTGGAATAAATAGATACATTCATAAAGTTTACATTACATCATAAAATGAAAACTACAACAATATAGTCTCCATAGTCGACATTTTTATCCCCTCATACTATCCCTGCAGGTCATTTATAAAATACTTCTTCACATCCTAGGAAATATAAAACATAGAAAGGGGTGAGCTCAAATGCCTAGTAAGGATAAAAATATGGCAGAAACTTTCAAAAATAGGAATAAACATTTAAGGCAATGAATAACTAAAAAAAAATCCTTTTAAACTTGAACTTTAACATAATATGGCAGAAATAAAATGAAATAATGCCATTTACGTATTCACATGGATATTATACTAATCAAATAATCACATGCAATATCAATAACCACTTTCATAATGATGGAATGCATAATTCCAGACTATCATAACTACATATCCAAGGCCTCATTCCAAGACTACAAATAAGATTTTGTCAAGGCCTTATGCCAAGACACTAGTTTGTCTCATGAGACCTACCGATATATCGAGGAGCTACAACAGGCTCCACCCGTCATTTTTTAAGTCCAATGCATTCCTTATATGAACTGGTTTAAACATTACACAAACATTCGTATGAAAACTAGCATAAGAAATGTCAATAATTTATCTATAAACCATGAAAGGTATAGAAATAACACATCCATAGTAAAACATATCACAAAACCTTCAATACAATATGGATGTTTTGTATCATAATAAATCTGCTTCAAATAATATTAAAATCCATCAAAAGATGTTGACATAGATGAAATAAAAACTATTTGAGAGAAATATCTCTTTCTTTTGAAATCATTTAAAAGTAACACATTTATAAAGGATGTAATTTAAAAGAGATTTTTGAATCAATATGTCCCATACCACTTTGAAACTTTTGAAAAGAAATATCATTTCAAAATATTAATGTCCATATAAATAAACCCTTAAATTCATTTTAAAAACATGGAAATTAATTAAAAATATTTAGAAAGATAAATCTTTAAAACATTTAATATTCTGATCTTGATAAAGAGTACCTTTCACAAATTCTTAAAATATTCATTTTTAAATCATTTAAAGGTCACATAATTATAAAATAAAACATTTACTTTGAAAATATTCTTATAAGCTTGTAAGGGAAGATTCAAAGATTTTATAATGGAGGAATACAGCTACACCCACCGTATAAGTTAAAATAAACATTCTTACATTAATTCTGTCGAAAAGGTTAAAACCACCTTGTTTGGAAAACGACAGAAAGATTCCTTTTATAAACCTCTTATAAAAAGTCAACAAGGGTATGAATGAATTTATACCGTAGTATTTAAAATAGTAAGAATGATTTGAAATACATTTTTAAGGAACATGGATGTGGATGATTAAGAGGTCCCAATAAATTATTACGTATAAATAACCTCGGATAATGATGATATTGCGAAATAAACCCTTACCTTATACTTTTCCTTGGTTGGGGTAGGTTAACCTCCTCTTCTTCGGGTTCTTCCTTTTGATTTGTTCGAAAGGGCTCATTAGGTTGGATTTCTGATCAAACAAAGGCCTCTATGTTGTAGTTAGGGAAGTTTAGAGAGTATTTGGGCAGGGGTTGGCCGAGAAAAAAGGCTTTGAATGTGTGAATTAGTGAGAAGGGGGAGTTCCTTTTTAAAAGATGGGTGAGGGGAACCTTTGGAAAAGCTAGAAATATTATTTTATAATAAATTCATATTTAGTTTTTAAGGGATCCAAAGTAGATTATTTACTGTTTAAGGTGGGGATGGGTCTGAAACCACTCAACCAATAGAATTTAGACAGGTTTGGGTCATTATATTAACCTTATCTTTTAGTTTTAACTCTTAGTTAATTAGTTTGACACTTACCATGTCACTTTGTATTTTTATAATATATAGTTAATAAACATACAATATACCACCAATATTACCCCAAGTAGTCCATTAATGATACAAATATCATGATATAAGTATCTTGGCCGATCCTTATATTTTTAGAAATTTAATATCAATTAATAATAAAATATTTGATTTAAAAACTCTTTTGTGTCTATTTTGACACTATTCAATAATTGATTTTTGTAAAAATCACAACAGACGGACTACTTCAAAAAAAGTTAGTTAAATCAATCCTTACATTTCATATTAACCTATAAAATTAGTGTAATTCATAAAAAGTCAAAAATTATATTTATTTGGGTATTTATAATATTAATTATTTTAATTTTTCACTATTATGGTAATTACTGCATCATCATTGTGTCACATATAAATAAATTTATTTTTTTACTATAAATTATAAATAAAATATCATTATGTTTTAAATATATTTATATTTCTAATGAATAATTACAATCGAATTTATCTTATGCATAACCCTATATTAAAAATGTTTCAGTAAATAAACTCTGATTTTAACTCTTTTAACTCTTCTTTGAATTATAGAATAATAAATGTCCTAACCTAATCCAAGTATACCTAAATGATAATATTTTACTCCTAAGGTTGTTTTTGGTCGAGATACACTTTTACAATAGAATTACGATATGTGTTAGGGTATTATTAATATCATTTTTATCATTAATTACCCTATTTACTTTTAACCGTGGTAAATAAAAGTAAAAAGTTACTATTCACCAAAAATTATTTTCATCTCATTGAACCACATTTTACTCCACTATATTAACCATTTCTCTCGAATTTTCGAAATTCCACTCACAGAAGTGGTAAAATTATGTTTTATGAAAAATTCAGTTTTTTAACTACCACTTAGTGGTTTCACTATTCATCAAAAAAATGAAAGCTTCCAGAAAAATACCAAAAATTAGGCCTAAGATATATTTGATACTATGAATTAAAAAATGATGTTTATTTTTACGACTTCGAAATATATCAGTTGCATTAATTACTTTAAATATTAATTCTCGTCGTCAAAACAAATACCATGTTTTTAAGAGATAATAACTATCAAAAGATTGACACTTGTTTATGTCTGGTTTAAATGTGAAATTACATTCAATGACCAAAATTGTATTAAATGGTAAAGATATATTCTAAATATACTTTAAAACCACTCTAATTAATAATTTATCACTATTAATTATTTCTATTAAAAAAGTTGTTTTTAATTAAAATTTAGTAATTTTCACTATTCAGCAAAATATGAAAGTTATCCGAAAAGTACCAAAATTTCACCATCAGCTAATTTAGATATTGCGAATCCAAAAATTAAGACAATTTCGAAAGATAAAATTTATAAAATTTCAAAAAGTAGGTATTACTATTCATAACGGCTAGTTTGATTAGTTGTGGTGTGTTAGAATCTCGAAGTTGCGTAAAATGCACGCCATTGAATTATTCAAAGGGAAACATACCATGGAAGCTTGGGGTGTTTCATCGTAAATTTTTTATGTCCCCATTATAAAGAATTTATTTAGTCAAATTGAATATATAAAAGTTTAAAATATTGGATTTTAATAAAAGGGTTTCACTATTAAAAGTTTGTAAAAGTGCATTTTTTGAATAATACTTATTTTATCTGAAAAAAATGAATTTGTTCTTAAATTATGTCTAAGAAACTCATAATATGGATTATAAAATTATAAGGATTATATAAAGTTTAAATTTTAGTCAATATAATTCATAACCTCTTTTGAACGGCTTGTTTGGTAAGTCATGGTGCTCTTGAACTCGGTGTTGCATGTAGTGCAAGTTATTGAATTATTTTGAAGAAATAACACACTAGGAAATATTGAGGTGTTATGATGGATTTATATTCGCATCATTTGGTCTCACTAATTCCACTAACATCATCAAATATTTAATGAATAAATTCTTTATGGATTTACATGACTAGTTTTTATGTCTTTTTAGAAGGTATTATTAAATATTCAAATAGATATTAACATCATGCATATCAATGGATAATTGTACTAGAGATAATATAGATAGAGAACCATTATTACAGATTTAAAAAGTGTGTATTTTTTCTTAAAACCGATTCATTCATGAATCATATTATCTTAAGTGACAGTACACCAGTAGATAATTCTAATATATATTTTGTAAAAAAAATTTCCAAATAAACCAAAATAAACGAGATAAATTTTTTTGTGGTTTAGATAGATATTATACACTATTTTTTGGGAATATATCATGACATTATAATCCAACAACTATTTCAACTCGAAGGGAGTTATGTTAATTTGGATAGATGAAGGTGAATAAAATTTAAATAAAATATTTATAAGGATATATTTCACAGCTACCCCTATATTACCATATAGTGGATAAGGGTTAGTGATTATTATTAATTAAGTTACGAAAATATTAGGGAGTATTCTCATGTAGAACAATATGGAGAGAGATTATGCCTTTGACTAATTTATGGTTCATTAGAAAAAGTACACAACAAATGATTTGGAGTTATCTTTTGTAATTTTGTATTTATTGATATGAAAGAATTAATTTTATGATAATGAGTTGATTTATATACTAATCATAATTTATTAAGGGATATTTTGACATTGAAATGGTTAAATGTGTGATAGAGAAGATGGATATAGCTGATTAATGATTATGGTTTCTCAATACAATGCCTCTATGGGAAAGCAAATAAGAGAGAATATTGTCTAGCCTGAAGGCATCATGATAAATATTTCTATTTCTAGGATTACAAAGAACCAATATTTCTAGATCCATAAAGGATAGATCATGAAATATTGATTTATGGGGTTAAATACTATCTTTTTATATTGACTGTCAGACTATATATAAAAGATAATATGAATGATATCAAGAACCACCCCAATTGAACATTGAACCAATCACATATGATGACTTGTGACATCACCAAGATGTATTCCAGATTTCAACGAGGTGCCGACAAGCACCAAGGGATTCAATGAGAGATAGTTGGAATAGTTTCACCCAATATAAAATAATCAAAAATGAGGAATACAATAATCAAACCAATATAATGTAAACTAAAAAATTAATGAAAAATATAATCTAAATAGAAACCATATTGATCATTTCCAACCAAAAAATTACCATGCTACTATAGGTTACTAATTTTACCCAAAACCCAAAATCACTACCTAATGATGAAGATAAAGAAATTTCGTGTACCTAAGGTAAGAAAAATAATATAATTATAGGCATGATTTCTGAAACTCCGTATGCATTCTCATGTAAACTATTCCCTATTCATTTCCATTAAATGGATGATTCATTTATTGAAATGTTAAAATACTAAATATATTAACATGTGTTTTTATTGTAAATCCCTAATCCCAGAATCCAAGAGAATGTTCATTATTTTAATACATTTTCATGATTACAAGAAATGAAATACTAAATGACTGATCTATTTAACAGTCTTGGAAAATAGATTACATACATGATTCTTACATTACAATTAAAACATAAAATACAACATAGACATTCCTTTGATAATTACATTATTCTCCTAGATTAACCCTGCATATCAATAATAATTTACAACATGGTACCCTAGTAAAATTAAATACATTTAATAGGAGATCTTAGATGCTCAGTAAGGATAAACAGTACAACAAAAGCTACTAAAAACATGAAAAAACATTAAAGGGAAGTTATAAAACTAAAATACAAGCCTTTTAGACATGATATTAATCATAATATGAAAATAATAAATAATATTATTATAATTAAACATTCACATGGATATTCTACTAGTCAAATAATCACATGTAATATCAATAAATAATCTAATAACAAGGAAATGCATAATTTCATAAAAAATAATCAAACCATCAAGGCCTCATTCCAAGACCATGATAATAGTATCAAGGCCATATGCCTAGATATTTTATTGTCTCATGAGACCTACCAATGCATCAAGAGGCTATAACAGACCCCAGATGTCACATACTAGTTCCAATACATTTCTCATATCAAAAAGGAGATACATAACAAAAAAAATCTTATTAAAACGAGCAAATAAAGTGATTATATTTCAAGTATAAACAATTAATGTAATTAAAATAAAACATCCAACTTCCAATATATCATTAAACCATCAATAAAATATGAAACATTATATCATAATAAATCAAACTCAATCAGGAATATGATTCAATAAAGCATATTGACATAGACTAAATTACTATAATAAAATCATTTAAAATATCTTGATAGAAATACCCCATTTTCTTTGAAATTATTTATTCAATATCCATAAAATTTTAAAAGATGATATTTGAAAAGATATTTCTTAATCAATGTTTCCCATTCTACTTTGAAACATTTGAATGGAATTATGATTTTAAAACATTTATTTCTATATAATTAAATCCTAGAAACCATTTAGAAAACATGGGAATTAAAGGGAATGATTTATAAGAGTAAATCATCAAAAAAATTTAGAATTATTTTTCAGTAAAAGAGTTCACAAAATAAAACATTAAAAGGGTAATTTTTTTTAAAAATTAGAATGAAATTAAAATAAGGAATATAATTTCCTTTATAATCCATTTATATCTATAGTAATAGTTACATAAACAAATATCAATAATATTTTAATGGAGAAAGGATTAATTTTATAAACATTCAAAGCATCCCATATTACTTTGATTATTTAAATCATAAGTCAGATATAATAAAATATATCTTTAAATATCATGAATATAAATTTACTCATGATATGAAATAAAATAGGGGTGGTAAATAAACATAAAAAATATGTGATGAACATTTATTAAATTTCACAATAATTAAAAGTGAGATGTGATCCTGTTAGCTTAGTCTTGATACTCTATGTACATGTCAAAAACTCTAGTATAATGATTATAAAAATATTATTATATTCTCCCTAAATCATAATTTTATTTATGATACCATATAATTTTTTAGAGATTTATATAACACATTTTTTTATTAATTTCCATGTTAAATCAATATTTCGTGTAATGATGGCTTTTTTATTATACATGTTTTCATTTGTCATTATTGATCATATTACATAGATTATAATTTATCTTATTAAATAATGTAGAAATTTATTTATATGTAAAATATATTTTGTATATAAATAAACATAATAGATAGATAAATTAAATGGAACACACTGGTCATAGAGATGGTAGGTCGTACGTACGCATGTACATTGTTTCTGTTTTCTTATCATATTGAATGAGAGTAAGTGAATGAAATATGTAAATATATACATAAATATTAATATATTATCATCTTTATTTCATATATTTCTTACTAATTAATAATATATATTTTTATAATAATTCATTATTAGTGACTGTGGAAGATGAGTCTCATCGCATCATAGATATGATAAGTATTACGTACACATGAGGGGCATTATCATTTCATTAATTGTTAAATGGAATGGAATTTGATGGAATAATAATTTTACTGAAATAATATAATTTTATACTTATTACTTAAATCATTTATATTCATTGTTATTCCCATAGAAATAAATTTTACCCAAAAATAGTTTACACCACAGCGTGGAGATGGTAAGTCGTAAGCACGCTCACACGGTAATATGGTTTTTCATAGGATGGATAAAATTATGAATATGATGCAACCATAATTAAAATAATATCATATCATGTAAAAGGTAATGTAGTTCTTATTTTAGTATGGAAAAAACATAAAAATATCATGTAGAATAAGAAAATAACTTTGGAAGAGGTGATAAAAAAAATACATTTTTTCTAGTATCTCATTTTTATTTGCACAAAAGGAATCCATATGTTGGATTTTATCCCAAAGTGTGTACTATAGAATTTTCTTGTGGGAATTTAAGAGAGGAAAAGGGAATGGTTAGGCTGATCAAAATGGATTGGTAGTTGTGAATAAAATAGATGGAGAAGTGGCCTTTTATAGAGAGGTGAGGGGCACTTTTGGAAGATCTTAAAATATTAATTTATTATATATTGATATTCAGTTTCAAATTTATCCAAAGAGATTTATTTAGAGTATAAGATGATTATTTTTCTCAATAATCTTAAATAATAGTTTGTATAAATGTTTAGGTCATAAAATTAACCTTATCGTTTATATTGTACCATTAGAAAAATAGTATAACTCTTATTATGTATTCATGTATTTTAACATTACATGGTTAATATAGTTACTATAAAATGAAAGGAGAACCTAAACTGGATCATTTATGAAAATTTTTTCTCTATCCATGTTAGTTTTAAAATTATTATATTATTATGACTTTTATATCATTTAATAGAATATTATTTATTTTAAAATCTCATATAGGCCAATTTTGACACTATTTAATTATTTTTTTTGTCAAATCCATAAAAACATGATTATTTTGAAAACAATGAACAAAATAAATACTAACATGTCATAATAATCCCTAAAATTCATGTATGGCATCTTAATTTTTATATAGTTTTATTTTAATATTTATAATATCAATTATTTGATTCTTTTATTAATAAATCTATTATGACATCATCATTGTGTCATAATTTTATTTCATTATTTAATTCATAAAAATTAATAATATATAACCATTTTGTAGGTATTTTTTTAATTATAATTACTATTTTTATTCTATAGTATCAATATATTACACAATATTAAGATTGATTAAGTAATAAGAGTCATGTTTAGGATATTTTTACCTTGACAGTAAATTAAATGTTATAAAGGCCTTAATTACACCAAGGTGGCTTCCAAAGGCCACAGGTTCTAGCTATGTATTTTCATGGCTGACCTTGACTCATCTAATAAGGTTAGAACAAGTGTTAAGGTAATATTATATTTTTATAATATTATTTTTAGAATTATTACACTATTTATCGTTACCCGTGGTAAATAAAAAACAAATGTTACTATTACCCTAAAATTGATTAATCTTACTGAACCATATTTATCTAACTAATTAATGAATTTATTTCCATTTATCAAAATTCAATTCATCAAAACTATAAAACATTGTTTAATTCTAAAATGTAAATGTGTTTAGAAGGTAGGTAAAAAGACATTAAAAAAGATCAATGATTTTTTATTTTTAATTCTATAATAAATATAATTATAGTTAAATAAATTGGATTAATATATTTATTATTTATAAACAGTGAAATTTAAACTAATTTAATGTAAAATAATTATTTAAATGAAAAGTTTTTTTTAACAATAATGTAGTGTCATTAACTGTACATAAAAAATTGAAAGATTTTAGAATAATAAAAGAAATATTCCCTACTATAATTTTGATATTTTAAAATCAAAAATCAATTCTATTTTACCAAAATAAATTTACATAAGTGACTACAATTAATTTTATTACTGTTCAAAAATGGCCATACAAAGTAGTTCCATTTGTAAATTAGTATTTCTAAACATATTACTATTTTATCAAAATTTATAAATTTCATTTTTAATATGTTTTATTTTTATGAAAATTTTGTAAATAAAATTTAGAATGTTTTTATTACTCTTTTTATTTTTATATTTAATGGATATGTTATGAATATATCATTTAAATAATTATAAAACTAAGGTGTTTTTGCAGAAACCCAATCTTGTGTGTAACACAAGACAAGTTCTTATTTTGTGAAATATAAGCTATATTGAATTTCATTGAAAAGATGATGAATTATAAAATATTTTACTATTACATTATCCCCTCCTTCAAAAAACTACATCCTTGTACTTTACAATTGGAATACAAAACTATGGGTTGGACTTTTAAAAATAGCATTATTCAAATCCCACATTCGAAAATGGATTAAAGAGACCTCTATTTTAAAATAAATAAAAAGAATTACAAAGGTTACCAGAGGTAAAATATAATAGGGATCCATATAGGTAAATATGGAAATGAAAGAAAAATTTAACCATCATGTTCTGATTGAGAGTGATAAATAACTTGATTAAGATAATATGAACAATCCCAAGATAGATGTCAGTGATGGTCTAAGGGACTATTATATTCATCCAAAAAGAATGTACAAGGAAAACATATTTGGTTTTAGGATATTTTCCAAAATGTTTAATAATTATTTACTTACTATAATATGAATAATAGGAATAATTATTACTTGGTAAGTATAGTTTCTTCCTTTAACTAATTTCTACCAAAAACTCATCTTTATTTTCAAAAGATTATAAAACAAAAAAATATTTTATTGGTCCTAATCGTATAAGGTTCTAAAAAAATGATTTTATACCACATCTATCGTACCATAAAAAATACATTATAAAAACTATGACATCACGTCGGCCATTGGTAGGAAGTGATCCCTTGTTTCCCTTTAGTTGCGAGTTCAAGTGCCATGGCCTTTCCGGATGGGACTGGGTTATTTCCTGACCTACATGTTGTCCTTTTTATAAAATTATAACATTTGAAAAATAATATAATGAATTATTTTAACCATAAACTACATTTTAAAATGTCAATCTTATTCCATTTCATCATTTAGGATTATCCAAAATACTTATATCAATACTCAAAGTCTAAAAATTTAGAAGGAAGGTAACCTAACATAAATGTGAATACTCTCATCATGTATTCTAATAAAACCTGTTAATAAAAAAATTACCAAAAAAACCTTATTTAATAACTTCTTTCTTCTTAATTCCTCACGTAAATCATAGAATATTGGATATAATCAAATAATGTTGTAAATTCCAACAATGATGGAACGAATAAACCATGAATCAATTCCAATTCTATCCATTATAATTTATCTGAATAAAAATTTTCATTATTCCAATATCATTATCTCATTATCAAAAAATATCAAGGGTTATATTTCCCTCAACCATATACTATCTAAAAAGTTTAACTGACAACAATATCACTTTTTTGGTACTATAAAATATCAAATACTTAATGAAATATTAATATATTACAATCCTTATTTACTGAAAAATTCTATTAACCAGTATATTGCTAATAAAATATTTAAATGACATAATTTTGGAATAGGTATATTAATCATTAATCTTTATCTGTAGTAGTATCATAATTGATTATTATCTTATCGCATCATCTGGTGTATATTCCTTTGACGATTAGGACAATAAATTGAATAGTGTCCCATATCATTGCAACTGAACAATTGTACATTGGAAACATATTTCATATCCTCGAAATCATGAAGATGGTGTACTTTATATCCAACCTTATTACAAAATTCCATTACATTAAATCATTTACAAGTGTGACTCATTCCACAATTATCACATGTTCCCTTCTACCCTTTATCCATCTTTTTCTCCACCATGTTCTTTTTATATTTCTTCCCTTCAAAGCCAAAAAATTCAGACAATTATTTACATATCTTATTATCACATTATGTTATTTACTCATATGATGATAATACATGGGAGACTATTTCCCTTCAAAATGATGGATTAAGTCTATCAAATATATGAGCCTTCTTAGTCTTTAGATTATGTTCATTAGTGGTGTGCTCATTCCTTCTACTAGGTTCCAAGTCTACATGATGACATACACTAGATTAGATTTTATCATAATGTATAATCCAAAAACTATCAAAAAACATAACATAAATTGAGAAATTAATGAGTATCTATTATCATTACCAAAAACATGGTTTCTTTTGGAATATATTTTACTCATAAATCCCTCAAATCGGGTTACAATGAAAATGTGAATTATCCTAAACATATCCCTCAGGAGTGTCAAACCGGGTGTATAGTATGGCCCATTTTCGTGAACCATGTTACCCTGAGTCAAGTATAGAACACATTTTCTGTCTTGTTACTCCTAGGTAAATCTGTTCCATAACCATGCCTACATGTATTATCCAGATAGGTATATATTTCCTTGAAATACCCATATAATCTCTACATTACCACAATTTTTAGTTGTTCCTCTATACTTATACTCAAATTCTATCATAGGGTTACGATCCCTAATCTATGTTTTCAATAATTATTTCTAAGGTTTTTTCTAAACATCCTTTGACACTAAATATAATTCCCCGACCCTAGAATCCTGGAGGGGGTGCATTATTTTAATAAATTCAAATGATTATAATGAGTAAAATCCCAATAGACTGATCAGATTAAATTTCATTCAAAATATATTACTTACATGATCCTTATATTACAATTCCATATATAAATTACAACATAGATACATTTTTTAAAACACCATTACTATCCTAGATTAAACCTGCATATCAATCATAATTTATATCTTGGAAACTTGTTCAAATAAAACATAAGAAAGGGGTGAGATCTGATGCTCAGTAAGGATAAAAATTACAGAATAATCTATAATAAAATATAATAAACATTTAAGGAAATGTAGAAAACAAATATAAAATCCTTTTAAACCTGATCTTTAGCATAATATGGAAGTAATGGATCAAATAATTTATTTTAAACATTCAAATGGATATTCTAGTAGTCGAATAATCTCATGTAATATCAATGTCTAATGTTATAAAGATAAAATGAATATTTCAAGATATCATAAGCATACTATCAAGGCCTCGTGCCAAGACCATTACCATATTGTCAATGCCTTATTCCAAGAAAGTAGATTGTATCAAAAGACCGAACAATGCTTCGAGGGGTTATAGTGGTCCCACCCATCACCTACTATGTCCAATAAGTTTCTCATATGAAAAGGGTGAAACATAACATACACATTCATTGTAAAACAATCATTTAAAATGTTAATACTTTAACCATAAATGATAAATGATATGAAAATTACACATCCACAGTGAAACATATCATAAAACCTTTAATAAAATATAGAATATATTATCATAATAAATTAACCTCAATGAATCATAAGATATAATCATAGATGGTGACATTGATGGAAATACTTTAATAAAGTCATTAAATATATCTTGATAAAAATACCCCCTTTTATTGAAATTATTTATTGAAAATATGCACACTTATAAACTAATATATTTAAAAATATAATTTTGAATAAAAGTGTATAATAACACTTCAAATATTTTTAAAGGAATTATGATTTTAAAATATTCATGTACATAAAAATAAATCCTTAAAAACAAATTGAAAACAATTTAATTAAAGAGAATTATTTAGAAGAGTTAATCTTGAAAATGTTTAAAATTATGTTTTAGTTGAAGAGTATCCAACATAAAACCTTAATAAGATTCCTTTTTAAAACATTTGAATGAACATAAATGTAGGAAAAAAATTTATTTTATAGTCCTTTTAAATCTATATTAATTGTTATGTAATCTAATATCAAGAATATTACAATGGAGAAAAGATAAATTCGTTAAACATTCAGGGCATCCAATACCACTTTAGTCATTTAAATAATAAGTCTGATATATTCAAATAAATATTTAAATAATGTGAAGTTATATTTACTCATGATATGAAATAAAAAAGGGGCAGTACAAAACATACAGAAGAAATAGGTGGTCAACATTCATTTAAATCTCACTAAAATTAAAAGTGATATGAAATTCCCTTAACATAGGTCTAATAATCTACATACGTGTCTGAAAATCCATTATAATGGTTCTAAATAAAATATTTAATTATATTAGAATTATAATATTATTTATTATATCATATTTGATTCATTTACAACTTTATATTACAGATTAATTAATAATTTAAAAGTCAATGCAACATTTCTTGTAATAATAGCTTTCTTTATTGTACTTGTTCTGACATGTCATTCTTGATTGTATTACATAGACAATAATTTAATAACATCTAGAATGTAAAATATTATTTTTAAATCATATATATTCTAAATATAAATATATATATATAACATATTGATAAATGAAATGTAACACATTGTTCATGTAGATGGTATATTATACATACTCATGAACACTATTTCTATTTTCTTATTGTATTGAATGGATGTTAGTAAATGAAATATGTACATATATACATATATTGTAATAAAATTGCATTATTATGTCATATATTATATAATAATTCATAATATATTTTTTTATAATCATTTTGGAATTGTTAATATGTAAAATGAGTCTCATTGCGTCGAGATGATGGTAAGCCGTACGTACGCATGAGCTACGATATCATTTACATAATGGTTAAATGGTCAGGAATTGGATGGAATATGAATTAAAGAAAACAATATCACATTATATTTATTATTGAAATCATTCCAAAACATTTTTATTCCAATAGAAATAAATATCATAAGAAAAACAGTTTACACCATGATGTTTAAATGGTATGTCTTACGTACGCAAACATAGTGGTATTTTTTTATTGGGTGGGTAAAATATGGTATATAGTTGTACCATAATTATAATAACATATAATAATGTATAAAGTAATGTATTAATTATTTTAGTATGGAATAAACATTGAAATAGGAGGTAGAAGAGTAAATGAACATTGGAAGAGGTGATGAAAAAAATGACTTTTTTAGGTATCTTCTTTTGATTTTCACAAAAGGACTCCATAGGATGGGTTTAATACCAACATTAATCATCTCGTATTATGTGATATATGTTGGGATAGAAAATGGGAATGGTTTTTCCATGAAAATGTCATTGGAGGTGCTAATTAATGAGAAGTAGAAGTGACCTTTTACAAGAGAGGTGAGGGGCACTTTTAGAAAACCCAAAAATATTAATTTATTATAAATTGAATTTCGGTTTCTACTAAATACAAAGTAATTATTTAGGGTCTAATATTTGTATTGTCATACATCCTTTAAACTGATAGGTTAAATACATGATTAGGTCATAAAATTAACCTAATCTTTTTTATTTAACCCTCAGTTAAATAGTTTAACTCTTACTACGTCTTCTTGATTTTTTTCGCTATATGGTTAATATAGTTACTATAAAATTACAAGGGAACCTAAAGTGGACAATTGATGAATATTTAATCACTATAAAATTTTGTTGGAAGAATCTACTAATTTTTTTGAATTTAATATTATGCAATAGAATAGTATTTAATTTAAAATATCATTTATGTCGATTCTAAAACTATTTAATACTATATTTGTTTTGATAAAGTCATAAAAAATTGAATAATTTGGAAGAAATGCATTAAATAAACCCTAAAATTTAAAAATCATACAATTTTTTTGATGGCATAAAATATTTAATAAAATACTTATTTTAATAATTATAATATTATTTTTTATTTTCTAATTAATATCTCTTTTATGGAATCATTTTTGTGTCAAAATTAATTTTAATTATATAATTTTTAATAATTCAAAATAAATAGCCATGATTTTAGAAATCCATTTATCTTCATAATTACTATTTATAGTGTATGAAATCACATATATAACCCCATATTTAATTTTTTTATTAATAACTGTCATCTTTGTTATATTTTTAACTTCACTTAATTTTAAATTTTATAAATGTATTAATCACACCTATGTATATTAAAGAGGCCAAAATATCTTCCCAATGATTTTCAAGGTCATCCAGGACTCATTTAATAATGTTAGGACAAGCGTTAGGGTAATTTTATATTATTATAATATTGTTTTACCTTTATTACCCAATTTACCTTCAAATGAGGTAAATAAAATTCAAAACAAACTACCCCCAGATATTATATTGATCTTATCGAATAATATTTTTCATACTAATTAAATCCATGTATGTCTATTTTTCCAAATTCAATTCCAAGAAGCTATAAAATTATGTTTAATGCTAATTTTCAAATGTTTCTAGAATGTGGGTAAAAAGAAGTTAAAAATGTTCGGTGAATTTATTTATCTCATTATATTTTAAAAATTATTCCAATTTACTAAATTTTGTTAATATATGTTTCATTTTTTTGGGACATTAAAATCAATTTAACGTAAAATATTTATTTAAATGAAAAATTCAATTTTTTAACAATAATGTATTCGGGTTCACTATTCATCAGAAATTGCATGTTTTCAGAAAAAAAATTCATTCTCACCTAATTTTGAAATTCCAAATTAAAAAATAAATTATATTTTACCAAATTAAATTTCTATGTGTGTCTATATCTAATATTATTATTGTTTGTAAAAGGCAATACAAAGTAGTTTCTTTAAGAAAATAGTTTTTCCAAACATATACCTATTTTAATTAAACTTATTCATTTCATTATAAATATGATATATTTATGTGAAAATGTTATAAATAAAATTTAAAAAGTATTTATTATTGTTCATATTATTATATTAAATTAATAAATTATAAATATATCATGTATATAATTATATTACTAAAGTATTTTTTCGTATAAACTCAATCTAGCATGTAATGCTAGACAAGTCTATTTTTGTGCTATATAAGCTATTGAATTTCTTTAAAAAGACAATTTACTAAAAAAATCATTGGGTATTACATTTATAATATTAATTTTTTTAAAAATCGTGGTCCATTTCCAACCATATTTAGAACTAATCTTTCTAAAAATAGGCGTTTGTTTAAGAGAATGATTTTAAGCATAAGTATATGAAGAATATGTTTGAAAAAGGTTAAATAAATATGAAATTTTTTTAAATAATTTCACATTATAAACATAAAAATTAAAAATTCATCTTTATAAAAGAGACACATTATAAATATTAACCAAAATAAAGGACTACAATATAAGTGAAATGAGAATAAAGAACATAAGTGTCCAAATTAGATGAGGCACCAAGGTTATCCAATGAAGGTAAAAAAGTATGAGGGAACATGGAAATATCTAGAAGCTAATGAGAAAAAACATAAAATTTTGTAACATGGACCATCTTGTCAACTTACATGATGCAAAAAAAATATAATTAATGATTTCCCACACCCAATCTATACTAAATGGGGGGAACCATCCAAAAATAAGAGCATGTCCATACTATGGGGTCTCTGGATACGGTGTAATCCTAAACTAGTGAAGCAAGTTTTAACATCCTTACCCAAACCACCAGGTCTGAGACAGGATACTATGTGACACCATGCGAGCCTCTCTATAAACAAAATTATGTTGAAATGAACTGAATATATCATGTTTATCCTTGGAGTGACAATACCCTATGTATCAGGTAACATTCATGATAATAAAAAATAATAATAAAAATACTAAGTGTAAATATGTGGAAATATGAAGATAGTATACATGTCATATTATAGATTGGATCGAAATGTAGTGAGGGAAAAAAGATATAAGTAGTGGGTATATTGAATAAAATTAAATAAAAAACCATCCATGGCGTACATTAGTTTCTATCCTAGTCTACTCATTCTATATCCTCCAACGTTTAGTCCATCCACCATAGGTCCCTTTCCCTCCACTGGGTCTCTCTTGAAATATTAAGGTGGAATGAAATTCTAGAGTCAGGTGTGAGTACACAACTCAGTAAGACAAGAGTAATGAATTCTCCAATTGATGTTCTCAAGTACAAAAATTTATTCCATTATGATATAAGGTGTAATCATAATTTTTTTAAAAATTGATTGGTCGGGTGCTAAAATTGCTTCCAAAACCAATGATCGTACCAACTTTAGCTCTATACCGGATGAATAATCAAGGTGCCATATGAATAAATGATTATTCATGAGTTTAATGAATCAGGATTATCATCATTGTGTCATCATGGAAACCAACATTAATGCTTTTAATGATTATTATGTCCTCTGTATCTGCATTTTATTGAGAGATATTTAACATCCCTAATATGTAACATAACATACTAGGGATCGAGAGGTATTCAACATCTCTTAGAAATTGAATCATATAATAGGGACCAAGATCTAGTAAGTAAACATTTGTTTTTAAGTAACAAACTAGGGATCGATATCTAATAAACAACCAATATTAATTTAAATCGTACAAGAGATCAAGATATAGTCAACATCCCTTATACATGGAGTACATCACACAACATCCACTTGGAATCATCGTATTTCTACCATGTGCATTGATCCCTTATTGTAACTATAAAAAGTCATTCTCACCCTCCCCCCCATGGGGTAAAATTTCATGACGATCCACTTATCATGGGCTCAATGACACATAACACAATGACTAAATATCTTGAAATGATTCACGGGGAGGAATAATATATCATCATAAGTAAAGTGCCACACATAATAAATGTGATCTAACATCAGAATGGATAACTAACTACATGCTCTCATGGAATCAAGTATAGAATATGGGTTTCAGGGCTACACTCAACCCCACATTTCATTATTATCTATCATGTTCATCAAAATATATGTACACATAATCATATGAAAGGAAATCATGTGAAAATGAGCTAAAAATGTTTACAAAACTTTATACCAAAAAAATTAAAATACCATATTTATGGTTTTATTATCCTCAAATGTTTCCTATAAAATGTCAAGATGTCGGCACATAAACATTTTAGGTATTTCAGGGGTTTATTTTAAACCAAACTGATATTTTATTTAAAAAATAAATAAAATATGACATGTAATAATATTTTTCTCTTCAAGGTAATTTTGGAATTTTTTATTAAAATATCACATACGATGATATCATATCTCTTATGAACAATTTAAAATTTTTTGTTATTAAAATTATCACATGAGATAATAAATTATAATTTTTTGGTTATCAATTAAATAATAACGTCTCATGATAATGAATATATATTTTTTAAATTTTGATAGATTATTCGCTGATAGACATTATAGTTATCATTTTATAATTTTTCAATATTATACTATGATACTATTGTAAACAATACTTCAACACATTATTTAATAAAACTATCATTTTATAATCATATTAAAATTACCATTTTATATTTATTAGTTATCTTTTTATTTTTTTGAAAAGGTCATATTTTTTCACCTAATTACAAATTTTGTCATTAATATTTTTAACGGTAAATAATAATAAACAATGAAAATAAAATTATTGGGAAAAAATGTTTTTTTAGTATGCGACACTTCAAGAGGAAGGAACCATGGACACATGATGATAGAGAAAATGCCCAGTGATGGCATCAAAAACATGGAAGCAGGTGTACCAGACTCATTAATGGTATTTATAAGGGTGGGAAGTTAATTATTTATAGTCACCAAAATCTGTTTAGTTTTTTATAATTGAAAATTTAATACTATTTTTTATCAATTAAAAAATGAGTCTATCTATACAGAGTTGTTTATTTATCACATTTACTAAATTTTAACATTTTAATATTTAAAAAATACACTAATTTGGATCATTGAGAAACACAATAGGTTTTTATGGTGGGTGTGACACGTGGTTAATGATGAATTAATGTATTTGTAATTTTTTTTAAAATTAATTAATTCTTTAATATAATTATTAAATAAATAAATTCTATACGGTGACCTGGCCATTTTGAATGTTTTTAAAAAAAATTATACCATGTAAAGGGTAAAACTCCAATTTTTGATACGACAATTGTATCAGAATTCTTATACGATTCTTCTTTTGAGAGATATTAATTATTTACTATAATAATAGACTAAATAATTAATTAAATATAGAATGGGGATTATTTTAGAGCATTTCATTCAAACTTCAGATGATTATAAATATTATACCCCACTTAGTGTAACCACCATGTATTAGACCTAACTGTGTTCTCTTATTTTAAATATAACACACTGTAAAAGTGATATTAAATTATTTTAATAAAAAATATATAAAAAGTACTAAATAATTTTTTTTGGGGAGATAGGCATCCAAACATTCGACACCTAAAATTTTTATACCTTTTCTAGGGTAAAAACCTTGTCACAGACCTAATTATTATCATATATTTTTCATACAATGCAGCATTTTAGAGTTATTAAATTATTTTAACTAAAATGTGTGCACTTAACATAACATATTTAATCATTTATTTGATATTCAATCAATCTTTATGGGCCTCATAATCTTACACAAACATAACTTCCATCTCTCAGAATATTTTTTTGATCATTCTAAAAAGCTGGATGGTCTTTTTACCCTTACACAAATACATTGAAACATACAACAATTTATCTCCACTAATAAATCATATTTCACATACACTAATTAAAATTTATCAATAAGAGTGGTTTTTATTATTGTTTTAAAAATAAGGATATTACAATACTGACCATCTATATAAATATATTCCTAGAGAAGTATCACAACCTGTAATTTTTCAATCACTTAGGTTGCTGAGCTTGAACACCATACTCACATTCCCATGTCTCTTCTTGGATCTGTCCATGATACCACCAATTCTGAACCACTGGTATAATATTTCTTCATAAAGACTTCTTTCATTGTTTTATGATCTATACTAGATGCTACTCATAAGAATATTGGTCCCCAACTCAATGATCTTACAGTTAATAACATTTATATGATCACGTATCTACCTTCGAAGTAGTGACACATGCAACACGTCATGTGTAACTCAATAGCGAGTATGGAGGTGAAGATGATGCCATACTACCCATAACCGCTTAGTGATCTAAAAGGGTCTAAAAAAATCGTCCATTCATTCCCTATATCTTAGGACATTTATTCTCTAAATGAGGTGTCACTCTCAAGAAAACTTGAGCGCCAAAAGCAAACTTCTAGGGTCCCCTCCAATGATTGTCATTTGGCCTCTGTCTAATCTACGTGGTGATAAATAAATTCCATATCAGTTTTAATCTCTATGAGGAGTCCTAAAACATACTGGGTACAACAAATATAACCTCTCCCACCTCATTCCATCAGAATGGAGAATGATATGACCTCCAAAAAATATCCATATAAGGTTCTATCTAAATCAACGCATGATAATTTTTATTGTATGGAAACAAAATGGATGATAGGTGATCATCCAATCATCTTCCAAGATCTATCATACAATATCAAAAGATATTATCTAATATCCATATGGTCCACTACGATTGTTTGTCAGTTTGATGATTGAATGTCGTGCTCAAGCTCAGATACATCCCATATTTTTTTGTAAGCCCTACAAAAATCATGATGTCAATTTTGAAACTATATCTGAAAAAATGATCAAAGTTACAACATGTAGGTCGAAAATTTTTCAGGTATAGTGATTCTACATACTTTTCACTAATTTAGTCTATTTGAGCATTAATAAGTGATAATACTTTGTTAACAGAACAACAATCGCCTACACTATGTCACAAATCCTTATGGTACTGGGTAAGACCTTCACAGAATCCATAATTATGTCCTCCCATATCCACATGTGTATTTGATGTGGATAAAAACCCCACTATCACACAGCTAGTCAGCTATCAACCTCAATATGTTTGGCATAAAAAGGAAAAATCCAATAATGTATCTGTTAATCCCTTCCCACTAGAATTTTCTCCAAATGTGATGACACATCATGGTCAGACTTGTATTTATTTCCCTTATAAAGGTATTATAATCTCTTATAAGATAATCTCTAATGAATTTATGGACTACAAATCTCCCATAAACCTGGTCCATGTCATCATCTTCCATTGAGCATTCGGGCATTGAGTCATCACCAGCTATTTCTTCCCTCATTACAACACACATTTTGTCAAAATCCTAGTTTTCTATAACCCATTCCACAAGTGAGGATGTTACTATATTTGGATAAAAAGTCATAGAACCATGGTCCTATAATGTTTCCATCATATAATTAACAAATACAATCATCAAAATCCATTTCCTTTCTAATGACATCTCACAATGTTCTCGGCCCACATAAGTCATACTACAATGTGAATCTGCTATTCCATTTTCCTTTATAGGTGAATATACCGTCTCAAGTTCGAAAGTGTTCTGAAATTCAACCCAGTTTCCCTACCTTAGATTCATGTACACTATGTGAAAAAATATACAAGTCTCTTGTTGTCTATGTAAACAAAAAATCCCTCATTGAATAGATAGAGAATCTATCTTTTTATTATAATTGACCACTAATGCCTACTCTAAGTCATATGTAAGGTAGTTCTTTTTTTATTCACATGCATAACAATACCTATGTGATTAGTTTATTGATCTAGTTTGGGTGGGTAGATAAAGATATCATTGATGAACACTATGATGATAGTATCTATGTGTTGATGAAATATTTTGTTCGTGAGATCCATGAACCCCACTGGTGTGTTCGTCAGCATGAATAACATCACTATGTACTCATGCAGTTCATATATTCTCAAAAACACCATCTCGTGAATGTACTCCTCCCTAACTCCCAATTGGTGCCAACACAATCAATGATCAATCATTTAGAAACATCGGACACCCTATTACTGGTAAAAAAGATCATAAATTTTGGGGAAAGTTTATAGGTTCTTTAACATCACCTGGTTTACTAGTCAATAATTATGAAATACTAGAAGAATAGTTTCTACCTTTTGGATAATAAAACATGAGTACCTAATAGTGAAGTACTTGGTCTGATAAATCCCATTCTCTCTAAATCATCTAGTTTTATATTCAACACCTTCAGCTCTTTTTTATCCAAATGATATGGTGGGATGGAAAGGTGTGTCACACCTGATACGAGCTATAAATAAAATAAACTGATCTCCATTTAAGGGATTCATATAGAGTCCAATTTAAATATGTCTTTTTAGAGTTCCTCTTCTAGAAGGAATGAAGATGGGTTTTCCACTGATGCTATTGTAATGGAAAATATTGTCATCGGTGATATGATTATCCTAATATAGAAAATGCATGGTCAAACTATTTCATCTCCAAGTTCCCACTCTCCAAGAATCAAGAGCATATATCTCATTGGTTATGTAAAATATACCTTTCAATAATAGAAATTAATGTGACCGTGAAAAATTATCAACTAGTAAATATCAAAAATCATATCAAACATCATCATCTCTAGAATCATGAATTCCTATAGATGTCCACAACCAAAAAATTATATAGAGTACAATAGGGGGAATAAGTCATGATAATACCCTCTAATTATCAATGATGTATCACAGGTGATTAGATAAGATGATTACAAGATCTATAAGTCCCGATCATAGAATACTACAGTTGATATGAAGAAATGGGAAGCACTACTATCAGATAAGGTAGTAGATAAAGTAGTGTCATTCAGTACAATACCTACAACAATGGATGGTCTCTCTCCAACATATTCTAGATTCTAGTCCACAACTTACATGAGACCGACTTTAGCTACTCTTCTTTATCCCTTGTGTTCATGAGTAGACTAAGTCTAATTTTCAAAAACCCAACTAGATCCCTTTTTTGAGCATTAACACAATTGAAATACAAAATAAACATTATTTATTGAAATTTGTTAAAGTGTATCCTTCATCCAACATTTAAAAAATGTACTCTTATGTTAAATACAGAACAACCAAAAGTGTCTAGAGTTTCCTTTAAAATACTGGGAAACTCATTCTGAAGGGGTTGATGAAAATACACTCTACTCCACCAACATAATTGTACTCCACTTCATATCTATGGTCACCATACTCATACTAAAAGATGATGATATATTAGAAATGACAGGAAAATTTGTCATTGGACCACCATGGGCTAGGATTAAGCTTAATATCTGATCCCCCCACTCCCTTTTCAATGGTGTCGGCCTTAAGGAAGACCTGCGTAAAAATTTTTAGGTAAAGGCCCCTAATCTAACCTATAGGCTATAGATAATAGCTTATTTAAAACATCTGATCCATCTATGCATCATTCTTTGCTAAAAAAATAGTTAAAAAATTAAATCCATAAGTCAGAAATAATATATAGAGGCATTCATGGACCCATGCTGTAATTCCATGATCTCTAAGGAGGAGTCCAGCTTCATCATGTATAAGAAATAACAATAAAGAAAAATATCATTAATGGAATTCCATGTAAGCCCATATAATCTACAAGGCTGTATATTAGTATTCCTCCATCTTCTAAGGGTTCCCTAAAATAGGAATGTCACAAGGATCACACATCCTTATTCTAGAGTCTTGACCAGTTCAATGATGCTCTCAATATAGTCTACACATTCTTTTGTATCTTGTGGGACACTAGTACCTTAGAATTCAGGAGGATGATGGGGTTGTATATCCCCAGAATGGTCAGTCATAATACTCTAGGTGGATTCCCCTGGGACACTGAAAATAAAAAAATGTCTCTAATGAGTGGGATCTGTAGCATGAATATGTTATTCAGATACAAGAGAATGCTAGTGAACAACCTCCAATTCCACTGGTGGTGGAACATGAGAATCAAAGAATTCCACAACTAGTGGTAACATGAGATGTCTTTGAGGTGGCATACTCATCAAATGAAAGAATTTCGAGAACACAAACAGATACCAACCAGTTTAGGGGATCACATATGGATTCTCTAAACCATTCTATTAGAAAAAACATTGTTTTCATTAGAGTCTATTGTTATAAAAATGTATACCCCTCCTAGAACTAACCCTTATCTTCATATCTATATATTAGTAACAGAAATTATATATATATATATACACACTAATAAATAAACATGGTCATTTCAACTAATTAATTCTAAATGAGATATGTCACACAACATGGAAACATTGATATATAATACAGAACAAAATATCAAAAACAAAGAGCCCAAATCAATGAATTTAATTAATGAAATACTATAAAACAAAAAAAGGTATATATATGATCTGTGAACCTATGTTCCAAGTCATGATGAATTAACCTATATGAAATCTCAAAAATCACATATTAAATCATGTTTGTCACCAATGTTTAATTAGTAGTAATAAATGAACATAAAAATATACTTTCCCATCCTTATGAAATTTGGAGGTCAACTATGTAGTTCTAGCCTGTTACTAACATATTTCCTCTACTAGAGCCCAAATTTCATATCTCACCTCTAACCAAACCCAACCCAAGATAATGAAATGAAATAAATTTGTGGATCTGAATGCATTGATACCATTTTGTAGAAGCTTTCGACTCTGAGATGTCGGATGGGACCACCATTTAGTACATACCGGATGCTCCCATTCCGCCACTAGTGGTATAGGGAATATACCCTAAAATAATTCTAGACCAAAAAAAAGAATGCTTGGATTCATAAACCATAAATATGAGACTTTTTGGATAGGGAATGTCTAGGAAGGTTCCACACAAAAGATGATGATTGAAATTCCTTAGTCTTTCCAAATCCATCATACTTCGGTATTCTAGGGTACTAATTTCTATAGGGATGAAGATGAATTTTGATATTATATTGACTGAATCTTTTATTTGATCTAGTCTCAAGAATAATGTACTATTATCTTATAGACCTTCATATTTTTAGGACCCGTCAGGAGAAGGTGGACTACATTGAGCCAATCCGGGAGATGGGAGGGTCTTACATGGAGGACATTTAATGATATTTTTCTTGAGCAGTATTATATAGACATGATTATGAAATACCATTCCCAAGAGTGCATGGTATTATTCTAGGGTTCCATAAAAATATATACGTATTCATTCTAATTTATAGAGTTATTTTTCTTTTCTTCTTTGTCACCTAAATTTTGTAATCGACATGAGGAGTCATTAGCTAGTTTTGGTGATTACTGATTCTTTATCAATGTATGATCAATTAATAATAATACTAAAGAGTAAGTTAGTGGTAGAGTTTTGGAATCTATTTTATCAAGAGATTATGTGACTACATGGAGTCCATTTGAGAATTGTTTTAGATATAGATTCACATTTTATGTAACTCTTTTGGTAGGGCATACAAATATCATTAGGGACTCAGATGAGTTTGAAAATGGAATAACATCCTTATACTGATGGAATGTATGAGAAAGATATATGTATGTTGGAGGATATTCCACGATATTTCATTCTAGACCTTGATGGTGTAATAGATTTTCACCTTACTTGATTGGGTATACTTATAAAAAAATTTATCCTGACATTACTCAGATAGAAACTTATCAGTCTCTTTATTGGAGACCATGTCGCTCACTACTCTATTTTAATGAAGTGGGGGCGGGAGATATTGTTGGCCCCATTATGGTTCAAGATCCCTCTAAGAGAGTGCAGTCAACATAGATTAGATTGATCACTGCTCAGACTAGATAGAGATCATATGTTAACCATAGGAGTAGACCCTTAGATTATACTATGGGAGATCATGTTTTTATGAGAGTCACTCATAGTTATGGGAATAAAAATATGGGGAAGTATTTTATGATTTCACCATGTTTTATTGGACACATTTAGATCATCTATTGGATTGGGGATGTGGCATATCATATAAAGTCCACTTATCACAATCACGGTATTCACATTGTGTTCAATGTGTCAAGGCTTTGAAGTTACATACCCTACCATAAGAATGGTATTGATTTTGAGGAAATTGTGCAAGAGACTGATTCATATTATAAAGAGTTTACAATATGAATCATAGATTGAAGTGAGAAGGCATTATGAGGAAAGATGATATCACTTGTCTTGATTCAGTGGTTGGATGGATAGATCCAAGATGAGGTGTTGGAATGTGAGTGTGATGTTCTAGCTTAGTAGACTAATTGTTTCATGAAAACACAATATAGATAACTCAAAAATTCTATGTTAGGTGAAAAATTGTGAACCCCATCAGATCGGGGATGCAGTGTTAACACTACAAAGGGTATAACATTTGTATATGTCAGAAATATTGATTCCTCTCTCGTGAAAATAATTTTTTAATAATTTTATTATATTATTTTCTGAAAAAAATTTAATATGAGACAAATGTTTCGTCAAATGAGAAATCAGATACATACATTACATCCAGATCATGATGTTTTCCATTTGTAGGGTGTTATATTGATGTACGTCGAGTGTTTGGAAACAAGACATCTGATAAACCCCATTTTATATTCAATAAATTATTTAATAAATTTTTAAATAATAAATAATTAATATATCTAAAACGATGAATTGTATCGAGAATCCAAGACCACAATAATTTCTAGATCTCATTGTTGTCATAGATGGGGCTTAAAATTTATTCCCAATAGGTGTTTCATGTTGTTTAATTATTACGTTAAATAATTAATTTTTTAAATGTAATAAATAATCCAAATATTAAAAAATAAACCAAAATTAATTATTTTTACCTTGATACAACTTCATCAATGGAAATATCACTTTTTTTACATGTGGACTCATCAAAATGATTTTTTTCCACTTGTTTTAACAAAGAAATATCTCAAATACCTTAAGGAGGCGAAATTAATTACTCCACCAAAAAGTGTATTTTGAAATGGAAAATTAAATTAGGGTATTGAATTTTTAGTTTTGGATTTCTTGCATATGTAGTGTAGAGTGCCTAAAAATGTCATAAAACATTGAATATTGTGAATATAGTAGTGTTAATGTAGCCTCAGGTCCCTGATCCCCTTGGACATGATCACTCAAATCCCACTTCTTCAATATATGGTTGTTGTTACCATCATTCTTGTATTATAAGCCTGGATTTAGAATAATATCAATTTTAATATTTATTTTCTAATTTATTTATTGTACTAGTCCTTTTTTATCTTCCATCATAAAATCAAGAATATCTAGTGTAATATATTATAAATGGTAAAACCTAAAATAAGAAGGATAATTACTAAATTTTCAAAGCATAATGGTTAATATTATCAAAGGGTATTTATCTAAATAATTTTAAATGAATAATTTATAAATATATTATCAAATTATAATTATTTAAGAACTACCATGTGATAATATAAATGATGTGGGATAATCACATCGATTTACTTAAAGATAATTTCAAGAAATTATCAAAGGGTAATTGAATGATTCTATTTTAGAAAACAACATGCAATCCCTATATTATATTTTAAAATAAATTTATATATATTTAATATCAATTACCAATTTATGGAATTTAACAATGTAAATATAAAAAATTTATTAGAAGATAATAAAATTAAATTATCAATGATAATTATAATGAATTATGAAGTGTTGATTATTTCATTTTTTAAATGGATAATCTTTTAAATTATAAAAAATATAATTATTAAAATTTTAAAATAATATTTTTAGAGATATGTCAAGAGATGAGTTTTTTTATAAACAAAATGATAACTTCATTGATTTATCAATAGATAATTATCAAATTTATCATATGATAATTTCATGTTTGTCAGAGGATGAATTATTGGAAAAGTTATCAAAAATTACTATAAAAATGAGAGTTTATGATAGTTTACAAAAACATAATTATAAAGGAAAAATAATGCAAAATTATAAATGATAGTTGGAAAATGATAATTTAAGTAAGATTATCAAAATATGATTTTTAAAATATAATTATTTAGAAATTATCAAAACATAATTTCAAAAGGAATCTTTTTGAAAAAATTATCAAAATATAAATATAAAAGAAAATTTTCTGAGAGATTTTATAGGGGAGAGAAATTATAATCACAAGAATAATTATATTTCCTTTTGAAGAAAAATAACTCATTTTGGTTCTAGGAACCCTTGAATAACCTCAAGTTTGTCATGTCATCAATTAATAGAATAAGTGTGTGAGTAGGTGTATCCAACCAAACTTGTTAGTTTATCCATGCCGCAGATGATGATGACTTTGAGGTAGGAAGTTTGTTAAATTTTTGGATCGTTAAAACAAGTTTCCATCAATATGATTTTGTGTAGACATGTTTTTTATGACCATGGAAGATTATGACTTCATATGGGAGTTTGTGTATCTGTAGAAAACATATGTTACACCTGATACCATGAGTACTCATTGAATGTTAATCATGTTTGAAGTTTGATCAAATGTATTGTATGTGATACTTATTATGATATGTTATTATTGGAAATGAATTATGTCATGAATTAGTGGTGTTCTACTGAGACTTATACTCACAACCTACATGAGAATTTCGATGCACTTATATGTAGAATGATGGATTTGGAAAAGGGAATAGGCCTTTAGGTGGATAGACGAGTAGAGGAGTCTAAATATATTAGAATAACATAATGGGGTACAAAGGATCATCTATTTATTTATTTACATTATCTAAATTATTTCCTCATGGCATTATTTCAACATATGGGTGATTACAATTTTTTTGTTTTACATGTATGCCATATTTATATTTTCACAAGTTTACTCTGATAATTTGTTGTATTGTTTATAGTTGATTAATGATCATATGACATGATATTGAGGGTATTGTATCCCCACTAATAGATACAGAACCTCACTACAAGGGTCAAAGATGTGCCTCAGATATAATGGCGGTATCATATTTCTCAAAAGATGCACTATTTTTGAGTTATTCAATTATTTCAAATAAAATTTGTATTCCTAATATAATATAATTAATAATTTTATCTTATCTTTTATAAGGATCTATAGGATTCTTAATCTCACACCAAAATTTCACCCGACACCAAAAGTATTTTTTTAATATTTCAAGGAGTTATCTAGGATTCTTGCCCTTACTCAAAGCCTTTAAAACATTTATTATGTTGTTTTATTTGATTATTAATTTTTTCCACATATGGAAGTTATAAGCTATCAAAAATAGGGTTTTTATTATCTTATTAAGAATATATATATTACACAAGTTTTTACATATAATTCAGTAGATATTATAGGTTCCCATGATATGACTGTAATGGGGCTGAGAGTAGAAATGTCAAAAATAAACAATACATGTATAAAAGCTACTACATGAGTAAAATATACCAACACCACCACCGATCCACCCAAAAATGTGGAAATTTCCTTAGATACATAGAAACAAGATGGATGTAAAATTCAAATGGTATTCCCAAACCTATTATCAATATTAATGTCAAGTGACACATCACATTGATTTTTTAAAAATCCTATTTCAAAAGATCCAACTTGGCCTTACATATCTGTTGAGTGGAAAAAGGTTTTACAAGAATGAAACACATTACTTATAGAATAAAAAAAAACATTTAAAACTCTCATGTTAGATACACGAATCACTATTTTGAAACCAAATCACATTTAAAAAATCCAAATGAGATTTTTGACAAGAACATGGATTTTGAATATCAAAACAATAATTAAATATAATTAAATTCATAATAAAAATTTATTTGATTCTGTTCTGAATATTTATTCTACAAAATAGTTATAAAAATTAAAATAAAAAAAGTTGTGAACATCATTATATACATGTATATAAAATGAAATGTCCAAATAATAATGTTAGCCTACCATTATCTCATTATGTTAGGAGAAATTGTAAACCAAAACGGCATCAAAGAGATGAAAAGTGACTATAATATCTAAATGGATAATTAACATGACCAAAACCCAAAAATAAATCAATAGAAACACGATCCCTAGACCAAATAGACTGAGTTATAATGTTATACTTGATGGAAATGGATTAAGAATGATGATGAAGAAGCAATGAAAATATTTTCTTATGAAATCACCCAAAACATGGATAAATCTAGTTTAATTAACAGTGCGAGGAGAAAAGGAGGTGTGAGAATGTGGGGAGTAGAATCCTATGATCTCATGATCCAAACAAGGGGAAGTGTAGTTTTTTTATAAAATAAAGGTTTAATGGTAAGAATCATATTTTTATGAATCTTAAAAATTATCACTATTATATTTAACAGTTTCGAAAACCATGTACCAATCATGAATCGATTACCAGACTCTTATGGTAACCATATAGTTTTCCAAATTTTTTTTGGGAAACCATTCACCATCCTTTTGCCATGGGTTTGAAAAAAACATCATAACCAATATCATGATTAAGAGAGATTTTACACTATCTATGCTGAAGCTATATTCCCTCTTCTAATTATACACAAGGACCCTCATAATTACACCTTGGACCAATTTTTTTTTGAATTTATCCTTGATCTATCCATGAAATCCAAACTGTACAATAAACAATTTTTGTGAAAAGAGACTCAACATTAAAAGGTCACATAGTTTCCCCTAAAATATGCACACAGAAAATGCCACAAAGGAAAAATAACGCAGAACCCAGAATTCTGATCTAAAATACATAAGACACAAAGAAATCCTAAGAAAAAGGATAAAAAAGAAATTATTTGTATACAAATTTGGATGTGTTAATTGACCCAGACATAATGATTACCATATATTGTGATCCACAATATTTCTAGTGGATCAGCTAAAATAAGAAGGTTCACACACACAAATTATTTAAATCTAAAAACTAGAGGACACTTTGAATCACTAAGACAAGTCATAAGAATCAACTAAAAACCATTAGACAAATACCATTTTTAAATGTTTTAGAAAAATTCCATTCCACAATCAAACCACCCAAACACAACATAAAACCATATGACCTACACTAAAATACCATTTTTATAAATGTAAAGGGAAAAAATGATTGAAGACTCAAAATTTAACCTCCAAAGAACTACTCAAATAAAAACAAGGATATTGTAAAATTACGGAACAAGGGTTTACATTAAATTGATATGGGATTTCAGGGTGTACTCCAAAACATATTGGTGTCATATCCTTACCCTAAACTAATAACACACACAATAAATGACATTATATATCAAAACAACCAAACAAAATCGCAAAAAAAAGTTGTTGTAATAACTTTACTAATGGAATACACATTTACTATGTTCTAATGGTAATTTTTATTTTAAAAATGTTGATTACACTAGAACACAAAATTCCAAATGATACACAACGTCCTCTTTCATTATAAACAAAAGTGAGAACCATAGGACACAACCATTACCCTAAATGAAACATTTAAATAGAAAACATTAAATATATCTTTCACCAGTGCCATGTTTATCGAATTAAAATACACACATCTTTAATTGGGCGGATCGAGCTTCACTCTAATTCTGAGAACCGAAATTTTAAAATATTTGATGTTTTATCAAATTATCCCAAGAAAAATTTAAATTCAATGCACTTAGACTTTAATGAATCTTATAACCTAAATTAACAAATTGATAAGACACCACATACCTATCAAAGAATTAGGTGATTAAAAAATAAAAGTTTCTCAATTCTATGACCAACACTATTAGCTTTAGTTTGATTTCATATCTTTTTAGTAGAATTTTGTTCACCACTTAAAGGGACAGAAATACGGTTGTCTGCCTCATGAACCATCTCAATAATGGATTAAATCCGATAAAATGTTCTCAAAAACAATGAAAAAATAGGTTAGAAATAATTCTAAAACCCTCTATTCAGGTTCAGGATGAAGACAATTCTCAAAATATCAGGCTCTAAGAGATCCGTAGTTAGACAACAATGGGATATGGGAATCTAAATACAAAAAATAACAGATGAAATCAAATATTTTCTAATTTTATTCCCAAAGTCATAAAATTTCCATCTCTTTCACCTCTTTCAGACCATCTTATATGTACTGTATGTTGAACTAGGACTTAACAAACACCCATGAGAGGTGTTCTAAAAGAACACTCATAATGAATGACTTCCACCACCTCTAGATAGGATGATCAATCCCGAAGGTAGTGAAATTAATTTTTAGAGGCTATAAACACTAAAGGTATCCAAATAATATTTTTATTGTTTGCATCCACAATCGGTCATCACACAAATCCATTTGACCACACAATATATGAGAGTTGAAATTCTAAAAATCTTCGTGGATGTTCATAACTTGGTCTAATATAGGTGCATCATATGGTGAACCCCCGATAGCTGCACCTTGAATATCCATTTGATCTTTAGTTGTGGATTAATATTAATGGAAATGAAGTAAAAAATAAATATAAACTAACCCACCATCCAAGACACATCACAATGATGTACTAAAAATAAAATAAAACTACCTACAAAATTTTCCATTTAGTTAAAATATTGTTAAACACCAATTTCAAAAAATGATTATTCTCCAACCATCATTAATTTTCACTAAAATAACATCCTATAATTATAATAATAAATAAAACACATTTGTTGTTAAAAATTCTTCTTATTTTAAAATAATCATTATATTATCAAAGATCATTTAATTAAAAAACAATTTATTATAAGTCACATTATTGATAAACCGATTAAGAAAATTATATAATAAATTTAATATTTTTTCAATATTTCGGAAAAAAAGGAATCAACACATGAGATAATATTTTCACAATTGGAGACAAGGGTCTCAAAATGGTCTCAAAACTAGGAAACACAAAATTAAATTAATAAAAGGGACTACTATATATGGGTGACTTGGAAATATAGTGTATGCCCAAATTCGAATCACACTAATTACATTTTGTGTCATTTAGCACTATTTAATTTTGCTCCACATAGATTTTTAATCTATGTGATCTCTCTAAAACCAATTTCCCAAATCTCATTATGGTCTCAAAATACAAAAAACCAACAAAAAATTTAAAAAATAAAAATCAATAAAAAATATCAACAATAATTATACTTCTTCTACCAAAATATTCATATGGTATACCATAAAATGTGTTGGAAATAAACATCCTCGTACATACACCACATGTTCCAATAGTCCAACTTGTTCTACCAAAACATTCCTAATAAAATGGGAACTCTGAATGATAGTTCCTCTAATAAACGTGGAATTGATAAAATTTTATCATGAACCAAACCATTTCAACACTGAACCGGTCACTCGAGCTAGCTCACAACATACTTACAGTGTGTTCTCAATCTCCCCTGGGTAGAGACAAGCATTGAGGGAATAGTCGAGAGAAAATGGGAATGATTTTTAGCAATATAAAATAAAAATTATAAATGAAAAAGTAATTATAAAATAAAATAAACTGTCAAACATAAATTGTAAAATAAAAAAAAAATAAAAAAAAGGTCCTTCTAAGGAACAAATCTCCAAATGACCCCATAGGTCATTTATTAAATAGAAAACCTAATTTTTCATCATGATGATGGAGAACATGTTGGAACCTGCAATTGAGGCTAGGAATAAGAATGAAATTATATGTTTGTGTATTAGAACTTAGTAGGCATAAAAAAATAAATATTTGTTATGTATTTCCATGAAAAAATGATCATTTGTTTAAAATTTGAAATAGTAAATAAATAAATCTATTTTTGTACCACTAATATTAAAAAACCATTGTATATTTACCTCATTATTTGTAAATTCTATTTCTTAATAAACATTGGTATATTATATAATGGGTATGAAGATAAATGATGTGTTTTAAAGGGGAGAAATAATTTGAAACATCTTTCCATATTTTTTTGTAATAATATGAAAACCAAATATTAATCATTCCCAGATAGACACATTATAAACATAAAGAAGAATCATGGAAATAATAAAAAGGGTAATGGGAAAGACTATCAAAATTTGAATAATTATATGATGCACCTAGACCATCTTCTACTGATAAACTATTTTCCGGGAACATGGTTACACCAAGGTGGTTATGCAAAAAAGAAACAAGAACATATTGTAACCCAACTCATTCTATCAGTATTCCTAATGCGATAAAACTAACCAAACACTCTATCATACCCAACATTCCCTAAATAGGGGGCATTTTTCTCCAAAGAATAGTTTTTCTATAGAAAGGGGACACTAAATAAATAGTAATCATAATCTCGTGTAGCATGTTCTCTCAGATATCCCACTGGCTATTATATGTTCCCATGATTTGTTTAAAGTGGGGGTGGGCCATGAAATGTCATTAATTTAACCATAAATACGTAAAATCCACCACATAATTTTTAATACTGAAAAACCCCCTAACCCCAATATGGAGTAATCCCTTTCTCCTTAGATCCATCAAAATATTAGGTAATAATAATATGGAAGAAGTTCTCACACCTTTTAACAAATTAGAAGGAAACATACACATTATAAATATAGTGTTACAAATAAAAATCACAATTAAAAAGTTCCAACACGGTCTTACAAATTTTTTTAGTGACAAACATTCCTATAATAACCGAAAAAACCTCATTAAAAACCCAAAATCCATTTTGAAAACCCATTTGAGAAACCCGAATCTCTCTCTAGAAACAAAAAAACATATAAAAAAGATAACTAGGAATTTTAAAATGGACTTGGAGTGTAAATATTAAATAAAAAATACATACAATTAAATTAGAGGAAAAAATAGACTGATTTAATTATGAATAGTTATTATATATAATAAATACCACCAATTTACATCAAAATAATTTATTAACATCATATAATAATTGTTTGTCAAATTTAAAGGCTAAATGAAATGGGAAACTTGCCACAAAATCACAGTTCCTAGACCACGACAACTTGAATTTGTGTCAATAAAATATTAAGAGAAAAGAACTACAAAATGAATCCTTTGAAAGATGGAAATACCTATATAATTCCAGAAAACAAGAAACATAGAACAAAGTTTCCAACAGATAAAGGGAAACAATATGAAAATGGATGAAGAAGGAATATGGGAATGAATATAGGATATTACAATAATAAATCACTCCAAAACATGATAAAATACACATATAATCACCAATGAAGAATTAATGAGGCATTATGATGACTTTAGTATCACACTAGGGTCCCACAAACAAATTATGAAGGGGTGGGAAGAGGTGTTTTTGGTTAAAAACTGAGAGAGAAATAAAGTTCAAATGGAAATTCTAATAATTCATCAAATTTCACAATGTTTGGATACACAATTTAGGATTTTTTTTGGAAAACCATACATCCATTACTAGAATCACATGTCCCCAAAATTGTTTGGAAACATGGTATAGGAAATAGTTCACCAACTATGTGGTTTGACTCTTTCTCAAATTAAAGAAACATGCCCATTATTGTTGCATATTTTGAAGTAACATTGTTCAAGACATTCCCCCTCACTTGGGGACAAAAAATGACATATATAGTATTTCTCATGGGCTTAAAAAGTTTTAATTTAACTATGTGATACCCATTTAACCCAAAATGTGTAAAAAAAATAATTAAAAAGGGAATGTATAATAGAAGGTCAAACATTTTCAATTTATCCATTTTCACAAACCATGCCTTATTGGAAAAAGATATTAAAGCTCACAGTTATTATAGAGATCATCCATGAATCAAGATAAAATAAAAATATAAAGAAATAATTAAAAAATAAAAGAGAAAAATAAAAAGGGGGATGTGATGAAAGGTTAACATAATTAAGATATTGAATATAAAAATAAGCTGATATATATTATTGAGTTTAACCATGATTTTTATAGGATGATATGTTTAGAAACTACTCATTTATTTTTGGATAATACATTTGATGAAGTGTGTATTTGATAATTCTCATAGTTCATCATTAAATATTCATCTTAGAATAACAAAGATGTATAGACAAATTAATGTGTATTATTTATTCGAAATTATGAATTGAGATATTATATAGTATTTATTTTGGTTATTATTATTTTATAATGTCAAGGATTATAATGAAATTTATAAGTGGATGTTACTATGATTTCACATACAATAATGAAAATGTTTAAACTATACCATGTATTTTTTCATTAGACTACCAAAAACATCAAGAGTGAATAATGATATATGGGTTCTAGTTTCCCACCATATGAACTCATCCCGATTTATAATAACTAAAAAATATTTACCTATGGATCATATTTTTTGGATATAGATTTAAGAGTTGTTAAATATTAATGGGGTTCAAAATTCATGTGTTTTATATTTGGATATTAGGTATACCTGAAAATTTTTGTGATATATTAAGTAGGATCTAGATATATAGTTGATTTTTAGTGTAGAGTATCATGCTAAGAATTATAGTTATACTGAAAGAACAATTCATACACAAAAATATATGTGGATATATTGGTTTATGAAATTCAATGTTTCTTGGTATCAACGCCTTCCCCTAGATGAATTTTAAAACAAAAATAACTTTCACATGATCATTCCAATGACTCATTATGGTGCTCTATAAGGAAATAATGGTAGAAATATAGAATTATTGGATGATATTAGTTAAATAATTTTATTAATACCCATTCATTCTAGAACAATTATAGAGATATTGTGAGTCATTTATCATCAAATCAAGATATCTCAGTATTGACTAAAAATTATATGAAAAAATTCATCATCATGAACCAAATTTTTGGTTCATTATACGGGATTTCATAGAATTTTATTATGTTCTTCAGAAGAGAATGTAATGTTAAATCATACGTATATTTTTCCTTTAATATTATAGAATAAGTAAAGATGGTATATTTTTTTCATAGTGCATCCACAGAACCACTCCCAAGATAAAAATGTGTTACATGTGTATCTCATGAAGAAGTATATACCTGACCCATCATATGTACAAAACAAAAATGTCATACCACAAAAACATATCATTATTTTGACGAAGAAATAGTTAAAACAATGGTCCATATATATAATGTACTAGTAACAAGAATTCACATATAATGAATGTTTCATAGATAAATCACATATTCAAACAAGATGTATGGGAACCTAAGGTTTTAATGTAATGGAAATATCCTTTGTTGTTTGTATCATAATTTTGAATATTGATGGAGAAATTAATTTTTTGTGGGGTACATTATAACACATTTAGATTTTATGTGATATTTTTTTTTGAAAATTTTGTTTTTATTGGGTAGATTATGTTATATAAAACACTATGTTGAAATAAACCATGCTATTTTATTAAATAATAGTTATTTAATATATATTATTTTGGTGGCATGAAAAAATGAATATATCATAAAAATATATTTATGTTTAGATGATTATAAATGAACTATTTGTTTATAAAATAATCAAAAATAAAAATAAAAACATTTTTATAGTAAAAGACATTTTTTATGTTGGAATATATACTAATTTTATATGCATTATGTATTTTTATTATAATAAATTATATAAACCAGTATTAGTGATTTATTTAAATGAAATGAATATATTGTATATAAATTATAAAAAATTAATATTCATTTAATATTTTATGAGGAATGATATATGAATAAGACATGTTTTATTCATAAAATATACTTTCCTAAAAAGTTATTTTCATTTCACAGTATATGAATATATTAAAATTAATTTATGGAACCTATGAAAATATTATTTGATAAAATGATATACACATTTTGAATTATGAAGTTAATATATGTTCAACAGACCCCTTTAATTTTTATCAATATAAATTGTAACTATGGGAAATTTTATCACCTCAATAAAGGGTAAAAATGATTAATTTTGGTTAATACAAACGGATAAGGCCATAATTTTTCATTATTAATTTTACTGGATTATATAAATTAAATATATAACATATCATTCTCTAAATCCTATTTTTAATAGTCACATTTCCATTAAAATGATCTATTTAACATTTAAGGAAACAAAAGTTACAAAATGTCACATTCCTAGTATTAAATATCTGTTATGAGTCTACATTAGGTAAAAGCCCATTTTGAATGAATATATGTTTCCTTTTTGAGAATAATGAAATTATTTACAGGATGTAATATTATTAATAATTATTAGAATTTATATATTGATTATAATAGATAATTTAACAATGATTCTCTATATCTACAAAAAAATTAATAAATGATATTATAATTTTTACTAGTAATATGATTTGAGCATGTTATATTGTTCTATAATGATTAATAATACTTTTTTTTCTATTTTATGTAATTATATTCTAATTTCAATTTTTTTCTATAATTTAATAAAAATTAAAAAAATTGTATAAAATGTAAATTATGAAAATTTTGAAAATTTGATTTTATTAAATTACATAAAAATCATATAAATTTTAATGTGGGATAATGGTGAAAATATTTTATCCATATGTGAATCCCATTCCGATTTAAAATCCTTACATAACCATTTTTATTGAGAATGACTTTAGTATATTTTAATCCATAGATAAATTCATGGAGTCCCCCGCCACTCAATTATAAATAAGAACCTCTACATTCTCTTCCTTATAGCATATTGAGAATTCTAGATCAATTAATATATACCAATTTATATTCTAAAATTACCTACACAATTTCTAGATGTTATGGTATTCCGAAAATACTAACCCTATATCCATTAATCAGAGATATAAAAGGTTCTTTTAAAGTAGTAGAAATCACCATAACCGATTACTTTCTTTTTAATTATTTTTTAAATTATATAAATATATTATTTTCATCATAAAATAATAACACAAATATCATAAATATTCATTTTTGTTATTATTAATATTATCAAACAACCATTATTCTCCCTCTTTTCATCAAATGAGAAGTGAAGATATCACATTTGCGTACTTATGACATACTATATCCACAAAGCGATACAAATCATTACTGACCAGCATATTTTATGGATGGGTATTAAAATAAGTTTATTTTTATTATATGATACTAATGAAATAATTATTCACCCATAATGATAATATCATTTCTACCTTCTTACCTTATAAACTGATGGAAAATAGTAACTTTGATCTTTCATAACGGTGGACTACCACCTCGAGGAAGCATGGTGAAACATTTTTCAGTTACATTTTAATTTGATAGTAATAAAGGAATATATAATTAATACAAATGTTATGTATTTTATAATAATTATTTTTAATGGTGATTTATTATTTAACATTCATTCAATCCATTCAAAGAAAAAAGGAAAAGGCATTCATGTGAACATAAGGCATACCATCTCCACGAATTATGTTATTAATTTATATATATATATCAATTATGAATGAATTTAAACCTCTATATAATGAATATTTATATATTTATGTCATTATTAAAATTATATATATGGTTGAACCATGATAAAAATATAAGAACCAAATTCATATAACCAAAACATACATGAAAAATGATGTTGATATCTCATAAAAGAATGATTTTTTATGAATATGTAAATAAATGGGTGAAAATGGTTATAGGTAATTACAATACGATATGATATATATATATCTCTGTGTGTTTGTGTGTGGTATGCATAATAGATTTATAAAAAATAAAAAATTTTATATTGGATTTTCCAACACATATAATGGAATTGTGATATAAGGTTATGGATTTTTTTCTTATCTTTTATTTTTATGGGAGACCTTCAATATTCACCGCTTGATTAATTTATGGGGAGTATATATACTACCAATTAATGTATAATATGATTTTTCATATGGTTTTATAGGATTTAAATATAAAACTATGGTTCATTGTTTCATGGGGATTTCTTTTGATATATTACCAATAATGAAATGTTTTATTTCACAATCTCATTATTTATTAGGATTTCTTATGATTTTGCTTTAGATTACGAAATAATATGATCTTTCTGTCATGAAAATCATAACATATCTTATAAACTGGTAATTTAATCTAAATACATTTCTCCATTAATTTTTCCCACCGTAAGTACTCAAGTTATTGAAAATATTTTTATGTAAATTGATACTATTGGTCAATTTTTTAATAATGCCTTTTTCTACCACTCCACTATTCATTATAAGGTTTATATAGAAGGATTTATACTATTCTATGTGAAATTTTAATTTCATTTTTATCTAATTTTATTATTATAATATTTTTTAAATAGAATTATTTTTTCATTTTCCAAATGAGTTACCTTTTGATTTTCTTAATATTGTAATTGGAATTATTTATTATAACTTATACAACATAAATGGAATTTCCCCCAGTCATGACTACTCAGTAATTTGATGATTACAAAAAAGTTCCATGATTATTTGAAAATAAATATTTTTCACAAAAGTTTTGAAATTTTTTTATTATAATAAATTTATTTAAGAGTTTAATGGTTATTTACGACATGACTATTTTTTATGATATTTTAATTGAATTGATATTCATCAAAGAAAAAACCATTTATTTCACTTATGATTTAATATGAATATTTTATAAAGATACATTACATATGAATGATCTTGATGGTTTATGTTTATGATGAAATAATTTCTGTAAAACCAATTCAATTTACATGGCTTATAACATATTGAAATAATGTAATGTTTATGGAACTAATTTCATTTCTATGGGTTATTCTATGATAAAATTATTATGAAAAATATTTATTTTTTGAGTTTATGATAAGTTGAAATCATTATAATCTTATGGAATATATATATATATAATAGTCCCTATGGGTTCATTGGAACCTATATCTCCCTCAAATGCATTGGTAATGTTTGATATATCACGAGATGAACATGACTGCAATGGGGGGAGAACCCAATTCTAGAAGGTATTTTTTCTAAAAAGATTATATTATGAGTAGACCTTGACTACTAGGATGGTTTGGGTAATGAAACCATTCCACTATTATAATATTATAAATTACCCTTTGATACTGATGAAATTATTCTCTATAGTTCTTTTTATTCTATAATTCTCTATAGTATGCCCTGAATTTCTTCCATGTCATACGTTTTATTATTCCATTATTATTGATGTCGTAAAATCTACCAATATTCCTTCCATGATTCATGATTATGATTTATTATATTCGTGGTCTTAATTTAAAAATGTTATTCTCATTTTCTCATGCATGTGTGTTTATTTTATACTCATGGGATCATTTACGGATCCCTTCTTTACTTTTATAGAGAATCATATATCACTAGTTATTTTGATTCATTTTCACAAGTTTTTAGTAAAGGTTCAATGCATTACATGTTTATGAACTCTGACAATTATGAACAATATATTTTGATATGATGTTGGTATTTTATTTAAAATTTTACTTGTTTCTTTATTGTGAATTGCACTACACCTGATAGATTCTAGATCAGATCACTATGTTATATAATGTATATTTAAATACTAATATGTGATATCTTTATAAGAAATCATAGTTGAACAATATGATGGATCTATGAGTTACTAAAATTTTGTTTTTTGTTATGGTATATAGGGTTGGGTGAGTTAAGGAATCCTGAATATGCATGTGGGATCACATGTCTTGTGAATACAATTTTTTGGGGGAATAATTGTAAATTAATTAATGTACTTTGTTTTTGATAAAATATTTTTGTTTATATATCTATATTCTATAATTTTTTGAAATAGTTGTTCTCGAATAAGTTAGATGACCATGTGAATATAATTGAGATATTTATGTGATTGTGATTGTTGTAAAGTTATAAAAGGCTCCAATTTAGACTATGGTTGAACTATGAAGTTATTACATATAAGTGGTTATCAATTATAATTATTTAAAATTTAAAATTACATTAATTGTTCTATGTAGGTCCATATGTTATGAACATAAGAAACATATCATAGGTGTTATAATTTTTTTTGTTAATTTCTTAAATTCCACCACAGAGACATATGACAAGGACACATAGAGAATAAATCATGAATGATCATAATATGTAAGAAGTTCCAGTTGCACAATAGGATATAGAGAATGATACACATTAGTAGACTCATGGAATCACTTAGGTGGGTTGGGTGGTAAACTCTTCATTGACCAGAGTCCTAAAAAATGAGCATGATTAAAGTGGTGTGGGGAGATATAAAAGGTTAAATATTCCTATGATTTTATTCCCCCTCATCTTCTAGAAATACATGGAACTGGTGATCGTCATAATAATAAGAAATGTATTGAAATTATTGAGATAATCATTGATTTTATATAAACTCCAGATGAAGTAAGGGTAAATATGTGTGTGTTTATACAACAGAGAACCTCTATGTGGAGTTTGGGTATGTAAAACCCCATACCAATGGGTGACTGATTTTAAAGAAGAATCTAAACATTTTTTTAGAGGATAGTATAAATTTTGAAAAGAAAATAAAAATGAATTCCCAATTGTTTTAAGGAATTATTGTGATGTATTAAATGTGTTTTGATGATAAAAATTCATCACAAGGGATTAGAGGAGAAAAGGAAAGATTAGTTGACTATGGATACTTTAATTACAGCATTGTTACTAACATTCCTATTATTTCTATTTTTGGAAATAGACAATTCCTTCATCAATAGGATATGTAGTGGAATTTATTGGAAAGCTATTGGGATAATTAATTGATGAAAATGAACATTTTCTCCCTAATTATTTTAAACGGGGAATCCACCTCTCCTCCTAGGTTCCCCTCTAATTAGTGGGTTTCTCCGTATCCCAATTCCTCTCTTCACACCCTTAATGGGTGATGTTCCTATGGGTGTTTTAATGATAATCCTCGGTATTTATTCATCTCCGTTGAAATTTATTTTTCTATTATTAGTTCCGTAATAATTTATATCATCTCCAAACTAGGATATCAATTGCGATTCTACCTAAGCATGGTTGAATCACCTATCACACAATGGTAATTCAAGTAATACATGAACAAAAAATATATATATTTTTTATACATGTGTTAATGTGTTTTTCGTTGAGGTATTCCCTTATAATGAATTTTATTAGTTTTTCTATGTATTTTTAATTATATTTCAATTTAATTAGGCATTGGTTTTTAGAAATATTTTATAGTGTTGGTCCATGGATGTGAGATGGAAACTGTGGGTTCCTCTTGACCAGGTTTGGGTATGTTGTGATAAAGCATTGAGTTACCTGATATTATAATATTTTACAATTTCAATACTAAATTAATTTTTAATATTAAAAATAATTATTTATTTTTTTATTCATATATCTGGGGATTTTCACATTGAGAGATGTTTGGTTGATGGTAGATATGGTATGATTATAGTTGAAAGCTGATGTCTGAAAATTTAAATAGTTCGTAATACTCTTAAAATATTATGTGTTCTGAATAGATTTCATTACTGTATTTCTTTTTTTGGAAATATTCTTTTTGATTTCAGTCTTACCACTGAGTAAATCGATGCAATTAAATTAAATTGACCTTGTAATTAAAATATTTATAAATAATCTTTAATTATATAATAATATTAATTTATTACATTGAAATTCAACAATTGTGATGTAAATGGTGACAAGGATTCATTTTCCCTTTGTGTTAGGTAGATTTCCTTAGCCGTTGATAGTTGAAGCTGTAAATTGGTAAATTCTTATCCATGATGATTACTTCATTTTATATTGATAACAAGTAGCGTGATCGGACTAAACAAGTGAGAAATTGATGACTAAGATGGGTTATGGACTATCTCATTGATTTTTGATGATGTTAAAACCCCAATATAGTGGAAACGACGATGATACCATACTAATGGTTGTATTGTAAAATAATTCCTTAGTGTATTGGATGTTGACTTGAAAACAAAGTTGAGAATTTGGAGGGTTGAACAAATATACTATTATAGGGGAACCAAATGGGTATAATATTGACATATTTTCCATATCTTCATGGGTTTGGGAATTGATCGATATGGTTTTGGGAGATGAAAGTAACTCAAACCGACATTTATGACCAATGAGGATGAGGTGATGATTTTAATATTAGGAATTCAACCATCCACTTCTATATTTTCATTATATATTATCATGGTATGCTATTTAGAAAGGATGGTTTGGAATCAATAGTTGAATCCTAACACATATGTGATTTCTCAAAATGACCATGAATCACCTTTTGTCATTAATGATACCTTGAGATTCTTATTATGATGGGATACAATCTCATAGTATATTGGGGGAAAATTCACAACATTGATAACATCCAATGATGTGGGTGATACCATATTGGATTCCTAGTGGGGGTATATAATATTTAATATCAGGGCTATATGACCACATCACATAGGAATTCCTTAGTTGGAAAAGATCCCTTCTAGTAATTGATATCATTTATAATGTTTGGGTGTTAGGATGAAAATTAGGACACAAATATACCAATTTAGATTCCCGCAATTCTTGACATTTTAAGGGTTGTATGTGGTATTGGGTTAATGTCTACCCCTAATCTTGAGTCATGGAAATTTTGAGGGTTACTGTTGTTTCCCCACGATTGATAACATGGATACTCCCAATATTAGTAGGGTATATCAATTATGGATTGGTAATAGATACATGAGATATAATATTCTAAATAGTTTTAAAAATGATTATATTTTGGGTATTCCCTATATGTTCTTACATTACCCGTCAATCTATAATTTATATATCTATAAGATTTCATAAGGCCTCCCCTTCTACTAAATATAATTTTATCCTATAATTATTTAGGACAAGTAACTACCTTAGGGTTTAACGTGAGGTATTTAGGTTGAGAGATTTCTAATGGAAACCAAGGGTCCACTACTCATCATGATATAAGTGTGAAAAAAATATCCACAATGAGAGAAAAGATATTTCTCTAATGTTATAATGTTTCATAGAGACGCTTCATCAATATTCAATGCCCGTATGGTCGATTGGTGTTTCCAACATGAGGGTCGACAATGGTTATTGGGAAAAGACTAGGTAATGTAATATTCCAAAGTGGTGGTTGTGATTAGAAGAAGGAGAGATCGTCATGATGTTCTTATAGACATTCTAGAATCAGTTCAAAACATGTTTTAAGGTGGTCTATTTAAGCATTAGTTTTTTACATAATGTTTACTATTTATTTTACCTTAACATATCAGCTGAACATATGATTGCATATATTGTTCAATGCATGACTAATTTAGTATCTCCATATATAATTTTTTACTCACACCCTAATAAGGATTCCATTTCCCATTTGTACCATAGTATCTTTCACATTGTTATTGTATCCATTAATCAGACCATAGATTAGGGTGATCTGGTGGGATTTTCCATCTATGTATCATGAGTTTTAGATGAAATATGTCTCAGACTGGTAGTTTTGATACGTATTATTTTCCTTATATAATAGTCTATTTTTTTAACTGGATTAGTCATTATTCATTTATATGATTGGAATTGATGTTTTTAACATATATTAAATTAATTTATTATCGCCTCATTTATATTTTATTTCAGTTCTATTTTGATTTACAATGATGGTTATTGTCAAGTTTTTTATCTACAGTAAAATCTATTATATGGTATGGCCACATCATGCAACCTTTAAAGACAAATAGTACTTGTTGGTAGTTTGATAATTCTGAGGTATGCCAAGCATCATGTGGGAATTTGGTATAGGTAACCAGACATGTGGCCTTTAGATTTGGGCATTTCAAGGTGGTATCATATTTTTTATTTTTTTTGACAAATTTTAGTGTAAAAAGATATGATATATTGGCATGTGTCAGAGCATGTAATGGAAGCCATATTATTTCACATTGAATTCCTATTCTAGAGTGTGTCCATGTTACCATGGGTATGTGATTGGTGTTCTTATCCATCATATTTCTGGATAATTTTTATTTACAGAAATGAAACACCATGAGGATTGATATTTATTGTTTATGAGTTATTGGATAATTTGATCATTTCCCATTTGTAATATTCACATCTTGGATTTTAGGTCATGAATTATAAATGAAAGAGGATTATATGTATGTATTATTCTCAGAATGTAGGATTCACCATTCAAATAGGGGCCTCCTAGTGTGATTATTTTTTTGATTAATAATGTTCATCTATTTTAAAATTAAAAATATTATCATATTAAGTTTTCTTATATATGTAATTCATCTCATCATACTCTGTTTCTTCAACATGTACACATTCCTATTCCATTGAATGCAATGAATCATGTTTCATATGGGGAGAAGATCTATAATGATGAGGGTGGTACAATATCATCCACAAGGGATGATTAGAGGCCAAAATGGGTCCCCACATGAATTAGATGCCTCTTACATAACACCCCAGTGGTGATTATTTCATGGGTTTGGATATATAGAGTTCCATTAATGACATGTATAATTTTCCCATATAATATTGAATGTTATTCAACACAGCCAATCTTGTGGTTGTAGTTTTCACCTACTACAGATATACATTTAGAGATGATTTGTGAATATTACCAACATGTTTGATTATTTAATGTGTCAGTAACAACCTATATTGTGTTTTCTCATATTACTATGAATGAAATTATATCTAACCAAACATAATTTTTTTTCTTCATCACAGATTATCTAGGATGATTCCATTATATATATGACACAAGATGAATTGTGATTTTTGAGGAACCAATTCAATGAAAGGATTATTAGTGAAAATTATTCTTTTTATAGGCTTTTGAGGTTCCGTGTGATGTCATTATGACAATAAACTACATATACATTGATTGGAATGTCAGTTGATTTTTATTGAGATTGGAACAACAAGTTTCCATGATGCATGGCCTTCAAAGGTACCTTAGTAATATTAGGTTGGAGGACCAATGAGATTTGGGGAGGTGAGTAGTTATTTAGTGAGTCAAGTAACTTTTTTGATTAAGGGACACCCATTAGATGTATTTTAATCGAATTTATGATGACCTTCAGGCATGATCCATGAGTTGATTCTCTTGAAATTAGAATCATTTTCCATCCTGATGAGATAATGGGAAAATGTTCAAGGATTGGTTATAAAACCAAGTGGTGGATATGTGTATGGATTGGATTGAAAATAATATATGTGATTTCATGTGTTGAAACCGTGAAAAATTTATCTGACCATTTTTAAAAGGTTTTTGGATGGAGATCTTGGTCATATAAGGTTATCAAACCATGGAGAACAATTATTTTTAGTTGTGTGATCCTAGTTTTAATGTGACATGCTGATGTTATTGTCAGTATGTGATTTTATGGATTGACATAGGATTATAAAACCATTAATTTAAAATGATATAAATGTAAAATTCACATGAAATTTGTAATTCCATTGAAATTTCGGATTTTTGGGTGTCCTTGGGAGGGATCATGATAAATAGACTTTTAGGGAAACAATTTAATGGATTTTGACATAATTATTATGATAAAATAAATGTTGAAACATACTACTATGTCTATTTTAAAATGTACATGGAGAATTGGTGTAGCCAATCCACGGGTTTTATATAGGTGATTCATAAGATGAAATTTACATTTATAAGGATAGGAAAGACATGTGTGGTAATATGACCTAATAAGGTCGCTATTGAGGTGTGGAATAAGTAATTTATCACTGTGGTGAGTAAACAAAAAAATATTAGAAAGTGAGTCCCATATTATAGAATGCATATAGTAATATTCTATGGGTTCAATTATCAAAATCCTAGATTGGGTGAGAATTGGGTTTCTAATGTTTCTTCGTTATGAAAGGGTTTATTGTGTACATCTATTACACTCATGGATATATAGGGAATGATTCATGTTTGTAGTGTTTTGATCTAATGATTTTATTACACAGTTAAAAATATATTAGGGATAATTTCCTTTTTCCATTATTGATTTGGACCCTAGGTTGTGGAACCATGGGAGAATGATACTTGAAAATCGATGATCATTTCGGTCACTTTGATTCTAGTGAGTAAATAAATATTAGATAATCAGGATTTTACTAGGGTTATTCCAAATATGAGTCTGAATGTGAACTCAATGAGAGTCGGATAATGGATTCGACCTAATTGTTATAATAGGTGAATTGAATGTCATCTGGTTAGTGGTGCATTGATTCTCATGGTATGGAACAATAATTGAAATAGATGTTGATGGTTTATCCTTGTGAAGTATTCTGATGATTAGTATTATATTCAGTGAGTTTATTTAAATTATCATGGGATATCTCCCTGAATAATTGAATTATTATAGAGATATGTGTAATTATTGGGATAGTGGAGTTGATTGGTTTTGATAAAAATAATATTGAGATGGTTCTTGGGGGGTATTATGTTGTATGATATGTATAAATACCTAATCCACATAGATAAGGTCATCTTGGATGTGATGGTTTTGATTGTGGTTTTTATAGTGACCATTATATTAAAACTCAAATACTTGTTTCTCACATAGAAAATAGAGATACAACCATTTATTTTAGACACCTATGGAAAAGAGGGAAATTTTCATTATAGATATGGTATCATATATGGTTGAGGGCATTAATATGTGAAAAATTCTATTAAAATTATTATAACATGGGTGTGGAGTCCTAATTGAAATTATAATAGAGAATGTGAAAATGAAAATGAATTTTACATAGAAAAATACATTATATTACGGGGATAACTGTATGTTATGTAGCCAATTGATAATGGAAACATCGAGTGTTTTACAATGGATTAGTTCTTTGGACATAATCATTGATTTATTTTTGAGTGTGGTAGGTGGTGGTTCAACTTTTCATAATATCGATTCCATGTTTGTGGAGTTACATAGAAGATAATCAATTAGTGTCATTGATTGAAATTTTGTCATTTAGACTTAATATATCTACCAATGTAGATTGGGATGTCATGTGGATGACCAAGGAAACTCTTTAAGGATTAGAAGTATTATTGTCCAGAGATTATAAAATGATATGTGTATATGATTTTCCAAATTTTAGGAGGAATTAAAATGTTTTATTTAGTATAAGGAATAGTTAATTATAATATATTCATGATCAACTTTTGAGAGTTCGAATGTCTTAATTTGATGTTTTCATATGTCGTTAGAGGCTCCAGATCAATCTTTGGATCTTCGAGTGTGCTTGGAAACGGACTGGTGGTTGCAATGTCTAAAAATATAATAAAAATACCTTTTGGATGATGAAGTATTAATGGGTAAAATAATACATTTACCAATAAATTTCATTTAGATATGGAATCCCCATATATTCACTTTTTCTCTCTAGTGTTGTAAGAATTCCAATACCACTCTATTACTCTCCTAAAACTCATCATGGGTGGTATTCAGCGATGGGTTTATCACTCATACAAGGTATTCCACTTTCATTGACAACCTATGTTGTTATTCATTACTTCCTATTTCAATTTCATTCCTCTTCAGCCTAGTAGTTTCATTGGTGATACCACCAGATCATATAGAAATAAATTGATTCTCTGGGGAATTTCATGAATCATTTGAAGATTATTTCCTGATATGTTGTCATGTGCCTTTTTAGTGATGAATTCATATCATTGTAATTTATTATGACTTGCATTATTTTAATTAGATTTTCTATTTATTTGACATTTGTCTTTAGAAAATACTCTAAACTTAGGTTTGGGAATTTGAGAATTACCTTTGGGGTGTAGTTAGAATTTGTTATGGTGGTGTAAAATTACCATGTGGTTTATCAAGAAGTATGAAAAGATGGAATTGATTTAATAAATTTATTATAATCATATAGTAATTTAATTTATATTTTATGGAATGTTTTAGGGGATATGGTCATTGATATGAGCTCAATAAATCATAAAAAGGAAATAAAATAATTTTAAGATGTTTTAATCATATGAAAATAGATAGGAATTATTCATAATAGATAGGTGGACATTATCATTTCACTGTTTTGTATTTATGATTCAAATTTATGCTTTTGTCTTGTGGTCTCTCCACTATTCTGACTGGATTTTTTATGTTACGTGATAAATGTAATTAATATATTAGCAACTTGATTTAAATTAATTAATAATTTTAAGTTAATAAAATTTTGTAAATACGATGCAGTAGGTCATAAGGGCTTTTTGGATCTTGGTACTAATGGTTTTTCCTCCTTATTAGATGGATTTTTACTTTTCTGAGACATTCATATACTTGGTGGATTGATATTATGTTAGGAGAAGTGATTTGGGTGAGTATACTGACCATTTGCAGAATTTCCAATCATGATGGGAAATGGTGTATCTCATTTACTATTCCTAATGTGATTAACACCATGTATTTAGTAAGTCCATAATTCCCTATTGATAACGTCAAGGGATACAACTTCCCTAGAGAATTTGGTATGTAATAGAGACCATTTTTGAGAATAAGGATCCATGCAGGGGTTCCATAGATGTGTCGTGACTGGGGGCCTTGAGTGGGATTCTTGTTGACAGACTTATCCTGTGTGGGTTTTCTTGTAAATGGGTATAGATAGTTGAGGGTGTCACACATAAAAAAATTGATGTGTAATAAAAATATAGAAGAAATGATGATGCTTGGTGTGTGGTTTGGCCACACCCTTATATGTTTTAATTTTATGATAAAAATATATTCGATTTCACAAGATTCCTAAGAATTCACCATTAGGCATGGAATTAATGTTATAGGTAGGTATTCCCATGAACCACCTCTAGAAATCGATGAGAATTTTTGATACCCAGAATGATAGGATATAGTGTCATAGAAAATTATGGTTGGATTCTTATAAATGATATCATAAAAGGATACGCGTGAATAATGAGTGGATATATAAAATTAGTACCTTGGATCCCAGAGAAGTTTCTTTTAATTGAGCATGAAAATGAATTCATAGTATGTTGATATTATATTGGTACATTGATATCATTGAGTGTTACTGTGTCTTGTGAATCAAATAAAGATAATAATAGAATACTTTCAATACCCCTGATAAGTAGGATTTTAGTAGAAGTGCGGAGTGTTTAGTGGGTTTATATAACTAATCATTAATGTTGTATTTCCCTAGGGTGACTATTAGATACGCATGATATATTCCATTCACACCCCATAGGATTAGGTGGAGGAATAAATAATGAATCATCTAATGGTATGTGAGAAATTGGAATCCCTTGAGTTTTCCCATGGGATATATGGAATTTATTCACATTTATTTCACTACTTTCCCTACAATCAGTCACACCTAGATGTGCTGAAATTAATCAGGAATCCACTACTATAAATCAAACATTGGTTTTGAATTGATAACTCCTGAATTTTACCATAGGGTTTAGTATAAGGGATCTAGGATGAGTATTCATAATGACACCCTAGTGTCCAAAAACTATCATATTAGAGGTTTGATCATGGGATTTCTATTTATTAAAAACATATTACCTTAAGGTTATTCTAATTCATAGAGACAATCCGTGACTGGTTAATGTAGGTATGAACAAACAGGGCTACACACCTATGTATCACTGATGGTTATCAGGAATGTACCTAGTTATATATGTATGAAAATGGGGCTATGGTGATATTATAGAGGTGAATCCATCATGAAATTGTTAAAGACACTATTACATTATTACAAAGAAGGTATTGATGTGGTGTATTTATCATTTTTCCTATTCAAAAATTTATTACAATTTTTGTTAATAAATAACATGAATATATCATTTCACATACCTTTTATTATTATGCCATGTTGTTGATAACATATCGAGTCTTATACTCACACCCTACTTAGGTTGCCATTCCACAAGAGTACTATGCCTGATGAACAAATGGGAGTGGGTTTAATTTGTGATTACATAATGTGAATTATACATTCAATTAATCTAATATTGAAGGTTAAATCATTGGTCCATAATTCTTCAAATTCTTATATTACCCATTTACAAAAAATGAATGAACTAAAAATCACTAGTTTATATTTTCAAGGATTAGCCTTAATATGAAATATAATTCCTCTCCAAGATCAAATATTTTTTATTCCATATATTTCCATATCACTATAGCTATAATGATTAAAATTTTAGTAAAATTATCTCAAAAATTTGTACAGGAAATATTTACATCCTCTAGTGGATAAATGACATGACTTATGCCAGAACCACCAGTTCCTCAATTCCATTTGTTATATGTGAACCACAAGTTACTCATAATATCAATCATCAAAAATCAGAATATGAACTCTTAGACACCATAAGAACATCACCCCATCTAATTAAAATGTATCTTCAACCGAAATAATATATCATCGACATCTACTATTATGTAATATATATTAAATATTTTTGAATATTTCTATATCAAATCACTCTTAGAATTAGCAATATATTCTGAATACAGAATATTCAATGGAAACTTGTTCTTTATATATTAAATGATGAGGTATATACTTTTATTAATGAAGATTCTGAAGTCAATAAGATGTATAAATGTAACAAACACAATATCATCAAAATTATTTTTAGAAAAAAATAATCTTTTATAATACAAATATTTTCTCTTCGTGGATTATTTCACACTAATAAATATTGTATATATTCCTTGGGAAAAAATTCCATGCATCATTATCAAATATATATTGTTGTTATAGATTGGTACTCAAATAATTTCTTGCTAAAAAATATCATTAATTTCAGTAGCATCATATCTTCTTTTTTACTTCTTCATGTATAAATTATTTATACATCTGAATAGTAAATAATTTCTAAATATTATATCTTATTATAATAAAATTTAACAAATATTTGACCTATAATAATTTTATAAATTCACATCATGTATGTGTTCTATGGAAATATATAATCATATAATGTGAGTATTGGGTTTATGCATATCATAATTTCTGAAAACCCATGTGATTCTTATTCATTAATTTTAATATCATTATATCATTATTCATGGTTCATAAATGCATTTTTTTATTTACATATAAACATAATTTTGTACATGGTATATCTTTTCATTATATAAATAATATTTTATGTAACCTTTTTGTTATTTATGCAAACTATGTTGGATGCATAGTACACTCATATTACACATTCATTTTCTTATAGGGAAAATATAGTAAGATAATGTTTCTTTTTGCGTATAACCATTTAATATTATTTGAATAAGAAAATGTATGTGGTTATTCTTCCTCAATAATGTTTACCTATCACTCTTGAATGTGCTATGTGGCTAACCGCGCCACATTATTCACATGAAAATATACTGTGGGAATATTTTTTGTTGAAATTTTATCATGCATCAATTATGGAGCCTCATTTCTAAATAGGTAAATTGAGAGTTTCAGAAACAACCCTCATCTTCCACACCATATTATTTTTACTACAAAAACAACAAAATATACATATTAAATAATGATTACATTTTTTAAAATAGTGGTGGGTCTCAAAATATTTAATATTACCAATGATTTTGGTATATGTAAGTTCATATTGCATTCATCATATAACGGAAAAAATCAAGAAGTGTTCATCTTAATAGAATTACTCTTTATTAATGGTATCTCAAATTAATTTTACAATAATTACATGTTACATCAGTCCTTCTAAATTCTTATTCGTTAATGATTTTTTATAGTTGAATATTTCTGTTTACTATAATATTTATGTGGGTTGAAACATATTATTCGAGCAGATTCATGTATGTAAGATGTAGATTGCATGCATATCTTATAGTGATTGATCATGTCTCCTTATTTAGAGTTTTATCACTAGATATTTCCATTATCTATAAAATCCTAGATCAATGAATGTTTACTACTGGACTAATAATGACAAGAAACTCATGATAACCATAGTTAGACGACAATGGAATGAAAGATAGAGGATCATTGAAAATATTGTGATTAAAAACCCAAGATTACATCCATATGTTTTAATATGGATGAAAAATAATAAACACAGCCTTTCCTAAATCAAGCATACCCTCATTGCCTTGATCCTTTATAATCCATTATGTGATTATTTACCTCCTATCCCAAATCATGGTCTACACTTAGACCGCTACCCAAGTTCCCCTCACAGGTCATTATATAACATGAATGGTCTTATAGGGATCTGTGTACTCAATTATCATCCTCCACATGTATACTACGTTTCCCCTTACTGAAAAAATGCTCATAACTATCTACACTCCTAAACATACCTATTCAACCATGTAGCTTTTCTTTTCATATATCTCTCTAGAAGTTGGGAATTCTCCCATATTATGGTAGATTTATCCAGCACATGTGGAATTTGTGGTCTGCCAATGTGTTCAATAAAGGAAAACTATAAAATATTCACATATTTATTTTATTTCATGAATTTAATATCATGGATCTCAAACATCTACTTCATATATTCTGGTATGGCATTCAAATATCTCTATAACCTGTATTATTTATATTCACTGAGCTTCTTATTCAACAGTATATAAAATAATATTTTGTCTGATATTCATTCTTATTATTTTATTCTATGTTCCCCATCATTTTTGAGATAATTAACCCACACAAAAAACCTTTCTCATATTTTATGGTCTTTTTGAATAAAAAAACTATTTATTATTATTATTTCTCCATGAAAATATAAATTTTCATCGAGTTCTTTTCAAAAAAACATCATAATCATCCAATACTATTTGATATTACTAGGAAACATCATTTTATATCATCATATCCTCCATTATTCTCATTTACATTATATTAAAATCATTTTCAATAATAGACCTTAAACAATGAGAACTAAAAAAATATCACAAGCAATATTTATTGGTCAATGAGCACATTGAAATGGAGTGTTAATATTTTAAAATCATTTTCCTAAAACTTTATATTGATCATTCAAATGAAATTCCATTCACCATATTGAATAAGAAATAAAATCTAAATGGTAAAAATGTTATTTAATTCAAATTATAAAAGTAATGTTAAATACATTATTCTATTGGTACTTGATCTTGGCTCGCTGTATAAAACAAGTATGTTTGATATAGAAAACAAATTTTCCTCTTTTATTATTGAATGATACCAACTGATATGGGAATAAAAAACCATCCTCATGGACTACAAAACTATATTACAATCCCTAAAAATTGATATAAACCATTTAATGTACAAAAATATAAATCTAAAACTCATTAACCAAATTCTACAAACATATTAAACACATTAAAATACAAATAGATATTTTAAAAATAGCCCAGGTCATTGTTAAACCATAAATTTTTCATGTAACTCAAAAAATAATATCTTCCCCTTTGATTAATTTTGTAATATTATATATCAAATATTATATATAATGAATATATACATTTTAATTGATATTATTATGAAAGGAAATTACAAAATGTATGTGTTTTTGTAATACAAATTATTCTTATAGCATCAAAAATTCATTTTTATCATCCTCAAGAGAAACACTATGAAACTTATTATTAATGTTGAATCTCATTATGATTTTATTTCATGATTTTCTATTATTTAGAATAATCCAATATGCGGCTTAAACTTATGGTTACCCATAATTGAAAACTTCTACATCTTTACCAATGTAGATCTTCTTCATTACATGTTCTTCAATATTACAAATATATAGTAAAAAATAGATGTTTTCATCATAATATTTTAATATAAGTATATTAGAAAATACTCCACATATTAATTTATTGTGATCCTCAATCATATTAGTATTTTTAATTTATAAACCATTCGTGTATGGTGACATATTTATATTTATTTCCAAGAATTGATACTTCTTAATACATATAATCTTATCCCAATGAGATATCTAACCTCCTTAAATTAGTTTCACTATAATCGTAAATAAAATGCTCCAATATTAGATAAATACATTGGGTATTATTACTCCTAATATTAATGATGAGGTTTATATTGTTTTCTAATCCATTTTCCCTACCATCTATATTATTCTTGCTTCAATATATGATCATATGTTCTGATCTTTTCCAGAGATAGAATGTATTTCATCACTTTTTCAATTTTAATATGCTTGAAGTACCCCATCCTAGGATGTTTGATTTCTCTTTTACCCTCGCATTAAAATTTCATTATTTTAAATACCATTTTTGTGGTGGAATTATTTTTTAGAAATAAATATGAGTGTTTCGAACCATATTGAACCTCCAATAATGAACATATCAAATAAAAAACTTTCTATTTTCTAATCAAAAACCTCATGAAATTCATATTATTTTGAGTAATATTATTTATCATTTTTATAGAAATGTTATTGTGATTGGTCAAATATCCCAACAAAATTAAATATACTGGCCAAATAACTAATATATCATCAACATTATTGGAAATATTATTTCAATTTTCCCATTGAATCCAACGAGTTCATTTCATCACATCTATATTTAGAGTTGTTTAACCCCTCTTGAATGAAATATTTCTCATATACTAAATCATCTATTTCATATGGATTATGTTTAAGAAAAACTTATTCGAAAACTCCATTGGTGTAATATTTATTATAACATTATATTAATTTATAGCCAAGGATTTCTATGAATTATACTCTAGTCATTATCTGTTAATACATGTTTAAATAAAAATTAATTAATTTTTATACAATGAATTATTCCATCATACAAAATATTTGAGTGATTAAAATATATTTGATGTTGAAATAATCTTTTTGTTCGGTTACTTCTACCTAATTACATTCTTGACCCCCTTGGAGGAGGATTATATTGTGGTTTTGAATTCAAGGGATTGTACCAGAATTATAATGAAAAATTCATTAATATTTTGAAGCCCCAACATTGACCCATAAATATTCATCTTCTTTCATCTTTAATATACTGTGAAGAATATCCATAATAACCAAAAAAAGTATTCTACTTTACCAAAAGTTAAACTCTTCTTAGGGTATGAAAATATACAATTTTCATTCAACTGTAGACATGGTATTATATTCTTCAATTTTTATCCTCGTCCATATATGTGAAATCATTTTAAACCAACTCATATTGTATAAATAAATTTTCAGAAAACATTCCATTTACTTATTGATGGAAACTCATTCTACAATACTTCATGATATTCATAATTATAATATGCATTGATTTTCAAACTGAATCATGGTGGTCTTTCGTTAGATGAATAATATTATAGAAATAATTTTGTGGAATATCCGTAATTATTTGATTGTAAATTATTAATACGATCATTTTCAAGAGGGTCTAATTTCATTTCAAACTCATGACATATCATATTGAGGGAATTATTTTATCCTTAAAAATTATATTCATTTTTTATAGTTTTTCCTCATCTTCTCAACAACATCTTCATGCATTACATCCATTTCATGAAAAAAAACTTTCTTTATACTTGATTATTTTTTTATTTAATATCGAATTGTGTATTCATAAGTATAACTCTATTTTTCATATATTCTTCCCATTTGAGGATATTATTTTATAATAAATTAGTGACCTTATAATTAACTTGGATTGTGTTGACCAAATATGATATATGATTTTAGTATCATTCACTAATATCCCCATACACTACTTTAGAGAATTTGATATATGTATTGAGTTATTCATAATTTTTGAATATGTTCTTAATGATACTCCCTATTTCTTAAGTGACAACCTCATAAAATGTGATTTCTTATTTTATGTCATCAGAATTCACTTATAAAATATGTAAAATATATTTGGCCCTATTTACTTATTCACTAAAACATATAAATTTAAAATCATCATTTATTCTATAATTTACAATAGTGATTTTATCACCATTAGGATTGATTAAATAGAATGAAAACAATACCTCATTGTCACTTGAATCCGCTAATCTCAATTGCATGATAATGATTCCCATATCCATTTTTATTGATATAACGATTACTTAAACTCTAATAATTTCAAATATTAATTCTTCATACTTTTAGGGGATGAAATTTCATCAACCTCTCTTGGAATGAAATAAATCTTCATACAATTCTTTTTATCTCTCAATTTCATGTTAATCGTGGTCTTGGGAGAAACTATGTTCAGAATTCCTATAAAAATAATTTCTCCAAAATTGGTCATCATTATAAGTATTGGAATCAAATTTAAATCATAAAAAAATAAAATCATCATCTTAGATAATTCATTATATGTAACCATCACATCAATAATACATGTAGACCCTTGGGACATATCAGACACTATTAAGGGTGGGGTGATTCATTGGTTTCTTTTTTTGAATTTTATTTTCAATTTGGAATTTATATGTGGTTAAAGAATAAATAAATAAGACTCTTATATTTCACCATTACCATATGAAATTAACTGAAAGAATTCAAACGAACATGACAATATTTCCAATTTTCATCCTCAATGAGAAATCCTATAACATTTTGGAATAAAAAACTACTTGTTTCATGGATAATATTATAAATAATATTATAGAGATTAAAAGTTTAGTACAATTCACACTTAAGTTTACATTGGTAATATCATCACCCCATAAATGATAAAAGGTGTTATTTTTACTAGAACTAGATGTTATTCTATGGATATATCAAAAATATTATAAATTGTATCTCTCATTTAGTGTAATGATGTCACCATATAAAATTGAATATGCTATTCATCACCAATTAATAGACCTTTGAATGAATATTCGATTTCAATGATATTTCATTCTTGTTTGTCTTCTTATATTATCCACATTTAGAGTGATCATCACTTTTTGAATGTAGAATAATCTATGAGATGTTATTATTTAATTTTTAAAATATTGGTTAGATACTATGATAAATGAATTTATTTTACTTCAATAATATATGTTCACCTGATTTAAATAATAAATTTATGAAAATTTTATTTAATAATTATCTTCTTCAATATCAAGATGTTCTATTATTACAGTCTTAACACACTAATAACATGGGTATGGATACCTAATGAAATACTAAATATATTCATTCTCAATTATTTCTTATGTTGTAGATTTGAACTCTTAAAATTCATCATTATTAAATATAATAAATTTAAATTGTTTCAAATCCTAATTTCATCATGGTGCGACAATTATTTACAAAATCAATTATCATTATATTTTTAAAATTATTTCAATGAAGAATAATCATGAAAAAATAAAGAAATTATATTAATTACATCAATGGAAAATGATTCATATTTTTTATCAAATTATAAAATCATTCCAAGCCTTTATTTGGTTTATGTATATCACAAAAATAAAGCCCTTATAAAAAAATATTCCCCAATTTTATGATCAATATAATTTTTCCATGATTTATAAAGTCATTGTCAACTTTATTCTTTAGAAATGATATATAAATGTTATCCTTCATATAATAGGTGATCATGATTTATATTTATTCTTCATTCAAATAAGTTTGCTTCACAAACCTCATATATTACGTTGTGTAACGCCCTGACCCTAGATACCCAGAGTCAGTGCATTATTACATAACATTGGCATGATCACAAGAAATATCACGTCTCGAAAGACTGATTAGTTTAGTATCCTTAGAATAACTAGATACATTAGTAATGTTTACATTACATCATAAAATGAAAACTACAACAATATAGTCTTCATAGTCCACACTCTTATCCCCTCATACTATCCCTGTAGGTCATTCATAAATTACTTATTCACATCCTCTGAAAAATAAAACATACAAAAAGAGTGAGCTCAAATGCCCAGTAAGGATAACAATATAGAGGAAACTTTCATAAATAAGAATAAACATTTAAGGGAATGTATAACTAAAAAAATCCTTTTAAACTTGAACTTCAACATATTATAGAAAAAATAAAATGAAATAATGCCATTTACTTATTAAAATGGATATTATACTAATAGAATAATCACATGCAATATCAATAACCACTTTTGTAATGATGGAATGCATAATGAAATACTATCATAACCACATAGCCAAGGCCTCGTGCCAAGACTACAAATAATATTTTTTCAACGCCTTGGTCCAAGACACTAGTTTGTCTCATGAGATCATCCTATGCATCGAGGAGCTATAGCGGGCTCCACTTGTCACTTACTAAGTCCAATTCATTCCCATATGAAAAGGTTTAATCATAACATAAACATTTGTATTAAAACTAGCATACGAAATTTCAATACTTTCTTCATAAACCATGAATGATATCAAAATAACACATCCACAGTAAAACATATCACAAAACCTTAAATACATTAAAAAATTTTTGTATCATAATAAATCAACTTCAAATAAGCTTAAAATATATCAATGGATGTTGACATAGATGAAATCAAAACTATTTTAGAGAAATATCTCTTTTCTCAAAATCATTGAAATGTCACACATTTATAAAGGAAGTAATTTAAATAAGATTTTTGAATCAAAGTGTCCCATGACACTTTGAAACTTTTGAATAGAAATATCAATTCAAAAAATTCATTTCCATATAAATAAATCCTTAAAATAATTTTGAAAACATGGACATTAATTAAAAATATTTAGAATGATAAATCTTTAAAACATTTAAAATTATGATCTTGATAAAGAGTACCTTTCACAAATTCTTAAAATATTCATTTTGAAATCTTTTAAAATTTACATAATTATAAAATAAAACATTTAATTTGAAAATATTTTTATAATCTTGTAAGGGAATCTTCAGCGATTTTATAATGGCGGAAAATAACCGCACCCGCCGTATAAGTTTAAAAAGACATTCTTACCATAAATTTGTCGAAAATGTTAAAAAGTACCTTGTTTGGAAAATGATGGAAAGATTCCATTCAAAACACATAAGGGTATGAATAACTTTAACCCATTGTCTAGAAAAAAAGAAAAAATGTTTTTAAATACATTTTTAAGGAACATGGATGTGGATGATAAAGAGATCACAGTAGATAACTACGTATAAACAACCTCGGATAATAAAGAGATTATAAAATTAACCCTTACCATTTTGGTAACTTACAAAAAATTAAACCCATGAAATAGGTATCATACAATTAATAAGTAAATAAACATAAATTAAAGTGTATTACACAAAGAATACAATTATGGGAAGTACATACACCACACAAAAGGTAATAGTGGCAATATGGTATGAATCTCACGGGAATAAGGAGTGAGATAAAAACCCCTTACCTTTTAATTTTCCTTGGTTGAGGCTAGGTTAAACTCCTATATAATGGTGAAATAATTGTTATTAAATTATACAAGAATAATATACATTAATATGATATCATATATGATCTTTTAACATTGATTTGTAAATAATATCTTAGTATTATCGTTGTTTCGGGTGTTAACTTACTCGTTTTATTTTATATGTTTTATTACATAAGCCGTGTTTGTCATGGATAGGATGTATATTAATCATATCCATAATGATATAAAGTCATTATATACTATTATTAATCATCAAATTAGAATTAGACTTGAATGGATACGATGGAGAATTAATCTCATCGCGTTCGTGGAGACGGTAGTCCGTACGTACGCACGAGTGAAAATATCATTCTTTTGATATTAAAATAATATATAATTGGATGGTATATCATATATAAATATTCATTATAATTTTATATTTATTATTTAAATGAATTACACATCATTATTATACGCATCCAAATAATAATTTATTGAATAACAATTACACCACGACATGGAGACGGTAAGCCGTACGTACGCACGTATGGTGACATGTCTTTCAAAAGATGGATAGAATACTTAATAAGTTTGTACCATATGTATAATAATATTTCAGTATATAGGAGAAATTGGATTCATTATTTTAGAATGGAAATAACAAAGAAAGAAGAAGTTTAAGAAGAAATGAATTTGAAAAAGGGTGGTGAAAACATTACCTGTTCTTCAAATTTATCCTTTTGATTTGATCAAAAGGGCTCATTAGGTTGGCTTTTTCATCAAAATAAGGCATCTAGTTTGTATTGGGGGAAGTTTAGAGAGTATTGGGGTAGGGGTTCGCTGAACCAAAAGGCTATGAAGGTGTGAATTAATGAGAAGGGGGAGTGCCCTTTTATAAGAGGGGTGAGTGGCACCTTTGGAAAAGCTAGAAATATTATTTTATAATAAATTCATATAGGGTTTATAATGGCTTCAAAAGTGTATTATTTAATGTTTAAGGTGGGGTGGGGTCTAAAACCACTCATCCAATAGAATTTAGATAGGTTTGGGACATTATATTATCCTTATCTTTAAGTATTAACTCCTAGTTAATTAGTTTCACTTTTACAAAGTATCTTTGTATTTTTATATTATATGGTTAATAAACATACTATATACAACCAATAGACACCCAAGTGGTCTATTAATGATAAAACTATCATTATATAAGTCAACTGGCCGATCCATATATTTTTAGGAATTTAATGTCAATTAATAATATAATATTTGTTTTAAAAACTCTTTTATGTCAATTTTGACACTATTCAATAATTGATTTTTGTAAAAATCATAACAAAATGATTAATTATAAAAAGGATAAATAAATCAATACTAACATGTCATATTAACATATAAAATTATTTTTATTTATAAAAAGTCTCAAATTACATTTATTTGGGTATTTATAATATAAATTTTTCTAATTTTTACGTAATTAGGTAATAACTGCATCACCATTGTGTCATAAATAAATTAAATTATATAATGTCTAGAAATTATAAATAAAATACCATTATGTAATAAATCTTTTCAGATTTCTAATTTATATTTATTGTTGAAAATTCAACATATATAACCCTATGTAAAAATTGTTTTTCTAAATGATATAAGCTTATGTCATTTTTGTATTTATTTTAACTTAATTAAAAGAATGTGTCCTTATCACCCACAAGTGGCTCCATGGGGTCCCTAAAATAGACCCATAGATGCCCATGGTCGGAAGTGTATCCACCAATAAAGTTAGGACACATTTTAGGGTAATTTATTATTATTATAATATTATTTTTAACCCTTATTTACCGGATTTACCCTTTAACCACGGTAAATAAAATATTTACCGATGTAATTATTCAAAATGCCTAAAAATAAAAGTTACCTATTTGAAAAATTTAGAAATCCTGATTCCAAATATGGAATCCATTTTTCGAAATTCAAAACACAGAAGTGGCATGAATTAATTTAAAATTAATTTCTGTTTTTAAAACAAAAAGCATGTTTTTAAGAGATAATAACTATCAAAAGATTGACAATTGTTTATGTCCGGTTTAATTGTGAAATTATGTAAAATGACCAAAATTGTATTAAATGCTAAAAATATATTTAAAATATTCATTAAAACCACTGAAATTCATAATTTATCAACATAAATTATTTTTATTAAAAAAGTTGTTTTTAATTGAAATTTAGTAATTTTCACTATTCATCAAAATATAAATATTATCCGAAAAGTTCCAAAATTTCACCCTAGGATGAATTCTATATTCCAAATACAAAAATGAAGTCCATTTTTAGAGATAAAATTTTTAAAATTTCAAAAATTATATATTACTATTCATAACAGCTAGTTTGATTGGTTGTAGTGTGTGTTAAAACTCGAAGTTGCATACAACACACACTACTGTATTATTCAAAGAGAAGCGTACCCTGGAATCATGGGGTGTTACCTTGTAAAATTTTAATGTCCACATTCCAAAGAATAAATTTATTTAGTCAAATTGAATATATAAAAGTTTAAAATATTTGATTTAAAAAAAGCGTTTCACTATTAAAAGTTGGTAAAAGTGCATTTTTTGAAAAATACTTCTTTTATCTAAAAAAAATGATTATGCTCTTACATTATGTCTAAGAAAATCATAATATGGATTCTAAAATTATAATAATTATATAAAGTTTAAAATTTAGTTAATACTATTCTTAACCTCTTTTGAATGGATTGTTTGGTAAGTCATGGTGCGCTTGAACTCAGTGTTGCGTGTAGTGAAAGTTATTGAATTATTTTGAAGAAATAACACACTATGAAATATTAGGGTGTTACATTCTCCCCTCCTTCAATAAATTGAGTCCTAAAAATTTGAAATTGTTCTTCTAAAATAAAAGGATGAAAATAGAAAATATCTTTGTGGGAAAACCCACATCGGAAATTGTGTTACTAAAATTTAGTCTTAATATGAGGAAAAGGGAAATGAAAGGGGTCACCACCAAATTATGATCTCGATTAGGAGAACATTTCTGGAAATTAGAGACATATAATTGGAGTAAAATGTTAATATTTATAGGTAGTGACTGAGGTCATCAATCACAAACAAGTGTAAAATTGAGGGCCTTAAATTCATCAATCTATGATGATTTAAAATACCATCTTCTCAGCAAAACATATGGTATTAGGATAACAAATTTTATTGTTTTAAGATACCTTCACTAAAGTATAAGAATTAATTTCATCATTTAATAATAGAAGAAGAAAAATATATAATTGATATGTAGAGTCTCATCCTTTAACTAAGTTCTACCACAAACTCATCTTTCACTCTAAAAGATAATAGAACTTAAAATTAATATTCTATTTATCCTATTCGTATAGGGATAAAAAATGAATTTATAATTCATCTAGAAGAACCATAAAAAAATCGACATTATTCAATCCAGGACATCATGTGGGTCAGTGGTAGGTGATACACCATTATCACCCCTTTAGTGGTGGGTTCAAGTCTCGCGGCCTTGCCAGACGCGACGGGTTGCCGCCTGACCTCAGGGTTGTCCTTTTATGGCAATCCAAAATAATCCAAACTAGAACTATCCAAAATACATCATTACAAAATTTATAAGGAAGGTAAACACAATGAAGATCCTTTTTTCCACGTAATAACATGTGAACACCTTCATCATGTATTCTTTTCAAACACTGCAACATCTTGAATTACCATAAAATCTTATTGATTACATTCATGATCCCTTATTACTTAAAGAATAATGGATATATTCATTAAATCCAAAAATGATGTAAACCCCAACAATGATGGAATATAAAAATCATTAATCAGTTTCAAGGTAGTCAAGAATATATAATATAATTTATCCAAATAAATCATGTATTATTCTAAAATCACTACCTCAGTATCAGAACCATATTATGGTTTATCATTATCTCAACAATATATTTTCCAAAAATTAAACCTGCAATTAAGTCACTTTTCATTGTTCCACAAAATCTCAAGTCCTTAATGAAATAGTACTGTAGTACAATCCTTATATATTCCATAATTATTATAACAAGTACATTATTGACACAACACTAAAATGACATAATCAACATAATGACTCTAATCATTCCTCTTCATATGTGGTAGTATCATAACTTGATTATTATCCAATAGCATCATTTGCAGCATAGTCTGATGACTGGGACATAGGTTTGCGTAGTGTCCAAACTCCTTTAAAATGAAGCATTGTACATTTTAAACCATTTTCTTACCCTTGCAGTCATGTACTTTGTGTCCTTTTTCTCCACCCTTATAACATACTCCCATTCCTTTCATGAATTTTCCAAGGTGATTCTTTCCACAGTTATCACATATGGGGAAATCATTCTTTAACTTCTTCCTTTTATCTGTCCTTCTCTCTACCATCCTTTCCTTCTATGCCTTCCCTTAAAAGCCATAGGACTCCCAGAATTCTTTACTTATCTTACCAACAGATGATACTACTTTTTCATATGGTGATAATACATGGGAGACTATTTCCCTTCTAAATTCTGGATTAAGACCATGAATGATATGATCCTCCTTACTCTTTGGATCATGTGTATTGTTGGTGTTCTCATTCATTCTATTGGGATCCATTTCTAAACAATGTTATAAACTAGATCATTTTATGAATCAAAATACATTATTCCATACCTGTAAAACACTTAACATAAATTGAACTATTTATGGATATAATCCATAATTATAAAAATGTTTTCTTTGTAGAAGTATATACTCATAAACCCTTCATAATGGTTTGTACAAAAAATGAGAATTATCCTAAGTATATCCCCCGGGAGTGTCGTAACCAAGAATGCAGCAAGGCCCGTTGTCTTGCACCAGTTCCTGGTCGAGTCTAACTCAAAGCGGTGTTTCAGGTTTTACCCCTAGGTATATTTGTGCCAGAGCCACCTCTACCAGCTCTTATCCAGGCAGGTATGTATTGCTCAGAAAACTCACAAAATCACTACAATACCAAACTCCTAGGAAGATATTCTGTACTAATCCTCAAATTCCATCTTAAATATATGTGCTCTAATCAGAGTTTATCTAAATCTAGCTTCCAAGGTTTGTACTAAACTTCCTATGATACCAACTGTAATGCCCCGACCCTAGATACCCAGAGTTGGTGCATTATTACATAACATTGGCATGATCACAAGAATGATCATGTCTCGAAAGACTGATTAGTTTAGTAGCCTTGGAATAAATAGATACATCAATAAAGTTTACATTACATCATAAATTTAAAAATACAACAATATAGTTTCCATAGTCCACACTCTTATCCCCTCATACTATATTTGCAGGTCATTCATAAATTACTTCTTCACATCCTGGGAAAAATAAAACTTCAAAAAGGGGTGAGCTCAAATTCCCAGTAAGGATAACAATATAGAAGAAACTTTTATAAATAAGAATAAACATTTAAGGCAATGTATAACTAAACCAAACGCCTTTTAAACATTAACTTCAACATAGTATGGCAAAACTAAAATGAAATAATGCCATTTACTTATTCAAATGGATATTCTACTAATCAAATAATCACAAGCAATATCAATAACCAATTTCATAATGATGGAATGCATAATGTCAGACTATCATAACCACATAGCCAAGGCCTCGTGCCAAGACTAAAAATAAGATTTTGTCAAGGCCTTATGCCAAGACAATAGTTTGTCTCATGAGACCTACCGATGCATCGAGGAGCTATAGCGCGCTCCACACGTCACTTACTATGTCCAATGCATTCCCATATGAAAAGGTTTAAACATAACATAAACATTTGTATTAAAACTAGTATATTAAATGTCAATACTTTCTCCATAAACCATGAATGATATAAAAATAACACATCCAAAGTAAAACATATCACAAAACCTTCAATACAATAAATATTTTTTGTATCATAATAAATCAACTTCAAATAAGCTTAAAATCAATCAAAGGATGTTGACATAGATGAAATAAAAACTATTTGAGAGAAATAACTCTTTTCTCGAAATCATTGAAAAGTCACAAATTTATAAAAGAAGTAATTTAAAAGTAATTTTTGAATCAAAGTGTCCCATACCACTTAGAAACTTTTGAAAAGAAATATCATTTCAAAAAATTCATGTCCATATAAATAAATCATTCAAATCATTTTGAAAACATGGACAATAATTAAAAATATTTAGACAGATAAATCAATAAAACATTTATAATTATGATCTTGATAAAGAGTATCTTTCACAAATTCTTAAAATATTCATTTTGAAATCATTTAAAAGTCACATAATTATAAAATAAAACATTTACTTTTAAAATATTTTTGTAGGCTAGTAAGGGAAGCTTCAACAATTTTATAACTGCGGAAAATAACTGCACCCGCCGTATAAGTTTAAAAAGACATTCTTACCTTAAATTTGTCGAAAAGGATAAAAAGTACCTTGTTTGGAAAATGACGGAAAGATTACTTTCAAAACACATAAGGGTATTAATGTCTTTAATCCATTGTATAGTAAATAGTAAAAATGTTTTTAAATACATTTTTAAGTAAAATTGATGTGGATGATAAAGAGATCCCAGAAGATAATTACATATAAACAACCTCAGATAATAAAGAGGTTGTAAAATTAACCCTTACCAATATGGTAACTTACGAAACATTCAACCCATGAAATAGGTATCATACAATAAATATGTAAATAAACATAAATTAATGTTTATTATACAAAGAATACAATTATGCGCAGTACATACACCACACAAAAGTTAATAGTGGCAATATGGAATGAATAACATGGGAATAAAGAGTTAGATGAAAACCCATTACCTTGTACTTTTCCTTGGTTGAGGGTAGGTTAACCTCCGGTATAATAGTGAAATAATTTTTATTAAATTATACTAGAATCATATACATTAATATGATATCATATATGATCTTTTAACATTGATTTGTTAATAATATCTTAGTAGTATCGTTGTTTTGGGTGTTAACTTACTCATTTTATTTTATATTTTTTGTTAGGAAAGCCATGTTTTTCATGGATAGGTTGTATCTTAATCATATACAGAATTATATCAAGTCCATAGATACTATTAAAAATCATCAAATCAGAATTATACTTGAATGGATACGATGGAGAATGAATCTCATCACGTTCGTGGAGACGGTAGTATGTACGTACGCACGAGCGACAATATCATTCATTTGATATTAAAAAAATATATAATTGGATGTTATATCATATATACAGAATAATTATCATTTTATATTTATTATTTACATGAATTACACATCATTATTTTACCCATCCAAATAATAATTTATTAAATAACAATTTCAACACGATGTGGAGACGGTAAGCCGTACGTACGAACGTATGGTGACAAGTCATTCAAAATATGGATAGAATACTGAATATGTTTGTACCATATTTATAATAATATTACAGTATATAGTAGAAACTAGATTCATTATTTTAGAATGGAAATAACAAAGAATGAAGATGTTGAAGGAGAAATGAATTTGAAAAAGGGTTGTGAAAACATTACATTTTCTTCGGGTTCTTCCTTTTGATTTGATCAAAAGGGCTCCTTAGTTTGGATTTTTAATCAATATAAGGCCTCTAGGTTGTAGTGTGGGACGTTTAGAGAGTATTTGGGTAGGGGTTGGAAGTACCAAAAGGCTTTGAAGGTGTGAATTAATGAGAAGGGGGAGTTCCCTTTTATAAGAGGGGTGAGTGGCACCTTTGGAAAAGCTAGGAATATTATTTTATAATAAATTCATATTCAGTTTCTAATGGCTCCAAAGTGGATTATGTAAATGTTAAGGTGTGGATGGGTCTAAAAACACTCCAAAAATAGAATTTATACAGGTTTGGTTAATTATATTAACCTTATCATTAAGTATTAGCTCTTAGTTAATTAGTATCACTTTTACAATGTCTCTTTGTATTTTTATATTATATGGTTAATAAAAATACTTTATACATCCAAGAATCCCCCAAGTGGTCCATTAATGATACACAGATCGTGATATAAGTCTCTTGGCTGATAATTAGATTTATAGGGATTTAATATCAATTAATAATATAATATTGTTTTTAAAAACTCTTTTATGTCAATTTTGACACTATTCATTAATTGATTTTTTAAAGATCATAACCAAATGATTACTTCGAATAAAGTTAATTAAAGCAATACTAACGTGTCATATTAACCTATAAAATTATTGGTATTTATAAAAAGTCTCAAATTACATTTATTTGGGTATTTATAATATTATTTTTTCTAATTTTTCATTAATTATGTAATTACTGTATCACTATTGTGTCATAAATAAATTAAATTATTTAATGTCTAAAAATTATAAATAAAATACTATTATTTATGAAATATTTTTATCTTTATAATGAATATTTATAGTGTAAAAGCCAACATATATAACCCTATGTAAACATTGTTTTTCTAAAAGATATATGCTTGTGTCATTTTTGTATTTATTTTAACTTAATTAAAATAAAGTGTCCCTATCATCTACAAGTGGCTCCATGGGATCCCAAAAATCGTCCCAAATATTCCCATGGTAGGACATGTATCAAAAAACAAGGTAAGGAAACGTTTTAAGGTAATTTAGTTTTATTATAATAATATTTTTAATCCTTATTTACTGTATTTACCCTTTAACCATGATAAATAAAATATTTACCGAAGTAATTATTTAAAAAGTCTAAAAATAAAAGTTACCTATTTGCACAATATGGAAATCCTAATTCCAAATATGGAATTAATTTATCTAAATTCAAAACACAGAAGTGGTAGGAATTAATTTAAAATTAATTCATGTTGTTAAAACAAAAAGTGTGTTTTTAAGAGATAACAACTATCAAAAGATTAACACTTGTTTATGTCCGGTTTAATTGTGAAATTACGTAAAATGGCCAAAATTGTGTTGAATGGTAAAAATATATTCCAAATATACTTAAAAATCACTCAAATTCATAATTTATTGATATAAATCATTTTGATTAAAAATGTTGTTTTTAATTAAAATTTAGTAATTTTCACTATTCATCAAAATATAAATGTTATCCGAGATGTTCCAAAATTTCACCCTAGGATAAATTTGATATTCCAAATCAAAAAATGAAGTCCATTTTGAGAGATAATATTTATAAAATTTCAAAAAGTAGGTATTACTATTCATAATGGCTAGTTTGATTGGGTGTAGTGTGTGTTAGAACTCGAAGTTGCCTACAACACACACTACTTTATTATTCAAAGAGAAGCGTACCGTGAAAGCTTGGGGTGTTACCTTGTAAATTTTTTATGTCCCCATTCTATAGAACAAATTTATTTAGTCAAATTTAATATATAAAAGTTTAAAATATTTTATTTAAAAAAGGGGGTTCACTATTAAAAGTTGGTAAAAGTGCATTTTTTGAAAAATACTTCTTTTATCTGAAAAAATGATTTTGTTCTTAAATTATGTCTAAGAAACTCATAATATGTATTCTAAAATTATAAGTATTATATAATGTTTAACATTTAGTTAATACTATTCATAAACACTTTTGAATGGCTTGTTTAGTAAGTCATGGTGTGCTTGAACTCAGTGTTGCGTGTAGTACAAGTTATTGAATTATTTTGAATAAATAACACACTATGAAATATTGGGGAGTTACACGTTATATTTGTGTAAAAGTGTGAATACACTAAGATAGTGTATCTATAATCACTTAAATCATGATTATTATATAAACAAGAAAAGATAATTTTATATTCATCATGAAATATCTGCATGGACATATCCTTTCGGAATCAAAGAGGAATAATGAGTCTCTCCCGTTTCATGATGGGATAATATAGGAGCACATCACGATAATCGTTTTTCCTGGAAGATTCACAAAGACTCTATTTTTCACAATTCTCTAAAGTGTTTCAGTAAACACTCTAAACATTTTTACCTTTTTATTTATAGATGAGTAATAATTGAATCTTCCAATCCAAGGAACATTATTTTTCAAATAATTTTGGTATCCAATATATGATTTAATTTTACATAATATGTGGTTATATTAATCCTTTGGAGAATTCCATCATATGATGCCAATAAATATATCCCCATCGTGTTATTAATATTCTCCCATCTTTTTGGTATCATCATATAAATGTGATATTCATTATATAAATATTTTTAAAAACATTTTTAAACTCATGCTTTATCTTAATTAATCAAATATTTCACTATAGTGTTATCATTATCTTAGAAGAACCATACTCATTGAACAAATGTATGAATTAAAGACTTAGATTTTATTCATGGATTTGGATAATCAATCATGTATCCTTATTTTGGATTATTTCACTAGAAATTGTCATCATCCTTCATGAGAGTTATCGGTTCCCACATTCACATGAAGAAATTATGAGTAGTAACACATGATAAACGAAAGATCAAGATAATGGTGTGGAAGATGGTGGATCATTGGATGCATGATATTTTAAATACAATAAATATTTGTATATTTTTTATGAAGATTAATAGTAATATGTTTACCCCATCCCACATCAAATATATTCATGGATTTTGACTCTATTAAAATAAATTTTAGTATACTTGACCCTCAAGCTATCACTAGGATTAGCTAGTGGAACATTGCAAAAATAATTCTCATGACCCACAACACACACTTCTTTGGTTTCATAGGAAATGTCATGTTATCTGATTGTGATAAATTAATATACCTATGTGTGGGCATTATTTTCCATTTCTCTCGCCTTCATCCTTATAGGAACTCACTGAAACTGCCATATAGGATTGTCCAAGCTTTACACTGGCATGGACTCAGCATACAAGAATTATGTTACCACCTACCTACCTATAGGAACACACCAATAACATTTTCTACGATTACAAGGTGTATCTTAATATAATTTTGTCTCTTTATCCCACATTAATGTGGGTTGAGCTGGACAATGAATCATGCATGATTAGAACATTTTCTAGATAATGTATCAAGGTCAAAAGTAATCCCAGTTATTTTAATTATGGTGTTGCATATAATTCCACTCAAAAATAATTCATCAAAATTTCACCTATTACAATCAAATAACTCCATAAAAAATTAATTTTATACTTATTTTCATGACTATTCTTTAAATATGAACAACAATATTTTCCATAACTATTATTAAACTCTTTCTATTCAATGTTCCTCAATAGGATTACGATCCTTTTCTCATAGAAAACACCATTAAAAGATGATCTATACTTTATGAATAACACCCAAATCATCACTATAAATTCCTCTTTAAATTATATATTTTCAAGAGCATATTTTTAAAAATACTTCACAAATATACAATAATGATTAATATGAATGGAACAAATTAATTAGATCTCTCTACCTTCACATGTCTTATTGTTCACATAATATTGATGTCTTTTTGAAAAAAAATTACAACTTCAAACATGTGGACCCAATAAGTACCTAATCATCTCTAACATGGTTATCCTATGCATAGGTTTGGTCATGGAATAAGTTAATCATCCAGGATATAGTGGGAATACATCTCGATCCAAGGATTATGTATGTATCAGAGGGGTTGTAGAGTCTAATTTATATTTAAAGTATTCATGACTATATATTTATCTATATCTATGGGTAGTTAGTTGTATATATGGTATGAATGTTCATTACTTTTATTGTAATAATTTAATTTCTCCTTAGTTATATTTTCTATTTTAGGACTCTATTTTTTTTCTGATTGTTGATATTTAATTTTTTTTCTCTCATATTCATAGACAATTATGCACTTATAAATATACATCCTCAGACTCTTAGATCTTGTAAACACACTCTGTAATTTAGGGAGGTTATCATAAAGCCACATGGAAAATCTAGACATGCACCATTGATGTGTTCTCCAGACCATGGTATTATTGTTTTTTATAAGATATGTTGTAAAACAATGGTGTTATTACTTTGGAATCATTAAAATATATATTCAAAAATGAATTTACTCTTAACGAGATGAAGTTATATCCTGCAAAGGAGTTCGTGGGGCTTCAACATTATATTCTCTCAATTTTAGATTACTATTCTTGATTGAAAAAATTTCTAAGATTTCCCCAACTTTTTTCTGAAAAGAGGCGTATAATGCTTGGATATTTGATATTTTACTTAATTCATATCATAGACAATAGGGATGGGGTTTTAAAGTAACTTAATTTTCATTGTTGCATTATAAGCCCATTGATTTTGAGAAGGGGATAAAGGATAAAAACATTCAGGTTTTCAACTAGAATAAAATTTACTAAAAGATATACATCCATTTACATAAACATGAGACTATTATGTAAGTAGTAACATGAATTTTGAGGAGGTACCATTGAGATGTATTATGGAGGAGTATGGTATATCTTCTTCAACTTCTTATATGAGAGTAGGTTCCATAGGATTCTAAAATAAATATATAGAAGTGTCATTTTAGTACATAATGTGTGAATCAATATTTGGAGTGTCACAAATTTTGAATGGTGGGTCATCTATGCATATATCTTTCTAAGGTGTCATATACATATACATTAAGGGAGGTTCAGGGTGAAGGAATGGGCCCTTTGAAGTAGGACTAGGAATCACTTACCCTGGAGAATCATGCATTTCATGTTCCAAAATGAAGAGATCACTACCATAAGGTAATAATAATTTTAGTGATAGAACAAATTAACAAATTTTGGGAAGTGGTAAATTTTAAAATTAGAGTGATATTGATGAATAAATCTATTGTATCTACTTTATCTAACTATGTACATCTTTAAGGATTCATGATCCTAAAGTTGACATGTTTCAGAATGACATTTATAATGGAATTATTAGATATTTTTCAAGATCATTACGACTGATACTAATGATGTAAAACATTCAATAAACATAGATAAAAGATATTACTATTGAACAATGAATTTGTTCTTAGATTTGAAATCATGGGACCAAAATTGATAGAAATTTGATCCATCTGGAATTGTGTTATAGGCTCATCCCTCACGATGAAATCTTCTATAATCAACTCTATCATTACACCAGTGGTATATAATTATTAGGATTCATTTTAAGAGAATTACATTTGTCTTCATCTAGTTATTGGAAATTATTTTTTGATATTTCATGTAGCTGGGGTGTAATTAATATCAGTTTCACCTTTCTATATGACATCAGTTATATCAATAAAGGAGAAGGAGAAGTTAGAGGATTTAAAGGAAAAATGATTTATTATAACAATAATTTATTAATAGGTTCATGCAACATGGTTTATTATAATATTGGATTTTATTATATGGATTTTTATAGACTATATAAGTGGAATTAGGTAATAATGACGAACATGTATCCTCTACCTAGTTTAGTGAATTTTATGATCAGTTATGCGAGGGAAACTAGCGCACAACAACTAATCATAATTAAGTATACTTATGGATTTTAGTTATAGTGGAGGATATATATTTAATACATAGATATTAATTCATATGATATGAATATTTAATACAATTAAAAATAATACATAATGATGGACCGTAGTGTTTTAGTGTCAAATAAATATTGGATACAAAAACCAGTCATACATAATTGTTATATATTATTTCCTGTCATATTCCTCATAAATAGTACCCTAATAAGTCATAACATTCCATTAAATATTTTTACATATCATGGAGAAAGGAAACATAAAAAAGGGATATATAAAACTTGTTATGATTACTAATAAGAGATATATATGAAATAATACAAGTGTGAATATTATTTGTATGATGATATAAGAACATTATCTTCACATTAATGAATCCTAAAATAAACTCTTATATCATAATATAGATTCATGGAATACTTTTTTATCAATATGAGGACACAATAAAAAATAATATAATATCCTTAGTAAGTAATCATGATCCCTAAAACATATAATAAACATAAGAATAGTTTTCTCATACACATAATCGTAGAAAAATAATTTCATTATCCATGAATCACTACCATCACTATCATATCATATTAGGATCAATCCCCATTAAATAATTTCTTTATTGATGGTTCACTCCAACACTGTCGTATTAGATAATGTCTATTTTTATTTTGGGTTCACACCCTAATGTAGTCTTTATTATTTCAATAGATATAAATAATTAACTAATGTATTTTAGGGATAAAATAGTCCCACAAGAGCTCAGTTTATAACATTACCACCCTTCAATGTTTTATAGTGTAACCAAGATTCACATAATGAAAACTATAAATATGTGTTCCCCAATAACATAAATCAATCACCATATCAACTTTCTATAAAACAAGTAAAAAAAATATATGTTTCATAGAAATTTATTAATCATAATTATAATCCCTCTATAAAATTAAAAAATATAGAAAAATGGATATTATCCCTAGTCTCTCATATTATACCTGATAAGATGTCAGTAAAGGTGGAAATTATTTTAAAATATCACATAAACATTTAAAAAAAATTAGAATATCATTTCAAAATAAGATATTCTAAATATTAAAAATTTCTATAATATTAAGGATTAATTTTTATTTGAATATAAAAAAGGAAACATATAATAGAATCTTCCTAAGAAATAGTACTCATGATAGTGGTAAATTTGTTTCATATGGAGTGTGTTAAATAACAATTCCTTTAACATTTTTGGTAAAATTTTGAATTTTTCCATGTTTTGAAAATCAGGAAAAAAATAAAATGATTCTATTGAATGTAAAATATAGTTAAAATTTATTTAAATATTGTTTTTGATAATTTTAAAAAATCATGATATTATTTGAAAACAATTGAATATTGAATAAAATATGTTTTTCACAGGATTGATATTATGATGAATTCGGTTAAAAATATAATTCAACCATTAAAGAGAGGAAAATTAAAAGAAAAAAATGTAAAATTAATTAATATACATAGGAAAATCATGTAAATATGAATTTTAATATATTGATCATATAATTTAATCATAAAAAATTTAAACATTAATAACCTCAGTAAACTTGAGTTTATACCCTAAAAACCTTTCCACTGGTAAATCCTGAATCATAACCCCAATAAATAAATAATATATATTAAAGACTAAAATAACATGAAAATTAGGAAATTAATGGGAAAGATAATAATGGGGAAGTAGATACACCATATAAAATAAGAAACATGTCACTTATCAGAAAATGAATCAATTAAACCCAATTGAAGATTTGAACACTAATTACCTAGTTTTTTTAAATTTAAATTAATTGGAAGATAAAAAACATATGTGGTTATTTATAATGGTTTCATTCAATATGTTATTATGAAAAAATTACATTCATTGGATTTATTTGAAAAATAGATATATAAAATTGGTGAATAAAATTAAAACATGTTTCAAAGAATCCAAATAGAGATGAACGCCCTAAAACATTTGAATCATTTGAATTGATGTAAAATTTCTTAAATAACATGATAGGTTCCTTAAAATCCCATTAATTTCATGAATATTTAAAAATAAATTTATTATGATATATTTAAACCATATAAAATAAATAATGGTGTTCAATTTAAAACAGGTCTCACGAAATTGGAAATGAGGGAGGGAAACCATTTCCTCAAGTTCAACATTCTTCATATGAACAATAATAAATATATATATTAAATTTAAAATAATTATTATTTTATAACAAAATTAATACATATAAAATAATATACAATCAACTTATATCATTTCAACACCTATTTAGTAACAGTTTTTTACTAAATATAGAAATCTATGTGTTAAATACATCATTTCACATGTATGTTTTATTTTGGAAGATATAATACCTTCAAATTTATCTTGGTTTCTTCATATACATAATTTTAATCATTATGTAAATATCATTAATATCTGTTATATACATATTTATAACCATTTATTCAATGTGGTTTTGAAAATTGAATTACATCACTTTGGGGAGATGGATATATATATATACACAGGGTTATTTTATTATAGATTTTAATAGATGGAATAAAATTAATATAAATGGTAGGTGAACATTATAAAAAATTATTATATAATAAATATAATTTAATTTAATTACTAATTCCATGGAAGAAGGAATGCAAAGTGAAATTGAATAAAAACACATCTATTCAAAGAGGATGTAGTCTAAACACACACACATGAAAAAGTGACGTTATCATTTACCAATTAATGGAATGGTAAAAAGGTGGTTAATATATTATAATAATATAAAAATTATGTTCATTAAATTTTATACATAAATATAAACCCCATCAATATAATGACCCATGAATAATGGTGATATTAAATGAGTCGTATCACTACATGGAGGTGGTTGTCTGCCTCAATTCATGAACAATACTTTTATTTCCCTTTTGATATTGAATCAGTGGAAAAGGGAATTTAAAACATCATTATAATATATAATTATATTTATGATGACATATTGATCATTTTTTTCCAATAAAATTTTTTTTGGTCTGTTTTAAAAAAATAAAATTGACTGAGCTTGGTTAATATTTATATATCTTCTTTGACATACCCCTATGGCTTAAACAATAATCCTAGAATAATTAATCTTAATAGGATAAACGAAGAAACATGATGATATTAAATATTATATAAATGATTTTGAATTGGCATTGAAAGAGATATTTGGATCAAATGGTGTGGCCAGATGTGGTTGTTTAGTTCCATTTTATAATGGTGGGGAGGGACACCAATGGATTATTTAATTAGATTTCAATTATATGGGGTAAATTTCACGGGAATGTTTCTTAAAATTGTCTTGGATAGTAAATTATTATAAGATAATATTAAAATATATTCATCCAATAATATTTATATTTATGATCTGGGAAATCCAAACATTACAACTTATTTTAGTAACCCAAAAAACCTATTTTAACATTAATGGTGGTAATTTTTTTTTACTATTTTCACTATTCACCATGACAAAAAATAAGTCTAAAATTTTACCTTGTATTAATTATTATACTTTCATATATATAATTAATATTTTTATATTTTGTTACTATAAGTGGAAGGATTTATTTTTAAATAATCGTACAACCTTTAATGAAAACATATTTTGGAAAATTAATATCTATTCATAAAACATAATTTATTATTAATATTTTCCTTATAAAAATACATTAACTAATGTTAATATATCTGACTTGATATTTAATCAAATAATTTTAGGGGAGTAATTATTTTTTAGTGACTTTTAATTTTTTAGAATAAAAACTCATTGATCCACACAAAACAGTTTTCAAATAATTAGTTTTTATGCCCAAAAATAATCTTATAACAAAATCATGTATAATAATAATTACTAAAAAAACAATAATATTATATAAAATAAAATGATATTAATGTTAAATTCATATCATGTTAAAAAACGTTTGTCCCTTTAAATGAAATAAAATGATAGTTTTTATCGAAATCTATAATTTTCAATATTCATAAAAAATAAATCTTCTTTTAAAAAATACAAAATATTCACCTTAATATAATATTTTTAAGATGATTTAAAAAATTAAATTAATTTCATAAAATTGACTTTCTGAAAATTTTACTAATTTAATATAATTTTCATGCATGTAAAATGAAATAAAAACTATATTTAAGAATGAACATTTATTTGAATAAATTGATTTTACTAAAAATAGATTTCGTAATTAATATTAATTATTAAATAGAAAATATGATAATTATTTAAATTGGTACTTAATAAATCCATAAAAATTATGAAATTTTATTGAGAATAATTCTAAGCCACAAACATGTCAATGAAGACTGAAATAATGAATCCTTAGGGTGTAAAATCTTACAAGTTTAACACTTTCTTGTGATGGGATCATATAAGCGAAAATATGATACACAGTTTATCTGGGGTTGACCTGGACTCTAGGACGTTAGAAGAAATTTCTTTATCCCTCTATGTTCGAATAAAATCAATGTGTCTTTTAAAAAAATATGCGAAAAATAGGTGATAACCCAATGGGTTGAGATAGCCTCTTAGATAGACCAATGGATAATAGAAGAATTAGTTTTTATTGAATTTAGAGAAATACCATAGGAGAGGCACAAATCCAAACCCTTATGCATGGAAGATTATCATACTATTTTGGAATATTTTTCTTCCAATGAGAATGATGAAAGTGAAGTTGACGTAACCGACACGATTTTAATCACCCCCCAAACGTGATCATTGATGAATGAACCATCAACATTCAGTTTTTTCATAGAATATGAGGGATCTAATACAACCATTTACAGTTTGGTTATTTTCTACGAACCAAGGAAATATAAACCATTCTATCCATGAGAATTATAAATGATAGGAAGACCCCCCTACATAAGGCTTGTGCAAGCTCAACTACTAAGGATTCATCCCAGTCAATCATTGCCAGTCTCAAACAAGGAAACACATCTGGTATAACATTTTATCATGAATTCAAGATACTCAATTATTTTGATATTATTAACTATGATCTCCCTTTACCCTCATGTATATTGTATTATGTTCCACTGAACTATAAGTGAATAATGTTTCCTCTTGAAATCCATTATAGTTAATTGGCACTAAAAATGATAAATTCGTGCTAATATGAGTATTCTCACTATTATCTAAAGAATAAATGTGAGGTAAAATATTACACAGGACTATTATAGTAGATAAATAGGGAAAAAAATATAGGTTGAATTTTATCTCATCCGATCATTAATGGGAAGATCCTGGTTGAAGATGTGCCAGAGAGGGAAGTTAGACATAGTAGGATTCTCATTTTATGAAAGGGTATCTTAGCATACATCATGGACAGAGGTAGAATGTAGGATACACTAATACTCAGTCATCAAGAAGTAACTGATTAAGAAGATTACAAAAATATTTTTTAGTTCATAGTTGATAAAAATACTACTATAGACCTCCCACTATTGTGGGTTTATAGTGTTGTGTATGAAGGAGGAAAACATACTAACTGTAACAGTAGTGATTTCATTAAATTAATATCAAATGAATAAAAGAAAACTATCCACACATTTATTATTATGATATTGGTTCATTCCACACCCCACAATTCACCTTTATTATTAATAAAAATCAGGTATATGATGATTAGTCGAGTCCTATAGCCTAGAGTATCTTCAACATGGGCAATCTAGATTCACACCATATATTTGTGTATTGAAATTTTAACATTGTAACATTTAATCCATTTAATCCAATGGTATCTATACCTTATTCAATGCCATGGTTTCCATGACAATATTAATTCTAATTCCACATTCATTGGTCTCTCATAAAATCCTAGCTCATGATTTTTAGTTGTGTATTTTCTCTACATGTGTGTCCTAGATGAATCTATCAGAGGGGATTAAAATATTTTTTAGTTCCTTATTTGGAACACTGTTGAAAAAATGAATTAAATTGGATAGTGGTAATTACAAAATATACCATGTTTAAATTCCCTCTAAATATATTATTCCTTGATAATTTTTTATAAATTATTTAATATTTGAAAATTCCATTACTGAAACCCTAGATAATAAAATGGGACAATAATTCATCATTTGACCAGAAGAACATGGAAAAAATAGTATCCTAAAATAAAAAATTTTTAGATTCCCAAATAAGGAGAACATTAGTAGGAATTGAAAATATTATAATGTAGAAGAATATTATATTCTAAATAATAATATTGATATGTAGAAAAAATGTATATGGAAAACAAAACGACACGAAAACCACAAATCATTTATGGATGATCATTAAAACCAACTACCTCAAAGTTTTTTTTCAAAAGGAACACATCCCCATTTTATAATTCATTTTCAAAGAGATGAGGAATATATTAACCAATTAATGTATGAAAATTGAAATACTATATTGTTTCAAATAATGAGAAATAATTTCAAATGATTGTTTCATTTATTATCATCTGCCAATTTTCATATATATTAAAACAATATTATTTTTTTTTGCCTCAGTCATAAAAATTTCCTTTTAATAGATTGCAAGATCCATATACAAAAAAATAATTTATTTTTCCTATAAATATTATCAAGCAACAAAATTCATCAAAAATTATATCCAGTGTTGATAAATCATCAAATGATGAAGTAATATTTTAATCATCTAATTATATATTAAAAACAACCAATGTTCAACATAAATATTCACTAAATAGTTATCCCTATGAGTCCTAAAATATGTATAAACTAATTAAAAACAAAAAATGGGAATTTTTTTTAAAAAAATGTTTTTATTATTATATAATCATCATAATGAATCTATTAAATTAAAATTTAAAACATTTTAATAATATCATCATATATTCTCCAATAACCCCATTAGAACTTGAATCACTATAAACCATCTATGAATGTGTTTATATTTTTAAAAATCATAAATTTGTCATTATTCCTCAAAAATACCATAGAATATCAAACGAATTCCATAAATCGAAAAACAATATACACTTAATCAAGGAAAACAAAAATCATATTTTCCTGTAATATGTAATTAATTTTATGACCATAAAAATTATCAAATTCACACTTCTAATATCTATCAACATTTTATACCCAAAAAAATTATCATAATAACCATAAATTCATATTAAAGGTTATATATTCCATAGTAACCGGTTTACCAAAATATAACCCTACCACAAAATCAAATTTCATGTTTATTAGGACCAATCAACATATTGTTTCATTTCTCTTAGAAATAATAATTCTGATGTTCCCCACACATAAAGCATAAAAAAATAAATTATATCATGGAATATTAATTATTTAACACCATTAAACTGTCAATTTTTTCATTGAAAATTATTTCTATATATCTTAAGTTTACACTGATAAAACATCCTATAATTAATTTGATAAATTACACTAAGTGATTCTGCCAAAATTCAGACATGAAATAAGTTAAAACATCATTACTAATTGGTCATCATAATAGTATAGTTTCTCTCATTTTAATGTAGACACTCACCTAAGTTCATGTTGTTTATATTATAATGTGTTATATGATTAGGAATAATTATAATTTTTTATATTATATCTCCCATAAAAGTTGGTTTCTCACAAGAGAAATCATTACATCGTATATCACATTTAGTGTTAACATGATTATTCCTGGTTCTGTCCATTAATTAAAAAAATAGTGTGATACAAAGTAATGAGAATAATTATAATCATGGAAGACATTCCTCGGATATTTAAATTGTGGAACTATCATTTATACCTATGACAACTTATTATTATCCAAGTTTACCCATCATCATTTATTATCAAAATACACAATAATGGTTTATAGTGAAAATGAAATTTAATATACACATATCTCTTGGGAGTATCAAAACAGTTTCATAGTAATGGATTAATAACCATGAACCCGAATAATAAAGGATATATACATGAGATACCATTTTGGGGTTATTACCGCCAGATTAATCCATTTACTAAATGAAATAAATTTGTTTTATCATGGAACAGATGAATTATAGGGAATATAACTCCTCATTCATTAAAATAACATATGATGTTCTCCGATACATATGATTTACATAATGGGAATAAATATTTTTTCATCATTTTTGATACAAAATGTTATTAAACCTTCCTCTAATACCAAATACATCAAACAAATATTTGAAAAAATAAATATTGAATAAATTTTTATGAATATTTTTTAAATATCCCTAAAAAACATTCTTGAAGGAAATAATTTTTTAGTATTATTGGAAACCTGGATGAATAAAAGCTGGTAAATAAATTATCTACAATATTTATTATTATCATCTTTAATACTAACACCCTTATGAAAGATATAATTATTAAAATCATTCTCTAGAACCTTGGGAAGATAAACATAATAAAAGATGACCCCAAATTAAATCATATGGTAAGGATAATAAATGTCAATCAATGATCCAAAGTCATAATAAGATTTGTATAATGGTATTGGAACAATGTACTAATATTAAAGAATCATACACCTTAGTTCATAAATATTAATCATAGAAAATGGCATAATGTTTTAGCAGAAAAATACAAAAGTCATAATATTTTGGAATTGTCCAAAATAATATATGATATAGGGGAACATATAATAATAATATCAAAACATTTTGTGGAAAAGAAAATTTGAAGTAATTTTTTTTAAAATAATAAATACCATATATATCATAGTGGATTTGGCCCACTCCTTATTCCATCATTTCATTAATCTATGTTCACCACTAAACTGTATTATTATACAAATACACTTATTGAATACAGGTTCACTACCCATTCCATTCTTTATTATATCATGAGATATATAACATTACCTAATTCATTGGTGGGATTTATTAGATACAGTTAAACATGTTTTATAATTAAAAACACATCCATATTTTGTAATTAAATCACAGACAATATAGTGAAAATCAATCATATGTGTAGAATATGATCCTAAAACATTTCTAATATCATTACTTAATGTCACATGGAAACTATAAATTAATCCTAAAAATATTTTAAAAATAATTAAAAACTATCTAGAGAAATATTAATGATGGTAACATTAGATCACATCCCCATTAAATACTAAAAACATTAATGGGTAATGTTATAAAATGTAATTAAATTAATTTATCCCCTAAAAATTACATAGGGAAAATCTTCTTTTAATTTTTAAATCATGTACATAAAATCTATTAAATTATAAAATATTAAGGAACACATTTTTTTTCAAATTAATAAAGAAAAAATATATATTAATATTTAAATAAAAGAGTATTCAAGATTACTATGAATGTTAATCATGTTTTGAATGTTAAATAAAACATTCCTATCATATTTTCGATAATTATTAAGATGTGCGATTATTTGAAAATGATACAAAATATCTTCATACCCACCTTAGAGAAAGAATCATATTGAAAATATTAACTTTTATAATCTATGGTGAATAGTTAAAAAATTCTGAAAATAATTTTCAAAAAATATATACATAGAATTAATGATTCTTGTTTGAATATAGAAATCATGGTAGTTATTCATAAAAAATCCATTCAATCATCAAATAGGGGAAAATGAAAGAAAAAAAACAATTTATAGAGATTACAAACTTTGTTGAAATTTCTTATTATTTTGGAGTGAGGTATCATAAAATTTTCTCATCATAAAATTTAATCATAAAAAACCTTGTAAAATAACATTGTAACATAAAGCCTTAATGTTTTGGTGACGCATTAATCATAACCAAAATGAATGGAATAAATTAAATTTAAAATTTAAATATCAATAACTTATGGAAATTAATTGTATATAATAGATATTGTAATGAAAAAAATATCATAAAAAAGATAGGTTGAAAACACTAATTAAGTGCTAATGAATAAAAATTTAGTTTAATATCCCATAAAACATTAGAAATTTTGTTAATATACTAACACCAAAATATTCAAAATAAAATTAATTTTAATAAAATTAACTACATAATTTATTAATAAAAAATAAATTCTTTTTCTGTATATACACACCATATATATTAAATTGAATCATAATAGTAAAACATGTGTCAATGAAGATAAATGAAATAAAAACCCATTCACCTTTGTTATCTTGTGATTTAAAGTCTATGTAAGTAATGAAGATGATATTAATATTTGAAAAAATAATAATTTTAGGAATATTTAAAAATATATATGATATATAGTATTCAATAACCATAAAATAAATTTTCTAGTCCAATACTAATCATGTCTCATGAATTAAATAACGATACAATAAAACCTTTACACCATGTTCATCCTCCTTCCTTTGATCTCCAACATCCTATAAATTCATAATTTTTATAATTCTATAATATAAACATATTAATAAATATAAAATATTGTATGACCCAATTATATCATTTCACCACCCATTTAATATCAATTATCAATCAAACCATTCATTTTGGTTCTCGCCTACATCATTTTTCATTTATATTTTATTCTTGCAGTCACTGTCCATTTATATTGATCATGGTTACTCTATATCCAGAAAATTAATAATTATTCCAATATCATATATACATATATATATTAATTTATATATGTATTAATAATATAAGTATTTATAATCATTAATATTATGTGGTTATGAAAAATGAATGAAATCACACTGTGAAGATGATAATATTTATATACACATGAGTGTTGTTTGCACTTATCAAAAGATAGAAAAAAAGAAAGATAAATGATGATTATACTATAATAAAACATTCTAATATCATAAATATCATGTATTTTTATTAAATGTATCTTTCATAATGTTTATATAAAGAGAAAATTATATACAAATTGCTTTGGTTCATTGGGGTGGTAGTCCACATATATTCATCAACAATGATATAATTTAATAATGTATTAGAATGTAAGACGGTAGATCATATATTATAATTACATAAGAATATTATATATATATATATATAATATAAACATGAAAAAAATAATTATAACTACACATGGATGATGGTGATGGAATATGAATCATATCTCTATGTGTAAGAGATAGTCTACAAGTACACAAGAGTGATAAATTTATTTCCCATTTGTTGGATAACGGTTGGAACATGGTTAATACATCATCATAACAATATATATATATATATTAATTATAATTTATTTCTCATTTCTTTATGTATTCAATAATATTAGAGAATGTATAAAATAAAATTACATCTAAAGAGATTTGGTAATATTTATACCTATTATTTGATAAATCCCCTTTAAATTACACATTATACCTTGATATATTGGTATTAATAAAATTTCCTAAGATCAATTAATATCATAAGGATTTTTATCATTTATTGACCAAAATAAAAAAGTCAAATTCTTTGAATAATTGAGGAAGATAGGTTCCATTTTTAACTATGGGGAGTGACAAATATAGAAATTGTTATAAAAATTCAATTATTTTATGTCACATTCAATGGAACGAGGATAAAAATTGAAAAGGATTCAATGGTATGATAGGATAATATTGAAATTAATTCATCCAATAAATATTTAATAGTTACATGGGTAAATCATACACTTATCTTCTATTTTAATTCTTTGTTAAGTCTATTTTAGACATAAAAATGGTATATAAATTTTAATTTTTTCACAATTCACTATGATGAAAACAAAGTTAATTATTTTATATTATAATAATTAAGTAGATTAAAAATATGAAATCCAATTTTCTTGATTTAATTTTGAGTAGTGGAAAAATTTAATTATAAATTTATGTATAATCAAGTTGGAAAACTCATTTTAGAAAAATGAATCTTTAATAATAAGACATAATTCACATATTTTCCATTCCATATAAAACCCATCAAAATAATTGTAAAATATATGATTTAATATATAAATAAAATTTTAGTAAAATCATTAATCAAGAGTTACTAATTTAATTATTTTATGATAAAATCACATTACACGTATAAAAATTGGTCTAAAAAATATTTTTAAAAACAAATATAGTACTATACAAAAATAGAGTATAATGAAAATTATTTTGTTCCTAATTTTATTATTTTTAATTTAATGTGACTTATGGTACTTTAAGATCACAATGAAGAAATGTTGTGACATTTAAATGACAAGAAATCAATGTTTTTACAAAAAACATTTATTTAACACGTTTAAATTATAACACACCATGATTTTGTATTTATACATTTAAAATAAATTTTTAGTGTTTTATATGTTTCATTACATGAAAACCTAATTATAAATGATCCTTGATATGATATGGCCTGTATATCCTAGTAATTTCATAGGAATATAATAATAGTATTATCCGCATTATGATATCTATATATAAATTTATTTTTTGACTCAAATGTGTTGACTAATTCCTAAAACAAATTATTATATTTTTTTATGAAAAAATCATTATTTATAAAACAATTTTCAAAAATAAAAATTATCATTTTAGGTGTTATGAATTTTTATTTTTAAAAAATAAATTTATAATTTATAATTATTTATTTTAATGAAATGTATTGGTATGTTATGAAAAATGGATCATAAATTAGTATCTAATGGATAAGAATGGTGATGCATTCATTTGGTGGTTGAAAATGATGTTTTTTCATGAAACAATTTTTATGCGATCAAATAGTTTATTCTTACTAATTTAAAAAAGTAACTATTGATTAATGGTGTTAATAATGTTTATATAATACACATTTAAAAAAATATATGATAAGCTTAATATAGTTTTTTTACTAGGCATGAAATGAGATTTAATTTTTATGCTTTAAAACTCAGATTTCAAAAAACTAGATTTTTCTAATTTTTGGTAATTATTTTATTTTTTACCCCTTATAAATAATGAATTTTAAAGAATTTATTACCATTTTATTCATCATGTAAAAATTATATAATAATTCCTTGTTAATTTTTTGTAATTACCCAAACAATTATAAATTAAAATTCCATTGTGATTTTAATTAAATGTCTTATTACATAATATGGTGATATAAAACACGTGGACTTCTTTGGTGTTTTGAAAATAAAATTATAACATCATTACTATTAAATATATAGCTATTAAATAGTGATCACATTGATAGTGTAAATATTGGGTTTTAAAATATCATATTTACATAAAAATTAATTGATGACCTCAACTAGTAGGATCATACCATATGAATCCCATTTATTAAAGATTTCATGGGATAAAAGATCTTTTTGATTTTACCCTGACCTAGACTAAACTATGATACAACCACAGAAGCATGATTGAAACCATTTATGGGAGGATTCCAATATCATTGAGATCATGGCCCAAACCATGTGCGTCAAACCACTCCATAAATGTATCGTCATCATGAACATTACTCTTAGGGTGTTTGTGGGTGTATTAGTGGGATATATATCAAGACCCAAGTAATATTAGTATTTAACTCATTTTTTGTAGAAAAATTTTTATATTTTCATCAAATTTATTTTTACATCATAAATGAATTTTATTTTAATATAATAAAACATAAATAGTAATTTTTTTGGTAATATTCAAATTCAATTAAGAAATTTTGCATTGATGAATTAGTGTATTTTTGGAATTAAATAATATTTGAATAAAAATTTAAAAATAAATAATATTTATTAAATATAAATTATCATATAATTTTTAGGAAGTTAATTGGAATTTTTATATAGGTTTAAAAACTATTATCATCAAAAAACACATTATTTCCCAAAAATTGCAAATAACAAATTTAAAAGTGAAAATGAACATAAATTATAAAATTACATTGAAAAAATGTGTACTATTTTTAGAATCATAATATCAAAATTATCCAAAGATTAATTTTTCATTTTTTTCGTGACAATAGAATTTTGGAAATAAAATTAAATATAATATAAATATACATTGTGAATTAGTCAATAATAATGACCAAAAATCGATGTAATAAAAAGCTTAAAAGGTAACTATGACAATATATATGTTTTATATTTAAAATAGGGATATTTTATATTAACCATTATTATTTTATAAATCAATTATGAATACTCCAAATCCATTATTATATTCTATGGTTCTAAAATAATTTCTTTAAGAGTATGAATCACCTACAACTTTGTAAAGGAATTATTTTAATAAGATCATCGATAGGCCTTTAAAAATAATTAAAACCACTCCAATTTAGTAGAAAACATGATGTCAACCCATAGGGAGGTTTCTATTTTGTTTTGTTTTGTTTTGTATAGTCCAACACAAAAATAATAATGAAACCCCCATCATTCACTACATAAACTCTCCCATGATCCCATTAATCTTCACTAGACTCCATGTATGATGTCCTTAATCCTCCCTCCCCAATCTAGAGTCCTTATATAGTTCACCTAATCTCTCAAGAAGCTCCTCCGAGGGATGTGGTTTCATAGATTCAAGAAAGCAATTTCCCTATTCTCATTTAAATTTTATCACCAATTTTTTATTATATCTCTCAATTTCATTTTATTATATTGGGATATGTTATTCAATACCCCCTTTATGTACATTTTTTCTATATTATGATATACACCTTTCACTCTTATCAATACCTCCCGTGAACAATTATGTATATCTGTTACAATGTCTAGATTTAGTAAGGGATTCTCACATTCTATTCATATTTTATGATTTAATAATATATCCTTCCTTATATATCTAATTTAAAATGTTGGGATATGTCTTGACAGGTCCTTATTATTTCCCATTTCATTTCTAAACTATGAGAGTCAACTTTCTCTCCCATATACCCATTTTTATAACTTTTTTATGCGACAACGCTATGATTCCAATATTTTACTCCAATTGTTCGTGGAAAAATAATTCAGTACCGAATACCATACCCATTTCAAATCATTGATATTCTCATTTATAAACATATAACTCATTTAATCAGTTCATAAATGTTGTTATTTCACACACCTTGATCATGGAATAAATTATTAAGATGATTGAATTCAATTTTCATGACCTATAAAGAACTCATAATGATGAGAATAAAATGGAAATGATGGGTTCAAGTGGGATTATATAGTATTCCAATTAATTGAGTAATAGTTTGTATCATGAGTTGTCAAATTGGAATAAGGACTGAATCTGATTATTTTATTGGATTTTTTCCACCATGATGTCTTGACAATTTATCCTAGACCTTTGTTTATGATGAAATGTTTTATGTTGTTTCCACATTTTCCATTTATGATTCTCAATATATTTTACACCATATTAATCATGTACCTTTTATGCCCCATTTTTATTCATATTTTCTGACTTTTATTAATTTATTCAAGTTTGTCCATTTCTAATCCCTTATTAGAATTTATAACTTCGGTATTTCTAATGTATGTCCCCATGTTATCCCATGAATTTTTCAGTGCGAGTATATTAAGGAATTTTTCAATAAAGATGATGTTTTTTCTATATTAAATTATCATGTAATGTACCTAATTTCAATATAAAGTAGACATATCATTCTTTTGGGAAATATAATGTGTGATATAATGTTATAATTTTTTATTTAATATATAATAAAAAATGGTTGTTATACTTGATATTAATGAAAAATATTAGTTATTTATGGTATTGAGATTAGAAAACTCTAAAAAATCCTTATGGATAATTAGAATTAAAATAAAACATCCATAGAATTATCAAACATGAGAGTATGTGGTTTATCATAAAAATACATCCATATCTGGATACTAAATGTAAATGTGGTTTTGGAAAAGATTTTCATTGGGGTAACAACATTGAAAAGGTGTTTAAGCCCTGACATATTGTAACCTAGTACAAGAAAATAAGACTGGCTATGTGTTTGGTTTAACACTCTTGGTCGATATGATTTTGTAATTTCATAAAATCATTATATACCATTATTATGGGAACACAAAATAACCATAAGAGTGTATATTAAGAAATAAATCATGGATAATATATGTTGTATAAAAGAAATTAATATATTAAGAAAATATATTTAATTTATATGTTATCCATTTAATTCCATTAGATTCTCCCGTTATGGTTTTATAGTTTTAAAAAATATTCATATCTGATTTTTAATTTTATTCTGGATACTGGCAAGAAATAGGAGGAACCTGGTAAAAAATCAATGTAAAGGGAAATGTGATGAATTCCTCATTGAGATGTAAAATCTAATTGGATCAGGAATCACAAACATCAGGATTATACTCTCCCAGCTGACTCTGGTTCTAAATAGAAACCTAGATCAGGAGGATCTTCCAAATCACCTTAAGACAAAAAATGTTGTTATTGAGTTTTTTATGAGACAAAGGACTTCCTGTTTCAATTGATGATTTGATCCCTTAATCACAGAACAATGGTTCAACTCCATTGATAATATCTTTACAATATTTCTATGCTCCAATGAAGAGAAGGATCTACTTGTTCTTTATAAAATTGAGGGAGAATCTGCTCAATTGTGGACATTGATCAAAAACAAAAAGCCTGAATATGATTTCGATGTGACCAGGTATATGAAATTATAGAAAATGATTTTATGAAAATATTTTCATTTCACTATCTGACATAAAATAGAATGGAATTTCATTGAAATCAAGGTAAATGATGAAAAATATATTAAATAATATGAGGTAATCTTCACAATACATTCTCGATATGCCTCTTTCTTTGTTATTACCTACAAATTCAAGGTTGAATTATTTTTCTGTTAGATAAAACCAAATTTACAAAAATTCCTTGAGATACATGGAATTGATAGCTATGTAAAATTTTTCTAATGATCCCTCACTGTCGAAATGGGGATTGGAGAATCTCAAGGGTATCGTGGGGATAAGAAACTATAAGTGGAGTTCAATTCTGTTGTTTTTTTGTGAAAATATAATTGTACAGTGTAATTTCAATACTCAACATGTTAAAAATTCATGATGAATAAACTGAGATATTACTTAATGAGGATATGGAAATTCATTAGGTGCAAGAAGAAGGGAAACTAACTTCTGATTATAGAAGGGATAAACCCACTAATGTGATAGTGGAAAGGATTTCTCCCCTCAACCTTCAGTGCATTGTTCATTAATTCAACTACTTGGAAACCTAGTACATTGATACCTAATTCCCTATGAAAAGGGTTTTTGGATATATTCCAAAAACTCCATGGAATAAAGGGTTATATTTTTCAACCACAATTTCCATGGAGGATCCTGAAAATGAAGTGGTGAGAGGTATGCTAGTTATTCATTCAATAATATTGAATTATATTTTTAATTATGTTTCTAAATTGTCCTTCATATCATGATTGTTTAGTAGAACTGTTCAAACACCACCACAATGAATTTATGTAAAGATATTAGTGTAAATATAAAATGTGGAAACTATTTTATCCCATGTATATAACTCCTCCCCTATAAAAATTTGTTGGGTGAACTTCATAGCAAACCAAATTGTACAATTTTTTTTGGATTTTCATAAAATTTTGGATATTTATTGGCATTACCTATATGGAGACAAAATAATTTTTACAGAGAGATAAATAAATCTATATATTTCAAATCAATATGCAATTCTATAAAATTTCACCGAGGATGAGCATGTATAATATTTATCCACAAGGAAGCGTATCAAGATCAAATGATTGAGTCTAATGAATGAACCATTGTTGAAGACATGATTATTTTAAGGTAACACATTAATGTGTTTCTTAAGGAATTGTTTGTTTTCCCTCTAAGACGAGAGGTTAATTATTTAATCGAGAATTTAAATGAAGCATTCCCATTATATAAGACTCTATATTGAATGGATATTGTGGAACATGAGGATCCAAAGAAAATATTATAGGAAAATATGTATAAAGGGTTCAAATTATATTTTTCTTCAACAATGGGTGAACCAGTATTGTTGGTTAATAACAAGGATGGTTCAATCCACCTTTTTTTCAATTACTGTGATCTCAAAAAGATCATGATATAGAGAATGTATCCTCTACTAGAGATTAATGAATTTTTAGATCAACTCTTTGGAGAATACTGATTCTCCAATGTGGGTGTTTGGATAGAATATTATCATGTATGGTTGAACATGGAATACCCAATAATACATTTCATACAATGTATAAGCACAATGAGTTCATAGTGATTTCATTCAGACTCACTAATTCCCTAGAAATATTTGTTGGATCATTGAATAGTGTCTTTAGAGAATACTATTCCATGGTTTTTTGTCAATTATATATGATATTCTAAAGTAATAAAAAAGAATGGAGGAGCATAAATATAATCTTAACTCTATGATAAAGTCCTCATAAAAGGAGGGGATTTATAAAAAGTAAATGAAATGTGATTTATAGTTAATGAAATCATAATTATTTGGTAATATCATAACAATAATTGGGAAATCCAAACAGAATTCAAACACACAAAGGATTTGAAGATGGTGGATGACAAAATACATAATAGATATACATAGTTTCCATGGGATAGCTTGGTATTTGCAATTATTTTTTAGATTTTTTTCACACAAATTTCAAACCCTCAAACCGATATAGCTTAAAATGGAGTCATGTTTTCTTAGAATGATGATTTTGAAGATATATTCCAGGAATATAAAAAAGGCATTATCACTCTCCCATTTATTTATACTAACTATAAGTGGATAAATTTTCATTGTAACAAGAAATTATTTGAAAAAGTGATTGTGATGTGTGTTAATGCAGAATGGAAAATTCATAGCCTATGCTTCAAGGTAGTTGATTGTTCATTAATGAAAATACCCATATCCAAATCCAAAGTTGGATGTAGTGATATTTTATCTAAGAATATGGATGAATTATCTTAATGGGGAGAAGTTTGAAATATATACAGATCACAAAATACTCATGTATATATTCATAGAAAAGAGGTGAATAAACATAAATGATGAAGGTTAGAACTGATCAAGGACTGTAATTTCTTAATTCACTAACAACATGGGGAAGAGAATAATGTGAGAGATGATCTATGCATAACTAAATAGAAATTCTATCATTAATGAGAATTAATAAGGATTTGATCACTATATATTTGGAAAAGGATGTACAAGGGAATTAGAATTGAAGATACATCGTCAATCCTTTCAAAGAATATTTCAAAACATGCCATATGGAGAGGATAAAGGATTATAAAAAGTTGATATATGAATTTAGATGAAAGTGGAAACTATATGGATAGGTAAATACTCAAAATTAAATATTAAGGAAGATGGAGTTGTGAGATTTGAGTCAATACTATTTGTACCATAAAATCCTGAGTTAAAGAAGGGACTATTAGATATTGCACATATTTCATCATTATCCATTATACCATGAAGCATAAATATGTATCATGATATCCAAAAGAATTATTTGTTCAAAAATATAAATAAGGGGATCCTTGAATATACATCAATCTTAATTGTATGTCAGAAATTGAAGGCTAAAAGCTAGAAGTATATGGGGATGATTAACCATTACCCATACCAACATGAAAATGGGGAAACATCACTAGGGATATTGCCACCAGAATTCCAAAGACATCCATATGAAACAATTGTATTTGGGTTTCTGTGTATGGTCTTATAAAGACTGCACACATTTTATAAATAGATAGGATTTCATACTTGATTATCTTGTACAGATATAAATCTAAGAATTGATGGGGATTTATGGAGTACCTCTACCAACTGTATATAATCTACATCTGAGATTCACCTCTACATTTTGGAAAAGCATCCAAAATTCTCAAAACTCGATAAATAAATTAGGTTTAGCATACCATTCTCAAAATTATCCCTAGTCTTAGTGGACCATTAAAAAACTAGAATACTTGTTTTCAGCATGTTCTATGGACATCAACAATGGATTGGACTAACATCTACTTCAGGTCGGGTTTTCTAACAACACCAATTTCTATTAAATAATCCAAATAGATCCATATGATTCCTTTCATGGGATGAGGTACAAAACACCTGCATTTAGGGATAATGATGGGGAATAAATACTCCAAAGTTTTGAAATGGTCAAGGAATCTTTGGAAAAGACTAATAACATTCACCTTCATATCATGTTTTCTCTGAGTTGACAGAAGATCAATGATTAAAATCATCAATGAGACATAGAATTTGATTTTGGAGATATGGTATATCTTATTATATCTACATAGAATAAGCTGATGATATTTTTTAATTAGGGAAAGAATAATCCAAGATACATCCACCCATTTGAGATCTCTCTCCACATCGTAGTGGCGGCCTACCAACTTTCTCTCCCACCTAAACTATCTCAAAGACATGGTTTATTAAATCTATCCCTCTTGAAAAAATCAGACTCCTAACAAGAAATCAATCCACCGGTGGTACCATTGGATAGTGATCTTTTCTATAAATAGAAGTTGGTGATGATATTAGATTATAGAGATAATTTTTTAACAAAATAATTAAATAAACCATGTCAATGTGTTGTGGAGAAAAAAGGCTTGAGGAAATGATTTCAAAATCGGAGGATTTGAGAAAATTGAGTTACCATCACCTATTTTAATGCGGGAAATGAAAATTCTGAGGACAAAATTTCATAAGGGGGGAATATTGTAATGTCTTGATCTATTATAAAAACATTTTCCCTTATGATTTTAATTAAATGAATTATTATGTAATATGGTTATAGAAAACACATTAACTTATATGTGATTATTATAATACCATCAATGAATCATTCCCATTGATAATATAGAAATTGAACAGTGATTGTATGCTTAGTATAAATATATGTGTTCGAGAAATCATATCATAAATGTGAAATGAATTTATGGACTAGACTAGTATTATCACACACAACGAAGCCAACTTAACAAATCTTACAGGGGAGATATAACCACAAGGATATACCCTTGACAAATACCATGCCTATATAGAACAATTTAAGCATGAGGGATACTATTTATGGGTGAAGATCAAGCTCAACAAGATCAGGACCCCAACCATGCATGCCAAACCACCACATGAAAGTATGATCATCAAACACATTACTGTTAGGTCATTTGCATTGTATTCATGCGATATGTATCAGGATCCTATAGAAATGTGAATATGAATTATCTTTTATTAAAAATGGATATATTTACATCATATTTTTATTACTTTAGAAATGATTTTTATTTTGATACAATATTACAAGAATAGTATTTTTGGGTAACATAAAAAATCAATAGGAAAATTTATTTTCATAAAATAACGGATTTTTAAAATAAATGATATTTTAATGAGAAATTAATATTAATTTATTTATTAAATATAAAATATCATATAATTTTTACGTAGGCATTTTTAACTTTTATAAGGGTTCAAAAACATTTTTTGTCAAAAAAACTCATCATTCCTCAATAAATGTCGATTAATATCTAAATAGTGATAATGAATTTTTTTAAAAAAATTCTATTATTTGAATAAAAACAAAAATATTAACCAAATTGTATTTTTTTATAATTTTTTGATGTAGTATAATTTTTGGGTGAAATTAAATATCGTATAAATATACATTTGGTATTATGACATTGTAATGGCTTAAAAGTGATTAAAAATGAAAAAGATACGAATAAAAAAAATTATGTTTTATATTTGAAATAAATATATTTTTTTTATGTGTTTAATATAATAAATCCATTATTAATCCTAAAAACCATTAATATATTTTATTGTTTTAAAACCATTTCTTTAATAGTGTGACTCGCCTCCATATAACAAATGTTAATTATTTTAATAATTTAGTTCATTAAAAATATAAAATAATTAATCCACTCTCAGTTTGGTGTATCAATTTTCCAAAACAATGGAATTTTTTTGGGTTTGATTATTTTAATATGTCCAGTACAAATCTTAAATAATAATAAATCCCCCTCATTTCCTATATAAACACACCCAATCTCTTATTATTCGCATCTAAATGTAGTTGGATAATGTATGTACTCATCCCTATCCCCAATATACTCCTCTCATGAGTCCCAATTTTCACAAAAATATTATCCTAATCATTATGAGTGATACACTCTGTTAAGGGATTTTTCTATTCCCATTTCAATTGAAGAACCTCTTTTATTTTTGGTCTCTTAATTTCAATTTTTTCATGATAGGATATGTTCTTCCATATACCCCGTAATAAAATAATTATTTATATATTATGATTTAAACATTTTAGTCTCATTATTTCCTCCCTTGAACCCTTATATACACCCTTTACTATGCCTAAATTTAGTAACGAATTCTCACATTAACTTCATTCCTCAAGTTTTTTTATTATTTTGTAACATATTTTTTAGAATAATAATGTTTGTATATATTTTCCATGTCCCTATTATTGAAAATTTAATTTATAAATTAGTATAGACCCATTCATTTCAAATCAACCATTTTTTATAAAATATTATGAGAAGTCATTATGCAGGAAAATTTTCATGCGATTCTCTATGCCAAATCAATTGTGTAGAGAATAGCATACCCATTTCCTATCTTGGGTATTCAACTTTATACACTTATACCTATTTTATTTGGCACTGAAATGTATTTATTCTATACTCCTTTATCATGGAATAAATTATGATGATGAATGAATTTATTTAGTACGAATAATGTTTAACACTTGAGAATGAGATTGAAATGAATGTGAAAAGTGATCCCAACATTATATAGCGCTTCAATGCATTAGGTAATTTTAATTGTCATGATATGTCATATTGGGACAGTAAGTGATGTTTATTTTTTATGGTAAATTTTCCACCAGGATTATTTGGTGGTTTATCCTTTACCTATGTATATGATGCAATGTTTTAAATTGTTTCCATATTTCCAATGTTTTGATTATAATTATATATCATGCCTTATTTTTAATGCTTTTATTCCCATTTGATATACCAATTTTATATCATATATTAAATTCTTCATGTAATTCCATTTTTATTTTCTCACATGGATTTATAGCTCACCCCCTTTCTTATTAATGTCCACCGATTCTCCCATTATGTTTTATGTGTGAGAATGTTATAGTTGTTTTCAATAAAGATGATTTTTTACTATTTTAAATTGATATGTAATGTAACAAATTAATAATGTAATTATACATCTAGATCATCTATGATATATAATTTTTAATTTTCTATAATAAATCATGATATAATGTGTAATATAGAACCAGGTATTCATATTCTAGATCATAATAAAAAATAAAAATAGTAAAAAAAATAGAGTTAAAAAAAGTTTATCAGTTGTCAAACTAAGATATTAGTGTAAAAACACAACCTAAACTGTTCATAATATTTATATATAAAAATATTTATACCTTGTTGTGTCTTAAAATTTAATAATTTTTTATATTTTTTCATGTTTAAGGGAAAGTATCTTACAATATTTAAATTGTTTTTGAAATTTAATGTGTGTAGTATCATTACATATAAAATCCCACCTCCTATCCTCAATTAATTATTATTTATGAACCTTAAATATCAGAAGGTACCAACCCAAAAAGAATTCATGATTATTTTATGTTGTTTAGTATCCCTTGATATGATCACAAGAAAACCTTATATTGGATGAGGTATGAAACCATTGTTGATCTCACAAATTAGAGGTAATTGACTTCTAAAACTACATTAAATTTATGTCTACTTATTATAAATTTAAATATATTGTATCAATTCTAAATTATTTAAACTAGTATCATAAATACAGTATGTTTTATTATTAATATGGTATAAGTCATTTCCAACTCACTTTCAACAAAAGGTAAATGAATATATTGCTCATGTGTGTGGACTATTGCCTCCATATAGATACATGATTCATTTTCCATCACCAAAATACAATGATAGTTATAATATTGAATTTATTATATATATATATATGATATTTATTATTTAATTATGACCCTTTAATGATAATTTAGTATTTATCATTTATTCTGCCCGTTCATTAGAAAATAAAAATAGTGTTCAGGAATATGTACTATCTACAATTTACCTGAATGTTGTAATTAATTTATCAACCATTGACAATATTAAATTGTTAAAAATATATAAATATATATTATTAAAAAATATGATATATTTATTATTAACAAGAAATTGTAAATGACTGATCCATGATCAAGATGAACGTACCATAACAGCTAAATTAAAACATATTTGATACACGAAATGGTTTTCACCCAAGAGTGTGATTTAAAAAATAAATTCCAAATAAATGGGTCTTAAGATGATATAATAAAACAATATATTTAATTTTATAAACAAATATGGTTATATTTTATATTAATAATAATTTTACATTTATTATAAATGATGCTTGAGATATTACAAAGAAAGGTAGATTGGTTGTATTCGTTTCTCATGTAACTTTTGTTTCTATGAGATTCATGGAATATTCATCCATTATTTCAATAATTTGGTGTATATAATTTAAGTTTATAAATTATAAAATAAAAAACTTTGTATTTTGGTTTTCTAAGGATTCAAATAAAAATATTTGTTTCAAGGGTGTATGATTCAAATGTTTCAAAAGTGCTATATGTTTTTTTGCTACATCTCAATTTTTTTTGAGATTCATTTTACATAGATTCAAAATGATGAAATTATGGTATACAACTCTTATAATATTACTTTTTAACTCATAATTTTGTTATTTTATATGTAAAAGTATTTCTATTAATTTTTCCTTATCTATGTAGAAAATATTCATAAATAATATATATAAGGAAATATAGATTTGTTTTTCTATTCTACCAGGATTCCTTTTCATCCATGTCTATATGTTTAATAAAACATTTTCAAGAATATTAATAATATGAACCAAATATTCATTATTTTTTAAGTAATGCATAAATTCAAATAATTCCTCTTAAAAGGAATAATATTTTCATTTTTGAAATGAGGTAGTTTTTAAAAAAGTTAAAATGTAAACTTTATTTTGACATCATCCTCATAGAAATTTTCACACGCCATCATTAATAATGTATACATAAAACATTCATCTATACATTTCCATTTTCAGTTAAGAAAATAAATTTATATTTATTTTAGAAGAATTACTGTTAAATATGTTATTTCATAAAAACATAGTATTTTTAGTATGAAAATTCCCAATGAAAATTAAAAAAAAATCATTTAAGATATTAGAATTGATATCACTTATGATTCCCTCGGGATATGTTCCAGTAATAACATATTTTATATTTTCAATTTTTTTTCATTATAATAATGACATATTGATGAAAAAAAATTTCATTACCATGGGTTATGTTTTGGTTAAATGTTATTAAATTTATTCATCTTAGGGAATGCATATAAATATATTATGATTGTGTGGCATGTGGGTCTAGAATATCACAATAACATATGGAGTAATTATTAATTTTTATGATCTCATAGTGTACATGTAAGTTTATCTCATACCCAAAATAGTGAACATGGGAGGTTATCCCATTATTAAAGTAGCTACAGTGGTATTTATCATAACCTATCGTGTGTTAAATATATTATAATATATCCTTAACATAGTATTTATATGGTTATGAATATAAAATTTTTTATTCTACTATCATATTATAAATTTTTATTCTCATGATATGATATCATGTATGATGATATCAAATTTTTCTATGATTCATGTCTTATGAACCACCAAATCCATTTTTCAGAATTATTACAAATAAATTATTGTTATGAAATTAAAATATTATGTTCAGATTATTGTTTCATTATGGTTTTATTATTATTAAACATTATCATAAAAAAATATCTCCCATTTCTATCCTTTTTGAGTATCTAAGCTCACCCTTTATTATGTTTCCTCTGCACATGATATAAATTTTTTTTATAGGGTATGCATGTGAAGTGTATATAGTAAAAAAGTTCATTCTCACAGATAGTATATATCATTCACAAAATATGATTAATATGTATCTAGTCTTAAAATATAGTAAAATTATACATTTTTAGTGGGTTCATTTTTTTATATACATTGAATATTCATATAATATAATATATTATATATATACGTAATGATTGGTTCTCCTCAGTTGTTATCAGAAATGGTTTATTTTTATTTTAGATTTATATAATATAAATTTTTTGAAATATACGGGGATGAATATAAGTAAAGGATAAAGAATTAAATCATTAGTAAAGTTGAGTTTTTTATTTTTTCCTGAATATACATCCAAGACTTGATAATTGAATGTGGATGTTATTGTGACATATATGCACCTAGGGATAAATACTCTGAATAATAAGGATTTGATATTAAATCTATCAACACTTATCAATGATCAGTTGGCCTATGGCCATACACTCTTCTAGACACTCTTAAGGGATATTAATGGGTTATTGTTTATTTTATTTATGAACCATTTTATATTATATAAATATATAATGACAAGGGTTGATCTTGGTTAAACAAAAATTGTAATAGATTAAACATAATGGGTCATGATTTAGTTATCCTATAAATAATTTTTCATTATTTTATTTCCCCACTTTGTGCTTTTTTATTTTAGATAAATAATATAATCTGGAAGAATCATGATAATAGTGGATGGATAGATAGTGAAATTAGTTTATTCACATGTTTCTAAATGAAGTATAAAATGTAATATCAAATCCCGTGATTATGAAATACTAGTTATCCCATTAAATAATTAACAACCACGAGTTTAAGAAGTTTCATAACACATATAATATGATAAAAATGGTGTTCCAGGTAATTTTTTTTAAATATACCATTGAGAAATGAATATTAAACATTATTCTTGTTTAGAATAGGGGAAGAATAACCCATAAAAAACAACTCAAAGTAACAAGATAATGTTTTATGTGATCAAATTTAGTTCATAAAGAACCTTCTTATTGTGGTAAATTTATTTGTGTAGTATAGGTAAATGTTAATCATAATAATGGAATTTTTATATATAATTTTACTATATACGGATATCCTAGGTATTGACCAAGTCAACACCTTAATTCATAGGCAATATCATCGGACAAGGAAGGTAATAATGTATGTTATTAGACGAAGTGGACAATGATTGTTAGGACAGTCATACACTATATTGTATAGTAAGTGAATTCATGATACCATATATAAAAATATACCCTCTGGAAATATTATTGTTCATCTATTAGTGTAATTCTAAAATATTTTTAGCAATAACTAACTATATCTTCGTTGAATCCAAATTAATTTCTAGAATAGTGAAGTGACATTTTTTAATAAACCTGTGATCTATTTTAATATGGGGATAAATATAATCATCAAATTGAAGTTGTTTCAATTTTTATGCCTTTATTTCTATTAATAAAGCTAAATAATCCTTGATGGTTTGTTATAAAACCAAATTTAATGACAAAGATATGTATTGTAGCTTATTGATTAATTCTCTATATACTGGTATAATACTCATAATAATCATGAACTAATATATTTAATATATTCACACGTTTTTTATAACTATTTTATAAACTACATATTTAATTTCACCAATATATTTGTTGGAATTAAATAAATTGCTCTTGGTAAGTCATGAGAAGTTATTCATCATTCCATGATTTTAACCATGGGGTTCACTAGTTCTGTTTGTTTTGAAGAGTGAAAAATTAGTGTGACTCTCAATTGATTATAGAGAACATAGACATATCAATGTCAACAATATGCTTTTTCTTTTCTATAATAATGATTTCTTTTATCAACTGTGAGTACCTCATTACTTGTAAATGATCAAAATTTGTTTGGGACAAAATCAATTGAGTATAAAAGTCAAGAAATGACAATTAAAACAATCCATATGTGCTATGAATATTTAGAATTTTTTTATTCTATTTAGACTGACTTATTCCAGCATTTTTATATAGATATATTGACTAGATTATTTTGAGGTAATGTCAAGAAATATGTGGTAACCATTATAGATGATATTATTATGTTCTCCAAAATAATGTACGAGCATGAAGATCACTATATAATTATCTTAATGACTATGAGTACTGAGAAACTGAATTCAAAATTAATAAAATTTGAATTATTATTATTAAAATTATGAATATTGGGAAATTTTATGACTTGTGAGAGAAAATTTATAAATCATTATTTGATGGAATTTACATAACATTATACCCATGAAACATTTATGACTAGTATCTATAGATTTCATGGATTTGGTTGATATTATAAATTATTTAAGATTAATTTATCATGTATTTATAATAAAATCACAATGTTATAATTGAATGGATTCATAAAATTTATGGTAAAAAAATATTGAAAATTTACAATATCTAATGTGAAGGTTGGTCAGAGAAATTTTAATCACATTACCCTACTGTGGAGAAGTGTTTTCCAATTTAAAAGATACATCGATGAAAAAATTGCGGCATGTTATTTTGTTTAATCACATGGTGATATCTTATGACTATCATCAAATAATGTTTTAGGAACATAAATAATTGACCCAATATTTCGAGTTAGGGGTGGTAATCAATACATTAAAGATATATGGACATTAACATTATGAAGAAATGTGTGTAATATATATTGATTAGAAAATATTAATGTATATCATCACATATAAAGTGTAGAATATGTGAAAATGGCTCTTGTTATATTCGGTCAAAAATTCTAAAATTATTACCACTCTATGAAAGTGATCAGAACTACTAATTCTCCCCGTCAAATTTAACCTTATATATAATCATTTATGGTGATAAAAAAATTTCAAATATTTATGGATTTTCAAATTATGGACCGTTAATTCATGATGTAAATGGAGGAATATTATCTTTTATCACATCATGTTCAACCTTGTATCCTTTAAAGTTTTAAGAGGTGTATAAGGCGGAACTAAGGCTAAAAAACATTGAGATATAGTATTGGGTTCATCCATGGTTGTAGAAACATGAGTTCTTCTCCACCATAAATAAATAATCTATTTAGAAACATGCATTACATACTACAAAAAATATAAATAAATTATTTATAGAAAATTATTTTTAGGGAAACAATAAACACTATGTTGGTAAACAATTAAGTTCATGTTCTATAAGAAATAAATAATTATTATTAGTTAATATTGAAAATTTTTATTTTCAATAAAATATATTTTTTCTCTATTATATTTTCATCAAAAAAATATTTTTCAATTTTATAATATAATTTTAATAAAGTAATTTTTTATTTTTAATTCCACTGACCCTAATATACATATTAGTAATTTTTACTTTTTTACTAAATTAATGATTTTAAATGATAAATAATTTCTTTTTCTGAAAATTATAAATTTTATTATTGTGTAATTATAAAATAATATCTTATATGTTTAAAAACCAATTTATAAATAAAATATGTTTTTATGGAATAATATAATTAATATTTAGAAATTATTCTTCCTTTAAATTCTATGTCCAATATTTTTAGAAATAAGTTAAAATATTATAATAATAAAAAATAGATGTTTTCTTTGAAATATTTATTTTAAAACATATATATATTTAGTTTTTCATGTCAATTAAAGACTCATAAAAATCAATTGAACTATAATAATGAAAATATTGTCAATAAAACTATTAAGAAAGTTGAATTTATCTTGTAAAAAAATTTAAATAAAAATCATTGTTTTCTAGAAAACTATTATTATGAGACTAAGTGTATATATTTTAAAATAAACATTTCACATAATAAAAAATTAAATATGATAAAATAATTTTTACATTTTAAATAATAAGGTTTATATTTGGTAGTAAGGTAAATTTTAATTTTAGTCATCATAAATCATTAAAATGTTTAAAAATAGTTACAATTGGAAAATGAAAAAATGGAAGAAAAAGATGGTTTAATATGGGTAGGGGAAAACATGTTAAAAAAAGTTTTAAAATCGGCAGTTTATATGTATTTTTACCCACACCCATATTCCCCTCAGCATTTTTCAACTTTGGTGAAATTTTATGTTAAATAATTTCATTTAATTATTGAAAAATGATGACTGTTTAAAAAAGTTCAATTTTTGTCTCTTAAAATAGGATAAAGCTTCCACCCCTAAAAGGTAAACTACACTATTAAATTCTTGCTCGAAATTATTCCATTTTTTATCCCGACAAATTCAACTCAATCATATTTTATCCCCTACTCATAATAAATAAGCATAGGCCCACAATTAAAATGCTTATTACAAGGTATGATTAAGTATCATATGAGTTTAATAATCTACCAAGGAAATGAATGGTAAATGTAAGTGTTTTAATCTAAATTTTATTCCTTGAGACGTGTTTAATTTTCATCAAAAAAATTCTAATTTCTATCAGTTATATACTGTATTTGAATCATTTTTTGATTACATATGGCTTAATTAATTGAATTTACATAACCATATGATTTTCAAGATTCTAATAACATTTGAATCGAATGTTATAAAATCAATAATGTAATTGGTTAATAAAAATACTATCCTTTAGTTAATTAATTTCTTATTCAAAATCATTTTTCAAAAAACATACAATTTAAACGACATAAATTTTGTTTGGAAATTTTTTTTATCCAATTAAATTTTTATGAATGGATTTCATTTAATATTTCACAACAGAATAAAGTATTTTTAAAAATGAATCATAAATATATCTTTCACAATGATTAATATTTTTTTAACATAAATTCTTTATATGATTTTTTATTCATTATCTTAATATTGAAATACTAAAAATGATTAATTTATATTACATAAACCAAAATGTTTCTTTTATTGTATTATTATTGTTGGTAGTCATGTTTTTTCTGTCAAATGATTTATTTCATGATTTTATTATATTATGTTTTGGTGTATTATAAATATCATTTTCCTTTAATGGGTTCAAAATAAATATTAAAGGATTCTCATTTACTTTTTTATGAACCTAATTTCATTCCTATGTGATATTTTTAAAGTGAATAGTGTATAATTATTTTGTACCACACATATTTATGGATCAATGATGGGAGGATCTATTATCAATTAATGATGGGTGGTTTCATTATTGAATAAGGATCAGCTGTTTGATTATAAACTCGAGATGGGTGGTTATGTCCTAATCATGATATGGGTGGGTCTATTATAAGCATAAATCAACCAGTTAACATTTTATACTTCATGAGAATGAAATTTTGAGTGCATTTTAGTTACTTGAAAGCATGATAACAGATAGAGAAACTCATGAATGTAATGTTACCAATCCAAATTCATGGTCTATATTTTAAAATTGTTGTTCATTATTATATTATTTAATAATTATAACTCTTCAGAGAGTAAATATTCAATTGGAAAATGTTTTTTACACAAAACATGGATGTTATTCATTATTATCAAATTATTTCTTGATTAATGTTTTATCATAAATTCTACTAAGTCGGGTTGTTGTTATTATGTTTATAGGAAGTTAATTTGGGGATCTTTGTTATTATTCCATGTAGATTTAATCTCTCTTATGGAATATAATTTTTAGTCATTATGTAATGATATTTATAGATTATGGGTTTTAGAGAATTTATAGATAAATTAACATCAGTAATTTAAAATAAATATATAATTATATGGGCCTATGAATTCCCATACATTATTAGTAATTTTTGTTTTAAAATTTATTGTGTGTCATGCTATATTATATAGTATTATACGCATAGAGATTATATTGAAATCAAAACCACTTTATTTAATTAATTCAAATAATTAATTTAAACTAGTACTAAATTATTGAAAATGAAAAACAATATAATGGGATTGGAAATTGATAATAGAAAACTATAATGGAAAAATAGGAATCATCGTAATATTCTTGAATCACCCCCCCCCCACAAACAACAACATATAAAAGAAATTATATATTTTTAAACCAATCTCTATCATATAATATGAAAATAAATAAAAATGGGAGGAATTGTAGTTAATGATTAAAAAAATTAATGATGAATTATTAATAAGAGGTGATATAATGATAAAAAATAGAAACATGTCAATTGGAAAAGTGATATGATTTTTCAAATATTAACCAGGATGATAGAATAATAATTTTACATTAAAATAAAGTAATTTTATTTGAATAATATTTATTAAAATTAATTTTAAAAAATAGAGGTATTATAGTCCAATAAAATAAATTAAAAGGTTAAAAACACAAACAAAATAAAATATGTTTTTTAATTAATGGTCTTTATTTAATTTATAAAAAAATTAGCATTCTAAAAAAATAAAAATAAACTTAAAATAATTTTTTTTATCATATTAATTTTATTTTAGTAATTATTATATCTAATTTTATATGGGTTTTTTTTAATTTTATGATTTTTTATTACGGTTAATAGTAAGTATGCTATTTTTTATAACCAGTGTTTTTGAAATTACATTACTCATGTTATTCTAATGATCCAATAAATTATATAACGGTTGATTAGTCTGAAAACACATTTGATTTGACAAATTAATTAATAAAATAAAATAATTAGGTTTTCCAAACCTAAGAAATATTTTCCAAAACCAAATTCTTGAAGAATTGAATTAATAAATTAGATTTCTATTTTTTACAATTCTTTTTTTATTAAATTATCAAATTTTGTTTATAATTTATTTTAATGTCCTAAAATCATATAATTTTATTCAAATATGTTTCACTATTTCAACAAAAAATTATATTAAATGGTTTATGTGGGTTTTTATATTTTATTCAATTTTTATCCTAAAAATACCCCTCCCCTCAAATAAAAATATCCCATATCATTGCCTTTGAAATAAACTTATCCACCACATAAAAAATCCAATAATCGTTCAATCAGCCATATCTCAAACCCCATATTATTATTAGGGGTTTTTTTAGAGAAAACGAATTCCAATCATCATGTGCTTGTATCTTCATACATGATATGTAACACAAAGAAAATGTTTAGTTTTTATCGACTCTTCTATCATTTTTTGCTTCTCCTCCTCGATTTATATATCAAATTTTATCTCAAATAATCTATGTATAATTAAGTAGTATGATAAAATTACAATAAATATTTTGATTTAATATAATAATTTTATTTATGATATATTTAAATTTCTTACTTCTCTCTTCTACTTTCATGATAATATCCTGTTAATGGTCAGTTACACTCCCCTGAGGAAACTGAAAACTCTCTATGTATAAAAAATATTACGGATGATTATTGTAATTTATATATAAAATAAAAATGATATCTAAAAATAAATTTTATATTTATAAGCATTCATATTAAGCCTTAATTATTTATATTTGAAAAATTATGCAAGGTCATTAAATTGAATAGATATAGGAAATTATATAGAACATATCATATCAAAACACATCACCTTCAATGATAGAAATCATGGAATATAATACATTTAATATAATTGATAAAATATATCCAAAAACACACAATTCACCAATAGTTTTCTATTTTAAAAGAAATATTCTATTTTTTAGATTGTGAAAAGTGACTATGAAATTCGGATTTAAGGTAACAATATTTTCAACCATAGCTTTTCTATTCAAGTACCTCATTTGTGGGTTAATTTTAAAATGGTTGATGAAAATACTTTCATTACTTTTTTATTATCCAAAAATAATAATATAGTTTTTAAATGGAGTTCCATTTTCCCCCGCATTATTCCATTTCATAAATCAAAATTTTATAACTTCATTTAAAAAATTAATTTATTAAATTTATCTCCATCACATGATTTATGATATTGTGAATACCCAAACAATTTCATTATCCAAGGATATTGAAATAGTTTTATATATAATTTATATATTCAAATATTAACATATATTAAACCCATATACCCTTTACATGGATTAAAAATGAAATAATGTTCATGTATTTATGAAGTTATATTATCAATGATTTCATATGAATATTTATCATTAATATGAATGGGTTATTTATGAAATGTTTTATAGTGATATATTTAGCTCACTTTAATTGTGACATATGAAGGGAGATCAAAAATATTTTTCTAATGTGTTGGGTAAATATTTAATCTCTAAAGTTTACATGTTTTACTATAAATGGGAATCACCTTTGTAATTATGATTTATTGCACCTTCATTATAATCCTCGGGGATATGTTTAAGAATGTATCCATTGAATGTTGTAGCCCCATTTGCATGATATTTTACAAGTATGTAAGATTATTTTCTCATATAGTGCCTAATTTATTATTCATGATTATAGTATTTGATCCTTTTCCTTTCTTTATACCTTAGTTGGATTTATTCTCACCCACTTATATTGATCTACCTCCTAAGGATATGAGATGTACTAAAAGTAAATTGTAAATAACCTATGAACAAACCATTAAGGTCTATTAGAATATTGTTTTCATGTATAATTTCTCTAATTTTCAAAAACGAAAACAATAAATCATATAGTATTTCATTAAGGGTTTTACCATGTAATGAATTTTTCTACACTAAAGAGAGAAGACTACAAAGTTGCTATTAGATAAAAGTTTAGTTATTTTTGGAAATTAAGAATATAAAACACTAATAAAGATAGTAAAGATAATTACTTAAAATAGAATGAATTCATAGAAATTTTTTTAAGTAATATGAGAGTTCTATCCATGAAATTAAATCCATATCTCTATTCTATAATTGGTTTTGGCTAAGGAATAGTTGTTCTAATGCGTAACAACCCGAAAAAAGGTTTATTGGGAAATAACTCAATCACAAAAATTTTCATGAAAAAGGTCATTTCTCACACCTTTTTCGATACCCAGATAGGATATTATTGGTTAAAAATCTAATTATTATGAACCGTTATTTTTGATATAAATAAAATGAAACTTTTATTAGCAGATATTATTTAAAAACATCTTATGAATGTTTTTTAATAATTAAAATTATGTTAGAATTGAAAAATTCCCTATAAGAAAAATATTTCACACTAAGGATTTCTACTTTTATAGAAATTTATAGTAATAAGTAGAACATTGAAAATGATGAGTTCATTGGTTATTGCAGTGATATCCTTCATAACATGAATGAGTCATGAATGGAAAACTTCATGAGGATGGTTAATCAACTATCTCATGTTGGGAATAATAAAATGTATCACGCTGAGTATCCATATTCACAATGATTAAATACTCTTAATTTTTCCCATCACATATCATTGAATACCTTCCTTTACTGTATTTTTTGATGAATTTATTTCCAAAAATTGATTACCAGTATAGACAAAATATTTACTATATTCCATGGGGTCGCAAGCAGGCGGCCGGGCACCGGGCATCACGCCGGGGTGCTGTAGGTAGGCGGCCTGGGTGTAGCGCGGGCCAGCAAGGGCTAGTATCGCGATTCGTGGAGGCCACGGGTAGCGTGGCCTTTGTCGTTTCCGCCTCCGTTTCCTTATCATTGATATGTCATCATTCCATAGAACGTCACAAGAAGAGAGATGTCGACAGAGGATTTTAGTCCATGTTAGGTTGTCCCACACCCTCTTCATTTAGGGATGTATTATTTGGCTCATCATGAGAAGAAGATGATCAATTATACATCAACAAGAATCCATTATTTTCCTTGAAAGAACGTAAGAAAAAAGTTATAACTTCAAAAAGTATTAAACCACATAACTTTTATTCATCATTCCTCATTCGTTGACAGTGTCATATGAGGTAGACTAATGAGCTCATCATTCATCATGTCTACCATGTACTCCCAATCCCGAGCTACGTCGGCTAACGAAAGATACTCTACGTCAGATAGTGCTTCGAGGAAGAGGTTGATGAAAAATCATTGTCGGTATTCTTTATTGGAAGTACACGTTTTTCGTTCTTCTACGGAATAATGGTTCTTCATTGGGATATTTCTCCAATAACCTTTTAATCCTCCTCTTCCAACAAAATGAAATATTCCCACGAAATAATAGATTTTCTATTATTTTAGTGTTCATACGTAATTCCAAAATAGAGAATTAAATTAAAAAGGCACCTCTAATTTAATTCTAGAGGATTGTATATTAATTAAAGTGGGTTGGATCCATTTAATTAAATGGGATGGTGGTGAGGCTCTCCCTCATTATTGAGGGATATTTGAGAGGTTTAGCTCTCCTCCCATTAATAGGGGTTGGGTGGTCCCCACATCGTAACCTCTTTCGGGATGTTATGTTCAGGTGGGCTCTACCACCATAACCTTTAATGGGAGGTTAGAGTGTGGCCATCCCACCTCCAACTCCGAAGTAAAGGTTTTAACCAACAATCACCGACATGACAGCTTAAAATTAAATAAAGTTTTTCACAAATTATTTAATTATATCTCCATGAAACCCAAAAACTAACTCTCTATCTCGATCATATTCCATCGAGGTGAAGGTCTCCATAATAAAATACAGCGCTGTGAGTTCAACGATGCCCTCAGATTTCAATTCCGAGCACCGGTTCGAAAGTTATAAAATCTTCATCTCACATTTAATGAACATACATGAACAGAACTTTAGAAAATGATTCCTGGCACACCGGGCCTCAAAATCATCCATCATAAATTTTCACAATCTTGAAAAATTCCCATGTATTTTAGAAAAAAAATTCCATGGAAATTCCCGGTCTTTACATTCTACCCACCATAGGGATTTACATCCTCATATGCTATAACTAAAACTATGGCATAAAATGTGGGTACTGAGGGTGCATCTAAGCCACTCGCTCAATGTTCTCTTCTAGAGGTTCCCATGCTGCTGGCGAACACACACCAGAGGTATTGACCATCCACATAGGACCTGCTCATGTCGATCCCCAATCTCCAATGGAACCTCTGTAAAAGTCACCCCATCGTCGACGTCCAACTCTATCTGGTTGATGATGTGAGAAGGGTCATGCACATATCTCCTCAACTGAGATACGTGGAAGAAGTCATGCATCCAGTGCAACTTAGGTGGAAGATCCATGCAGTAAGCCTCCTCGCCTACTTTGCTGAGGACCTGAAATGGTCCGATGAATCTCAGAGATAAATTTTCTCCTCGGGAAAATCTCTATAGACCTCATCGAGTTGAGACCAGCAGAAATACGTGGTCTCCATACTTGAACACTAGATGCCTCCATCTCCTATCATCATACGGCTTATACCTGCTCTGTGCAATCTTCATCCACTCCTGGATGATCTGCAACTTCTCTGTGGTAGCTCGTACCATCTCTGGTCCCACCAGTGCTAACTCCCCAGGGTCTGTCTAGCAAAAGGGTGATCTGAAAGGTCGCCCATATAACATGTCAAAGGGTTACATCCCTATGGTGGAGTGATAGCTGTTGTTGTAGGAATACTACACCAAAGGTATGTGACCCTCCAATCTACGACCGAAGTCGAGGACACAAGGACGTAGCATGTACTCTAAGGTATGAATGGTCCTCGTAGTCTGGACATCTATATGAGGATAGAAGGCAGTTCTCAGACATAGCGTCATCCCAAAATCCTTATACCAACCCTTCCATAACATGGAATTAATGAGTGTGTGACGATCAAAGTCAATAGAAGAAGGTACTCCACGTAGTCACACAATCTCCAGCACATAGAGGATTCTAAAGATCTATAATGAACCCTACACTATGATCTAAAGGAAGTGGTCCGACTTGGTGAGTCGGTCGACGATCACCCAAATTGAGTCATGACACCTAGATGTATGTGGATGAACCGTCACGATGTCCATGGATATCTCATCCCACATCCACTTTGGGACCTCTAAAGGATGAACCTGTAAGAACTCGGATCTTCGTTCAGGTATGTTTTTCCTTTTTCTGGAGTTTTTAAGGAAAATAAATTTTTCTGGAAATTTCAGAAGTACACGCCATGTACTTTTTGAGTAAACGCCGTGTACTCTGTTTCGGATCGAAGCCGTGTTCTAGCCGTGTCCAGGACACACACACGGTGTGTAAGGCTGAGGTGGAGGCCGGTTATTTCAAAGTACATAAAAATTGAAGTACACGCTGTGTACTCTAAAATTACACGCTGTGTACTTTCTTTTTTTCATTAAACGGACCGGGGTCACGTCAAACCCCCTTATTCTTCTTCTTCTTCAGTTTTCGACTATCTGAGAGCGACCATACGACCGGATCATCGACAGATTCCTACCTCACCGTCCGTTCTCCGATTCGAGCACGGTTAGTTGCATTGGAATCGCAGCGGGGAGTTCTTCCTTCTACTCTAGCTTCGTTTCTTGATTCCTCTTTGTTTCCAAATTATCATGGGATGAACGTTTTTTGTGTTTTATCAGATCTACGTCATTCTATGGGTATTCTGTCTTCGAGGTTCATGTATATCGATCTCCTAGGATCGAGGTAGGTGATTTGTGCCTTCCGTAGAATGTTGATGAATATTTTGTGCAATTTCCCCCAATGCCCTTGAATGGGGTATTGCGTGTTTCTTGTTTTTCCTTTTTACTTGCTTGATTTTTTTTATTACTTTAGTAGAGGTTATTTCTTGTGATTATGGTATTTTTCTATGCTCAGATTGCTTTTCCATGCTTGTTTTGCTTGTTGGGAGTTTTTCCAGTTGCCATACCTTGTTGTAGGATAGTGGAACTGTCTCTTTTGATATGCTGTTGAACCTTAGTTGTTAGCCAAGTAGTTCCTGAGGTTTACTTGGACGATGCACGTGCACTGAGCATGTTTAGTTACTCAGGACTGTGAGAACCTAGATTAATAGACCAAAGGGAGAATTGACAGAAGGGCTTCTCCAGAGTGTCTTTTAATTATGATGCGAGACCAAGGCGAAAATTGACGGAAGGGCTTCTCCAGAGTGTCTTTTATCTACGACATGGGCCATAGGGGGAATTGAAGTTGAGTGCTTCCTCATAGGTCCTTTAGCACGATATGAGACTATAGGGGGAATTGACGGTGAGTGCTTCCCCAGAGAGTCTGCTTAATTTACGTAGCTGAGACAAAGGTGTGAGACTGTGTGTGATCCCAGAGGGTTGCTAGTACTTAGAGGTTGAACCATAGGGGTTAGACTGAGAGAGATACCCATAGGATTACCTATATTCTTCTTGTTGTTGACTTCTTACTTTTGTGCTTACTTGTTAGAACAAATTATTGTAGCTGCTTGTGTTTTCTTGTTTATTTCTTCTTGTTTATTTACTGCCATGTATTCATTGACTGTTAAGCACAAATCTTTGGGTGATTGCCTACTGATATTGTTTCTCACACCCTGGTTGGGCCATGATTTTGGGCCCAAGCATACTATGTTGCTGCAAGTATAGATAAGGGCATGCGCCCTTCTACTTCATGATCTTGATTGCACCTGGGGCTGGGGAGCAGGAGACAGAGCTGTGGCTCGAGATGCTGAGGATATAGTTTTGTTTTTCTTTTTCACTTGGTTTTAGTTTCATTCCAGCACATTTTTGTGTTTTATACTTTCCATAGATACTTGTACCTGCGGCATTATTATCAACATGGTTATATATATCCGCATTGCTTCCGCTGTCTGGTTTCTTTTGTTATGCATGTTGATTATTTATTCATCTGTTTATTGTTGTTTTTATACCTTGTATACCTTATTGAATGAGGGCATTGTTTTCCCACCGGCACACCAAGGCCCTCGCTACTAGTCGGCAGCCTATGGCGTTCAAGGTAACGCACTTGAGGTAATGTGGCGAACCGGGTACGGGGCACTAGTAGAGGGGATACAGACTCGAGACGTTACAAAGTGGTATCAGAGGAGTTCTTTTACTTTACGTTACTGTTTGGATACCTTAGCCATGGATAGGTTGGATTCGGTACTAGGCATTAAGTTGTGCTCGGGAGTAGCTGACCCGTGTACAGGGAAAAGCCATACTACCTCATTAATTGCAGTTTTCTGGTTTTGAGATTTTATGGTTGGTATGATTTCACATAGAGTGATTCACATGGCTTGTGCTATTATTGTTTTGATATTTCAGTTCTATTTCTGTTGAAACCCGATGAGACGAGGGTATTCCATCTCATGCATCATATAGGCACTTGTAGAAATCACATGTCATGCCTCATTGCCATGTCATCTAGGGTGCATTAGAGATTCCATGCTGTTGTGATAGGCTCTGGGTAGATAAAGCGTGCTGTTGTGATAGATGCTTGATAGATTTTCTGCTGTTATCCTAGAAAACTATTTTTTTGTTCCTAGTATAAAAATAAATGCCAAATTGTGGTTCTTGAGGTGTTATGGGCCCTCCCGGATCGGAATTTGGCATCTTTTCCCTTGATTTTAGTGTTTTTGGAATTCTGCATAGTTTCTAAGCTACTGCTCAGAAAAACCCAAAATACACGGCGTGTACTTTTCCAACACACGCCGTGTAGTTTTCAAGCCGTGTCACTGACCGTGTGAGAAGAACACAGTGTCGTAGGAGTAACATCGGGAACACGCCGTGTACCATTGGTACACGCTGTGTGAGTTCAGAGCCGTGTACCCGACTATGTCACTAACAACACGGGCCGGGGATGCTCGGGTGGAGCATGCCGTGTCTGTAGAGAACAAGCCCTGTAGTCCTCTCCAGGTACCCGATCGTGTCACGAAAAACACGGGCTGGCATGACCTTCTTTTCCACATGCCCTGTTTGTTCGGAACACGGTGTGTAGTCTTGCCTAGGTACCCGGCCGTGTCACAAACAACACGGGACGGTGTCAGCTTTGGACATACACTTTGTGTTTGTTCGGAGCACGCCGTGTAAGGATCAGCCGTGTAGACGGCCGTGTAATTAACAACACGGGCCGCCGAAGCCTTGTCCAGTGCACGGCGTGTTTTTTTCGAACACGCCATGTAGTCTAGGGTTGAGTCGTACTGTGTGGGTTAGCCATGTAAGGTGATTTGGCAGGGGAATATTATTCAAGTACACGTCGTGTGTTGGGGTCAACACGCCGTGTAGTTTGAAGTGTACACGACTTGTAGGGAAGGGGTACACTCCCATGTTAGTGGTATAAAAAGACACGCCGTGTAGTTTTATACACTCAATGTTGTCTTTTGTTGCATACTTGTGTGTTTTTATTCCCATGTTCCCGTTTTGTAATCTTGTGTTCTGTGTCCTTTTTTTCTGATCTAAGGTGTGCTTTTGATCTTTTAGAGCTATGCATCCGAGACATCCTCCGGTCATACGTCTGTCTTCTGGCAGTGATCAGACGCCAGACAGGGCTGATCAGGGACTTCCAGTCGATCCCCCAGCCGAGCCAGCCTTGGCACCGGTTGTTGTACATGTTGCGGGCACTGATGCGTAGTTCAGGGAGGGTTTCATGAGGATGATGCATGCCTTCCAGGGAGCACCGCCTCCTGCCTCGTCTTTGGAAGACTTGACACAAGTCCTTCAGCAGCAGCATCCTCCCATGTTCTTGGGGGAGGGAGGACCTCAGGCTGCAGAGTCATGGCTGGAAGCCATGCTGACTATCATCGAGCATCTGGAGACACCTCCAGAGAGGCGGGTCAAGCTCTCCACCTACATGCTCCGAGACTCCACCAAGAGGCGGTGGGACATGATCTCACAGGCGGGTCAGCAATAGGCTATGACTTGGGAGGAGTTCCAGCGCGTGTTCTACGACTACATCTACCCGGAGACCCTGAGGGATGATCGAGCCTAGGAGTTCATGAGATTAGAGTAGGTTACTCTATTTGTCATGGAGTATTCCTCTCGTTTCACTGATCTGTAGTGTTTTATACCCCTTCGGGATGGGAGTGACGTATTCTTGGAAAGGAAGTTTGAGGAAGGACTCAGGAGGGAGATTCGCTCGCAGGTGAACATCATCCATCTGACTTCCATTACTTCCATCGTCAACTAGACACTGATTTCGGAGCGCAATCTGAGAGACTCTAGAGGTGCGAGTCAGGGCGGTTCTACTTCCAATGTTAGCGTTCCTCCAGATGACCGCAAGAAGCGCCGTATGGAGCATATGCGCGGTGATTCGAGGAAGCGAGACGCATCATCAGGCAGCCAGGTGACATGCTACCAGTGTGGCCAGACAGGGCACACGAGGCCGTAGTGCCAGAGAGACCCTGTGGAATGATGATCTTGCAGCAAGTTGGGTCACCTTCAGCGTTTCTGCCAGGTTTCCTCACCAACAGCAGGTGACCGGGGTTCTTCCCTGACTCCTCGTTTAGGAGCAGCCCCACCAGTCTCTCACCGGTCAGGGAACTGGAGTTCTTTCGTCCATTCGGGACGAGGTGGAGGTCGAGGCCATGGAAGTCAGCCACTAGTTCCTCAGCACCAGCAGGGAAGTTCAGCTCAGAGTGGTCATCCCGGGGCACAGGGCCGCGGCACGGGCCAGTCTTTCACCGTGGAGCAGACTTATCATGAGCAGGATCTAGAAACTTCTACTGTTCGAGGTACGATTTTAGTAGCCTTAGTTTTATCTTCCTTTATTTTAGATAATGGTGCTACACATAGTTTTATCTCTGTTTCCGTTGTGGAGAGCCTTGGACTCTACATCTTTTCTTCTACTGAATCATTGACACTAGACACACCTTTGGGAACGAGGACTTCTAGTGTACTCCAGCGTAGAGAGTGACCTCTCGAGGTTGCAGGGTATCACTTCTTACAGGATCTATATGTCCTAGAGATTACAGGATATGATTTCATTCTTGGCATGGACAAGTTGATTCCCTACCAGGAAGTCATTGACTATTATCGTTGCAGAGTCAGTTTCATTTCACCAGAGGGTGAATCTTTCATTCATGTGGTGAACCGGGTACGGGGCATTAGTGGAGGGGCTGCAGACACGGGACGTTACAGCCTATATGGCTAGTCTTTATCTGGATGATCAGGGGATTCCACAGTTGGACATTCCATCAGTGGTGGATCGCTTCAGGGATGTCTTTCCAGAGGACTTTTTAGGTTTTCCTCCAGAGCGTGAGGTATACTTTTCTATTTAGATCATGCCAGGAGTGGAACTGGTGTCCATTCCTCCCTATAGGATGGCTACACCTGAGTTACAAGAGCTCAAGAAGTAGTTGGAGGAGCTATAGGCTAAGGGTTTCATCCGACCCAGTACTTCTCCTTGGGGTTCACCAATCCTGTTTGCAAAGAAGGAAGTCGGTACCCTTCGGCTTTGTGTGGATTATCGGAAGCTGAACCAGTTGATGGTCAAGAACTGATATCCCTTGCCGCATATTGATGACCTTTTCAATCATCTTCGAGGAGCCCGGGTGTTCTCGAAGATCGACTTGAGGTCCGGTTATCCTCAGTTGTGCGTTAGACCATCAGATATACTACTCACTGCCTTTAAGAGCAGGTATGGTCTATACGAGTATACAGTCATTCCGTTCAGTCTCACGAACGCACCTGCATTTTTCATGGCACTGATGATCCGAGTGTTCCATCCTTACTTGGATTCCTTCATCATGGTCTTCATGGACGATATCTTGGTTTACTCTCACACTCGACACGACCATGACACCCATCTTGAGATCGTTCTGAGAACACTGAGAGAGAAACGGATTTATGCTAAACTCTCGAAGTTCCACTTCTGGATGGATTAGATTCACTTCTTGGGTCACGTCATCTCAGAGGTAGGAGTATATGTGGACCCCGATAATGTTAGAGCTGTAGTTACCTGGGAGCATCCGAAGAACGTTTTTGAGGTACGGAGCTTCCTAGGGCTGGCTGGATACTATAGCCGCTTCATTCAGGACTTTTCCCGTTTAGCAGCACCTTTGATAGGTCTGACCAAGAAGGGGGCGAAGTTCTTGTTGTCAGATTCTTGTGAGTCAGCCTTTCAGGAGCTGAAAGGGAAGTTGACATCAACACCGATACTAGTCTTTCCAGATACAAGCAAGATCTACATTGTTTACTGTGATGCTTCTGGTATCGGGCTGGGAGCTGTGCTTATGCAGGGAGATAGAGTCGTTGTGTATGGGTCTCGGTAGTTGAGGCCACATGATAGGAACTACCCTACGCACGATCTGGAGTTGGAAGCTGTTGTTCATGCCTTGCGCTATTGGAGGCACTATCTTCTGGGAGAGCACTTTGTGGTCTTCACTTACCACAAGAGTCTCAAGTATATCATCACTCAGCGTGATCTGAATCTGAGGCAGCGCATGTGGGTTGAGTATCTACAGTCTTTTGATTTCGAGCTTGCCTATATGCCGGTAAAGGGAAATGCCGTGGCAGACACGTTGAGCAGGAGAACTCAGATTCTGGCCATTCAGGAGGCCAGTAGTGAGTGGAAGTTGATGGCTCTGTTCTCTGAGATGCATCTAGAGGTTCATGACAGATGGGGATAGACTTTTTTATCTTCTGTAGCTGTTACCTCTATGCTACTTGATCAGTTACGGATGAGGCAGATATCAGACTCGGAAGGCTTAGTCCTGCAGGAGAGTGTGTCAGGAGGGGACCCTCTTCCTAGATGGACAGTGGGTGAGGATGAGATCATGCATTTCCAAGGACGCATATGGGTGCCATAAAACATATGTGTGGAGCTGATGCGGGATTTCCATTCCTCTGTTTGGGCAGTTCATCCTGGATTCACCAAGATGTATCGGGATCTTCATCACCAGCACTGGTGGCCAGGTATGAATAAGGATGTTGCTGGTTTCGTCATGATATGTTCTACTTGTTAGCAGGTGAAGGCAGAGCATCAACGACCATTGGGGCTTTTACAGCAGTTACCCATTCCAGAGTGGAAGTGGAATGATGTTGCGATGGACTTCATGACTGGGTTGCCGAGATCACCCCGAGGGAACAATGCTGTTTGGGTTGTCTTCGATAGACTTACGAAGGTTGCTCACATCTTGCCAATCAAGGAGACCTTCAGCGTCGATGATCTAGGATGACATTACATCAGAGAGATCGTTCGTCTGCATGGGGTTCCATGCTCTATTGTTTCAGACAAAGATGTGCACTTTACCTCTCGGTTCTGGAAGGGACTTCAGAAGGCCTTGGGTATGCAGGTACTCTTGAGTAAAACATACCATCCCCAGATAGATGTCTAGTCTGAGCGCACAATCCAGGTGCTTGAGGATATGCTCCGAGCTTGAATCCTTGACTTTTCCGGTTCTTGGGAGAAGCATATTCCTCTGGTGGAGTTTACCTACAACAACATTTTCCAGGAGACCATTCAGATGGGGCCATACGAGGCTTTGTACGGTAGGCCATACCGATCACCCTTATGCTGCTTGGAGGCAGGAGAGGCAGCTTTGCTGGGACCTCGTCTTGTTCCGGAGACTTCAGAATAGATAGAGATGATTCGGAGGAGGATGGATACATCACAGTCTCGTCAGAAGTCTTATGCAGATCAGTAGTGACGACCTCTGGAGTTCGAGGTCGGTGATCAGGTTTTCCTACGTGTCGCACCGAGGATGGGACACAAAAGGATTCAGAGACAGGGTAAGATTTCACAACGGTATGTCGGGTCGTTTGAGGTCTTGGAGAGAGTGGGGTCTGTCGCCTATCAGTTGCAGCTACCTCAGAGGTATCGGGCCATGCACGACGTCTTCCACGTCCCTCAGCTCCGACGGTACGTTTCAGACCAATCTCACGTCTTTCAGCCCGAGGAAGTCGGGCTTGAAGCGGATGCATCGTTCGAGGAGCATCCTATCCGGATTGTCGATCATAGTATGAAGGTTCTCCATGGGCGGTCTGTTCCTCTAGTACAGTTGCTATGACAGCAAGGGAGAGTACAGGACGAGACCTAGGAGAGGGAGGCAGATGTACGATCGCAATAGCCAGAGCTGTTTGGGGAGTCTTCTTTTCCACCTCATTAGGGAATTTTGGGGACGAATTTATTTGTGGGGGGAAGTTTGTAAGAACCCGGATCTTCATTTAGGTATGTTTTTCCTTTTTCTATATTTTTTAAGGAAAATAAATTTTTCTGGATATTTCAGAAGTACACGCCGTGTACTTTTTGAGTACACGCTGTGTACTCTATTCCGGCTCGAAGCCGTGTGCTGGCCGTGTCCAGGCCACACACACGGTGTGTAAGTCTGAGGTGGAGGTCGGTTATTTCGGAGTATGGAAAAATTGAAGTACACGCCGTGTACTCTAAAAGCACACACCATGTACTTTTTTTTCATTAAACGGACCGAGGTTGCGTCTAACCCCCATATTCGTCTTCTTCTTCAGTTTTGGACCATTTGAGAGTGACCGTATGTCCAGATCTTCGATAGAGTCCTATGTCACCATCAGTTCTCCGATTCCAGCATGGTCAGTTGTGTCGGAATCACATCAGTGAGTTCTTCCTTCTGCACTAGCCTCATTTCTTGATTCCTCTTCGTTTCCAAATTATCATGGGATGAAAATTTTGTGCATTTTCTCAGATTTACATAATTCTAAAGGGATTCTGTCGTCGAGGTTCACGTATATTGATCTCCTAGGATCGAGGTAGGTGGTTTGTGGCATCCGTAGGAAGTTGATGAATATTTTGTGCAATTTCCACCAATACCCTTGAACGGGGTACTGCGTGTTTCATGTTTTTCCCTTGTTACTTTCCTGCTTTTCTTAATTTCTTTAGTAGAGGTTATTGCTTGTGATTAGGGTATTTTTCTATGCTCAGATTGCTTTTCCATTCTTGTTTTTCTTGTTGGGAGTTTTTACAGATTCTATACCTTATTGTAGGATAGTGGATCTGTCTCTTTTGACATGATATTAAGCCTTAGTTGTTATCCAAGTAGTTCATGAGGTTTACTTAGACGATGCACGTGCGCTGAGATTGTTTAGTTACTCAGGACTGTTAGAACCTAGAGTAGTAAACCAAAGGGATAATTGACTGAAGGGCTTCTCCAGAGTGTATTTTAATTATGATGTGAGACCAAGGGGAGAATTGATGAAAGGGCTTCTTCAGACTGTCTTTTAACTACAAAGTGGGACACAAGGTGAATTGACGTTGAGTGCTTTCCCAGAGGTCCTTTAGCATGATACGAGACTATAGGGGGGAATTGACGATGAGTGATTCCCCATAGAGTCTGTATAATTTACGTAGCTGAGCCAGAGGGGTGAGACTGTGTGTGCTCCCAAAGGGTTTCTAGTACATAGAGGTTGAACCATAGGGGTTAGAATGATGGAGCTACCCAGAGGGTTACCTATCTTCTTGTTGTTGTTGACTGCTTACTTGTGTTCTTAATTGTAAGAAGAGTGGATTGTAGTTGCTTGTGTTTTCCTATTTACTACTTATTGTTTATTTACTGCCATGTATTCATTGACTATTAGGCATAAATATTTTGGTGATTGCCTACTGGGATTGTATCTCACACCCTGTTTGGGCCATTCTTTTGGGCCCAAGCATACTATGTTTCTGCAGGTATAGATAAGGGAAAGCACCCTTCTACTTCATGATCTTGATTGCACCAGGATATGGGGAGCATGGGACCAAGCCATGGCTCATGATGCTGAGGAAATTGTTTTTTTTCTTTTGCACTTGGTTTCAGTTGTACTCTAGCATGTTGTTGTGTTTGCGGCTTTCCATAGATACTTGCACCTGCTGCATTATTAACATCATTGTTATATATATCTGCATTGCTTCCTATATCTAGTTTCTTTTTTTATGAATGTTGATTATTGCATCCTCTTTTTATTATTGTTTTATTACATTGTATACCTTACCGAATGAGGGCGTAGTTTCCCACCGACACACCAAGGCCCTCGCTGCTAGTCGGCAGCCTCTGGCATTCGAGGAAACGCGCTTGAGGTCATGTGGTGAACTAGGTACAGGGCACCAGTGGAGGGGTTCTGGACTCTGGACGTTACATAACCAAGCCTGCTGGTACTTGGTGCTCTTCCTTAACTTACTAACAAGTGAGGCATCGAGAGACAAACACTGCTACCACCTTCTTCATATCAAGCCACTAGTGCTATCATCAGAGGTCCTGATATATCGTTGCCGCTCCTGGATGTACCGCTAAAGGGGACATGTGGAACTCCCTAAACACTTCCTCCTGTAGTGATACTGGTACCAAGGTACATAATCAGAAGAGGATGTCATGCTCCCTACCTTCAGAAAATCCATCAGGTGTCTATCCTATAGATATCTAAGCACGTTGTGTCTCATATTCAGCATCCCAATGCTGCGACTCCCTAACTCGCTGAAGTAGTCGGGGAGTGAATGTAATAGACTATTTAAAGGAAGCTCCATCTCTATCCACAAACGATATCTGTAATGAAGCTAGCTTCTCTGTTTCCTCGCCTAGAAGCTGTTTACCAGACCTCCTGCTGAGTGCATCTGCAACAACGTTTCCCATCCCAAGAGTATAGACTATGTCGAAGTCATAGTCCTGGAAGAACTCAAGCCCCCTCTGATGTCTCAGGTGCAGTTACTTTTGAGAGAAGATATACACCATACACTTGTGATCAGAGTACACGGAAAAATGTTCTCCCAATCAGATAGTCTCTCAACATCATCAAGGAGAAAGAAATTGCTTTAAACTCCAGGTCATGAATATCATAGTTCTGATCATGAGGTCTCAGCTGCTGAGAACCATATGTGATTACTACTCACACTTGCATTAGGTAACTCCCGAGTCTGGTCCCTGATGCATCATAGTAGACTATGTACCATATGCCTTCCTCTGGAAGCCTCAAGATGGGGGCACTAGTCAGCTTCTGCCTCATGTCCTAAAATATCTGTTGGCATCTATCTGACCACATGAAGGGTTGACCCTTATTCTTCAAGGCTGATAGTGGTGCTGCAAATCTGGAGAAGTTTTGAACGAACCTCCGATAGTATCCATCCAAAACCAGGAAACTCCATACCTCAATCACACTCCTAGGTGGATCCCTTGCGAGTACCTCTTAAATGTTCACTTGATCCACTACCACTGCAGCCTCTGAGATCACTTGACTCAAGAAGTGAACCTCTAGAATCCAAAACTGGCACTTCGAGAGCTTACCATAAAGCTGTTGCTCTCATAGTGTGTCCAGTATTACCCAAAAATAGTAGGCATTCTCCTCCTCAGTAGTTGAGTAGATCAGAATGTCATCAATTAGGGGTACGACAAAGGGATCTAGGTAAGGCTGTAAAATCCTATTAATGAGTCCCATGAACACTGTTGGAGTGTTTTTTACTCTGAAAGGCATAACCAAGAACTTTTAGTGGCCATAACGACACCAGAAGGCCGCCTTATGATCATCCTCATCTCAATCTATGAGCTGGTGATAGCCTGATCTGAGGTCTATCTTTGAGAACAACTGTGCTCCCTTCAACTGATCAAAGAGGTCGTCAATCCTTGAGAGTGAGTACTTGTTCTTCACAGTCACCTAGTTCAGGTGATGGTATTCAGAAAAAATCCTCAAGCTCCCATCTGCCTTCTTGGAGAACAGAATCGAGGCTACCTAGGGAGAAAAATTGGGATGGAAGAATACCTACCCCTACAAGTCCTCCACTTGTACCCTCATCTTGCGAAACTCTGTAGGAGCCATCCGATATAATGGTGTAGATATCGGTGTCATCCTGAGGTACAGGACAATGTAGATGTCCACCTCTCTGTAAGGAGGTAGTCCTGAAACATCATCGGGAAAAACATTCGCATACTGGTCCACCACTACAGGATAGCTCAGACTCTCCACAAAAACTACTCTGAGGACAATGCAGGCCCACTGATGAGTGATAGGCTGCACCCTCCTCCGAGTATGTTTGTCATGTGATGAAAAGGCTAATTTCTCGCCGATGAAGGTAAACCTGGTCCCATCGATGCAGACACACCGCACCTTGTTCCTAATATAGTCTATCTGAGCATGGACTGTAGATAACCAGTCCATACCCAAGATGATGTCATAAGGCCTCGATGCCACTACTATGAGAGCTTAGCTGAAACTCTATCCTCTTAGAGTAAACTTCCACTGCCGGCGCCAGTGAAAATTCATCGAATCATCTCTCCTAGGAGTCTTTAGCCATAAAGATCAAACTACCGACTCCTTCAAAATATCCTAGCTCTGAACGAGGGATGTGGAAATTAATGAGTGACTGGAACCTATGCCTATATGAACATCAGATAACGTGGATTAGACATAGAACATACCTTGTATCATATCCAGACCACCATGATCATAGGCCTTAGCTGCCTGAATCTGAGATCTCCCATGTCCACCCACTCCCTATGGTCGGGGTGGAACTGGTGGTGGTGGTGGTGGTGGGAACACCAAAAAATGTCATCCACCACCAGCTGCATGACTAAATTCTCTGCCAATCCCACCAACTCCCTATAGACCGCCTCGATAAAATCTCTGTCTTTTCCTGGGAGGTCCTGCGGCTGTCTAGTGATCATCTGTATGGATGGTCGGACAGTAACAAGACATGTGACCCTTCCCGCTGCAAGTGTAACAATGTTGGCTCCTGGAATGAGTGGCTTTGTCTCGTGTGCCCTGCACAAATGAACCTTTATCCTGAGGTCTTCCACTGGATGGAGTGGTCTGCCAAGACCTCTATGACATCTATCTACTACCAGCAACAGAAGTCTCCGCTGCATGTCGACTAGTGATGGTTCTTGCTGCTGGTGACTGCTCATCAAGGAAAATCTCTACTAGGAGGACTTTCATTAACTCTCGGCCTGCGTCGGGATGTTGAGTGAGATCATCGATGCTCTGATCTCCTTTCTAAGCTCCTACTCGAAGGTCTGGGCCCTGAAGAAAGGTTCCTACACCATATTTGTGTTGTAGTGCGAGAGGTCGGTGAACCCCGCTGAGTACTGTGCTACTGTCGTGTTGCCATACTGTAGATAAAGTATCACTTGTATCCATACCACACGTAGGGTGGCTAGGACAAGCTCTACCCGAAATAGGCTCTCGAAGTCTGCCCAGAGTAGTGTCGCCTCACCATGCACCTGGAGCATCAACTCTACCATCTGCCTGCTGCATCTTAAAGGAGACTCATGGTAAAGATCACCATGAAGTTTGCTGCTGTCCCTACGAGCCTAAAGACTCTAACCACAACCTATAACAAATCCTTAGCTTCCTGTGGGTCCGTCTCACCCCTAAACTTGGGTGGCCTCTAGCACAGGAACTCATGTAGTGCCCTCAAGCGGCGTGCATCATCGGCTTTTGGGGATGGTGGTATCAGTGGCCCAACGGGAAGTGGTATCGCTGGAGCCTACACTATGATGTGGCCCTACACTGAGGCCTAATCTCTCGGATGACTTATATATTGTATAACCCTCGGAACCCTGGATGGCTGTCTACATGGAGGCATCATGAAAATAAAATAGGTCTGACACAATCAATAAGATATATCTGGTGATCTAATATAATGAGATCACAAATAAAAATTTATAAACACACATGCAATCAGTGTTTTCGTGTACTGAGTTGGAAATCAGAAGTCAGGGTCCTGGTGTATGGATACATCGGTTGTCGCACCGACATTGGACTCCCTTGACTGAAAACCACAGTCAATACTCTTAACACTATTGATAAAAATAAATTAATGATCAGATTCTTATGTTCTTTGGTAGAACTGACTCCTTTGATACCAATTTCTCACGACCTGTTCCCTGGGACCGATGTCGTGACTACCCCAAACCCGACATCCATAGGCCAAGGGCTGGAGACTGGCAACAAAGGTGAAAATCCCCAAAAATTAGGAAGGCATTGCCTTCATAAACTGAATACACACACAACATAGTACGAGTTGGAAGTAAACACTAAGTAAAGCTTTATACAAATGAAGTTCTGGAATGTAAAAGGGGCTGAAAATACAAGCCCAACTGTAATGTACAACTACAACTAAAAAGAGACAAAAAAACTAAAAGGTGGAATCAAATTCTGGATCGTCCACCATAGATCCTACCTGAAGGGTAGGTTTAGACAACCTCCTCAACACTCCACATCTATCGGTCTCTTCTGTGTGCTGACACATCGTATGGTCCACCTCCGAGTACTGTATAGTTCGACAACCCTCGGCCTCGGTCAACGTTGTCCATCGTATACATCCAACACAATGAGGTGCAGGCATATCCCATGCATGGATGAGTATAACGATACTCATTAGGGACCCCGAGACACTCAAGGTCTCACAAAATCCAACAAGGATAAACCACAGAGTATGAAATCAAAGGATAGTAATTACATAGGTATATGCTCATACATATACCAAAGTTATCAATTAACCCATCTCAATCATGAGGAAGACATAGATGTCACTGACTCATCACATAGAGTTATATAACTTATATAGAGAGATAGAGATGATTGGATATATCCACTGAATCATCAAAGCTATTGGACAAACACATGATCTAGAACAATATATTTTGTTGGACCAACACATGATCCAAGAATAGAAGTCAGAACTATCTGACAAACACATGATCTAGGAACAGTCATCAGAGCTGTCCAACCAACACATGATCCATGAGAAGCTATTCTATCAGACCAACACATGATCTGAGAATAGAAGTTAGATGTTTCAGACCAATACATGATCAGGGAATAGTCATTAGAGATGTCAGAACAACCTATTATCCATGATCATCTATTCTATAGGACCAACATGTGATCCAGGAATAGAAGTTAAAATTTTTGGACGAACACATGATCTAGGAACACTCGTCAGTCCCCTGCCAGTCACAGGGTTTACAAAAAGCACGCTTGATTCCATGAGGGTCCGTTCCTCAAGCCAAGTTTAGAAATGTAAAATGAAACCTAGTCCCACAAAAATGTATCTCTATAGTCTGAATCATCATAGGTGTATCAATGTAACAGATGGTGCGTCAATCAGACGCTCGGTCTGTGAGTTATTAGCTATTTAGTCCTAAGGGCCTAGTTGGATTTGTGTGCGATCCAACCTGACTGTATCTTAACATTACCCTGAAATCCAGTGTGGTATACCCATAGGGACCATCGTGCTGCTAGGAAACTATCACCACTGACGGATTGTTAAACGGTCGCTCGATACCAATGTTACGTCCAAAGGAAGTTACAGGGTCGGTAATGGGCCTGGGCCCAGTCCGACCCGGTCTGAAAAACTCGGCCGGACTGAATCGGCCTAATCCAGACTTGGCCGACCCGGTCTGGGTTGACCTGGATGACATATAGGGTCTGACCCAGCTCGTGGGGCGGGTCAACATGCTAGGTTTGGCCCGGTCAGCTGGGCCCAACCCAACAGACTTTGGGGGCGGTTAGGCTTGGCTCAGGGCTTGGTCGGCCCTGAGCGTTGAAAGGGCACGACTCGGCCCGAAGGGCTCAAGGGATACAGGACGTCGGCTCGGCCTGGAGTGCATGGATCGCGTGGAGGCCGTCTTGGGGGTGGCCAGTTCAGGGTGGAGCACGCGAAAGGCAGCTCGGGGGTGGCCGGTTCGGGGTGGTGTGCGCAAAGTCTAGCTCGAGTGTTTCCGGGCAGGGTGCTGGGGGGGGGGGGGCGACGGCAGGTGGATTGGGGGCCGTGTAGGGAAACGGGGGGCCACGAACAGGGGGCGAGGCATCGGGCAGGGCGCCGGGGGGCCACAGGCAGGTGGCCGAGAGCAGGGTAGGGTTCCAGGGAACCACGGGGAGGCAGTCGGGCATCGGGCAGCGTGCCTGGGGGCCGCGGGCAGGCGTCTGAGCGTCGGGGAGGGCACTGGGGGGATGCGGGCAGGTAGCTGGGCACTGGGTAGTGCGCCAGGGGGGCTGCACGCAGGATGTAGGGCACGAGGCAGTGCACCGGGGGGCTGCGAGAAGGCGGCTGGGCGCCGGGCTTCACACCAGGGGGCCACGGGCAGGCATCCTGGTTAGAGTTCGAGAAAGCACGAGCCGACGGTATGATTCGTGGAGGCCACAGGTAGTGCGGCATTTGTTGTTGCCTCTTATGTTGCCTCGTCATTGAAATGTCCACATGCTGTAGAATGTCACAAGAAGAGAGAGATCGATGGATGATGTCGGGCCTTGTTAGGTTGGCCCTCACCCTCCGCATTTAGAAATGTATCATTTGAATCATCATGAGAAGAAGATGATCAATAATATGTCTGCAAAAATCCATTATTTTCCTTTGAAAAAGGTAAGCAAAAGGTACAACATCAACAAGTATTAAACCCCTACCATTGAGTCATCGTTCGTCATTCATCGACAGAGTCATGGATGGTAGACGAATGAGCTTGTCATTCTTTGTGTCTGTCACATAGTCTCAATCCCGGGCTTCTTCAGCTCGGTGAAGATACTCTTCGTCTGTTGGTGTTCAAGGAAGATGTCGAAGAAGAATCGTCACCGACATTATTTTTTGGAAGTACGCATTCTTCGTTCTTCGATGGATGAATGGTTCTTCATTGGGAGCTTTGTCCAATAATCATTTAATCCTCCTCTTCCCCCAAAATGAAATATTCCCATGAAATAATAGATTGTCTATTATTTTAATGTTGGCACATAATTCAAAAATGAAGAATTAAATTAAAATGGCTCCTCCAATTTAATTCAAGGGGTTGGCACATTAATTAAAGGGGGTTGGCTCTATTTAATTAAAGCGGAAGGAGGAGAGGCGCTCCCTCATTAATGTGGGAGTGTTAAGAGGATAGACTCTCCTCCCAGTAATTGGGGTCAGGTTGTCCCCACATCGTAACCTCTTGCGGGAGGTTATGTTTGGGTGGGCCCCACCACCATAACCTCTCATTGGAGGTTAGGGTGTGGCAGTCCCACCTCCAACTCCCAAGTGGATGTTTTAACGAACAATCACCCACATGAAAACTTGAAATTAAATAAAGTGTTGCACACAATATTTTATTATTTCTCTAAGAAACCCAAAAACTAACTATCTATCTCGATCATCTATCGTCGAGGTGAAACTCTCTTTAAGCGAATATCAGTGCTGCGAGTTCAACAATGCCCTCATATTTTTTTTCCGAGCACCAGTTCAAAACTATAAAAACCCACTTGCACATTTACTGAACGCACCCTAATAATAATTCAGAAAATTTTTCCAGGCACACCGGGCCTTGAAATCATGCGCCGTAAATTGTACGGTTTTGTAAAATTCCTATGTATTTAAGGAAAAATAATTCCACAGAAAATTTGTGTCATTACCATAATATTTATCCATTTAATAATAAATTGGTTCTATTAGATTTTGATTCCCAAATATAGAAACGAATGGTTCATAAGTTGACTACATCATCTCCAACTATTTTCATCATAAATATCACCCATATTAGACATATCATACTCAATAACTTTTATCACTATATGGGGAATAGAAACATAAGAAATAGTGATATCATATTATATTTATGGTAAACATGGTATATATATTCATAAGATGAAATATGTTTATTTTAATATGATAATAAAATTGAAAAAACAATAACCTTCATATATTTGATCATGAATATAAGAACTGGAATAAATCATGGTAGTTCATAGTACATGAATAATAATAGAATCAGAGAAATTACGATATAAGAGAATGAAATATCCATAAGATATTGTGTTGTGGAATACACATAATCATATAAAACATTATTTCATATATTTCCACCAATACATTAATTACATGTTAGGATTAGGCTAAACTCTATATAACACCTCCATGCTTCGAATAAACTCCTATATACCCTATTCTTGGGAGTCGGAAAACCTCTCTTATACTCTCTGATCTCATTGAACATCAATCAATACCCCATTAATTATGGATATATATAGGCCAAAAATAGAACATAATTTTTAACTCTATGATTGATAAGATCATTATATTATCCTCATATCAAAATAGATGAAATGAAATGGTTTTTATAAACATCTCTTCATATCATAACCCGTGGTAATGAAAGGTGATTTAAAAACATTTTTTCAACATAAACGTAGAACATAAAACAAAATAATATGAATTTAATCATTTTATAGTATACACAAAAATCATAATTGACATCAATGTATGTCACTTTATATGGGAAATTATTTTAACCATATAGTATGGACAATTCATAAGGTAAATAATCAATATTTGAAACAAAATTTTAAAATTACTAATTCAAAAAAAATTATGAAAATAATATTCATATAATTTAAAAATTGAAACAGAAAATTATATTCTATAAATTTTTAGTTTTTGTGATGGCATCAAATCCTGTAAATATTTAAATAAAAATTCCTTTCACGTATTTTGTACAATTCAAATGGGACTTATTTTGAATATCTCATGATTAATACCTTGAGATTTTTTAAATGTAATAAAATAGTAAAAATGAATTTAATAAATCCGAATGTATAATTAATATTTCTATAATAAAATATTAGAAAAAATGAATATTAAAGAAAAACAGTTTTTGATCGAAGCGAGAAATTTTTTCGGTTTTCATTAATAACCTTATATTGGAGTCTTAAGAACATATAGATATGAAAATGATAGGAAAATTTGTCTTCTAATGAAATAAAAAGTGGATACTAAAATTAACTATTATCTTAGAATATAGTTTAAAATATTTTACCCTTTAAATCGTAATCCTAAACCATTCATATCAATTTTGATATGGTATGAAAAAACTATTACCACAATGGAAACATTATATCATATGTCACCTGAATGAATAACATTAGAGGAAATATAAAATATAATTATAATAAATAAATTACAGACATTAATGGTCAAAAGGGTTATATACTCACCTAAAAAAATAATATAGGTGGATATCATAACATATGTCCCAAAGAAATTTTTTTTGGTAAAAATCCCTCACCTTTATTATCGACTCACTTCATACATGTTCCAAGCATCTATATAATAGATACAATTTTTTAAAATTACATTAAATTATATATATATATATATATATATATAAAATACCATATATGTTTTACTTGTGACTTTTTATTATCCATTTATTTAAAATTCCTTGTTAAAATTAGGTTTAAGGTAATAACTACTTTGGTATTTCTGTATATTTTGATTTTTTATTTTCTGACCTATTACATTGATTATGTTTAAATCATCATAAAAATTATTTTCATGATATGTTTAATATATTCATTAATAATATATTTATTTATATAAATCCCTATATTTTTGGGATATAAAATGAAATAGATTATTTATGGAGATGGTTGGCCATATGTATGCATGCCAATTGTTTCCATTTTCTAGATTGGTTAAATGAAGGAAGTGAAAACAATATATTATGTGTCTAAAATCATTTTTATTTCATATTTAGTGACTATATTTTTTTTTATAATTTCCTTCTATTATAATTGATAGTGAAAAACATATAACATCACATCTTGGGGTTGTAGTATGTCGGACACACGAATGATGTTATTAAATCCCCCATGGAATGGAAAGAAAGAAGGTGTGTGTGATATTATAATTTCATAAGTATATATATATTATTAATATAGTATATTTTAATTTAATATTTCCTTATTAATCTCTAAGAGAAATAGAAATTGAAAATAGATGGCATTTTTTAGTGAGGAGGTGGTCTACGGTACACAAGTGTGACACTATTATTTTTTATAGGTTGGGATGTAAGAATTTATATGTTTTATTAGACAAAAAAAATTAACAAAATATAACAAATATTATACATTATCAATAAATTCATCATTATGTCATTTTTTGAGAGGTGGTTATAGTTATGAAAAACATTGTTTTTCGAAGCAATGGTCTGTTGTTCTAATAATCATCGGTTTATTATCCCATTTGATGGAAGATTATATTGATATAATTCATTAAATTAACATATTAGTACCTAATATTATGATAGATAATTTTGATAAAACATAAAATAAATGGAATAATATTTTAATGAGTAATATGAATAAGTTAAAAATAATAGTTTAAAACATTACATGTTTTTCAGGCAGCCGATTTAAGTTCAAACTATATATTTAATATATTAGATTTCTGATCACTCCAAGGAAAGTAGTTATTTGGATGTATTTATGTAATATATTATTTCTTTTATTTCCATATACTCATTTTCTTGTTTTCTAAAAAATAAAGGAGAGGGTGTCCTTTAAGATGTGGGGGGAGAACATAATTGGATATTTTGGAAGGAATAAATGGTACAAAAATGTTCCACATGACGAAATATAAAAAATAGGACATTATTGAAACCGATATATATAATATTATAAATATGGACATAAAATTAGTTTTGGGGATGTTTTTAACACATTTTTTTATTATCTAGTAATTTTAAACCTCGGTAAGCTCGTTTCTAACTAGATAGTGGTAATTAATTTTCATTATTTTTAATTATCATTTTGAAGAAAATTAAGTTGAATTTATTATGAAATATAAATTATGATGATTAAAAATATGGAATCCATTTTTATAAATTCCATTTAAATAATTAGATATTTTTATTTATTTTTAAACTCATACGGGTCATGAAAAATTCATTTTCCAAGGACAATGTTTTCAAAAGATTAAACTTTTTTTCTATGAAATATAAATACCAAAAGTATTCTGGTGATATAAATTTTAATAATTCATATACATAATATGATTAGATTGAGTATTAATTTAATTATAATATATAATTTATCATATAAATTTTTGGTATGAATATGGAGATTATTGAATGAAAACTGACATTTTACACTACTCACTAAAAAATCAATCATTCTAGAAATTAAATAAAAAGTCATTCCTTGTTAATTTTTATGTAATTATTTTGAAAATGATTTTAATTTTTCAAATATAATATTTAATATTAAAATAATTGATTTTTAAAAAGTAGAAAAAATGAGATAATACTGGTTTTTAGAGAAATGATGTTTTAAGCATAAAATTGGATTTATTATTATCTCATTAACAGAAAATAGATAATATGAATTTAAAATTTTTTGAAAAATATATGATACATATATAATTATAATTATTTTGAAAATAATATTTGATTAATTTATTGAGATAAAATGAATTTGTGAACATAAAAATAGTTTTCTAGAAAAGATATTAAATTTTTTATAAATTTTTTCAATATCTCATTTAAAATAATTTCTCACTAAATAATTAATTTTATATTGGTTTATATACCATATATATTCATTTTTTTAATCCTATATGTAACCTTAATTTTAATGGCTAGTTGATAAATATCATATTGAATAATAATATATTAGAATCATTTCATGTTTTATTAATACTCAGTGTTGTGTTAACACGATCTATTAAAAATTTTATATTTATTAAGAAAACATATCTCATAAAATATCATGTTGTTAAAAAACAAGCTCAAGAGCCTCTTCTATATTCATTATATTTTGATAGAACTATTTATGAATACATTCTCAATGTTATTCTAGATATGATGCTCATGAAATATGTCTTTATAAATTGATTCCCAATACGTTCTTCCTATAAATTAATGACTATATGGGTAAAAATCATCTTTTGAGTCTTATGAATTATTTTGGAAGGGAAAAGTAATATCAATCCTCTCAAATCATCCATATAATTCATTAGGTCCCTTATCACTAAGAATGGAATGTTGATTTTTATTAGTAAATTTTAAACCATAGTATGACTTCTATTACATTTGAACATTGGATACTTATCATATTTACTAAATTATTTGAAATATATTTTCCACCACCACCTTGTCAACTAGAGGAATAATCTGTGTGTAATGGTCCTCACAATTCACTATATGAGTTTTTTGAATTCTTCTCGGATTTTCCATAGTCTAATATATAAGAGGATAGAAACCCTTTAGAATATAATTTATCTTTATTATCATAAATGTATTTGTAATAATAAATCCCAAAAGGCTAAAACTATAATATTAATTCTATAAAACTCCAGACATCCCTTTGAAACTCAAAGGTTTATCATGAATTTGAGTTATCCAGGAACACTCCAATAATGTCACCAATGTTCTAAGAGTTATTCCCCATGTATAACGATAATCCATAGAATAAAAATGGGGATAAATAAGTATGAGTGTTTCCTGCCATGATTTCATGACCATTTGATAATAATTTTTAATATACTGAGATCATTAAACCTATATTTTCAAATGAATTTTCCCACTAAAAAACATAATTTACATTATAGATTACCATATTCTGAAAAAACGTACACGTGATTCATATAATGAATTTTTGGATTGATCTTTCAATCAACCACCATATTAAAATATATAAACAATCAATATTTCATATCAGATATACATAATATATTAGTTGTAAAACAGAAATACATAAAATATATGATACAAAAAAATTATAAAATTGCCTTGTTAGAAAACTGAAATATCGTCAATATGGATCTCAAATCAACCGATTGGTCCATCTCTATCTAAAACAATTTATTACTATCCAAGCCTTATAATATATAACATGATAAATAGATTCATTCACTACATTAAGATTTTAAATGTAAAAATGTTCTATAAAATATAGGCTATAAAAACCTAATATAAAATGTAGGGTGTCAGAAATTCAGCTCATTATTAGACTACTAAAGAATAAATAAAATTTAAATCAGTAATAATCTATATTTTCTTTTATAAAATATATTCTAGAATCACTTTTAGAAGAAATAAATTTCATAAAAATTTAACTATGCATTGGGTTTCCCATTCAGAAAATTCTATATTCCGTAAATAAACCAATACGATCACACATTTCAATATGAGAAACAATTAGAATAATATGGTTTTCATGTTTCAATATCCCTATCAATATGATGTGTAAAAATGGGTATATAAAAAAACAAAACACATGTTGTATAAAAAATTAACCTAGAAAGGGTAATCCATGATATGAGGGTTTAAATAACCAAACCACTATAACTCTTAATGTACACTATCAAATATAAGTGACTCCAAACATCTAGTGAACTTGATCCCTTAGAAGGTATACCCTCTAGTAACCATGGAATTCTAAGCCCATATCTTAGTGATTTCTATGTCCACTAAGGCTAGTATATATTTAGTTTTCTCCATACTCCATGGAATGATAATTTTCTCCATATATTTGTGATACATTTATAAAACAATACCAAATATTTTCTTAATAATCTATAGGAACATCACACCACATTAAATCTTGATAATACATTTCCAATTTAAATTATTTTTAAGGAAAATTATCAAACATATAGTGAAAATAAAAAATGATTCCAATGAAGTCACATTTTCTTAAAAACAAGTGACTATATGTCAAAGTTCAAATTCACCTATCATGGAATTAAAATCACCAATTTGATAAATCATACCCAAAGTGAAATATCAAAAATTTGAATGTGTCCCAAAATTATAGTCTATAGTATATAGACTCATATAACTAAATAATTGAGAATATTTTCCCCTATATGATAACTTAGGGGAAACATATTGATTATTTCCAAATAAAATAACATTCAAGGGAGAAAAAATCCCTTATAAAGCCACCATATCTGAATATAATATTCTACTATGGTTTAAAAAATGGAAAAATAGATCAACGGGATATCTAGAGAAATTTATAAAAATTAAATAAAATAGAATGGAACCCGAAGAGATCAACCAAAAAGGGTCATATATCTCTATGGAAACAAGTTGGGAGTTCTATAATGATTCATGTAGTATTTTTTAGCTAATTTGGTTTTACATAGAGATTATTGGTTTAAAAAACAATGTAAAATAGGGTAAACAGTCATTATATGATTTTTAGATCATTACTAATAGCTAGGTCAACCAGTTTGACAAAACATCCTATAATATTTTGGAGTCTAATACCCATAAAAAAGTGAAAAATTTCATTATAATTAATATAGAGTTAAAAAAATAATTCATTTAGATAGAAAAACTCCAATATTAATTTAAAAATATACACATGATTTACATAGAGACCCTCATGGATTGATAGATCATTATTGATTTAATCAAATATATTATAGTTTCTTATATCTTGATCCTCACTTTATTACATTTACATAATATAAAATGAATAAAATACCATAAAAGAAAATAGTTTAGTGGTATTGGTAATCTATAAATAGCTTTGAGTTTGAAATTAAATTTAAAACCTAAAATGGAAAGATTATTTTAAATGTGAACACAATTATTTTCCAAGAAGATATCTATCTGTATGTAAAAATAATCCTTTTGTAAACATGGGGGAAAATAAAACATAATAAGATTGTGATATCAGATGCTTAGTAAGTGTATAAAATAGAATCTCTAATAAATACGAACGACTGAACATTAAAAAGCCATGAACTAAAACACAAGACAATTAATTTATAACATTATAATTATATAAAGGTAATAAAATATGATAAAATTATTCCACATAAATATTAATATGATCTTGACCATAGAAATTATAACTAATTTAATGATCACATGGAATATCAAAAATGATGGAATGAATAATATCATACATATATACTTCTAATATATATCCTCTTGAAATTTATATCAAGATAAATCCTCTCCAATTCTTATTTATAAGGGTATAATTCCACCTAATAACTAGAACTATCAAGATATATCATCTTTATTGTTACAAAGAAGATTATTCCTATTTATAGTTTATGTCATTGGGAAGAAACACATCTGATTTGGAAAACTGATTTCTTTTATGAATGAATAAAATTTAAAGACATTAAATTTCACGAGGATAAATAAATTAATGATATTAAATGTTAATGGGGTGTTATAAACTACATATAAAATAAAAGATGTGCATAACCACAAAATATCACTCCACCAATGGAAAATGTGACAAATTCCATTAGAAAGATCATATCATTGAAGGGATAATTAATAAAAGGATTATATTAGCTGTATCCACTATAAATATAAATAATATAACAGAAATAAAAAATAAATTGAAAAATTATTTTTCAGATAATCGTAACATGATATAATGAATGAATTAGATGATGAACAAAATTAATGAAAATTGAGTTAAGAAAACCCTTACCACATTTTAATCTAGATAATAGTTTACCAATAAAATTAATGTGTTTTAAATTGAAACTTTAATACCATGATGGTAAATATAATAAATATATGATATTATAGGGGTGAGTACACCATGAAAAATACGTGATTTATAAGACATGTCTCACAAAAATATTAGTGAGATGAGAAAAATGATTACCCTGCACATTCCTTTAATTTAACGAGATATAACCTCTTGTGTAATTTTTCAATAATGTTAATAATTATTAATGAAAATAAAAAATATTTATGATAACATAATTGATTTGTTATTCTATTTCATAACTATTTTGTAAATAATATTTCATTACTATCTATGTTTTTTATGTTATTATATTTATTTTTCTATGTATGAGATATAAGTATTAGTGTTTTTATAGTATGCAGTTCTATAATATATATAATAATATTATGGGAATATATATAATATTTAAACATTATTTACTATTTTATAATCATTATTTATTGATGAACATTGGCAGTTGATCTCATCACATCATGGTGACGGAAGGTCGTACGTATGCACAAACAATGGTATCATTCCATAATCATTGAATGGTTAAAGAAGTGGGTAATATATTAATATTCAGAATAAATATTATTTATGTCAATTATTTCAATCATTATACCCATCAAAGTAAATCAGTGAGGAAAAAAAATTACACCGTGGTTTGGAGATTGTAAGATGAACGAATGCGCGTACATAGCTTTCATTATTCATAGTATATAAAAAGGATTGAATATGGTGGTCCAATAATCATTATAACATTTAATAATATATATTATTCATATTATATTATATTGACATGGAATAAACATAGTAATATGTGGTAGAATAGGGTGTGAACTTTGATGAGTTGGTAAAAATGATTGTCTCTTCTTCGGGGGACTTACGTTAGATATATTTTTAATGGATCTGGGGATGGTTTTGTGGAACAATGGGAGATCCAAAACATGTATAATAATTTTGAAATATAAATGGGTGGAGTTTGGTCAAGATAGAAGGATCAAAGTGGTGTGAGGATATGAGGGAGTATGTGACCTTTTAGAATTGAGGTTAGTAGTACCTTTGGGATTCCTCAAAATATTAAAATATTATAAATCTATTATAGATTCAAATACATCAATTGGTGTATAAATGAATACAGTATGAACTTTTAGACTTTTAGTTTTTTTGTTTTATAACAACATGACTTCTTGGTGATTTTTGATTAATTTATGAACATAATAATTAATTAAAATATCATTATACTCAAACTTTCATACTATTAATTTTAGATGACATTAAATACATCACGTAAAAGTTTAAATTCAAATAAATTTATTTAAAAAATATCTAACATATCATATATATATAAAATAAATTTAAACATATTAAGTAATCCCATATATATCAATATTAGTACTTTTAAATTTAAATTATTTATTTTTATATTAATCAAATCAATACCCTTCTAGTTTTGCGGAAGCATTTAACGTATATATCTAAATTCTAGAAAATTAGAATAAATTAAAATAATTAAAATACTACATTAACATCAAAATAGATAATTATTTCCCTTGATATCCATATTTTGTACATATTTTGACGTAGAAAAGATAATAAATAAAAATATAGTGATATTTTGGAACAATCTTTGATTTAAATAATATGTAAGTCAAATTTATTGAAAAGTGTCCACTAAACAACTATAATTTTATATTATGTTTATATAGGTATTATAATAGTCAAACCATAATTTTTATATATGTCTAGGTCATGTTTACGCACTTATCAATTGTTTTAACCCTTAATTAACACCTTTGACTCTTATAATGACGACATGGATCTTTACACTTTTATGGTTAATACAGTTGTAATAAATTCCAAAATTCCAATAAAATAATCATTTGTTATATCTTTATCTGTATTCAAATCATTTTAAAATAATTAATAATTTATTTTAATTATAAATAATTTAATAATATAATATTTATTTTAAAATATAATGAATTTATATTTTAAAACTATTCATTACATCGATTTTCAAAAATACCAATGAATCAATATGACTTTTAAAAACAATTTAATAAATACCTAACATGTAGACTTAATTTTTTATTTTCTTGGATGACACTAATAATCACACGTTATAATTATTTTTTTATTTTTAATATCATTTTATTGTTATTTCAATTATGTAAACAATTATTGCACCATTATAGTATAATTATTTAAGCTAATTATTTCTTCACCAAAAATTAAATATAAATTTACATAGGGAATATAAGTACGATAAATTTTATAATAATATTTATTGTTTAAGATATCTCCAATTTTACCCCATATTAAAATATTCATCTTCTAAAAAAATAGTATGACATCATTTATATATTTTTAAAATATAATACTATAATTGTTGTAATGTCAACCAAGTTTCTCCAAGAGGCCATAAAATACAAAGAGGTATTATTATGGATAAAATTAAATCATCAAATAAAATTATGAAATGTTTGAGGGTAATTTTATAATATTTTTTTATCTTTTAACCTTAATTACCTAATTTACCCTTAACCATGGAAATTAAAATAACTAAATTTAATATTTATTTTATATAAAAATAAAATTAAAATAAATAAAAATAATAATTCATTTTGATTCCAAATATATATTCCAATTTTCAAAATTCAAAACACATATGTGGACAAAATTAATTTAAATATAATACAGTATATGAGGTGTGAAAGCAATTTTTTAAAGATAAAATTTTCAAAAAGCTATAAATTTTATTATATTCAAATTAAATATATAATATATTAAAAAACAATAATTTGAATAAAAGGATTATAATTGATCTAATATTTCTTTGAAACAAACTTATAATATAATTTATCATTATGATTTATATACATGAAAAGTCTTTTTTCAATTTTTAAAAAGTATTTTTTACTATTCATCAAATAGTGAAACATATAAAAAAAATATATAATATTCAACGAAATTTAATTTTGGTGTTTTTAATTAATATAAGAACATAATTTTGTCAAATAATATTAATGAAATGTTCAAAATATAATATTTAACCTATTATACATTTAAAGGGTCGTAAAAATACCATTTAGAAGCATGATACATTTTTTGCATAATAGTGGATTCATTTTTTTTCCATATCTAAACTACCGATTGGATGAATACTAAAAATTTTATTTGACATAAAATATATAAATTTATATATGTTAAAAATATCATTAATTCCCTCCTATTTAATTTCTAGTTCTAATAATATTTCATTGTTCGTTTAAGATAGTTGTTTCAAGAAACATAAGATTCATAAAAGATTAAAATTAAAAATTTTCCAAAAATATAATATTAGTGTGTTACATTCTCCTATCCATCAATAACTGTAATTATAGACATTTGAAATCATTCATAGAAAAAAATATTGATACTTGAAAATTCTATTATGTGAATCACATGCTGTAAATAGTGATACCAACACACCCTCTTAATAAGAGATAAGAGGAAATGAGAATGTAAAAAAATATGATTTTGAATGAGAGAGAATTAACTTAAATTTAAAAATTTACATAGAAGAGAGATGAAACTATCTTGTTCTAATGTAGTGTGATACTGAATATGGTCATCTGAAAGTAAACCCTCATAAATTCTCAAACCTGTGATCGATAAAAACATGAATGATTTATTAGAATGGAATGTAATTGAATAATATTTTTCCACCACAATCATTGTCTAAGAGTTGATGGACTCCTTTATTATATAGATAAATCACTAAATAAAATATACCAGATGTCATTCCAGGACAAATTCTCATACATTGGTTATTCTTGGTTCTATTTTCACTTTATTTCTTACACCAAAATATTGATAATAAAGATAAATTTTAAGCCTAAACAACCTTTATCCAAAGACACATAAGTCATTAATTCACCCATTAAATAATATCAACACCATAATGATTAGCATATTTTGTCCTATATGATGAATCATACATTAAATATAATAAATAATACCCAAATTTCCACATAATATGCTCTTTAAGTAGTTACCTTATGGCTCATTCCAGATACATCTTCTCTAATTTAAATTCCTAATATTTACAATTAATCTCACTAAATTTACCAAATAAAATTTAAATTACATTTCCCAAAATAATAGTGTAGTTTCTATCGTACCATACCATATATTTTATCACCATATACACCCTAATGAAGACATTCAGGATTCCAAATCCTTGAAGATGATGTAATATAGTACAATATTTATTTATTTGATAATTATTTTGACCAATACATCATTTATAAAACACTCAAAGGAAATAAGTTTTTTACACAATAATATTCACATCAGTCATAGCTCTTTTTTGTATTATTATTGTACGATTAACATTGATTTTTTACATTTTTTAAGGCATATTCCATTTTTCATTGGGATGATTATTTATGAAAAGTATCATATCTATGCATTTGGAACATTTCACATTGGAAACAATTTAATTACCCATAAGTCAATAAAATAGTGTCATTTTTCTTTTGACATGATGAAAATAAGTTTTCATATTTTTTTATACAATTGGGTTTCCATCTTGAATTATCTTATGTGGGAAAAACATTCCTTCTCTTCTTTTAGTTAACATTTTTCCAAAGTGTACTATTGTTCTTGTATATACCTCTGAATTCATAATATATAGCTAATTCATTCCCTATCTCAATAGAACATTATACTATGACCATGTTGGAAGATAATGTTTGGGATTGTAGTTAAATTTAAAATATTTGCATAAATTTATCAAATAAATAAAAATTATTAATATTTGGATTATGTTCATTGATGTGGTTCCCATTTCTTCTAGTGTGTTCTATTTTAAAAAATATATAATACACTAAATTTGGACACAATATTACGAAACATAATTCATAATATACAAACTCGGGAATCGGACAACCATAATTAAATATTTAGGAATAAATAACATCTAAATCATATGGTTAGATTATTGGATGTTTTCCCAAATAGGTATTCATTTTGTTTTCCTAAATTTAGTTCTGATCATTTCAACTAAAAATTATCTCATAAAACTATAAATAACAATATAATAGTAGCTCACTGATGATTCCTTATATAATTACATTAGAAAATTATAAAATAAATCACATTCTAAAGTAGTGAATAGTTTTGTATTCTTAATAAATGTGATATATTTTTGAAAATCAAATTACATTCTAAACAGAAATTAAAAAGATTATTCTTTGAGAAGACCATTTTTCCCGAATATTAACCCAAAATATCATTCAAAATCAAATAGTTTGTATCCATTGAAAAAATAAATCATAATAAATGGTCAATAAAATATAGTTTGTAATGGTAGAAAACATAATATATAATGAATAAGCATAAACTATTTTTAAAATATAATAAACTAAAACACCATCCTATTCATTAATAACATTATGATTATATGAAATGAATAAAATATGATAAAATAATTTTATAAAATTCACAAGATGATATTTGAATTTGATATTTTAAAAAATATAATTATCACATGTTATATCAATAGTCATGGAGTGCATAATATTAAACCACTAAAATATCAATATAAATCTTTTAGATATTTTCTTTCTTGATGATTTCAGTTTCTAGTTTAATTTTATGGGATGAAATCTATCATATTTTGATAAGTGATTTATCTCATGAATGAATAAAATTTAAGAAAATTTCAAATGTCACAAAAATAAATAAATTCATGATAAAACATGTTAATGGGGAGTTATATATACCTCATAAAAAAATTTTATGTTCATCTCATAATAATATGACTCAAACAATCAAAATTAAGATGAAGTACCTTTCATGGATCATATAATTGAAGGGATAATTAATCAAATTAATAGATTCTACTTATACAATATTAATACAAATAATTTAATTGGGAAAACATTAATAAATCATAATTTATTTCAAACATAAACTTATAATTTCTAAATCGATTAAGTATATGTTTAACCCAATGAATGGAAATTGTGGCAGGATATCCCCTACAACATTATAATCAGTTGAATTGTATTCACCAGAAGATTAATATTATTCAAATGGGTCATTGAATAAAATAAAAATATAGAGATTCATGATACTATATAAACAATTAAATTATGCCATAGAAAATAAACCAGTGGTGAATAACGAATATCTGCTAAAAATTATTGTGAGAGGAGGAAACCAATTACATTATGCTTACAATTAATTAAAATCGATTTTAATAATTCTATAACAGTTTAAATAAGGTTAATAATGTATAACAGAATAATATTTATATTTTTTATATCTTATATTATCTTATTATATAATTTTGTTACTCAATTGTTAATGTTATTTCATTATTATCCATGATTTGGGTGTTAATAACTTCATTTTTCTATGCAGAATTTGTTATGTATATCCAATTTTTTTGAATAGGATATAATTAAATTATCTAAAAAATTATATTAAGGTAATATATATAATATATATTCATTATATAATGTATTAAAAAAATTATTTAATGTTGAATGTGAGAAATTAGTCACATCAAATCGTGGAGATGATAGGCCGTATGTATGCACGAGTGATGATATCATTCCCTTATTGGTGAAAATGTAAGGATTTAAATGGAATATTAATATTTAAATAATAAATATAATGTCATATTAATTTTATATATAAATTATTTTTATAATTATACCCATACAATTATATTATTTATGAAAAACAAATTTCACACCAATGTAGAGACGTTAGGTCATACTTATGCACGTGCGATTCTTTTTTTTAGGATGGATAAAAGGTGTAATATGGTTGTACCATATTTATAATAACATATTTGAATATATACCATAATATATTTATTACATTATAATGGAAATACCACATTAATTTTAATTAGAAGATGAAATGAACATGGATGAGTTGGTGAAAATGATTACATATTCCTCAACAGACTTCCTTTTGATATCTTATAGATGTGTATGTGGTTTCTATTTTTGGAAGTCTGTGATCATAAAAAAAATGGATACAGAAGTTTGGAATATAATTTTTTTTGGGTTTTTTGATCTATAATTCGTAATGGGGTATGAATAATTGAGAGAGGAGGCATTCTTTTATAATTGTTGTGAGGTGTACTTTCAGAAATCCTTAAAATATTAAAATATATTATGGGTATTATAGAGAAAAGGTCATCAAAATAGTATATAAATGATTATTTTATCACATTTTCAACCACATATTATGTAATTTGTAATTATATAACTTTTTTGTAATTTTTAATTAATTTAATAATAGATTAATTCAATGAAATTTCATTATTGTCAGATTTGATAATATTTATTTAATTTGACTTAAAATACATCATTAAAAAGTTTTATTTAGAATATAATTCTATAACACATATATATTATTTCCTAAAAATCTATTAACTATTTTATACACCTTAAATCAGGCCAAATTTATGAAAATTAATAATTTCAAAATCAATTATTTTATTTTACTCTTCTTTTGATAAAATTTATTTTAGTATTATGGAATCATTTAAAGGAATTATTTAATTTTTGAAAATTAAAAACATTATTTCAATAATAAATCAAATTTCATTATAACCAAATATACATTTATTTATATTTATATCTTTATTTTTTCCCAATTTGGGCACCAAATTGTTATTAAAAAAAGAGAGTGACATTTTTTAAGTGTCCATGTTTTAAATAATATATATCTTATTTCAATAGAAATGTGACCATTAAAAATTAAAATGTTATATTATGGTTATAGTGGTATAATAATAATTCTAAAATATTATTTCTACATGTTTCGTTCATTGTTATACCCTTATATATTGGTTTTAACCATTATTTTACCCCATTCACTCTTACCATGATAAAATAATTTTTTACTCCTTAATGGATATTATTGTTACAATAAAATGATAAACTAACAATAAATGTATAATTTAACAAATATAAACCTTATACCAATACTTTGGCTGAATTCCTTAATTTCAGGAATTTTATATCATTTTATAAAATTTTATTCATTTTAAAATACCAATAATATGTAGTTCATCACTATTTATTGAATTCACTTTTAAAAATGTTAATAAAAAAATATATCAATACATTCCTAACATGTTAAGTTCATATTTAAAATTAAAGGGTGACATTATGTATCTCAAATTAAATGAAATTTAATATTTTGAATATCATTTTCTTAATATTTTTGATTCCATTTATTTAACATTTCCATTAATTAAACAATTATACTATCATTGTTGTATAATTATTTAATGTAGTTACTGATTCAATAAGATTCTCAAATAATTTTCAATTAATCATATAAATATTTTATATATTTAATTTTTATTTATATTCAAATATAACTCCATGGTGGCCAAAATTAAAATATGTATCTTCCTAAAAACAAAATAGTGACATCTTTGAGTTCTTTTTAAAATATATTACTATAAATGGATTAAATACAACCATGTGGATCCAAGGGAACATGAAATGATCCTATATATTATATTAGTTTAAAATAACACATAAAATAAAATTTCTATAAATTTTCCAATAAATTTATAACATTTTAATATTATATTTATAGGTAATTAAATAATTTACCCTTAATGGTGATAATAACAATTATTCTATTTACTATTAATATTTTCAACAAAATAAAAGAGGCCTATTTATAAAAATTGTTCAATAAAATTAAAAATATGTAATCCATTATCAAAATTATATAATAGAAACAGATAGCATTAATTTAAAATTAATCTTATAAATGGGGCATGAATGTTTGCTTTAAATGTGAAAATGCTCAAATGATTTAAATGTTTTTATATCCAAATTAAATGTAAAAAATATTAAAATGATATTAATTGGATTAATATATGTATAAGTTATCTAATATTACATTTTAAACTAATTTAAAATATCATTTATCCTAATAAATTACTTTGATGAATATTCAGTTTTCTATTAAATGTAATTTTAGTCACTATTAAACAAAAAAAGGAAACTTATTTGAAAACTACCAAATATTAATCAAAATTAAATTCTTATTTTCTTATTTCATGATTTTTTTACAGATAGAATTTATAAAATTTCAAAAATTTAATAATAAAACAAGTCATCCATTAAAATGTGGCCAAACTGCCTTTTAGAAACATATATATTCTTAGTCATAGAAGTGGAATTATTTTTATATCATAAATAGATAACAGATAGAATGAATGTTAGACAAAATAATGAACAAATAATTTATATATTTAATAATTTGATAAATAATATTCATTCCATCCAATTTAGTAGCTTGGTTATAATAATATTTCATTGTTAGTTTATGGTGGGTGTCTATTGTAAGGTAATCTGATGAACAGATTAAATTTAAAAAAACTACATACCATAAAATAATGCATTGTTACACTTGTACTAATTACACCACAATATTAACCCACTAATCTGTATCTCATGGTCAATGAATAGAAAAAACCAACTCTGAACCTAAAACATTCCAAGACATATTTCCTTTGAAACTGTATATTTTCAAAACCAGAATCATAAAATCAAAAATAACATCCATATAGAAATACCAAGATAAAAATTTATTATACTTGTTACGAATAAATCATCTAATTATCAGAACTCTAATATCCCATTAAAATTATATACTATAATATTGTGAATTCATTATTTGATGAATTAATTTTGGTTGGTTCGATCCAAACCTGCTCTATAATGGATGGAGCCTTCAAAGATAGTCATATAGCGATGGATTTTAAGGAGTTACAGATCCACCTCAGCATCTGAAACCAGTTTTGGCATCCCTATTTTGAACATGAATTACTCGTAAATGTATATATAATATATTCCATCAATAATGTTACTTTCATTTATTTAGAATCATAGGATTCTCCAAGGATAGTTTTTAGCCACCATAGTTGTCACCACAGATAAATGAACCTATCAACCTTAATGATTGTTAAAAAAATCCATTCCTAATAATTCATTCATATGTACATAGAATTAGGTCCCACATTTTAAATTTCAACCCTAATATTATATTGAAATATTTTTCGATGTTGTCTCCACTATGGCCAATGAGTTATACCTTTTAATTAGAATAGTTACATGAGGAGAATTCACAATTAAAATATACAAGTTACCCTAGTAGTGTTAAGTTCATATTTTGGTGGTCTATTCATCTAAACTTGTCCATAATGGTGGTATTATGACCAGTAATTATATATCTATGATAATATGATAAGGAATTTAAATAATTCTTCATGAAACAGTGAAGGAATACAATTTCTAGGTCATTGTAATATTCAATGTAATGAATCAAACATGGGGAAGTAATAATTTTATTTCAAAACATGAGAATATTTAAAGGAACATATTATACAGATGAAAGTAATAATTTTTTTGGAATTGTTACCCAATAAATATATACACAATGATCCCATAATCTGGATATCAACACTATGTTCCAATGGTTCTCATCAATCAAAGACCGAGATGATGTCATTAAATATCTTTTTGTTAGGATATATTCTTGTAACTGCATTTCTAACATCCTAATATGAAATCCACATGGGACTATGACTTCATATTATATTAATTTCTTCACTAATTATGATTATCTAATACAAATTGTGGAATCATTAATACATTTTTCAATTTTTTTCCCACAATAGGAAAATATCCATGCTTGAGAGAAATAATTAAAAGTGAAACATGTCCCTTTATGATAAATACTTATGGAAATAAATACCTTGAGTAGAAAAATATTTTAATTATAATAGGACATTTCATTCCATTTAGATACAATATAGATGAATTTGGTAAAGGAAAAAATATCGTTCGTGTTCTTATCTTTTTCCACAAACCAGTATGAGGAGCCGATTTAAAACATTTCAACCCTCCACCAAAACATATTTCCCACTCTATATTGTTTCATAGTATGAAATATAATTAATGTATAATACCAAAAATATATTGATATTATCAACGAATGATGCATTTTGTTTTTTATTTATTTCTTTTCTATATAAGTTAACTATAAGTATAACAAGTAGTGTGATTTACATCAACATGAATTCATAGTTAGAACCCTCTATAGTTATATTAGATTATGATATAGGTATTAAAACCATCATGTATCTATACTAATATTATTAAATGATTTTTAAATTTATATATCTTTAATCCCTCTGTAATAGAGCATTCATGAGAGGCATGAAATATTGGGACATTTGGTGAAACCTTAATCTTGATGTACACAATGTTCTAATATCCTTTACTCCTATATGAATATTGTAGAGGGATACCGTCTATGAATAGAAAAATAAATTATCAATGGGCCCTATATTATAATTTATCCCCTTCATTGATTTTGGACACACTAATGGATCACAAGGATAATACAATTCACCTATTTCTATATTAGGTAAAATTTTCAAACCATTGTAAATTCCTAGAAAGGAAAACAATAAAAAAATAAATTTGATGAAATTTTAGAAATAGGTACAATAAATATTTAGAAAACCCTTCCACTAGCCTCATTATCTACGCCAATAATGATTCATGTGGAACCACTATATATATTCCAACATCAACAACACTAATATGAATGGCATTAAGTAAATATTTAAGATTCACATGGTGTGAAAAATAAAAATGTGTTTTTATTGAATAAGAATAAAATATATTCTAAATATAAAAAATACTCACTCTTTTAATTTTTTTCAAATATATAGAATGAAAATGTCATACTATATAACGACTAGAAATATATGGAGGTAAGACTCAATGGACTCACCCATTACTACCTTAACCATTATAGTTTATGCCTTCTCTTTTATAGAAATAATATTAATATTATATAACAATATCTAAATATTTTAGTACATGAAGAATTTAAAATATGAAATTCATGGATTCCATCCCCCCTAAAGATAAAATATAACAAAAACAAGTAAAAAATATACCTACGTTAAAATTTGATTATTCATTTTCCAAAAATTAAATCAACTATTAGTATAGTATCATTGTGGTAAACCTGAAATTAACTAATAATAATCCAATTGTAAATGAATCTGAAGTAGAATAACAATTAACATATAGTCCTAAAAAAATTTAATGTAACCACAATTGACAAACATTATCAAATTGAGAGTGACCTCTATGCATCCAAAAAATAATTTTGGAACTCAAGGACATTATTCCTTTAAAACACGGAGGATAGGAAATAGATTTCAAAAATAAAACCACATTCATATGACCATTTCTATTATACATGTGTCAACACCATCCAATTAATCATTTATAATGAAAGAAAATTTGATCTATATAAATTTTATTTCCCTTATTGTATTCATGAAACATGTCCTCAATGTTCTTGTAAACACAAATATTTCCCACCTTGGAGTTTTGTTATCATTCCAAGTGATGTAATTCATACTAAAATAAAAAAAATTTAAAACTAAATCTTGATCGGTAAGTTTGACAAACTAATCATAACCCTATTAGATCCCATCCCCCAATAATTTGACTAATAATATATTGGGTTTATGTCTATCAGCTTCTAAAATATAAATAACAATTGGATATTTTAGCCTTATATATTATCTATAGAATCAATTATCATCCTGTAATATAGAGGTTTAGTGACCCATAAATTACATATACAAATATTAAATAATTTTATATGGATATTTGTAATATCAAATTACATTACACTCAAAAACTATATTGGTTTAGTGTCATAGGATTCATGGATTCATAAAAGACTCATTCATTAAAATATACATCATATTCTATAAGGTTTATAAAATATATTATAGATCATAGTTATAACATACTTAAAAATATAGCAACCCAAGATTAACATATATGAATATTACATCCTTTAAGATGAATATTAAGAAAATAACAAAAATAATGCCTGTGGACCGTAATAGAATAAACTCTCTGGAAACATGGAAAAAATATTATATCCTAGTGAAATATCTTTAACATCTCCAATAAAGACCTATAACATTTTTATATCATCCAAAAAAATTTATTAAAAACCTTGTGAACAGAAAAATAATAAATTGGGGTGATCTCATGTTCTTATTAAGGGTAAATAAATGTATTAAATTTTTATAATAAGAGAAAAGTTTATGGAACATGCGAATAACATTTAAAAATAATATCATTAACATTAGATATTATAATAATGATTGGGTTTTCAATAGAAATATAGAATTATAGAATAAATCCCAAACCCCATGAAAGGATAACATATGAATAAGGCCTGGAATTGGTGGTATTCACATTGGTTTATAATGTTGTGAACATATACGGGTAAAATGAAATTCAACCATTAATTTAAGGTCATGAAATAGTTTCCCCACATCATGTTATGGATAAGAAACCAGGTCTATGCAGAACATTGTGTATATGTAATCAGGTTCTAGCATAAAATTATTGACATGATATCGGGTCCTTGTATAACTTTTTGAACATATTATCAGGTTCACACATAACATTGTGAATATATAACCAGGTTCATGGATAAAATTATGAACATAAAACTTGGTCCATGCATAAAATTTCAAACACATAATAATTTTCACTCATAACATTGTGAATATGTAATCAAATTCACGCATAAACATATAGAAATGAAACTACGTCCATTCATAACATTTCGAGCATGTAATCAGGTTTACACATAACAATTATAATCATGATTAAGCTATCAATATAAAAATCATTGTAGGTACATTTAGGGACCACATATAAAATAATAAAATCAAACATAAATGTTACAAAAAAGATTAATCATATCATGAACCATGAAAATAGATGACCGTTATAATCATAAAATCATAAACCGTGAAATGAAATGGGTAGAATTTATATTTAATTATTTCCTAACCAATAGAGAAATGATTGGTTTCATAACCATTTCATTAAATTATTACTTGTGATAGGAAGTGGGTTTCCTAAAAATATACTCGATCAATGAGAAATGAGTTTCATAAAAATAAACCCATTGGAAGAGAAACAAGCTTCATAAACACTATTCCATCAAAGCATAAACCATTCATGAAAGCATATTAAGGAAAAATTTATATCATTTCAAATAAGGGAATGAGTAATAGCAACGGATTCCATCATAGATGGAAAATAATTTTGAAATCTAATTTAGAATATTTTCTTAAGGAAAATATCCTTTCATCATTGGAAAATGATTTTTAAGATATGAAACCATTTTAAAATAATTTTCGAATAAAATACCTTGATAAATTATAAGGAAGATTTGAAATCATTTTGGGAACCTTGTTCCACGACATGTTATAACATAATATTAAAAAAATTTAAAAATAGTATTCTTTTAGAACACTTTGAATATTTTTAAAGATATTTTGAAAATGATTTGAAAACAATTACATTGAAAATTATTTGAAAAAATATAAATAAAATTTTAAAAAATTCTTGTGAATGATTTATTTTAAAATAAATTAAAACAATTTAATAAATAATGATTACATTTTGAAAACCCTTTTACATAAAAATATATAAAATAGTTTTGAAATGGTTTTAAACCCCATTTCATTGAAAATAATTTGAAATCATATAAATAAATCTTGAAAATGTTTACATGAAAAAATTTGTAGATCTATAATTTTTTTTAAATTATAATTATCCTTTTTAAACATTTAAATGTGTTTCACAAAAATAATGGAATGTAAATAAATACATTTTGTGTGAGGTAAAAGAATTATTCCTTTTACACGGTAAAGAGGTTAAAAATATATTTTTTGAAAACGACCAGAAGATTACTTTTAAATTTTTTTAAAATTTAAAAAGGATAAAAATTTAATTTAAATATTATAGACTAAGAGTAGAATATTTTTGGAAACCAATTATTGAAAACATGAATATTAATTTTTGACCAAAGGCAAATGTAAATTCATATTTTTTAAAAATCAATTTATTTACTATCTCTTGTACCCAATAGTGGAATAATGGTTCAAATACATAAATATATAATGAATATATATAGGATAAAAAATGTTGTGAATATTCATGAGAGATTAATAAAAAGTTATAATCAAATAATGCATTAAAAAAATAGTCCAGATATGCAATGAGATTGTTTTCGTCAATTCTTACCACATGATAATATTGAACCATACTCCCCGTGTAAGAAAATAAAATTACATTAATATTAAAATATCATAAAACAAATTATTTTAATGATACAACTTTTAATATTTAGTATATACACCTCATGAAAAAATTTAGGTGCATAACACAACATGTGTCTCAAAGAATGTAGATTGAGACAAAATCATTTTTACAAATTTTGTATCTTCTGGAACATAGTCTCTAAGAAATAAATAAAATAAAATAAATAGTTAAATACCAATAAATTGAATTTTAATAATAATGTAATAAATTCAAGGGTATTATACACACTACACAAAAGGAATGGGTGTTGAATAAAGCATTTATCTCATAGACATAAAAAGTTTAATGAAATTCATACACAATGTGACTTAACCCACACTGTACTCAATCAATCCCACATTATTATAAATTTATAACTATTATAAATCTATAAGAGAAACAGATTTTTATATATAATACTATATATGGTTTGATTATGTATTTATATTCCCCACTTGTTAATAATTCTTTGTTAGGGGTTCACTTCTGTTAATATCTGCTTTGTTTTTCACATGCATCATAATTTTTCATCTCTTTGGTCCATATAATTATATCATCATTTAAAAAATGTAAAACATTCTTGAAATATAATTTATATTAATTATATTTTTATTATAATAATATATATAATATTCATTTATGAAATGAAATACACTGTTCATATAGATGGTAAGATATAAGTATGTATGAATGCTATTATGTTTAATTGTCTGATTAGAAGAAAAAGTATAAAATAAATATATGTATATATATATGCATATATATAATTATTAATGTATTTTTATTATTTCATATATATAATATAATTTCATTAAAACCATGTTAAATACATTCCATGCAGTGTGTGAATGAATGACATTGCTTTGATGGGTGGTAGTCCACACTACCTCAATCGAAATGAACATATTCTAACCAAATAGAAAGTAAAATAATATTTATCAAAAATGTAATATATAATCATAAATACATAAAAAATATATTATATTAAATATATAAATTTTTTCCATCATAATTCTAGTCATTACTGGCAGTAATTAAAAAAAATGAAGAATCATCTTTTAGTGAGGCGGTAGTTCACTGTACACAAAAATAGTATGTTTATAATACATTAGATAGTGGTGTGTGGGACTGTAAGTAGAGACCTTATAATAAAAACACCATTGTAAATTTTTTATACTTGTGTTTTTATTTAGTCATATAATAAACAGATTTTATGTGGTGGATAAATAAAATAAACGAATGGAGTTTGAATGAAGTCACCACCTATTAATCAGGAAACTCCCTTTTGTTTGTGACAAAAAGGATTACCTAGATTTCATTATAACTATGGTGATGATTATTAAAGTAATTTAGATATTTTTGGAATTTTATTAGGTATATACTTTCTGAAAATTTTAGGATTTTGAGGTTTTAAGAATAGGGAGATGTGATTTACTTTTATAGGGATGGGAAATGACAGAAGTTGATTTTTTTTTAAAAAAAAGCTAAGTGTACTAAATGTTTTACCTATGAAAACTGACACAAAAAAAAGGAAAAAACATTAAGGTTCATGGATGATTAATTTCCATCCAATTGTTTTTGGATAGGTTTCTAGGTTGTCTTGTCTCTTTTATTTAATGTTTATTTCTTTATTAGCATAATTTTTATCTTAACCATAGTAATTAATTTTAATCACACTCAATAATATTTTTCTCAAAAATTTAGAACTTATTAGGTGTTCTAAATTATTATTATTCCGGATATTGAATCCATTTTACCAAATTTCAAACACATAAGTAAAATAAATTAATTTAAATTTCATCCCACTAATAGGAGGACACTACAGGTTTTTAAAGTAAACGTGACAAAACATTTTCTATATTTTTTAAAAAAAATTCAATATGATATTGGATCTAATTAACTATATTTGATTAATTGAAAAATCTATATAATTAAACTTTTAAAACTATTTAAAATATAATTTCACCTTTTAAATAAATTATATGGAAAAACAATTTTGAATAAAAATTCTCCATTTTATAAATAATAATTAAAAAATTAATACATAAAAAAATAGAAAAAATTTATACTAAAATTATTATTTTTTATTTTTCAACCATAGATGAAGTTAATTTGGATATATTAAATATTTAAAATTCCCTTAAATTTTAATTAAAATGGGTTCTTCATTAAAAGGAGGTAAAAATACCTTAAAAAATTATATAGAGTTTCAAGCATAAAATTGGGTTATTTAGTATCTTATGTCTAACAAATATATTGTATAAATATAGAAAATATAATATTGATCATATAAAATATAAATTACCTAAATTTCATTCACTTTTTATAATTAATATAATTTATTATGGTAAAACAACTACTTTTCCATAAATATAATAATTTTTTTCCTTATCTTCAATCAGTTTTCATTTTCATTTCTAATTAATTATTAATATATAAAGTCATATTATATTTGTGTACCACATATATTTAAAAAAAAATAGTTAATATTATTCATAACCACTAATTTAACGTCTATTTTATATCTTATTATATTAAATAATAACATTTTAATGATATACTATTGTGTGGTAAAACTCAGTCATGCATGTTATTCAAGCCATCGAGGAAATTCATTGTCGTGTGTTACCCTATCTAACCTCACTGTTTTGTTAAGATAAAGATAGAATTTATATTAAGTGTATTTCAAGAATATCCTATTTTTGCATATAACATAATCCAAACATAGTGATTTTATATAAAATAAACTATTTTCAGCATTTCATGAGATAAAAAATATAAAATATATTAAAGTAATTTGAAAAATAATAATTTTCAAAATCTCACCGTGATACATTCCATACACCATAAAATTAATTTCCCCACTGAAATTTATTTCAGATATAAAAAGCTTAAAACATGAAATTTTCCTTAATATAAACCCACATCATTAAAATTAATATTAAAACATCACTTAAATAGGGAGTATTTGAACCATAATTGTTAATGAAGGTAACATTTAACTATGTTTTCACATAGTGGAACATTGGTGGTAACTGAAAATATTAAATGGAATTAAAATATTACAATAAAGTTATTATAGAGAGTGATAGAGAAAAAGGCCATGAGATAGTAAAAAATAATGAAGCCATAAATATGTGATTATTTAAGGAATAATCTCATTCATCAGAAATAGAGGAATTATGATAACATTTTATTAAATCAAATATCATTTTTTCCAAAATTTAATGTATTTCTATGAAAATAGATACGGGAATTTTTTTTGGAAAAACCTTAATCTCTTTTGTTCTATAATTCACTTGACCTCTTTCTCAAAAAATTAATGTCACTTTTTCAATCCTACAGTGCGAGAAGATATTGATAATCATGATATTCCATCCCATTTTCCATTGGTTACCATCAACACAAGTTTTTTTGAACAGACTATCAAATATATATAAATCCCTGTATAGAGAGATAACACAATAGTCTTCTTCACATCAGTTGATCTTTATATTATGATTTACATAAATATTTATCCTCATATTCTATCAAAAATATAGTTAACCCTTCCCTATTTAAATATTCTCTTTATCTTATACCAAAAAATTTTATCAGGTATTTAGGTTCATCCTTACACCTATTGAAAATTAAATGGAATTTTATTAGTCCAAAATTCATGTAGAGGGATATGACGACATTAAACCTCACTAAAAGTTGAACCAAAATATTATCATAGGGCTTATTCATAAAAAATCAAACATGAACTTTCCAACTAAGGCAGAAAGGTTTCTTTTTACTCTAATTTTCATTATTTACTTCTCCTACTTTGATTTCATAAGAATTAACATTAAATTTTTTTCCCTTAGAGTTTGGTGTGTATTATCATCCATATAAGACGGAGTATAAGGTAATTGATATGTATAATTCCCAAATTAAATTCACATGAAACAGTAATGTGTGTGTGGTTCATTTTGTTGAGTTTTCACGACACTAATTTCATTTAATTTCATGTTCTCATCATTTCAACATTCATCGGCGTGGTTTCCGGGCTTCCAACACATGAATAACCATCTTTTTCATTTCAGGAACTCCCCTAAGTTCTCTATACCACAACTATATAATGTTTGTGATTGATAATTTTTATTCTCTCCATGGTTTTTATTTCCCTCGTTGATCATATTCTTGTTAAAAATTTGAGATTTATTAGTAACACCAACCTCTATTTCAATTATTATTGAACAAATAAAAATCTCATCATAGATACTAATATCTATTATTTCCAACACCATTCTAGGACTTTTATTCAAGACACTAAACAACCTATCAACATTACTTTCGGGGTGTATAACACTACCAAAAGCATTCCTTTCATGCATTGTGAAATTATACTCATAGGTACCATGAGATTCATTATCCTTTTTATTCAACTAATGAAACTTCTTTTCAATATTTTTACCAAGAGAATGAGTAATGTAAATATTGAATAATTATTTCATGAACTCATAATAATCCATGGATTTAATTTCATCTTACTTCCTTTTATATTTTATTAGAGTCCAGTACTGGTCTACTTCACCTTCTAATAGATAAATATCTAGAATAAATTTATCATGATCTGAACACATAATAGTGGATAATATCATTTTATTGGAAGACATATAGTGTTCAAAAAAAATGGATCATATGACCCGTTTAATGAATGTGGATGATTCCTCATAATGGACCCAACAAAATTTTGATCCCTCTTTTTATCAGTTGGAAACTCAGCATGTCTCACTGGGTGAGAAAGCTATAAGAGTAACGAAATGTGGTTTCATATTCCAACCCCCATAGAAATTAGATAATTTTGAGGAAATTATTTTAATTTCATATCATAATCACCATTAACTCAGTTCTTTCAGGTTCCTAGAATTGACTAAAACCAAAAGCATAGAGTAAAAAACAATTATTATAATGAGTTTCTAAGTAATCAGGAAAAGTAACATATTAGATGTCTAATATATGAAACCATCTTTAATTAATGACATGTTAGGTTTATCCTAGGTCATTTTTAGTCAAATTATTTTTAAATAATTCTTGATTTTTTTGTTGAGTTTCTAAATTCTCAATGCAAACTCCCCAAGAGATTCAAAAAATTTGTGTTGCATTTCCTATTGTCATGTAGTAGATTACCTTGAGTCAGGACTAAAATATATTGTCTGAGATGTTACCCCTAGGTAAATCTTTCCTAGAACCACATCTAATTATCGTATCTAGACTATTTTGAATTTCAAGAAAACCAATATCTACATACTTTAACAAAATTCAATGGAATTTTCCGAAGAGTTGACTAATTGTTACACTTATCCTTAGAGACATCCTTATAGGAATCCTTTGATATTTACCCAGGTATCTCACTGTATAATTGTTATCCAAGATTCTAATTGTTTTATAAACCATTCCTTTGATACCAAATATAGACAATCAGGTGAAACATGCATGGATATTACATCATTTTAGATGAATATTCAGTACATTAAAAAATACAAGACCCAGGATCGCAATAGTTTAGAGTCTTTAGAAACATGGAAAAAAATTATTCTCTCCTAGCTAAATATCAATAAAATATCTAAAAAAATTGGCCACCAGAATTATTTATACCTAAAAATATTATTCATAACCTAGGTAAAGGATACCTAAGAAATGGGGTGAGATTAGATTATCAGTACGGGTAAATATTAGAATTATGTAAGAAAACCTAGAATAAAGGGGTATGGAGCATGAGAATAACAATTTAATATCATAACCTTTATTTTATATATTTTAATAATTAATTAAATTTAAAATGAAATAGATCATAGATAATTAATAACATAAGTCACAAAAGCATACCATAGGAATAAGACATGGAATTTGTGTAAGGAACATTGTTTTATAACATCGTCAAAATGAATATATAGAAACATATTCAGTCATTATGTTATGGAAATAAAATCAATTTGTTTAATGAACATATGGACAAGAAACAAGGTCCATGAATAACTTTATGAATGTTTAATCAGGTTACGCATATCATTATAGATATAAAACAAGTTCTATGAATAAATTTTTTGAACATGTAACTAGGTTCACACATAGCGTTGTTAACATGTAACAATGTTCACACATATTCATATAAACATAAAACTAGGTCCATGAATAACTGTTTGAACGCGTAATGAGAATCACTCATAACATTGTGAACATGTAATGAGGATCATGCATAAACATATCGACATTAATGAATCTCTATGCATAACATTGTGAACATGTAACTTGGTTCATACATAAAATTTATACTCATGAGTCATCCATATTTAACCAATACATTGTAGGGGGATATAGGTCTCACCTGTTAAAAAATAAAACTATACATATATTTTCTAAAAAAAATTATTCAAATTATGACCCATGAAGAAAGATAAACATCAAATCATAAACCCTGAAATAAAATGTATGTAATTAACGTTTCATTGCATCATAACCTATAAAATATTTTTGTTTCATAACCATTTCATCAAATAATAACTCATGAAAATAATCAGTTATCATAAACATATAACTAATTAAACGAAATTGTTTTCATATAAATATAACCCATAAAAGAGAAATGGGCTTCATAAATATCATTTAATCCTATGATAAACGATTCATGAAATTATACGAATGAATACTTTATATAATTTTATATAAGGGTATGAGTAACATCAGTGGATCATATCGTAGATGTAAACTAATTTTGAAATATCTTTCAAAAATGATTATTGAGGAAAACTTTCATTCATAATTCAATAAGGATGTTAATACATAAAAATAATTGAAAATAATATTCTTATAACACACCATGATAAAATATAAAGATGTCTCAAAATAATTTTTAATCCATTTTCCTTGAAAACATAAAATATATGCATTATAATATTTTATAAACATTTTTCTATGATAATTATTTGAATGAATTAAAATAAAGATAGAAAGTTTTTTAAAAACCATTTCAAATAAAATATTATGAAAATATATAAAAAATTATTGAAAACAATTTTTAAATCCATTTCGTTTAAAATAAATTGAAAACATATAAATAAATATTTAAAATTTTTTGAAAACAATTTTCCATGAAATATTATAAAATAATCTCGAAAAATATGTAAAAAACATTTCTTTTATAAATTTTTTAAATGTATAAATAAATCTTGAAAAAGTTTTCAAAAACAATTTTCAATCTAAATTTCTTTTAATGTTATTTTTATAATAATTACCCCTTTAAAACATCAAAATAAGTTTCATAGAAATACTGGTGGGTAAATCTATACATGTCATACGAGGTAAAATGAATAATCAGTTTTTATAGTATAAAAATAAGAAAATGCCTTGTTAAAAACATGAAAAGAAGAAAATATTGAATAGTTTTTAAAATAAAAAAGGGAAAATATGAATTTTATAGATTATATAATAATATTACAATTTTTTTGGGAACCCTTTCTAGAAAAATTGATGCCTTATTTCTTACCAAATAGAGAGGTAAATTCAGACATTCTTTAAGAAAATTTTTCTTAAGAATCATATCTACCCAAGATTGTAATGATGGTGAAAATAAATTAATATATCATAAATATGATGATTGTAATAAAAATAATTAATTTTATTGAGATATGGATTATAGGGTTTTATAAAATTAATCATAAACATAAACAGTCTTGATAAGGGATGATATTGTATTAGTAAGCTCTTAACACTTGGTACCTTTGATCCATACACCACATGTAAGAAAATGAAATTATATGAAACATATTATAAGATGAATATAAATAGATTAATTATATATCATTCCAAATTTATTATGTACACCTCATGGGAAAATATAGGTAAATAACATGGCTTGTGTCTCAATGATGGTTAATTGATACAAAATCATTTTTACCTATTAGGTAACATTTGAAAAATCATACCTTTGAAAGAAATATATTCAAATTTAAATTTAAATACCCATAAATTTAATAATAATAATCATATTATACATTCATCGGTAAGACATACACAACAAAAAATTATGGGGTGGTGAATAAAGCATATATCTCACAAAAATTAAAAGTGACATGAAATTCTCGTATTTTGTGTATTGACCCTCATCATACTCATTTAGAAATCTAATATAATATATAAAATTATATTATAAATCTATCACCAAACAATATTAAACCTATAATATAATATATTTTTTGATTATGGAGTTATATTACCCTCTTGTAATCAATTCATTGTTAAGGATTCACATCTGGTAATATTTACTTGGATTATTGCATGTGTCTTATTTTATTATATCTTTGGTCCATATAATTTTATCCTAATTTCAAAAAATCAAACCATGATTTAAATATAAGTTTTATTCATTATACTTGTATTATAATATACCATTGAATATATAAGTATGAAATATAATACACTATTAAAACATACATTAATCCATATGTACATATGAACACTATTTGCGTTTAATTGTCCTCATAAAAGAAAGAAATTTCAAGAAATGTATGTATATATTAATATATATGTATATATATATAACTTTATAGTATGACTATTTTATCATATTTATCATATAATGTCATTAAACCCATCCTTAAAACAATTCTTTTAGTGTGTCAATGAACGACATCGATTTGAGTGGGTGGTAGTCCACACTTTCGGAAACGTAATTTTGAAATTTACACCAAATTGAATGTAAAAAATATATGTTTCAGTAAAATAATATTGAATATTAAAAAATAATTAAAATAATATATGAAATATATAAAATTAGTGTTCATCATAATGTCTACTATGTGAGTTAGTAAAGAAAAAAATGACCAATCATTATTTTGTGAGGTGGTAGTTCATCGTACACATAAACAATAATATTATTACCCATTATGTGGTGTTGTGTGTTATTGTAGGTAAAACCCTTATCACAAAAATATCATAGTATATAAATAATAATTTATTTTTTGTGAAATCTTGGAATAAATATATTTGATGGGGGTGTATAATGAAAATAAATGAATAGAGTTTAAGAAAAGAGGATAACACTAAATCTGTTAAATCCTTTTTGATTGTTCCAAAAGGCTTCCTTGGATTGATTTCGAACAATATTGAGACTTATAGGAGTATGGGATAGATTTTGGGAAGTGTATTAGTAAGATATGGTCTTACAATTTATTTTTTGAGATGTTTGAATAAGAGGGAGAGGTGTTGAGTTTTTATAGAGAAGGGAAATGACAAACATGGAATTTTTGAAAATAGGTTAGGTATACCCACGTTATTATCTAAAAATATATTAATAAAATCTATTGAACTTAATAATTTTAGATTAATAGATGAATAATGGACATAAAATGTGTTTTACATGTTTTTTTGCTGTTTTGGTTCTATTATTTATGGTAGAGTACTTTTTTATCCTACTTTTTCTCTTAACCATTATAACTAACCATAATCAATATCAATAATATTTTTATTCAAAAAACTATGAACTTATATGAAATTATAAATAATTATTCAAAATATGTAATCCATTTTTCAATTGTCTAATCACATAATTCATGGAAATTAACTTGTATTTATTCCCATTGATTGAACGAAAAATCATGTTTTTAATGAAAAATGATAAAATACTTTCTTGGTTTTTGTATCCAATTTCATGGTGAAATTGGTTCTATGGACATAAATTTGATTAATTTATAAAAATATTATCGAATTAATTTTTTTAAATAATTTAAAATATAGTTTATCCTTATGAATAAATTATATGAAAATTCATTTTTGAATTAATGTTCAGTATTTTTAACTATTATTTAAAAATTTAAACCTTACAAAAAAATCAATCAAATTATCCTAACTTAGTTTTCTTATTTATAATACAAATATAGAGTTTATATTTATATATTAAATCTATAAAATTATTAAAAATTTGTTTCAAATAGGTATCTACATTAATATGTGTTTAAATTTCTTTTATAGAAAATATATGGTTTTAAGCGTAAAATTTGGGTTATTCTAAACATATGTATTTCAAATATATTGGATGAATAGGAAAAATATTTTATTTAATATATAACATATATATTACATTAGTTTAACTCAATTAATAAAATCAATTTAATTTATTAGGGTGAAAAATGCATACTGACCATAATAATAACAATATTTCCCTTTACATTCAACTGCTTTTCATATTCATTTTTGATTAATTGAAAACCTATGAATTAATATTATATTTTAATAAATAATATATTTTCATAAATTAGTTAATTCTATTCAAGACATTTAATTTAATAGGTAGGTTATATCTTATTATTTTAATAAAGATCATTTAATAATATATTGTTGTTCAATAAAACTTTTCCATGTGTGTTATGAAAACCATCGAGAAACGTATTTGTTGTTTGTAACGCAATATAGCCCCAGTGCCCCTTATAGTGGAATATAAAATTTATATTTCTTGTAGTGTATTATTGAATTGGTGTTTCATATAACATAATCAAAACATAATTCAATCCAACAAAACAAACAATTTTCAGTGTTTCAATAAATGAAAAATATTAAAAAGATAAAATTAATTCTAAAACATTAATTAACAGAATATGGTGGTGTTACAAAAACAATTATCCTTGCCCTTGATAGTATAAAAATGAAGATATTATACTGTCAAATTCTCTATAAGAATAAATATAGAAGATATCAATAAATGATCATATTTTATCATTGTGGTTTCAAAAAATGATCATAACATAATAAATCATTACCCAATACAACAAATAACCATAATTATAGTTTATAATAGTAGGTTATGTCCTAAAATAACAAAAACAGGATAAATTTTTTAATTGATAAATAATCAACCATGATCCATGGGAACATATAGAAAACATCCGATTGTGGATTAACATAATCTAATAAAATTATAACCAGGGAGAAATTCAAATAGGAGAACTTATTATGTTAATTAAAGGATTTATTTCCTCATTTAAAATTGTTGGAATAAAACTAGGTCCATAAATAAATTCTTGTATATGAAACTAAATAAATTTGTTATGTTGTAAGCATATAATTAGTTTCACAAACAATATTATAATTAAATGAATTATTTATCTTTATATGGTGAATTGGATAGATATAATGGTCTATCAAATCGCATAACATTTATCCATAAATGATCCACATGATAATTAAAATATTCACTATTTCATCAACATATAACGCTGGAAGAGAAACATGTTTTAGAGTGATTTTTTACATAGTTAAACAAAATACATTTAAAGAGATTCATAGATTTATCAATAAAACATATTCATCAAATTATATCATAATAAAATATTTGATAGTATTATTAGATTATATCCCCAGTAAAATATATGAAGAATTAGTGAATTTTTAAAATTTGAAAAACACCCTTAAAATATCAATAGAATATTTCTTGTGGAAAACACCATTTTCATGTTGAAATTACATTTTTAACTTCAATTTTTTTCTAAAATATTAAGGAAAACATTTTCATTGATGGGAACCATTTAAAATAATAAAATTTTATTCAAATAATTGATCATGCCTGATAAATGGAAATTATGATTACATTATGTATGTTATTAAAAGAGTCCTTCCAAATTTTCTGTGAAATGTAAAATGAACATGATTTTAAGAATTAAATAATGATTTTTTTTAAAATTTTTATTAGAAAATTAAAATGGGTAATAATTAAAATATTATATCATTATAGATACTAATATAATTTTTGAGATAATTTTAATGAAAACATGTACATGGATGATAAATATTCCAAACAAAAATTGAAATAAATTCAATATCTCTTTTATAAAATTAATCTATAAATTTTTGAACTGGAGATATAGAATGGGTAAAATTAGTGGAAAATTAAATGAATTATTAATGTATAATAAATTAGTTATGTACTAAAGGTAACAACAATTAACTTCCCATATCATATATTTATCGTTGATTGTCCCCAAAAAATTTGATTTCAATATAACCCTGTACCATTTTATTACAATTTTAATTGTAAAAAATTGGATAAAATATCAATAATTGAATCATTATATAAGACTGTTTTTTAATTATTTTGGATATATAATTTTAATGGGTAAGTATATACACATCATATAAATAAATACCATCAAAACATCAAAAATCTCTCAACAAAATAATATTTTGGCGAACTACCCTTATTTAGGGTTTCATTATAATTTATATGCCTCTAAATATCCTGTAAAATAAATATTGATTTATTAAAAACTTATAAAAAAAATATTCAGTAATAAATTAAAATTAATCATTTCTCTATAATTTTCCATATTTATGTTCACAAAAAATATTCCTTAAAATGGATATTTTGTTGAAAGATATTTTTGTTTTCAATGTATGATTCAATTTGATGTTTTCATAAACATAAATTTATTATGGTTTCATTATATACAAAATAATAATCATGAAATTAGTATTATATTTGTTCATTATATACGATTTTATTGTAACTCATATAAACTATTGATGAAAAATGAGTTACATCACTTCATAGAGATGGTAATTTTCATATACACAAGAGTGATGTCTCCATTTTTCAATCGATGGATCTAAAAAATATTAAATTGTAATACAATTTTTCAAAATAATAATTATATAATATATATCAGAAATATTTATCAAGTCTATCATTATAAATAACTAGTGAGGAATTGATGGATGTTGATTCGTATTTCTTTATAGAGGTTATAATATAGAATTATGCATGTGAAACACTTTCATTTCCCTTTTAATGTGAAAAGGAGACGAATAAAGTTAGGAAATAAACATTGTAATATTTTTGTATATGGGATATATTTATGTTCTTTTAATGTAATAATTAGTATAATAATTTAAGGAATTGTATGAAGAATGAAAATGAAAATCACTTATATAGGTTATTTTTTCCCCTTAGAAGAACGAGTTTCATGACACTCTTTAAGGGCCCAAGGGATTATATTTTCAGAATTAAATCACCTTTGGAACAGGTATAAGGGATGTTTATGATAGTTTTTGTTAGAGGTTCGTTATTCTAACTAGATCATATTGTTTTGAAGAATATAGTTTAGGTGTTTTACTTTTATATTGAAAGATATGACCCCTTAATAATTACATGAATAAAATTAATATAATAAATTGTTAGTCTCGATAAATTGTAAAAAAGATGGAAAATTTCATAAACTATGAGATTTTGAGAATGAGTACCATTCATCCAATATAATTTTTACTATATTATTATGAATTAAATTATATATCATTTTTACTAATTATTTACCAAATTTTATCATTATCTATTATAACTAATTTGTCAATAATAACTGAAAATAAATTTAATTCTATGGTAAAAATTTGATAAAATTGGTTCAGGGATGAAATTATAGTAATGATAAAATATCATAATATAGATTCAAAGGACTATACATATAATTATATTTAATGACATATATATATATGGAATTAAAATATAATTACATTAACCATAAATTATAAATTATTAATAACCATAAAATTGATGGGACATAATTATTCAATTATGAAATATTACCTTTTTAATAAATTAATTTAAATTGATTTTTCTAATAATTACATAATAATTTTGTCAAGGTTTTTTAACCATTTAAGGAATTTATTATACAACTTAATATTAAAAATAATTTTACCTGATAAAAAAATACAGCAACATTCTAATTAAGAATTTATAGCTAAACCCAACCTCCTTTAATACATATGAAAAAATATTAGAGTTATTAAAATTTAGATATTAATGATTTGGATTTATTCATTATAGAAAATAATATTAATTTAATTGTAAGTTGAAAATGAATTAATTTTTCCATTTCATAAAATATTTGATGAGTATGGATAAGTTGAACTCATCCAATTTAAATAAGTCATGTTTGATGTTATTATTTTTTGTCTTATCGGATTATTTTGAACCATAATTATAGTATTTACCATTACCATGGAGACAAATAGTTTCTAACATAATTATTAATAATTAAAAAATATATTGCTAGACAATAATTTGTACATTATTGTTCCAAATATGAAACCCAATTCAGGAAATTCAATCACTACAGGTTACATTTACATCTATTCAAATATACTCATAAAATAGAAAAAATAAGTTTTCTAGGAAAATGTGTTCTTAAAAAGAAATATGATTTTATGACAATTAAAAATAATGTATATTCTAATTAAATTAATTGTATTAGAAAAAAATATTTTGAAATTATTTAATTTTTAAGTCAATTAAAAAAAATATTATATTTATAAATACTATAATGGAAATTACAATTTCCTATAAAATATTATATTTTTTCTATATTTAGTGAATAAATACTCTTCATAAAATTCAAAATATTTTACATTATACTAATTTTTTAATATATATTTTTAAAATATTAACTATTTTTGAAAATAAAATTTCAAAAATGTTTTAGAAATATATTTTAATATCATTTGATAAAAATTAATGAAAAACATAACTTGAGTAAAATATTTTGGATGTATAAACAAACTTCAATAAAAAATATGAGTGCTTATTTTTTAAGAATTAAGCAATAATTATTGGTTTAGAGGAACAATTATAAATATATTTTATAATTATTTACTCATATCTATACCTAAAAATTCAAAAGATATGTTATAAATTTCATCTTTTAATAATAATATTTCAATATGATATCATAATTTGGTTAAACCATCCTATTGTGGTTAATGATGCTATAAATCCTTTTATTAATCAAAACTAATTTTTCGAGTGTTACATTATCCCCACATATATAAATTGAATCCTCAAAATTTATTCCTATTAAAAAACGTATCAATATTTTAAAATACCATTTTTGAATATTATATCATACATAGTGATAATAAAACTTATATTGAAAAGTGGGAGTGTGAAACATAAATATAACCAGAAATAACACCAGTTTGGGATCCAAAATTTGATAATATAAGCAGTTTGATAATATATAGACATAGAGAAAATTAAATATATCATAGGAATAATAGATTTTGGTAGATTGCATGATCATGGGAATTTTAATTTTAAAAAAACCATATATCATAGAGGGGGTGAAAAGACCATAAATTCAAATAAAATGGATGAAAAAGACTAATATTTTATCAAAAAACCTTTTAGTAAATTTGGGTGATTAATTTAATAACCTGATATATAAGAGGATAAAATACACATACTTTGTTTCTTTCAATTTAATAACAAAAATTTCATCTATATTTTATTCATAGATCAATGTCCACTTTAACTCAAACTCAATGAAATTAATATCCGAGAGGAATTTTTAATGACTGAATGACTAAGAATAATATTTAAAAGATCATAATAAATATAATGTAAAATTCATTCAACTGATGCATAATTATTTACTAAAATGAAATTGTTTAAATAGGTTAATGAATATGGGGAAATATCATATATTAAAATAAGAAATTAATATCTAAAACCATAAAAATAGTACCCAATGTTCTATATAAAGAAATCCATAAGTAGTAAACCTCAATAATTTTCCAGATTACATATGATCGTATTCAGAAGAAAATAATTTGGAAATTAAGTCACTAAATTTTTTATATATCTAATAATAATCCCCCGTTAATATTAATTAACTCAACATGTTAAACACCAAAAACATTATTGCCATGGTAATATGTTATCTTAAAACATGTTAATATATGATCAAAAATACTTTAATTACTATAAAACCTCAGTTAAAAAATGACTCCAATATTTAACTCTATAAATATTCTATAAATAAAATAAATTACTATCAAATATATTCCATATATCCCAAAATTACAGTAGTATTCATAAAATTTAAAATTAACCATTTTGTCATCAAATCACTAATCACACACAAGTTTATTAGTTCTATCATACTTTATCAATAAATACGGACCATTTATTTATCATGACTATATAATATAATCTCCGCATTAGAAACATAATAAGGGTTATCAATCAATAAATCATGGGTTTTTCATAAAATTAAACCTTATTAATAAATAACATTTCTTGATTATGGTACCATTAAACATATTCATTAATATACATCATTAAAAACTATTATATAACAATCCTTTTACTTTTTATGATTCTAAAAACAATAATATCATTTATAAAACACTTTTACAACATAATTATTGAATCCCTATACATAAAAACGTCAACCATTCTTCTTTGATAATTTCCATAATATATAACATCCCTTATTATAGGAGTTGGACCACAGATTTGGTATTGTCTATGATACTTCCCATATTCTTCAAATATATGAAAATAATCTCTAAATACTTTGTTATTATGAAATTTATTCCACATATTCAAACTATTCATTTTTTGTGGAAATTCTAAATTTATGTCCTTTTTTCCACACAAAAAATATCTTCTCATTCAATTTTTACATTTCAATGTGTTCTTCATCCCATATATATAAGTATTCATCATTTAGATCTTCTCCCCCCCAAATGTTTTCATGAAACGCTTGTTTAAATTTATTTGAATCATTTGTTGATTCACCTATATTCTAATTATTATTAATATATGATCATATATTGTAAGGAATAATAAAAGGGTCTAACATTCCATCTTGTATTTCATTATGTTTTTAATGAAGAAAAATCATTCATTTCCAATCGCATTTTTTATAAACTGGTAGGTTCTCATTCGATCCATTGTCTATAAAAAATTCAGAGTTTAAAAAACACAAATTATATTGAAAAACCATATAATCAAGACAATAATATTAATGGAGTATGAATCATGAGACATTATTTTTAATTGATGATATTTTTCCTTTAACCTAGGTTATCCATGGTTATCAAGTATTCATATCAATCATAGTGGTTTATTAGTAAAATTTTCATTAACTCACTAATATATGTTTGTAGTGCTTATTAATGTGTGTTGTCTTACAGACAGTCATCGCATATCAATTATGGTCAATTTAATTCTTGATTTTCTCCATTTACAGATGTTATAGTTAATTGGATCTTCTCTAAAACAACATAACCATTATTTTATGAAGACAATGATATAACTTCTAGGAAAACCATATTCCTTTCATGAACAAAACATAGAATATTTTTATATACAAAGTAATATCTTCATTTTTATTACTAAATATTCATTATCCATGTTTCCAAAAATAACTAAAAATTAATCTGACACCAATTCAGGAAACATGAACATTACATATATAAATAATACATCATTTTATATAAATAATAATTTTGTGTCATTATGTTCCATTACATAAACATAATTGTTTATTCTCTTGGTAAATAGATCTTTATAAATTATAGGTTTATAAAAATCTATGTCTACCTAGACATATTTTCATCACATAATGTGTCCTTTTTATGAATAATATTAATTAAACCATTCATTATACCAGGGGGAAAATAAAACAAAAGAAAAATAGAGCTCATTTTTTATGTAAATAAAAACACACAAGACATTTATAAATGTTCAAAAAAGGTCATAAATGTATTATACAATTATTATAACATAAAAAATTCATACATAATAAATTAAAATTTTATAATCATGATCCATAGAATATGTATTTTTTATAAAAAATAAAAAATTCATAATAATGTGGAATCATCCAAAATTAATCTTGATCCATGAGAGAATACCATAAAAATATAAATATGGAAGAAAAAATCATAATACTGTGAATATATATAAATATAAATAAATTCACTCATTATGTTAAATACATGAAACTCGGGCTTCAAAAAATAATTATCAGTAAAAAAACTTGTCCACATATAAATGTATAGACATGAAACAAGTTTAATCGATAATATTATGATCATGAAACCTTGAACCTAGAAATGATGTGAAAAATAAATCAAATTTATTAAAAACATAGTAATCTCATGAGTTATTCATCTTTACCCAATTGAACATATGGATTTAATTGAAAAACATATAACATAAAAAATTAAACCTTAAATTTACCAAAATATATTAATAATATTCATCAATTCAATATTGTCTAACCCATGGATAAGGATGAGGTTTCAAAAAGATTCATTTTTACCATAATTAACTCTCTGATAGGTGATAAGTTCTATAAAATCATCTGTAATACTTCATCTACAAAAATATTCATGATATATGTAGTGTAATGTATTAGAAGAATAAACACCCTAAGAAACATAAGTAACATTGAAAAGATATTTCCATAGAATAAAAATTATTTTAAAATGTCACTGAAATATTTACTAATGAAAATTCCCTTTTAAATTTGAAATCACATATTTAAAATCCTAAAAATAAAAAATTATTGAGGAAAAAACATTATATAAAAAAAACAATATTTTAATGTAAAAATAAAATTAATTTAGTGGTTATGATGGATGAATATTATGACCATGTTAAATATATTAAAATAATTACTATTTTAACATTTTCAATAAAAATACAAAATCTACTCATTTTAAAGATGAAAATATAATTTCCTTTTAAAAATTTTAGATAATTATTTACATTGGTAAAAATTAAATAAATAAATAATTTAAAAATTTTAAAAATAGTATTGGAAACATATAAATTAATACATGGACATGAAAGAAAAATATTAACGAGCTAATATGAATGAAATAAATTTTTCTTAAAAACATTTTTTCAATTATTTTTTTGTTTAAAATATATAAATATTGTACTATGAAAAAAATACATGAATAAATAAAGGTTAAAAATATATATATTTTTCAAAGGATAGGTACCATATAATATACCTCATAAAAAATTTAGTATAGACAACCCATGAAATAGACGATATTTTAACATATACCTTTACCAATTTGGTAACTTTTGAGTCTTTACCCCATTGATGAAATGTCCGAGATTATTAATTTTTATTTCATGTTGTAAGAGTTATTAATTATATAAAATTTCAATATGAATGTAAATATATAACATTATATAAATTAGAGTATAACACCGAACATGTCTCAAAAAAATATTGAGATAATGAAACCATACAGAATGTTTTCCCTTGCATAGAATTTATTATAAAATACTATTTAATTCATGTATATTTATTATAAATATATTCCTAAATTATATTCATGCATTAAATACTATATATAATTCAGTTAGAATTTATAATGTTCTATTTACCTATATTTCTCCCATGAAATTGATATTCTGGTGAAGATAGGTATGTATTCCATAAAATTTTTCATATAATTGTTCTAGTACATATAAATTGGTTATATTTTCATTATAGCAAGATTATTAATCATGAAATAAGTATAATAATTTTTCATTATGTAATTGTTTTTAATAATTCATTTAATTTAGTTATATAAAATGAATCATTTCATATTGTATAGGTGGTAATATATATGTACACATGAGTGATGTTCCCATTTTTTAATAGATAGAATGAAATAATTTGAAATAATGATACAAATTTATTTTTAAATTATAAAATCATGTACATTTAATTAAATACACAATTATAAACAACAATTTGAAAAGGTGAACTATATCGAATTGTATCCCTATATAGAGGTCGTACTGTAAAAGTATGCAGAGGGACCAATTATTTCCAATTTGATTGAAAATGGAATTGAAAAGGGATATTTCATGATAATAATAACCAATAACTATATTAATGATATATTTATTATTATATTTAATATTTTAACATATAATTTAATGATATAGAATAATATATTGAATGAAAATGCTCATATGAGATGATTACATGCTCCAGGAAGAACCTCTTTACGGTCTCTCCTTACTAACCACATGGGTGGTATTTAAAAAAAAGTATCAAATCTGGAACATGTAAACAAATTTTAATATTATGAATTTATGGTTATTTATCAATGAGGATCAAGGTTTTGTGATGAATGGATTTTACGTTGTGTAATTTTATAGTGAAGGAATGAACACACACAGAATTATAGAAAAGATATAAATATAATAAATTCAATTTCATGTGATGGTGAGAAAAGGTGGATAAAATTTAGAATCTTTGAAATTTTAAGGATTAGATACCTTAATATATTAATATTTATACCATTATATTTGGAATTTTAAACCATATATTTTTGTATCATCCCTTTATTAATGTTTTTTAACATTAACTGTGATAAAAATGTTTTTCAATACTAAAGTTCTGAAAATTTACTTCTATGGTAGAAATTGGCATAAAATTAATCAAGGCATGGAATTTATATAGGTTCCCCCATATCATTTGTCAGTATATTTTTTATTTTTTAATATGTTATCAACATATTATTAGATAAAAAATTTAATTCCAATTGAATAAATAATGAAATATTTAGACATTGATGACATTAGTACATTTTTGTAATTAAAATATAAACTCTTTTACAGAAAAGTATACATTATTATTGATAATGAAATTCATTTGGAAACATTAATCATCCAATGAATGTTTTATTTTTAAATTTCAAAAATATTTTTTACATATTTTATTTATTCATTCCTGAGTAATTTCCTAATATTGTTTATTAATGTATAATAATTAACCTATCACTAAAATAATTCATATGAAAAAATAATTCATTTATATTTCAGGTAGAAATTATTAACCAAATATAACTCCCATTTATCACTATAGACAAATATTATATTTTTTAAAATAAATTGTGAAATTATTTATTTATGTATAATATAAAATTATTTTTTGATTAGTATCAAATATTAATCATACCAATTTACAATATCACCAAAAATTTTGTGAATATGTTAATAATAAATTAATCTAATCTAAATATAGTTTTTGTAAGATCCCAAACTCTCTGAAGGTATTTCCACGTGCAAAATTTGGTTTTAATATTTAAAATATTGCTAAATAAATGTTCACTCATTTTATGATGAGTGTCGAGTGTGGTCATGGGGATCGAGGCATGATATAAAATGGAAATCAGGTGTTTTTTAGAATGCTTTACATTTTGCACGTAATTAGTGAAAACTTTGAGATGGTAGAATCAATACCAAGAAACCATTGATATTGGTTTCACAGATGGTCAGTGCATGGATTCTATATAGTTTGGGCCTTCCCAAGTAATAATATGTCGTAATCATAATGTTTGGCACTCTGTTTTCTCACGGTTTGGAAAAGAGTGCAACCAAATTGAATACCCCACTAAAAAGATTAAATTTACAAAACAACCCCATTTAGATTTTAGGTTCCCTTCCCTATTTATTCCCCATTTTTTTATCTCAACACCAGTGATAAACAATACTCTCCCAATATTCCATGAGATATTTCACCTTCAATTAGAGCATGTTTGGTATGCTATTTGTTGTGGATCCAATCTCTGTGTGAGTCTAATATTTCACATACATCGTTTTTTAATTAGGTCATATAAATTAATTCTACTTCTTATGAATCCCTAAAACCCCTTTCGTCCACTGAATCATAGGTTTGGGCTTTAAGGGGTGTTTTAATTTGTATCCAAAGAAATTGTAACAAGTGCATTCATCTTCAGATTCAAGGTATATGGTTTAAATATTTTGTCACACCATTTAAATTTAAATCAATGCATGTGTATTTGTGATTTTTTTCCTTCTTGGTGCGATTTTGATGCCTTAGTTTTTTTGGACGAAATATATGGGTAATGGATTATTTATAGCCCTTATGATAAATTTGGGTTGCACTAAGAGTGACTAGACTGATTTAGGGCCACCTTTTGGGGTGCGCCAATATATCTGGACATGACTTTTTTTAATTATAAGCATATAGATGCATTATGATGTAATATATCCCTTTATAAATCTGTTTATATGATATTTTTATTTACAAATTGAACTAACTATAGTGGTTTTTAATTTTTGATAATGTTATAAGGGGATGATTTGTGTATTCATAAAAGTGAATTAAATGGTTTAGTGTGAATGTTTTAATTTGAATATTAATTGGAAATAGAAATGTATATACATATTAAGGAATAATAATTAATTAATTTGTAAATAATTTAATGAATGATAATTTATGAATATGTTAAATGGGATAGTGTATAATTTTTTTGATTTCACAATATGAGATAATGTATGAATAGTGATGTGGGATAAATGGTGTATGCTATGTAAATGGAAATTTTGTTAAGTGGTTAAAGAATTAGGGTGATTTAACTATTAAATGAAATGAGAAATGATATTGTTATGCTTTTTAGATATGATTATTTTGTGCTATTGTATATGTGGAATGTGGATATATAAGAATGTACACATGGCTTGGTTCTATGTGAGGTGTTTACTTGAGGTTCTTCACACATTGGTCAGGTTAGTCTAAGGATCTAAAATCCACCCCTATAATGCATGGGGTAGGGGTCTGACTAAGAATTTGTGCCCCTAATTGTGGAATTGGATGAAACTACATGGACCGAGGATCAACATTAAGTGCAATATATTGTTTATTATACGTATTTCCATATAGATATTTTGAATTTGACTTATCCCTTTATTTATATTGACTTATGGTCTTAGGAAAATGTTTAATTAAGTAAATTCATATCCAATAGATCATGTATTTAAAAAAAAATATTGAAGATGATATATGTAATGGGAATGTATATAGTAAAGGGAATGAGTTAAGTGAAAATTCATTATTAATGGAACCCATGTTGTAAATTTTAACATTTAATTTAATTATAACCAACATGTTCAATATGTTTGACCAAATATTTTGAATACATTTTTGTGGTGGCATACTGAATGTAGTAAACATATTCATAAAATGTCGTTGGGTAGACAAGTTGATTTCATTGTTGTAGGCCTGGACCATGGAAAGGGCCATATACTAGAGATCTGGGTCTTTATCGGGATGTGTATGGATGGGGATCCAGACATGATGTCTGGAACTGTAAGGACCCGACCCCAGTTGGCCATATTCAGTGCCTTATTTAATTACGTTGGCATACATACAAGGAAAATGAATCTCGAAGGATCAAGTAGTTTAGTTTTATTGGAAACAAGATACATACATAAGTTCGACATTACATATGGAAAGGAAAAACAACACTAATTTTTTCCACTAGAGTCATCACATATCTTAGATTATGATTGCAAGTCATTCATAAATTACTTCATCATGTACTCAAAAAATGAAACATAAGAAATGGTTCAGCTCAAACACTCAGTATGAGTAAGCAATTCAACGGAAGATAATATAAACATTAGACATGGTGAATAATTGAAAACACATTCCTTTAATAATAAACTTGAACACATTATGGAAGGAATATGAGCCGAGTAAATAATTCCATAATAAAACATAATCATGGGTATTATACTAGTCAAATAACCACATGAACATTAAATTACTAGCTTCATAATGAGGGAAGTTCATATTTCAAACATTCTTATACATTTTTTCATGGCCTCGGCCAAGACGTCTAGTGATTAAGGCCTCGTCCAAAATCTATATCACATTGGGAATGGCCTTGCCCAATTCCATGTCTAGTTGTCTTATGAGACCTATCGATGCAACGAGGGGATGTAACAAGCCACACCCATCACATAATAAGTCCAATGCATTCCTCATATGAGAAGGGAGAATCATAAACAATAAATACATTCATATTGAGACTATCATATGAAATTTAACTATTTTTCCCCAATCATTAAACCTAAAACACTAATCACAATGAATAATACGGTGAATGGATTTAGGATAGATGATCCACAATAGAGTTAGTCATATACCATTAAATCAAATATGGTAGATGAGTTCATAAATTATTAAACCCAATAACACCATGGAATCAACTAGAGTGTGGAATTAGATGAAAACACTCTTATAAAGTCATTAAGAAATTCTAGAGTTAAATACTATATTATTTTTAAAAGAAGATTTCTTTTGGAAAAATCATTACATAAAACCAGAACTAAAGAAAGATATTATTTTCATAATAAAATGAGTGATTTTTTCAAGGAAATTGTTTCCAAAAATAGATTAGAGAGTACCCTTGAAAATAAGTAAGAATTTGAAAAATTCCACTGAATCCGGCTTGTATTTTAGAAATAGTTTTGAATGATTCTTTTAAAAACATGTAAAAATTCATAAAATAAGTAAAGATTATGATTTTTAATCATATATATAATACTCACATAGAGTATATGGGGAGTACATAACAATACATAAGAATTTAATTTAGGTAATTAGATAAAGAAATTAACCAGAATAAACATGGATGTTCGGTTGGAAAACCCCATAACATAACTCCAAACATGTTCTTATCTAGTACTTAAGCTCATGGAATATTAAATTATACTTAATTTTTTTTTTAAATGTTGGGGCTGAAGCCTCATTTTATTATTAAAGCAAAGAAAATACGTCTTTAACTGGGTAGAGGGAGACCAAGTAAGTGACGTTGCGGGTGCCAACCCCACTATCGGCTCAGAAACTGTAATTAACTTATTTCAGAACCTATTAGACATTTATTTAATTTACCATAATTCTAGTTATGTTCATTTATGTCTTTATTGATAAGTTATTATATTGAATTTCGTCAATTCTGGAGTGTTCGTTTCCTTTATTTTCATATTCGGTTCACTTGTTTTTAAGTAATGATGTTCATGTGGAATGGTTATAAATCTCCAAGATTGGAATTATATATTATTAATTATCATAAATAACTGATATGGGTCATTTCTATCATTTCATTACATGGAATGAGGATGAATCATTAGATGACCACTAGTTCAATTATTCGGCGGTATTTGGAATATTATGATCTGGTTTTGTCATATAACTTAATTATATATACATACTCTGGTTCCTGAATATAAATTATGATATAAAACATATATTATAGTCTGTTTCATATATAAATATGGTTTCATGACCAGTGATGAAGAAGAAATTGAAGAACGAAACTTCATCATCCACGAAGGTTATAAATCGGAACCTCATGGACGTCGATTTCGTTTATAAAATAAAAGGGAGGGAGTTGGAATATTTATGATGGTTCTTCCATTCACATGATATAAATCCATTATATAGATATTATTGGAGTTATCATGATCATTTTGACTGAGGAGGTGAGAAGATGATAGCCAAAGAAAATAAATTGAAATGAAACAAAATGAAAAAGAAGTGTGCTTTACCTCTTGAAATAACCTCCTTGAGAAACTCCTTAAGGGAATGGGTTTTGGAATTTTGGGAGGACCAGAATCTTCATGGATGTGGGGAGATACTAGGGAAGGGTAATTGGGAAGATCTTTGAGAAGCATCAAGGATTAGAGGTGTTAAGAAAAGAGGGAGTGGTGAGGGGTTTTTATAGTGGAGGAGAGGATTAATTTTTGAATATGTAATTCATTATTTTATCATTTCCCTCAAGAAAACCAATATTGCGGTTTCATGTGACCCTTAATAGTAATAAGTGTATGTGAGTTTGATCCAAGATGCATTGAATCACTTGTGATGTCATAAATATTGTATTTAACCGATAATTTGTATATATGGTATTTTATCATATTTCACTATTCATAAAAAAATCATGAATTTCAGAAAAATACAAAAAATTCACCCCTATGATTTTTTTGACTTTTATAATTAAAATGTGGAATCCATTTTTCCAAAATAATTTTCTAAATATTATTAATTTAATTTTTAAATAAGTGCATACTGAATTCGAAAAATATCAATCTTGAAGTGTAATTAGTTTTATGTGACATTGAAAAATTAATTAAGATCCCACTATAATATTTCCTTAAGAAAATAAAATAAATTTATTATTTAATATTCATAAGGGTCGTATTACTATTTATATTACTATTCATAAGGGTATATTATTATTCACTAAAAATCATGTTTGTTCTATCAGACTGCAAATGACTTACTGAAAACAACTCTATATGCCCATTTTTTGAAATTCAAAACATAGAAGTTGAAAATTTGTGTTTAATGGTTAGATTATAAAATTGCATTATATATTTATTTTCAAAACCATGGGATGTTACAGTATCCCCTCCATACAAAAATTTCATCCTCAAAATTCACAGAATATTACCTAAAAAGATTCAGGTATGTCTTTAACATAAGCTTCTCATGCTCCCATGTTGCTTCCTCCATCTTATGGTTCCTCCATAGAGCCTTTATCATACGAGTCATCTGATTTATCAATAATTGTTCGCTAGTATCAAGAATCTTGATTGGATCTTCACAGTAAGATAGATCAGGCTCACGTTCTGCTTTTTCATAAGTTAGTACATGTGTTGGGTCTTGCCTGTACTTTCTTAACATTGACACATGGAACACATTGTGAACCATGGAGAGAATTAGAGGCATTTCCAAACACCAAGTTACGAATCTAATTCGGTCAAGAATTTTAAAAGTTATGATGTACCTGGGACTTATTTTTTCCTTCATACCGAATCATATAATACCCTTACATGGAGATAACTTTAAGAAATCGTGATCACCTTTTTGAAACTCAAAATACTTCCTTCGGTTATCTGCATAGCTCTTTTGCCTACTTTGAGCTATTTTGATATGGTTTTGGATAATATTCACCTTCTCAGTTGTTTCTTCAACATGTTTTCGTCTGAAAATCTTTCATTCACCAACATCATCCCAGCAAGTTGATTTATGACATATCCTCCCATATAATGCTTCCTTGGGTTCCATCTGAATACTTTAATGGAAGCTATTTTTATAGGAAAATTCCACAAGAGGTAAATACTGATCCCACATGCCTTGAAAATCAAGTGATCAAGACCTCAACATGTCTTCCAATGTTTTAATAGTCCATTCTGATTGTCCATCAGTTTGTGGGTGGTAGGCAGTGCTCAAACAAAGGTCAGTATCTAGGGCCTTCTGAAGATACTTCTAGAATCGTGATGTAAAACGGTGATCAAGATCAAAAACAATTGATAGGGGTACTATATGAAGTCTCCCAACATCATTAATATATACTATTGATAGATATTCAATTGGTATATCTTCTCTTATAGCAAGAAAATGTGCTGACTTAGTATGAAAATCAACAATGATACATATTGCATTGCTCTTTCTAGGAGTCTTTGGTAGTCCCATGACCAAGCCAATCGTGATATTATCCCATTTCCACTCAGGTATGGAAAGAGGTTGCAATACTCCTCCAGGATGTTGCCTTCCATATTTCACTTGTTGAAAAACTATACATCATGACAAAAAATCAGCAATCTCCTTCTTCATGTTGTCCCCCCAAAAATGTTCCTTCAAATATCTATACATCTTAGTGATACTAGGGTGTATAGTGAAAGTGGAACTATGAGCATCATCGAACAAGTCCCTTTTAAGATCAAGTATATCGGGAACACAAAATCTATTCCTAAATTTCAAAATTCTATCCTAATATATGAAGTCACTCAATCTACCATAATTCATAGCTTTAATATTCTTATGAAACTCCTCATCGTCATCCTGCGAAATTTTTATCCTTTCTAGTAAAGATGGTTTGTCATTATTTTCAAAAAACATTGATGTTTCACCTTCCATGGTTATTCCGATATCCATATTTACTATATCCATGAAAATAGGATCCCTTTCAACTCTAATTTTTTCAAAACTCCATGATCCTTTTTGCTCAAAGCATCTTCCACCTTATTTTCCTTCATCGGGTGGTAGTGTATTGTGCAATCATAATCCTTGAGTAGTTCAATCCATCTTTTTTGCCTCATGTTGAGTTCTTTCTATGAGAAAATATACTTCAAACTCATGTGACCAGTATAAATGTCACATTTTTTACCATAGAGATAATATCTCCATATCTTTAAAGAAAATATTATAGCAACTAACTCAATATCATGAGTTGGATAGATGTGCTCATGAATTTTTAGTTCTCCTGATTCATAAGCAATAACCCTATCATTTTGCATAAGGACACAACCAAGTCCTTCTTTGAAGCATCACTATAAATAATAAACCCATCATTCCCCGATGGTAGAGTCAATATAAGAGCATTGAATAATTTTCTCTTCAGTTCTTCGAAACATTCTTCACAATATTTTTTCCAAACTAATTTAACCCCTTTATGTGTGAGCTTCGTTAGTGGGCTAGCCAATTGGGTAAAATTATTCATGAAATGCTGATAATAACCTGCTAAGACAATAAAACTATGCACCGAAGTTATGTTTCATGGCGTGGGACAATCATGGATTTACATTGTCTTCGCATGATCAACTAGGATTCCATCCTTAGAGACAATATGGCCAAGAAAATAAATCTCATGAAGCCATAATTCACAGTTGATGAACTTCCCATATAATTCACGTTTTCTAAGAGTCTTCAGGATAATGAGAAAGTTATTTTCATGATCTTCGTAGCTTTTAGAGTATACCAAGATATCATTAGTAAATACCACTACAAAATCATAGAGATATTACATGAAAACTCTGGTCATTATATCCATTAAGATAGATGCTGCATTAGTTAATCCAAACGCATCACTATAAACTCATAAGGCCCGTACCTGGTTCGAAATGCTATTTTCGGAATGTCTTCCTTCTTCACACACAAATGATGATATCCAGATCAAAGGTAAATCTTTGAAATGTATTGAGCTCAATGAAGTTTGTCAAATAAATCATCAATGTGAAGTAGGGGATACTTGTTCATTATTTTTATAGCATTGATCTCCCTGTTGTTGACACATAACCTAATATATCCATCTTTCATCATAACAAAAAGGACATGGGATCCCCATGAAGAAACACAAGGGTGAATAAATCACTTATTACTCAATTCATCTAGTGGTTCCTTTAGTTCCAATAATTCTATAGTGTCCATTCTATAAGGGGTCCTCAATATAGGACTTGAACCAGGAATTATGTCAATGGAAAACTCAATTTTTTATTCTGGAGGTTGTCTAGGTATGTCCTCTGGAAACACATCAAGATATTCTTTCACAATAGGTACATCCACTATTTGAACATTCATTTCCTCACCCATTGTTATTTCATTCTCTTCCTCCCCAATAATTGAATTTAGTTGAGCTATTGGGGGTGGATCTAGATACGAATCATGTGGTGACGATTCTTCTCTAAAGGGAAGGTGTTATTTATCATCATCATCATAAATCATAACCTCATTATTCTGATAATAAATTTTGGATTCATGGTCTAAAAACCAATCTATACTGAGGATTATATCAAATTCAATCATCAGAATTATAAAGATATCAGTAGATAAAAAACATTTATATGACCTAATGGGAACTGATTCACATAACATTATAGCAAGGAAACTTCCCTTAAGAGTTTTGACTGACAACTACCTTGATAAATCAAATTGAAAATATCAAATTTTCTTAGAAAACTAAGAAGATATGAGACAATGCGATGATCCAGAATCAGATAAAGCATTGGCTAAACAAGAGGAAACAATTAAGGTACCTTCCACCATGTCATTAGGAACTTCAACCTCTGTAGTTGTGATTGCATAAGCTTTACACTGATCCCTTAGACTTTTATATTTCATATTTCCTTGAGGTTTTGTACAATCATTAGCATAGTGTCCTATCTCCCAATAACTATAGAATTGAACATCATTGGATTCCTTCTTCTCATTGAAATCATCAGCAACATGTCCTTTCTGACCACATTTTTAGCATACTTATTTTCTTTTTAATCATTCAATGAAGTGTTTCTTTCCACAATTGTCACATGGTGGAAGATAAACTCTTCCCTTCTTCCCTGCCTCTTTGTTTCCTTTCCCAGGGTTTTCTGCAGCCCTCAAATTTTCATGCTTTTCATTAAAGTCATAAGACATAGATAATTATTTTACTATCTTGATGGAACATGAAACTATATCCTCATATGATGAAAAACATTGGGAGACCCGTTCCCACCAGAGGAATGGATTTAGGCCATCAAAGAATCGATCAATTTTCCTCCTTGTATTTCGTTTGTAGTATACAACATGTCTTGCTAATCTCGTGATGTTTTCTTCGTACCTTGCAACATTCTCATATTCCATCTTCCTCATATTCAAGAATTGTCTCTCCATATCTTCTCGCTGCTCACGAGGGAAATATTTTTCTAAGAATATTTCCTTAAAATACCTCCATTCAATCTCTTCTATCTCTGCCTCCTCCTTTGTGTTTTGGATTAATGACCACCACTGATCCGCATCTCCCAATAGATGATATTCATCCATGAAAACCTTCTCTCTTTCAATACATCCCAATGTGAGAAATATCTTCTCAAGGGAACATATCCACTCCTCTCTACAAAAGGGTTTTTAGTCTCATTGAATGATGGAGGTTGTTATCACATAAAGAGATCTAGCATGGCTCCTCCACGTGGTAGACCCGGATGCTCCATACGGGTAAGGTTATTATTCATAACCTGAGTAAGTTGTCGAAGTATAGTTAAGAGTTGCTCAGCACCAGTCATAGCACCAGAGCCAACATCATTATCTTACATCAGAAGAAAATCCCTACAGGGGACACATGGATTTTTGTGATTTCATTTTCGTCCAATAACCACCATATCTAGATAATGGCATACACTATATTAGGCTATGAATCATTGTGTATAATCTTAACTTAAAAATACTCAGAAAAATTGAGATACATCACATGGCTAATCCCATATTCACAAAAATGGTTTCTTTGAGGAATATTTTACATATCAATAATTCTTAATGTGTTGTAAATAAAATGTGAATTATCCTATGCATATCCCCCGGGAGTGTCGAAACCAAGAGTGTGTCATGGGCCCTTTTTGTTCACCATTTCCCGTTCAAGTCTAGTTAAAAGCCGTTTTTCGGGTTTTACGACTAGATACATCTGTGCCAGAGTCGCCTCTACCTGCTCGTATTCAGACAGGGATGTATTGCTTGAAATATCCACATAATATATTCCTTACCAAAATACTAGAACGTTATTGTATATATATACTCAAAGTCTAAATTATGGACTCTTCCCTAATTATACGTTTTCTAATTCTAGTTTCCAAGTATTCTACTAAACTTCCTCTAATACAAACTGTAAGGACCCGACCCCATTTTCCCGGAGTTGGTGCCTTATTTGATTTTTTTGGCATACATAAAAGGAATACAAATCCCAAAGGAACAATTAGTTTAGTATTATGGGAAAAAATATACACACATATTTTCAACATTACATATGTAATGGAAAAAACAACACTAATTTCTTCCACTAGAGTCATCACGTCTCCTAGATTATGCTTGAAAGTCATTCACAAATTACTTCTTCTTGTCCAGAGAAAATGAATCATAAGAAAAGGGTTATCTCAAATTATTAATAATAGTATACAATACAGAGGAAGATAATATAAACATTAGACATGGGGAATAATTGAAAACACATGCCATTAATAATAAACAAGAACATATTATGGCAGGAATATTAGCTGAGTAAACAATTCCATAATAAAACATAATCATCGGTATTGTTCTAGTCTAATAACCACATGAACTTTCAATTAATAGATTCATAATGTGGTATGTTCATATGTTGGACATTAGGATACATTTCTCATGGCCTCAGTTAATATTTCTAGTGATTAAGGACTCATCCAAGATCCATATCACATTGGGAAATGCCTTGGCTAAATCCACGTCTAGTTGTCTCATGAGACCAAACGATGCATCAAGTGGCTATAGTGGGCCCCAAACATCATATAATTACCCCAATGCATTCCTAATATGATCTCTGATAAACATAAACAACAAATACATTCATTTTAATCTATCATATTAAATGTTACTATCATTCCCCAATCATTAAACAAAAAACAGTAACCATTTGAAATAATATGGTGAATTGTTTTAGGATAGATCATCCACAATAGATTTAGTCATAAACCATTAAATAAAATATTGTATATGACTTCATAAATTATTAAACTCATTAATACCATGGAATCAATAGGAGTGTCGAATTAGATGAAATCACTCTTATAAAGTCATTATGCGATTCTGGAGATAAATACTCTTTTATTTTGAAATGAAGAGTTCTTTTGGAAGAATCATTATATAAAACCATAAGTGAATTAAGATATTATTTCCATAATAAAATGAGTGATTTTATAAAGGAAATGGTTTGAAAAAACATATTATAGAGTTCCCTTGATAATATGTAAGAATTTGAGAAATTCCCTTGAATCTGGCTTGTATTTTGGAAACAGTTTTGAATGATTCTTTTAAAAAAATGATACAATTCATGAAAAAAGGTACTAGTTTGTAATAATATAAATAATACTCACATAGAATATATTAGGAGTACATAAAAATACATAATAATTTCATTAAGGTAATTACACAATGAAGGTAACCCGAATTAAAATGGAAGTTGGGGTGGAAAAACAATTACCTTAACTACAAACGTGTTCCGCTCTTCTACTTAATATCATGGAATATGACATTATACTTGTTAATAAAGTATTTCAGAACCTATTTGAAATTTATTTAGTTTACCATAATTCTGGATAGTTCATTTATATCTTTATTGATAAGTTATTGTGTTGAATTTTGTCGTTCTAGAGTGTTTGTTTCCTTAATTTTCATATTTGGTTCACTTGTTTTTAAGTAATGATGTTAATATTGAATGGTTATAAATCTCCGAGATTAGAATTATATGATATTAATGAACATAAATAATTTATAATGGTCATTTATATCATTTTGTTACATGTAATGAGGATGAATCATTAGATGACAACCACTTTGATTATTTAGAGGTATTTGGAATATTATGAACTAGTTTTGTAATATAACTTAATTATATGTACATATTATGGTTCCTGAATATTAATTAGGTTATAAAACATATATTATATTCTTGTTAAACCATTAATATGGTTTCATGACTTGTAATGAAGAAGAAATTGATGAACGAAACATCATCGTCCACGAAGGTTATAAATCAGACCCTCATGGACGTCGATTTCGTTTAGAAAATAAAACGGAGGGTGTAAGAATATTAATGATGGTTAATCCATTAACATGATATAAATACAGTATATATATGTTAATTGAGTTATCATGATCATTTTTACAGGGTAGGTGAGTATAGGATAGCAAAAGAAGATAAATTGAAATGAAACCAAATGAAAAAAGAAGGGTGATTATCCTCTTGAAATAACCTCCTTGAGAAACACCTTAAGGGAATGGGTTTTGGTCTTTTGGGAAGACTATAAGCTTCTTGGACGTGGGGAGAGACTAGGTAAGGGTAATTGGGAAAAACATTTAAGAGCTTAAAGGCTTAGAGGAGTGAAGAGAAGAGGGAGTGGTTAGGGGTTTTTATAGTGGAGGAGAGGAGTAAATTTTAAATATTTAATTCATTATTTTATTATTTCCATGAAGACAACAAATAGTGTGGTTTAATGTGACCCAGAATAGTAATAAGTGATTTTGAGTTCAATCCATGTGTACTTTGATCACTTGTGATGACATAAATAGTTTATTTAACTGATAATTAGTATATATGGTATTTTATCGTATTTCACTATTCATAAAAAATTCAAGAATTTCAGAAAAATGACAAAAATTCACCCCTACCATTTTTCGATGTGTAGAATTAAAAAGTGAAATCCAATTCAAAAAAAATAATTTTCTAAATATTATTCATTTATTTTTTAAACAAGGTCCTAATTAATTCGAAAAATAACAATCTTGATGTGCAATTAGTTTTATGTGACATTGAAAAATTAATTAATATTCCATTATCATATTGCCTTAAAAAATAAAATAATATTACTATTTAACATTCAAAAGGGTCATATTACAATTAATATTACAATTCATAAGGGTGTGTTACTATTCACCAAAAATCAAGTTTGTTCTATTAGACTCCAAATGACTTACTGAACACAACTCTAGAGGATCATTTTTCGAAATTCAAAACATTGAAGAGGCCAAGGTGTGTTTAATGGCTATATTATAAATTTCATTCTATATTTACTTCCAAAACCATGGGGTGTCACTAGAACCATTTTGGGGATTTATTCATTTTTTTATTTTGGTTTCCTACCACTATATAACTAATAGAATAAACTTCCATTTTTTTATTTTGTATGTTATACACTATTTGGGAAATGATTGGTAATCCATGATTCTATTTATTTTCTTTGATTTCCATTATTTATTATAAATATCGGAGGAGTTTTACTATAATAAAGATGATATAGAATCCCCACATGTTACATTAGGAACTCACTAGTAGTGAAAACATATAGCATATGGGGATTCACGCTTGAGTTCAACGTGTGAACCAACTCGGGGAATCGGTTAGTGTATTCTAGGTTAGGGATGACACAATTTGGTAATATAGGAGGTTCTTTTATGAGGTATTGTTATTTGGGATGGTAGGAAAAATTTTGGGATGTGTCGGGCCTTGATAATGAGCTCATTCAATAGGGTATCTATGTTTTTTGGGAAACCTAATGTTTTAAAGGTGGGAATAGTTTTTTCATGATGTTTTCTTATCATTGAATTATATTTCACAATTGGGTGATTCACCTTTTGTGTGATGTGATAGTTTTATAATATTTTTTTCATGGATGAAAAGGAATGATGGTTTGAAACAATGAATCATTAAAAAAACATTGGGATATAGGTGGAATAAATCATAACAAGCACACACATGATGGTTGTGTGGGACATATAGAGATTGGGATGCATTTTATCTTTAGTAAAAATTGAAATAAAATAGTGTCTAATAAAGAACATGTAAATAGGTGATAAATATTGTTAATGAATTGTTAGAAAATTATTCATATTGAGTGGCTGTAAATGAGTTAACATATTTTCTATAACAAATTTTGAAATGGAAAATGATCTTAACATGATTGACATAGGTAGTGATAGAGGGAACATTTTTAAAAAGGTGACTAATTAATGATTTATTATTTGATATGTTTGTTTACCCCATGTTATCCATGACCCATGACTGGGATGATCAAGTGTTGTGTTCTACATGTGAAAATGTCTATTTGCATGGTGTATAAGAAATTAGTTACTATTTCTAGTTAAGAGTCTTATTTTATGCTATTTCTGAAACCATTATGATATAAGTTCTAAGACACAAGTATGTAATTATAGGAAGATATCAAAATGTTGACGCATTCTATTTGGGATAAAAGTTTATGTTGATGAGAATTCTCCCATAAGAATAGGGAAAAGGAACCAAATTTATTAGGGAGTCATAGAAAAAGAGATGTTCCGCAAGAAATTTTCTTGTTTTATGAAAATGATGGAACTTGATGGGGTCTAGGTTTACTAAGCATGTTTGAGCCGATGAGGGAATTTAATCTACAACACCCAATGAATTTTTCTTGATAGGGTGGTTGTGGGGAATCAATTTTCTATATATATTCTATCAATAAAATCGTTGATCATCTAGAGACTTTTCCTGATATATTAGTCCTGATTGAAGACTATATATTGTGAGGGAGGGGAAAACACTTGTGGAGAATTTGATCAAATCGAGCAATAATTTGATATGTTTTAGAAGGGTTTCAAAGAAAAAATTCATCAACACATATACTCAGATTCCTAATAGTAGTGGAATGATGCTCAGTTTATGAGTTTCTCTCATGGAACTATTATAGTGATGGATAATTCTATCATTTTTATTGAACTGTGATGATTTTTTCCAGCATTATTAGGGATTAGGAAACAATTTATATTCTCTTATGTTATGGGATTAGAAATTATATTATGACACAATTAAATATTTTCCATTTAAATAGGTTTAATGATGTGGTATATTAGGCTCTAATTTTCTAAGGAAATGTCACTATGGTTCTAGATAGTATGAGTAAAGTCTATATTTGGTGATTTTTACTGTAGATTATGATAGAAGGAAGTTCCACAACAAGAGATATAACTATGCATAGAAGTTTAGGGTTCTTGGAAAGTTGAACTGCCTGCTCTGGGTGTGATCATGTTTTCATCTATAAGTGCGGAAGGCTGTGAAATATGTGTGGTCAGTTTCACTAACCACCAGTTGAGTGTTAGTCATGTGGTTAGATAGGGTATGTGGAATGGTTCTTTTGGAACACTCAAAAGATTTAAACATTTCGGTGATTGATGCCAGTTCCGATTATAGGAAGGGGGATTAGTTACCTATAATTAAGAAGGATGTTGGAGTTCGACTGTTTGTACCGGTAGGGGTGGAGGATGTGGTACTTTGGGGTGAGAGATTCTTTTCCAACTAGGTATTGTGGAATAAAGAATTCTTACTAGGTCCCAGGGTATAGGTATGGTCTAGCTATATCATGATTCATCTACACCTGGAGGTGGTGATGCTGGACCACCTACGGTTTGAGGTTTGATCCTTTTAGCTTTGCTGATTTCTAGTTATTTTTATGCTATAAGTGCCTCATATTATTTTATTTATTCTATGTTTTTGTTATGTTGGTTATAGAAGTATAGCATGTGTGTGGGGTTATATATATTGGTATACCCTTAGGGGTCTGAGAAGAGGAAATAAAGGTGGGTAAGGAGTGTGTTCTTGAGTTTGGATGGTACTTTCTTATATCTATTATTATATCCATGAGACGTTTGGTTTTGACTTAGTTTTGGGTATATTGTGGCTAGTGAATATCATTCTCATATTGATGTAATAATGTCCCTTGAGGGATACATGTAAGTCCACCATCATGAATGGGATGTTTGGGTAAGCCTAGCAGTCTTGGTTTTCCAGTAATCAAGTGAACTCATAATGCATGTGTCTTTCCCTATGCTTGTTGATGGGGGAGAATAGTAGTACGTCATTACTTGGGTGGAGGGTTTGTGTTATGATGTATTTCCTAAGGTATTCTCAAGTATTTCACTAAAGAGTGATATTGAGTTCATGTTTGAGTAATTGTTGGATGTAAAAAAAAATATCCATTCCTTCATATAGAATGGCATCGGAAGAACTCCATGAGCTTAAAACTCAATTAGAGGAGTTTGGTGAATACAGTTTTTATTCATTATAGTATGTCACCTTGTAAATATCCACTAAGATTTTAAAAGAAAGATGATAGACCATTGTAGTTGTGCACTAATTAGAGGAAGCTGAATCAGATAATGATTATGTAGTGATACCCAAATCCTCATTTTGATGACATTTTTGAACTTCTATGAGGTGATTCAGTTTTAATAATATTTTATTTGAGTTAATGATATCATAATCTATGTTTTATACCGTCTTATATATGTCTTCCTACCTTATGAATACTATATGGGTTGTATGAGTTTTTTGTTATTCCATTCAGGCATACCAATGTACCGATAGTGTTTATGGATCTAATGAAACAATTATATCATTTTTAGTCAGATCAATAAATTGTTTTCATTATTGATGAAATATTACTATACTCAAAGAAACAAAAATATCCTTCCAAAAATCATAATATTGTATTTATTACACTATTATAGCCGAAACTATACACCAATATGTCGAAGAATCATTTCAATAATGATATTGTGAATTTATTAGTGAACATCATCTTAGAAGAAGTTGTTTCTTCGGATCTGAAAACAGTGAAGCTGGTGGTGTCTTAGGTCCATTCCAAGAATATATTAGATATCCATTATTTTCTAGTCTTGGTTGGATATTATTGACAGTTTATTATGAAATTTTATGATTTTTAATTACTAATTTTAGGATTTCCCAAGAGGTGTGTCAATTTTAATAGATTTAATCTTGTGGGAATTCATTCCAAGAGATAAAGAGGAGGTTGAAAACTCCATTGATTATCATCTCACCTAAGACAGGTAAGATATATACCATGTTTTTTGATGCACCAAGGTATGTTCTTGGGGTAGGTATGATGCAAGATGATCAATTTATGGTATATGGGTCGTGATTGTTGAGATCTCATGAATGGAATTACCGGAAGCATGATCTTCAGTTTTCTTTGGTGGGTTCATCTATGAAATATTGTAAGAATTAATTGTTATTGGAAAGGATTACATTCTATAATGATCAAAAAATATTTATGAAATTTTTTTCTCATCTTTATTTATATATTATTTACTGGAAATCAACAGAATGGAAGAAATACATTTATTTTGAGATGGTTCACACACTAGGAAATGGAAATGGTGATAAAGATTCATTGTGTGAGAAGGCTCGGAATCAACTAGTTCTGGAATCATGTTTTGAGTAGAAGATAATTGATGTGTTTTCAAGGATGTATCTAGAAGTATATGATGGATATGGTCAGATGACCCTTAAATATTTAGTTCTTGAGTCAAAACTTCTAAGCCAAATCAATAAGATGCATTGTATTGATCAAATATTTTTATCTGTGAGAGGAAATCGTAAATTTGTGTTGTTACATTCTGGTTGGACTCTTGGGGATGTTGTGATAATTTCTACTTGTGTTAATGTTATTCTGATAGTATGTATGTGAGAAGATTTGATACAAGAGGTTCATGTATCGTAGTGGGTGTTGAAACATAGTTTGAAAAATATTTATAGTGATCTTCCTAGACACATGTGGCGGTTAGGGATTTTGAAGGAGGTTGCATGTTTCATAGTGTGATTCCCTACCTACAAGCATGTGAACACTGAGAATCAGATACTGGGTGGTCTATTTCCTCATTTTCCCATTACGTAACAGAAATGAGATGTTGTGTTGATTGAATTTGTTATGGGTCATTCGAGGAAACCACGTAAGAATGTTTAGATCTGGGTAGTTGTGAATCAGTTAATTAAGGTGGATCATTTTTACTAATACAATAGTCATTCACTATTGATATATTGGGTTTGTTTTACATTTTGCATATAGGATTATTACATGGAGTTCCGAGAACAATAGTTTCAGACCGAGACCCCTGATTTACGTCATGCTTCTGATAGGGATTACAGAAGATCCTGATCACCTTGGTGTTTTTGAGTAAGGCCTCTGACCTACAGAAGGATGGAAATTGAAGAGTAATATACAAATCATATATGAAATGTTGATGGATTTTGTTTTGGATTTTGGTGGATCGTGGGATTAACACTTTCAACTTCTTTAATTATATTACAACATAAGTTAACATGATATGATTCCGATGGAATAGTTTTAAGAACTATATGGAAGAATACATAAAACTCACTTTTTTTTTGGATAGAGGTAGGTAAATCATCATTTTTGGGACCAAGTCTCATGTAGGAGATGTCAGAATAGATTTATTCAATTCAGAATCATAAAAAAAATTCATAATGTAGGAAAATTCATTTTCATATTGTCACCATAGGACTCTTGAGTTTAGGGAGGGTGCTCATGTGTTTTATTAAGTGTCCCCAAGGATGGGACACCATCAAATAAAGAAGAAATAAAATTTGGAGCCCAGATAATTTGGCCCGTTTGAAATTTTGGAGATGATCAGACTGTTATCATACCATTTGGATCTTCCAAAGAGGTATAGAGGTTTTCATGATATTTTCCATTTGTAAAAGATTTTGTAGTATAAAAAATACCCATATTACATGTATTTGGTTTAGGTTTTAGAGGATGAAAGTGATTATTAGGGAAGGGAGTCAGATATTTGGTCCTAGTGGACTAAACTATTTTTTCCAAATCTTTGTTGAATTTGGATATACAAGTTGAGGACAAGATATTATAAGGTGGTGAGGTTGTAATATCCAGGACTACATGAAAAAATTTCCTTATTTAAATGTGGGGTTTATGACCATATATTTTAAAAAATATTTGTTTACTGGGTGTCTAAGGTTGTTTGAGGGTGTTTTGAGGGCTTAGGACACAAAAGAAAGGAAAAACTAGGCCATTTTGTGCATGTTTTATAGTACGATCATGGTTAGTGAAAATAGTGTGAGGGGGGAAGACAAACCATGAAACCTTTAGTAAAATCATGTCTCTCAAATGGGGAATGATTTGGAAAACTATACAAGACATCCTATTTAACCCTTTGGATTAACAATTACTTGATAGAGGATGAAACAATGTTTTCACATAGTTTGGAAAATTGTGTTGTCAAACATTGTGCCCATTAAAAAGTGGGAAATTACCAAACCTCCCCATTGTACTATAAATTCCATACACAATTTCATCACCATTTATCCTCTACTTAATCCTAGTGACAGGATGAAATCTACCAAGATTTTAATAGATCTTTATCCTTCAATTTTATGCCATTTGTAGTGTCATTTGTTACGGATCAAAGCTTCTTGTGAGTCTAAAATTCCACTTTTAGATCTTTTCCAGATTAGAGATTATAGATATAATCCTATTACTATAAATCCTTTAAAATGTCTTTTTTGGTGAATCATAGGTTATGTATTAAAGGGGTGTTTGAATGTTTATCAATGTTAATTGTTAAGGGTGGTTTTGCATCTTAGTTCATGATAGGTGGTCCAGATGATATATCATATAGTTTTATTTTATATTTGTACATGTGTTGTTATGATTTTCATTACATCATGATTCTCTTTCGATGAATTGGTAGGATTTGGTAGAATGGGTTGCTAAATGATAAATTAAATCCATCATGATCTCTATGGGATGCATTGAGAGTGACTGGACAGATTTAGTTCCACCTTTTTTGTTGGGTCAATATAATCGAAAATGGAAAATTTTATTCATGAGCATAGAGTTTTTGTTATCTTTAAATATAACTCCTGATAAACATGTTGATAAGATAGTTTGATTTATAAATGGAACTAATAGTGGTTGTGTCTAGTTGTTGGTAAAGTAATAAGGGGTTTTTTGGCATAATTTGGAAAGGAAGTAAAATGGGATAATGTGAATATGTAAATTGGATTATGAAATTAAAAAGGAAATATGTATGTGGATTAATCCAAATTAATTTATTAATTAGAAAATTGTTTAATTCATGGGTACTGATGAATATATTAAATTGGATAATGTATAGGAATTTTTTATTTAGGAAATCCGGTTAATGTATGACTTGGTATTTTGATTAAAAGGGTTATTCCATGTGAAATTTAATTGTGTTAATGGGTTAAGGCACAATGGGGATTTAAGTGTTAAAGGAAATGTGGAATGACATTTTTATGTGTTTAAGATTATGTAAGGTTTTTTTGATATATTATATGTGGAAATTGGATAAATAATCACGTGAAAGTGGATTAGTTGTATATGGGGTATTGACATGAGGTTATGAGCCCATGAGTTTTGTTGGGATGAGGCTTAAAACCCCACCCCTAGAATGCATTAGTTTTGGAGTTAACCTAAGGCTTTATGACTGAAATGGTTACAATGGATGAAACTACCTATAATGAGGCTCCATGGTTATAGTGATGTATTATTTATGATATGTATTTCCCAAGAGTGATAGGAAATTTTATTTATCATCCATTTCATTTTAACTTATTATATTAGGTCATTGTGTAAATAATTACTATTATAACCCACAAAGCATGTATTGAAAATGAATATAATAGTTATGATGATATAACTAATGGTAATTAAATAGTAATGGGAATGTGTTACGTGAACAATTCTACCTAATGGAATCCGAGATGCGATTTTTTTACCTTATCATTTATTTACCTGTTTCATGCACTATATGTTAGATTGGATATTTTATAGACACTATTGGTGGTGGCCTACTAAGATGTACTGACACACTTATTTTTTCACCATTGGGTACCCATGAATATTTCATGGTTGTAGGTCTAGACAAGGTAATGGTCCATATTCTAGGGAATTGAGTATAGATCATGATATGCATGGATGTGGATCCAAAAATGGAGTTAGGACCCCTTTTGGGGATTCATATATATTTATTTAATATCATCTCGTACCCACTATATCATTTTTAGAATGACATGATATATTTACTATTTTCTATATCATAAACTATTTTAGAAAATGGTTGGTAATTCAGATTTATATTAATTTGTTAAAGATTGTATTATTTATTATGTTTATCTAATGGGTATTATTATGATAAATATGTTATAGTCCACCATAGGTAACATTAGACCCTCACCCTATGTCTAAAACCTATGGCAAATGGGAAGGAACTCTTTTGTTCATGTGGGGACTTGGCTTGGGGTATTAGTTAGTGGCTTTTTGGATGGGGATGTTACAACTGTTATTATATATACATATATATTTTATGGTCCCATATATAAACATTAAATATTTTATTTATGTTGAGCTAAAATTCAATTTTTTTCCATATGATATTTTAGATTTAGAGTTTTGTAGAATTATGAAAAAAGTATTCATAGTAATCATATTCAATAAAAGTGTAATCTTTTACATAGTTTCCATTTTTACCATAAAACAAAAGTATTTAAATTGAACGAAGTGTTATTTCAAGGATAAAAAAATGTTATTTTGAACATTATATCACACTTATCATTAGTCACGTGGTTAAAAACATTTTAAAACATGAAATTATAACAATAATCATGGTATAGTGCATATATTAAATAATGAAACCATCAATTATTGAATATGAATTACAATTTCAAAATTTAAAAGTAAACTTCTGGTTCATTATATGACCATTTTCTTACCTAATAAATAATATAATCTCCCAAATTTTTTAATAAAAAATTAAATTATATTTCAATAATGAAAAAGAACTTATAATGTATTTCCTAAGAACATGAAAATCACATGAAATTTTTTTCAGTAATTTATACTTTTTAGGCTTATATATAGAAGAACCATCATAGATTAATTGTAAAGTATTCATTAGAACTACTCAATTAAGACGTTAAAGGTGTGATTCCAATCATTTTTATAGATAACCATTATAGATACTCATGGAAGACCACCATGGACATATTAGGATTATCCCTTTAGAGAAGTTGAATCATATAACTCTATCTTATATTTGGATTAACTGTTGGTTGAACATCCAAGAATAATAATTTATAGGGACATAATGTTCCCACTTTCCCTTATATTATCATGGAACCACCCATCATTGGTTAAAAATGTAACAATCCATAATTGTAATATAATCAAATATCCCATAATCTTAATAATTTTCATGAACCTTAACACAATCACAACACATAAAATCATGCTACAATGTACTCATAAAAATATTCTTATGGAAAATAAATTTTTCATTTTTAAATACACAATTTATGTATCCACACAATAATAAAGGAAAACCTTTTATTTGAATATACCCTTGTAAAAATGTAATTTATAAATGAAAAAAATATTATTCCTCAAATCAGTAAAGTATGACTATAAAATATATCTTACAAAAACTATCCTTTTAGAATTAGAATTCAAAGTCCTAATACAATTCATTTAGAAAAAAAAATTATTCCTTTCAAAAAAATGGAAATAAATAAATACATTAGTATAAATTAATATAAATAATTATAATTGAATAATAAAATAGTTTTATAGTTTCTTTTGTAAAATAGTCACACTATTGAAGGATATTTATAAAATAAAACATTAAAAGATTAAAAATAATGTTTTAATGTAATGTGTCCCTTTAATTTAGTCCAAATAATCATATATGTTATTTATATTACGGAATAATAAATACAAGATAATTATTTTCATGTCTGAGAACATTTTTTTTCTATATTTTATCTCTTATAATGACATATTTATTATGTTCAAAATGAATTTGTTAACTCAGCTATAATCAAAATGACCATTATTCTATCATATTTATAATTTTTTTTAATGATTTAAGTATTGTATTAATATAAAAATTATAAATTCAGATCCATCCATTAAATATGTGTCTATGAAATGAAATATTTCACAATCATGGAGACGGTAAGCCATACGTACACATGTATAATATTTCCAAATTTCAATGATCATTATGGAATAAAGTTAATTATTATTTTATATTTCCAAAATTACCATCCAATCATATATAACCTATTATTTATTTAATTATTCTTAAATATATCATGCATTTTATATGGTGAAGATAAAAAATCACATAATTTTATAGAGGTTGTAGTTCACACATAAAATCAAATGAGTTTATAGTTATTTAGTTCTCTGAAATATAAAAATGTAAATTGTTGTTAACTTTTAAAAACATTATATATTTACTTAATATCATACATAAAATATAATTTATTAATTATGACTACAACTGAGATATGGTGATGAAATTGAATTTCATTGTTTTTTTGTGAGGTAGTTCATAATACACATATGTGATGAATTTTTCCATCTTATGGTATTATAGAAGGATATATATTCTTATATTAACTTAATGAAATATTAAATTATAGAGTATATTGGTGCTATAATTTTATTATTTTTTAAGATCATTTAATTGAGGTAGAAAAATGAAACAAAAAAATACATGTGTTTGGAAACTTTACATATTATTTGGAAAACCTCCTTTTCGTAACACATTAAGACTTATAACATTGGTATTATACATAATAAAATACATATATAAGGAGGTAATATTTTATATAAATGAATTTAGAAAGATATTTTTCAGTCGTAAAGGGAATTGATGAATGAAGGATTTAGATTAAGTAGTTCCCTTTTAAAATATAGGGGTGGGGCACTCTTCAAATTTAAAAAATATTAAATTAATAAGATAAATTTATAATTAAAAATGTTAATAATAATATTTATTTTAATTATTATATTATTATAGGTCTAAATATTCAATAAAATAGAAATTATACGTGTTTTGAAAATATTTCAACCACTATCTTTTGTTATTTACCAATTGTCATACCCCTTAACTCATACAGTTAAAAAAAATTATTTTTACTTATTGAGGGTTCATATAGTTAGTATAAATGGATAGTAGACACATAAATTTACCATTTTAAACCTATAAAAATTATATAATCAGATAGATGAATATTAGGTTTTTTAATTTTATATTGATTTACATGATATTTGGGACACCCTGAAATTCTAGAATACAAATATTCTATGTGATAACAAGTCTGACATTAGACAACATTCACGTAAGGGAATATAATATGATCATTAAATAAAATATATTTTCTATTTGATATATATTTGATATATTCTTTATTGTTTAATGTATGAATCACCAAGTTAGCCTGCGTTACATGCAAGAAAAACTTTTTTGATGGATTGGGTTACGCGCAAGTCCTAGTTTTTTCAAACAATAATAAATTATTAAAATATTATTATGTAATATAATAATATATAAAATATCCATTATAAATAGTAATAATTAACTAATGAAAATATCTAGTTTACACAACTAATTAATTTATTAAAAATTAAGTAAAAATGAGTATAAGAACATATTGAATGTTGAGGGAATATTTTTTATAGAAAGAAATTTTTATTCTAAAAAATTTATTTTACACTAATAAATTAAATTAATTGAAATTAGTGAGTTATATTATTGTAATATAGATTATCTATATAATATAATTTATTTTTATATTAATCCAATATATTTGATAACAATAATATAAGGACAACCCCAATTTTTTTATAAAATACTATATTTTTGTGAAGGTATTTTTACCACCTTTTAATAGAGAACACTTGTTAAGTATAATTTTGACCATTAAATAAATTTAATAAGTAAAAATAAAATTAATCATTTTAGGATAAATATTAAATATATCATATTGTTAGTTTTTTATTTTTCTGGGAGGATTAAATTTTTAATGAATAGTGAGAATATTAAATTTTTTTCCAACCTGAAGTGTGATAAATGTAATTTTTAATGGTAAATTTTAATAGATTTATTTTAATGATTAATTATATCACATATTTATAAATTAATCCAATTTAAGTAATTATAACTAATTTTACGTTGAAATTGACTATAAAAACATAGCATATTTTGGTTGTTTTTTCTTTCAAAACCCACAATGTAATCTCCCCTATATGATTAAATTTAAATTATTTTCAACCACTTCTGAGATTGGGATTTGGAAAAAATGATTTTGTATTTGTAAATATAAAAATTTATAATGTCTAATATATTCCACATTGTTTTTTAACAAAATTATTAATGAAATTAATTAAAATTAATCACAATTATTAATGTGAAATTAAGATTAATAAAGGACAAAAACTCATTCTTAAGGGGACAAATGACTTATAAAAATGTCTAAAATTTATTTTATAGACATATTTAGACCCTATATTCCCTTTTATTTAATTTGGACTTTTATGGGAGCCACATGAAATGTGAAAAACATGTATGGATTTCCTTTGTGAAAAATATTACATGAGTGCCCCTACTCCTTACTATAAAAGGGACTCATATTCACCCCATTACTCACACCGCTCGAACCATTTAGGTTTCTCTAGTATTTGACCAAATAGATTCCCAAGATACCTCCCATAGAAATTTAATCCTCTGTTTGGGTAGAAATTATTCCATATAATCCCTTTTCAAAAAACCAAATGGAGTCACTTGATTTTAAGGAAATGTTCTCAAAAGATCTCTTTTCATATATTTGATTCTATACTCGCTAAAATATTATTATACCATGTCTAAATAACAAAAAAAAATCAAAATTTACTATTAATGTTGTTGTGTTAGAATTTATATCTACACATTCACACACCTCCATCTATTGGGTGATAAACATATTGTTTCTATGTACAACAAACTACTTCCTCACAAAATGAGGATTGGTCATTTTTCATTTTCCACCTCTCATGGTGGACATTATGATGGAAAATATATTTATATATATGATACATATGATATTTATAATGGATTTATTCTTCAATAATTTTTAATTAGAATTCATTAGTATGGTTTCTATCTTGTGTAAATACGATAATTTCATTTGAGGAAGTGTAAACTACCTCTCCCTCAAGGCGATGTGACTGGTACATTCCATACCTAAAATTTATAAACGATGGTCTTATGAAACCTAAATAACATATATAACATAGATATGATAGTATAATTATATTATACATATAAAATTTAATTTTTATTCTTTTAATACAAAAATGAAATGAAAGTTCTGTTCATGCATACAGATGGCTTACCATCACCATGAATGATACATTTCATTTATTATCTCCAAAATTTTTAGATTATTATACATTCATCTATAATGAATATATATGATAAATATATCGTGGATTAAATTATGGAGATAAAAAAATCACTCTCTAATTAATATAAACAATAATTGATAAGTAAGAAATATTACTGACAAAATTAGATAATTAACACCCAAAATAGATAAAATAATTAACGGATGTTAACACATGGGTAATAATATATTATGAGAAGTTAATATATGATATTATAACCCAATTTCAGGATCTTTTCTAATTTATTAAAAAAATTTAAACCATTGCACCAGATTATAAAGAACACACACAGAATGCATTGTTTTGGTAAGGGAATTGTGCCTCAAATTTTATTAGATTGATTATTATTTGTCATTATGAAAAAATAAACTTTTATTTAGTGTATATATTTTATTTTGTTTTAGTCTTAAGATAATGTATTAGGTTGTGTTCCTCTAGATCATTGGATCATGGTAGGGCCTCGTGCCTCTGGGTTTATGAGAAATGATAGGATTCCCTTTTATCCATTACAAGGGGGTATATAACTAAGAAATAAAAAAATATGGCCACTAGTCCATGAAGTCTCTATAAATATTAATCACTTAAAGAGTAGTCTTAATGCTTATCTTAGAAATATCTCTTCATTAAGAGATTGTTAACTTTATTCAGGAATAATAAAATTACATTAATTATTTTTCAATGAAAATTTACTTGAAAATACATATTATCCAATAATGGATATAAATATTTCCTAAAATGTATATCATTTTTACATATGGTGTTTATTTGATATTTATTTGATGGAGTGAGGAATTGTTGATAAATAAATATCAATTTTATAAACAGATATTTTATAAGGAATATTTTTTGTTGATTACATACATTATTAGATATGATGAATTCATTGTTATTACATGGGTGGGTCTTTGTTATAGATATCCTCTGGATGCATGAATAGAATCTTGAGATGAAATAGTTGGCCCTAATAGATGTGTTTTTACCTGATAGCAAAATCTTCATCTGAATGGTCCTGATATTAATCGTTCCATGTACCGAGGAAACAAGGAATACAATAAATAATCATTTATCTATTTTAGTTTTATTTATTATTTATCCATCATTTTTTTCATCTATATATCTATGGATACATTATATCTTCAATACATTGATTAAATGGAATGAAATTTAATTTCTTAACATTCCATATTTAATTTACCTTATCTAGTGTATTTAATGGAATGTGTTATATCTTATTTACCTTTCATGTTGATGTATTCTCATTGAATCTTTATTTCATCCTCTATACTTACACTTATTTATCACTTCATCTCACCAATAATATGTTTCCTTTTTATATGTTATGAAGAAAAATTATTTGAATAAGCGTTAAAGGATTCTTATTAATTATTTTTGGTATATATAATGTTTTTATCCTATTTACCAATTTATTATGGACATATTGTATGAAATTTCTCATTACAATATGGATAAACCAATCGGTCCTTCAGGATTTGATTCCTTATAACAATCCTAGTGTAATAAAATAATGCACCATCTCTAGAATTTTGAAGTCTGGGTGTTACAATTTGAATTAAAGAATGTTTATAAACAAACATGTGAGATAGATTTAGAAAAAATAAATTAGAGATTAGAAACATTGAAATACATTTAGGTTATGTAAATAATAAAATCATATTGTTTTCGAAATGAAGATATTTTGTGGTCATTATTTCCAAAACAACTATACTAGAATACTAAAAGTGGATGTGGTTCTAGCACAGATATACCTTGGAGTATCAACTCTAACAAGGCGTAATGGGCCTCAATCATTGTAACATGGTACAAAAAATCTTGAATTATTTCTCACATGGTTTGACACTCCTATGTGATACACAACACAGAAGTCAAATTTTCATTTCAAACCATTATTTATGATTTAAAAGTAATGATGTCACCAAAGAAGCCATGTTTATTATTATGAGACTCACTATGCATAAATATTTCAATTTATTTTAATTTTTTCACAAGTTTTCAGAGTATATATTATTTTTTCATTTAATATAGTATATTTCTCTTTTTAGAATTTGATCATGGAATGGGGAATAATATCAGTAATTATAGACAATGTAGAGGCTTCCCTATCGATTAATTCAGTAGATTAAGTATTATAACTATGAAAGTTATAGATATATTTGGGAAACATAGTCAGGTTAGAAAAAATAACCATTTCTTGAGCGGAGAAACATCTTCTATAGATAATATCTGTTATATTATATTTCATTATTCAATAGAGTCCCCTATCATTTAGTGGGACTATGGGTCCAATGAAATCTGAGAAATGGATTAAGAATTTGGAGAATATATTTTCATCCTTGGGTTTCAATAAAATGGAAAATGATACACATTCGTTGTATTATATATATGGTGATACTAATTATTGGTGGTCTCTGATCCATAATACTAGGGACTAAGATAAAATTGAACTCATGCAATAGATGAATTTTAAGTATTCATTCAATAATAAATACATTCCTTTTGGTAAGAAAATTGGGATGAAGAGAATGTTTACAAGATTAAAGAAAAAGGAATAATAAATTATATATTATTATGAAGAAAACCTTTCACAGTTATCATTGTATTATATAGATTAAATATCTTATAATGACTTCATGTTTGACCACTTATTTGGCTGTATTAATCAAAATATTTGATGGGTGATGGTTTTATAACATTTATCATCATACAGAGAGATGTTTTATGTACTATTTTGATAGTGAAATAATTATTCATGTCTTATATATTTAAGGAAATCCAATGAATAATTAAGCTTTTTAACACCATGAAAAGTGGAAAAATTCAAATAAGTTGAAGATAAATATGGATTTCCCATTTTATGATAACTGGGGAATGAATCTCTATTGAAAATGCTTGAAAATGATTGAGAGTATATTAAAAATGTTTTGAAAGAGGTCACCGGGAAGAATAATGGAAAATAAATAAGGGAAAATTATATTAACTTTTATAACTACATAAATATGGGTAATTTTGAAATCTACATCCCACTAGAGTCTAGGGAATATACCTCTAAGGAAGATAAAAGATCACAATTAAGCCTTTTTTGTTTGTATAACTAAAGTGGAATTATTAATTTATTTCTTTCTTTGGATATAAGAAATACTTTTAAAATTATTTCATTGATGATGTTATGATAATATTAATTTTGAAATATATAATTATTTTACTACAATACTTTTGAATATATATTTGTGAGAGTTTTTTTATTGGTACCTATAAAATTTATTCAGTGGAAATTTAAACTTTATAAAAAATTATTGAGGAAAAAAACCCTTAGTATTTTCATAATGTTGAGATAATGATGATGAAATGATTGACTAGGAAAAGTGTTGGCTACCTTGAAACTAATTAATGACTTTTAGATATGTTTTTCATAATATCATTGATGGGTTTTAACAAAAATTTGGATTTTTTAAATGTATCCAATAACATGATTCCTAGTGAAAGAATACGTAAGAATGGATGTTTCAAATACTTTTTTAGGGTAATTTAGGTTATTAACTTATTTAAAAAGCATACATGATGAAGGTTTTTACATGTTCAAAATGTTATGATAAATGATCTATTTCATATTGATTAAAGTATAATGATAATATCATTAAGTAAATTTGGTGAATTTCATTTAGAAATGATTGGATCGTAATTTTTTGGAAATGCCAACCATTTATAAAATGGTTTATATTGATAATTGGATGAGATTTTTGAGGTTAATATATTTAATACCCATATAATGCATTATGTCATAATACATGAAATTTAAATAGTAAAAGGTTTCATCAAAGTAAATGATTATGTTTATACAAATGTATATTTACAAAAATTATTATAGAATAAAATAATTCTTAAAAATAGAAAACAATTGTTTTTTAAACATAAATGTTGTCATATTATTATAAATTTTTATGACATCAATGAATATTAATCACACCTATGGTTTATGGTTTTCTTATAAAAATCATTCATTTGAAAAACATCACTAGAACTCTCTATAAGAACATGAATGATGGAATTTTTCATCCATATCCATGCATCCAGTTCCCACTTATGTTCTACTATTAGGAAAATTAGTTAAATGACCATTGTACTTTCCTTTATCTCTTATTAAGAATATATTATATTATCCCCTATTACAATGGAATTTATTCAAATATAGTCTACTTCAAATTCCTATATTTATATGATCAATATTAAATTTCTATTACACATTTTGATTATAGTGGGGTGAATATAACACTCTAAAATTTTATCATATTAATATTGTATTTGATAGCATGTATGATGTGAGCCACTAAGAATGTAATGGAATATATTGAATTGATACTATAAAATATATTTACTATTTTAAATAGATATGATATAATATATATTTTTCAATGCATGCAACATCAAATTAGCTTGTGTTACACGCAATAAAAACCTTCTTTGATGGATTGTGTTACATGCACAACCTAGTTTTATAGAACAATAATATATTATTATAATATTAATACTAAATATAATAATATATAAACTAGCCATTATAAATAGTATTTAAATGTAATAAAAATATATATTTTACACAACTACTTCATTTGTGAGAAATTAAATAGAAATGAGTATAAAAACCAATTGAATATAAATGAAATATTTCTATAGAATATAATTTTTATTTTCAAAACATTTTCTTAAATAAAAATAAAATAAATTAATTAAAATCTGACTGTGATATTAATTTAATGTATATAATAATTTTTTGATATAAATTTTTGATATTATTCTAATAGATTTGATAAGCGTAATATAAGAACAAATCCAATTTTATTCATAAAATACTATATTTTTGAAGGTATTTTTGCTACCTTTTAATGGAAAACCCATTTTAAATACAAATATTCTGCAGTTTTATAAATTTAATATCTCAAAATAAATATTATATTTGGAATACTAATTTTAAAATTATAATAGTGTGATTGTTGGGTATTTTTTAATAAGGATACATTTTTAATGAGTAATTAAAAATAATGAAATTTAGTTCGAAACTACTTTTTCAGCTAAATTATTTTTAAGATTAAATTATGTTTTAATTGGTTTTAAATATAACATATAAATACATTTATCACTTATTCTAATTAATGTTATTTTAATCAATTTCACATTGAAATTGACTATAAAAACATTGTAAAACTTTGGATGTTTTTTCATTAAAAATATACAATGTCATCTCAACTACGGGATTGAATTTAAATTACATTCTTATATATATACAATTTTAATTTGGAAAAATTCATTAAATAATAAGAATATGAATAATTTATAATTTATAATATGTCCATTGAATATATTTTTCCAAAAATATTAGTCAATGTAATTGAAATAGATTATAATTATTTAGGTAAAATTAAAGTAAATAAAGGACTAAACCTCAATCATAAGGTCCCAAATAACAAAAAAACCTATAAAAAGAAATTATATGGACATATATATACACATTAATCACATTTTTAGAATTGGGTCCCTTATTGGTACCACTTTTTGTGTGAAAAACGTGTAAAGGATTCCATTGTGAAAATATTACAACAATGCCACTCCACCTCCCCTATAAAAGGGATTCCTCTCCCCCCCATTCCTTACACTTATAAAGCCACATAGGTTCAGCCAATATCTTCCTAAATATATTCCAAACATAAATTCCCTAGACCTTGAGTTATCCAGTTGGGAATAAATACTTCCAAGAAGCCCATTGGTATACACCAAAATGAGTTACCCGATTCTATGGTTTCATATCCCAATGCTCTATTTTATTTTCATTGCGTCTCCACTACATATAATATTGTTATTAAATTAAAACATAGAATTTTTTTCCAGAATATACAAGTATCTTTTTATGTTGTAATTTCAACCTACACTAACGCACACCAAAATCTAATGGGTAACAAACAATTGTTTCTGTGTGTGTCGAACTACTCCCTCATGAAAGAATGATTATTCATTTTTTCCATTACCACCTATCATGGTGGTGATTATGACAGAAAATTTTATTATATATAATATATATGATATTTATAATGCCTTCATTTTGGTTTATTTTTTATGTATAATATTCCATTACTCTTTCAATTTTTTCTAAATATGATAATTTTGTTTGGGGAAGTGTGGACTACTACCCCCTCAAAGTGTTGTGACTTGATCATGCCATACATGGAATGTACAAAAGATGATCTTAATAAATATATTTATCCTATATAAAATATATATGATATAGTAATTATAATATATATTATTTACTTTTAATTTTGTTTAATACGACAAGTAAATGAGAGTAGCATTCATGCATACATACGACCTGCTATCTACATGAACGATGCATTTAATATCTTATCTCCAAATTTATAGATTATTCTGAATACATATATGAAAATTATATATTATAATTATTTCATTGTTTAAATTCTGGATACTATTAAATCACTATCTAATTAATATTTAAAACAATATACAAGTCAAAAACATACATGATAAAACTAGGAAATTAACACACGAAATAGTTAATATAATGATAGAGTGTTAATAAACGGGTAATAAAATATTATAATAAGTTAATATATTATATTATATCCATGGTTATGGTTATTATATAATGTATTAATATATTTTAAACCAATTTATAGGCGTATAAATACCTGAAAAAAATGAACGGTTAAGGCAAGGGACTTTTTTCTCAAATTACATTCTATGGATACATATTTTTTATTATGAACCAATTTACTTGTATTTGGTGTATATACTTCTATTGGACATGTTGAATCATTAATATAAATACTCTCAAGATATTATATGTCTCATTTAATATTATTACATCATGGAGATTATGATTTAGTTAGTTTTATGTGGTTTGGTCTACTTTTTAATGTTTAATGATTATTCACATTAATAATGTTCTTAATGATTATATTGGCAAACTCACAGCCATTTATGGTTGTTAAAGTTTTCCTGAAATAATTACTTATATAGATCATTTTCATTGAAATTTTACTTGAATATCCATATTATCATATAATGTATATTATAATTTCCTAAAATATATATCATTTTTACAATAGTGTTTATTTGACAATTAATTCATTAACTAGCAAATTGTTGATAAAAATGTAAATTTTATTCAATATGTGTATTTTATAAGTTATATTTTATACTTATTAAATTTATTATTATTAATTAGGACTGACTTGGAAATATATGTAGCATCTGGTTCTGGGTTATAGATAGCCCATGGATGCATCATTAGTCTCATGATATGATATAGTTAGCCAAAATTAATGAATTTTAAACTGATAACTAAACCGTTTTTATAATGTTAATGATGGTAATGATTCCATGTACCTAGAAAACATTGATTCCAATAATTAAGAATTTTACTTATTTTGTTTTAGTTATTATTCATCTTTTAGATTTTTTTTGTCAACATATCTATGGATATAATTTATTATCATTTCATGGATTAAATGTCATGTATTTTTGTTTCTAACCTTTCCATATGGAATTTACCATGGCTTGTTATTTGAATGTAATGTGTTATCAGTTTTTTACCTTTCAATTTTTGATTTGTACTCATTGATTCATTATTTTTTCTAATTTACTTAATCTTATTAAACGGTTTAGCTCCTCATTATTCTACTTCATTTCCCATGGTTATAAAGAATAAATTTTTGAATAAGTGTTCAAGGATGATATTTATTTCGTTTTATTATATATCATGTTATTATTTCCTATATCCCAATGTATTATTGGTATCAAGTAAGTAATATGGATTTACATGTCGACTAAACTGATTATTCCTTCTAGATTTGATTGTTTATAATCATTCAAATGTAATAAAATAATGTACTTGCTCTGGGATTCTAGTTTTGGGAATTATAATATATTTGATTTTAAAATATCAATAATATAACTTTTTAGTACTATTATTTGCATTGAATATAATAATATATATATAAAACATATATTTTGAAAACATTATTTTTTTACAACCTAACAAGTTCACAGTAATAAAAAATCTAGGATCTCATTATTATTTGAAATTATATTATATTTAAATATTTTTATAATTTATTTGAATTTTCCAATTATTTAATATTTAAAACATCAACTTATTTCAATAATTTAAGGTATTTATTTATTATCCAAAATTAAAAAATTTCTAAAATAATTAATATTAATCATCAAGATTTCATAAAAGTAATTTTTAATAATTATACTTTTTATAAGCCCATATTTCAAATATCATTATTACTAAAAACAAGTGTTTGAAAGTTTTGAATTTTTTGAAATATTATAATATAAATGAAGAAATGTCATCAAAATTGAATTAAAATACCATATAACCAAATATAGGTTTATAATGGATGACAAAGATTCATAAAATAATATTTTGGTATGTGACAGTGTTATTTTATAGTTTTGATCATTTTATTTTAAGCACTTAATTATATATTTTCCCCTACAATGGAAACAAATTTACTAAAGATACTATCATAATGACAATATTTATAAGGGAAAAATTTAAAATTTTTTGCCCCACTTATTCTAAATAATGAATAAATTTTTAATTATTGAAATGACTTAAATATTGTAATTTAATTTAAAATTAATCTAGACGAACACAACATAAAAATGTTTCTTGTAAAAATGTATCATTAAGAAGAAGCATGGTACTTATACTACAATAAGGAATAATAATGGTTAAAATGGAATTGATTATATTATATCTAAATAAATATAATGTATTTTAATTTTTATTCAAATTCAAATCATAATGGTTGTATTTAGTAGTATGTAAATTAATGTATATTAGAAATAAATATTTTCTAATTTTTAGTGAAAATAAAATATTTTCCAAAAATTATCAAAAATTATATCGAAAATAATTTTTACAAGTTAATTTTAAAATGAATAATTTTTTGAAATATAAATTTTATAAACCATACTAAAATTAATTACAATATTCACACCTAATAATTTAACAAAACCACATTTTAAAGAAAATATATTTTTTGAGAATTAAAATGACATGACTGAAATTTTGATAGCTTATTTATAAAGAATTAAATAATATATTTTTAATGAGTATGGATGTAATAAATTTAATGATTCCATTAAAACTATTAATTCATTCCAATTTAATAGAACTTTTAGAATACAACAATTTAAATAATAATTGTATATTATTTGTTTAATCTCAATGTTATTTATCTTCCACATTATCAAGAATTTATTTTTCTATATCACATGATATTAAATTTCCACCACACCAACCATTAAGAATGTCAATAATCTAAATTTTAAAAATAAAATTGGTTATAAGGGATTAACTTATCAATATTCTTTTGTTGAAATCCCATATAATAAAAATGTTAAATAAACATCCACTTGAAATAGAGAGAACGAGAAGTGTAAAGGTCGTCTAGAATAACATATGATACATATAAAAATATGAAAATATTTTTGTAAAGTGAAAAAATAGATATAACAGAATAAAATAACTCCCAATGACAGATATAGAGTGATGTACTAAATGGTCATGAGAAATAGAACCATTAAAAATCAAAAAACAATGAGGTGTGAAAATGAGCGTATATTTATTTGAAAAAGGTATAATGATAATGTTTTTTAAGAACCATTTCCCTAATTTTAATGAATTATTATAACACATATAATAATAAAAAAATTAAATAATATTTATTAATATAAATAATTTGGTATTTTAATAAATTTCCTCTAAAATAATTTTTTTTTTCTACAAATGAGGTGTATTCAAGAAGAATTTTAATTCCTTATAAACTAGAATAAACATCTACATATCAAAAAAACCAAAATAGAATAATAATATATTCCCAATATAAGTGGTCATTAATCGAAAACAAATTGATCTAAAAATTATATTATGGATTCGAAAATTAATATACACCTATGTTATGGATGACAACTCGATTCTAAAAAATTAGACATTAATACTCAAAATAAACATAGATCGGTTGATAAAGAACTACCCTTACAATACCATAATGTTTTTTGAGACTATTATTGAAAACAAAAAAATAAGAATGATTTTATCATATATTCATCCAAGGTTAATATAGTATTTCTCTATAAATAACATCAATCACTCCAAACGTGTCATAAAAAAGGTAATTTCTCAATTTATGTAATATAGAAGATATGATTTTCATTTCTATAACATGAATCACTAGAAAGATAAAGAAAAGATGATAATTTATCCATTATTTCTCAATTAATTTCCCATAGAATTATTATTACAGTAATTTTATATTATTCCAAATAACTAAAATTCAACATAAATAAAAATAACCACCTAATCAAAAAATCAATTTCCAATCCATTTTTTATTTAGTATGATAAGTCATATCTCCAAAAATTGTATTATCCTTTAATTTGTTCAAAATAAGAGATTATTTAAACCCTCTATGTTATTAATATCATTAAATATATTTCCAAAAAAAACATTCCTCCACAATTTTTTTTTTCCAAAATTGATCATAAGGGTTTAAAATACCAATAAATTCTATCAATTATCAGAAAATATCTCATAATACCACGTTTTCAATAAATAACATCTCAAATGTATTGATTCTATCTAACAAATGTTTATAAATTAAGAAAACAAAATCAGCTATAGGGAAACTATTAAGTGATTCTTGATTTTCATGACAAAGATAATGCACCACTATATTATTACTCTTAAATCACTATTTATAAATAGAACTTATTATTTTTTTCTAGACCCTCCTAGTATATCTAATATAAGTGGACTTCCTTAAACATAACTTATTGTTGTGATTTTATACTGTAATTCAAATTATCTTCCAAAAAAGTATTTCATGTTCAGTGTTTTAGAGAATTATAAATACTTGTGAAATAGTAAAACCCCGAATTAGTAGTAGAAACTTATACACTATAATCATTCCCTTGTAATAATTTTATTTAAAATAAATGATCATTTATATTCATGATAAAACAATAAAATATTCAACTATAAATCAACTTTTCCCTTCAGGTATTGTAAAAAAATTAAAATTTATTATGAGAATAAAAATCTCACTAAAGGGATCAAATTAAAAAAAGAAACAATAAGTCCATGAATACTTATAAAAAATACCATTTTCAAATAAAAACATTATTCCAAATAAAAAATTCTTCCGCCCAATGAAATCATTATCTATCTGAAAAATATTTCATAAAAGGTTTCATTAGAAATAATGAAGGAAAAATATTATCATATATTTTTATTTGAAAACATGAAAACCAAATGAAAACCATGTTACAAAGTTAGAATTGTTTTATATTATATTTGGAATTACCAACACATGTTGTTTTTTATAACTATTACAACTACTATTAGAAAACTTAATGGTAAGATTATAAAAATTAACATAGTGTAACCATCATAGATACTCATGGATGAACATTATGGTTACGATTATATTATATCATAGGATAATCCAAATTTGATAACTCGGTATTATATTTGGATTAACCATATGGTCGCCTTCCTTACCCATTTCATTAGAGGGCTATCCTAGAGCCAACCATCATTTTTTAATCACACATCCACACTTCATTATTTAAAAACATAACCACACGTACATGGTTTATGAAGGAAACAACCATAATCATAATATTTTAAAATAAATGTATCATTTTCACAATACATATATTCTTTCAACAACAAACACATAAATATATTCGTGAGAGAAATATGTTTTTTTATTTAAAAATCAGTAATTTAAAATTAAATGGAATATTAATTGAATTTTTTAAAAAGATCCTATTAAATATGTAATGTATGATTAAAATAAAATATTAGGCATGAAGGTGGAAAAATAATATCCTTCTCTATAATTTAAAAAAATACATTTCATTCTTTAGTCAGATTAGTCACAAATTACCGTGTTTGAAAAAAAAATATTTTCCCAAATAGTTTTGAAAAAGCGCCATTCATGTGTTAAAATAACTTTAATCAATAGTAAGAGAATCATAAAATTATTTCACATATCAATTTTTTAATTTATGGATATGAAATAATTATATTCATAAAATATTTAACTATTTTAAAACATTGTTTTAATGTATATTGTCTCTTACCTTGAGAATGTATAATCACATATGTTTTTTATCATCTGAAATAAGAAACATTGGTTAATTCTTTAAAATTTACAGATCCATTATTATTTTAATTATTCCTTTTATTTTATCTCTTACCATGTTATATTTAACTACATTTTTAATTAAATTAATGTCAATTGTTTTGATGATAGTCATGTCATAAGCACAGAATGTCTATGTTAATCTGAATTTGGTAAAAATGTCATATTTCCATCATACACACAATCATAACAGAAATTTAATTATAATTTTTATAATTAAATTACAATTTTAAATCAATCCATTAAATATGGTTATGAAAAATTTAATATTGTACAATTTTATAGACTGTAGTTTGTACACACACATATGTAATGTTTCCATTATTCAATTATCATTGAGGAAGTAGGGTAAATTGAATATTACCATTAGATAATATTAATAAAATCATAAATATAATATTAATTGTTTAATTAGTCATATATATATCATCAATGTTAGGTGATGATGAAAAATGAATCATAGAGCCTCGTATAGGTTGTAGTCAACACATACGCACAAGTGATGCCATCATTGTTCAGTTCACGGAATAGTAAGATGTACAACAATAATTTATATTATAAAAATGATAAATATTGTATAAAAATGATATATAAATTTTTGATACAATAATTAATTATCTTGAGAGATGGTTATTGAAAATGAATTACATCGTTTAGCAAGGTGGTAGTCCATCCTATACACAAATTATTATTCTGTTTAAAATTTTATAGATGAGAAAGTGGATATAGTTTATAATAATCAAATAAAAACAAATATTTATATTTATTATACTAGTTTTATTATTTTATCATGGGTTTAAAATATTTTTTATGTGGTAAAAAAACAAATACTTAAACATACAATTGATAACTATACAACAACATTGGAAAACCTCATTTTCATGACACCTTATAACATATAAGTTTGGAATTGTGCCTAAAATATTCTACCATTATGGGCAGAGTTTATGGGAAGGAATTTTAGAATGTATATTTGTAACCATATGGGATTTTATGTTACATGTATTGGGAATAATAGTTTCTCTTTTATAAGAGATGGGGTGAGCACTGGTGGAATTTCAAAAATAGTAAATGTATATATATATATATATACTAAATAAAAAATGGATATAAACATATTTAATTTTAAAATAGGAGGATTATGGGTTTAAATAAACCCTTAAAATAAAATCAAATAATTTTTTGTATTTATTTATATACTTACACTTGTTTATTAACCCCTTGTTAATCTTATTCACTCTTACCGAGAAAAAAAATGTTTATTAAACTATGATGGTAAATACAGTAACTATAAACAGAAACAAGACACATAACTAAATTTTTATGTACATTATAAAATTTATGCTAATTACATGGAAAAATATAAGATATTTATTTCATTCATATCATTAGAAAAATAATATTTATTATAAAATATCATTAATGTCTATTTTTATGACTTTCCATTATAATGAAATTACTAATACCAAGATAAAATATTGAATTACAAAAAAATTATTTTAATACATTCCTAAAATTTATATTTCATCTTAATTATGCTAGATCACATTAATTATCTAAACATAAATTTTTTAATTTTTTTAAGATCATTTATTTAATTTTTCCATAATTTAATAATTACTATATCATTGTTCTGAAAATATGTAAGGTAACTAATTCATCACTAATATTTTAAACTACAGTTCTTCTAAAAAGAGTTTTCATTTGACTTATTAAGAAAATAATAAAATTAATATTTTATAATTCATGAAAATTTAATTTAATATACTAAATTCATTTTTGGAATCACAATTTTTAAATTTTATTATATTTATTTTTTTATAAAAATTAGGAAAATTTTATTTTTCTTGATGAATATTGTAATATATGGATTCCATTCCAATTTATTAAATTTTTTAAAGTTAAAAAATTTAAAATAATAAATGTTTAACAAATATTAAAAATTTATAAAAAATATATACATATTTAAAAACAATATCATATTTAATCTTATTTTTTTCAAAATTATTGATTATATAGAATTTAATTTACATTATTATAAATATATATACAATATAATTCATTAAAATTCATTTATCAGTTGTGATCAATTTAATTATAATTATAAATATATGAAAATTATGAAATATAATTCCTTAATAATTTAACCCTTTAAATTTCCTTAGATCCCCTTATTTGTCATATTTCCAATAATTTGTTGCAATCAACATGTATTATATTCATTATTTGAGCACCTAATGTAACAGTTTGAAAATAATTTATATAGAATAAAAATACTTTTTTTATAATAAAATATTACAATTTTTCATTATATGATTATTTATTATAATATATATATATATATTGTTTTTATAATTTTATACACATATTCTTTGTACCATAGGGATAAAAGTCAATCCAATGACTATATACCATGTATATATAAAAGTCTAATTGGAATATTTCCAATGACCATATGTATAACTATATTATATATAATCATCATAATATATTCCTACACAAATACATAGATTTTTCACTAAAATTCATTCATATAATTCATTTAACTATTTTCCAAAAGTATTTTATTTTTATCTCTTTATATCATTATTGAATTGTTTTAATCAAATTCATGGCATTTAATTAAAAAAATGATGATACACATTTCTTATTCATGGTAATTTTATTTACTTAAGGTTTTACTCATAAAATATTTTTATTAAGGATGATTCATGTTAAATTATCATAATGTGTAAATACTTATCTAGAATTTTAATATATTGTATCTATATATTAAAATTTTTCTATTTTAATTTAATATTTCTTGTATTATATCACATAACTCCATTGTCTTTATTAAATGTTAAAGATGAACTAAAATCTAGCATTGTTACAAATAATCCCATGAAAAGACGTGATTGAGGAATTAGGTACATTCTTACACAAATAAAGAAGAATATTTCAAAATGGTAGTTCTCATGAGATTAAAAATCATGTGAATGTGTAAGGATTATTGCATTGAAATATACTCCATAAAATATTTATTATGAAATGGGAATGTAACTGTCAAAGGTGACATGATTATAAGGATTTCTATAAAACTGAAATGAACCATACTGATTCTCCAAAAAATATTTTAAATATTTAAATATCATAGATGATAAAATCTTATTAAATTTTGACGCATAAAAATGGATAAATATAAAGAAAATATATCATTAATCAATATTTTCTTAAAGAATAGATTAGGAATAGAACCTGAAGATCATAAATTTATAATAAAAATAAAATAAGTCAACTTAAATATATGTAAAAATAACATATTTATACGACATTGAATTAAAATATGTGTAAATGTAAAAAAATGGTGTTATATTTTTAATTATTATAACCTAAATGAATGAGTGTGGTTAAGAGGAAATTCTATCCTTGAGTCATGGCATATCTTAACATATATGCATGAACTCTAAAATAATCCAATTAAATATAATAACAGCTTAACTAAAAACGATATATTGTATCTTTTTTTACATTTATTTATTAACATTAAATTATTGGAAATTAATTATATCAATTTCCTCATGTATAACATATTTTCCATGATTAATTCACTATTTCACAGTTACATTGGCATAATAGAATTAATCGTTGTATAGTATTAAAGAGTCCATATTAACCAAAGATTAATTATATATAATTAATTCTTTCCTGTAATTTTAAATTGTTCTAAATATCAAAACATGTTCAATTGTGTGAATGTTTCACTAATTATATGTTTTATCATATTATAATGTGTTTATTTAGGAATTTTACTATCCCGTCAGGTATCCTGGTCCTTTGTACTATATTTGGGCATTTGGATAGTGTTTCTTGTTAGCACAAGTAACTATGTTCTTATGATCCAAGTTAATGTGTTCCTTCATCTCACAGTTTCAAAGGGGATATCCTTTTTCATTTTAATAGTGTTTCTGTGACCATCATCGAATTATATAAATATTATCATATTAAAATAATCAATGGAAGTGTTGATGAAAAATGAAATACATCATTAATATCATTAGTGAATACAAATGAAATAAGAAAAATCCATGGATGTGGTGAACCGAGTGTAAGAACCAGGGTTTTTGTACAAGGTACGTATCCTTTTTCTTTTCGGTTTAACTATTCTGTTGATGCTTATTTTGGATGAATAACTTTACCGAGGGAGTTACGGAGATGTTCGGGGCTTGTACGGAGCCTGGAACCAATTTGTAGGCTGGAAATGGCCTGGCACACAGTTTTCGCATGACATGCGCACGACCTGGTTAAACCATGTACCTTGGTGCAGGCATGGCAGAGGCAAGAGCACAGCCTATGCATGGTTTGGGTAAACTATGCGGGGTGGCCGTGTGGTTTCCCTTTGCCTTCCAGTAAGGTCTGAACGGTCTCCGCATGGTTTTTCCAAGCCGTGCAGGTAAACCTTGTGACCTTCTATATTTTGATATTTAATTAATTTTTAATTAAATTAATTAAATTCTAAAAAAAACCTAATCTATCGCTTCTTCTACCGCAGAGATGGGGAGAGCTCTCAAATGAGGCTACATAAGATTTTTATCTTGTTTCTTTGTCTGATCTCTATTTCAAACGCCGTTTGTCTTGTTTGATCCGCAACGGTAAGTCCACAATTCCTTTTTAATCATTCTCGAATCTTCTAGTTATAATGAACTCAGATTGGATTGAGGCTCATGTGACCTAATTTCTTGTTCTTCGTCTTGTCATCAGATTTCATCCAAATCAGGACGAATCATAGCCTAATACTAGACGAGCTATCTAGTAAGAGCCAAAGGTTGGTGGTATCACGGTTTTCGCTGATTTTCAAGATGTTTATATATGCAGGAGTGCCACGCGCCCACTTTTGGGGTGTCTCTTGAATCTGGATTTTAACCCTATTATTACCTAGCATGTTGTAGGTAATCTGAATAGGATGTTAGGTGCTTGAGTTAGGATGTACAACTTGGATAGGAACCACCCCTTAGGTGCGTTGCCTTGAATGGCTCTTTTAATGATTTTGACCCAAGATGCATATAAGGAAAGCATTTCCTTTCCCTTTGGGGTTGTTAAAAATGGAAATTGAATATGAATGGTTTTTAAATATGATGAAATAGTAATTGAAACAGTTTGGCTATAGGATGGGTTTCTCCCCTTGACCCTTGTATGTTAAATCTTGAATTACTAGACAACGTGAGTTAAATGTTTTTGAAATACATAAAATGTGAAACAAATTCATGGGTGAAACATGGCACCAATGTTAGTTTCCATGGATAGACTCATATAAGAATTGTTACTGAAATGCCGAGTGAATCATGGGTCCAGTGTGAGATGCCATGGATGAAATCAATAGGGCATGAAATGTCATGGGCGATACCCAGATCATATTTATAAGATCCCGGGGATGGGCTCAGATGATGGACTATACAACAACTAGAGAAAGGCTGGGTACCTAGGAGGTTCCCTGGAATGGGCTTGTAGGGTGTTGGTTGATTTTCTCCATGAATGATTCCCGGTCTCCAAATTGAGTACTCCAGGAACGGGTTCAAGGAATGGTTTGAAAACTTGAATGATTTGATTAATTAATGGAATGGATACATGAAGAGAATCCAAGCCAATGTACAAGCTTGGGTCGGTCTTGATAGTTTCCCTTGTTTAATGCTTTACATATTACACTGCCCTCTTTATATATTCACTGAAAGATTAGAACAGATATTTTGTGGTTGCCTACGAGGATTTAGTCTCACAACATGTTTGGGTCATGTTTTGAACCCATGAATATTATATAATTTCAGTTAATGAGAAGGGAAAATACCCTACTACAGGTACTTGACTTGTTGTTCAGAGTATGAGTTCATGGGACCAAGCTGAGGCTTGTGATGTTACAGCGGATACATTTTGGTTTCTTTTTGGTATTTTGTGTACTTTTACTGTATTTTATTGACTTGCACCATTCCATATATATCAGATCCTTCTATTTTTATCTCTTTCTGATGCATATGTGTTGTCAACTAGTTACCTTCTTCCCCTATTATATGTTTGTTATTCTGATGTGATACATTGGTTATGAGGGAATAATATCCCCATAGACTCACCTAGGCCCTCGCTGCTAGTCAAAATCCTCTAGATTTTGGGGAGATGCGCTTGAATCCATGTGGTCACCGGTCCACATACCGAAAATGGTATGTTCGGTCAGGACGTTACAAGGTGGTATCAGAGGGATGTTCATTTTATGTCACGTTTCTGGCAGAGTTTTTAGAGGGTGCTGGGAAAACAGGTGGTTCTGAGCACATCAATCCACTCATAGAATGATGTCCAGTCATAGCATACGATACAAGTGCTAGAGGACAGGCTACGAGCATGAATCCAGGATTTTGGGGGATCCTGGGAGATGCACATACCCCTAGTTAAATATTCCTATAACAACAGTTATCAGACTACTATACGGATGGCACCGTACGAGGCTCTATATGGTAGGCCATGTCAATCACCCCTGTGCTGGTTAGAAGTGGGTGAGGTAGCTTTACTAGGAACACATCATGTTCGTGAGTCTTATGAGCAGGTCCAGTTGATACAGAAGCGGATGGCTACCGCACAGTCTCTTCAGAAGTCATATGTTGATCACCGCAGATGACCCTTGGAGTTTGAGGTCGGGGATCAGGTTTTTGTGCATATTTTACCGAGGCTGGGACACATACGGATTTGGAGACATGGTAATCTATCACTGAGATATGTTTTGCCTTTTGAGATTCTAGAGAGGGTTGGGCTGGTAGCCTATTAGTTTCCATTACCTCATAGGTATCGAGCCATGCATGACATGTTCCATGTTTCTCAGTTACAACGATACTATTTAGACCTATCTCATACCTTCCAGATTAATGAGGTCGAGCTTCACGTAGATGCATCCTTGAGGATCATCCGATTCGTATCGTTGATTGGAGAACGAAGGTTCTCCGAGTCCGGTCAGTTCCACTAGTACGGGTGATATGGAAGCACGCCCATTTACAAGATGAGACATGGGAGCGGGAGGCTGACGTACATGCTTAGTGACCATAACTATTCACAGAAGAATCTAGACCAAACATTAGAGAGAAATTCGAGTATGAATTGCTATAAGGGGGAAGATTTTATGAACCCAGGTATTCATAGGAGGTACAAATCCTTCTCCTTTTCTGTTTAACTGTTCTATTGAGGCCCAATGTGTATATCTAACTTGACAGAGGGAGTTACGGAGGTGTCTAGGGAATTTTCAGAGCCCAAAACCAAGTTTTATGCTGGAAATCGCATGGAACACGGTTTGAACACGACCTTCTCACGACCAGGTCAAACCATGCACCTTGGTGTGGGCTTGGTAGAGGTAGGAGGACAACCTGCGCACGGTTTGGGTAAACCGTGCGGGGTGGTCGTGCAGTGGCTTCTTGCCTTTCAGTAAGGTATTCACGGACTCCGCATGGTTTGTCCAGGCCGTGCCGGTAAACCGTGCGACCTTCAGTATTTTGATATTTAATTAAATTTTAATTAAAATAATTAAATTCTATAAAAAACTAGTCTATCCCTTCTTCTACCGCACAAAAGGGGAGAGCTATAAAACGAGGCTAAGGAAGATTTGGAGCCTGTTTCTTCGTCTGATCACTGTTTCAATCACCTTTTATCTTGTTGGATCCACAATGTTAAGTCCTCAAATCCATTTTAATCTTTCTCGATTCATTTGGTTATAATGAACGTAGATTGGATTAAGGTTCATATGCCCTAATTTATCGTTCTTTGTCTGTTTTTCAGATTTTATACAAATTAGGACGAATCAGAGCCTAATGCTAGACGAGCTATCTAGTTTGAGGCTAAGGTAGGTGGTCTCGTTATTTTTTCTGATTTTCAAGCTATTTTTATATTCTGGAGTGCCATGCTCGCACTTTTGGGGTGTCGCTTGAACCTGTAATTTTACCCTGTTATTACCTAGAATTTTGTAGGTAATATGAGTAGGATGGTATGTGTATGGGTTAGGTTATACACCTTGGAAAAAAACCACCCCTTGGGTGCATTTACTTGAATGTCTCTTTTAAGGATTTTGAACATGGATGCCTATGAGGCATGATTTTCCTTTCCCTTTGGGGTTGTTAAAAATGGAAATTAAATATGAATGGATTGTCAATAATATGAAATAGTAATTGAAATGGTTCAGGTATTGGATGGGTTTTACCCTTGAACATTTTATGAAAAAACATGAATTGTTATCCCATGTGAGTTAAAAGATTTTCAACTGCTTAAAATGTGAAACAAAGTCATTGGTGAACCATGGCACCAATGTGAGTTTCTATGGACAGACTAATATGAGACTTGTTACTAAAATGCCGAGTGAATCATGGATACAGTGTGAGATGCCATGGATGGACTCAACAGGGAATGAAATTTCATGGGTGATAGCTGGATCTTAAATATAGGATCTCGGGGATGAGCTCCAATGACAGACTATACCGTACCTAGAGTGAGGCTAGCTACATAGGAGGTTCCCTGGAATATGCTTGTAGGGTGTAGGTGGATTTTCTCTCTGAACGATGCCTGGTCTCCAAATTGAGTACACCAGGAATGAGTTCAAGGAATTTTTTGAACACATGAATGAAGTGATTAATGAATGGAATGGATACTTGAAGCGACCCAAAGCCAAAGCACAAGCTTGGGTCAGTCATGCAAGTTTCCCTTGTTTACTGCTTTCCATATTACACTGCCTCATTTATATATTCACTGAAATATTATCACATATTTTTGGTTGTTTCCTACTTGGATTTAGTCTCACACCCTGTTTGGCTCAGGTTTTTGAACCCAAGAAAATTATATGATTTCGGGTAATGAGAAGGGAAAACGCCCTAGTACAGGTACTTGACTTGTTGTTTGGAGTAGGAGTTCACGAGACCATGATGAGGCTTGCGATGCGATAGGGGATACATTGTGGTTTATTTTTGGTATTTTGTCTACTTGTACTATATTGTATTGAATTACACCATTCCATATATATCAGATCCTTCTATTGTTATCCATTTCTGTTGTCTATGTGTGCTCTACTGGTTACCTTCTTCTGCTATTATATGTTTGTAATTCTGTTGAGATACATTGGTAATGAGGGCATATTCTCCCCACGGACTCACGTAGGCCCTCGCTACTAGTCAGTAGCCTCTAGCGTTTGGGGAGATGTGCTTGAGGCCATGTCACGACCATTCCAGCTACCGGAAATGGTATGTCTGGTCAGGACGTTAAACCAAGCATAATATATGAACATATTAAATTTTTATATAATTATATGGGTTAATTTAATGGATATTACATTTGAATAAAAATATTTTGCATTTCCTTAAATATATATTTAATAATATAATGAAGTTTAAAAGAGATTTGGAGGAGTTAGAGGATGTATAAATTTTAAAAAATGATCAGTTTAGATGTTTTACCTCATCCAATGAAAGTCCCCCTTTGATGTTTCAAATTGGATTTAATGTTTTTTAAAGAAAAAAACCTATATAATATTTAAAAAAATTATAATTTTTTTAGGTGTTTTTATTAAATAGGAATTTCTAGTAGTGTATATTTATAGTGGTTAAGGTTAGTATTTACAAATAATGGATGTGTGTTTTTTAATAATTTAATAGATTAAAATATTATTTTTCAAAATATAAATATAATTTTTGACAAAATAGTTATGTTTTCATGATTTAATCGCAAATGGGACTTTATGATATACCTATATATTCTAAAAAAATTCCGTTATTCATTTATATACATTATCTTACTAAGCTATTATAGGATATTTTTGTATTCCAAAATTAATTTTATAATTCATGAAAAATTAAAAAACATCATCCTCACAAGATTTCAAAATATTTATTTAAAAAATATCATACAATTTTCAAAATAAAATTTAAAATTTGAATATTTTAACAATTAATTTTAGTATAAATATTTATACCGTATTAAGTAATATAATACATAATTTTAAAAAATGTATACTTTTACTTGAATTGTAATACAACAAATGACTAATTATATCATTGTTATTCAACTATTTTTTTTATATTTTTATTTTAGGACATTATTTATTAAGATATTTAATTCAACATTTTCTCCAATAGTTATTTTATTATTCAAATGGTGATATTTTTATTTCAACATTCATGATTCTAAAAAAATATAAAATTTTACATATAAAATATATATCTAATAATTATATCATTCTTATCTCAATAAATTTATGCTCTAGGTTACTCACATTTCACTTGAACAATCCCAGTCTGGTTTCACATATTTTATTTATAGTTTTTTTTACATATCTGATATTTCTAGGAAATGATAATAACCCGTACTATCCCCTTACATTTTTTACTTGTGTTTATTATATCTTTTTAATAATTATAATTTCATAGATGATATTTATACATCATATATAATGTAATTATCTTTAAGGAATATGATAGTGTAATTTTTTGAGGGATTCATGTGAATTATTTATACACATATATAATGGGAAGGAAATTTATTATATAAATTCTTGGGTTATTATAGTTTATCTTTTGGGTTATAAGTTTTTGGTGTTCCTGTAAGATCCTTAATGTAAAATCATTATTATGTGGGATTTAAAATAATTTTGTACATAAAACCATTTTTGTGTTATGTATCACTTTTCATATGTTATTTCATTAAAATGGTATCTTTTTATTTTATCATTCGGTCTTCGAAATAAAAACTAAATATACATTTAATATAGTTTTTTCTTTTAAAATGGGGTTAAATTTTTAAAAAAAGACAATTCTTTATTCACTATCACATTTTTATCATTATACTGATCTAGGAATGTTTTTGAGAACATGTGTAGATCTCGATGAATGTGTTAGGGTATAATATAGTTGTCAAGAAACACACTGGTTTGTGAATGGAGTTTAGTTCAAAAATATCGAGATGAATGTATAGAGAGATAATATATGTAAAATAGGTTTTGAAAATGATTTATATTCATATATTTTATTTTCAGAAATATTTTGAATGAATTTTAAAAAAATGAATTGTTTTTGTAATTTTCTTATGAAACTTCATGATGAAAATAATAAATAATTATAAGGTCAATATTACCACATAAATTTAGAATATATTTTTTTAGATCATTTCAATTTTTCTGTGGTAATTTATTTATAAGGCCACATTTGATAACATTGGTTTTAACTGTTGAGGTGGAACCAATTAAAATGGAGATAAACTATAATGAATGATTATAAAAAATGGAAAGTGTTTATAATAAGTTAATTTCACTATTAAAACTAATATATGTTCATGGATATGGGTTTTTATTTATTTGAAATAAGGAAAGTGATGAAGAATTCTAATTTCATATCCAAAATACTCATATCATTATTGGGGATGGAAAATTGTATGTTTGGGATTTTATTTAGTGGATAAATAATATAATCTTGGTACTTCATAATTTCGACACATTTATTTGGTTTTATTATATAATTTAATATGATATAATCTCGTATGTTGTTTTACATAGGCATATAATTGTATTTATATAATCACTAAAAGTATATAAAATTTTTGGATTGCATAAATGAATTTTTTTTTGGAAATATTAAAATTTCATAACTCTTGGGGTTTTTATGATGACAAATAATAAGTTTTATTATAGTGTATCTAACTTATTTATTACTCTATAAGTGGTAGACCAACTATGTTTTCATATTGATTTATAATCCTATAAACTGAAAATTAAGTCACCTATAAAGGAAATTATGGAATGGGGACATAGTTGTCAATATTTTTACATTTATACTAGTGATGTTGGGATCCCAGGTGGCTTTATTGTACTAGATATTCAAATATATTACCTCACATTTGTGATCAATTTGATGGTGGATGTTAAGAATCCTGTTCACTAATACAGATGAATAGTTTCTTATACATAACATGATTTATGTGTTTTATCATTAATGAGTGACTGTAACATTTATTCTTGTTGATATAGTTTATGTATCTAAGTATTATAAAAATTATCATGTTAATTGGATGGATTTATTTAGACTTGTGTTATCAACAAATAAATTTTAATTATTAATGGTGGTGGAAGATTTCATACACATTCATCATGAATAATTATCTAATAATCACAACGATGAAATGTCTTCATATCCATTTAATGGTTTCCTAAGGTTATTCTAATTTGAATTCTATTAAATCATGTGTGTCTTATATAGCACTAAGAGTTAATAATCGAGCTATAGGATTTATAAAAAATGGGATTTCTTAGAATGAGTGTATCATCTTATGAAACATAAATTCTATTTTCTAATATAGATAATGGTATTTTGTGTTTATGGATTGATCAATACAAAAAAATTAGAAGATAATGAATATTAAACAATACCTTCCTCACCACATTGGTATTATTAATCGACTAAAGTGAATTATGTAGTTATAGAATATGAATTATATCTTCTATAAAAACCAAGAACAATTTTTTGGGTTCATAGGGATGACATTATTATATATTCTATATTAGAAGAGAGATATGTAAGTCATAATTTAATTAAATAATGTATATATTTTATCAATAGATTATATAAAAATATGACAAAAATAACTATTTTAGATTTAGACAGAGAATTTATTGAGAAATAATATCTTTGATAAAGGTGGGTTAGTTTGACTAAGGATATTCAGTCCGATTATTCTTTTTTAATGGCCCAATATTGTTTAATATAATTAGATCTATATCAGTTTTATATGATAATGTAAATTATTTATTCAGGAAATGATTATGTTAGAAATAGTAATAAATAAATTGAACAAAAATATTGTTATTCCGGCTTAGTATGGAATGTTTCAATAATCATTTAATTAGATATGAGGAGGATTAATATTTTATAGTGTTGATCTCAACTATATTTCAGGGGGATTTTACAATATTATGATGCATCTTGATATATATTAATTTTCGAGCTCAACTAGTGGGATAATGTTGTGGCATATAGACGAAGGATTTTATTAATACATAATGATAACTATAAAAAAAATCTAAATATAGAGGAATTTTTATGTCATAATTATATTGATATATTTCTTATTATTTAAGATGTTTGGGGTTAATTATTTTATAAATTATTGTTTTATATTTTCTATCCTCATGTATTGAAACTATGGTAATTAATATTAGTGTATTATATAATTCATTATTATTAAGAAAGAATTATGGTCACTATGAAAATTAATTGGGTTTTTATGAATGTGGTTCATAAATGAAATTGGGTAGTTCGTCCAAGAAAAGGATTCATGGGTATAATTTAAGGGATATATAGATGAATATCTCTTATAGAAATAAACACATAAATTGGTGACGGAAATGTATTAGTGAGATTAGAGCCCCATAAATCAATTGACTTTGTAGATATAGAAATAAAATGATATCATGATAGAATTTATGGTCTCTATTACTACATCATTATAGATGAATGATGACATATAATTGATTTAATAATAAAATATAATGTTTTATTAATTATTATCCATTTATTTGACCTTTATGGATGAATATTCGGGTGATATATATGTAGCAGGATATTCTAGAACTCAGAGAGTTCGCTGATCAATTATTTCATATAAGGATCCTTGTTTAACATGAATATTATTGAGAAAAAAATAGAGGAATATTTTAAAATGATAAAATATAAGCACATTGAATAATTAAAAGACATATCGAAATTAACCACAGAGCACAAAACCATTTAATGGAATTCTATATTGTCATTCATTGTATTTTAAATATATGAGTGAAAATCATGTGTCATCATATCAGTAAATTCAAAATGATAATTATTATACATTAATTAATATAGATCAGTCTAATAAAATGAGAAAATATAAAATAAATAGACCATTTTAAAATAATATTCATTTTTATTTTGTATTAATACTATATAGATCCTATTATTTTGGATTATTTTTATAATAATTAATAATTTAAAATAATTATAATTTGTTTAGAAGAATTTGAAGGAAATAAGATAAATTAAAATTCTATGACTATAAATTGATAAATGATATTATTTTAAAAAAATTAAATCTATAAATTTTTAATATTATTTTGACACAAAATATAAAAATAATGTCAAAATTCACATATATGGATAAAAATATGAAATACCAAATTAAGGTAAATTAAATAATGATAGGGTTTTATAATTAAATTAATTCTCTAAAGGATCAACAGTTTTTTAAAATATTATATTGTTATCATAATGCCCTATAGAATTGGACTGAATTAAAACCATGAGGTAAGGAAATTGAAATTTAAACTATAGTTGATACAATGAAACTCTAAACAGATTTGTGAAAAACATGTTTATTGATGATACATGGATTTTAAAGAAATTATAAAACTTTTATGAGTACATGGTCTGATTTAAAAGTATTTAATGTTCATATAGATGAAAAATAAAGATTATAGTTAAAACAAAATTCATCTATAAAAATCATAGCCGATAGTGAATTTTATGTGTGAGGAAAATTAGTTTTATTGAGTAAAATTAATTTAGTTTTAATGAAATACGTATTATAGTGTACTAACTAGATTTAATTAATTATTTTGATATGTGTATATGTGACTAATATTCTCATATTTTCATAAGACATGGAAACACATATCAACACAATGAATTTCTTATAATATTTTTATATTATAAAAATAACTATTATGAGAAATAAATTAGTCATTGAAGATCTCTATCTATGTTTTATATCAAATTTTTACTCTCTTTTGTATTTTCATAAATCATTTATCTTATTATAATTTTTCCACATTAATTATGATGTACTATTTTATAAAGATTTATTTCAACTCATTCTTGATTGATTAGTTACTTCATGAATGAAAAAATGACATTACATGGTTGAGTATTATATTTCGATAGTTGGTTTTACTAAGGATGAATTTATCTTCTGGTTTTTGAATAATTGAGGGTGTTGTGACACCATTGAGAGGGGGGAGGTTTTTATCAGTTCTTAATTTTAAAAATTTTATTTCTCATGAAATTATACTATATTAACCCATCATGATATGATTGATTATTTTAATTTTATAAAATTTCTCCAATATAGTTAATGAAAATATAATCGGGAGAAAATATTTTTTCCATGTGTTAGTCTCAAAGTGAGCCTACTAATTGAGGTGATTTGTGACACACCCTAATCATAGCATCTCCAAAATAATAATAAGTAGTTATATAGAAAAATATAATAACATTATATAGGTAAACAATGATTTATTGATCCCCAGAAGAACAAAAAGTTCACCAAGCCTAATAAAGGGATTGAAAAAGGATAGAAAGATCACCTAGGTATGTGGTAGGTTCCAAAAACTATAATTGAATATATTTCTATTAATCCTTAATGATCATTCCAATATAATATGGTCACTTATTTCATACTTCTCGAAAATCCCAACATAAAATCTAGCACCCTTGTTAATATTCATTACTAATATTATTTTCTATCTTCACCTATTTTTGTTATCTCTAATTTTATCAATATGTTACATATGAATGCACATGGATTCATTTATTTTGGTGTGTTCATGAAATTTACACTATCCATTATCTTCTAAACACACTAGAAAGATTTTGGGTGAACTATAATTATTTGAGATAATTTTAGTAAACATTGTATCCCTCTTTACACATGTGTATTTGTGGTGTCTTCATCTATACACATGCGGATATCATGAAACGCCAAGTATCATGGTGTACGACTATCTCTAATCATGTCTATCATGCTAAATCGAGTAACACATTATGCTTCATAGATTCCATCTTCACAGAGCACATTGAGTTTGTTATTAATAAGTAAAATTCTCATGGACTACTCTTTCTCATATAAGAAGAAGAAGAGATATAATTGATTTAAAAAACCAAAAGAATCATAGAAGATTAGTTTTTATTGGATAATTATTGCTCAATCAAATGGTAAAAGCAATCCTCATATTAGAAGATGTTATTTTATAGGTGTCTACACACCACATCACCGACATGAATTATGATGGATCAATGACTACGATCCACGATTCTAAAATATCATCACATCACAAATTTTTTTTCCATTTTTATTTCAACATCACCTATTATTATTAATTGATATTTCATGGATTATTATATTTTAAAATCCTGAAATAGAGATTCTCAAATACATACTCCTTCTCTTTTATTTTTTGGAATAATGTACTCACTAATTTTTATCTGCTGCTCAAACTACCTCATGTAACTCTATTTTCATTATCTAGTAGCATAGTCTTTGAAATCAACATGCATGAAAGATAATGTTTCACACATGAGATTGATATATATCACTTAATATATTTTATTATATGTAATCAATCACCATAAATTATCATAAAATGAGTTTATCATGTTTTGTTGAACCAATATTATTGGGGATGATATAAGCACAGTTTTGGCTGAAGAGGCCAACCATATCAACAAGATGGTACAATTATTCCAGATCAGAAGGAAATGAAATATTAACATCATTTTTATATAGGGGAACATTTATTAATGTTTCTCATCTCATATGAAAAATCAACACTGATTCACACTTAATTATTTTACACCGATTTCACCTAGATGATTCTTCAATGGTAGTGGGGATTTGAACAGGCATATTTCCTCATTCTCAAGATTCCACATATTATTTCCTACCAAAATCATGGACCAAAATATTTGAAATGAACCTGAGTACACTCTCTTAAAAGATATATACATGGGATTACTCACCTATCTATGCGAAGGATACATGAGATGACTCTCTTACATGGCTGAGGTCCTCCTCAAACCATTTTGGAATGGAATTGAACATTGTGGCCTGAAATGGTTAACTATATTTTTTAAACAACCATAAAATGATATACTCTATATTATAAATATAGAACATAATCTCAATAAATTCTTGCAACAGAATTGCAAACCATTTCATATAATTACCATGAAATAATACATAGAAAAATATTAATTTTCACGGACATTAGTATTCTTCTGGATGTCATAAAAAGTGTTTAATATTTGAAACATGTCATTTTCATTTCAGAACAAAAAAACATCACATTTATAAATGTAATATTAGTAGATCATTACATAAAATTCCATCATGTGAATCTATCATTAGTTTCAAATAATAACCACATAATTTTTTACTATAAAAAAATATTTTGATACAGCATTGACAATAAATGAAACATTGGTCCCAAAAATAGCTAAATATTTATTTTTTAGATATATCATAATATATATAAAATTTAATATGTTTTTTTAAAAAAAATTCAACCACATAAATTAAAATTAAAATGAAATTTGTGGGTCTCTCCATCTCATATTTCTCCAAAAAATATATTTTACTCTCATAAATGAAAACATTGTGATAACTTCTTTGATATGGATGATTTAAAATGATTTTCTTATCAAAGATAATTTAGTTAAACTAATATAATACTATGTGTGATGACCTATCGTAGAAAAAAAGATATAAAACCAATGATGCCAATGATATACATAAAATTCCATGCAAGAGGAATTTTAATTAGAAATTGTAGACTATAATAAATGGATTGGAAATAAATAGATTTATAAATTAAATTCTAACTCTTTTATAAATATAAAAAAACTATCAAACTTTTTAGATGAACAATAATAAAGACACCTTTTTATCATATTTTAATTTTTCAATAAATCCACTTTTAAAATATTTTAGAATAATGAATGAGTGATGAATTTTTATACATAAAAACTAATAAAATATCCCCCTCAGTGGCTAAATTCATCTTTATCAGCATAGATTTGAATGAGATCCATGGTTAAATAAAATATAACTAAATTTTTTAATTGTGAGATAATAACACATAAAATAATAGGAAATATAGAGATACCTCTTGATGGACTTTAATTGAGAGGAGAAGGTTGAACATGATGCTTCAGCCTTAATTACAATAATATCTCTCTTGGAATAGGTTTGCTGTATATATCTACAACATGATCTTTTGTAAAATTGTATTGAAGATTGATATCTCTAGATTTCACCTTTTATATGAGTAAATAAATTCTGATATTATTTTTCTCAGAATATGAATGTTGTAATATGTTTTTATACATCCCTATTGAAATTTTATTATCATAAAAATTTTCAAGAATCTCTCCATCTAAATCGAAAAATATAATAACCACAATTTCATTGAAATAATTTGTGTACAAGAATGCAAAAGATATACATATTATACCTCGGTCATTCTCAATGTTACAAAAAATTATTTATTTCTTAAATAATTCACACAAATATTTCATTGAATTATGGTTCTATTAGATGTTTAACTTCACTCTATACATGAACCTACCCATTCAGGATCTGTAAATCCCAAAAAATTCAAATTATCACTATGAATGTGTTGAAACCCAAAGTTCAATTTTCCATTCATATATCTCAAATTATATTAGCATTCACTAAACGAAGACTTTAAGTAACAATCGGAAATATAGAACATTGAGTCACTGAATGAGTTATATTTTTCCTCAATATTGTTAGATAATGAAGACTTTTAAAGATTATCATGAATTATTTATATTTAAAAATACTTAGAGCTTCATTTTTGAACAATCTGCTTACAGTTGAAATGATAGTAGAAATAATATTTTTTATTTCCATTCCAAATATTTTCAAAAATTCCCTAAACTATTTTTCCGAATGGAGAAATATATAATTTTATTTCAGATCAATCAGAAATACTAGAATTTCAATCAAGAGATCAAGCATTGACATATCCAAAATCTATTTTATATTCTAATAAAACTTATTATAAAAACAATACTCACTACTAGAATATATGATTCTATCGACATACATTATTAATATGACATTACGTTTGGAAATCCCTCGCACAAAAAATTTACTACAGATATTACCATTTATAAACAAAAAACTCAATAACAACCATCCAATTTTGAATATGTATATCTAATGGCCTATTTAGAACTATAAAAAACAATATTTAAACAATATATCATGATTATATTATTTTATAATATTGAACCCTTATTTTTTTCAATATATAATTCTTCGTCAACATCACAATTAAAAGAGGTATATATCACATAAATTTGATTGATTTATTAATGCTTTTCTACTACCATTTCCATGATTAATCAAATAGTTTTCATTATTTATAATATTTAAAAAATATTAATTAAGGTATATTCCTTCAATTTTAGTATATCATAATCAAAGCGGTCAACATTTTTTTCTTAATACACCATCTTTATCATTCATCTTATTTCTAAAAATAAGATTGGTACCAATATGTTTTTTATTTCTTGATCTTTTAATCATGTTCCACATTTTTTTTTCATTTATACAATCCTCACTCTCAACAGATTCATCAACTATAAAATATACTATATATGAATATTTTTTGTTTTATATTCACTAATTAAACCACTTATTGTTTGAAATATAGCTTATTGATGCCAATTATAATTTCAGTCTCAACATGAATATTAATTTTTTGTAATATTTTATCTTATTTCCATATGCTTTGTCATCATAATTTTTTTTTCACAAAAAATATCATTATTTAATGTCTTATTATAACATAATTTTAAATCTATTCTAACATTTCTATACCATTTTTTCCTAAATCACTTGAATCTGAATTAACTGAGATGTTTGGTCTGATCCTTTTTTAATTATTTCAGAATCAATATTGTAAAATATCTTATGATTATATTTATTCCAAAATCTCTATCCACATAAATTAGGTAGTCAGATAAGGAAAAATATTTACCCATTATTTTATACATAATTCAATGGATTTCATTTCTAGTTCATTATAATGAAATGAATTCCAAACACTTTGAATATTTTTGTATTTGGATTTTTCTTATACAAATTTTCTTATATTGTCTTTTCGTGTGTCTATTCTAAATAGACACATGTTTTTATATGTACCAAGATACATAAATTTTACCTCCAAAACTATTTTTATTTGTTGTGTTAATTTTAAATTTTCCTTTCTATCACAACAATTATTTTTTTATTCCTATCTATTACTATATTTTTCTATAGAGTATGTAGTCTGTTAAACAAATTATTAATTCCATTTTTTGAAAAGTAACATTTAAAATGATCACATTTAAACTAATTAAATTCAATATACACTATATATTGTTCATCAATACCTGTTAATTAAACTCCATTAATTTTCATGTAATAATAATTCTAGAAATACAGTATTATCCCTTTATGGTAGTCAACATTTCTCATATTTTTTAGTAATTTTAGCTGATGAACATCCCCTATCTTGGATTCATGACACAATTATTCAATAATAATTTAATTAATATTTAGAAAAAAATTCTTCATCATACTTTTATTTTTAAATTCCATTATTTTTATCAATATTAGATATTTGTAATGGAATCACACTCTTGAACTATTCATAAATATTCTCATACCGATCAAATCTATAATAGATTTCTTGTAAGACATCAGAGTTGTTGTTTTTTGTGAGATAAAATAATTTCATACTTAAAATGAATGTTTTTCATATTTTCATGTTGTATAACACCCATGGTTCATGTGTCCACTTTGGTAGTGATATGTTATACTATGATGATTTTTATTCATCCCTAAACACCCCAAAACATTAGTATTATCCTTTAAACTATGGTCTTCTATAATGATGACATACATTTCTTAAAGATTGTTCATGTTTAATTTATATATACTATTGTTATATTTGTTTTTAGGGCAAAAGGTCATTGTAGAGAATCTCTTTCATCCATATAATTGTAATAGAATTTCATACTACGAATCATACTCTCTAATTATTTTTCGACATGAATAATTAGAGATAGTTGATTTAGTTTATTACTCTTTCAGTGATGAATTAGTATGAATAATTGAAAACCACATTTCACTAACATGTAATGATTATTTATTGACCTCATCATCTTTATCAAAATAATCATTGATCTTCATAAAATTATTTTGATCTTCAAGTAACTTTGATTGGGTTTGTGAATATTCTTATTCATTGATTGATTATTTTTTCATCATGGAATTTTACCATATTCTTCAATTTATCTATATTCAATTTGAATATATTGATATCTTGTTTTTTAATATCTATGTTATTTTCATACTCTACTATAACATTTAATATATGCCTCTTATAATTCTTTAGAATTATTTTTTTCTTAAGAAAACATTCCAATCCATTTTGCAACATGTACTTCTACTCAATTCATAAAATTTCAATATATTCACTACTAGAGGTATCTATACCTTTATCTATATGGGCCATAAAATTTTATTCATATTATGATTGGAATAATTATTTAGAGTTTTATTATTATTATTTTCTCACATATTTTTTTCTTTATCTATTAAATAACATATTCTAATTTAAAAAAATAGTTAAACAATTTGATATGTTTCACTATATCATCTTGGAAGGATTCTCATCATCTAACTCAATTTATGAAAACTTCATCATATAAATATTTTTGTAGAATTTCCCAATGTCATTAAAATTTTAATATCTTGGGGATAGTTTTCCAATACCATTAAAAATTACCTTTTAAAAATTCCTTAATACATGATAAATCATTATGTTATCATAATCAACATCAATATCTTCATAAAATTCAAATATTTATGTTAATTTCAAACATTAATTATAATCTTTCTCATTCCCCCAAATTATATCACTCCATTGATATTTCTTTAGAGGTTTGGGATATTTATCATTTAATTATTAATAATATTATTATTTTATTCATCAAGATAAATATCTTCTCGTTCTTATAGAGTATAAATTTTATGATCAAATATGTTACAAAAATACAAAATTAATTTTTTAAAAATATTTAAATCAACCATTTTTTCACTGTAACAACAAATTTTAAAATAATTTTCTTTTCACTATTTTGAAATAGTCACTAATGTTTAATTCTTCATACATCATTATTTGTTCAAATTTTCTTCTATAAATTTTAATGTGTTCATCAATAACATTCATATTATCTTTATAACTGCTTTCCAAATGATACCAAACTTCCCAAAAGAATTTGACACCCAAGATATATGTGTAATAATTTTCAAAAATAGACATCAAATTTTAATTTGAAACATTTACACCCATTTTAATATTTCTCTCATCCAAAAATGTCATATGATCATCATTAGAAATTGTATGGAATTATACTATTCATATATCATTGACATAATGTAAAAGTGCTTGAAGTTTTGGATACATCTTATTCATCCTAAATTAATATTTCATACCATAAAATATAATAGCATCCATTTTATTAACAATATGTATAATAATAATATTCAATACTTAGATAATCTTTATAGATGTAATTTTATATTTAATACCAATTGATTTTAAAAAGGTTATGTAACACCATTCAGAAAGGGGAGGTTGAATCAATGTTTTTTACAATAATTTTAAAATTTAAAATTATCCCTTATTAAAACATTAGGATAAAATATTTTCTTGGGAATTTAGGTCCATTACTAAAAGATGTAAAATTAAATTGAATTTGAATTCAATATTTTTATAGGGTTTAGTACCAACGTGATCGTACACCTTAATGTATCTTTTTACCCCCCCATCAGAATATTAAAACATTAATCTTATCAAATTTAAAATAACACATCCCTAATAGCATCAATACATAATACACTTTCCAGAGTCTCATAGGAACAATATATTTACACATCCAGAAATATTAGACATAAAAATTTAAAAAAAAATCAATTATGAATCATTCTTAATCATTTAACTATTGATGATGTTCATTTATTCAAGCCTTCAAGATAATTATGATAGAATATTCTCGCTACCAAGTAACTTCTAACAAGTCACAACATAAAGGAAAATACATAAATTTATTTTCATTTTTAATATTATTTATTATCTCTATCCATTTTTAGTACCTCAAATGTTCTAAAGACATTATATATATATGAGCATGGATGCATATAACATATTCATGTGCATGTAATTTCTATTTTCTATGGTCTTTTTCACAAACCCAAATTTTTATGGGTGCACTATTCTTCTTCATTTGACTATATACACACATATTCTTCCTATTAAATCAATGGTATATGTGGTATCTTAGTCTCTATGTGTAAGGATATCACCCACACCCAACTTTATTTGAATTTGAATATTTTTGAAATTGAAGGTTTTTATCCTTTACTAATGAGAGATTATTTCATTGAAACACTTTCTCACAATAAGCATTTTGTTTTCTATAATCATGTATAATTCTCGTAGCCTATCTTCCTCATCCATGAAAAAGTTATGTGGTTCTCCCCCCCCCCCACAAAATAGAAATATCTTAACTGGATCTATGTTTTTTATAAAATAATGATCACCATCAGATATTAGAAACCATCATTGGGTTTGATGATTGTCTATTATATTAATGTAACCATTGGCTTATATTAGAGAAATAAAATTGTTTTAAGTACAATTATCAATAATCTAAAAATCATGAGTTATGTCAAACATTAAACCCCATCAATTTTGGAATCCATTATTATTATTACAAAATATTTAATGGATTCATACCCTTTGTGATATTTCTATGGATCCACTATCATTGTTTTCTCCACTTCTATGCTTTTTTAGAAGCACAAACTCATTTATGTTTACAGGATACTCAAACTCCCTACTGTATTGTTTGCATTCAGTAGTATTACGTTAATTGAAATCAGCATGCATAGAATGAAATGTTTCATGAACGCAATAAAGGTGAACTTTCATCTATATTTTTATAGTTTTTATCAAACAAATGGGATGTTGAAACATTATATGTAGCATGCGGAATTGAACAAGTGTTATATGTGATGTTTTTGGTGAAAATTATGTTGAAAACACTAAGCGTATCGGGCAGATGTTCAAGGTGATATATATCAAACAAAAATAATATCTATATATCTTTTAAATCATGAGGAAGGGTGACATGGGGTTTACATTTGAAATAAAAACATCATATATTGATGATTCTATGTATTATAACATGACTGCATTTTAGTTGTTTAATAGAAATGGGGGATGAACAACTAAATTCACACCCACTCAATACATAAAGAGTTGATCGTCTCATGTGTTGTCCCATAGGAATCCTATAAAAACCTATAATACCTCACCTATAAGTTCTCCCCTTTAATCCTAATACATTTTACGCTCACCATCAAATTGTTTGGGGTGTGTGGAATGTCTATGATAGGTTGTTGTGCTCCACTAATAACACATATGGGATTGTGTTTCACCATGAATCTTATAATAAATGGCCATACATTCTATTAAACAATCATTAAAAATACATCCATTGTTTTTTATGTGTATAATATGATCCTAATGCATTATCACCATCAAATTCCAAAAACACATCTCGACATTAACTTCATATAATAATAATGAAAATATTAATTTCTATATCCTTTAATATTTATCAACATGTCACAAAAATATGTGTCATACTTGAAACGTGAATTTAAAATTAAAAAAAACAATCAATACAAATATACATTCATAACTTCATAATAATGAAGTCCAATGTTGTTACGTGAATCCATAAAAATTATACAATCATCAACACTTCATCTTCATGTTAACCGAAAAATATTGATACATCAATGAAAACAATTGTACCACTATTCCAAAAATGTTTTGTATTATGAATCATGTTTATATACTTACAATCGTTCTATTATGAAATGTAATGAATATTATAGGAGAAATTTTATTTGTAGAGTTATATTTTTGTAATGAGTGTCATAAAACCAAATATATTTATCCTTAATGTATTAAATAGATTATTTTAGACTAAAAATAATACTAAAATATATAGGAAAACATTTTGTTCAGATAATTATTTTAATGAAAGATGTTCATTGAGACTTTATAATAGTGATATATGAATAATAATTAATAAAAATTTAATAGTAGTAAAATAATATCTAAATAAATACTCCATAGGATTGATATCCTCATCCTTATAGTATTTTATGATTATACCTCTTATAATAACTATTGAAATAATAAATACCATTTCAAATATAATAGGATTTTTTAAATAGATTTAAAATAATTAAAAGATTAATTTTAGATATCCAAGAGTGGATTTATATATATGTGGTTTTAGTATGGCCATTTTACATATGTTTAATATAGATATTGTTGATGGAAGTATTTTTATTGGATATATAACCATTGGTTATATAGTCCTTTGATATAAATTAATATTATAGGTTCATTAATTTATTATAGTTCTTATAAATACATAAAAACAATAAAATTATTAAATTATAAATAATTCCAAAAATTAATAAAATAATTATAAATTAATAAAATAATTTTTTATAAATATATATATATATATATTAATTACATGTTAATATTTCTATTATTAATACTATTTATTTAATGTAATCAAACATTCAATGTGTGTTATTCCTTGTTTTGAAATATTAATTAATGTTTTTTTGATTTAGGTCTTGTTGGGTGTGTCCTTAGAATCTATTTATATTGGTTTTTAGGGTATAATAATCCCTTAACATTGAGATAGGTTTGAGTATATTTAAGAGAAACCATGTAGTTTTCCCTCAGAAATTTTGCAGGTATGAGATATGAGTAGTGGATAGCAGATTACAAGAATATGGACATAAGTAAGATTTCATCATTTCCCATGGAAGCAAGTAAACTAAGACATCATCCTAAGCATAGTTGTTGACAAATTTAACTAAGAATGAAACCAAAAACCATATGGGTTCCATGAAGCAGTTGTGTTCAACACACACTTTAGTAAACTGTTAAATAAATTATAAATAATTAAAATAAAATTATTTTGGAATAAAATCTATCGTGAACCCATCATTCCACTTACATAGTTTGATATTGAACTAATATACTCCAACAACTATTCATGGAAAATTCATTCATTTTTGAAATAAATTATATTAGATATGGAGATTTCAATCCACGGGATTTCGATGTAAGTGATCGTTTCACCTCCATTCATCTTTTTCTTACTAAATCTCATCTGTTTTCCTTTGAAATTTCCAAATAATCAAACTATAATATCCACATAATTTAATTTTTATATGTTATATTTTAATTACATTATGATTTTTTGTGAAAAAAGTAGTTTAAATTATAGGTTTTTATAGATCTATCATAAATACCTATAGATCCATTTGTTTCATTATATCTTGTTGAGTAAATGTATAACTGATATTATCCCTAAACATCATCTTCCTCCAATATACTCACCCCAAGATCCATATTTTTTTATTTGGAGATTGGTCAAGGGAACATTGTTGAGTGAGCATACCTCATGTAGAGAAGATTGATGACATACAATGATATGCATTATTTAGATTTTTCATAAATATGTTATTTTTTTATAAAACTATATGATATATTCTTATTGTTCTTGTGTTTGTGTGTACAGTTATTCCACTCATAATATTACTTTCTTACTTATGTGTAAGGATTACGGATTTCCTTATTATGTGGTATATATGTATAGATGAGTATAAACTGTATACATTGTCTTTATAGTTTCAAAGTGACAGGAGGAACCATCATTACTAGATTAGAACATTTGAGAAGAAAATGTATGTGACGTTATATGTGATGATTATTAATGATTATTGAATCACATATGGTATTGAATGATAGCATTGAGGCTTCAACAAATACTTCATGTGGGAGATGTTATCCTTTATTACTAACATAAAATTTTCTGTGGTATAATGGCATTGTGGGATTAACTGGTCTATGATGTACTTGTGTCTTTTTTTTTTAACATATATTTGATTTTTATCGTTTATGATATCTTGTTAAAATAGATATAAAATATAATCTACCATGGATCGAATTAGTTTGGAATGTGATTAATGGTACCCTAGTTTGGGCATGATGATTTGAAATGTTATTTTTTTTACTTGTGTATGTAATTTCTTTTCATTTCATAGCCATTTATATAAAATTTTCACATAGAGTAAGTACATATTTAGGGTGTAATATATGATTTATACACAACCATTATTGGTAATCACAATAAATGTGAGAATATTATTATTAAAGATCCATTCACTAGGATGGGCCATGTGTTGTGTGGCTAGTTTGGAGGATAATGGTAGATGGGTGGAGTTACATTGGATATCAGTTTTCTTGTTATGAGATCTGTTGTTATCTCCAATATTTCTTTTTAAAGGTATAAAAACTACAGTTCATTTTTGTTCCATAATTTATATAACATATTAATTATAAATGAATTATGTTTTTTATTATATTATATATATTTCTTATTTAATTATATCACCATCAAGAATATGTGTGTGTTTCATATATGTATCAACAATATAGACTCCATGTATATTGACATAGGCCCCCACCACAAGAAAACATCCTCATACAAATAGGTATAAATGTTTAAGGTGAGGTCACATAATAACATGGAATATGTTATTTGGAATAGTCTATAAAAAATGATATCATATTGGATTTTTTCATTGGAACTTTTATCAAATTATTATAGAAAATAGATCTGATTGTTGTGGATCAACTGTTTGGTTATACAAGTTTCTAGCTATCTCAACTGTTATGGACCTCTATTTGCTAGAGGAAAGTGGGATTTATATTTTAGAATATCTTATTTTAGATTCATTTTTTATATTTTTTTTACAGTTGTATTTTGGGGGATTGGGATGAGTTGAGGAATCATGAGTAGGAATATTGGTTCCCATGTTATGAAACCATTTTCATGTCATTGAAAGATATATAATTAATTTACTGATAGTTATAATCATTGTTATATTCCACGTAAATGTAATTTTTCAATAATTATGATTATTTGAGGCTTAGTATGTTATATCTTATATTATGTACATGAATATGACTAACATTAAGATCACAATGACTTCATATTCGGCATTGTATTCTCTAAGTGGTATTGAGCTTTAATACTACATATGACTTTTAGGATGAGTCATAATGTTGTTTTTATTTTGTGTTAAATTGTTAAACTGTCTAATGGTATTTATATTTTAGATTATAATGGTCTTCCATTGAGTTAGCTGTATAATTTCATTAAATTCCACCTAGATTAAATATTATGGGATAAAATATTAATGTGGGCATGATACCCATGTAATGGTTCTCGTAGTCTAGGAAAAAAATCCTCATAAGTTTGGGGACATTTTTCTAGTACCAATTTAGGGAGGAGGATCCAAATGTGATGTGTGACAATGGTATATTTTCCCAATGATTTCTAGTTATATCATCTTTAAATATTATAGGGCCCTAAAGGCCCCTGCTATACTGGGGATTTGATTAAGGTGATCAAGGGGATTTTTATGTAGTATATACTTCTAGTGAGAAATGTGAAAAATTAGTTGAATTGATTCATCAAGTACATACTAAAAGATATGAGATTGTGATGAACCATATAGAGTCATGAAGTTAGGAATTTTGTGACACCGATGTATACAATTTCAATGAGTTAATCTCAGATATACTTATTTTTTTTATGGATATCAATACTTAATAGAGATTTATTAGGAAATAATAATTATGAAACAATATTCTAATAATTTTATATATTTCCATAATTTTTTACCAATTTTTTCATAAAATAAAAACATAAATCCAAGATGGATGATATTTGATTATTTACATATTTGATGAACCAAGTCAGAAATACTGATCTAACCACATACCTTGAAGGTATTTTGAAGGAACATAAAAGTGGGAAGGGTTTAGTGGTTGATTGAGTAATAATGATTCATTATATCCTTAATAAATAGTCAAACTTTTTCTCTATTTTTGATATGAGATCATTTTCTAAAAAAATAAAAAAGGTCATAGAGATACACTAGGTGACCAAAAGGAATCATTGGTAAAAATTTAAACTTTAGCTCCCTCAATGATAAGAGTTTATCCACCCAGATTTACCTTCATGCATAATAGTCACTCCAAAAAATTTTACAATACTTCTAGAGTAATAGTCATCATTTGGGAAAGATGGTATATTAACATTGATTATATTAAAAATAATCTCAAAATGTTTCACATGTGAATTTTAAGAAGATGCAAGATCCCTAGGTGTTTCATAGATAACCTGAAATAGGGACTAAAGAAACTAAAAAATGTTCAAGCTGTATTGAATTAAATTGGTCTCAATTATAGTTAAATATTCTTTATGGTTCATTGAATTAGGTGAGATAGGTGTCACATGGAAAATTTATTTGATTTGATCGGGGTCTAATATATATAGTGCATCAGGATCTAACTAATGGTGGATATGATGCATAAATAGTTAAATATTTTATTTTTGTTTTATCTAGGCTCTCTACTACATTATTAAAATCATGATATTCCCATTTTTTCAATCAACCCAAGAAGTTATCAGTTCATGTTTTCCTATAAATAATTTCCATTAATTGTTGTCTTTGGAATCTCCTATTTGTAAGATGATTAAGCATATTCTGAGATTTTCCTAATCCACATTATTAGATTTTAGATATGAACATATCTAGACATTCCATGTTATATAGATGGTCTATTTTGATGTGATATTTTGTAAATAATGGTAAATTAATTAAGGATATTATGTCAAATGTAATCAGTGTTGGGGTTAGTGACCATTACCTCCATAATGGGAGAGAATAATTTCGTATCTGAACATTGATATATTGGAGTAGGAAAAGTTGTAACAACCCTATATTTCACTACATATTATTATTAAATAAATTATATATTAAAGAATATGTTTCAAAATATATAGTAATTTATGATAAAAACATGGTATATTACGAATCATAATTTTGACCATTAAATCATATCAATTAAATAAGATGGGGGTAAATAAAAGTCACAATATCAAAATTTTATAAATTTATGTTATAAGAATGAGAATCCAGAAGTGTAAGTATTACGTATAAATACCATTTTATTTGTGATAGAAATGGAGGTAGATTCAATAGGATATTTCCTATATTAATATCAATAAAAAATGTGAAGTTATGATTAGAGGGAATCTATTTATGTGAGAATTTCATGATCATTACAATTTCCACAATATCCATGATCAATGAACCCCCACATGAAATAAAAATCACATATTATCTGATTGTTAGATGTTACAAAGAGTTCATAAGGTGTTATTTAGGTAGAAAATTTGATGATTTTGACTATATATATTATTATTAAATATATCATTTATTTTATTTTTTTTAAAATTAATTTTTTATGGATTATCATTTTTCTTAGATAATGAATTTTAAAAAAATTATCATTTTATTTTATGGAACTACATTTACTATTATATTATAATAATAATATTATTAATATAATAAATAATATGTTAACATGTGTATATTTAATAATTTATTGGAAAACTATTCTTAATTTATAGAAAGTAATCTTCTTATTAAAATATATTCTCATGGTATTTTATATTATAAATTAAAATATAATTTTAGAAATTTTAGGATATTATTTTTACCAAAAGAAACTCTCATTAGTATTAGTTAATATTATCATTACATAATTAATTCTTATTTTTTATATTTTTATGTGAATATAAAATATATATGTTTTTACCAAATTTATAATATTTATTATATATTCATGTCTTAGATGTTTATATATAGTATTTTAAATTCAGCTAATTTGTAAAACTATAATATTTGAAAGTAAAAAATACATAGTTTATCATTTAATGATCTTATGTGTCTATTTACCATAAATAAAAACAGTTTTTATCTTTTCATTCAATTAAATTTTATTTCAATAAAATTTTATTTTTTATTCATTTTACATCCACATAAATTTTATTTTAAAAAATAATATAGTTTTTATCATGCCTATAAAATACATTGATAATTTTACTTGAGAGAAATAAAATATTCATACAAATACACATTTTATGGAAATGTATAATTAGGTTCTACATGCACTAATAATATAATTGATACTTTTCGAACATTTATAAATTTAATCAAATTGAATTAGTTTATAATTTCAAAATTATTTATTAATGGAAATTTAATTTTTTCAGAAAATTATGTTACCATTGTAAATATTAGTTCATTTTCATGAAATGTAATTTGTTAAAGAATAATACTTTTCTAAATATTTTATATTTTTAAATTACATGAGTCTATATTAAATTAATCCATGAAAATAAATTTTAGACATATATATAGAGATAATTAACCATAATTTAATTGATTATTAATATAAAATAATATTTATAAAACATTCCACATAAATATAAATTTCTTTACAAAAATGGTATTCCATCACATTTTATGTTTATTTTAAAAATTAGTTTCCACATATTTAAAAATGTATTTTTTAAAAAGGATAGAAATTTCAATTCATCATATAGAAATTTGGTATGAAGGATCATCTTATATTGTATAAATTAAATAATATCCATGATTAATTTTCCATCATGATTAATAAGACAAAAAAAAGCTAAATTTTATATCGTAAAATTTTTGTTTTATAAGGGTCAATTACACCTACAACAATTCCCCTTTTGATATGAATGTCCCTGTCTCATGTATTACCTAGAAATTCTTCACTTAACTCTCTTAACCACTCTAAGACTGCCTTGATTCAATTAGTAAACCATACATCAAATTATTTTCCATTAAAAGGGAAAATTTTCTTTTATTCTAAGGGCCCACTCCCATCCTTTCACTCTTCCCTATCCACTCCATTCTTATTTTTTATGAATCTTAGTTAACTATACCTCTCTTAATTCTTTATAATGTAATCCTAATGTTTAAATGAGTCATCTTAAACATTTAGAATCTAAAATATTATATATGGGTTCTCGTCATCCACAATTTGATTTGATCAATTCATTTATATAATACATTTGAGTTTTACATTAATATTCTTAAATTAGTTTACAATAAATAATTTTCTATCCAAATGAAAAAATATCGATGAGATAATAACATTAAATGTAAAAAATTACAATTTCTAAACTATATTATATATTTATTATTCTTATGAATCACTCATTGATTTTCAATTCCATACCCTCGTGTTGTGAATAGACAACTCCATATCATTCAATGGTATTCACATAGATGTTATTATCAATCATTGGTTCAGTACTTTAATTTATTAAACTCACATTTCACAGTGATGATATTGAAAATGTCAATATAAATTGATATATTGTATGATAAATATAACCCTCATTATGATATAAATGTTATTGGTGCTCAAAAAATGCTACAATACATTAGGTAAATAATAAATCTCAAAATGAAACATGGTTATGATAACACGAGAGCATTAATTCATTGTTTTCATGAATCCTTAGTGAATAAAGAAGCATATATTATTTTACGACACCATAGTGATAAAAATTTGTGATAAACCTTTGAATGTATATATTTTATGTTGTAGGCTTCTTTGTAAAATATTCCTCATGTAATTAGGATCATGTTGTGAGTCATCTTTTTATGATCATTTCATGACTATTTACAATTTTTTCAGGGTTTTATATTATTCCTCATGATTTTCCCATTATCTTTATTTATTCCATGTTTTCATTTTTAAATATTTTATGGTATTTATATACAACCTTATATTTTTAAAAACATATAAATCCAATAAAGTAATGTGATCAAGGATTACATAATGAAAATGTATTTTATAGTAGATTATTTCTTGTTTTTTATAAGTGTTCCATGATTTCCCTATTTTTTCCAAGATTCAATGAAACTATACCTCATGAGGTCAAGGGGAATTGATCATTTCAAAAATTTCATTAAATATTTATTTATAAAATTATGTATGAAATTATATTTAATTATAGTTGTAAGAATGTAATATTTAGTTATTTATGGAAATTAGGAATAGAAAAACTTAAAAACCCATAGAGGTACTTTTATTGATAATTTTTCATTTAGGATACCTCTCTATAATCTTGGTAAATAATAGAGTGTTCATATTTTCTAGAAATTATATCCATGCCTTGAAACACCAATGTTGATGCAGCTATAATAATGATGAACTAAGGGTTATTCACCCAAATTAATATTATCTGAGCATTGAATGGATAATTGGTCTATTCCAAGATTAGTGTGACTAAGATTGTGCACATATATAGAAACTACTTGGGGATATACATTAAAATATAATATGGTTTTTATGAACACCTATAAAGGATTTATTGTTTAGTTACATAATGGTGATTGGTTAATATATATAGGACAATGCAATAAAATACATCCTAGGTTAATCATTTATAGATTAATATTGAAGTAAATTAATTAGGGTATAGTGTGAAGATGTAAATTGATAAATGGTTTTTATGGTTGAGTGCCTTTTATTTTATTTATTTTTATAATCCCTCTAATATGTCAATTTTTTTTCAATCATGTTAAACTGTATGGTTTTAGTGAAGGCTGGAGGTTAAAGGAACATAGATAATATTGTGTAAAATGAACAAAATAATTATTTACTCATTGATCAAACAATTATTATTAAATATGGAAATAGAAATATGATTACTATTTTGAACCAACAGTCATGTGTTTTTTATCAATGTAACCATATTTTAAATCTGGAGAAACCCAATGAAGTGAAGGATTGGTACACAAATGAATTCTTGAAATGAAGATGATGAATGAATGAATATTTAACTATCTATTTGTAACAAATATCTGAATAAGTACTTAGGAAAAATCATCAAGAAGAAATAAGATGAATTACTTGTGGACTTGGGGGTCCTCAAGAAACAAAGAACAACCTAAAATTGAAGAGGCACTTTAGAATTATGATAGTGGATGTCAAATATCAAAAAAATTGGTCCAATATATTAAGATTTAAAAATAATTAATTTAATCATTTATGTGTCATTTATCGATTGATTATTTGAATTATAGAAATGAATAACCACCAATACCAAGAGAACAAGGTGGTTTATATTCAATTCCTAACAAATAAGTGGATTGTTATAACTATATTATCTACCTAACAGTTTTGAATCTAGGATTAATAATCTATCATCTCTATGTTTCCTAGAATATAATCTATGTGTTCCCACATAATTTGTTATTTATCAAATTAAAAAGTATCCATATGATACATTCTTTTAAAAATTTAATTTTATTAGAATGTAAATTTTATTAGGGGATTTTTAGATGGATTTGATATGATTTTGATTATTTAATAACTATATAAACATAGACCATGTATTCACTTGTTTTGATTTGAATGTAGACAATGTCCTTATAATTATATAAAAATTGGATTGTATATAGAAAAAATCAATAATCCACCATGGATAAATCATAACATTACAGTGAATGTAGGTTATATATATGGATCATATTTCTCATCATATATCCATACACCACCACTAGGTATTGGACATAATATTTTTGGAAATTGTGAAAGAACTATGATGATGGTATATACAGAATATAAAACCATACAAAAATATTACATTATAAAATAAGGTTCATTGGTGAAAAAAGGGGGCGGCTTTCTTGTCACATTGTGCATGGGAGTAGTTCAAGGATTAATTTTTCTAATCATGATTTTTTGATCCAATTAAATTTTTATGTTAAAAACATCTATTTTTGGTAGTTCATTTCTGCGAACATGGAGAGCCACCCTAAATGGACATATATTGGTGTTCATCCCACATAAACCATTAACTAGAGAGATTCATAATGTCGGAAATCATGGGTCTAGTGCATCAATTGGGAATAGAAATCATTAGTTATCTATTTAGGCTGGAGACACTAGTGAGGGATAGGCTGGAGAGGGTAAATGACAATGATGTTGTATAAGATAATATGGAATGGAGTTATAGGGATCTATATGTGGATATCAATTATTTTTATAGGAATGAGTGGGATAATTTTTTTACTAAATCAATGGACGTCAACCATTTTTCATCCCTAAAATCTTGAGGAGCCCTACTGTATGTGATATAAGTGTGTATGGTGTATCGATTATAAATATTTGGAATCTCATTTCATCCCTCAAACATACAAATGAAAATTTATCCCTTAATGTATGACTATGATCTTATGAAAACAAAATTAATCATAACACGTAAGAGATATTTAAATAAAATGGTTATGAAGAAAAAAAATATAGCTTTTATGCTTATTCTACATTGTTAGATGTGACTGATAATTATATCTAAAATTAAATATCTATTTATCTTATATATATATTTATCTAATGCTGTTTGTATGTAATAATTTTAGTTGGGAGAACGAAGTTTATTTATTGGGGGAGAATGTAACGACCTGATATTTTACTATATATTCTTTATAATTAATTAATATAATAAATAGATTATTTCACATGAAATAAAAACCCAAAATAAAAACTAATGATATATTATGAGTATTGAATATGATCACTAAAAATTATATGTTAAATTAGTTAGTGTAAATTTCAGTAATCATAATGAAAAATCAATACTGAATATTAGAAGAAGTTATTTCTAGATGTGGATGTCATTCATATGACACCTATTGTTATTATAACTAGTGATAGGTATTTGTACAAGGGGTTTCCTTGGACCAAACCAATTATGAATTGGGAAATTATTGTCTAATAGAAAATTTATAACAAATATATCGGCACCTGTGGAGATTCCCACAAATCCAAGCTATCTAAAACCCCACCAAAAACAACAATATGAACATAGTTGAACCTCTTATTAGCATACTATAATGATTTATATGACTAGAATTTAGAATCATCATGATATATAATAATATATATATGTATATATCGTTAATTATTATATATTTCATATGGACATTTCTCCTCAATTCATATTTGGAAATATAAATGTGTTCTCCAAAAAATGGAATTTTTTTCAAGGAATTACATTTAGTATGATTTAATAATACATTAAATTTTTATTTTAAAAATAATAAGCCAATATAAGATTAATTATTAATTTAGGTGAAATCATTTTTAATATACTAATTGTAATTTCTTTAGTAAATAATTTTTTTTCAATATATTATATTTTAAAACAAAGATAAATTTTATAGATTTTAGGATTTTAATTTCACGAAAACAATATATATTTGTGATTTATATTGAAAATAAAAACTTCTAAAATATTTTTTTTCATTTTCTAAAATATTATGATTTAGGTGAATAGTAATGATATTTTTTTACTGAATCTTTATATATTATATAAGAGTTCTCCACAATTTTTTAGTTCTCATTTTGAAGATATATTTTTTAATATAGGAAAACTATAGGTATTTAAATACTACAAAACCTAGTGTAAAATTTAAGGGAGTTATTTAATATTTTATAAAAAATATATCTATTTTTGGTCTATTCTTTTAATAAAATTTTATCTTGGAAAAATTATATGTTTGGATTATTCTAAATCCATTGAATATTTAGATATTTTAGAATATACACAAATATATATATATATATATATCATAAAAATTTATTGCATGTATATATTTTCCCTACACCTAAATTTAAATCATAAAATTTATCTTTTTATAAATGTGGGTATTTATGAGTTATGTGAATAATAATAACAATGTTTTTTTTTCACATTTATAAATTATAAAATTAAATGATTTTATAAGTTATAAATTATATATTAAATGAAATTTCATATTTTGAAAATTTTTTGTTTACCATATAATATATTTAATACTTTTTTAAAATGGTTACTTTTTCAAAACATAATAAATTTCAAAACACTTTTACTTTTTAAAGATTATTATTGTTATTTTCAAAAACGAAACAGTAATATAATGTTTGTAAATACAATATATTAAATCAAAAATTCTATTATTGAAAATTAATTTTAAATAAAATAAATAAAATCTTTTATTTAAATTTTCATTATCATAAAAAAAATTCTATACATTATATTTTTTCGACTACAACTTAATTTTCATAAATTTTGAAATTGAATAATGTTAAATGTTGAAAAAATTCTTATTTAAAGTATCAATATTTGGAATGAAGGGTCATATTGTCTTTTTATTAATAAAATCAATACTATTATGGATTTTTAAAAAATATTAATAAGTGTAAATATTTTGTAATAACATATCTCATCATTTTTAAAATAAAATCGACAGAAAAAAATTTAAGAAGGACTTATTCAGTATGAATGTTTTTTCCATATGTGTCACCTACTATTTCATTATGAAAATCCACTAACCCTCATAACACCCATGTAATTCTATTATAAATCATTAACTTTATTTTTCATGAATACCCCAAATTTTCACCAATAAAAAGTTTCTCACTCCCAACCATTCTATAATCCCTCTCTTCAAAAAAGAAAATCATCATAAATTTACCTTCGTTATCCATCTCTAAACAATCCAAATGTGTTCTGGATGTTTTATGAAGTCCTCCCCTATATTTTAGAAGATTCATAATATTTTATGAGTTATAATAATCCTAACATGGATTCATGTAATAATTTTATAATAATCCATTTATGTTGTAATTGATTATAAACTCAGATATTCATATCAAATTATTTTTATCCAAAAGATAAAATATTGATGAGTTAGTATATTTCCCTACCATTAAACACATTCTAAAATTCAATTTGATAGAAATTATACTTCTAAAATCACTCATTGATTTTATATTCCATACTTTAATGTCATTGAGACCAAAACATATTATATTAAATGGTATCCACCTAGAGAGTAAAATCCATAATTATTTGGATTCTAATAGGTATGAATCTCATATTCCATAATCCTTGAATTGAAATGATGAAATATCTTATTATGTGATATTATCAGCGAGTAAAATATAATTAAATTCATACGTAGGGTTCTCCCTAACAACACTCCAATGTATTGGGAATAGAATAAACATATAGAGGTGGTATATTTATGATACATTGGATGTATTACATGGTAATGTTTTATGATACCTTGTTGAATATCCTCAGTAATAGGCTATTAATCCACCATAGTAATGAAATTTAGTTGTATACTTTTGAAGGTATCAAGGTTATGTTGTAGCAATTTATCCAAGTTATACCTCTTGTAATTAAGATAATGTTAAATATCATGATCTTGTTATGAATGTTTTCATTATATTCATATTATTATATTATGAATCATGTTTTACTATGATTTTAATTTATTCTTTATTTTCATGGTATATCCCTTACCATGCATTATGCTCCCTCAATTATTTTGATAAAATTATTTTGTAAATTATTTACAATGAAGTGATCTATGATGGAATGACAAATACTTATTTCTCAAAATATAGAATTGGATTATGTTTTTTAATTTTATAAATATAATCCATGTATTATGTTCTATGATTCTAATAACATAATAAAATGATGGTTTGAGGAAATTATTATTGTAATAATTACTATATATAACCATGTTTAAAACAATGTATTAACTTTTGGGTCTCTATAAGTGTTGGACCAAATGTCAGTAATATTAAGAACATTAAGGTTCAGTTAGTTGTTATAGAACTTACAACAGATTACGTAACAGCTCAAAAAACATTTCATTCTATACTGTAAATTTACAAAAATATTTTTCAAGTTAATTTATCATAATTCCCTCCACATTGAGAAATCAAATTCGAGATTGAGTTTCTGCAAGGTCTGATATCTATATTGGTCCCACTATATTACAAGACATCAAATATGAAGAAGTATTTGAATGTGAATCTAGATGAAAATAGGGAAAATTGATTAATTAGTATGATAGCATACCCTAATGGTGATCCTTATATATTTTACAAGAAGGTGGAAAACACACTAAGGAATATGGAATATTCTTAAAAATTGAATCATGTCAATGTGAAGAACTGAAATCCATTTTCTAGGATATGTGTTTTTTCTATATCGATTGAAGGTCTATGGTTATACAAAATTAATCTATGATAATGATATCCATTAATTCATGTTAGATAATATGATATAATTATGATAGAGTGTATGATAAGATATAGTTTTATGATTAATTGATGATTCCATTTGTATTGATGAATACCCCAGAAGTGTTAATGTCACTCATTCATAAAATTTATCACCAATAATTGGATTCCTTCATCATGGTGTTTCATTAAGAAATGTTACTATTTTCACAGATCACTGAATTGAATACTATGAATTTGGATATTGGTTTTAATACAAATCTGGTATATTATATTTATTTGATGCTTTTAAAGTGCAACATTCGGATCCACGTGGTATAGTTTCATTTGAATTCATTTATAGAGAGTGGTGTTTTTGTTGATCAAAATAAGGTATAGGTAGTTATTTCATTGGAACATTCATGGATTTTTTTGATATCCATGGTTTCTATTTATTATCATGTTATAGTGAGAGATTGACCCAACAATATTCCAATTATATATCACCCATGTACATAATTAACATGAAATGGTTAATATTTTTGTGAGTCAACCCGTGTAAGGAACCAATCATACAACTGTATATGTGGATTGAATATAATGTGGTTCATGTTATATAAAATTATAGGATTAATTATATATAATATTCTAATGCCATTGAAGTTTTTTGGGTGATTTCTTAATATAGAATGATTTTTTAGGTTATTATGGTTCCCTCAATCGATGTACACAAGAGAAATTCTAAAATACTCCCCACAATGATTTAGAAATTGTGGTTAATTCCATGAAATGATGAAATCAATATATCATTAATGATAGAATAATTTTCTATATGGACAAAAAGAGATCATGATATATTTTCTCCAAGTATTCCTTGAATTTATGATAGTTATATAGGGTTGAGTATCCCTAAAAATTTGATTTTAATATATTGTATACCCTAGATAAGGTACTATTATTATAGATTCAATTTATATGAGGATGAAAATGTTTGGATCACATATATCAAAAGTGGGATGTCTATTGATGAGTCTACTTATAGATCATCCAGTGATTGTATATAATGAGTGAGATGATATTTCTTGTATAGATTTGTTTATTAGCATTTTATTTGGCTAACTTGGTCCGAAAATGTTTAGAGACTTGTCCTGATTTTATAGTGATATGGGAGTGTTTGAAATGATATTTCATTCATCCATGATGATCCATAGATATGAATTATATGTATCAAGGAAATGGTATATAGGTAGTTCATTCATTTATGATATGTAATAATTAGTGTCACACTGACCTCCAAAGAAGTGTTGCATCAATGATTGACTTTGATGTATCATGATATTCACTGTCCACTCTATTGAAAATGCTTGAAATTGACATATTTTGTTTCATGTTCCTTTTACAAACATAATATAGGATATAATATGATCATAAATGGTCTAATCAATTACTTCAACCTCATATTCGACCTATGTTTTTGTGGGATGAGGTGGTGATGGACTTCTTCAAATGGGTTCTCAGACCCCAAAGAGGTGAAGATATTGCTTGTGTTATCACTTATTCTCTTATTAATGAAGAAAATTCACATCCCACTCATTAAAATTGATATTTGGTTAAGATGGGTATAATGTATATTTTTGGAGATATTTTTCTAAATTGAGTGGCTTTGAGTATCATGTCGAATCTCCACATGCGATTTTCATCAAGATTTTAAGAATGGAATTTAGAAAGTGATTGGGTTATAGATGAATCTATGTACCTTATACCACTATCTGATAGACGTACATTCCATGTGAATGATTTAAAATTTTTAGATATTCATAGGAATTTGTGGTAGAATTTAGGGTAGCATGAGATAACTATATATCTTTAGTTCTCCTGGTATGTAATAATATTATATTTTAAATAAATTTAAAGGAACATTTTGAGGATCTATTTGGTCAACTCTATCAATTAATAATATATTCGCATGAGTTATGTGACTCAGCGGTTCTAGATAAAATTTTACTCCAGGGAACTCGAATTTATTGTGGTTACTCAAGAATTAATTGGTCACATCCCAATTATAGAAAAATTATTATATAGGTTGATAATTAAGTTATATGATGTTATCCATGGTTGACATAGATTTCAGGTTAGCGTCACCAAGATTGGGGTTGTAAATATTTTAGAGGGGAAATCTTCATCATAGTTTTTGGGACAATTCATGATGGTTGAAAATTTTTCTACGATGTCCTATAAATTCAATCATACATTATAAATTTGAGTTATTCATTATTTTTAATTTTTATCCTAGTATTACAGTATATGATAGATAATTTAAATTTTATTAATATTGAATATGTAGAGATAGAGGTGGAAAATTAATTTTAGAAATATTTGGTACTGAATTTTCAATAATTAATTTCTTTTGAGGAAATATAATTCATATTATTAATGATTAACATTGGAATTTATATAATAAATAATGACATAAGAGATAGAATATGATTTTTGGGATAATTGGACCATTTTTTAAGTATGGCCTCTTTTGACACTTCTTGAGGATGATATTTCCTTTGATGGGGATATTGTAATATCCTGATGAACTCATTTCCATATTATTAAATAAAATTTAAATATATTTTAACATAATTTAATTCATCAAAAATTCCCCATTATTTATTGTTTTATTTATTATAGTGATGAAAAAATTTGAACCCTAAGATAAGGAATATAATACAAAAATTGATGCTATAATTCACCAAGAAAATGAATCACTGGGACATGGTACACATCAAGGATAAAATATTTATATTCAAATTTAATAATTATGTTTAAATATGAAAAATTTTAAAATGGAATTTGATTCATTAACCGGTTATTCATGTTGTGAGATTAAAGGGGGCTTTATGGCATAAGAATTTCATAAAAAAATAGATATCATGGTGGAAGATATAACCATTCACAGCATAACGCTATGTGTCGAATAATGAAAAATTCCATGAAGAGTTGAGATATCTTATTATACATCAAATATTAACTAGAACCATATCTAAATACCCCATAACCCACATAGTAATCATTGGAATTTTTTATGTATGATTTAATAACATGGGGGTCCTTAAATCTTAAAAATATATTACTTTGGTGATCATCCAATTTATTTTTCATCAGTTAGAGGTTTTCTATAGATTGTTATATGCACTATGTAACACCCCCTCATTAATTTATAATTGAATTTACTCATTCCCTATAACCCTCTCCAGAATAATATGATAGGTAATCCCATATGGAGCTGCATAATGTAAATAATTGGGGGAATTTCCTTTTGAGTTAATATTTTTAATTGTTCAAATTTGGGTTGTCGTAATTTTTAAGCCCTCCAATAATATTTTTTAATATCATGGTTATTTAAAATGTGATTAAGAATATAAAACCCAATTTTATAACTATTTATTTTAAATATCTCATGACCATTATGTAATTTAGAATTACATATTTTAAAAACATTATCAACCAAATCAATTCAATAATATCTGTAGGTAATTTAACATATTAAAAAGGGTATTGTTTATTAACTATAATGATATGAAGGCAAAATCCATTCCTCCTTCATGAATCTAATGGAAAAAAATAAAAATTAATTATATTTATAAAGATCACTAGTAGAAAAACTCATATTTTATTGAACATTTCCTGATTACTAATCCCAACTATAATTGATATATTAATTTATTATAAAATTAAATGAATGAAAAAATTATTTATTTATTTATTTCAATTTCATAAAATAAATTTTTATTATATCATTAGTATGTCATCAAACTAGCTACTTTATACAAAAATATATTAAAAAGAATGATTTTTAGAAATAAATAAAAAGTTATTTAGAATTGAATTAACGATTCCCTAGAATACATCAATTGTTTTTATTGTTGGTGATGGTTAAAAAAACTATTTACTATTTTTAAATTTATAAATTTTGTAATATTTTATTTTTACATATTTATCTTTCTGTGCTTAGTTTTTAATTACAGATTCAATTATTTATTCATGAGTGTTTCTCTTAATAAAAATGGATGGGAAATGTTCATTAGCGTCTAGATCTAGAAAGACTTACTTGAAGGTAAACCAATTTTATGAACCTTGGATGAGTAGAAAAGTATCAAAATGTTGTTAGGGTGCCCCTAATTGTTCTTAGAATGTGAATTATTGTAAATTAATCATAGCCATAAAATAGTGGACTACAATGAAAAATACTATTAATATAGACCCTATTCCTAGTTTCGTAATGTTAGTGGTGTCACTAGATAATAGTAATCTTATCATAATGTACTAGATAGTTTATTTGTCATGGTAAAAAATGAACATAAATGAAATTCATGTTATATTTATAAATATAGATTACAAAAAAATATTTCATAAGGACAATATTCCCCATGAATAATCAATGCATATCAATAACAATACACATCTTCTAATATTAGGGAAAATAAATCCAAAAAATTGGTGAACCATGATTCCCTGTAAGGGTATATGAATAGTGTAATCTATCATTAATAAATATTAATAGTAAATATTGAATGGTACATAATTGGAAGGAAACCCATTTAATTATCAAATTGAGCCAAAAATTGGAAGTAAAATAGTATAGTTATATAAATATATATAAATTATATGATGAGATTGAAACATATTAATGTATGTTATAACTAATATAATATTAACATGGATAGTAATAACATGTCTCATAATGATAAAATTCATAATTTAATACTTCTAAAATATATTATCAATACCATTCTACAGATAGCATAAAACTAATATTAAAACCCCATTTAATTTGGCCATCTGATTTGAGGAAAGTACGATTTTAACTATGAAAATACTTTTTAATCTAATAGATCACACAATATTTTTAAAATCCATTCCATTAAAAATAAACATATAATATTATGAAATATTATTTTTAACAATTCATTGGTCATGACCTTAGAAAATTATGATCACTTCTTACATGTTAAATCAATTATTTCATTAACATTTTTATAGAAATGAAAACATAACTTGTATACTAACATTGATTTATCATACATATATATTACATAATTTTTTATTTACATTATTTACATTACAGAAACAAATCCCCTAATAGAATAATATTTTTCTGTATTTTGAAACATGGAAACCCAAAAAAAACATATCTGTATGTATACTACATCATGTTGCACTATGTTATTTATACTTATGACCCTTTATAAATATATAATAGGTAAAACATTTCTTCTTGACATGGAGAATAGAAACATAATAAATGTATGAGCACATATACTACGTATGGTTGAAAAATTGAGATACACAACCATTACATGAACATATGGGTATTAGAAAACGGTCATATCATTTGAAAATCATTAACTAAATATTAAATACCACAATATTGAGTTAAGGAATAATTATTTAAAAATAATAATACATAAATCACAAGCTAATCAAATAATATGATACATCATTTAATACTAGAATCACATGACATGTATTTGATGCATAAATATAACCCAAGAAAATATAATGTGAATGAAACCCACCATGACATTGATAACATGTTATTATTTAGATAACCAATTATGTATATACTTTGGGATTGGGATGTCTCCCATATAACATTTTTTGGGCTTGGTATAACTTTATTTGTACCCTTTTATCTCATATAACATTAAGCATTACCCATTTAATTTGATGGAGATATAGGTCCCACCAATCATATAATGAAAATAATATAAATCAATTCCAAAATATCATATAATATTCTTTATATAAAAACCCATGAAGTTAAATTGGTTTATTAAAAATTTTATAATATTATTACTTGTGGGAATGATACAAGTTCCACAATGACTTCATCATTTCATCGTAGAATAACCCATGGAAAACAATCAGGTTTCATATAAACTATATCATGGTATAACCTGTGGAAGAGAAACAGGTTTCATGAACATAATGCCATCGTAATCATAAACCATTTATATAAATAATACTATATTTATCCTCGGATCATATCCCCAGAAAGGCACAATCTACAACAAATGATTTCAACATAGATCGAAAATAATTTCAAATGACCCTTAAAAACATTTCATGAGAAAAATATCCTTACCACATTGATAAAAAAACTTGACAGAAAAGATTATTAATATGTTTTTCATTGAATATAAACATGGAAAATTTAAAATTAATCTTTGATGAAAATATTTTTTATCATATGGGAAATCTTGTCCATTCTATATATGCTGAAATAAATAACATTTCATATTTTTAATAAACTCTTAATGGGAATTTTTTGAAATATGACATGAATATTCCTTTCAAAAACCTAATTTAATTTAAATATATGTACATAATTTCTTATATAAATAATTTTAGAATACTATAATGTTTTTGAAAAAAAATTTATATAAAATTTTTTGGATGAAAATGGATTTATGACTGAAGCGCGAAATAAATTAGGATTTTATAAATTAATATTTTATGAATTATTTTGAATTAAAAGTAATATGAAATGGGAAAATTACATGAAATTATCATTATTAACTATATGATAATAAACATGTATAGTTTTTTGGATATATATTAAAATATTTTATCATTGGAAACAAAATCATAAAAAGTCAATTTAAATAATGAGATTGTAACATAAAATATTTAGCACAATTTAAACTTTCAAATATAAGACACATAATTGAATAAAATAATATGAAACCTAAAATATAATTATTATAAATATATTAATAATTTAACATGTCAAAGGTTATGTATGTACACCTCACAAAATAATATAAATTAATAAAATAACTTATATCACAAGGAATGGAAATTGAGGTAGAAGTCCATTACCCTTTGGTAACATTCGAACTGTAAATCCCATGAAATGAGGGATCCATAAATATATATGTGAATTCCAAAAATTTCTAGAGAATAATCATCAAATACATTCATGGGTAATATATACAACATTAATTTTTTTAGTGAATTTGGCATGTGTCTCACGTAATTAAAATGTGAGATAGAAATTCATTACGTTAAAACATTACTTACATCGTACACATTAAAACATATTTTATAGTAAATATATCTTATTATAAATATATTAAAGGGAATTTTTTTTCATACAATATATTACATTTTTATGAACTTTTATAATCATTTTATAAACAACTAAATGTAAAATATAGTATTTGTGTAACAGGTTGTTTGTTTTTTATATTGGTTTTAATTTATCATTTTTGGTTACCTTACATTGAGAATGAACTAGTAATCACCAAAATTTCTGCTATGATATACATATAATATATATTTTGTACATATAGATTTAGATTAAATCATAAAATTTTGTAGTTGAAAATAAATTACTCCATTCATGGTGATGGTAATTTGTATGCATGCATAAATTTTGTTTCCATTTTCATGTTGGATTGAATGAATTAATGGTAAATTATATATTATCACTTGAAAAATAAATCATATGAATTAAAATTCAAAATTTTTCCTTAAAAATATCTTTATTACCTTCCATGTAAAGCGTGAGGGAATAAAATCTCTTCATTAGGTGGTAGTCTACTGTACAGACGAGCGTTGATATTGTATTTCCAGAAAATGGAGTGTTTGAAGTCAATAATGATATAATAATTTGATATGTATAATAATATAAAAAATATCACACACACATATATATATAATTTATCATTATTTATTTCATTGATAAGTGGTATTTGAGGAAATAAATGGCATCAATTCACCATGTGTTATTCCACCATACCCACAAATGATGATTTCATAGCCCATTTTATAGAAGTGGAATTGGTTATAGTTAATTAATTTTAAAAAATTATAATAATATGCATAATATATATTTTATTTTATTATAATGATATAATTTTATATTAATGATGTGATAGAATAAATAAAAAAATGCACATTGCTAATTGTTACCTCATCATCATGTATCTTCATTAGGGTTGCACCAAAATCAATTTTATGGTGAATTTATATCCAAACTATGGATTATAAGACTGAATAAATGAATTTGGGAAGTGATTTGGGACAATATTATAGGAACCAAAGAGTTTTAATGTGTGAATAATATTGGATATGGGGTTTTCACGTATATTTGAGGTGATTCCCACACTTTTAATTTTTCTAACTAAAGGATAACACCCCCATTTTTCATGACAAATGCAACCAATAATAGGACATTATTAAAAAAAGTAGTAGATATGATCAAAATATTTATTTGTACTATTTTTTGGACGTGTTTTTTTTTATTTTAACCCTTATTTGTTCACATTAACCCTAATGTACAAACATTTCCCCTTTATCACCATAAATAAACATCACAGTTTTTAATATTTATTTAGGTCAAAAACATTATATGACGTTATTAAATAATATTTATTAGGATGATTCAAAATATGGATCAAATTATTTTGTATCCATTAATATAAATCAAAAAATTTAATGCAAAATTAAATTCACATATGTAAGGAGAAAACAAATTTTTAAAGAGAAAATATTCAAAAACATATTATTTTTTTATCAAAATTCAATATAAAAATTATTATGATGGCCTAAATTAGAATAATAGATGTATACTTTCACTGAATTTCATTTCAGTCTAATTTAATATATTATTTAAATTTTTTAATAATTTCATCAAAAAGGTTGTTTTAAATTAAAATTGTGTACTTTTTATTAATCACATAAAAATGAAAACTTTCAGAAAATGCCAAAAAATTCACCCAAATAAGTTTTCAAATTATGATATAAAAAATGAAATTTAACTTATTAAATTCAATTTATTAATTTTTTTTAAATAATAATAATATTTAATAGAAGAATACATAAAAAAATTTGAGAAAATTTAATTTTTAAAAAATATAAATACATTACTAAAAATTATGCTTTTTATCATAAATATGGTTAATTTGAATATTTCACTAATAATTAATATCTAAAAACAAATTATTTCAATGGATATATCTATTTTTTATGGATAATATGTAATTTTATTATATTAACTATATTAATATTGTATCATTGTTTTTCTAACCTGATTGTCATGTAAAACATAAGATAACCCAGTTTTGTGTATAGGTCAAGCTTAACATAGTGTTACATGAAACCCATGATATAAAAGAAATTTAATTTATTAAAGAATAATAATAAATAATAAATAAATTGGGCTTCAAATTCTACCCCCCATATAATGAATTTTACCCTAGAAATTTTTCACTCTAATAAACTATATGAGGATACTTATTCATCATATTATTTTCATGTTCCCTTGTGTCTTCCTCAAATGGGTGGCCTCATCAATAATAATTATCTAGGTGAGTGGTCTTGTTTTTTGAAAATTCATTAGAATGATCAAAAGTCAGAATTGATTTTTCTTCCTAAAAATGATTATTCATTAGATGTATGGATATTGAGTTCAATATTTATAAATGGATAGGTATGCACATCAAAAGGAGTAATACATGGAACACATCGTGAATTTGAGAGATTTTTTATAGAAGCTCCATGTGTCCTCCATATAATTATCAGGCAACATATATATAATATAACCAGAATAAATTAATGCTCTGACCAAATCCATGATAGTTTTCTGTCATGGAAAATGTGATTTATAACGAATTTATTTGTTAAATATAGGGAAACCAAATCCCATCATTGGGAATCCTAAAATTTATCCTAGGTATCACCCTATGTTTAACATTAACCCATCTCCTTAAAATCCAGTATTATGTATTTTTAATAGGTTCCCTGGAATCACTCCTATAATGATATTTGGTCACAACCAAAGGATTTTGACCCTGGAGGTCCATATCGGTTGCTTGTGTTTCACTAATGGCATATAATGTAATAATTCCAAGGAGTCCATATTTGACTATCTATATAGGGATTCCTTGTATCACTCATGGAATATAAAATATGCTTCTCTATGATTCGATTCATATTCTTCCAGATAGGGTTTCCATGTATCACTCAGGCATATATAATACATCTTCTATGTGAGTCCATCCATGGTGTTCATATGTGTCATGAGCTGCCTTCACCAAAAGGAGGGAAGGGTCAGCAGATTGCCAAGCCCTTCCTTCTTTAAGTTGATGGAGAGATAATGTCCCCTGAAACTCGCCTTCAATAGGTCCCGGAGTGGAGACCATCACCAAGGGTATAGAATCACACACTAAATGGAAGGCATTGCCCTTTTTCTTTAGATAAGATTAAGAGATAAGATAGTAAATCCCAAAACACCAAAACTGAAAGTGAAAGTACGGCTGAAATTAGACCATTCCCATATGCATGTTCAGGGGTAAAAGATACAAGTCACCAAACTCCAAAGGTGAAAAGATACCAAAAAAAGAAAACAACAACAACAACTATCCCAATGTTCCAAGCTAGTACGGTCCCGCATGATCCCTGATGTCCTCCTGGAAACCTAAAAATAGTTTTATATATGTAGGGTGAGCATAAAAGTACACTCAATAGGGAAAAACCAAAGACTCTTGTGCAAAATTGAGGAGACATTGTAATGCCCCATGGAAAAAGAGATAACCAAACACCTAACATGGTAAACTATCCACCCAATCCTCACCAAGGCACACTCCCCAAATAACACAAGTCAAGTATTGTATAGTAATAGTACATTGATGTTTGGGTACCCCCTGCTGATTTACCACTGGTTATTGAAGACATCCTATGCATCGAATCAATCCCACCATTCTCACCGCAGTCCCACTGCCACACCCACCTGCACACACCTGGGCTACAACCACACATCCCGCCTGCAAACACATGGGCCACAACCTCTATCCAGCCCGTAAACACCTGGGCCTCAACAACCTCACGTAACCATGCTCGCAAACACCTAGGCTTGAAAAAACACTGCCACGCCCGAAGGCACATTGGCCAGAAAGCTACCATCACACCTCAAGACACCTGGGCCTCATCCTACAGATACATGGGAAACAACCTTCCTGTAAACACCTAGGCCAACCACCTTAACCACCCCTCCTGAAGATTCTTGGGCTAATAATAAACCTCAGTCCATCACAGCCTACCCGAAGATACTTGGGATATCTAGTAAAGGGAGAAGAATGGTGCTAATTACAAGCCACTAATAGATGTGTTGGAAAAAACACCCTCCCTCATGAAATGGGGGTGTTAGGCATTAAGTGCTCAACTTGGGTGTGGCGCGAATAAAAAACATAAGAACTACAAATATATGTATAAGTAACAAACACTCAACCCAACCTAGGGTTTCCAAATCCAACCTAAGATCAAGAACACTTGTCCCTATTCATAAAAAGCACCCTGCTCACATCCGATTCACAAATCACCCCCAGAACCAATTCCCATTTATGCTATTCTTGATTCCATGTTCAGGTAATCTCATTTAAATAAAGTTCTGCACTACTGGGCAACTAACAGCATAAGCACAAACTAAGGGAAAAAGTTACATCCAACCACAATTGAAGCATTCACACTCGGTTCTCTTGTACTGTCACAAAAAAAAGGGATAATTGAGATCCCTCAAAATTCTGGAACCAAAGAAAACCTCGAGATACAGCTCCATGTTCCCAAAATCCTGGAGCCAATGTTTTCTCACCAACAGAGGATCCCACCCCAATTCATGGTATATGCAGAGTAATCACATAGCCCCAAATTCACAACTAGTGAAGGAATAACAATAGGGGATCCCATCCCCACCCGCATCTCCCCACCAATCGGCTCGTGAATGAAACAACCGAACCACTACCACCAACACAAGGTAGGCCCATGCAGGTATTTTCAGATTTAAAATATTTAACACACTCCATGGTTTCAATACCATTATGATTTAACTGGGGTTATCACATAAAAGGGTTGATCCCGGTGCTTCCAATTTATTTAACTGAGTATACATAATTAACCTTTTCCATGTCACGATTATTTAAACATCCAGGAGCACCAAGGTTCAATAGTTCAAAGGGAAAGACCACAAACTACCATGATTTTTAGTGAGAATAGGCCCTATAATTCAGTATACATAACAACATAAATAGTACAACAGAACATTGATCACACCCCCTTTCATTATTTAAATTTTGGTACCTTATCTTCGTTAAGATCGGTTTCATCAATTTCTACCAGGGCAAAAGCATACCCACCCTTCATGATACACAGAAATGAGAGGCGAAGGATAAAATCCCTTCTTGATTGATCAACAATCAAATTTTTTCTCCACGCGCTAGGAATAGGGGATGTGCGACTTGCAAGGCTCCGGCACAGGTGCAGCACTTGCCTCAAGAACAAAGGACTTCAAACACAAAGGGAAGAGGAGACTATCCAAGAGGAAGGACAAGAATATCCAACGTGATAAATCGATGAGATCCCAATGTTACGTGATAAAAAATTTGAATGCCTTGGAAGTCCGATCAGGGTTCTTCCACACAGTTGGGTGGTTACACACGACTGGATTAATTGTTATTCAGTAGAGAGGTTTCTCTGGATTTTTAGATATTGATTATAGGCTTTCAAAACAGCCTTGAAACACTTCAAAGGGTTAAAAGGCTTAAATGTGGGGTTACAAGAAAAACTGTAGAAGGAAATCCGGTCATGGATAGACAACACTGATCGGTCAGTCGCGCCGATTGGACCCACTGATCTGTCGTGACGATCGGTCACGTCGATCACTCGATCGGTCGCACTGATCGGTCATGCTGATCGGTCACACCAATCGGGTTGCGACCCCTTAGGATCCTCGAAATTGTCAAAGGGATGGATCATGAAGGTCTGGGCCATTACATTAGATACCTCTCAAATGATTATCTTCTCGAGAATCAAACCCCAGTCCAAAGGAAAGAGGGGGGAGGGGTCTGAACAACCACCCCAGAATATACCTCTCAGGAGTGACCCTCTCCGACACAGGAACACCTTATCCCCTGAACAAATACAACCGCCCTACCGCTCCTTTCCCCGTGAAAACACGCAAAAAAGGGTCAAAACGTCCAGTCCAGTGGGAGAGGTGTCTCCCTTCCTCCATGTTAAGATAGTATCCTCTTTGGGAAGAACTGACTTGCCCTCATGGGTTTTGGAACATCTAGTTTAACACATCTTAACTAGGGATCATGTCCTCCCCTCCCCATTCTTTATGACAATTCCCATAGACATACAAAGAAAAGAAACTGCACATCTATAGTCATCATGGTAAATCATTACATAGTAAACAAGTACTGACCCAACATGATAAAACTCAAAAAAACTCTGGGTACTGGGAATGCAACTGCGCTTCCCTCTCCCAGGTACTCTCCTCATGCCCACCATGTTTCCACAATACACGAACCAAGGGAATAGTTCTCCCATGAAGTACCTTCTTCTCACGACCCTCAATCATCACCGGTCGCTCCATGAGGGTTTCAATGTCTTCAATATCTAGTTCTCCCCAGTCGAGGGCTTGTGAATCATCTTGCAGATATCATCGGAGCTGTGACACATGGAATACATCGTGTATCCTCTGTAGTGGAAGTGGTATCACTAGCTGATAAGCCACTTCACCGACCCTCCACAACACTTCGACGGGTCCGATGAACCTGGGAGAAAGCTTACTTCCCCTACCGAAAATCCATTGTCCATGACAATGGGATACCTTCAAGAACACGTGGTCCCCAAAATCAAATTCCAAGGGTCTCCTCCTATCATCGGCATATGACTTCTGCCGGTACTGAGCCGCCTTCATCCTTTCTCGTATAAGCTGAACCTTCTCTGCCGTGCCCCGCACCACCTCCGAACCAAGAACACCTGCTTCCACAACCTCATTACAGCACACGGGTGAGTGACATGACCATCCATGTAGGGCATATAATGGAGCCATGCCAATGGTAGAGTGATGGATATTATTTTAGGAGAACTCTACTAGAGGAAAGTGTCACACCCATGATCCCCCGAAGTCTGGAATGCATGCTCGGAGAATATCTTCCAGGGTCTGGATGATGCGCTCTGTCTGTCCATATGTCTGGGGGTGGAAGGCAGTGCTAAGGCGTAGCTGGGTGCCGAAAGCATACTACAAAATCCTCTAGACTTGTGAGGTAAAATGTGAATCCCTGCCCGAGACAATGGAATTAGGAACACCATGCAACTGCACTACCTCATCTACATACTTCTGTGCTAGAGCGTCCAATGCACTCAACTCCTTAATCCACATAAAGTGAGCCGACTTCGTCAAGCGGTCCACTACTACCCAGATGGCGTGACAACCCCATGCACCTTGGGTAGTCCAGTGATTAAATCTATCGAGATGTCATCCCACTTCCACTTAGGGACATCTAAAGGTTGCAACAACCCGCTTAGAACACGGTGTTCAGCCTTTACCTGCTGACACACTAGGCACTTGGCCACAAACTCTACCACTTTTCGCTTTACTCCGGGCAACCAAAACTGTCTCCTCAGACCCTAGTACATCTTGGAAACTCTTGGGTGTACCACTAGTGGTGATTTGTGGAACTCACTAAGAACCTTGCCACTCATCGCCTATTAAAAAAACATCTTCCAACGGAAGAGCATCCGATTTTGACCATCTTCTGTCCACCCTTCTAGAGCCTCGCCCTGGTCAACTCGGCCGCACATCACTTCGCTCTCTGGGTCTACCCACTGAGACTCCTCCACCTTCCACAACAGAGAAGACTTCATTTTCATCTAAAACAGGCAACCTCTACCACTATCCATCCTCCCATCCAGGTGTAAGGTAGCCAACTCCTTCATCGCCTTCCAAGCGTCTGCCGACACTCAGACCGCATCCTTATGTGACCTCATGCGCAAAGCATCAGCCACTACATTCCCTTTTCCTGAAGTGTAGAAAATATCGAAGTCGTAATCTTAGAGTAACTCCATTCACCTTTGTTGCCATATGTGTATGTCCTGCTGGGAGAAGATATACCTCAAGATTTTGTGATCCGTGAAGACCACAAAGCACTCTCCGATGAGGTAATGCTGCCAAAACATTAATGCGAAAACAACCAATGCAAGCTCCAGATCGTGGGTAGCATAAATACTCTCATGAGGGAGTAGCTGCCTAGACCCATAAGAGATCACCCCTTGTCGCTACATCAACACCCATATGTGGCCTTGCCCTGAAGCATCACAGAACACCCCATACGCTTCCCCTTCTTCATGTACTCTCAACACTTGGGACCTAACCAACTTCTCATTTAGATAGCTGAAGGCTACCTCACACTGCTCACTCCACACGAAAACCGAGTCCTTCTTGGTCAAGGCCGTGAAAGATTCCGTAACTCTAGAGAAGTTAGGTATGAACCTGCATTAGTAACCTATCTGCCCGAGGAAACTACGAACCTCTTCCATAGTTCATAGGTGCTTCCCAAGAAACAACTGCCTCAACCTTTGATGGGTCCATTGCTACCCTCTTCTCAGACACTACATGCCCAAGGAAGTGCACTTCTCACATCCAGGACCTTCACATCGACAACTTCCCATAGATTTGGTGTTGTCGAAGGACCTCTAAAACCGCCCTCAGGTTCTCAGTGTGGTCCTCCTCTGATCCTGAGTAGATCAGGATGTCGTCAATGAACACAACTATGAACTGATCAAAATACACTCGGAAGACAGTGTTCGTAAGACCCATGAACACATCTGTAGCATTCGTAATTCCGAAAGGCATGACTACAAACTCGAAGTTCCCATATCCGCACCTGAAGGCCCTCTTCATTATGTCACCCTCTTTCACCCACAACTGGTGATATACAGACCGTAGGTCGATCTTTGAGAACCATCCTGCCCCTTTCAACTGGTCAAGGAGATCGTCAATCCTTGGAAGAGGGTAGAAATTCTTGAGCGTTACCTGATTCAGCCTCCTGTAGTCTATGTACAACCTAAGACCACCATCATCCTTCATTCCGAACAAGACTGAAGCACCCCATGGTGACGCGCTTGGTCGAACACAATCACTCTTAATTAGATCATCAATATGAATCCGCAACTCCCGTAGCTCCGAAGGTTCCATTCGGTAGGGAGCCATCAAAATTGGATGTGTACCAGGCTGCAAGTATATCCCAAACTCGATCTCACATCAAGGGGTTAGAGTCGTCACCTCCTCAGGGAAGACGCCCATAAACTCACGCACAATCCCTGGTACCTCCACCATCCCTGCATCCGCTGACTCCACTGATAGCTCAGATAACAAGGAGAGGAGGGGTTCCTATCGTTTGCTGCCCTTCTGGACACCCCACTCATCGGTGACAGTAACATGTCAGACACCCTAGTATGAGCACACAACCCTTCTTCGAAAGCAGTTGATGATGGAACACACAGAGAACAGCTACTCGATGCCTATGATGACATCATATGGCTGAATCTGTAGTAGTAGTAGTAGATCCCTATCTGACTGATGTGGCCCTATCATCAGTCTGCATCCTATACAAACATATAACATGTCGGTCAGACCTCCGACCAGTGTTCTCAGCACCAGGGGCACTAGAAATCTCTCGGAATCTAGACCCAGATCACGGGCTAGACCGGGTGAAACAAAGGAGTGCAAAGCACTGATATCAAAGATGGAATAAGCAAGGAACCTGAATAAACTGATCGTAACTCGAACAACCTACGGTCCTACTGAAACTGCTACCTCCGCGGCGTGAAACTATCAATGCCCAGCTTCTCTACTCGTCGATTGTTGGCCACCTCCCCGACCACGCCCTGGTCGAGGTCCCTGAAGAGCGCCCTGAGGTCGACCTCCCCCTAAAATGTCTGCCCTCAGAAGAGCGGGAGCTCGCTGACCCTGCTGCTTCTACTGGAAAGGCCTCGCTGGAAGCGGCTGCTGCTGAGGCGGGTGATGAACCTGCCCACCACCACTGTACTACACTCTATCTAGGCACTGATTCCAGAGGTTCCCATGCCTCCCACACACGTAGCATCTTGGACATGGGCCCGAAGTGAATGGGTGAGGGATGGGACAACAAAATTGGAACTACTGGGGCCTACTCCCTGCCGGTCGAAACCTAGAGGGACCTAATGTTGGAGGCCTGCTCTTGACGATCTTTCCCTCCGACAGCCGTAGCTGAATCCCCTCTTGTGACACACCTCCTTGCGTGTGCATTATCTCCACCACCTCTTCCTTCTTCTGGACCTCTATGTATATTGGCAAGGTGAGGGGGGTAATAGTGTACTGGAGGGAAGGTCGCAGCGCCTCCTCTAAATTTCTCGCCCGAGACTCCTCATCCGGAAAGTGGTCAGGAGAAAAGTGGAGGAGATCCTTGAACATGATCCCCAACTCCCTTACAGACCTATTACCCTGCTGGAGGGGGAGTATCTCTTGTCTCTTCTCAGCTTTCATCATAGAAGAAAGGAATTCCACCCAGAAATCCTTATCGAAATCAGCCCATGTCTCTTCAGCCTCTATCCTCTCTCCCAGGTAGAGCATCCACCACTGACGCGCTACTCCCTGCATGTGGCTGATGGCCAGAGGAACCCAGTACTTGGTCGGAGCCTGGATCAAGCCAAAAGTTATCACCAGATCCTCTAGCCAGCCCTCCGTCTTCATGTCAGAGGTGTTTCCCTCTTACTTCTCGAGGGTCTGTTGCTTGAAGGCTCAAAGCATCTTCTACCACTGGTCAGCCTCCTCCTCTCGATCATCCCTCTGCTAATCGGCTAAGTCAACCTCCTGGGCCTCGATCACCCACACCACCCGTGGTGGCCTCCCAGGTGCCATAGCAGCAATGAAATCAAGGAATGATTAAGCCCAAGTAGTGCAGAATATTGTTCTTAATTTTTTTAACTTCTTATTTATTTCAATTTCTCAAAACACCCCAGAAAAATGAGAACAAAAGTCATTATGATGAATGTACCTTTCCTATGGTCTCTACCTTGCAATGAGCATGGCCTCACATGGTCGTTCGGTAGGTCTAGAGTCCTTGCATCGGATCACGGGGGGCCCTAAAATCCCGTGTCCTAGCCAGTCTTCCATGACCTAATTCACGCACCAAGGTCACCCAACACTATTTCCCTACCATCCCATGTGATCCTCAATGTTCCTAACTCCAGAATCCATCCTATCTCTTAGGTGGAATCTGATACCATTTTGTCATAACCCGCCTTCACCAAAAGGAGGGAAGGGTCAGCAGATTTCCAGGCCCTTTCCTCTTTAAGTTAAAGGAGAGATAATGACCCCTGAAACCCTCCTTCAATAGGTCCCGGAGAGGCGACCAACACCAATGGTATAGAATCACACACTAAATAGAAGGAATTACCCTTTTCTTTTAATAAGATCGGGAGAAAAGATAGTAAATCCCACAACACAAAAACTGAAAGTGCAAGTACGATTGAAAGTAAACCATTCTCATGTGCATGTTTAAGGGTAAAAGATACAAGTAAAAAAACACCAAAAGTGAAAAGATACCAAAAAAGGAAAACAACAATAGCAACTGCCCCAAAGGTCCAAGCTAGTACGGTCCGGCACGATCCCTGATGTCCTCCTAGAAACCTGAAAAAAGTTTTATATACGTAGGGTGAGCATACAAGTACACTCAGTAGGGAAAAACCAATGAATCTCGTGCACATGTGAGAAGACACTCTAATACCCCGTGGAAAAAGAGATAATGAAAAACATAACAAGGTAAACTATCCACCCAAGCCTCACCAAGGCACACTACCCAAATAACGCAAGTCAAGTAAAGTATAGTAATAGCAGATCAATGTTTGGGTACCCCGCACCACATTTCCACTGGTTATTGAATACATCCTACGCATCGAACCAATCCTGCCATTCTCACCACAATCCCACTGCCACACCCACCCGCACACACCTGGGCCACAACCGCACATCCTGCCCAAAAACACCTGGGCCACAACTGCTATCCTACCTGCAGACACCTGGTCCACAACAACCTCACATAACCATGCCCACAAATACCTAGGCCAGAACAACCACTACCACACCTGAAGACATCTTGGCCAGAAAGCTATCGTCATGCCCAAAGACATCTGGGCCTCAGCCTAAAGATACATGGGAAATAACCTGCCCGTAAACACCTTGGCCAACCACTGCAACCACCCCACCCGAAGATTCTTGGGCTAATAATGGACTTCATTCCATCACAGCATGCCCAAAGATACTTGGGATATCCGGGAAAGGGAGCAGAAATGATATAATTACCAGCCACTAATAAAATTTTGGGAAAACACCCTCCCCCATGAAATGGGGGTGTTCGGCACTAAGTGCTCAACTTGGGTGGGGTGCGAATAAGAAACATAAGAACTACAAATATATGTATAAGTAACAAAAACTCAACCCAACCTTGGGTTTCCAAAGCCAACTCAAGCACAAGAACACTCGTCCCTATTCATAGGAAGCACACTACTCATAGTCGACTAACAACTCACCCCCAGAACCAATTCCCATTTAAGATATTATTGCTTCCATGTTCAAGTAATCTCATTTAAATAATGTTCTGCAGTACTGGGCAACAAATATCATAAGCACAAACCAAGGGAAAAAGTTACAGCCAACAGAAATTTAACAATTCACACTCGGTTCTCTTGAAAAGTCACAACCACAAATGGATTAGTGGGATCCCTCGAAGTACTGGAACCAAAGAAAACCCCAAGATACATCCCCATGTTCCCCAAATCCAAGAGCCAATGTTTTCTCAACAATAGAGGATACCACCCCAATTCGTGATATAAGCAGAGTAATCACACAGCCTCAAATTCCCAACCAGTGACGGTATAACAACAGTGGATCCCATCCCCACCCGCATTGCCCCAGCAATCGGCACGTGAAAGAAACAACCAAACCACTACCCCCAACATAAGGCATGACCTTGTTGGTATTTTCATATTAAAAATATTTTACACACTCCAAGGTTTCAATTCCAATGTGATTTAATTGGTGGTATCATAGAAAAGGGTTGATCCTGGTGCTTCCAATTTATTTAACCGAGTATACATAATTAACCAATTCCATGTCACGATTATCTAAACATCCAGGTGCACTGAGGTTCAATAGCGCACAGATAAAGACAACCAATGTCCATGATTTGTAGTGAGCATAGGCCTTACAATTCACAGCACATAACAACATAAAGAGTATAGTAGAACATCGATCACACCCCTATCATTCTTTAAAGGTCGGTTCACTATATTCATTAAGTTTGGTTTCATCAATTTGCACCAGGGAAAAAGCATACCCACACTACATTATACAATGAAAGGAGAGGAGATGGAAAAAATCCCAACATGAGTGATCAACAATTGAAGTTTTTCTCCATGCACTAGGAATAGGGGATGCGCGAGTTACAAGGATCCAGCTTAGGTGCACCACTTGCCTCGAGAAAAAAGGAATTCAAATGCACAAGGAATAGGAGACTAGTCAATAGAAAGGAGAAGAAAATCTAGTATGATAAATAGATGAGATCCTAATGTTACAGGATAATAAATTTGAATGCTTTGGAAGTCATATTGTGGTTCTTCCACGCGGTTGGGTGGTTACACACGACTGGATTAATTGTTATTCAGTAAAGAAGTTTATCTAGATTTTTATATATTAATTATGTGATTTAAAAATGGCCTTGAAACACTTCAAAAGGATAAAATTCCTAAAAATGGGGTTACGGGAAAAACTGTATAAAGAAAACTCGTCATGGCTGGACAACACCGATCGGTCGCACCGATTGGGGTGTGACCCCTTAGGATCCTATAATTTGGAAAAGGGATGGATCATGAGGGTCTGGCCCATTACAATATGATAACCAATGTGTCACTTAGGGAACATGGTATTTCCGTTTACGTTTCATTTAATTACATAATCCAAATGAGTCTTTTTATAATGTTGCTATCTAGAATAAATTTTTCACTCTCAACATGGATATATGAATTGACAGAGGCCCAAATACTAACCATACATTTTATGGTCACATTAATATCAATTTTTTTAAAAAAATTATAGAATAATTACACTCACCTCATAAGGTTTCTTCAAGCATACACGTGGCTTAAAAGGTCTAACATGAAATGAATCCTTGCATTAAATTAATTGGTAATTTGGATTTATTGAACATATCAAGAATATATGAGCAGAGAAACATCAGAAATAATTGAGATAAAAACTTCCATTCCCTATTTATTCAATTCAATTATATTTTATTCATTTAATTTAACTTCCTAATGAAATTACTAAGGAATATACCTCAAAAGTGAAATATATTCTAACACCACCCACTGTGGTTTTATAAATTTTAGAAAAACAACCAAATTTGTGTTTAAATTCAAGGTACTAAACTTTTAATGATTTATAAATGGTTCACATATGTCATATAGGCCCTCTGTACCATTTAGTTAAATAATAAATCAATTTAATAACCGAAACTCGAGAAATTCAAAGCACGACACCACAATATATATATTTATATATATTTTTATATGTTTATATATATATAACCATACATTTATGTAATTTTACATAACTATATAACCTAACATGGCAGTTGAATTCTCATCTTTTGTTGGACTCTAATCAGGGAAATAATTGAAGAAATCTAGAGAATAGAAATATTTGGTGAAAATAAGGTATATGATCATGAAAAAATAATTCAATTGAGGGGATAAAAATTTACTAAAGGAGTGATTGGAATAGAAATCATAAAAATTGATATCCAATGGGTCTCTCATCAGCCTGATCAGTGTCGATATGAAGAAGATCAGCCAAGGTCTAGCTTTAGACATGAGTAGAGATCCCAATAGTATGGGTTAAATTGAATTTGAGGAGAAATTAAGGTTATGATGATATTTGTAATTAAAGTAGTTAAATTTATTATATTTTCAATACATTTAATGTCTCATGGTTCAGTTTCACGGTTGGCCAAATTGAGATCCAACCAGGTGAACACCACTATCAAGTGGAAACAACATGAACGACCTTCAATGAATGGTTATAAAGTCCATGTGTATCCAATGAACACCATATTTACCAAAAAAACATAACCAAAATCATCCTCAATTGGTTTTATAAAAACCATGTAGAATCCTCATTGGGCCACAAAATTTGAGATTTAAAGGTATCCTTATCCATATGCTAACAAGGCACCTCTACACTTCCTTATATAATCCAGATAAGGGGCTCTGAACAAGACCCTGATTGTAACATCCCAGTTAAATAATGAAAATGAAATGTTCATATACATTAATATTTGTGAATAAAATATTAATATTACTTTAACAGATATTCTATGTTCGATGGCGTACCCAATACACAACAACGAGTTTCTTTGAAATCTTTCATTGGACACTAATAATATAATATCATTATTTTAAATGGTAGTTAACACCTTGCTGTTGAATTTGGAGGGAATTAATAAAAATAGCTACAATATTATTATAGATTTTTTTAAAATTTATTTAATTTTATCCATTAAAATTTAGAGGCGTAAAATGAAAATTAATCTGATTTGAATCATAATTTACATTAAAAGGCCGATTTAACGCCTTTTGTTAGTGAGCCCTATTTAAATATAGTTTTGGCCACTTGGATATGTTAATTTTGACAAAATAAAATTCTTATTTAGATTATTATCATCAAAATTTAATTTGGGTAATTTTTTTTTTCTGATAAAATTCATTTTTTAATAAATAGTTAAAAATAGTTTATTTTATTTCAAAATTGATTTTTAATCTAATTTATTTATAAGGTTATATTATCTTATTAATTAGTCCTAAAGTTTAATGAAAATTTATTTTTACCATTTAATTAAATGGTGGTCATTGGGAATAATTTTACTTTGAAATTGTACATAACCAAGTCTCAATCTTTTACTAGATATTGTTTCTTAAAAACACGCTATTTGTTATGACAACAAGAATTGATTATAAAATTAATTAATGCGAAATCTATGTTTATAAATTTGTAATATTGATATCATTATTGAATTTGGAAAAAAAAATATATCTTAGGGTGATTTTTTGGTATTTTTCTAAAAAAATTTTTTTAATGAATAGTGAAAAATACTGCATTTTTCTTCAAAACTACTTTTTCATATAATTTAATTATATAGTAATATTTTCCATTAAAATGTTTTTAAAGTGTAATTGAATTATGTTTTTATCACTTAATAATTTTTTTTTCATTATAAGTAATTTTACTATTCAATTGGAAGTAAAAAAAGGTAATATTTTGATAAATTTTACTTCTTAAAAATCCATATTTGGTTTTGAAAACGGGAATTATTTTTAAAATAATTACATAAATTTCTGTGTTTTTAATTTGGTAAAATGGGTTCCATATTATGAATCATAAGGTCCAAATTATGTAACTAAGACTCTTGTTTTTGGACATTATGAAGAGTAATGATGACAATTATCTTTAATTATCGTGATTAATTAGTAATCTGGTAGTTATGGGTAATAAAATAATATCACAAAAATAAAAAATGACAACAATATCTGTACTAATGATATTGGTGCTGTCATGGACGACCATGGGATTCCTTGTGCCAACTTTCGGACCGCATGGAATCACTTTAGTGTCATAGTGACCTTTTATCATATTATTTTTTAAGGAAAGGAAAATATAACCAAAGTATGTATCACCTAAGTAAAAGAATTTTAGTTTTGTTTATATAAATTATATATTTGACAATATATAGTAATTGGAATGATAAATATATTTCCTACATCATGGTATTTTTTTAATAATTTTTAGACATTAAATAAATATATTTATTTATGACACCATGATGATGCAGTGATTACCTCATTAATGAACAATTTAAATAAAATGAAAATAAAAGGGAAAATATAAGATATAAACTTGTAAAAAACCTATTTTGTGGGTGTATTTTGAACACTTATCACCTTATCCTATAAATATATAATTTTTGGAAATTTAAAATCTGAAAACCATTTTAAAATAAAGTCACTTTTCAAGACTTTCCTAGAGTGCCTCTCCTCCCTCTTATAAAAGGCCCCATGTCAACACCCTTACCCACACCTCTCAATCACTTGGTTTGTCCAACCTCTGTTCATATTATCTTTCCTCATCCCTCTGTTACTCCTATAAGCCTCACTTTAGGCAGAAGACTATCCCAAGGAATCCTTTGGCTCAAATCAAAAAGAGTTACCCGATTTAGAGGTAATGTATTCTCTCAAGTTTCTTTCTTTTATTTTCCTTCTTCACTCCCCCTAAAATTATTATTATTAGATTCCATAAAAACACCAGTATCCTCAATAGGCTAGGATGTTGTTATGATATGTATTTGGTTTACACTTACACACACCTCCGTCTAATGGTTAAGGAACTCACTATTTCCGTGGATGGTGAATTTATGCCTCACAAAATGATGATTTTTCAATCTTCTCCTACCACCTATCATGGTGGAAATTATAATGGAACTATATTTATATATTATATTTATGATATTTATGTTTTATATATGCTTATTTATTTTATATTTATAACATACCTTTATGCTTTTCATGTTGTGCAAATGCGATAATTTCATATTAGGAAGTGTGGACTACAGCCCCTCATGTGATGTCACTCGTTCATGCAATACAAGGAATTTATAAATAATGAAATAAATGAAATTATCTGACCTATATAACATATATATTATAATATAATTATAATATATATATCTCTCTCATTTATTTTTAATTCCATTAATATGAAAAAGAAATGAAAGTAACATTCATGCGTACGTACTACCTACCGTCTCCATGAACAACGCATTTCATTTTTTTTATCTCCAAATGTTATGAAATAGTATAAAATGATTATATAATGGATATATATGATATTTAAATAATTAATAATCTTCTGTAGAAGATGTACTTATAACTACATGGACATTTCTTTTCAAACATGTTCATTTTTAAATCATGTACCGAACATCAACAAAAACGTCTGATATAAACTCAAAAAATTAACTAATTATTATAAAATTATAATATGTGATATTAATTGAATAATAAAATTTAAAGGGGTTCCTTATGAAATAATAAATTGACCAAACTTTGTTATTCAGGAATATAAAGAAACGAACAAGACAAGTCGGACTTGAGGTAAGGGATCCCACCACTCTCTTTATTTTCATGTATTCCCCTTTTTTTAATTTATTTTAAGATCCATGTTCTTTGGTTGGGGATGTTCTTATATATTCATCATAATTAAATTATCATAATAATATGATGAGAGACCCCCTCTTTCTCTCATTAATTCATTTTAATAATGTTTAAGTGGCGTGGTTAGGCTGCCGAATTTTTGTAAGGGGATTTCTTATCTCACTTTCAATACCATGAGATTTCAATTGTTCCCCAATTATTTATTTCATGTGGTGTAATTTGTGCTTACATTTTATATATACTATCATTATTCTATTTATATTCATGGTATTATCTGATTCATTTTGTTCTTATTATCTTTTGGTCATACGACTCGATTCAATTCAATGAGGTAACGATTTTTATCTCACTTTTTATTCCCGTGAGATTCATACTATATATGTCACTATCTTCTTTTCATGGTGTATGTGCTAATAATTATTCTACAATTTGTGTAATATGATTTCATTTATGGGTATTTACATCCACGTTGTATAGTGCTTTTTTTATGGGGAGTACGTTTCGAAAGTTATCCAAGTCAGTAAAGGAACCTTTCACCCCCTTCTTTTTAAAATACTTCTTTTGTTAGGTCTTTTAATTTACATCTTTATAATGTTGGAATATGTTCTTATATATCTTTATTTCTATTAATTTTATGTATATGTGATGAGATACTCTTTCTATCTCTCATCAACTAATTTCCTGAATTTTAAAGTGACGTCGTTAGGCTATCAAATTTCTTTTATGGATCTTCGTAACCGAATTTCAATTATTTGGGATAAACGTCTATTTCTTGATTATGTTGTACTATGAATATGTTTGGATGAACTACGATTGTTCTACACTAAATATACTCCTATATTGTGTGTATTTATATTTTCCACACATAATTATGTAATTGATTTATCCTTAATCTAAGGATACCGACTTTGTAAGGGACTTCATCTCAATCTCCTTTAATTGAGGAATATTTTCTTCTAATACAAGACTTTCATTTATACGCTGTATAAAACACCTTTGATTTTTCATTTCATTCAAAGGTAATATTTTTCTACGAATATTTTAACTAAAAAAATGAATGTTTCTTTTAATGTAGGTGGTGACAATGACCTTTTCCTCTGTCGTGTGTATTATTTGATCGTTAGATTCCTCAACAAGCCATCATTTTTTTGAAAGTAAATAAATACCATATACTCTTTTATGTATTTTGGTATTGAAAATGGTTTTGATAATGGATTTTTTATGTCAATATATTTAAGTGATGTATTGTGATTGAACTCTGGAAATTTTTTCTTTCTTTTATAATGGTCTTATGCGTTTTGATTTTATAATGGTACTTGGACATTTGACGGGTGGTTACGTGATAAACCAAATGACAGGTGGTGTCGTGAATACCAGGACTGGTGGTTACGTTATAACCTTCAATGCATTGTGTGTGGAATTCGGCCGTATGGCTATTCAATTTAGTGATATGTGTGGAAGTCGACCGTATGGTTATTCCATTTATGTGTGTTTATGTCCCAAGTTACCTTTATATGTTATGTGTTTTTTACATGGGTTTTATTGTAATATATTGGTTAAAAAATTGTAAGTAATGATCTTTTATTCAGTGAAGATAATTTAATACATCATAAAGGTGAAGAGTATTACCAATGTTAAAGAATTCATGGTTTTTTTACTGTTTTAGAAAAATTACAGTTTTCCTCTTTTGTGTATCCCTTACTGAGCTTTTTATGCTCATCCCATGTTTTTATAATGTTTTTCACAGGGCTTAAAGATGAATAGGGTCAAGGACTGGATCAATGAAATACATGCTATCTAAAACATGGAACTAGACATGTTTCTTTTTTTTTTGAGTTTTTATTTTTGTCTAAAAAATGGAAACGGAGTAGGAGTGTCCACTTTGTAATCTTTTGAGAAGTAATAGTTATGTACTAATTCTCTAAAACTCAAAACCTGAGAAGATCCTCAATGTGAATTGTTCATTTAACACAAGATTATGTAATGTTATAAGGCCAAATCATTATAGTTGGTATCAATGGGAGGTTTAGATACCCTTAGAGGTTAGGGGATTCTATAAGCATAAGTGACATTACCATAATGGTTAGGATTTCAGAAAGAGTAACAGTTTTTAGATAAAGTTAATGAGTTTCAGATGACATGAATAATTTTATCTTAGTATTTGACCTCCTCATAAGATATTATATGATGATTTTAATGATATAATCACACTAACCTTTTTGGTTTAGTAAATGGATGGATCTAGTAGGCACCATAGTGGAAATTGGTTTGAAGGAAACTGTGGTGGTTCTCTGATTAAGAGACTAGATGAAATGGGGGATTCAATGAGAAATATTCTGGTTATTCTAGACAAGCTATCAGGAGTCATGATTAACCACTTGAACCTTGGTGATTTCCCTAACGCATCATGTACGAGAAAACCAACTCAATGTAGAATTTTGGGTAATAATTATTAAGGTAACCATTAGGGTTCATATGATCCTTTCTATTGAGGTAATTATGGGTTACTATATGTTATGATGGAAAATGAAAGGCATGAGATAAAACTTTGAGGTTAAATCATGTTATGGTTATTTTTTATGATTTTATCTCTTTTTGGGGAATGTTTTAAGAATTATATAGTGTTTAAAAAAGGACAACACACAGACCGTGTGATAACCTGTCTCATCGGACAAAGTTGGGGGAATCAAACCCACAACCAAAGTGCGACTGGGATTTAACGCCTACCACTAGACTACGTGATATCCCTAGTTAATTTGACTAATTCTTTTTTGTTAGAAAATTTTATGAATCAGAAATAAGTTGATTTTGGGTTATCTATGGAAATTATTATCCTATCATGGAGGATATGTGATTAGGTTAATTACTTTTCAGTATGATACTTTAACAGAAATAGATGTTATTTGGTGATAAATGTTAAGATTTACCTTGGATGACTATGTGATTAAATCTTTCAGAAATTTGGGTTTCAACCTTATTTTGGATTACTTTTTGGAATTTTATGGATAGTTATATATTGAATGGTCTTTAATGAAATTTTGTTTTTGTTGGAAAAATTTTGGAGATTAAAAGTAGTATTTCTTTCTATATAGGTAAATCCTTATGGGGATTATTTGATCTTGTACTAACAATTTAGGTTTTGGTTATGTTCTAAAATAATTGCAAATATATATTTCATCTTGTGTGGATTATGTTATTCTATAGAAGTTTCTTATAGCTCTTTTTAGGAGAACAAGTCTTTCTAAATACTCATCGTTTGGAGAAAATATGAGTTTGTGTTAGAATTCTAGTGAGAGATGAAATTATACATGAAAATTAAGTATGTTTACTTATGTTTTATTTAATCTCATAAATAAATTCCTCAATTTAATGCAACGTAAATCAAAAAGGTTGTATGTTATCTTTTCCTACTGGCGAATCAAATACCATTTAACTCATCACAAGTTTTTGGATTTCAGATTGTTTACTTTCTCCTGATCATGTTTGTTATCACTCTCCATCAGAACTTGACCATTTTTTCTCTCTTCCATATCCATATTTTCTTACATGTAATCCTGGTATGAGTTAAATCGGGTGACTATAGTACTTCTCTTTCTTTCTTTTAATGTGATGGTTTTGTTGACTCTTTTTCTGATGTAGGTCTTTCAATGAAGTTTCCGAGCCCAATTTTAAAATTGTGAGGATGCAATTCTAAAAAGGGCCGAAGGATGTTACATCCTAGGTAAATGATTAATATGAAATGTGTTGGAACCAAGTTCTTCAAAGCATGATTTGGTGTATGGTTTGTGTTTGTTGTCAATCCTCAGTGGAAGTTCAGGGTGTGAACCAACAAAGCGATCATACCGTTCAGGAAGAAAACAGTAGTGAAGGTGGCGCTGTTTCCCAGTGTTTGCCAAATTTTTGGGCCTGAAAATCCGTAAATAAAGTAAAGTGTTTTTGGCAAAGACACTTGCGCGCCGAGCTCTTGGAGGATGAAAGACTTGCGCGCCATATGTTTTTGAGGATCAGAACATCACAATTTGGCTAAGGAAAGAAGGTCGCGCAAGTGTTGGTTAGGTCGCGCAAGTAACTTGCGCGATAGAGGATCTGGAGACAGGACTTGCGCGCCGTCGAGGGACTTGCGCGCCGCCGCGCAGGGGGTCCAGTTTGCCTATAAATACTGGACCACCCCTCCTCATTTCCAACGGAGTTCAAGGCCGAGAGATTGCTCGAGCTCTCGTCGCGCAGGTGGTTGAGTCGCGCAGGTGGTTGTTTTGTCGCGCAAGTAGAGCTTGTGCGCCGGTGTTTGGTTGTTCTCCCAAGGCAGTTTGGAAGAGTAAGGAAGTGGATCGCGCAAGTATTTTGTTCAAGAAGGCAGTGTCGCGCAGGTGCTTCAGTGACACTTGCGCGCCAGTTTAGACTTGCGCGCCTGAGACTTGCGCGCCGCCGGGAGACTTGCGCACCGGGCTTGAAAAGGAGTCCTAGACACTATTAAAGCACGCCTGCCTTGCTGGAGCTGCACGAAAGCTGATAAACTACTCGGTTCATTCGAGGAAAAGTGATATTCTTCTTCTGGTGAGAATCGGACTTCAATAGAGCATCTACATTCAACAAAGGATGCACTCTTATGCAAATGAAGAACAGACCTACACGTCTATAAACTGAGTGGGACTTCACCAACGGCAGTGAGCCAGGGGGAGTCAACGGGAGTGACCCGAGGGATGCAGTGAGTTATCCCTGAACTATTGTAAAGGCAGTGAGCCTGGGACAGAGTGTCTGTACCTGAACTTTTGTATCCGCAGCTAGTGAAGAATAGTGGATTTAGGTACGACCGGCAACCTGTCGGCGTATGCTCCTTGGACGTAGCCCTTAGTGGTGAACCAAGTAAAAATTACTGTGTCTTCTCTGTGCATGTGAATGTTTTCATTTTGATCATAATCATCATACAGGTTCAACAAGTTCCTACCAACGTGGGAACAAGATCCATCAAATTAAAAGAAAAAGTGGTCACCCTGATTCACCCCTCCCTTCTCAGGGTGTCCCGGGGTCCTTCAAGTGGTATCAGAGCGAGGTTGCTGGCGTTGAATCTGACCTTCTTCGTCATGGAAAACGCGATCAATGTCAGGGGAGTCCCTCACTTCGATGGAAGCAATTTCCAGATCTGGAAGAACAGAATGAGATCTCATCTAAGATCTCTTGGAATGGAAGTTCTTTTTTCTACTGTGCAAGGAATACATGTCACTGATCCAACAGGTCTGGCTATGACTGAAACAGACAGGAAACTTCTTGATGCAGATGCCAAAGCACAGAATGCTCTCACTGCTGCCCTTTCTGATCAGATTTACCTGAAGGTGATGAATTGCACCTCAGCAAAATCTATGTGGGATAAACTTGAGAATATTTATGAAGGTGATAGCAAAGTGAAGGAGGCAAAACTACAAGTGCTACACAATCGGTTTGATGATCTGAAGATGCATCCAGACGAGAATGCAGACTCTTTCTTCAATCGAATTACTGAAGTGGTTGGAGCAATTCGGGGTCTAGGAGAAGAAATCAAAGACATTGATATTGTAAAGAAAATATTAAGAAGACTTCCACCTCTGTATAATGCGAAGGTGTCAGCTCTTGAGGAAAGAGATCTTTCCAAACTTTCTCTAGATGACTTACTGAGCAGTTTGGTAGCATATGAAATGAGAGTCAAACCAGAAGATGCTACGACTCGGGTGAGCAAGGAAATGGCATTCAAGGCCATGGATAAATTGAAAATCTCAAAGGATAGTAGCGGTGATGATGACGAAGAGAAAGAAATTCTTTCTCTCATTGCAAAGAAGTTCCAGAAGGGGAAAGGGAAATTCAAAGGGAAGTTACCTCTCGCATGCTTCCGTTGTGGAAAAGTTGGGCATATTGCCTCTCAGTGCTTGAAGAATATCTATGATGATGACAGTGAAGATGAAAACTTCAAGAAGCCTCAAAGAAGGTTCTTCAAAAAGGGAGACTTCAAATCTGGTAAGAAAATGCAAAGGAAGAGTTTTGTCTGTGAAGAGAAAGAAGATGACAATGAATTCTGTGATGAAGAAGAACCAGAATTCAAAACTGGGAACCATGCTTCTATGATGGCCACTGTTGAAAAGTCAGAAGATACTGATGGTGAAAAACAACTGAGAACTTGTGTAGATCCTGAGGTGCAACTTAAGGATGCAGTTAGTAAGCTTAAGATTAAATGTAAGAGCTGGAATAAGTGGAAATCAATTGTAGAAGAATCAACTGAATATGTTGATCAACTTGAAGCTGAAATTGAACGACTGGAAGAATTTGTGAAGGTACAGTCTAAAATAATTGAAAGCAATGATGATGCAGTTGATCTGAAGCTGAGAATTGAAGAGCAAGCAAAGGTCATCAATGACCTCACATCCAGACTGGATGAAAAATCCAAGACTGTTGAGGGTCTTGAGGAGGAAGTAGTTACTCTGAGGAGTAAAATGGAGACAGAATCAGTTCCAAAAGAATCGAGGAAGAAAATACAGTTCGGAAGATTCTCAGATGCAGAATTACTTGCAAGAGCCAAGTGTGGTTCAGATGGGGTTGGAAAAGTCTTGAGTGATCAAAGACCTGCTTGCATGGGAAAGAGTGGAATTGGCTGTGAGGCTGAGTCATCAACTGCTGGAAGTGAAAAGATCCAAAATAAAGATAAGATGAAAGTTGAACATGTTGAAATGTTACCTAGAGTTCTGAAAAAGGAACCCTCAATCCAAACTAAAAGGAGACCTGAAAATTATCCTCAAACTTTCAAAAATGGCAGACAGTCTTACTATTCTCCCAAGGAAGAAGCTATAAGGAAAAATTCAAGTGAGAAGACATTTCTTCTCATGAAGTGTCAGTTCTGTGGCTATCTGGGCCATACCATGTCCTATTGTGAAGAGGCAAGAAGCTATCTGAATGGAGAAGATATAGATGCTCAACAAAGGAGAACAATTTCATATCCTAAATCTTATAGAAGAAATAATTTCTATGGATATTGTTTTCATTGTTCTAACTTTGGTCATAAGGCCATTAATTGCAGGCAGAGAAGGGACATTGACACCTCATACAGAAGTTCTAGACATGTCAAGTCTCGTCAGCAAGACGATGTTTCTCTTTCAAACAGGTTCTCACCTCTTAAAGAAGACTTTGACTATGAAGAACCTGGGTTTGCGGAAGAGATAGTTGAAAGGCCATCAGTTCTATATACTCAATCTAATGTCTCATGGAAGGAAAGGAGGAAGATTGAGAAATCAAACCTTGCAGAGGTAGCTCTCAAAGCTACAAAGAACAACAGTACCTGGATTCTAGATAGCGGTTGCTCATCTCATATGACAGGTAATGCCGGTCTACTAACAAATATCATAAAGAATGTTGATGGTACAGTAAGATTTGGTAATGATGGGGCTCTGAAAATCAAAGGGAGTGGAAGTACCAAATTAGCTAATGGAGAACTAAAGAAGACTGAAGTCCTTTACGTAGATGGCCTACGTCATAATCTCCTCAGCGTGAGTCAACTCTGTGACTCAGGACTTGTTGTTACTTTTAATCAGAAAGGCTGCACTATCAAGGGAAAAACTGGCAATTCTCTCATGAAGGGATGCAGAACAGAAGGAAACTTGTATCAGGTTGATAGTGAAGAGAATGTATGTTACATGACTGTTGAAGAAGAAAACAATCTGTGGCATCGGATATTGGGACACATCAATCAACAAGACATGGAGAAAATATCAAAATTGAGAATTGTCATGGACATTCCCAACCTGAAGCGTGAGCGTGAAAAATCCTGTGATGCTTGTATTCGTGGGAAGTTGGTCTGCAGTTCATATCGGCCAAAGAAGAAAAAGGCATCTCACCTTCTTGATCTGATTCATACAGATGTTTGTGGTCCCATAAATGTTGCCGGAACTCATGGAGAAAGGTACTTTGTCCTTTTCATAGATGATTACAGTCGAATGGCATGTGTGATGGTCATTCACCGGAAACAACAGGTCCTTGACTGCATGAAAACATATCGGCGAATCGCCGAGAATGATACTGGACGAACAATCAAAGTGTTGCGATCTGACAATGGAGGAGAATACACGTCCATTGAATTTGAAAATTATCTGGAGAAGCATGGGATACAACATGAGGTAGCTGCTGTGAGAACTCCACAACAAAATGGAGTTGTTGAACGAAGGAATCGACAGGTGAACAACATGGCACGAACTATGCTGATTGAGAGTCGTATTCCACGACATTACTGGAAAGAGGTTGTTCAAGCTGCAGTGTACATTCAGAATCGAACAGGACTTTATATGGGTGAGACGAAGACACCATATGAATTGTGGCATGGACGGAAGCCTTCTCTAAAATACTTTCGTGTTTTTGGAAGTAAGTGCTTCATCAGGAACAAAGAAAGAAATCAGGGGAAATATGGTGACAACGCAGATGAAGGAATCTTCCTCGGTTACTCAATGAACAGCAAAGCCTACAAATGTTTCAACAATCGTTTGGGAAGGATTGTGGAAAGCAATGATGTTAAGATAATTGAAGAGAAAACCACAAATGCTTCACGGACGTCATATGCTGATGTGATAGAAAGTCATGAAGAATGTGGACATGAAGAAACTACAAATGCAGAAATAGAGGAAGCTGTTCAAAACACTCATCAATCACATAATGATGTTGACTCAGAAGAAGAATCTGAAGAAGAAACTATGGCTGAAGAGAATACTACTGAACCTCGTAGGAGAAATCGAAGAGCTGAGATTGATCCATCCAACATAATTGGGGATAGGAGTGCACCCACACAAACCAGAAGGATGAGGAATACCACGCAATCAGCATTTCTATCAGTTGTAGAGCCATCCTCATTCGAAGAAGCATCAAAAGATGAATCTTGGGTGAAAGCCATGAATGATGAATTAGATCAGATTGATAAGAATCAGACATGGGATCTTGTCCAGAGACCTGAAGGTCACAATGTGATTGGTACCAAATGGATTTTCAAAAATAAGTTTGATGAGCATGGAAGTGTTATCCGAAACAAGGCACGACTGGTATGTAAAGGATACTCCCAGATTGAAGGTATTGATGTTGAAGAAACCTTTGCTCCAGTTGCTAGACTGGAATCAATCAGGATTTTCCTTGCCATGGCACTCCAAAGAGGATATAAAGTATATCAAATGGATGTTAAGACAGCATTCTTGAATGGTGTACTCGAAGAAGAAGTCTACATTGAACAACCGGTGGGGTTTGTCTTGGGTACCGATGAAACAAAGGTCTGCAAACTAAAGAAAGCTCTATATGGTTTGAAGCAGGCACCACGGGCATGGTACTCACGGCTAGATTCATATCTCAAGAAGTTGGAATTCAAAAGAGGAGGAGTTGATCACAATCTGTATGTGAAAAATTCTCCAAAAGATCAGTTCATGGTTCTTGTCTACGTTGATGATATCATTTTTGGTGGCAGCAGGCAGAAATCAGTGGATGAATTTGCCGACCACATGAAATCAGAATTTGAAATGTCTATGATTGGGGAGCTCACATATTTCTTGGGGTTGCAAGTAATTCAAAAGAAGGAATACACTTTCATTTCTCAGGAAAAATATGCAAGAGAGGTGCTGAAGAAGTTCAATATGCAAGACTCCAAACCAATGTCAACTCCGATTCCTGTTGGAACTAAACTTGGAAAGCATGAGGATGGGAACTCTGTTGATCCCACCATGTACAGGAGGATCATTGGAAGCCTACTGTATCTTACAGCGACAAGGCCAGATATTGTCTTTGCAACATGCCTTGCGGCCCGCTTTCAGAGTAATCCAAAGGAGGAACATATGTCAGCAGTAAAAAGAATCATGAGGTATATTCAAGGCACACATAACTTCGGGTTATTTTTTGCTGCAGGCAGGGACAGTGAATTATCAGCGTTTTCTGATGCTGACTGGGCTGGGGATGTAGTAGACAGAAAGTCCACTAGTGGTGGAGCTTTCTATATTGGGCATAAATGTGTTGGCTGGTTGAGCAAGAAGCAAGAAAGTACTTCTCTTAGTACTGCTGAAGCTGAATATATCTCTGCCACAAAAGCATGCACTCAACTTCTTTGGATGAAGCAGCAGCTAACAGATATTGGTGATAAGGTGCAGCAACCAATGGTGATTTATTGTGATAACAAAAGTGCAATTGATCTTACGAAGAATCCGGTTCAGCATTCTCGTACAAAACATATTGAAATACGGTATCATTTTATCAAAGAAAAGGTTGAACAAGGCGTGATTAAAATGGATCATGTTGGAACTAATGAGCAAGTGGCTGATATTCTAACCAAGCCATTGTCCGCGGCTGTGTTCGAGAAGCATCGGTTGAACCTCGGTGTTCGACCACCTCCTACTGCATAAGGAGGCTCCGGAAGTCCCCTCTCCCCGTTTGTTTTAACTGTTTTTATCTGTTTATGGCTGTGATGCAGGTTTATGGGGGAGATACTATCCAGGGGGAGTATGGATTGAGCTGAACGTTGAACAAACTTTTCGGCCTTTGGTTTTATTGTCAATGGGGGAGAAAGGAATAAATTAAGGCAAGAAATTCTTCTGTGATGAGAAGTGTAAGCTTGTGATGAGAAGTTTAATAAGGATAACATTGGGATGGAGAATTTCGTCGTGTACGATTTCAACACACTAAGACCCAATTCAAGCTTTCTCTCTTGTTTTCTACACCGAGCATTGCTCACGTAGACTTAGAGTGTTAGCTGAGTTGATTCTTGCGTTTTGGATTTGCTCATGGTTGGAGATCTATTGAATTTATTCTGATTGCCAACAAACCCAAAGGGGGAGATTGTTGGAACCAAGTTCTTCAAAGCATGATTTGGTGTATGGTTTGTGTTTGTTGTCAATCCTCAGTGGAAGTTCAGGGTGTGAACCAACAAAGCGATCATACCGTTCAGGAAGAAAACAGTAGTGAAGGTGGCGCTGTTTCCCAGTGTTTGCCAAATTTTTGGGCCTGAAAATCCGTAAATAAAGTAAAGTGTTTTTGGCAAAGACACTTGCGCGCCGAGCTCTTGGAGGATGAAAGACTTGCGCGCCATATGTTTTTGAGGATCAGAACATCACAATTTGGCTAAGGAAAGAAGGTCGCGCAAGTGTTGGTTAGGTCGCGCAAGTAACTTGCGCGATAGAGGATCTGGAGACAGGACTTGCGCGCCGTCGAGGGACTTGTGCGCCGCCGCGCAGGGGGTCCAGTTTGCCTATAAATACTGGACCACCCCTCCTCATTTCCAACGGAGTTCAAGGCCGAGAGATTGCTCGAGCTCTCGTCGCGCAGGTGGTTGAGTCGCGCAGGTGGTTGTTTTGTCGCGCAAGTAGAGCTTGCGCGCCGGTGTTTGGTTGTTCTCCCAAGGCAGTTTGGAAGAGTAAGGAAGTGGATCGCGCAAGTATTTTGTTCAAGAAGGCAGTGTCGCGCAGGTGCTTCAGTGACACTTGCGCGCCAGTTTAGACTTGCGCGCCTGAGACTTGCGCGCCGCCGGGAGACTTGCGCGCCGGGCTTGAAAAGGAGTCCTAGACACTATTAAAGCACGCCTGCCTTGCTGGAGCTGCACGAAAGCTGATAAACTACTCGGTTCATTCGAGGAAAAGTGATATTCTTCTTCTGGTGAGAATCGGACTTCAATAGAGCATCTACATTCAACAAAGGATGCACTCTTATGCAAATGAAGAACAGACCTACACGTCTATAAACTGAGTGGGACTTCACCAACGGCAGTGAGCCAGGGGGAGTCAACGGGAGTGACCCGAGGGATGCAGTGAGTTATCCCTGAACTATTGTAAAGGCAGTGAGCCTGGGACAGAGTGTCTGTACCCGAACTTTTGTATCCGCAGCTAGTGAAGAATAGTGGATTTAGGTACGACCGGCAACCTGTCGGCGTATGCTCCTTGGACGTAGCCCTTAGTGGTGAACCAAGTAAAAATGAATGTGTCTTCTCTGTGCATGTGAATGTTTTCATTTTGATCATAATCATCATACAGGTTCAACAAGTTCCTACCAACGTGGGAACAAGATCCATCAAATTAAAAGAAAAAGTGGTCACCCTGATTCACCCCTCCCCTCTCAGGGTGTCCCGGGGTCCTTCAAAATGTTCATATATATTAATATTTTTGAATAAAATATTAAAATTACTTTAAAGTAAATTCTATGTTTGATGGCGTACCCAATATGCAACAATGAGTTTCTTTGAAATCTTACACTGCACACTAATAATATAATATTATTATTTTAACTGGTAGTTAACACATATCCATTGTATTGGAAGTAATGAATAAAACTAACTACAATATTATTATAGATGTTTGTTAAATTTATTTACTTTTATCCAATAAAATTTCAAGGCTTAAAATGTAAATGAATCTGATTTTAAGCATAATTTACATTAAAAGGCTGATTTACCACCTTTTGATGGAGAACCCTATTTAAATATATTTTTGGTCACTTTTATATGTTCGTTTTGGCAAAATAAAATTCTTCTTTAGATTCGTATCATCAAAATTTAATTTGGGTAAATTTTTTGTATTTTTCTAATAAAATTCATTTTTTAATTAATAGTGAAAAGTAATGTATATTATTTCAAATGTGATTTGTAATATTATTTATTTATATGGTTAGATTATATTTTTAATTTGTTTTAATGTGTAATTAAAATATATTTTTACCATCTAATCCAATTTTGTTCATTGGAATTAATTTCACTTTGAAATTAAACATAAACAATGGTCAATGTTTTCATATATACTGTTTCTTTAAAACACGCTATTTATTTTGACAGTGAGAAATGATTATAAAATTAATTAATGAAAATTTCATATTTTTAATTTTTTAAAATTTATATCATATTTGAATTTGTAATATCAAATATATATTAGGTTTAATTTTTGGTATTTTTCTGAAAAATGATCATTTTTAATGAATAGTGAAAACTACTCCATTTTACTTCATAACTACTTTTTCAAATAATTTAATTATATAGTTATATTGTCCTTATCAATTGTTTTTAATTGTAATTGGATTATGTTTTTACTAGTTAATACAATTTGGATCATTATAATTATTTTCACATTTCTATTGGATGTAAAAACACATCAATCTTTTGATAAATTTTACGTCTTAAAAACCCGTCTTTTGTTTTGACAATGAGAATTATTTTTCAATTAATTACTGCAATATATGTGTTTGGAATATTGTAAAATGGGTTCCATATTCTGAATCATATGCTCCAAATTATGTAATTAAGACTCTTTTGTTTTTAGACATTATTAATAGTACTGACGAAAATTATCTTTATTTGTCGTGATTAATTACTAATAGGGTAGTTAATGATAATAAAATAATATCATAAATATACAAAATAACAACATAATGTGTCCTAATGGTATTGGTGATTTCATTTCCGACCTTTGGATTCCTTGTGCCAACTTTGGGACCCCATGGAATCACTTTAGTATGATAGTGACCTTTTATCATATTACTTTTTAAAGAAAGAAAAATATAACCAAAGTATGTATTACCTAAGTAAACAAATTTTAGATTTGTTTATATAAATGATCACTTTGACTATAAATATTCATTATAAATCTAAAAATATTTCCTACATCATGTTATTTTCTTTTAATTTTTAGACATTAAATAAATATATTTATTTATGACACCATGATGATGCAGTGATTACCTCATTAATTAAGGATTTAAATAATATGAAAAGATAAGGTAAAATATATAACATAAACTGGTCAAAACCAATTGTATGGGTGGATTTAGAATCCTTATCACCTTATCATCGAAATATATAATTTTGGGACCTTTAAAATCCGAAAACCATTTTATAATAAAGTAACTTTTCAAGATGTTCCAAGAGTGTCCCTCATCCCTCTTATAAAAGGCCCCCACCTCTACACCCTTACCCACACCACTAAATCCCTTGGTTCGACCAAACTCTTATCATATTATCTCTCCACATCCCTCACTTACTCCTAGAAGCCTCGTGTTGGGCAGAAGTCTTCCCAAGGAAGCCTTTGGGTCTAATTAAAAAGAGTTACCCGATTTAGAGGTAATGTCTTCTCTCGAGTTTTTTTCTTTTATTTTCTTCATTCACTCCCCCTAACATTATTATTCATTGATTCCATAACAGAAAAATAATCCTCAATATACTAGGATGTTTTATGAGAATTATTTCATTTACACTTACAAACACCTCTGTCTAATGGTTAAAGAACATTCTATTTTTGTGGATGGTGAATTTCGGCCTCACGAAACGATGATTGTTCAATATTCTCCAACCACCTCTCATGGTGGCCATTATGATGGCACTATATTTATATATGATATATATGGTATTTATGTTTTATATATGCTTATTTATTTTATATTTAAAACATACCTTTATGCTTCTCATGTTGTAAAAATGCGATAATTTCATACGAGGAAGTGTGGACTACCTCCCCCTAAAGTGATGTGACTCGTTCATGAAATAGAAGGAATGTATAAAGAATTGAATTAATGAAATTATGTCACCAATATAACATATATATTATACTATAATTATAATATATATATCGCATTTATTTTTAATTCCATTAATATGACAATGAAATTAAAGTAGTGTTCATGCGTATGTACGACCTACCGTCTCCAAGAACGGTCCATTTCATTTATTTTTATCTCCAAATGTTATGAAATAGTATACAATGAATCTATACTGTATATATATGATATTTAAATCATTAATAATATTCTGGATATGATTTACTTATAACTACATGGACAATTCTTTTCAAACAAGTTCATTTTTGACTCATGTACCAAACATCGACAAAAACGTATGATGTGAAATCACATAATTAACTAATTATTATAACATAATATGTGATATGAATTTAATAATAAACATTAAATTTGGTCCTTAAGAAATTATAAATTGACCAAAGTTTATTATTCAAGAATATAAAGAAACGAACCAGACAAGTCGGACTTGAGGTAAGGGATACTACCTCTCTCTTTCCTTTCATGTATTCTCCATTATGTCATTTATTTTAAGCTCCATGTTATTATGTTGGGGATGTACTTTTATATTCATCATACTATAATTTTCATGTTCATATGATTAGAGACCCCCTCTTTCTCTCATCAATTAATTTTAATAATGTTTATGTTGCGTCGTTAGGCTGCCGAATTATTGTAAGGGGATTTCTTATCTCACTTTAAATTATGTGAGATTTCCATTGTTCACCAATTATTTATTTCATGTGGTGTAATATGTACTTAAATTTTATATAACTTATTATTATTATATCTATATTCATGTTTTTATGTGATTCATTTGGTTCTTATTATCTTTTGGTCATACGACTCGATTCATTACAATGAGGTAAGGGCTTTTATCTCACTATTTATTCCTGTGAGATTCATGATATATATGTCACTATATTCATTGAGTGGTGTATGTATTGTCCATTTTTATACTGTTTTTTTTAATATAATTTCATTTATGGGTATTTACATCAACATTTTATATTCTTTCTTTCATGGGCTGTACGTTTCGAAAGTTACCCAAGTCAGTAATGGAACCATTTACCCTCCTGTTTTTAAAAGACTTCTTTTGTTAGGTATTTTAATTTACATCTTCATAATGTTGGGATATGTTATTATATATCTTTATATCGGTAAATTTTATGTCCAAGTGATGAGATACCCTTTCCAAGTCCCATCTACCCATTTTTTGAATTTTAAAGTGACGTCGTTAGGCTGTCGAATTTCTGTAAGGGAACTTCTTAACCCAACTTGAATTTTTTGTGTTAAACATTTACTTATTGATTTTGTCATACTATGAATATTTTTGGATGACCTCTTATTGTTTTACACTTAATATCCTCCTATATTGGGGTTATTTATATTTTTCACACATAATTATGTAATTGATTCATCTTTAATCATAGGATACCGTCTTTGTAAGGGACTTCGTCTCAATCTCCTTTAATTGAGGCATATTTTTACCTAATACAACATTTTCTTTTATAAACTATATAAAACACCTTTTACTTTTCATTTCATTCGAAGGGAATATTTTTCTATGAAGTGTTTTACTAAATGACAAAATGGAATGTTTCTTTTAACGTACACGGTGACAACGACCGTTTTTGCCGCTGCAAGTATTATTTGATCATTGTATTCCTAAAAAAACCGTAATGTTTTTAAAAGTAAATAAATACCATATAAACCTTTATGTATTTTGGTATTAAAAATAATTTTTATAATTGATTTCTTATTTCAATATATTTAAGTGATATATTGTCATTGAAAAGTGGAAATGTTTTCTTTAATTTATAATTGTTTTTTGTGTTATGATTTTATAATGGTACTTGGAAAATTAACGGGTGGTTATGTGATAAACCAAATGATTGGTGGTGTCATGAATAACAGGATGGGTGGTTACGTTATAACCTCCAATTCATTGGGTATGGAAGTCAGCCGTATGGCTATTCCATTTAGTGATATGTGTGGAAGACGACCGTATAGTTATTCCAGTTATGTATGTTTATGTCCCAAGTTACCTTTATATGTTATGTGTTCTTTACATGGGTTTTATGGTAATATTTTGGTTACAAAATGGTAATTCATGATCTTTTATTCAGTGAAGATATTTTAATACTTCATAAAGGTGAAATGTATTACTTATTTTAAAGAATTCATGGTTTACATGTTGTTTGTAAAAACTAACAGTTTTCCATCTTTGTGTATCCCTTACTGAGCTTTCTATGCTCATTCCAAGATTTTGAAATGTTTTTCATAGGTCTTAAAGATGAATAGGGTCAAGGATGGGATCAAGGAAATACATGCTATCTAAAACATGGAACTAGACATGTTTCTTATTAAGAGTTTTTTGTGTGGAAAAAATGGAAAATGAGTAAGAGTGTCTACTTTGTAATCTTTTGATATATAATAGTTATGTTATAATTCTCTAAAACACTAAACCTGAAAAGATCCTCAATGTTAATTATTCATTTAACTCAAGATTATGTAATGTTATATGGCTGGGTCCTTATACTAATTCTACAGAACCATTCCCTAAACCATGGAAAATATTTATAAGAATAATATAATGAGTTTAATAGAAAATTTAATGGATTAATACCTTATAAAAACCCATTGTTCTTATAATCTCCCACGCATACATTATAATAATTTATCCTCAATTTTATCATCCCATAGTGGTAAAGAATTGTCTAAGAACAAATTTGTCCACATAACACAGAAAATGGCCTACCTCTCCAATGTATCATATTTTATATAGTCATTATTATATAGAATTTGAACCGAAGGAACTAAATGTAATCATAAAACCTTATTACCTTACTCAATAACAAGTATTGGATTCTCCTCAAAGGATGAAAAAACCTCAAACTCAACCTCTTCATGCTAAAGTATATGTAAAATATCTGAATGATATCAATGAATCTGTGATATGGGAAAGAAGTGTTTCATGTACATGTACCTTTTTGGTACCTACAACATATATTTTACTATCCCAACTCTCTCTAAAATATCATAGTTCCTGACACAGTTAGGGAATATCTTCCACTGATATCGAATTATTTTATGCACCATTCTAGGAAAAACAAGTAGAACCCCCATCTCTGAACCATGATCACTAGTGGTTGAAAGTGGAGATAAAAATTTGAATTTATCTATAATGATTTTTATAAATCATCTGAAAAATAATCAAATCCTACTTATATGTATAATAAATGAAATCGGAACATAGTAACACTGCCTCACCGACTACAAATCAGTAGAGGGGTGAACAGAATGACCTACCATATAGGGACTCACAATGAGACATATATATAGTCTCATACAATATATTATTATAAAAAACTTGGTGATAGGCATGTTCATCTCCAAATGTGCTCTGAATTCAATTACACTTTCTTAGAGCATGACCCAAAAAATAGAATTGTATTCTAAGAGTAACTATCTGTATGTGGGTGATAGGTTATATATAGAAAAACATATGATTCCATTTCCCTCTAAAAAACCTTCTGAAAAAACAATGTGATGTGAGGATATCTATATGATATAATAGATTATGGAAAGTAATGAAATCATATGTCCTCTTGAATATCGATCCTCCCAATATTATCAATTCAAAAATACTCACATATTAGCACAAAATTGGTGACATTTGTCAAAATGTCTACGATCCCCAATATGATGCGACTTCCTTATTAATATCTTGGAAATACTATCATAATATTAATGGAGAAATTAAATTAATTATACTAAGGAATAGATAATATTTTTAAAATCCCCACTGGTCACTAGTGCTTCAAACTATCCTTCTGACAGGTGGTGCACCAAATCCAAAACCCATAAATATCCATATTCACCACCAATCACCAATATTGGTTTCATAATTTATGATACATCTTGATAGTACAATGTTGAACTTATCATATATACGCATGGGTCTCTCACACAAAATCCTCTCAAATATATGATTTAATTGAAACACTTGCATGGATGCATATGATATCATCCTCATTAATGATCCTAATAGGTTGCTGGTCATCACCATCGATTCTATCCCATTGGGTAAATCCCTCTAAATATAATAGTTATATCCTCTTAAATATCTATAGAAGATAATATGTCCTTGATAATTATTCACATAAATATTTTACAATATTTTCAAGTACATCTATATGAAAATTATAGAATATGGTCATACACTAACACTTGTTACTAGCCTCCTAAACTTCCATTATTATTTTCCTCCTTTTAAGGGCATAGACTACTACAACACCATTCCAAGGAATATAGGATTGCTCAAATTCAAAATACTGTAAGTATTCAACCACCCTATATTGCTTAAAATTAATTTTTTGTTGTGTAAATATGTATTTTATGATTTTTTAGGTGTATAAACCAACAAACTCTCTCCTTGTAAGTAATTAATTGAAAAATTAATGATGTGAAGAAAAAAGGATAACTTCAGGTCATGCATTGGGTAGTTCCTCTATTGTGGTTTCAACTAATGATCCCTATATGTAATGACATTCACTTGTTGTATTATAACTAATCCCAACCAGATGCATGACACATCATAATAAACATTATGGTTTATTCGAATCTCTAGATGAATTGGTATTGGTGTTGAATTGTGTTCCCCTACTTTCTCTATAAATGATGTCTCAAAGGCATTAGAAAATATGAATTTCACACCCTTTCAACTCTATGAGTGCTTCTTTGCATTACAATAATTCTTGAATGATGTTCGTATATTAACTAATTCTCCCAAAGAAACGCCATATATCAATGTAACTATTGGGATTCACAAAGGAAACTATACATATCACCTCCCCTAGGACAAATAATACTCCTCCCATTGAGATAATAAAACCTATAATGTGAACTTTTATCATAAAATAGTGGCACATTGGGATCATAACATATAACTGATTCCCTATAATTGTATTCATTAGGATCACATGATGGTGGGAACGGTTCAACCAATCATGAAAATAAACCAAGTTGTACTCCAAAAATACCCCCACAAACACATCCATATATGGATGGAGAACAAAGTTCATTTGTATAATGAAAATAAATATAATGTCCATGAGACTAAACATAATGAATAAATACTTCTAAAATACATATACATGATATAATGATGTACATGGTATGTCTAATGGTCTAACATGCACATGTTTATAAACTGATCTCATATCAATATTAGAGAAAAACATTTCTCCATAGAGATGGTTGAAAGTATATTCTATTGGAGGCAGTGTAAACTAGTTCTTATAACATAAGAAGGTTTAACGGACAATAATCCATCAAATTCCTTAGATTAAAATCCAAATAACTTGGGAATGGATAGGAGAACCCATTGTTAAGAAAATGGTAATATAAAACCCTCTATATCTACATCCCTTAGCTACTTCTTGGGATACTAAAACACATTTGTGTCAAACATGTATAGAGGAATGGATAACAGGGTAGATTTAGAAAATATCTCGATAGAAATATATACCTTTATATTTGGAGGTATTCATGAAATTTTATTAAACAAATTTTCCTTCAAACGATCATCCACTAGAGGGTTATCTATTAATGTGTTCCAAGATGACCCAAATATAAACTAGAAATATAGGCTTCCATCTGACCCATTCCACGATTCTTGATTCCACCTTTATTCGGCTATAAATCGCATTCATTATTGTGAATATAAATTATTCCCTCTATTGAAGTGAAATTAACCATTTTGGTGATATCAGTCAACATAAGCATGATAGGGTAATAACCAAAAAACCTAATGAATGATATAAACCCTTTTAATCTTAAGTAAATAAGAGATACCATAAATTCGAAAACCCACTTATTTCAAGGGATCACTATCTTCATTGACATACACTGTCTGATCATATTTAAAATGAAGTATTGAGTAATATCGTGCCACATAACAACATAAAATGGATCACTAGTCTCTCCATAATATAAATAGATTTGAATTTTTGAGAGGAACCCATATAAAAATAGACAATAATGTATAAGTGACTAGGATGGAACCTCTCACTATATATGTTCCCACACATTACTCATCAGTTATTGATTTTAATGAATACATATAGGATGATTGACAACCCTAATATATATCCTAGATACCCTTAGCAGGTCTGATATGATAGTGCTATATGTATGGTGATTGGATAACCTATATAAAATAAAATCCTTGTCCTGATCATCCTACCGTATTCTAGCTCACCACATGATGTGACATAGCTAACCTAAATCATGAACATGTATTCATTATTGTCCTACTCTAACTGGTTACTCAAGGAGAAGTAATGAATATTCATTTTAGATGACACATTTTACTGAAATATCAACACATGGCTAGGTCCATTATATAATGATATTTTTTATGTCCTCGTTTACCACAACGATCGATCCTCGCATAACTACCTTAACATGTGCACTGGATAATAATATCCCAATGTATAAGGTTGAAATGATTCATCCTATTGGTTGTGAATGTAGTTATAGATCATATTGTTGAACCACCCAAGCTTTCACCCCATTCCTACTTTAAGTTATGATTTATGATAAGTGCATGATTCACTATTCTAGAAACAGTATTGACATGGAATAAATTCAGTGATTATTAGATGGCATACCACACTCCAACCTCAAGTCTCATAACTTAAGATATCTTCACATGTAACTAAATAAGTGTGAAATATTTATGCTTTATGAAATGGATTGAATATTTCATGATTGAAAATGAACCCGTGTCTATTTTCAAAAAATTATTTTTTTATCATCCCTCAACATATAGGGATAATATTAATCATATAATTCCATCCAAAAATGGCTCCAAGGAATATCCCAATGATGATTCATTGAAGTAATAACCCCCTCCATCTCATGGAGGAATCCAAAAGAATATACGTAGAAAGTTTCATTCCCATATAAGGATGTGTTTCATGAATCATGAATATATAATGCACGGAAGGTATCTATAATTCTGTAGAATGTGGTATGCAATCCCTTGAAAATGTGTGCATATATTACTACTGAAATTCAACTTTCAACTCTTCAATAGCTAAGGCAGTTCCCAAGGATCCCAGAGCAGTCTTCCTAAAGTGTGGTAATGACTCTCATAACATTTAATTAGAGCCCATATCACGTATAACAAGATATAACACAAGTGAAACTACTGAAGGTTCTTCTGGTGACCTTGGCCTCACCACCACTGGGGCTTGGATTTCGCCCCCATTTTGGAACACGACTAAGGGATGTTGTGCTGTCATGTCCCTAAAAATTACAATTGTACACCACAATATATGTTTAAATAACATTGAAATGAATGTGTATATGAATATTATTTGTACAATACTCCCAAAATAAGAGTGAAAACCCTCATCCAACAACTACATCCTAGTTTACACAATATACAAATAATATGAAAATAAGGGAAACTTCATGTAACCTACTACAGAGGGGGGTTTAGGGTTATGTTATATCTTACTAGATGAAGTTCATCTTATATATAGTTTCAAATTTTACCTTATTGAGTAAAAATCCCTTTAAATTGCAATTGGATATCTATTTAATAGTGTCCTCTAATTTAATAATTTACAATTATTTTCATTTTTTACTAATATACATATCAAATATTTAGTATAATTTAATTTAATAGATAAAAATTTTCAATTAATAAAAGACCATACTCTTTCTAAACTGAAATGTGTTCTAAATTTAATCACAATCAACAATTTATCATGACCCTGGAAGAAAGGATATCCCAATTTCATTGATATAGTAATAATGGTACTAGATCTTTCTATAGGAATTGCACATAGTAATTAAATCATATCATAGAATTTTCATTTCATATAAATCATAATGTTCTTATGATATTTCTGCATGATGTTCTTACACGACATATTAGAAATTGTAAAATATACATAGTCATAAGAATCATAAAACATAAAGTGTAACACCCAATGATGAAATCAATGCAACTAAAATAATGACAATACAAAATAATGTGTCCCATCCTGGGTAATTTGTATTCTCAAAATATGTGTGTTAGACACCTTTAGGAAGATGCTCGAGGAAAAATACAAACAAATAAAATATTCTATTTTTTCCATCTCAATTAGTATATGTGGAAAATAATGAAAAGAAATTCATCTAATACCTTACTATGACATCCTAGTCCCAATTCACTCAATAGTAATCAAACTCAACTGGCCCCATTACCTCATGTGAACCTCCCAATTGATTGAGGACTCAAACTATAAGTGAGGGTCCACATTGGAGTAGTGGGGAGTCCGTGACCTAATGATCATAGAGTATAAAAGTGGAATAATAATATCAATAAATATAATAATAATAAATATATCTATACAATTAATGAATAAACATCCATACTATCAATATCCATGTAGGTCCATTAATTAATTTTATATAAATAATGTTGATCAGGGAATACTATAAAAAATTTAATGCATCTAAAAACGATATTTAGTACACATACATCCTTTTACACCAAAATAACCCATCATTATATCTCTATATTACATCCTAAGGCAAAACATTTCCCTATGCTCTCCCTATAACATGATAAAATCAATCACGTATTGATAACCATGTGATTACCCCTATCCCTACAAATATCAGTGAAGTCTATAAGGGTACCAAACAACATCTCAGAATTTTTCCATATATATACTTTGACACCACCCAATATGTGTATTTATATCTTTCCTATTAATATATAATACCTAGTTTGAATAAAACAACAAAATCTGTAAAATATGTGTGGTAATAAATAACCCACATTGGTTTGTGTCCCCATAGAACACCCTTCCTATGACATATGCTTCAACATAATTCAAAATACCTCATAAGAATATTTCCTTCATGATTTAATGTGTTATTGGGATACACATCATATAAAATGCATCCCCCATAGGAATATCTTGCTGGATAAGTGTAATAAGGCCATTGAAAATTAAGGTTTTAAAAAAATACATGATTGTTCTTTTACTAGGAAGATACAATGTATAACTAATTAATTTTATAATTTAATGGAATCATGATCACATCCATGATGTTCCTAAATAGGAACTCAATTATTTCTCTATGTATAACATGAACAAATCACATTACAATCTCATCGTTGGAATTCATCATTGGAACCACAATATATATCAAGGTGTGATATAAGTTCAGTTTCATTTGAGTCCATCCATGGTGGTCCATAGAGGGAACCAATGTATCAGTCATGTCATATATAATAATATTCCATATAATTAAATCTTTTAGTGTCCACATAGGGAGTCCATGTATCACTTATGGAATATACAACAACCTTCCCCCTGAATCAATATTTTGTAGTATTCAAATGGAGTCCAATTTTCAATCAAGGGTATATAATCCACTTGGGTTGTGATTCCAACCATTGAGTTCATATGATATTCAATGTTTCAAAAAATTAACATGATAATTATATTTTCATTTTAATTAATTACATAATCCCGATGATTACATTTATGGAATCACACAATAGACCCATTCTTTCACTATTAATATGGAAATTTTAATAGTCAGGGTCCCCTAACAGACTATAAAATTTATGTTAGCATTTAATTAACTAGAAAATTCATTTATTTATGATTTAATCTCACCTAAAACGGTGGATCAAATCATAACAATGACTATAAGGAATAGAATCAAATGAGTTTCACTATTAAATTAATTGGGAATTTGGATATAAATAAAATTTCAATACTGATCTAGAATGAAAATGGAAAAATTAATAGTGGTGTGACCTTGTATTCCCTCTTTGTTATATTTAATAATATTTTTTTCATTTCATTTAACATCCCAATTCAATATGTAATGTAAATACATTTAAAGTGAAATCTAATTTATAGGACTCCCATACTAGTTTTATCCATTTTACAAAAGAACACAAATAAGTGGTAAAATTTATGGTACTTATGATTTAATAATTTATAAAAATTTTCCAAAGGAAATATAGGTCATGCCTACAAATTTTATTTAACAATAAATCTATTTAATAACCTATTCTTAGAAAATGTAACATTCATAACAAGTTCATATATATAAATAAATAATTTGAGGGAGAATCATTGAACTACCTACATCACATTGGAGTCGAATCCTTGTCTGTTTTTGGCCCCTAATACATGATATGATGTTATAAATCAATGGAATATAAAATTTCATAGGAAATAAGGAATATGAGATAATACCAAAATAATTATTTCAAGAGAAAGATAAATGAATAATTGTGAAAGTGGAATATTGATCTCACTTATGGATATAAAGCGATAATGATAGAGGATCAATCAACGCACATAAGAAGAAATTTTTACATAGCCTAGAATTTATAATGAGGAATCCTTGGATGTGTGAGGCATTTTGTATATGGGATGGAAAATAAAAGGTGGGTGAGATCATAAACAGAAGGTGGGAAAATAATCAATTATTGGAATCATTAAATGTCAGATTATTTGTCCATATAGCTGGTCAAACCATATGTCATCCTTGAAGAACCCATTATCCAAGGGAAAAACCCTATTGAGGATACAATTCATTATTATACAACCCTTATGAGCCCTCTATATCTAATCGCATGGAAAAATCCACATTTCACAACATAGAAAAACTATGAAGCACCATTAGGAAAACATAGTTTGAGGTGTATATTTTTCACTAACCATGTGCTAACTATGGGCCTCTACTATTTCCACCAAAAGCATATGCTCGAGGCTAAAAAATAAACCCAAACACTAGATAACCCTTACCAAGGAATTTGAGATATTTTATTGGGAAAAAATATTGAAATTAATCCAATATTTAATGGATTCCTGCCCCATTGATATATTTCTTAATTTTAGTCTTTACCCATCATATTTGGTCATTGGTTTTCATAATTCATGTACAAATTTCATTTATAACATTGGATTATGGGTGTTTTATTCAATATATATTTATCTCTATTTGTTTCATTAAATATAATATTCTAATAACATTTGTAATCAATATCTCAAAGAACATCCCATGCACATTTAAAATATTTAGTAATAACCTTAAAAACAAATTCCTCCATGCATCTTACCACACATTCAGAACAATGGAAAGCTCATATTCTTCTCTCATTAGTTCCAATATTTTCCTTTCAAATCAATTTTATCTTATTTCCCAAACCATTAGGTTTACATGTAACACGAACCCTTATTTCCCTCTAATTGCATGTAAAAAATATCATCTACTCTAAGAATGTCTCCTTTAGCTAATTCCCTATTGAAGCATAGTTTTAATCCACATAATAATTATTCGAACTTACTTTCATGTTTTATGATAATATAAGAATCACATATTAAAATTATTATAAATGTTTGATTATAGATTCCAATAGTTTCATTGTCTTTTTTTTATCACAAGAACTCCTCCACCATTATTATACAGACAATATATCAAATGTAATTATTAAAATTTAATGTCTCTAACTTGTCCCAATACATGGACTCAATTTCATCATGTTACCTATTAATATTTATGTGTACACCATAGACCAGCTTCAACTACAAAATGGTTGAAATCCAAAATAAATTCTTCATGTTCGAAACACTAGTGAAAGAAAATTAACTTTTCAAGAGTGCTGATCAATTATTTTACAACTAGTGGATTAATGGAACCCCTGAATGAATGTGGATGTTTCCTGAGGAATGAAAGACCATAATGTTGACCCATATTTTTTTGTTTGAAATAATAATATAATTCATTGAATGATAATGTTCTATGTAAAAAAATGATATTATTTATTACATATACGATAAGTTTTTGATGATCAGGAAGACAATGATAACATTTTCCAACATACACAGTATTAAGATGGTTTCTTCAAGTTCTATTAATTGAAAAAAAATAAAAATAAAAGTTTTAAGAATAAAAACCTTAATGGGAAATCACATAATCATGAATAATGACTTATAGGATCAAGAAATCATGAAGCATTATTCAATATAAAACACTAAAGGTATATATTAGTTTATTCATGGCCATCATATATATTTTTACATTATTATTTCTGATAAATATTTTTATATTTTCCAAACAATATACCCTAGGATATTCATTATAGGTATAAAGAAAATTCAACTTTCATGCACTAGGTGGTGAATGATTCTATATCAATTCACAATTTTAAGAATTTTTTATACTAGTTGCATCTGTACAAGATCCACATACACATAAATTATCAATATATGGATGTAATTTCATGTTTACCCCTTCCACTATCCTTTACAAAAATTTCATGAAATTTTCATATATATTGAATCATCTAATGACTAATCCTCATACATGTTCTTAGGGATCTCACCAAGATTTTCTCATTTTGGATTCACATGGTTAACTAAATTTATAATATGATATTATCTTTAGTGATCTTGTATTATAATAAGTATATATTAAATACTTTTTATATATATTAATTACATTACACAAACACATGCTAGAGGTTTGTAATTGTTTAGTTTCTTTAGAAAAATGTAAACATAAAAAATTAGTCTATATGAATAAAAAACATATCTTCCTATTATTTTAATAAATATTACCCTTCTCATACATATCATATGTAAAACATTTCCTCATAACAAGATGAAATGAAACATAATTAAAGGAGAGCTCAGACACTCAGTAAGGGTAAAAAAGTGAGATATATAGTCATAACATTAACTTATGGGTATGAGAACATGAAAATACAATTTGAAAACAATTCCTTTTATATCAATGGACATATTCAAGAGTCACACTGTAATGGATACATGTTCATAATAAAAATATCATAAGGGAATAATAGAAAATGATCCTTGAATACATAAAAATTTCCTAGGAAATAGAATTTTTTATACACATAATCATATTATAGCTTATGTTAAAAAACCAAAATTTTATAATAGGTTGGTATTGGGATAAACACCCATGTACCTTTTTTGGGATTGTGAGGACCTCCTTCATATCCTTTTTCAATATTAGTATATCTTCTGATGTACACTTTGAATTTATATAAATTTAATCATTGCTTATTTATTTGGATGGAGATATAGGCCCCTACCATAATGTGAAATTTTGGAATCAGTTCCGTAAAAAATAACCCAACTAGGTTGGTGACATAGCCTTAACCCCGCATCCCCATATTCTAGAGGATGTCGACCAGTTGCGATGTTCCTTAATAGAATTATGGGATGAAAATAACCCCATATGTGGAGTGTAAAATAAATGTATAATCTTATTAATAAATATATAAAAAATATAAGATAAAATAATATTTTATGAATAAAAAACATTTATTGAAATAGACTAGTAGTCACATTCATTTTTTTTTTATACAAATTGATGATAATGTTATTCTATACAAAAGAATTATAATTTTGCATCGAAATAGTTACACATGTTTACAAGTATACCAATAGATCTAAAAAATAATATTCTAGATATCGTCAAGAACTATTGCTTAGTCTTATACTCAATTTCTCTTATTATATTATCATGCGTGTGTTAGAATGTAGGCATATTCCCATGTCTCTTCCTGAAACAAGGAGCATGTCTCTGTACCATAAAGCTAGCTTGAGAAAGATTTGAGATAAACTTATTAGAATACGACCAAGGTGTCTATTTCTATCTAGAATGTGATATATATTAAAAATTGTGTAGGTAATCATATATAGGGAAATGAAGTGTGGTAACAAATAAGCCAAATAATTTTGAGTTCCCATGGGACACGAATCCTCTCCTACCTTCTTCATCATAAGACTGGATATCTATGAGTAATCATACTATATGATTTAATTTACACTAATTTCTTAGTACATGTATGAAAGCCACAAATTCTCCTACGTATCATGTTCAACAATATGTGCATAATAAGTCCATTAGTAAGAAAGTAAGGCTCTGAATAAATCTTAGATTATTATTTGGCATGGTAGAAAAACTGTATATTATTGAATCAATACTCAATTTGAATTTAAACAAATACCATCCTTGGAAATCCTATTTTGGAGCCACGATATTGATCTAGGTATAACATTTACCAAACATCATACAACACCATCATAAGAAACTCCCATAAGAATTCTAGTATCACACTAGGTGGGGTATAAAGACACTACCAAATATGTATGTCCTTGTCGATCTATAAAGTGATTCCAAGATTTACTAGTTTATTTTATAATAATTACCCCTCAAATCCCATATTCTTAGTCCCCAAAAGATTCCATGTTTCACTCATGGCATAAATAATGTATTCCATTTGATTCCATCCATGGAAGTCCATTAAGGAGTCCATGAATCACTATGGTGTATAAGAGCTAGCTACAAAATGAGCCTATCTGTGGAAATTTATTGACGACCAATGTTTCACCAAATATACATAATAATCTTAAATTATTTTCAGGTAACTGTTAAAAAAATAATATTCCATCTATAGGAATCCGAAATTAAAACCCACCACTTACTCATGGAATGTCCATATGAATGGACATGGAAATATTATCAAAACATTCCATATAAGTACACATGGTAAAACAATTATCCACCACATCTTTAAAAAATTAATTATCTAAACAATGTGGATTAATATAAAATCACTTGACTATGATTCTAGGCACCACAAAAATCTTACCATTCATTTTAATTGACCATCTAATTTTCGAAGGACATCTAATTAATAAGAGTGAAAGAAAATGGCTATGGTAATATTAAATTATTCTTCCATTTACACTATAATTCAACTTAAAATCCAATAAATTCATTTATCTTCCCTAAGAAAAGGGGTAAGAGGCTACACCTCAATAGGTGAGTTAAATACAAATCCATCTCAAGGTGGTATACATTCATTTAACGATGCACCCAAGTAGTTTCAAAATTAATTATTCTAAAAATATAATTACACATCAATGGTTCTCATGGGTCATACATGAAAAATAAAGTCAAAAAATTTAATTTATAACAATATCATTGAAAACCTAGATTGTGGAATAATTTCATTATATATAATACTCCAAAAATAAGAGAAAAAATCCCACATACATTACCTTGATTAATAAAAACCCATATAGAATAATCCTTTTATTGGGTCTAGATAATTAGAAAATAGAAGACAAGATCAATGAAATTAAAATAGAAAATTAGAACCTACACCAAAATAATGTCACCAATAGAAAGTAATAAAGAGTAATGTGAATGAGGATTATATATCTCACTGGCACAAATCTAATGAAATTGACATCGAGTAATTTAATTTCAAGATCTGGGAGATATGGGATATCCTAGACTAGGATTCTATTGAAGATTCAATGAAGGATAATTGGATTAAAATTGGAATAAATTAGTAAAATAAGATGTTGTTTAATCATTTATGTACATAAGTTATATTGGTCATTTCCCCAATAAATACAAAGTCACACATTTTTCTTATACGGTATGTAAACATATTATCCAACCCTTCACCCTACACTCAACCTCACAAAAACATTGTCCCACATTTTATATTCATATATCCCGGTTCACAAGGATTGGGATAACTATACACCCACTATTATTCACTAAAATACCCAATTTTATTTACTCAAATCAGGTGGCCTAGCTGGTGATGTGTTTACTAACTGTGTGGTCCATCTAACTTCTCCAAAATCTCAGGCACCAGGCCCCAAAGGTCATCAGACACCTTTTGTCCATAGTTATCTCACAAGGACATATTATATGGATAATAAAATGAATTAACCAAAAATAAAAACTTTATATAACTTATATGAATTTCCCGATCTTACAATCTTCCCCTATAAAGAAATTATTTAGTGAATTTCCCTTCTATTGCGGGTGTAGATTTATCTGAACATACATCCAACCAATGGGATCATATATTGGAACCCTGCTCCCAAGTATCTTCTAATACAAGTATGTTTTACTATTGAACATGTAATAGAGAAAATGGATAGCCTCAGAGAACCATCATTCCAGGATCACCATTCTGAATATGATGATCCTCATGGTAATCCTCTACCTCTAACTCACCCTCATCTGGATGAAGAATATACAAAAAATCAGAATTTTATTAGTGAATTTGTGATATTTTGAAGATGAAATTCCTAGCCTGGTAACTTTTAGATCACCAAAAATGATAATCTACCATGATACCTCCCACTAAAATCTGAATGGTAATGACATACAGGGGTGATAATTCCCTTTATTCTTTTTCATTTTGTGCCCCAGTCTAAGAGAAACTAATATGAAAACCCTACACACCTCCATGAACACTATTGGTCAATAGAAAAAATTAGTATATGATTTATATCTTGAATGAGTTATATAAACCCTCTTCCTAATAAGCTAAAAATTTTATTACTCCAACTATATTATAAGAGGATTTAGTATCATTGCCTCTCCAAGCTTTAACCTATACAGTTTTGAATGAAACAACCTACCATATAAGGACAGATAATTATAAATCTATATGGCCACTAGAAATTTATTATTATAATAAATCATGGAGTCAAGTAATTGTATCTCACATGAACATCAACAATCATGTATTCCTATTTTGTTAATATACTCTAAATATAGTATCATACACTAAAACTTACCATTGGACTTAGGAGGATATGTTTTACATAGAAGTACCTGTGAACAATGATTTCTCTCTAACCTATACTAGAAACATGATATGAATTGTGTATCCCCATTCAATAAAATATAATTTTGAACCCTATAGTGGTGTATTATCTCTTGAATGTAGATCCTCCCAATACCATCTACTAAAAGATACTCCTGAAAAAGCTAACAATGGGACACCTTCATAAAAATTTCTATGATCACCCACAAGGAATCACTACCCTAAGGTGATCTAGTATGTCATATCTTGAAATAAATGATCAAGAAATCCCATTTTCCATCTGAAATAGGTCATCTTCACCTACTAATAGGTGGAACATTGAGTAACAAACCCACATATCTCTTACATCATCGTCACCACCAGTACACACGATTTAAGTCTCAATAAATCCTAGTACGACAAGGATGTACGTCTAATATAGAGGAATGAAATGCTCACATCAACTCTTCTCAAACTTCTATAGGAACCATATATGTGCATTAACACAAAAGTTCTTATCAAATTTAACGATCTAACATCATGGAACATCATTATATATAATTATATCGTATAGGATTGAGGCTTTTAAATCAGATAACTACCTCAACGTTAAATTTTGAAAAAGTTAAGAGGTATCTAACAATGTTTCAAGTACATAATATTTGTGATGGTCCTCAACATTAATTTATATCGTATAAATTCGGTCCATAAGGCTCCACTCCCTACTGAGCTCTTATAATTTTAACTTTTATGTCCTCTATCTTGCTACAACAACAAATTAATTTCCCTATCCATGCATATGTGTATGTTCAAAGTCAAAGTACTGATGGTATTGAACCCAACATCATTGACTGATATTTGTCTCATTATTTTTAATAATATACTAGAGGGTATTTTGGTATATAAATCCAAAAACACAATCCCTATAAGTACATAATACATCATAGACCATGAACAACAACATCATAATTAAGACTATGTGCCAATGAAATTCCTCACATGTGGACTAAAATAAGTATAATTTTATTCCATGACACACTCATCAAACATAAATTTTTTTCATATCATTATACTGGATTCATCCCAATACATCATATAATCTCATTGTAGCTCTGGTTAAATTAGGATGGACACAGAATTTATTCTCCCTAGTATCCCATGATTGTCTCTCTTAGTTTCTTTTTCACATATAAACATTACACTATTCATATTTAAACATTTAATTGGTGCTTCTATGAATGATATTTCATATATAAAGCACCTTTAATAAAAATATATCTATATGATTCTCGTTAAATTAATGATGTTCCCATGATAATCAATGGTAACTATAACTCTCACCTTCTATGGGTCAACTAATACATCTTACTGAAAGATAATATGACACACTAAGTGAATCATATCCATCCAAAAGTGGATTTTTTTTATATTTGAATATAACTACTGTTCTCTCAGTGTATCAAATATTATATCAATATATTTCTCATGGTCAAGTCAAGAGTGAGAATACATTGATATATCATCCATGAATTCCAACACTAATTAATATAGATATGGATGGAAAATAGGATTCAATAATGCCATGAAAATCATTGGCACATTCATGAGATAAAATAATGTGACATGATACTAATATATAAACCATATCTTATATGAATTTTTTTGGGGAATTTCGGAATGTAAAACAAGAACATGATGATAACCGGATCTCATATCATTCTTCTAGAACAACTAAGACCCCCAGATTATGTGTGAAATACCATATATCCAATGAATATTGTATAGGTTATTAACTATCAACTAGTTCAATTTTTAATAACAGTGTCCAAAGAAAATGTTTTTATACACATTCTTATGGAAAAGTATAGGTGAACCTCATGGGGATGTATTAGGTAATATAAACCCATTTCCCTATAGTTTCTGTAGCTAGATCCAGATCTCCTATTAAATAATAGTAGTCATTTTATAAAGAAGAATTCACAGTAGTGTTGTTCTAGAAAAAAAAATTAAATATTACTCAACCTCTTTCCTTTTAGGTTGAGATTAAAACTATTTTCGGAGAATGCCCCTAAAATAATCAACCACTTTAAGTAAATTTGATTGATATTCTCTATGATCATAAAGATATAAGATAGCAATTTTTATTTTCATACACCCCAACCCATATTGGTCGGGACTAGCCCATCCTTCCTAGACATCCCATTCAAACATTTGAATAAAAACAGCCCAATATTTTGACATCATGGTCACCCATTAGATATAAAAATCAATATATTAACGATAGAAAACCATTATATCTAGCTCAATAATGATGTCAACCCCTATGATATAGAGGAAATATTTTCCCCATACATAGATATATAAACCTATCTCAAGGGGTAACTCCTTTTATGGTGTACACTCGTCGATCACATCCGCAACATAGTATCATGTTTCATTGCACCACTTGAAAAATAATGAACATCATTAAAGCTCTCCCCAACAATAATATATATGAATATATGGAAATAACCTGTATTAAAAATATTATATACTAATATAGAGGTGACTTGAATATCACCTATCACTATAGAAGGTCTGACACTCTATTTCCATTGTATTATTTCCACTATCAATATCTATACTAATAAAAATCATTATGATAAATAATGACTACCTAGTTCATGTCTCCTCTACTGGATTCATAGGTATAGTGTTTGTATACCTCATCCATGACCACATCCTTAACCTAATATTCAGTCTATACTCCTCCTCCATGCCAATGGGGAGGTCGTTGACCCTTATCTTGACTATGGAGCTGATCCAGACCCTCTCCCACTAGATGTTACCATAAAATCACATCCATAGAATAGTAGATGGCCATTTTTATCACAAATTCGGTACAAACCACTATGGCTCACACCTCCAACCTCTCTTTCGATACACACTATGACAAATTCATGACTCACTATTCTAGATATCGTAGGAAGCCAAAATATATTAAACATCTAGTACAGTAACCATCTTTGAAATCAAGACAACATTAAGAGGAAAAACCCAAAACACAATGCCCCAAGCTAGGAAATTTGGTATTTCCCTATAATTGGGATAACTAATAACTGGAAAAACACATGACTCTATTTTGATGCATTTCTAAATTCATATATAATATTACGAAAAAATAAAAAAATAAAAGAACCAATTTAATACAACTTTGTGATGTCCTAGACCAAGTTCACTCAATAAAAACTAAACCTAGTTGGCCACAAGTCCGGTTGTGTATCTCTGCATCTACCAAATACTATTGACTAGTAGAGATAGTCCATGAAGGAAATATGTTGTGTCTATACATTCATAATAAGATTATATCCGAGTGGTATAATCATATCCATCAAGAGGGGAATAATAGTAAATAACTAAATTATAGGAGAATAGAAAACCATTACATAAAAACAGTTTAATTATAACTTCAATTTCATATATAGAATGATAAATATGGATTGATATGAAAAATAAATATAGTTGACAAGGAAGTAGGTTCACAAACATATAATTAGATAAAATGATCAAATAACATAAAAATATGATCTATCGATAGAACCCTGAGGCATAACTCGATCCTATAATCCCCTAGAATAGGAAATAATCAATCATGTATGATAAAGTGAACTAATTCTGAGATCCCTACCAATATCCATGAATTATATCATTGTACCAAGATGGTGGCCTGAGAACGGTGTGAGATAAACTCAGTAGATGACAGAAAATATTTTCTTTTTTAATACAACCTAGGAGTTTACAATACATATTATTTATGTAATAGTAATTCTTGAAATGAAGTGAAGTAATAGATAACCTTGATAGGTCTGGTTTCCAATGAAAAAACAATCAATCTCCACCTACATTGACCTAATATGGTTTTTATATATGTAATCACACAAATAATATTTAATTTATAATAATGTCTCAGGACATCGACTATTTCAAAAACATCCCCAATATATCATATGTGATAAAATGAGAATAATACAACCATCAGTAATTTTTATGGTTCTGAATGAATCCAATCATTGTGATTTACCTTGGTTGAAATTTAATCTGATCATAAAATCATTATTCAATTTGTAAGTATCCTAATATATTCCTTTCCATTACTAATATGGATCGCATGTTTCATTATGGGTAATATATTAATCAGACTCCTTACAACCCTATAGTAGTCATCCCTCAAAGGAATAATGGTTTTGTTAAAGGTTTCGAGTAAAGACACTTCCCATTGAGTCCATATTTGGTGATCTAAATAGTGTACTTAGTCATTAGTCAGAGAGTTTATAATAACTATCCATCACAGTTGATCATAAACTATCCAAAATGATATTTGAGAATCACTAATCAAATAAATATTGTATACCCTTTGATTCCAATCGTGGAATTATTTGAATTAGTACCAGTATAACTCATGAATATAAGAGATAGCTACAAAATGAGTCAACCATGTTCATTTATATGAGATCCCATGTTTCACACAAAGAACTTAATAGTCATTTTATTGATTTCATAATTATTTAGGATATAAGAGTGTAACTATCGAGATATGAAATTAGAATGAACCTTTAACTCTCAGCAAGTCAACATGAATTTTAATGGGTCTATAGTCTAGACCTGCCATATAATCACACTTCTTAAACAAATTGATCACCACAAATAATATCAATTATCTCAACATAGAATGTGCGATGGATAAAATCACGGTATTTTGTATCCTAGAATCACACAAATCCATCAATTCAATTTTATTTTCTATTACAACTATGTAATATAACATAGGCATAACGAGCTTGAACAACGGACATGGTCCTAAGGTAATAGTATTCAATTCCAACTCTAATTTAATTTAAAAGGAAATAAATTCATTTATCATCCCTATGTCAAGGAGTAAATATCAAAACCATAATATGTCAATCAAATACCATGTCAACTCATGGTGGTACAATCTAATTTAAAAATTCCTTCAATGAGTTATTTTAATTCGAGGTCCTTAACATTTAATTTATAATCAATGGGTCTCATGGGTCATCTATGTCAATCCTATTAAATGAATTTACATTAAAATTCAACTTAAAGTCAAATAATTGACGAATGAGAACATGGAACAAGAACATAATATATAAAAAACCTGAATTTAGTGGAAAATAATTAGATCACCTACTGAATCTTAGTATACGAATAGTCATCTGGTCTTAACCTCTGCTTCAGTTGAGCTGAGAGGTAAAAACAAGAATAGATACATTACATATAAATATTGAATATGATCCTACACCCAAATAACATATACGTTAGCAATTAAAATATATAACGCTTAAATAGTAATAGAGAAATCAATAACATGATCCAATGAGACTAGTAGTGAGTGATTCATTGATCTGGTTGATATGGAATAACCTAAGATGGAATTTTTTGATGGATTAAATGATGGAGGATTGGATGGTTATTAGAGGAAAATACTAAAATAAGTGTCATTTTAAAATTTTATGAAATTAAGGAATGATTACCATTTCAATTCAAAAAACTAGGTCCGATAATTTATTAGAATGTTTATCCAAATCATGCACCAATATTTCACCTTTCACTACCTAAATACCCCTCCCACATTATCATAGAAAATGGTTTGAAACCCCATTGAATAACATATAGTTTACCCTTTATTAGAATCTATGAAACATTTTCTTGGGTTTGGGGCCTAGGTCACACTACTAAGTAATATTGTTCCCCCTGCAGTGCACTGAAACGCCCATAACAAGTTTCTCAAACTATGAAACATATGAGAAATGTTTTCTTCTACCCATTCGACCAAAATAACCTATCCATAATATAAGGCCCCAGACATAAACATTACTTAATCTTGAGATATTTCAAGAATACACATAGTGGATATTTTTAGGTTTAGAGTTTTAGAGAATTAGATCATAAAACATGCATTACATTCCACATTTAAGAAAAGTGGTTACATAAAAGATAGTATTAAATTTTCCCATCAACGGAAAGATATTTAAAATAAAACATGGATTATTTCTTGACACTTCCTTGACACTATCATCATATCATGTACATTTCCCTTGACCTATGAAAAACATTTCAAAAACATGGGATTAGCATAAAAAGCTAAGTAAGGGATATAAAAATATGGAAAGGAAACATGAGTACATGTATACATAATAATCAATGAAATCATACATTACTAATAAAACAAAATCACTTTAACATACCTCCACAAATCAAGAAAAAAAATCATAGAAATCATAAGACATAAAAGGTAACTTGAGGCATTCATAACATTCATACGTAGGGAGTAACCCTCTTGGTTACGTTTGGAATACCCATTATAGTATATTCCATAAATCTCTTCGGAGAAACCTTAACGTTTAACCACTTAATGTTACCCAAGGAATTGGAGAGCTATATCAGGATCACCCGCCCTTAGTTTATCACGGAACCACCCGTCATCATAATAATTCCCATGAACCATAACATAATTGTACACGTAAAACATGCATAAAGGAAACATAAAATTTCCACATTTCAATCACAAGATATCAATACAACACATTGATATAATAGAAACATTATGAAAACCATTTTCAATACCAAAATAAAAGAAAAGTAATACATGCTATTTATTTTTCATTTAGAAAAATGTATGACTTGTAGAGGATGCTGAAACTCAAATAATGGTTACGGCGGCGGAGAAGTCGTTGTCGCCGCATACGTACGACAAAGAAACATTCCTTTTGTCAATTAGTAAAACGCTTCGTATAAAAAAATATTCCTTTTGAATAAGAGTAAAAGTCAAAGGTTTTTACACACCGTATAAAAGAAATTTGTGTATAAAACAAAATATTCCTCAATGAACGGAGATTGAGACGAAGTCCCTTACCTCGGGTCCGACATGACTCGATCATTATTTAATCTCCTGAATAATAAACCTGAGTTAATTTATACTTTCATAAGATCATTTTTCAAGTTCATTATTCCTTTTATATCACTTATTACCATGTCATGAACAATATGTAATTATTTAAGTTAATAACGGTCGTTTTACCGATCATTGCTACTTGAGTACAAAATAAACTCTTTATAATTACAAGTTTGATCATGGGGTTAAATATCCATTATATACAGAATTATATTCATTATTTAAATATCATATATATCATATATATCCATTATATACATGAATTTATAATATTATATAACATTTAGAGGTAAGAAATGAAATGCACCGTTCATGGAGACGGCAAGCAGTACGTACACATGAACGCTACTTCCATTTGTATTTCATATTTAATGGAATTAAAACATAGTGATACATAATAGTATTATAATTATAGTATGGTATCATATAAAATATCATTAAATCTATCCTTTATGTGTACCACATATGGTATTAATGAATCAAATCATTTTGAGGGGGCGGTAGTCCGCACTTCCTAAAATAAAGATATCGTGTTTACCCATAATGGAAACCATAAAGGTATGCCATAAATTAAAAATAGATAAGCTTAAGGAAAAAATAAACATATTATATATCATATATAAATATAGTGACATCTTAATGGCCACCTTTGAAGGTGTTAAAATAATATTGAACAATCATCTTTTCGTGAGGCAGAAATTCACCATCCACAGAAACAATATGTTCTTTAACCATTAGATGTAGGTGTGTGTAAGTGTAGCTCAAATATTTCATATAAAAACATCATAGTATATTGAATATACTGGAGTTGTTACAAAATAAATGAATAAAAAGTGTTTACGGGGTTGGAGATGCAAAATAAAACAAAAGAACACAAGTGAAGACATTAAATTAAAATCGGGTAACTACCTTTGGTTTGAACCAAAAGGGTTTCTTGAAGAGCTTCCTGACTAAGGTAAGTATTCTAGGATGAGGAGAGGGATTTTTAGTGACAAAATGATCAGATATTGTCAGAGCTAATGGTTTGAGAGGTGTGAGTAAGGAGGTAGAGGTGGGGACTTTTTATAAGAGGAGAGGAGGGGCACTCTTGGAAAGGTATAAAATGTTACTTTATTTTCAAATGCGTTTCGGATTTTAAAGGTACCAAATTGATTTATTTCGTGGATAAGGTGATAAGGGTTAGTGATATAATAATCCAATAGGTTTTTTACATTTTTATTTCTTATATTTTACATTATCTTTTCATTTTATTTAAATCGTTAAATAATGAGGTAATCGCTGCATCATCATGATGTCATAAATAATTTAATTTATTTAATATCAAAAAATTATAAAAAAATTTCTATGATGTAAGAAATATTTTTATATTTCCAATGATTATTTATAGTAAACATTATGACTTGAATAACCCCATATAATTTTTTTTAGTAAAACAATACATGTTTGTGTCATTTTAACTTTTACTTTAAATAAAAGGCATTAATGTCATTATCTTACATAAGTGGCTCCATGGTGTCCCACAAATAGACCCATGGGTTGTCTTGGTCGTCCATGACTCATCCAATAGGGTTAGGACAAGTGTCAAGATATTTTCATTTTATTATAATTTCATTTTTACCCTAAATCACACTAATTACCCTTAATCGCAATTAATAAAACTGAAAAGTTACTTTTCATGAAAAATTATTTTCATCCCATCGAACCAAATTTTACATAATAAATAAAATAATCTATATTTTATTTTGGAAATTCAAATCACAGAAGTGGTAAAGTTCCATTTAAACGAAAAATTAGTTTTTGTAACTACCACTTTGTGGTTTCACTATTCATCAAAAATTAAGGTTTTTCTGAAAAATACCAAAAATTCACCCTAAGATATATTTGATATTTTGAATTCAAAAATAATTTCTAATTTAACAAATTAAAAACATATAAGTTGCATTAATTAATTTTATAATTAAATCCCGCTGTCAAATCAAATAGCGTTTTTTAAGAAACAATATCTCTCAAAAGATTGACACTCGTTTATGTCCAATCTCAAAGTGATATTAATTCCAATGAACACCGTTGGATTAAATGGTAAAAATATATTCTAATTTCAATTTAAAACCAATTAATAAGATAATCTAATGATATAAATAAATTAGATTAAAAGGAGGTTTTGAATTAAAATACAACACTTTTCACTATTCAATAAAAAATGAACATGATCAGAAGAATACCAGAAATTTATCCAAAGTAAATTCAAATGTCCCAATCATAAATAATAAGTTTATTTTTACAAATATATCTTATCAAATTTTCAAAAGTTATATTTAAAAATGGTTCGCCATCAAAAGGCGGTAAAAAAATCTTTTAAAAATATTAGAGTATTTCATGCTTAAGATTGGATTTATTCTCATTTTAAGCCTCTAAAACACTATCTAATTCATAAATATACATAGATAAGAATATATATTATTCATTACTTACTTGGGAGGTTACATCCTTCCCCCCCCCCCTTTAGAAAATTTCATCCCCTCAAATTATTTACATATCGAATAAGTGAGGGTATTTATCCCTTATTGAATTTTCAAATTCCCATGTTGCCTCTTCACTCATGTGGTTCTTCCAATAAAGATTTACTTGAAGAATCACCTTATTCTGCAACACTTGCTCCCTGTGATCAAAAATATGAACTGGTTGTTCCTCATAAGATAGATTCTCTTCCAACTGAACTACCTCTGGACTCAAAACATGAGATGGATCTCGCATGTACTTCCTCAACATTGAAACATGAAAAACATTTTATACCTGAGATAAACTCGGAGGTAAAGCCACTCAGTATACAACTGATCCAACTCTCTCAAGAATTTCATATGGTCCAATGAACCTTGGACTCAGATTTCCTTTCTTACCAAATCTCATCACACTTTTCCATGGTGATACTTTTAGAAAAACATGATCACCTACCTCGAAAGATAGATCCTTCCTCCGGTTATCCGCATAACTCTTCTGCCTGCTCTGAGTTGTTCTCATGTGTTTCTGTATCAGATGAACTTTTTCTACCAAATATTCTACCAATTCCGGTCCCATGAACTTCTTTTTACCCACTTCATCCCAAAAAGCTATAGTTCGACACCACTTCCCATATAATGCCTCAAACGGTGCCATATGTATACTGGAATGAAAACTGTTATTATATGAAAATTAATCCAAGGAAATATGACGGTCCCAACTTCCCTGATAATTCATCGAACAAGCACGTAGCATATCCTCCAATGTCTAAATTGTTCATTATGACTTCCCATCTGATTGAGGATGAAAAGCTGTACAAAAATTTAATTCAGTACCCAACGACTTATGAAGGCCTTTCCAAAAGTTAGAAGTAAACCTATGATCACGATTAGATATAATGGATAGCGGAACTCCATGCAACCTAACTATCTCATTAAGATACAATCGAGATAGTTGATCTAGGGAAAAATTATCCCGCATTGCAAGGAAATGAGCAGATTTAGTCAAGCGATCAACAATAACCCAGATTGCATTATTACCTCGAGATGTCTTTGGTAATCCCACAACAAAGTCCATGGTTATATTTTCCCATTTCCAATCTAGAACAGGTAAAGGCTGAAGCATCCCTTACAGTAACTGTTACTCTGCTTTAACTTGCTGACAAGTCAAACACTTCACAGTAAAATCAGAAATATCTCTTTTCATTCCATCCCACCAGTAATACTCTTGCAGATCTCTGTACATCTTAGTACTACCAGGATGAACTGAAAAAGGAGAACTATGAGCTTCACATAACAAATATCTCTTCAACTGTGAATCACAAGGCACACTTAATCTCTTCCCAATTCTCAAAAAACAATCATTATCAATGTTGAATTTAGGAAACTTACCCTTATGAACCAGCTCTACCTTTTTCGGCAAGTCACTGTCTTGCTTCTGTGCATGCTTAATTCTGTCTGATAGAGAATATTTCACTGATACCTAAAACAAAACAGAAGGACATCCTGCACCAACAAATTCTATGCCAATTTTCATAAAATCCTTAACAAAAGGATCACGTTCCAAATGCAACATTGTTAATAAAGCATTACTTTTTCAACTCAATGCATCGTCCAATTTATTTTCTTTTCCCAGATGGTAATGAATTGTACAATCATAATCCATGATTAATTCTAGCCATCTCCTCTGTCTCAGGTTCAATTCATTTTGAGTGAATATATACTTTAAAATTTTATGATCGGTATATATTTCACACTTTACTCCATATAAATGATGCCTCCAAATTTTTAAATCAAAACCAATAGCAGCTAATTCCAAATCATGTGTAGGGTAATTTACCTAATGAGTTTTCAACTGATGTAAAGCATATGCAATTACCTGATCATTCTGCATTAAAACGCAACCGAGTCCTTTCAATGAAGCATCACATTAGATAACAAACTCCCCATTCTGGGAAGGTAGTGCCAAAACTGAAGCATTCACCAATCTTCTTTTCAGTTCCTGAAAACAATCATCCCATTAATTTGTCCATATAAACATAACACCCTTCCGAGTTAGCTTAGTCATTAGACTAGATAACCGGGAAAATTTTCTAATTCGGTAATAGCCTGCTAAACCAAGAAAGCTATGAATCTCAGTTACATTTGTGTGTCTTGGCCATTCTTCAAAAAAATTTATTTTTACAGGATCCACAGTTATTCCATCTTTAGAAACAATGTTTCCAAGGAAAGAAATTTGTTACAACCAGAACTCACACTTGCTGAATTTCCCATTCAATTTCTTTTCTTTTAAGGCTTGCAGAATAACCCTTAAATTTCCTCCATGATCCTCTTTAACTTTACAAAACACCAAAATATCATCAATGAAAACAACCACAAACTTATCCAAGAACTCATGCAAAATTCTATTCATTATGTCCATGAATACAACTGGTGCATTGGTTATCCAAAAAGACATTACTAAAAATTCACAATGGCCATATCTTGTACAAAACGCGGTCTTCAAAACATCTTCTTCCTTTACCTTCAACTGATGGTACCCCAATCTCAGGTCAATCTTTGAAAAAAACTGAGCTCCCTGGAGCTGATCAAACAAATCATCGATATGAGTCAAAAGACATTTTCTCTTAACAGTGATGTTATTCAAGGCTCTATAATCAATGCAAAGGCTCATAGAACCATCTTTCCTTTTAACAAATAAAATAGGATCACCCCATGGTGATGTGCTAGGTTGAATGAAACCTTTCTCTAATAAATCTTTTAATTTCTACTTCAACACTAAAAGTTAAATTTGAGCCATTCAATAATGGGGTTTTGAAATTGGATTAGCATCAGAAACTAAGTCAATGGTAAATTCAACTTCCCGATCTGGTATTATTCCAGGAAACTCATCTGGAAAAACATCAGGATACTCATTTATCCCTAGCACATCATTAATCTGAACAGTTCCCTTGTTTTCAATGATATTTATAGGGTAACATTCATTTCCATATTTTACAAGTTTCTCGACCTCTTGATATGTTATCAATAGTAAGGGTTCATTCTTGTATACAAACTGAATGTCTTTATGAAAAGAAACTTTTTAGCTCTACAGTAAATCTTAGCATGGTAAATAGAGAGCCAATCCATACCCAGGATAACATCAAAATATACTAGAGGTAAAACAATAAGGGTTGCGAGTATGTTAATTCCACAGATAAGTATAGGATGGTTCCTATAAATTCTTTTTGTCTCAACATTTCCCCTATGTGTTTTTACCACACGTTCAGGAGTCATTTCTTGAGATGTTTTTCCCATTTTACTAGAAAAGTTTTCAGAGATGAAGGAATGTGTAGAACCTAAATCAAACAACACACTGGCATAATCTAAGAAAACAAACAAAGTACCTGATACAACTTCATTTGATGGCCCGACATCTACTGAAGTAGTTTCAAAGGATTTCACTACCCCTTTCTGCTTGTAGTCTAACTACTTCCCATCACTCAAGCTCTTTGGCGGACACTCATTTTCATAGTGACCAATCTAATTGGATTTAAAACATTTCACTAACTGTAAATTAAATTTGGACTTACCACCACCTTGATCTTTTTCAGTGAAATCATGAGACTTATGTCCCATCTTACCACATCGGTAGCACTTTCCAGAATTCAGAAGACATTCCCCATCATGCCTTTTACCACATTTATCAAAAACTAGAAACTTAGTTTTCTTACCGTCATACCATTTTGAAGAATTCTTTCCTTTCTCTTACCACCTCGATCTCTTCTTCTGCTGGTTGTTATAGAACACTTGATCATCGGAAAACTCTATTTCCACCTTCTAACCACATCGAACAAGATTTTCATAACTTTTGAAATCATGAGAAGCTAAATTCCATCAATATTTTGTCTTTAATCTAGAGTAAATATGATTGATTTTACTATCAAGGTCTCGGATAAAATTTGGAGCATACCTTTCCAATCGAGTGAACCTTTCTTCATAGGCAGCCACTGAGTCTTCCTCTTTCCTCAATTCCAAGAATTATTTTTACATCCTAAGTCGAACAGCCTTAGGAAAATACTTCTCAAGAAACATACCTTTGAATTCATCCCAGTCAAGATCATCAATCTCATCAACGTCTCCGATATTTTTAACGATCGACCACCACTGATCTGCTTCACCCTCCAAACGGTAAATAGTAAGACTAACCTTTTGATTGTCTAAACACCCCATGACATCGAAAATCTTCTCCAGTGCTTTAATCCACCCTTTAGATAGCACAGGGTCAGATGATCCTCTGAATGATGGGGGATGTCGGCTCATGAAATGTTCCACCACTGACATGTTCCTCTGCGGTTGATCTTGCTGATCTCGTGCATGGATACCACCACCATTTATCGCTTGAGTCAACTGTGCCATTACTGCAACAAACTGTTCAGTTCCAATTCCGACCATCTCAAGATTCTGATTCGGAAGGTTATTTCATTTTGTATGCCTTCCTATCACTGCTTACCTATTTCCCATGTGGAAAACCATTCTGAACAAACTTGTCTTAGATGAATCAACATGGTAATCTTCAAATGCTATATAATTTCAATTTGACAATAAAAAGAATATTTTTGGATAATCATTTAATATAATTATAACTCCTAAAGTTATCTAAACCGACCTCTGATACCAACTATAAGGCCCCAGCCTTAAAAAGTACTTAATATTGAGATACTTCAAGAATACACATTGAGGATCATTTCAGGTTTAGAGTTTTAAAGAATTAGATCATAAAACATGCATTACATTCCACATTTAAACAAAGTGGTTACATAAAAGATAGTATTCATTTTTCCCATCAACAGAAACAAATGAAAAATAAAACATGGATTCTTTTTGACACTTCCTTGACACTATCATCATATCATGTACCTTTCCCTTGACCTGTGAAAAACATTTCAAAAAATTGGGATGACCATAAAAATCTCAGTAAGGGATATAAAAATATGGAAAGGAAACATGAGTACATGTATACATAAGAATCAATGAAATAAGAAATTACTCATAAAATAAAAGCACATTAACATACCTCCTCAAATCATGAAAAAAAATCATAGAAATCATAAGACATAAAAGGTAACTTGTGGCATTCATAATATTCTTACGTAGGGAGTAACCCTCTTGGTTACGTTTGGAATACCCATCACATTATATTCCCTAAATCTCTTCATGGAAACCTTAACGTTTAACCCCTTCGCTTTACCCAATGCATTGGAGATCTATATCGGGCTCACCTTCCCTTATTTTACCAAGGAACCACCCGTCTTCATAACAATGACCAAGAACCATAACATAATCGTATCACGTAAAACATGCATAAAGGAAACATAACATTTCCACATTTCAATCACAAGATATCAATACAACACATTGATATAAAAAACATTATGAAAACCATTTTCAATACCAAAATAAAAAAAAGTAATACATGGTATTTATTTTTCATTTAAAAAAATTATGGCTTGTAGAGGAAGCCGAAACTCAAATAATGGTTACAGCGGTGGAGAAGCCGTTGTTGCCGCATACGTACGACAAAGAGACATTCCTTTTGTCGTTTAGTAAAATTCTCCATATAAAAAAATAGTCCTTTTGAATAAGTTCAAAAATCAAAGGTGTTTATACACCATATAAAATAAAGTTGTGTATAAAACAAAATATGCCTCAATGAACGAAGATTGAGACGAAGTCCCTTAACTCGGGTCCGACTTGACACGATCATTATTTAATCTACTGAATAATAAAATTCAGTTAATTTCTACTTACTTAATAACCTTTTTCAAGTTCATTATTTCTTTTATATCACTTATTACCATTCCATAAACACTATGTAATTATTTAAGTTAATAACGGTCGTTTTAACGATCATTGGTACTTGAGTCAAAAATAATCTCATTATTATTACAAGTTTGATCATGGGGTAAAATATCCATTATATCCAGAATTATATTCATTATTTAGATATCATATATATCATATATATACATTATATACATGCATTTATAATATTAGATAACATTTAGAGGTAAGAAATGAAATGCACCGTTCATTGAGACGGTAAGTCGTACGTATGCATGAACACTACTTCCATTTCTATTTAATAATTAATGGATTTAAAACATAGTGATACATAATAGTATTATAATTCCAGTATAGTATCATATATAATATTATTAAATCTATCCTTTATACGTACCACATATGGTATTAATGAATCAAATCACTTTGAGGGGGCGGTAGTCCACACTTCCTAAAATGAAGATATCGCGTTTACCCATAATGGAAACCATAAAGGTATTCCATAAATGAAAAATACAGAAGCTTATGGAAAACATAAACATAATATATAATATATATAAATATAGCTACATCTTAATGGCCACCTTTTAAGGTGTTAAAAGAATATTGAACAATCATCGTTTCGTGAGGTAGAAATTCACCATCCAGAGAAACAGTATGATCTTTAACCATTAGATGTAGGTGTGTGTAAGTGTAGCTAGAATATTTATTATAACAACATCATAGTATATTAAAGATACTGTAGTTGTTAAAAAATAAATGAATAAAAAGATTTTAGGGGGTTGGAGAAGCAAAATAAAACAAAAGAACACAAGTGAAGACATTACCTTAAAATTGTGTAACTCCCTTTGGTTTGAACCAAAAGGGTTTCTTGAAGAGCATCCTGCCTAAGGTAAGGATCCTCGGATTAGGAGATGGATGTGTAGAGACAAAATGATCAGAGCATGGCCAAGCCAAAGGCTTGATTGTTGTGGGTAAGGAGGTAGAGGTGGGGGCCTTTTATAAGAGGATATGAGGGGCACTCTTGGAAAGGTATAAAATGTTACTTTATTTTTAAATGATTTTCGGATTTTAATGGTCCCACATTGATGTATTTCTAGGCTAAGGTGATAAGGGTTCGGAACATACTCATCCAATAAGTTTTTGACATGTGTAGGTATTATAGTTTACATTATATTTTCATTTTATTTAAATCATTAAATAATGTGGTAATCGATGCATCATCATGATGTCATAACTAATTTAATTTAGTTAATATATAAAAATTATAAAAAAATACTATAATTTAGGAAATCTTTTTAGTTTTCCAATGACTATTTATAGTCAAAAATATGACTTGTATATCCCCATGTAATAATTGTTTTCTTAAAACAATACATGTTTGTGTCATTTTTACTTTTACTTTAAATAAAAGGCATTAATGTTATTATCTTACCCAAGTGGCTCCAGGGGGTCTCTAAAATAGACTCATGGGTTGTCTTGGTCGGACATGACTCATCCAATAGGGTTAGGACAAGTGTCAATATATTTTCATTTTATTATAATATCATTTTTACCGTAAATCACACTAATTACCATTAATTGCGATTAATAAAAATTAAAAGATACTTTTTTCCAAAAATTATATTCATCCCATTGAACCACATATTACTTAATAATGAAAATCATTTATATTGGATTTTTGAAATTCAAATCACAGAATTGGTAAAGTTCTATTTAATTGGAAAATCAGTATATGTAACCACCACTTTGTGGTTTCACTATTCATCAAAAATTAATGTTTTTCCGAAAAATACCAAAAATTATCCCTAATATATATTTGATATTCCGAATTCAAAAATGATGTCTATTTTACCAAATTAATAACATAGAAGTTTCATTAATTAATTTTATAATTAAATCCTGATGTCAAATCAAATAACATGTTTTTAAGAAACAATATCTATCAAAAGATTGACTCTCGTTTATGTCCAATCTCAAAATGATATTAATTCCAACAACCACCATTGGATTAAATGGTAAAAATATATTCTAATTTCACTTTAAAACCAATTAAAAAGATAATCTAATTATATAAATAAATTAGATTAAAAAGAGGTTTTGAATTAAAATACAACAGTTTTCACTATTCATTAAAAAAATGAACATTATCAGAAGAATACCAGAAATTTATCCAAAGTAAATTGAAATGTCCCAATCATAAAGAATAATTTTATTTTGACAAATATAGATTATAAAATTGACAACATCTAGATTTAAAAATGGTATTCCATCAAAAAGCTGTAAACCAATCTTTCAAAAATATTAGAGTATTCCCTGCTTAAGATTGGATTTATTCTCATTTTAAGCATCTAAAACACTATATAATTCATAAATAGACATAGATAATAATATATATTATTCTCTAATTACTTGGGATGTTACATATAATATCAAGATCTAATCTCCGTACATGTCCCAAAACCCACTTTTTCTTCTATGACCCCACTAGAAACTCCTATAAGGATAAAACAATGATGTTATACAAGAAATTAAATAGATTAATAACTTATAGAAATGTTAGGATCTGACACATCACCTAATGTGAATCTTTATTGATCCCCAAGATCAAAAACATTTAATCATATCATAACCCATGATAATAAATGGGATTTATAAAAAATAATAATATAATAACCCCTAAAAATATATAGGTTTCATAATCATTTCTCCATTTCACCATAGCATAACTCACAAAAATGAACATGGCAGTATAGGAACACTATAATGATATAACCCAAGGAACAAAAACATGTTTCCTAATCACAATTGAATCATAATCATAAATCATTTTAATAAAAAAATATGGTTGTTATCCTTGGATCATATCCCTAGTACTTATTAGTCAATATCAAAGGGTGTTGTCTTATATGGAAAATGATTTTAAATAATCATTTAAAACATTTCATGGGGGAAAAGCCTTTCTTAATTGAGAGAAAAATTTATGACATAAAACATTTTGAATATATTGTTTTTCAAAAAAAGGAAAACATGTACATGATTCTTGAATGAAATTAAGGGTCATGATTATGTTTATTTTTTTTCGTGTAGAAAATTTTAAAATAAATAGTTCATTTAGTTTTTTGGATAATGAAATGAGGGAATTGTTTTAAAAATGATATTAATATTAAAATAAATTTTTTGAAGGAAACCATTTGTTAAAATTTCATTTAATATTAATAATAAAAATATTAATGATTTTTTAGAAGATTTTTTAATTACATGGATTTTGAATAAATCGGATTTTTGAGAGAAGATATAAATAAATCCATATTTTCATTAAATAATTCTAATTTTTTGTAGTACTAAAGAGTTTGAGAGTTGAAATATTACATGAAAATTAAAATTAATAACTAGATGGTAAGAAAAGTAATGATTTTATTTGGATATTGATTATAATGTTATATTATCATAAACATGATTATAAAAAATAATAAAAAATAATTAGATTATGATATAAAATATTTACCACTTTTGTAACATTAAATACTATTCCCTAAGGAGGAATAACATAATATGAAACATAAAACATAATGATAATAAATAATATAATGATCTTAAATTTGAAATTTTATGTAAATAAACTTCAAATAAATATCATTTCATTAAAAAAACATATGTCTCAATGTATGGAATTGTAACACCGCATGATTTTACTATATGTTATTTTCATTAATGTAATTCCATAGCTTGCGCTACACACAACACTGAGATCAAGCGCACCACGACCTATAAAACTAACCATTTAAAATGATATTATGAATATTAATAACAAAAATATAAAATATATATATATATATCACATATAATTTTAACATTTATATTTTTTGTTTCTTAGACATAATATAAGGACAAATTCAATTTTTCAGATAAAAGTCGTATTTTTCAAAAAATGCAGTTTTTCTACTTTTTAATGGAGAACCCTTTTTAAATACATTATTTTATACATTTACATATTCAATTTTAAAATATAAAATTATTCCTTAGAATCAGGACATCAAAATTTACTTTGGATGAAATTTTCATTTTTTTATAATAATATACGTTTTTTTATGAATAGAGAGAAATACCGTATTTTAATTCAAAACTGTCTTTTAATATAATTTATTTATATGGAATATTATATTTTAAATTTGTTTTATAGTTTAATTAGATTATATTTTTATCATTTAATCAAATTTTGGTTGTTGGAAGTAAATTCACTTTAAAATTGAACATAAACAAGTGTCAATCTTTTGATAGTTAATAATTCTTAAAAACACGCTTTTTGTTCTGACAACGGGAATTAATTTTAAATAAATTAATCCAACTTAAATGTTTTTAATTTGTTAAAATAGACATCATTTTTGAATTTGTAATATCAAATAATGCTTAGGAATAATTTTTGGTATTTTTCATAAAAATTTCAATTTTTTATGAATAGTGAAACCACTAAGTAGTAGTTAAAAAACTAAATTTTTCATTTAAAGGAAATTTTACAGCTTCTTTGAATTGAATTTTGAATATACTAAATAAATTTTTACTATTATTATGTAAAATTTAATTCAATAATATGAAAATAATTTTGGGTGATTAGTAACTTTTGACTTTTATATACCTCGGTGAAAGGTAAATAGGGTAATTCAAGATAAAATGAATATTATAATTATAAATAATTACCCTAACATATGTCCTATCCTTATTGAATGATTCCTGGTAGAACAAGGTCATACTTGGGTCGATTTTGGGACCCCATGTAGCCACTTATTAAGGATAATGAGAGTTTATTTTAATTAACTTTATGTAATGAAAAAAAAATTAAATAAAGAAATATTTTTTAGTAATTTAATTTTTACATGGGGTAATATAAGTCATAATTTTAGCTATAAATATTTACTGGAAATATAAAATGATTCCCTACATTATGGTAATTTTTATAATTTATTGACTTCAAATAAATTAAATTATTTATGACACAATAATGATGTAGTATTTTCCTCATTAATAAATGATTTAAATAAATACGATTATTATTATTGAAAAAAAATCCAAAACATATACAATTATTATTAGATGATTTTATTTTGACCATTATTCATCTTATATTATACATTAATTAGTTTTGGGCATTTTGAAACCGAATATCATTATATAATAAAATAATATTTTCACACTTTCCATTAGAGGTCCTCCTCCCTCTTATAAAAGGGAACCACTTCTAACCAATTCCACACAACTCTAAAGCCCTCTTGGATCATCTAAACCCTACTGAAATAATCTCTTAAGGTCCCTCTATTACACCTATAAGCCTTAAAATAGGCATAAGTCACTTCAAAAAGACTTTTTGGTTCAAACCAAAAAAAGTTACCCAAACTAAAGGTATCAGTTTCTATTAAATTGTTTTGTTTTATTTTATTTCTCCAACCCCAATAAACTCATTTTATTCCATTATTTTATAACCACTCCAGTATACTAAATGTAATTTAATTCTTTGATGATATGTATTCAATCATCATATACACACACGTCCAACTAATCGGTTAAGAACATACGGTTTCTGTGGTTGGAAACTAACGCCTTTGGAAACGATGATTGTTCGATTATCTCTACTGCCTCTCATGGTGGCCACTAATATGAAAAGGTATTTATATATGATATATATTATTTTCATGTTTTTTATTCTTTATTTCTCCTTTATATCATTACTTTAGTGTTTCCATTATCAGTAAAACACGATAATTTAATTTGAGGAAGTGCGGACTACCTCCCCAACATTGTAATATGACTCGTTAATGACATTTGTGGGATGTATAAAGTCTGGAGTTAATAATATCATAAATGATATTATACTAGAATTATAATATACCTATGTATCATTATGTTTTAATTCCATTAAAATACAAAATAGACATGGAAGAAGCATTCATGCGTATGCACGGCTGACTGTCTCCATGAATGATGCATTTCATTTGTTATCTCCACATATTATGTACTTTTATAAATACATATATATACGGGATATAATATATATATATATATATGATATCTAAATCATTTATATCATTCTGGATATAATGAAATTTTGACCACATGCAGAAATAGTAATTATAACAAGTTCATTTTTTACTCATGTTCCGAACATCGATAAAATATCCAATATGAACTCAAATAATTAACTAATTGTAATAGCAAGGTAATAAGTGATATAAAAGGAATAATAAACTTTAAAAATGTTCTTAATGAAGTAGAATTTAACTTCTGTTTATTATTCAGGAAGAACAAGGAAAATACAAGACATGTCAAACATGAAGTAAGGGGCTTCTTATCTCACTCTTAATTTCATGAGATTTGTGCTATATTGGCCACTATTTCCTTTTGTGTGGCATATATACTGACCATGATTGTATTCATTGTGTAATATAATATAATTTATGGGTTTTTAGATCTTAATTCTATGATCCTTATTTCAGGGGATGTGTGTATCATATGTTACCAAATTGGTAAGGGAATTTAGAATTTCTATTTCCACTGATTCAGCTTTACACATACTTCATTGATTATTTTACACCATGATTTTGTGTGGAATCACTATTTATTATATATGTAGTAATATAAACTCCCATTTGTGTGGATATACTTTTTATACACCTAATCTCCTCATTTATATTTTCTTAAGTAATTTATATGAACCTGATAAGAGTAATAATACCTCAATTTCCATTCATTGAGTTAAACATACAAGTCATTGGTGATATTATTACAAAAATATGTGTGAACGTCCTCTGATTGATTTACACTAAATATTCAATCATATTGGGTGTATTTATATTTGTCACACATAATGAGGACAATGATTTATCCTTTACCTAAGGATACAATATTTAGAAGGGATTTCATCACAACTTACATTCCTTCGAGACTTCATTGTCGTTATGCACCAATTCACTTTTATAAGGTTTCTACACTATCCTTTGACATAGTATATAATGAAATCCTTTATTCTAATGACATTATAATGTTTTTATTACCTCAATTATTTTTATTCATGTGTCTCTCATTTGGATAGAAACTCTAACTAATATATTATTTCTAAATTTTTTTATGATTTATTATTATAAATCTGTCTCATTAATGTCAATCTATTAAAATGGTTTTAAGGATGTTTTTATATGGAAGTTAATTTTTTCAAATTAAAATTCCTTTTAAATTTTTCAATGTCATATTGGACACTTTGATTCAAAAATCTTTTTTTAAATGACTTCTTGATAAATAGTGTGACTTTTAAATGTTTTCAAGAAAAAGGGGGATATTTTTCTCAATTTTGTTTGATGATTATTTTCATATTTGTAAATATGCATTATTATTCTCTATTGAGTTTAATATCTTATAATAAAATATTCCATATTGTATTTAATTAGTTATGTTTGACTATGAATGTCCTAATTTAATAACATTCATAGTTAGTGGTAAAATATTGACATTTTGTATGCTAGTTTTAATACAAATGTTTATGTTATGTTTCAACCGATTCATATGGGGAATGAGTTGGACCCGGTATTTGATGGGTGGAGCTCACTATAGCTCCTCGATGCATCAGTATGTCTCATGAGACAACTAGATGTGAAATTGGCAAAGGCCGTTCCTAATTTTTGATATATGGGTTTGGACGAGGCCTTTATCATTTTTAGATATCTTGCCCAAGGCCTTGAGAAAATGTTTCAGAATGTCTGACATTATGAATTCCATCATTATGATATTAGATATTGATATTTCATGTGGTTATTAGACTAGTATAATACCCATGACTATGTTTTATTATGGAATTATTTACTCAACTTATATTCCTACCATAATGTGTTCGTGATTATTATTTGTAAAGGCATGTGTTTTCAATTATTCACCATGCCTAATGTTTATGTTTTCTTCCGCTGTATTTAAAACTCTTACTGAGCATCTGAGTTCACCGCTTTCTTATGTTTTAATTACTTGGGATTCCATGAAGTGTATTTTGATTGATATGCAGGGTAATGCTATGGGATTAATGGAGTTCTCAAAGGATAATTTATGTTATATTTTTTTTTCTAATGTGTAATGTAACGTTAATTTACGTAATATATTTTCCAAGACTGCTAAACTGATTGGACTTTCAGAACATGATTCTTATTAATCATGCCAATTTGTTAAAATAATGCACCAGCTCTGGGATTTTGGGGTCGGGGCATTACAGTTGGTATCATAGTATTTTTAGTACAGAACATGGAATCTTTATTTAGATAAGATCTGATTAGAGAACATTACCTTAAGATAAGATTTTAGGATTAGTATATTAGAATAACATCCTAAAATTTTGGTAATATAGAGAGTTTGTTTATTTTTCAAGTAATACATCCCTTTCTGGATATGAGCATATAGACGCGGATCTGAAACAGATGTTCCTATGAGTGAAAAATCCAACAAGGAGTTTCAGTTTTGACCTGGGGTATCCTGGTAAACGACAACAGGCCTTGATACACTCTTGGTTACGACAATCCCGGGGGATATGCTTAGGATAATTCTAATTTTATTTACAAATCGAATTGAAGGATTATAATATAAGACGAGAATAAAGGTCCTTGGTTAATGATATTGTATTTCAGATTGAATATTTGGTGTCATTTTATTCTCTAATGTATTTTATGACTCACACTATGCATTTTGGTTTAGTAAAACTAGCTATTCAATTATAGGTTATTACTTTTTAGATGAAAATACGAGGTATGAGATAACATTTATGGTTAAAATATGTTAGAATATTTTGAGTATGTTATATTATATTTTGGAATCTTATAAAATTATATTTATTTTGAAAAAGAACAACATGCAGACTATGTGACAACCCATCGCGTCAGACAATGTTATGAGAATCAAACCCACAACCAATGTGTGACTGGGATTTAATGCCTACCACTATACTATGTATAGTACCTGGTTAGTGGGACTAATTATTTTTTAATATATTATTTAATTATGTTGATTTGGGACCTTATTCATTATCAAATGGATATCCTTAGTATAGGAAAATGATGTCGTGATTAAGTGAAAAATGAAAATTTGGAAGACATTATTGGGAATACTATATGCCTAAAAAATAGAATACTATGGGATTTCATTTGAAGATTAATGGTGGATTCTTATCTATGTTTTTATATTAGATTTATAACTATTTGGGTTATTTATTGAAATTATTAACCTATGATAGAGAATATTTTATTAGGTTAATTAATTTTTAGTAAGTGAAATTAAGATTAGTCGATGTTATTTGGAGATACAATTTAATGTGGAATACTTCATAATCAAATTATTCTATGTTTTGGGTTTCAATATTAGTTTTGATTATATTTAAGGATTTAAGGACAATTTTATTTTCAATGGTATTTATTGAACTTTAGGTATTATTGGTTTCATTTTTGAAATTAATATTAGTATTTATTTCTCTAAAGGATTAACCTTTTGGGCGATCATCTGATCTTGTACTAACCATTTAGGTTTTTGTTAATCATTAAAGACAAGGGAAAAAATATATAGTTTATCCTTTTTAGATTATGTGATTCCCAAGAAGTGGATTCTATTTCTTTAGGTGTGACCAAGTCATCTTGAAAACTCATCATTTGAAAAAAAATGAGTTAGTGGTATAAATTTATTAAAAGATGAAACTATACATAAAATGTAAGTATATCTCTTTAGTTTTTTTTCAATATCATAAATAAATTCCTCTACTTTATGAAATAGATCTTAAAACAAATAATGTTTTATGTTTAATTTTCCTACTACGAAACTAATGACCATTTATCGCATCACAAGTTTTTGGATTTATTTTTGTTAATATTTAGCTGATCTTGTTTTCTATCACTATCCACCATAAATTGAATCTTAGTTTATCTTCCATATCCATGTTTTCCTACATGGAATCCTATTATGGGTTATCTCGAGTGACCTTTTTACTTCTCTTTTATTCAATTGAAGAGATAGTTTTATTAACACTTTTTCGATGTGGGACATTCAATGATATTACATTGCAAAATTTTATAATTATGAGGATGCAATTTCCAAAAGGGTGGAATAATGTAAACCCAATGATTTCATAGAATGTTATTTTCTTTATAGTAATTCAATAACTTTCACTAAACAAAACACCGAGTTCGAGCGCACCACGACCTATCAAACTAACCATTTTGAATGAGATTATGAATATTAGTAACCACATTTTTATTTATATATATATATATCCCATATAATTTTAACATTCATCTTTTGTGTTTCTTAGACATAATATAAGAAAAAATTCAATTTTTCAGATAAAAGAAGTATTTTTCTAAAAAATGCAGTTTTCCACCTTTTAATGATGATCCCTTTTAAAATTCAATATTTGCTACTTTATCATATTCAATTTGACAAAATAAAATTCTCTTGCACAGTTAGGACATAAAAATTGACATTGGGTGAAATTTTGGTGTTTTTCAAATAATATTCATTTTTTATGAATAATGAGAAATATTATATTTTAATTCAAAACTACCATTTAATATAATTTATTTATATGGTTATATTAACTTTTTAACTGGTTTTGAAGTGTAATTATGCAATTTTTTTCCATTTAATACAATTTTGGTCACTGTAAGTTATTTCACTTTAAAATTGAACATAAACAACTATCAATTTTTTAATAGTTAATATTTCTTAAAAGCACACTTTTTCTGACAGTAAGAATTATATTTAAATTAATTAGTCCAAAATCAATGTTTTTAATTTGGTAAAATAGAAATCATTTTTGAATTCTGAATATCAAATATAGCCTAGGATTAATTTTTGGCATTTTTCGGAAAAACATCAATTTTTGAGGAATATTGAAACCACTTAGTAGTAGTAAAAAAACTAACCATTTAATTTAAATTAAATTTTACCGCTTTTGTGAATTTAATTTAAAAAATCCAACATACCTGGTTTTTATTAGTAAGTACGGTTTTGGTTAAGAAGGTGAAAATAATGTTTTATGGACAGTAACTTTTGACTTTTATTTTCCACAGTTAAAGGTAAATTTGGTAATTGAAGGTAAAAAGAATATTATAATAATACAAAATTACCCTAACACATTTCCAAACCATATTGGATTAGTCATGGAAGACAATGGGCATCCATAGGTTTATTTTGGTACCCCATGGAGCCACTTATGAATGATAATGACACATTATTTTAATTAACATAAACTAAAGGCAAAAATGACATACACAAATATCTTTTAGTAAATCAATTTTTACATGGGGTTATATAAGTAATATTTTAAACTATAAATATTCATTGTAAAGATAAAAATATTTCATACATTGAGATATTTTTTATAATTTTTAGACATCGAATAAATTTAAATATTTATGATACAATAATGATGTAGTATTTTCCTCATTGATAAATTATTAAAATAAATAAGATTAGTAATATTAAAAAATATCCAAAACCAGCTCAATTATTAATGGATTATTTTATTACGACCATGAGTTATAATATATTTGACATTAATTTGTTTTGGACCTTTAGAAACTGAATATCATTGTATAATAAAATAATATTTTTACACTATCCAAAAGAGCCCCTCCTCCTCCTTATAAAAGGACACCACTTCTAACCCATTCCACACACCTCTCAATCCCATTGGATCATCCAAATCCTGACCAATTAATCTCTAAATATTATTCTCTTACACCTATAATCATTACCTTAGGCAGAAGTCTCTTCCAGAAGTCCTTTGGTTTCAAACCAAAGGACGTTACCCAAATTAAAGGTAACAGTTTCTCTTAAATTCTTTTGTTTTATTTTGTTTTATTTTACTTCTCAAACCCCACTGAACTCTTTTTATTCCTTTATTTTATAGCTAAACCATTATATTAAATATACTATAATTCTTTATCAAATGGATTAAAACTACACTTAAACACACCTCTGTCTAATGGGTGAAGAACATACTTTTTTTGTGGTTGGCAAACTAACGCCTCACGAAACGATGATTGCTCGATTATCTCCTTATTGTTCTCATGGTGGCCATTAAGATGGAAATTTATTTATATATGATATATATTCTTATTATTTTTTCTATTTTCCTTCTGTATTTTCTATTTATATCATTCTTTTATGGTTTCCATTACGGGTAAAACGTGATAATTACATTTGAGGAAGTGTGGACTAGCGCCCCCTCAAAGTGATATGAATTGTTAATGACTTGTGTGAGATGAATAAATTATGTATTTAATTATATTATATATGATAATATATAGTAATTATAATATAACTTTTTATAATTATGTTTTTATTCAACTAAAATACAAAATATAAATTAAATAAGCATTCATGCGTAGGTACGACTTACCGTCTCCATGAACTGTGCATTTCATTTCTTATCTAGAAATGTTATGTACTATTATATATATATATACTGGATATAATATATATATATATATGATATTTAAATCATTTATATAATTTTTAAGATAATGTAGTTTTGACCACATGGAAAATTGTAATTATAACGAGTACATTTTTTACTCAAGTTCCAATCATCAATAAAATATCCAATATGAACTCAAATAATTAACTAATTGTTATAAAAAGATAATAAGTAATATAAAATAAATAATAAACATTAAAAATGATATTAATCATGTAGAATTTAACTTATGTTTATTATTCAAGAATAAAATGGAACATACAAGACAAGCCAGACTTGAAGTAAGGGGTTTCTTATCTCACTCTTAATTCTGTGAGATTTCCATTGTTCGCCACTTATTTTTTGCATGCGTCATTTTGTGTACATCCATTTGACATATAATTTAATGATTCTTTTTATATTCATTTAATTATATGGTTTATTTTCTGGTTATAAATTTTTTTTCATATGACTCAATTGATTACAATGAAGTAAGTGTTATTCATCTCATTTTTTATTTCTGTGAGATTCATGCTATATTGGCCACTATTTCCTTTTGTATGGAATATGTACTACCGATGATTGTATTAAAGGTGTAACATAATTTAATTTATGGGTATTAACTACTTAATTGTAGGATAAATCTTTCATGGTATGTATGTTTTTTAAGTTATCAAATTGGTAAGGAAATTTCGAATATCAATTTCCACTAATTCGGCTTTACACGTACTTAATTGATTATTTTACTCCAAGATTATGTGTGCAATTCCTTTTTTTATTAATGCAATAATTTCCACTCCCCTTGTGTTGATATACTATTGATACACATAATCATCCCATTTATATTTTCACAAGTCGTTGACATGAACCTGAAAAGAGCAATCTTAACTCAATATCCATTCATTGAGTTAAACATCCAGGTCATTGGTGTTGTTTTTACAAGAAAATGTTTGAATGTCCTCTTCTTTATTTACAATTAATATCCAATCTTATATATTGTTTTTATATTTTTCCCACATAATGATATCATTGATTTATCATTTACCTATGGATGCACTCTTTATAAGGGATTTCATCTTAATTTACATTCCTTTGAGACTTCATTGTAGTTATGCACCAATTCACTTTTATATGGTGTATATACTATCCTTTGACATATTATATAATTAAATACTTTATTCTCATGATATTATAATGTTTTTATTACGTCAATTATTTGTATCCAAGTGTGTCTCATTTTGTTATAAACTCTAACTAAAATATCATTTTTAAATGTTTAAAAGATTTGTTCTTATAAATCTGTCTCATCAATGTCCATGTTTTAAAAATGTATTTTAGGATTTATTTATATGGACATTAATGTCTTCAAATTAAAATTACTTTTAAAATAATAAATGTGGTATGGTACACTTTGATTCATAAATCTATTTTTAACGACTTCTTGATAAATAGTGCGACTTTTTAATGTTTCCAAGAAAAATGGGGTTATTTCTCTAAAATAGTTTTGATGATTATTTTCATCTATGCCAATATCCTTCATTATTCTCAACTGAGGTTAATATATTATAATACAATCTTCCATATTTTATTTAATGAGTTGTGTTTTACTCTAAATGTTATATTTTTATACCACTCGTGGTTTATGGTTAAATATTGAAATTTCGTATGCTTGTTTTTATACAAATGTTTATGTTATGATTCAACCTTTTCATATGTGGAATATATTAGACTTAGTAACTGATTAGTGGGGCCCTATATATCTCCTTGAGGAAATGGTATGTCTAATGAGACAACTAGACAAGGAATTGGTTGAGGCCATTACTAATTTTCGATATATGGTTTTGGCTGAGGCCTTAATAATTTTTCGATGTCTTGGCCGAGGCCTTCACAAAAAGTTTCAGAATGTCTGGCATTATTCATTACTTGATTATAAGATTATATATGGATATTTTATGTGGTTATTTGACTATTATAATACCCATGACTATGTTTTATTATAGAAATTATTTACTCAGCTCATATTCCTACCATAATGTGTTCATCTTTATTATTTGTAAAGGCATGTGTTTTCAATTATTCACCATGCTTATTATTTATGTTATCGTACACTGTATTTATTACTCTTTCTGAGCATCTGATCTCACCCCGTTCTTATGTTTTATTTTCTCATGATCCAAGAAGTGTATTGTGATTGATATTAAGGGTTAAGATAGGCAATTAATGGAGTTCTAAAAGGATAATTTATGATGTGTTTTATTTTCAAATGTGTAATGTAATGTTCATATATGTAATATATTTTCCAATAGTACTAAAATGATCAGTCTTTCGAGACATGATTCTTTGTAATCATGCCAATTTATTAAAATAATGCATTGGCTCTGGGCTTCTGGGGTCAGGGCATTACAATAATTAGAATAAAAAAATTCCCTTAGCGATTTGAATTTTTTTTAAATGTAGTCCCCATTAAAGATATATACTCAAATGGATATTTAAATCCAAATAATGTTAATGAGAATAATACTAAAAATAATTAATGGTATTTATATACACTATAATGAAAATGGTGTTGATTATGTTGTGTGTCTCATAGAATTAAAAATTGAGATGAAAATCCCTTACATATAGCCATGACTTTTTTTGTACATGTTGAATCCACCTATATAATAAATATTATCTTATTATATATTTATAAATGAAAAATATTTAGATATTAAATACAATGTATTTCATTTATTTTACATCTTTTTAACCATTTATTAACTACTTTTTTTAATGACACATTTTAGGTTATAACCAAAGTGTTTTTCTTATATGATTGAATTTTTTATATTTATTACTTTTACATTGATCATATTTTAATCATATCTAGAATTGTGAACAAGATATATATATCATAAGCACTATATATATATTATCATCTATAATATTTAGTCATATAAAATGAAACACTCACTACTAGAGAAATTCCATATTTCTAGGGTTTTGATTACATGGGTATAGCCCTAGAAATTATTGGTATTGTCTCTACACAAATAGTCAAGGAAACATGGGAAACTGAGACTTTGGTATAGAGTCAATCTATACCCACAACATTGGAAAACATGTGTATATGTCCACTCCACAATATTATTAACATATACACACAGTTTCTAAAACTTAGGGTATACCTTTGAGAAAATACGTGGCCATGAGATTTAATTCCTTGACATACCCTTTACACTACTAGTGCCTTACCACTACCCTATTTTTCATTTTTGTATAAAAAAATATTTACTTATATGTATTTATATAAACTGTGTCTATAGTAATAAATTAGTGGAAATATGTGTTCTCAAAAAAATTTATCCTGAAGTATTTTTCTGCCATAACACGATAAATCTATACCAATGTTTTTTGGAAAACTGTGGGTATATTCCCCAAAAAAACTACCCTATACACATATTATTTTAGAAACTGTGTATATAGGTCTCAAAAAGCAACCTTATACCCATGGTTTAGGCAAAACCGTGGGAATAGGTTTTGAAAATAACCCATATCCACAATAATTGTAGAACAGTTGCTATAGGGGCCCTTGTTCCCACGGTATTCTAGAATCGTGGGTATAGCAACCTATAATATACAAATACCCACTATTTTTGGAAAATAATGGGTACATGGCCATTTTCTTATAGTGACACCATTTATGGAGATTGTAGGTTGTACAATGGCATGAAAATTGTTTCAACATTCATGTTTGATTGAATGAAAAAAATATTATCATATATTATAATTATGGAATAATTTTTATATTATATATATCACACAAGTTCCTTAAATCCATCCTTATAAGAATCCATGTAAATCATGAACGAATTGCGTCTCTTTGCGAGGTGGAAGTGTTTCATACGTATGAGTGATGTTATCATATTCCAATGAAATGAAGTGTATAAAAGTACATGTGCTATAATAAATAAATTTTTCTAATAAAATATTTGATAGCATAAATAAATTATAAATCCATCATTATTACCATCCCTGAGATGTGTTAATGGAAAAAATAATCACCGCTGTTAGTGGGGATGTAATCTTCCACACACATGAATGATGTTTTTTTAACTAATCTCAAGGAAGTGTATATTTGTTTAGGTCATTATATTAAAATAAAAACATATAATTATATATAAGATTCTATGTAAATTATATCAGGATGATATAAAAATATTTCAATGGTTTGGGTGAGGAAATAAATGATACATTCTCGTTGATGAACGTTTCACCATTTTATGTACCCCCCTTAAGATTTTGCCAAAATCCTTCATAAGAAGGATTCTTTTTCTAAATGGTTGATTCTAATATAGGTGGAGGAAATCTGGTATGTGATTCGGCTATGTATTATCTAATCCAATTTTTTTATGATGTTAACAAGAGAGTGGATTGGTTGGCCTTTTATTTGTGTTGTGAGTAGAACACTTTCAAATTTTTGAAAGAAATAATATAATCCACGTTTTACAATGCCTAGAGGATCCAATAACACAAAAATATCAATAATATAGGATTCAAGTTTAAAATATGGCCATACAATCAGGTTTTCATATTTTTGGGTTATTTGTATCCCTTACCATTTAAGTATAACACCACATTAAAACTAATTGTACCTTAAATACGACGAGTATTTATTATTATTTTATTATTAATTTTGGTCAAACATTTGTAATTAACATATTTGAAAATATAAATTGTTATTATTCCAAACATGGAATCCATTTTTATAAGTTATATTCAGATAATTTGTCAAATTTAATTTAAAATTAAACCAATATATGTTTGGAGAAACTACGGTTTTAATGAAAAAATGTTCAAAAGATTACAATGTTTTTTATATAATGATTATATATCAATAATTTTACAATGAACTAATTTTTTTTAATGGGTGTATAATAGAACTAATATTACATTAAATCAAATTTAAAATATAATTTTACATTATAAATAAATTAAATAGATTGGAAATTTGAAATTAAAGTTCTATATTTTCACTATTCACCAAAAAATGAATTCTTTTAGAAAATTAAAAACCAACCTAATGTAATTTTTAAATTTTCATTTATAAAATTATATTATTTTATAAAATTAATTTCCAAAAAGTTTCAAAAAATAATTTTATCATTATTCAGAATTGGAAAAAAAGAACAGTTTTTTAGAAAATAGTATTTTTGAAACATATAAAGAAATTAAAAAAAATTATGTCGAGTAATATCAATGTGTTTTATTTATAAAAAAATTATAATTAATATTTAAAAGTTATTTATTAAAATTTTTCTGGTTATTTTTAGCGACTACATTATAATAGGAATTTTTAATAGTTATATTAATCACATCTCGTGGTTTTGATAAAATTTAGTGTCACGTATAATGAAATCAATACCTATGATGCATATTTCTCAATTCTAAATTGGTGTTATGGGTAAAATAAGATATTATAGAAATATTATTTCTTAAAATAATAATAATTCATTAAAAATGGAATGTTATTGATTGTTTGGAAAATGACTAGAAGATTCCATTAAAAATATTTTTTAAAGAGTCCCATATGTGAAAAAATATCTTTAATAAATCTTCTTTATAAAGATAAAAATTAATTTTTATAACATTTTTTGAAGGCCTAGTTTTAGAAAAAACTTATTTTCAACCGAAAAGAGAAGAAATATTCCTGTTTCACTAAAACTTTTTCTCAATCATTTTAACACCGACAATTGGAAATATCAATTATTAAAATAAAATATTTAAAATAACCAAATAAATTAATATATATTGGTTTTAGGGTGGAATAATGAAATAATTCCTCCAAGAAATATATAAACATCAGAAATAATGAATAATGAAGGGATTGTGAGATAAACAGTTCACCCTTTTGTACCTTAGGAATCATATCCCCATGAATGAAAAAAAATCCTCATAAAATACCATTAATATAGTTGTATTAATGATTTTAAAAGTAAAATTTAATGTCTATAGAACACTCAATGGAATTTTTTGTGAATATGGCATATGTCTCGTTGATGTTAAAGGGACATGTGAAACCCTCACCTCATGTTCGTATTCATTTTTGTGTTCTGGAATATCCTTTATAATAAATATAGGATTATTTTACTTATATTAAATAAACTCAATTAAATATTTAAAACCATATAATATTTAATTATATTATTTCATGACCCATCTGTTAGTAATTCTTAGATAAAATCAACATTTCATGTGATAATTGCATTATTTCTAAATTATATTTTTGTATTGACTTTTTGGACATTATATATTCATCATGGTTAAACAATATCAATACTTTTAACCATGATATTTATATTATATATATTCCTTACATAAGAATATATATTAATCTATAATAGTCAGAAATATAATATATGTTACACTGTTCATTGTGGTGATAGGTCGTATTTATGTATGAAAATTATTTCAATTTTTTTGATGAATGGATTGAATGGAAAATAATTATTAATTAACCAATAATGAATCCAAATTATTTCATATAAATAAATTTTTTAATTAAGAGAATACTTATTACAATCCCAGTAAAATATGACTTGAAAATTTCATCACATCACATCGTGAGATAGTAATCCTTCAAACACATGAGTGACGTTATTGTATCCTCTGAGGAATTGAATTTAATAAGGTATATGTGAAATAATATTTCCAAAAATACAATATTTTTATAAATATTATATAAATTTGAAAAATCCATCATTATATATTGATTTTAATGTTTGTGATGGAAGATCATTGAATTTCTTCGTGAGGTGGTAGTTTCCATTACATGGAATTGTGGGATTTAATTACCATTTTATATAAGTGGATATGAATATGAGTTTGACATTTAAATAATAAAATATCGTAATATATTATTTAAATTATTTTTTATATTATCCACATTTATTTTTATTTTATGTAGGTGGAGGAAGAATTAAAAAAAATGCACATTTATGGAATTTATCACTTCTTTTGAGAGACACTTTCATATTATTCCACAAGCCTTCCTAAGAGAGTTTCATACAAATAATCAATCATCTATCATGTGGTGATTTAATTAAGGATTATATTTGTGAATTTATTGGGTGAAATAATGGGGTTTTAAGTGTGTATAATGAGAAGATGGGTGACCTTCTGTAACTCTAGGAGAGAATATAAATTGATTTTTTCAAAATGAAATAGTGGTACCAACATTATTATGATTTAAAAGACTTAAAAATTGGTCATTCTAAGAACCAATATGATCTAGAGTCTACATAAGGAAATAAAATTTATTTTCTCATGTTTATTTATAATTTTATGTGTTATCATCTTATTTCAACCTTCATAGTATACATGTTTTCATTGGTCAATAATTGTTTTTGTTTTTGAATTTATTTATTTTAAAAAAATAATTAAATCTTAGTATATAATGTTAATTACTATAATTCATTTTATGAAATATATATTTCCAAATTAAACTCATTGATATAAAATAATATAATTTAAAATAAATTATATAGATGTGATGATAATGTACTATTAGAAAATTAGGGAAAATATGATTTTATATTAATTGTACGAATATAAATAATCATTTTTTGAATTTAAAAATACAGTTGTATATTAACTAACTATAACTCTCATTTAAATAATTAAAAAATATGGACTTATTTTTATAAATAAAAATTTTGAAACAATAAGAAATTTAATATAGTATTAAAAAAATGTGTTTTTGATCAAAAAAATGAACATTTACCAAATTCATGAAGAAATATGATTGAAATTTAAATAATTTAATTAAATAAAACTAATTGATTCTCATTTTACATTAAATAAAATTAAAATTATAATGTTTTTTTTAAATTACTAAATTTATTCTAATGAAATTTTTGTTTTACATAAAATCAATTTTTCACTGTTCACCAAAAAATCAATATTTTCTATAAATCCAATATTTTCCCCATAATTATATATTTGTATTTTAATTTTAAAAATTTATTTTATTATGTAAAATAAATTTTATAAATGAGGTAAAATTTAATTTTAAATTATATGTGAAAAAGTTTACTATACAACATTTTAAAAAATATAGTTTTTCATAGAACTCATATTTTTCATTCTAATATTTATTACGTAATTTATAATAAATAAATAACCATTTAATTTATTTTATACCTTTTTAATACATATAATTTATATTATTTTATTATTGAAATTCATATTTTTCAACTTAATATCTATTTTATAAATTTTATGTACAAAGAATAAAAATTTAATATAACACCAGGTTTTGTTTCAACTGAGTATTGGGTGCAAAAAAAACTATAAAAGTGATTGAACATATTTATAAATAACTAGATCATAATATTTTGGGGTGCTACATTTTATTATAATCTTGGTGTATTTATCATATACAATATCGGACATGATGTTTCTCTTTAAAAAATTTTGGTTCTATAAGAGTTCAACATGTCCAAACCAACCATATCAAAATTAAACAATAAAAAAATAACATGATCACTAAAATATTGAAAATCATTAGACCTCCACATGATGATATAAATTATTAGTTTTGATGCGTTCATGAAATATAATAAATAATTTAATTTTAATACTTTTCATGTGACGTTTTAGGGCTTAAATTTTTTACTTTTTCATTAGGAAAAATAAAATATGAATATATACAGTGTTTTCCAGCCCATTCCGTTATTCATGGGATGCTTTGGAAGGAATATACTTATGTACATTCATCCCTAAATAAAAATACATTTTTATTTGACTAACTATTTAAAAATATATTCAATTTAATGACTAATCTATTTATAATTATTTTTGGAATTTTAATGCCAATATTTGAAAATGTACTCTTCACAATGTCATTTTAAAATTTTTAATTTTTCCAAGATAATAAAAAAACCCTTTGCTATTAAATTATATTAGATTTATGTGAAGAAAATCATTTATCAATGAAAATAACTTAACAAATGGGTTAAAATAATCATTTAAGTGTAAAATCAGAGTTAACATTTGGATTTATCCAATCAAATTAGTTAGGATTCATACACCAAGTCAATGTGAGATTCTGAGGCCTGTAACGCCTAATTGATGACAGAATAAAAATATTCATTATTTTGTCTTTTGATCATTCAATTTATTCTACATAATTATAATAATTATAATAGTGTGTTGTATGAGAAATCCGAGGCCATTTTTAGGTATGGAACGTTGGGTTTACCCATGGATGATTATAACTTTAATACAAAAATAAAATTTAGACATGTGCCCAGTTGAATTAATTATTTTCTAATTTAATTAGATATTTATTTATTTATTTAATTTACATTATAATTCATTATCACTTCCATGTTTGATTATCCACCTTTAACACCCAATAAGTTCATTTATTGATTCAAATTATAGTGTTTTCAACCTATAAAAATCCTTAAAAGCATTAAATGGGTAGAATAATTGACTCCCCAATGATTGGTTTGGTTGCTAGATGTTAAAAGCAGATGATTAATTTTTTTTAAACACCCAAAACAAATTTTGGGTTTTAAAAATACATGGACACTCCTCATTGGAATTCCACTAATGAGTCCTTGAAAACACCTCCCTAATAAGTGAAGCCATCATCGATCCATATCTATATTTCAAGTGGCTACCAATGGGTTCCTTCCTCTTACACGCAGCTTATTGGTTCATTATTCATACTTTTTTTTATTTTTCACTCTTATATGTTAAAATTATGAAATATTTTTAAAAGTGACAATCCTTAATTTATAATACAATTAAATAATTCGGATTATCAAGATAATATTTTAATATAAATTATGTATATATATATTTATATATTAATAATAATTTTGAATGATGAGAGTAAATTTATTTAAATTAAATTATCAATGTTTAATTTCATGAATTTTCAATGGATAAATTATTGAAATTAGAAAACTATAATTAATCTGATTTGTGAAAAAATAATAGCTTGATATTATCAATAAAAATTTATAAAAATTATTAAAGGTTAATTATAAGTTAATAGTAAAAAATTGTCATATATATATATTAATAAGATATTATAAAAATTACAATAATTATTCATGGATAATTATTTGTTAGAGGTAACTATCAAATATAATTATATAAGGATAATTTTAATAAATTTCAAAATAAAATTATTAACGAACAATTTATAAGAAAATTGTTAGAATATAACAATAAAAGAAAATTCAGAAAAATTATATAAATATAATTATCAATGATAATTTAAAATAAATTTATCAAATGATAATTGAGGAGGTTAATGTATAAAAAAATAGCATAACATAATTATAAAAGTATTGTTTAAGAATAACTAAAAATTATAAAATTTTTAAAGGATAATTTATGAGAAATTACAAATGTATAATTAAAAACATATAACTTATGAGTCATTATAAAAATTAAATCATAAAAGGATAATTTTTGAGAAATTATTGAAATATGATTATAAAAGGATAAATAAAGGTAAATTTCCAAATAAAATTATAAAATAAAAATTTTATAAAAATTATCAAAACAAAATTACAAATGTATAATTTTTGAGAAATTACCCAAATATAATTATAAAATTAAATGTTATGAGGAATTATCATTTTATAAACATAAATTTATAATTTTAGAGAAATTATCAAAATAAAATTATTAAAGGATTATTTATGAAAAATTATTACAAGATAATTTATACACAATATTTCGAAAATTATCTAGAAATGAATATATCATCACATGATATATTTTATTTATTCTGGAAATAAATTAAATAGAATTGGTTATAGGATCCCATGATGAATGTTGAGAATTGATGTATAAATAATTACATTAATTAGTGTTGAATGAGGTATATCGAGCCGCACAAGTTGGATTATCCTTTCCTTTCATGATGATGGCTTTTAGGTAGGAAGTTCCTTAACTTTTTGGGATTGTTTTCCCATGATATCCATTAATATGATTAGGTGACTACATATTTTTATAAACATGCAAGATGATGATCACATGAGGGTGTGGGTGTGGTCTTGGAGACCATATGTTACACTTAATTCCATGGGTACTTTGTAGCTTGTTATTCATGTTTTATATTGATAACATGAATTATGTGTGCTACATTGCACATGATGATATGTTATGCTTGATCATGAATCCTTACATGCTATATATTTTTCAGATTTTTTTCGTGGAACTAAACAAAATTAGACCATCATGGCATGTTATCTCTTGGATGGGTAGTGTGCATTGTTTTGGAAAATGAATATGAGGCTAATGTGTATAGGGTTGGGATACGAATATGTATTGGGGATGTCATGCGATGAGTTCAATGACTATGGGATGTTTATTAGCTTTTGATACATAGTATTCAATCAATTTTACAGGGATACTGATTAGATCTTGATACCTAGTATGTTACTCGATGAAAAAGAAATTCTTACAAGATAACAATCTCTAGTATATTCCACAATGAATAAGTGATTTTGATTAGATCTTTATCCAAATTATGTCACTTGATCAATAAGGGATGCTAATTAGCTATCGATACCTATCATATACCATGAACATTATCTTATTGATGAGAGTTGATGTTGAGTTTGATGATCATATGATATTGAGTAACATGATTATTTATCCTTGTGTATAATCCATGAATAATATGACTCCTTGTTTATCTAACTAATTTTGAGTCAATGTAGGGATGGGTGGGGATTTATAGAATCATAGTTTATGCATGATCACAAAATTTTGTATTGTGTTTTATTATGATTATTACACATTTATTTTATCGTGTAATATGCTTGTATACTTGAGTACATCAGGTTAAGGACCTATTGGCGGTGCTTTACAATGTTATGTACTCACCCCATACTTGGGAATTTCTATGCCCTTGTAGATTTTGTGAGGGATCTGGTGAAAGGAACATTCCCTATAATGGATGGTGGGAAAGTAGAGCATAGATATATTAGTGAATCAGGATGGACTCAAGATGATCCACTGCTTATGTTCTAAATTTATAATATTTACTTCTGGGATTTATTTCTAGATTTGGTGCCATTTCATTTTATGACATGTACACAAACATTAAATTTCAATATATTTACATTGATTATTTTTATTATTTTTTTAGATTTTAATTCTAATGGTATGATACCAAGTGTTATGTCCCCACTAGGTTCCAATTGAGTCCCTAATTTCTCTCCATTAACCTATTTTGTATGAGGGGATTTTGAATAATTCTATCTAGAATTAAAACATAGAACCTATGGTTTCGGTGGGGTTGTTACAAAATCATATGAGAGAATTATGACTCACTATCATTTTTCTTATCTTTTCACAGTTTAGGGATATGGTACACCAATTTTAGGATGGTTGGAACTCATGTAGAGAAACAATGTTAGAGGTAGGCCATCATTTTATAGTGGATATTAAAGTCTCCATTAAGTGTATAACTTATATTTTCTTGATACTATTGAGTAAAATAACATCATCTTTTGAAAAAGAGGTAAATATGTGATTTATGATACATTGTTTATGTAAATTATTCGTTAATCTATACATAGGTCAAAATTCCTTATACATACACATTGTCTTGATTCATAATAGTTAATTAATTAAATTCCATTATTTTTTATATTTATTCAGTATAGTTTCTCTGGGGTGATATATCATTGTCTCCATGGTGCATGTTATATTATCATTGGAATTAATTATCTCCACATGAACATATTATTATGTTAATATATATATTAAGACTATGTCTAACATGTAGGGACCAAGTCCATGGTTAGTACAATTATGGTTATTCATTGGGATGATGGTAAACTCTTAGGAAAATCTTGTATGATCACATAAACTGATTGTGTTTTATACTAATGACTTTTTTTCTTTTCTGAAGTGTTTCATTCTTATAACAGATGACGTTTCCTTGAAATTTTTTTTAGAATTACATGGGAAGGAGGAAAACAAGCCTCTAGAATAGAATATGTTTCATCATTACCATGAGATATGTTTTAGACTGAATGTAGTCCTTCTCTCATACATTCTCTAGGGTATAGGTAGTAGGATACCATCAACCAAAATTATTTTTCTTAGTGTCTCTACCGGGATTATGAATATAGAGTTTTGGTTGAATATACCATGATTATCATATCCACCATTCTTCATCCTTCCATACCATCTATTTCTCTTATGATTCTGGAGAATGAGTTATGATATTTTTAGAAATAATCATCTTATTAGAGACTCTAAAGGACATTCTCATTAAGATAATATTTATCTCTTGTTGGGAATCGATGTTTTCAATACCTAAATTTTATGTTTCCAAATGATTTGAAGGGTATTGAGGATCATCTTTATCACTTGGAGAGAAATGGATTCATAAAGGCATGTAATTTATCATGGGGTTCAACTTTTTTGTTTTATAATATGGTGGATGGTAATTTTTGGCTAAGTGTTGATCACCTTATCGTGAAACAGGTGATGGTGAAGAAATAATATCCATTTTCCAGAATCGATGATCATTTTGGTCATCTATTGAGAGGATAGTGGTTCTACAAGTTTTATCTTCGATCAATCTATCATCATTTTCATGTTAGATTGGTGGATATTACATAGATGGATTTTTGGAGTATATATAGAATATATATATATTTGGTGTTATATTTTGGGATAAAAAATGCGGCAACACTGTAGATGGACCATTTAGATATGATTTTTCATCCACACATGGGATCTTTTGACATTGTGTTTGTTAACAATATCCTTATCTACTTGTAGACACAAGATCAACATTTTAGGCACCTAGATATAATCATGAGTATAATTCAAAAACATATAATTTATGAAAAAATACTGAAGTATGACCCCACAATCAAAGGGATAAATTTCCTAGGATATGTGGTGTATATAATTTTTATATTAGAAAAGAAAATTAATTTTAATGAATTCATGTCATGGATATGTCCCTAAAATGGGTTCTAGATTTGGAGATATCTTTTTTTAGTAGGATATTGCTAATATTTTATCAAGGACTTATTCTAATTATGAGAACCATTAATAGCTCTGAAAAATAAGGGATTGAAATTAAAATGTCATATCTAATGTGAAGATGGTTTCCTTGAGATAATGGGTAGTTTTAAGAAAACATTAGAACATAAAATCATAGAACATTGGAATGGTTATTGAGTTTATTGTGTTACAACTAGTGTTGGATTTCAATTGGTTTTGAAGAAAATAGATTGGGTAGTTACCAATGGGTTTTTTGATCTATGATCCCCTTAGTAGAAATATCCTACACATGACATGGAGCAAACATTCATGTTCCATGCACTAATGTATTGGTAACACTACCTCTTTGTAGAGTTATTTTTTGTTTATATAAACCAAAATATCCTTCAATATATCATATAACAAGGGGTCCTAAAATGAGACCTAGTAAAGGCATTTAAATGAATTTTCTACTACACATTTCTGATATGGATTACAAAAATAACTATGGAAACTGCTTTGATTGGGAATGGTGTACCATACAGAGATCCAGAAATATTATAACTAGGCTATACAGATATTGGAGTATATTTTTTGAGATTTCCTAAAAGACTTACATGAAGCATAAAATGATCACCTATACCTACATGAGTTCAGTTTCAATAAAATGGAAAATAAACATGGTGTTTTTTCTGAGATGTTAGGTTCTATTGAGTGTGACTCTTCAGTTGAGGCACACACATTTTGAGAAGAAAAGAAATCTATCACTATGTTTTGTTAGATCCACTGTGATATCCACATGGATATGGGAAATGACCTATCATATAGTCTTCATTTTTCAATATCTAGGTATGCATGATCTCTTACTTGTGGCACAAATTTGGATGTATAAACCCAAACCTATGCATGTTATATATTGCATGGATGTTGAGTTGGAGACTGACACATTATACAAAGAGCATCCCATAATGATCTTATATCGAAGTGAGAAGGTGTTGTGAGGGAAAATGATATCACATGTATAGATTTATTGGCAGTAATGATTGATCTAGGAAGAGACACAAGAACATGATCCTGATGTTCGAGATCACTTTCCTGAGTTATTCGAGAAAACATACTAGAGTCAATTATCGAGGATGATAATTAAATAGAGGGTTGTAATTTTATTATCGTAAATTTTACCAAGATAAAAAATCCTATTGTTTATATATTATAATATTATTATGTAAAAAAATAATATATCATTGAAATTAAAAAAAATTTCTATAAGACATAAGTAAGAGTATAATCCCTTCTAGTACAATAGAATATTCATAGGAATATTTTTAGAGGCAGACACATAATTAGAGCTAGATTCTGATGACAATAAATAATTAGTGGTGATTTAATAAATATTATATATATATATATATATTCTCTCACTAAATTTATGTAAAATAATAAAACACCTCCAAAAAGGCGCATTGTTTCAGAAATCTAAGATCAATTTTAGGTATGAGATGTAGTTTTTACTGTATCTGGGTCATAAAACATCTATGCATCAGATTTTTGGAAGCCTCAGTCATGAAAATAATTTATATACTAATTTTTATTATATCTTTTTTTTTGAAATTAATTTAACATCTACCAAACAATGTTTCTTATGAAAAATCTACAAAAACATTTTGGTCTGGGACACGTTGTTTTCACTGTGTGGGGTATAACATCTATACACATCAGACGTTTGGACACCCCTCTTACGTAAATTACCATTTTATATTTAATTAATTAATTAATAGACTTTTTATTAATAAATAATTACTATCTCAAAAATGGTGTGTTGTATTAGAAATCTGATACTATTGTTTGGTTTAGAGTTCCATATTTCTCAATGAAGGGTATAACGTCTATTGGTAGATGGCATTTAGATATGTAGCCAAATTAATTAATTATTTCGAAATTTTTATTAAATAAATAATTTTATTATTTTTTTAATATTAGAATTAATAATCCCTTCAACACATCCACACTACCATTAACACCGATGTGGTGTTTTGAAAGATTCAAAATAGAGCAGTTTTTATAGGTTAAAAACCTTAAAACCCCATAAACATTAGAAATAATTAACTCTGCACTTAGTTTTGAAAACAAAAAATGAATTCGTTCCTCTATAAATAACCATACTATCTTTATTGTAATTACACCAATGAGCCCAATACACCTCCTCCCATGTTGGTGAATTCTTCGTCAATCCATTACTTTTTTTTTCATGTGGAAGCCCATGGGTTCCTTCCTCTTATGTGTAGCCAGTAGTTTCTTCATTATTTATTTTATGTATTTAATATAATTTTTCTCCTTTATCTGTTACAATGAAAAGATAATTGTTACATAAGAAAATAAATAAATAGATAATATGTTTCATCTTGAAGAAAAAATAATTAACATAAAATTTATCAAATGATAAAACTATATAGATTAACAATATTTAATTTTAAAATTAACTATAATATTACATTTATATATGTAGACATATATTTATATATATATTGATAAACACATTTAATTTGTAGGGAATATTTTATGAAATAAATTTATAAATGTGTGATTGCACGGATTATCGTTGGATAAATTATAAAATTTCAAATAACATAATTACATTGGTTTGTCAAAAAATAATTCCATGACACTATCAAATATAATATAGAAAAAAATTTAAAAGACAATTATATTTTAATAATATAATATTATCATATTATAATTAATAATACACTATTGTAAGATTTTCATCAGTGTATAGATATTTATCAACGATAACTATCATATATAATTATAAAAGGATAATTTGTAATAAATTAAATTTAATAATTACAAAGGGATAATTTCTAATATATTTATCAAAAAATAATTATAAAGGATAATTCATAAAAATTATAGATATATAATTATTAAGTAATATTTTTAATAAAATTATAAAAATATATTTGTAATGTATAATTTAATATAAATAATCAAAACATAAATATAAAAGAATATTTTAAAAAAAATATCAAAATATTATTATAAAAGTAAAATTTATGAGAGATTATCAAAGAATAATGTAAAGGGATAATTTAAAATAAATTATAAAAATATAATTATAAGAAGATATCTTATGAGAAATTATAAAAATATAATTAAAAAATATTTTTAAGATAAATTCTCACAATATTATTATGAAAGGATAATTTAAGATCATTTATCAAAATGAAAATAAAAGATGATAATTTTAGAAAATTTATACAAAAATATAATTATTAAAGTTTAATTTTTAAATAATTATCAAAAAAAATTATAAAAGGATAATTTTTAGAAATTGTCAAAGTATAATTATAAGAGTATAATTTAATATAAATTAACAAAATTTATGGGTAATATAATAAGTTACAAAAAATTATTAAAATATAATTACAACATGATAAATTATAAATTATTGAGGAGAGGAAATGTATCATCACTAGTGATATTTAATTTTTTTTATATAAAATTACCTGTATCGTATTTTATATCCTTTAATGAAGGTTAGCCATTAATTTATTTACAATTTTGTTTATTGGATTGGGAGGTGGTTCATCGAACCACATAGGATAGTTTATCCTTATCGCCAATGATGATCACATTGAGTTCATAAGTTTCATTCCATTTTGGAATTGTATAAAAATGTTTTCCATTAATATTATAATTAAGAGAAATGCTTTTATGAAAATGATTTTAAATACAGGAGATTGAAAAACATTGACATTACATCACTTTTGAGGTATACTAAATAAATTACAAAAAAATATGCCCAAATATCGTATTAGTTTGGTTTTTTTGGAAGTATGGAAAACATAATTTTAATTTTTTAAAGTTCTTCAACATATCCCTTAAAGATATCCCCCTTTATTTTTCCTACCTAAAACATTCTTTTATATCTTGGGAAAAGGAAAACGTCTGAAAGTGTGAGGTCAAATTCAATGTATTTTAAACAAAGAAAATATCATAAAAAACAAGAACATAAGATTGAAAAAACGTGAAAATAACTTTTTTAAGTATTACCATGTATAAAATATACCAAAATCATGGACATTCATGATATATTAATAATAAAGGATCATAACCAGTGAGAAAAGAACATTGACATAAAACATGGAACTTTGGAAAACACATAAGCCATGAAAATATTTTCTATATTAGACAAGGATAATTTCCATGATAATAATTTTGGAAAATTCCATTTATTGGACTGATAAAGCTATTTATTTTATCTATACATTACTGAACCAGAATTACATGTTCTTCCATCCATGAATTTTTTAACCGGATTTACATTTCATTCTAGCTTATATTACACAACCATATTTACTTGTCATTCCAGTAATACCAATCTCATTATATATAAATATTTACCCAATGAATTGGAGGGATATATAGGTCCCACCCATCACATAATTAAAACCATACCTATTTGTTCCACAGGAGTATAAAATGATTCATTATAATGAAACCCAATGAAGAAAAAGTGTTTATTAAACAATAGTCTACCATAACATAATATAAGAAAAAAAATTATTTCATAAATATAATAAATATAATAAAACCATAATAATTATAAGGATAATATACATGAAACATATCCATATTAAATAATTTCATCTTAAATGGAAAATAATTTTTATAAAACATTATACATTGATTCTTGAGGAAAATATGATTTCTTCTTAAAAAATGTTTTATTATTTCAAAATTCCATGAAATTTTGAATGAAAATAATTTCATTGAAAATAAATATTAAATTTTCAACGTAAAATTCATGGATGTAAGGAGTTATGAAAATTCTAGAATTAGTTCATGCCTTATTAGTTAAAAAAACATTCTTGTCATAATGATTCATGAATGTCAAAAGGCATATCTTACTGAAAACCCGAAAAAGTTCCTTCCATTCCAATGAATAAAAATTAGGAAATGTGTATCATTTACATTAATAATTTTTTGAATGTTAGAAAGAATATTTTTTTAAAAAACAATTAGTAAATATGCTAGTTAATGATAAATATGCCCGAGTAATTACTTACATATAAATGATCTCATATTATTTTGAGAATAAAAAATTAACCCTTATCAATTTATAATCTATCAAATTGTATGACTCAAAAAATAATTAAAATATATTTCATATCATATCTCTCATAATAATAACAATTTTAACATTCATGGGAATCATATAAAAAATAAACAATAGCAGGTGTATTAGGCATACATCCCCCTAAAATAAATGTGAGGCAAAATAATCCATTTCCTTAGGCCTGGCATCCTTTGTATATATCTGAACCACTTGTATACTGGTTTATATAATGTCATTAATTTATTATATAATCATAGTATGTTTTATTGTATCATATATTATCATATCATCATTTGTTTTTTAATAAATGTATAATTATCTATAGGTATTAACTGCTATAATTTCAAATGCATGTTTTGTCATATAGTTTTATATTCCTCTTATTAAATAATTTTTATATCATTTTAGCAATGATATTAATTTAATATATATCATATTTATTATTTCAATACGTTTTTATAATCACTCTTGAAAGGATTGAATGTAAAATTAATTAAATCACATCGTGGTGATAATAGGCCGTATGTACACAAGATCGATGATATAATTCAATAATTGCAAAATGGTATGAAAGAAGATGGTATATATTTTGATCTAGAATACCTATCTTGTCATAATAATAATATATAGTTATTATTTTGATCATTTTACCCATCCATGGAAAGTGGTAGTGAGAATAGATTACACCACTGTGTAGAGATGATAAGCCGTATGTGCCCACGTGTTGTGATTTTATTTGGTTGGATAAAATGTGTAATATGGTTGATTTAATATTATAATAACAACTCAGTATATTATTTATAATGGAGTTATTAATTTGGAATGGAATTAACTAATTAAGAGGAATTATAAGAAATAAGTAGTTTGAAATAATATGTAGAGTAGATGACATCCTCTTCAACATGCTCCCCCTAGTCCTCCTATTCAAGGTACTAGAGTGGCCTTTTGAGAAGACCAGAACATCAATAATTTACCTAGGGATGTTTATAAGGGAAAATGGAAGAGTATTTCCAAGATATAAGGCTCTATGTGAAGTGAGGAGGTGAGGGATGAGGTGCCCTTTTAAAATTGAGGTGCGGTGAACATTAGGAAACTACAAAAATATTAATTTATAATAAACACAAAGAACATCCATAAATCACAAAAATATCATTAATTATAATATAATATGAGTTACTATTTCAATATCATCAACAAATAATTTTTATAAATTTTTTTAAAACACTTAAATCCTTATCCTTTTTTATACCTATAACTAATCCCTTTTAATTTTAACTAAGTTAACAAAATGATCAACATTAAAATAATGTAATTTTTACTTATTTTATGTCAAATAGATCATAAATGAACATTTTATAAAATTTTAGGTTTCACTATAATTTTTTTGTTTGAAATTATTTTATGAATTTATATAATTCAGTAAATAATTATTTTGACAAAATTTCAATAGTGTCAATTTTGACACTATTCATTGAATGGATTTAAAAAAAATCAAGATAATATGTTAGCTGGAAAATATGTTTTATTTAATATATTTAATGTTTCAATGTAATCTATAAAATTTGGTAGAAATATTAATTATACTATATAATATTTATTTTAGTATTTTTAATAACATTAAATTGATTTTACCATTAATAAAATAATTAGTACCTCATTATTGTGTAAATATATAGCATACATATTTGTTAGGTAAAAATTAAAAATAGGATACTATGATGAGTATAAATCCAATATATTTTATAATAATACTTATAGTCGAAAGTATATCCTTGAAAATCATACATTTAAAATGTTATTAGTATTAAAACATGAATTTGACAACCTTAAAATCACTTTAAATAAATTATTTTAAGTGTCATAATACTTATGATATGGATCCAACAGATCACTAAATCATCCCATTGAGTATTATGGTCGATATATTTTGTGACCAATAAGATTTTTTCATGTGTTTTATTATTTTGATGGTTATTATGCTTTTAATAAAAATTAATTTATTGATATTTTATCAATTAAATAATTTCCATTTCATCTATGTATATGACTTTAAGTTAATTATTTATTTCCTAAAAAATAAAAAATAAACTATCATGATAATGAAAAACATATTATCGTTAAAATAAGTTTTTATAGATGAATTTATCTTTTTTATATCCTTAATTTAAAATTTATAATTTTTTAAAAATTACAGTAAGACAGATATAAATTTTAATTAAATAAAGTATATTAAATACTATAATCTCACCCAAGTGGCAACAAAAGGGTATCATTTCGTCCCAAGGATGGATTATGTCAGAAATAGATCATCTAATAAAATTAGTACAAGTCATATAGTAATTTTATAATATTATGTTTTCCCTCAATTACCTGATTTAACTTTTTTATATTAATAATAAAAATTTCTAAATGTATGATTCATAAAGAACATAAATAGTCGAATTATATTTACATTATTTGGACCTAATGATTCCAAATATGGATTCCATTACTTGAAATTTAAAATTCATAATATTCAGTAATTAATATAAAATTAGTATTGTTGTTCGAATGTGAAATTGGTTTTTAATAGTTAAAACCATACAAAAGGTTGAAATGATTTTACATCAAAATTCATGGTATAATTAATGTAAATAGAAAAAATTATATTAAATAATAAAAATATATTATATTTTCATTAAAATCATTCAATAATATAATTTATCCACATAATCAATTTTGATGAAAAAATATGTTTTCACTTAAAATAGAATATATTCTTACTATTCATCAAAACATAAAACTTATCTGAAAAATTTAAAAAAAAACATAAAAAGTAAATTTTATATCCATATTTTATATAATCAGTTTATTTTGTTAAGTGGAATATATATGTGTGTATAAAAACTAAATATAAAATAGGTGTGCCATCAAAACATAGAAAAACTACTTTTTTGATATATATATATATTTTTCATATTAAAAAATTAATTTGTTCATATATCATGTCTAAAAAAAATATAAGATGAATTTTTAATTTTTTTTGTAAAATATATTACATTAATAAAATACATATAGGGTTATTTTATTATTTCATAAACTCAATTATTTGCATTTAAATTATTTTTTAGATGAAATTTAATGTTGATCATATATGCCATTACAATGGCTTGATTATAAGGTAACTGAATAATATTTATTTATTTACATAAAATTTGTCTTTTGTGAATTAAAATATATTAAAATAATCTGATTTTTTTTGTCACAGTCCAAATATAGTGATGCAATTATTATAAACTAATCTGGTGTTTTTTTTGTGCAAGATTATCTTGGTGTAACCTATAACACAAGACATCAAAGATTTTTTTTAAAAAAAATTCCACGTAAAAATCTTGGGGTGTTAAATTCAACCACCACTAAAATATATTTTTCCATCATAATTCATTTGGGTTATAAAAGGATTAATACCAGAATGTATCTTTCCTAGAAACCCACATCATAAAAAAGAATACTAAAACATAATTTTAATAACAGAATTTTATAAACATAACGGTTACCCCAAATTAATCCTCATTGGGTGTCCCCATATGAGAACAAATGTTGGAAGTGAAAACATGGATATGAAAGAGAAATTGAGCTATCATGTTTTGATAGAGACTGATAGAGAACACTATTATTAAAAAGTTAACAATCACAAAGCATAAAATAATGATGAATGAAGAGTCAATCTCATTCATTGTTAAAAAATATACCAGTATAACATTTCTGGTTTCAAGATACCATCTATATAGTTGAGGAATGAAAATTAATACATACCTGATTATGTATAATCTCAACCTTTCATTATTCCTTGGTAAATTCACCTTTAATCTCTTATTTCATGAAATAATGGTGAACTTTTGATTAAAAATTTATTAGTGGATCATGAGATCCATAAAATAATGAGTGGTCCTTACATATGTTTTTATCAAAAATAATTAGATCAAGTTATCACATATTAATTTGTCCACATATGGTGAGGGGATACTAATGTATCACCCAAAGATTTTATTAAATATCCCATAAATTTATAACCTTATAGTCATTTTTAAATATGAATATTCAAAAAATTTAGAATGAGGTAAACTATCTTGTGTCTAAAATTATACCCCATATATCATAAGGTATCACTTGTTGGTCACATTAAAACATGAGATCACAATTGTCATGAATTCTCTTGAGTCATGGTAAAAACGTAATTACCATATATCCTAATTATAAACATGCAAGATTTTATTATTCCAAATATATTTTGATATATTCCATAAGAACCAACTAGTTGTATACATAATCAATGTTAGCATAACCCTATTGTGAAAAAATCATTATTATTTCACAAGGAACTCTAACCATCAAATATACATAATCAAATAGAACAAATTATTATCTAAACAATGTTTTATGAACATAAGGGACTTATTAGGGTTTATATTTACCTTATTCATGTGTTCTCCGTGTATATCATGTTACCCTCAAATCAATTTTAAAGATCCTTATAACTATATATCAGATCTATTCCAATATATTATAAAAAATTATTCTAAAAACACTTTTATATTTCATAATTCATATAACTTAATCATTGAATTTATAAACATTTACACTTCAATAAAAAAATTTCATAAACCATTACACAGGATCCATCATCTTAGTCTTTCATAAAATATCAATAATGTCTTAAGATCCCTCTATTTTAATCAAACTATGATTCTTTGGTTTAATGTAAACAATACTGCTAGAACATCTCATGCCTTTCACATTTCATTTACAATATCTTTCTTCTAAATAATATAACTATTACTCATACCACCTTCTTGATTTTTTTTTATATTTCCACTTAGGAAATCAATATTTATAATTCTATTTCAATCCCCATATAAAATATTCAATGTTAACTATGTTCTATCTTGTTCTAGAATTTGACTAAGACCATAAAGTAAAGTGTGAGAAATAAAAATCTATGATTAAAAAATAATACGTATGGAAAATTGATTATAATATATCAATCTATGATATCATCGGTTTAATCTGTCATTATTTATGATTGTAACAAAAACTCTAGGTTTGTGACCTATACATAGACTTATCCTTTAGACATCCTAAGAAATACCCGTAGAAATATCTATAGGGACCTTAATAACTTTTGTTCTTCCAATTTTCCAAATAATGACTAAACCTTCACTCTGATACCAACTATAAAGATTGAATATTGATGTAAATTAATATTAAATTAATTTTGTGGAATATATAATATATTACACAAACATTTTACCAATGATTGTATTAGTTTAATACATTTCAAAACATGGAACACATTCTTTTAATTGGTGGAAAATATTCATTATCTACAACAAAGATCATCCCCTTTAGGTTTCATACCTAAAACTAGTCTTTATATCTTAGGGAATAGAAAATATACAGAACGGTTGAGCTCAAATGATTAGTATGGGTAAATATGGAAAATATAAAACAAAACATGAACAAAAGAGTTCAAAAACTAGAAAATTATTTTTTAAAATCAAACTATGTATAAAAAATATAAAAATAAAAGTCTAGAAGTAAATCTTTGTAGTTCCTAAGACATTAATCATACAAGAATATAATCATAAACCAAATAATACTGACATAAAACATGTAATTTTAAAAACACATAATTATATAAAAATAATTTGCATATTAGTCAGGGATCATTGCAATGACCAACATAGTGGACAAAGTACTTTACTAAACCAAGTTAATTCTTCATTCTAGCCCTATATTACTTACCCGAGTTAAATTTCGTTCCTAACCTCTATTATCGAACATGATTTACTTTTCATTCCATCCATATATTATTTAACCAGATTTACGTCCCATTATAGACTAATATATATCATAAGATATTAATAATTACATAATTAATTGGAAGGATATATAGGTCTCACAAGTCATATAATGAAAACCATACATATGTGTGCTATATGAATATAAAATCATTCATCATAGCATAACCCAAGGAATAAAATAGGTTTCTTAAACATCACCCCATCATAACACAATCAAATAAAAAAAATGGACTTCATAAATGTCTTAAAAATAATCAAACCATTTAAATAAATTTATAAAATACTTTAAAAATATCTTTAATATATAATTCCATATTATATGGAAAATAATTCTGATAAATCACTTGAAAAAAATTATTGAGGAAAATTTACATTCTTCATCAAAAATGTTTTATTTTCTCAAAATGCCTTGAAATTTAAAATGAAAATAATTTCATAAAAAATTATCATGAATTTGGTAAATAATGATTCATGTATGTATTTTGTTACTAAAATTTATGAATTAATTCATGTTGTATAAGTTAAAATATATCATTCTTCTTGATCTTTTTTCAAAATATCAAAAGGTACAATGTACCAAAAAAAATATTACATTAATACCATTTAATTAAAATTCACCTGTGGATAAAATTTACATTAAAATGTGTAGATGGTTTGTATAAATATATTTTAATACATTTTAGGATGTATGTACATGGATGATAAATATACCCCTATAAATACTTACGTATAAAAAATCATTGATAAATAAAAAATTACAAAAATAATATTTACCAATTTATTATAATTCCAATTTTATACCACATAATATAATGAAAAATATATTCATATAATAATATTCATAATAATTTCCATTACAACATTCCTCTGTAGTATAAACAAAACTCAAAATAAATAGATTGTGTATAAGGAATATGACCCACAAAATTAAAAGTGACACAAGATTATCTCTTACCAGAGGTCCAATATCCATTGTATATATCATTACGTCATTAATAAATTTTTAACAATTTAAATTAATTATTACAGAATCATATCCATTTTTATTATATAATTTATGATCATATTATCATCCTTTTTTAATAATATTATTTCTCATCAATCGGTTATTATCGGCTCTAATTTCATACCCATGTTTCATCAGATAAGTTCGTGTTTATCTTTTTTGACTATATGTATATCATTTAAATAATGATATTAATATAATATATATAATATTTTTTCTTTTAATACTTTATAAAATCATTTATTAATAGATACCAGGTAAAACAAATCACATCTCATCGTAGAGATGGTATGTCGTATATATTCATGATCAACAATATCATTCCCATAATTTTGTAATGTTATGGAAGTGGATGGTATATATCTTGTAGAAAAATTCATATCATGTAATAATAATTATATATAGTTATTACTTCCACCATTGTATCCATCCATTTAAACAGATAGTCAAACCAATATTAAACCATAGTGTGGAGATGATAAGTCATGAGTACGCACACACTATGATTTCATTTTTCATAGGATAGATTAAATGTGGAATATGGATTTTAAATAATTATAATAACATCATATTATATAAGTGATACCTTAAATACTACATTATAGTGTAAAAAACTCATGTATAGGATGTATAAGAAGAAACAAGTTTGAATGAATCGGTCGAGGAGATGACTACTTCTTCGACGTACTCCATCTAGACAACCTCTTAATGCTACAATTTTTGGCCTTTTGAGAAGACCAAAACCTCGATAATGTACTAGTAATGTTTATAATGGAAATATTTTGAGGTAATATGAGCATGACTTCTCATAGTGAGGTGGAATAGTGGTGGAGGATGTTCCCTTTTATAATTGACATGAGGGGAACTTTTGGAAGCTCTGAAAATAATTATTTATATTAAAATAAAAATATATTCAAAATACCCCAATATGAACTTATTTTGAATTTTTAATGAGAAAATGTTGTAATGTAATCATAAAATAATTTTTATGCATGTTTTTATTTCATTTTAAAATGTATCATTTCGTTTACCCCTAATTATTCTCATTTAATGTTAACTATGGTAACAAATTGTGCAACATTAAAATAGTACAATTATTAATTATTTGATTTCAATTCATCTATAAATGAAAAATATAGATTATTTTAGAAGAATCCATAATTAGTTTATATTTTTAATAATATGTTATGATTGTAAAATAATCCAATAGAACATAGTTTTGAAAAAATATCAATATTTTCAATTTAGATACTATTCAATTACCGGATTTTAAAAAATATCAAGATAAGATTTTATCCTTGAAAAAAATATTTTATTATATATCTATGGGGTTAAAATAATGAATAAAATTTGATGGATATATTAATTATCCAAAATTATATTTGTTTTACCATTTTCAAAAACAGTAATTTGTTATGTCGCAAGTGAGCGTCATCCTAGTTGGTGAGGTCTCTCAATGTGCATCCACGAGACCCTAGTTCAAACCAGGTAGAGCCAGAATATCGGGTAGTGTAGTAGAAACTGTAGCAGGCACTAGAGTATGCACTATAGTAGTTACTGTAGTAGATACTGTTCTACACTATAGCAGCTAGAACTATTCAACATGGGCCACTGGTTTGGTCATGGAGACCTTCAGGCCTTTGGGACACCCAAGGCCTTTGGGTAAGTAAGGCTTTCGGGCCACCTCATGGCCTTAGTTCCACCTCATGGCCCTCAGTTCCACCTTATTTGCAGTTTTACAGATAGATTCTACAAGGAACCACTCCAGAAGATGAAATAGTAGGGCTAAACAGACTTGGGATGAATGGGAGAGTATGGTATTTTCCATCGGTACCGTGCCTATGAACAGCTTCCCATGAAAATAATAGTCGAACTGTCATGCAAAGGTGGAGAGCTAATAACGATGTCGTGGCTGGGGAGGAGTTGTTTCCAGTTTTCATAGTTTTTATGATTTCTTTAAGACATACGGGTCATGTAATGTCTCTAAGCCAACGGGAAATGTTTTTCCTAATCCTATGAGCCTTCTAAGAGTTCCCCCTAATCCCATGAAAGGGGGGTTATCACAAAATATAGATAAAAGAAGTCCTTCGGGCCATTCAGTCAATTTGTTATGCCCATTAATAAAATAATTACTACATTAGTTTAGTTAAATTGTTTAATATACTTATTTTTTGGGCAAAAAACCCTATAATGAAAATAAATCATATTTATTCATAATAATACATATATTCAAATATATATTCATTCAAATCCATCATAAAAAATGGTATATGTATTAAAACATGAATGTGGAAACTTTAGCATCACATTAAATAAAACCATATAAGTGTCATAATCATTTCCATATGCCTCTAAATTGTCTATAACACGTCACATGGATTATTATAGTTGATATATAATCTACCAATAATATTTGGTCAAGAGTTTTTTAATGTTAAGGGTTATTATCATTTAAATAAAAATTATTTTACTGATTTTCCACCAACTAAATTTTGTCCACGTTATCAATGTATATGGTTTTAAGTTAATTATTTATATACTAAAACTTTAAAATAAATTATCATGAAATATAAAAACATTTTACATTTATATTGAACATTTATAGTTGAATTTATCTTCTATATATCATTTTTTATATTATATTTTTATTAAAATTTCTGTATGTTATATTTAACTTTTTTTTTTAAAAAATATATTAAGTGTCATAATCTAATCCATGGGGATTCTGAAGGGTATCATTTTGATGATGTATAGTTTAGGTAGAAAATAAATCATAAAATCATATTAGGATAAGTGTTATGTTAATTTTATAATATTCTATTTATCCTTAATTACCCGATTTACCATTTTACCATATTAAAAAAAATCATTGAAGTTACAATTCATAATGCCCAAAAATAAAATAATGATATTTATATAGTTTTGACCTAATAATTCAAAATATTGAATTAGTTTTTAAAAATTAAAAATATAGAAGTTTCTATAATTTATTTAAAATTAATATCATTTTTAGGATGAATGTATGGGATTTAAAAGATAAAACTTTGCTAAATATTAGAATGCTTTTCCCCAAAATTAACGGTAAAATTAATGCCACTGACAAAAATTATATTAACAGAAGAAAGGATATTGTATTTTTACTTTAAAACCACTAAATAAAAAAATTTATCAAGATCAATTATTTCAATGAGAAATTTGTTTTCAAATTAAAATTAATATTTTTTTACTATTCATCAAGTAATAAAAAAATATATTAAAAATATCAAAAATCATTAAAGTAAATTTTTATATTTTAATTCCAAAGAAATTTTTTTATTTTGTTATATATAATATGTAAACTGTCAAAAATATATATTTAAAATGGGTGTTCAATCAATAGGTGAAAAATCAACATTTTTTGGAAAATACTTCTTTTATCAATAAAATTTAATTAATTCATATATCATCTACAATAAAACAAATAAGATGAATTTTTAAATGTATATTGACTATAATAAATATATATTACATTAATAAAATCCATCAAGAGTGATTTTATTATTTTATAAACTCAACTATTTTCATTTAAATAGTTTTTTAGAATAATGATAATATTGTTCATAACTGTCATTATAATGAATAGGTTATAAGGTAACATAATAAATTTTATTTATTCACATAAAATCCTACTTTCATAAAATTAATTATATAAAAATATCATGATATTTTGTGTGACACAATCCAAGTATAGTTTTTCATATACTGTAATATATGTTGTTGTTTCATGTAGTGCAAGAATATCTTGTGTATCTTACAAAGAAGACATGAAAGAAATTTTTGAAAAATTATATAACATAAATATTTCAGGGTGTTAAAATCATATATTATTATCAAATTTCTATGAGTTTGTATCCCTGGATCCCTTATGTTACACTTAATTCCATGAGTACTTTTGAGATTGGTATAAATGTTTGATGTAGATAACATTTGTTGTGCATGCTACATTACTTATGTTCATATGTTATTATTTATTGGGTATCTGACCATGATATATGTCATTTTTGTTAGTGTTCATAGAACCAAAGGAATTTGGACCATCATGAAATTTTATCCCTTGGAGGGGTTGCATGAATAACTTACAACAGTGACAATGAGGGACCTATGTAAATAGTTGGGATAAAATGATTCCTTTGATATTTCATGTGATTTAATTAATGAATAGTGTATTATTATTATCTATTGATCCCTAGTATGAGATCAATATATAAAGGGTGGTGATTATCACTTGACACCTAGTATGTTACACTATGAAAAATAGATGATGACTAGATATCAATCTGCAGTAATATATCGATGACTAGTGGACGTTGATTAGATCTTGACCCCTACTATGTCACTCATTGAATAAAGGATGTTTATTATCTCTTGATACCTAAAATATATCAAGAGAATAGATTTATAAATGATAATTGATGTCGATTTGCAAGATCACATTATACCATGTAGCGTGATAAATTATCGACATGGACAATCCCTGATTCATCTCACACCACGATAGTCCATCCAGTATGGAGATGAAGAAAGTCAGGATATGTGTTTTTTACAGCTCGGTTAGTGCATGAAGGTTCAGTTTAATGGAGTTTCTGTCATTATTTTATTTAAACATTTATTTAATTAGGTTATAAACTTTTTTTTTTACTACATCAGGTTGAGTGTGTGTAGGTTATGTCCTACTAAGTCTTGTACTCACACCCTTCTTAGTAAATTTAATGAGCTTATAGATTTTCTGAGGGATTTTGTGAAGTGAAAGGTCCCTATGATGGTTGGATAATATATTAACCATCATTTTTCTACAATAACATTACATATCATTTGATTAATAATTTATAAATTTTAAAAAGAGACACCTAATGACCTTATTATTATAGTGCCTTTCGAAACATAGATACATAACCAGTGGTGCATAAGAGTGCTACATTTTCTCCAGATTAGTTCTTTATGACTAGTAACCCTCTAAAACACATCATAGATAATACATAACATCATAAAGTAGTTAAGGAAACATAAAAATGTGTCAGCTGAGGTTTATAGTATGGGTAAACAAGGGAGATCTTTAAGTATAAACTTGATCATAAATATATGGGAAAATGATCATAACATTATAATATCATTACCTTGATATCAATTATTATTAATATAAATCATCTAATAGAGACTTGATGTTCAAAATACATGAATCAAACAGTAATCATGAGCATCTGTGATTAAAAAACAATATATGCATAAGACATGGAATTATGGAATACACAAGAACATGTAATAAAATTCTCTATAAGTCAAAAAAAATTTATATAACATTTCAAGGAAAATCATGGGAACTAAAAAATTTAGGAAGGATACACCACCATCCCCATTTTTTCACTCATTTTAAGTGATGAGGTTCCCCATCTTCTAATAGTGGACAATGTTTCACTATATTCCCATAGAGGATGGGGTTACACCATCTTACCATTGTTGATTGTGTTTTCCCATCTTCCCATGGTGGATCAGGTTTTTCCATCATCTATAGAGGATCAAGATCATAAACTTGAATCCCTATTTTTTACATGAGATAAAAATATTTACCCATTTCATTATAGGTAATATAGGTCCCTCCCATATCATGATGAAATTATACATATATGTCCCAAAAATTCCAAAACCATCATATCATAAACAATTAAATGAACTGTGTATCCTAAAAATGTAATCATATCATAATAATTATGAACAATTGATATGTTCCATGGTTATATCATCAAATACATGACCTATTAAAAGAAGCTTGTTTCATAGAAAGATAAACCTTTATGAATAGCACATTTTCATAAACATGTAACATGTAAAAGACAAACTATGTTCAAAAACACCATTCCACCAAAACATAAACCATTAATTACAGTAATATGAATTGATCCATTGGTAACCATTCTAGAAAAGCATTTGTATGTCCAAAATATGGCATTTTAGAAGCAATTTTTTTTTTAAATTTTATTTAAAAACATTTCATGACTAATATAACATTAATGTTTGGAAAAGTGATTTTAAAAACATTTTCAAAACCATTTTCTTGGAAAATAAACTCAAATAATTTTATAGAAATCTAGAATTTTTTTGAGAATAATTTCAATGAATAAAATTTCAAAACATATAATAAAATAATTTAGTATTTTTGAAAACAAGTTTTATAAAAATAGTTCAAAAACTTATTAAAAAATCATTAATTTTTTTGAAACTATTATATTGAAAAAATATAGAATAAATGTAAAGGAATGTTTGAAAACCATTAAAAATTTTAATTTTATGTTCCCCTAAAAATGAGGAAAAAATAAAATCTTTAAAAACATTATGCTAAATATTATTGAAACATTGTTTTGGAAATTAATGGAACGTCTCTTAGAGAATGAAAATTAGGATAAATTTAATTTTCCGATTAGGTACCATTTTAAAAATAAACTCTATGATTGGAAAATCATAATATGTATATATAGTTACCCATATATTTTAGTATAATAAAAATAAAATATATTCATGTTTAGTTTATACACAAAAAAAATAAATGAGTTTTGAATAAAGCATAAATCCTACAGAACAAAAGTGGGACTTGAAATCCCCTTACATTATGTGTTGACTATCATCATGCTCATTCAAACCTACTCTATAATAAATATAAGTTTAATATAAATATAACACATAGAAAATATTCTTATATTTAATTCCACATATGGATTCATATTACCCACATATAATCACCTCTATGTTAATGATAGTATTCATGTAATATTCACTTTGTTTTTCGCATCTGTCTTGATTTATTATATTTATGGTCTTCATATTTATATCATGATTTAGATAATGTAAAAAATTAAAACAATATAATTTATATTTAATATATAATTATTTATAACAATCCATGAAATATGTAAATATTAAATGGAATACAACGTTCATGGAGATGACATGGTATACATACACATGAATGATATTTCCGTATAATTATCATAGTGAATGAAAGAAAGTAGATGATATATATATATATATATATATATATATTAAAATTACACTAGAATAATATTTCATATTTTTCATATAGGTTCACCAAATTCATCTTTAATACATTCCATGCATTGTTGGAAATAATAGCATTGCTTTATTGAGGTGGTAGTCCACACTTCCCAAACAAAATTATCGTACTTACACAAAATAGTAAGAAAAATGGTATTAAAAATTTAATAATCATAAATAAATCAAATATATCACATATAAAAAAGAAAAATATATTTTCCATCATAATTCCCAAAACTGAGAGTTGTTAAATAAAAAATAAAAAATGATGTTTCGTGAGGCGGTAGTTCATCATACACTAGAACGGTATGTTTATTACCCATTACATGGAAGTGTGTTTATTTTGAGGATGAACACATAGAAAAAAAAACATATTTGTATATTTAGTATATATGTGGTATTATATAAGAATATAATAATAATAAATATGGTTGTAGAGAATGAAAATAAAAGAAAGGATCCGGAGGAAGGATGTTACATCTTCTATGAGAAACTCCTTTTTCATTGAACAAAAGATCTTCTATTGTTGAATTTCATCATAAAAGGTGGATTAAAGGAGTAATAGATGGATTTATTGAGATTATCCGAGTATATTTTTGGTGATCCAAAGGTCTTGAGAGGTATGAATAAGTGGGAGGGTGAGTTCCTTTTTATAATGGAGGAGGGCTGTCATTGTTGTATATTTTTTATGGGAATTACACCGATGTTTTTTCAATGAAAAGTGGATACAATACTATATATAATGAATTTAATTGGTTAATAGGGTCTAAATATTGCAATAAAATTACTTTTAGAAGGATTCTATGACATTTTTTCCCTTAAGTGTATTTCTTATTATATTGTTAACATAATTTTCCTCTTAGTCATTGTAATTAATTTTAATCACTTTCACTAATATTATTTGTAAAAAACTAATTTGACCTTATAATATGTTATAAATTAATATAATTACAAATATTGAATTATTTTTAAAATTATAATCATAGATGACATTTAATTTAATTTAAAATTAATCTCACAGACAGATCATGACAGTGGGGTTTTTAATATTGTTTTAAAATATTTGGATGTTTTGATATCCAATTTCAATGTGAAATTGGTCCAATGAATTAACATTTTTACATTATGTAATAATATTCTCTTTATAATTTTATGAAAATTTAAAATATAGTTTAACTACAAAAATTAATTTGATGGATATTATGTTTTTAAATAAAAATTAATACTATTTATTATTTATCCAAAAAATATTTTTTTAGAAAAATACATAAATTTCACCCTATTATAATATTGAAATTATGAGTTCAAAAATGTTTTATATATATTAAAATTAAATTTCTATAAGTATTTAATTTATTATTATGAATGTTCCTGTAAAGACATAAAAAGTAGTTCATTTAAGAAAAATGTATTTTCAAACATATAAACGATGTAAAATGAATATATTCTTTATTATCAATATTTTTAATTTATATAAAACCTTTATAAATAATTTTAATAAATTTGTTACTATTATTCACATTACATAGTTTAACAACTTTGTTATAACTATTTTGTTTAAATAATTATATTAATAAAATGTTTTTTTTTGTAGAAACCCATTGTTGAATGTAACACAAGATATATTATTATTGGATTTAGAAAAAGGATAAATTGGTGTACCATATAAATAATGATTTAATTTGTTTTGTATGAATTGAAATACAATAATGAAAATTAATTTATTTGAAAAAAGGATTCATAAAAACTCAGGGTGATATATTCTACTCCACAAGAAAAGAATTTATCCCAATAAATTCTTCATTATAATAAATAAATATGTAGATATTCTAGCCTCATAATATTCTAATGTTCCCACATTGCATTCTATAAGGAGGAATTATCCAAAAAACATTTACCAGGTGATTGATCATGTTCCATAGAACTTTCCCTATATGATCTAAAATATCTACTTATTGTTCCTCATTATAATTATCATGATAAAATAGTTTTACCTTTGAGATCATTACATGTTATTGGTCATGTATGTACTTCCTTAAGATGGATACAAGGATCTCATCATGGACTTTAATGATATCTGGATAATGTTCTAAGTGATAGGATTCCGTTCTGATATAATCAGGAATATCAAATTGACCTATATACTGAGGGTTTAGTTTCCTTTTCATCATGATCCATGTAGCCTTATTTTAGTGATATATTCATAGAATAAACATTTCACATCCTTCGAATTATAGATGAAACCAATGGTTATCAGTATAACATTTAAGTTAATATTATTCTTCCTTTATATGCAACTAAATGGTTCAAACATTCTCATCCATTTCTCCATCTATCTTAGGTAACAATATAATTATTTCTCAAACATAATCCTAGCATGTTAATGATCAAAATTTATTCTCATATAAAGATTTATAGGGATCCATATACATTATTGAGTGAAGTCTATTTTTGTTAGAAATCTCATCAAGAGTAACGTGTTGATCCCAACAACTTTTTAAATATAAAGAATATTTTGTCAACAGTTTTTCAAGGGATTGAGCTGTTCTTTCAGACTGACCATCTTTATGAGGATGATAGAAGTTGATAAAGATCAATTCACTATAAGTTGCTTCCAGAATGCATCACCTAACCATAGAGTTGGACCTCTGATCCTATTCAGATATAATGGAAATTGGTGCTCCATGCATCTTTATAGCAAGCTGGTCCCAAGAGTAGTCTTATCTGATAGAAATGAAGTATGCAGAATTAATTTGGTGTCCAACTACAACCCGTATAACATAATTTCTTTAAGAGGTTTTGGTGATTACAATGAATAAATCCATTGTGATTTTCTCTAATTTATATTCTAGTATGGGTAGTGGATGAAAAATCCCTGTAGTCTTTTTTCATTTCTTCCTAAACATGATGGCATACCAATCATCGAGACACAAACTCTATGGTATCCCAATGCATTTTATCCAAATATAATTATTCATTCAAATCACTTGTCATCATTAAAATTCCATAATGTATAGAGAATTAATTATAATGAGCTTCTTCTAAGATATCCTTCACCAAATATGATATAGAAGGAACACATAAATGGTCCCAAAACATTGTCATTCTATCTTGATAAAGGATAAACTCTTGAAAATTTGAATAATTATTTTCAATCTCCATATATTCTCTCCATGCCTATTTAATCATCACTTGGATAGAGGGTTTAGCATTTAATTGAGCAATACTATATTTACCCCCTTACTTTATGATTTCTAGATCCTTCCATTAAAAATATGTGAATTTTGAATATTTTTTTATCCTCATCATGGATAAATGAGATTGATGCTTTTGTCTCAAAGCACCAGCCACCTTGTTCACTTTACCATTATGGCAATGCATTGACTAACTAGAATCATTTCTCAGCTCAAACTATCTTCTATGGCGCATGTTCAAGTCCTTATATGTGAATATATATATTATAATTTTATGATTAGTATATAAATAACACTTTCCACCATAAAGATAAATCAATAATATCATTAATGAAAAAATTACCATTACTAACTCCAAATCATGAGTACGGTAATATTTCTCCTTGATATTCTACTTTCACAATGCATATGTGATAAATAAGTTATTAAGTATAATAACACATCCCAATACTTATTTGGATGAATCACTATAGATTAAAAACCCTTCCCCACTACTAGGTAATGTAACGACAAGTGTGGTCACCAACCTACTCTTTAGTTCCTTGTAATTCTCCTCACATTCATCTGTCGAGATGAAATTTACACCATTACAAGTTAACATGATCATAGGAATTAATATTCATGATATATATTTGACAAAACGTCATCAATATCTAGTTAATCCCATAAAACAATAAATCTCAGGCATAATTGATGGTCTAGGCCAACATTAAATAGCCTCTGAATTTTTTATCTTATATAAACTATCTCTTGAAGATATGTGACCTAAAATTGAATACATTTATATCCAAATTTCACAATTTATAAATTTTCCATATAGTTTATCCTTCCCTAATGTCTTTAGTACAATTATCAAGTTGAATTCATTCTATTCCATTCTCTATGAATAAGTAATATTATCATCAGTAATGACAAACATAAACTAATTTAGGTAATCTATAAAGACTCAATTTATTAAACTAGTGATGATAATAGGGAAATTTGTAGTATAAAATATATTAGTTTATATTCATCGTTTCCATACCTATTACTAAATGTCATCTTTTGTATATATCCTTTTATGACCTTCAATTATTGATATCTATAAGGGAGGTAAGTCATGTAATATTATTTATCACCTCATAATTTATAAAACATATATTCAATATGTGGAAGAAGATACTTTTTTTATTGTGATCTTGTACAACTAATGATAATCCATGAAGAGCCACAATGATCCATCTTATTTTATAGTTACGAAAGTAGGTTCACCCCAAGGTGACAAACATGGATAACTAAATCCATTATCATGGTTTTATTATAGTTTCTCCTTTAATTCCTACAACTCAATTTGGTCCATTCTATAGAGATTCCATGATATTTTTGTGGAACATTTCCTGATATCTATCGAGCATTAAACTACAATTGTTGGTGGAAGACATGTAAAATCATCCATGAACACATCAAATAATTATCAACCATTAGGAATATCATTGATGATGAGTTTTATTCCAACCATTTGATGCAATCACGCATTCGGAAGTCATCTCAATACCCATACAATTGATGAAAGATTCATTATATTTTAAAACATATCTTTACATTTATATAAAATCTATAGGTTGTTTTTAAATATCAAATGTAACATCCTTTCCTCAAAAAAATGATCTTTGATTTATGTAGAGAAATCCAATCCATGACTATGATGACATGAAATTCAAATGGGGTAAGAATTTTAATATTTTTAGCATGTACATTTCCAAAAATGTCAATGGGAGAGGAATTGTAGACTTGAAAAGCAATAATCATACCATTTTTTCACTTATAATTCCATATCTAATAGTTTTTGTAGAATCTTAATACCCACAAGAAATTTTTTAGATATGAAATAGTGGGTAGATCCAGAATTGAATAATCCATTAGTAGTTTTATATTGGATGGTAAGTGTAACATTAAAAACATCATTATCTCTCCCCTATTAAGAAATAAAATTGCATTATATTTCCCATTTTCCTTATATTTAAGAGGATTCTAACATTGATCATCATCTTCAACCATTGGGAATGAGAACCTGTTATAAGAATAAAAATCTTTCAAAAACATGATGAAATGATGTGTGGGAGGTTCCTTTTAGGAAATTTTCTTCTAAATTCATCAAAGGCTCACTTATTATCATTACTGTGGTAATAAATTTTCTTATTTGCCTCCCTTCGATAGATAAAACACTTATTATACTCAGATATACAATTTTCTACATGCATTATTCAACAATTAGAGAATAAAGGGAGTATCATTTCCCTATCTTTTCTATTTTATAATTTTTCTTTAAACACCATCTTACTTATCATATGAAAACTACGAGTTTGATATGTAACACCAACCTCCATTTCACCTTTTATTTATCAAAAAACAATCTCTTTGTAGCTACTAAGGTCTATTATAATCAATTACCTTTTGTGACATATCATTATGACACTTAAGAAACTATCAAAATTACATTTTTTTGGTTAATAATTATAGAAGAATAACCAAAAATAAATTTGAAATTATCATCTTAGGTACTACTGGTTTCATAATAATTTATATTCAACTCATGGAACACCTTTTTCTGCATCTTAGCATGAAAACTAGAAACATACTTATAAAATAATATGTTATTGGAATCATCCCAATCCATGGATTAAATTTCATATTCCTTCATCATATTATTTTTTAGGGTCCACCATTGGACTACTACACCTTCTAATATATAAACATCTAGAATGCATTTTTCATGATCTAATAAATTGATAAAGAAGATTGTCATTTTAGCAGTATAGATCCAGTGTTTATCAATAAGATTAATAGAAGACCTATTGAAGTAAGGTGGAAGTTTCCTCATGTAGGAATAAAAAACATTTTCCCATCCTTTTCCCATTTTGGAGATCATCATGACTCATAGATTGCTAATGTTGTGTGAGCATAGTGATGAGGTTCTGGTGACCTCTTGTTTTTAATGTCCCCAAAATCCCGATATTGTTGACCTCATGGTTTTATTGATCCCAAAATCATGTATTTAATACTACTAATGATTTCATATTTACCTATAAGTAATATTTATTCAAATAATAGTGGATAAATTTGTAATTATTAGACACCACTCTTCATGAAACATCACTGGTACAAAAATTATCATTATCTTAGATACTGCTAGGACATCACACCGTCATACAATCTTACTGTTGTACTGAAGAACTAATGAATCATGAGACACCATTTAGTCAGACACCATTAATTGACACGCCTTCAGGATTCTAGGATGTCATAACATATAAATAAAAATGAATGAGATACCCCTAGATCTGAAACCTCTAATATCATTCCATGAGACTCATACACATGAAATTAAAATTTTTGCTTATTTTGAGTCAGCATCAAGGAATACGCTGTAAAACCGTACACTATTATGTATGACACCACCTCTGTGAAAACTCCCAAAAAACTATTTCTAGAGTAATTTACCATCAATATCAAACCGCTTGTGTCACACCGTTAGAACACGAGACACAACTAGAGCATAAGTGACCATCAGAGATTATATTACATCACTTATTTTTCTGGAATAATAAAATTAATGATTATTTTAATTAAATTTATCTGTCTATAATATTTTAATGATTTTTCATTTAATATATAATAGAAATCATGTCTTAATGAATAGTTTGATGAAGTAGCTATGGATATTATCCTTACTTCTATTGATGACAAAAAGCACAACACCCATTATTATTGATAAGTGTAAAAAAATGGAATGCATAAATCCCATAGTAGAGGATACTAAACTATCAACATTATCAAGATGAACACATTGAAGATAAAAAATAGTTGAATTGCTATAAAATCTCAATGAGGAAGCTAAACTGCATCATTTCATTTAGTCTTTTATTCCTTTCAGAAAAATAGTCTTTTTCCACTACTTTTTTGAATATTTTCTAGGAAAACAGGACTCGAGCCTCATTTCGAAACTAAATAAAAAGTCAAAAGAATCATTATTACAAACGAAGTATTTATAAACTCAATACTCATATATTTATTGATTATTATTATATTTTATTACGTTTGTGTAGTCTGTTATATACTATATTTTATGAACAAACATAGAATTCTATGATAAATTGTAAGTTACATGATATCTTTTCAAAAAATCTTATTATTTTCTTCCCACATATAATAGTGGTAGAAGTACATGAGTTTCATGATTATATTTTTTTCTAAATATAACTATGGATGAGGTCATGTGTGACTGGAATAGTCTTATCTGTTATAAAACCAAATATTGGTTGCATATCATCTATTTATTATATATAAACTTCTTGGTGGTCGGTGATCACTATGTGTAGAGGACTATGTCTTGACTTGAGACTAGACCTCTTGTATTAATTTTTCTACTGTGAGATTATAATATTGATTTACTTTGTTTTGAATTTAAAATTGAAAATTATCTTCACTATAAAACTTTTATACATTGATAGTTTACCATTATTGGTGTTAATGTCTTTGTTTAATCAAGTTAATTGAATTCAAAGGATTGAAAAATATTATATATGATATTCATCCGAGACATGATCAATCATAAAATAAATATTTATAATGATTAAAATATATATCATACAACATAGTATAATTAGATAGACTATTTTTTAATATTTAGGGGATTTCAAATAATATATTTTTGAGAAAAATATTTATTGGGAACTCATATCCCCCCTCTAGAGATAGTCACTATGACCAAAATTTGGTATAAAATGATATAAAATATTTTTAAAATACTTTTAAACTATAATTTAATTTGAGCATTAAAGAAGTTAAAATTTCAATTAGTTCTAAATTTTCAGTTAATTATAAATATATATATCTATATTTATTATACTATTTTAGTATGTATAACCATTAAGAAGGTTTTGATAACAATAGACATCCTTTCAGTAATAGGACTAATTATGCACAATGAAAAATTAAATTTAATATGCATATTGAATTTATGGTTTTTGAGATTTGTTCTTCAATAAAGAGTTTAATAACATTTATATATGTAAAACTACTTTTTAGATTTGGGATACTTTTGTTTTATCAAATGAAGGAACTAAAAATGTTTATGAAATGAGGCTTAACACTTAAATAATTAAATATGATAATTTTAAAATGAGTCATGATGAGGATATTTCAGATATTTATCTCAGATTAAATTAGAATCATAATATGATGAGCTCACTAGGAAATCACATATATGATAAGAACCAAATAATGAGATTATTGAGATGCCTGCCTGAATGATGGAGAGGCACATTAGTGGAAATCGTAGAATCCAATGATATAAATATATTTTTAGTCAAGAATTTAACAGGTAAGCTTATGTTGTATGAAGAAAAACATAATATAAATTTTTAGGAGGAGGATGAGCCAAAGAAAAATTCACCACCATTCAATACCACTTCCCATATGGGATAAAAGGAAAAAGAAAAATAAATATTACAAGATTTTGATTCAAGTTATATTGAATCTTATTATAAAAGTGATGAGGAAATCGATCACCCAGATAAGTGATTTAATAAGTTATATAGGAAGAATATGTTTTTCATAAATACAATATATAGTGTAAAATATGAAAATAATGGGAAATGGAGGTAAACAGATGATAATTCCTAGGTTGTTTTATACGATGAATGAAAAAAAGAAAATTCGCATAAAATATTACTGTCCTAATAAGAAATAAAATAAGAAATATGATGATAAGGATAGAAGATAAAATGAGGCTATGAAATCCCCCTGGAGTGCATCTGAGGAGATCTCTAGTAACTCAGATTCTTCAATTGGAGAAAATATAGATATAAAAAATATGTGATTTTTGAAAAATATTATTGAGGTATCATCTTTTCCTAGGGTTTCTGATATTTTTACCAATCATGAGTTTTATGAATATGGTAAGTATGAAAATGGATGTCATGATTATGAGAGTATGACAAAGAAAGAATAATTTAACTACTACAATATTTTATAACACACCTTTATTGAGATAAATATAAATAAAATGTTTTTAAAGGATAGAATTCTCTAACTGTAAACTTTATTTCTGTGTTGTCTATATAAATAATGAATAATATTTAACTTCTCAAATAAAATAATGAACATAAATTTTCAAATGAGAAATTTAAGAAAGAATATGAAAAGTTAATAAATTTTTTAGAGACATGAACACAAATCAAGGGAAGGAATGTTTCACCGAAATATGTTACTCGAATAGGATTGAACATGACCAAATGAGAATAACCAAAATTATTTTATTCTGAAATCCATACATGAAAACACTATTGCGAACAAAATTTCAAGAGGACCCAACAAAATGTTTATTTGGAAGTGTCTACAATAAATTAAAATAAACCATGAGGAAAACATGTGTTAAGAAAAATTTTATTAATATCATTTTTGAATGGAAATAGATATGGTTACCAAAATCATGTATTGTTTAGAAACATGTTTGGTTGGAAAAATTCTTTAAGATATCTTATAGAAGTCTGTCTTACATGGACAATGGATGTTTAGGAAATATTATAAAAAACTATTCCTACTTCAATCGTCTTATAATGGATGATAGTTTCCATGTCACCTTTTGTTAAAATTGAAAAGGAAAAATCATTGACATCATCCAAATTGCTAAAAAAATTAGTTTTATTTTCTAATGATTTATAAATTGATGGTTTCAAATATAACCTACATATTATTTATCAGTTATGTGATGATGGTTTCCATGTTATTTTTTATAATTATTCTTGTATTATTTTTAATTATTGATAATAATTAACTTTTACTACCAAAAGAAAAGAAAATTATTATTCAATAGATTTAAATTCTTTAGTTTCTCAATATTTTCCATGCTGTTATATTTTTCATAAGTAATCATGGATTTTTCATCGGAGAATATTCCATTAGAACATTAACTAACATAGAAATATTAATATAACAGGGTTAGTGAGGGATCTACTAAATAATGAGTTCCCATTTGATAGTCTATAACCACTATTAAAAATTGAAACCACACAATGCTTCTTTTAAATTAAATAAATAAGTGTAAAAATCATAACCTCTTGAGTTGGTTTACATGGATTGGTTTCACCCATCTAGAGTTTCTTTTCTTATGGGAATCACTATGTTTATGTTCATGTAGATTACTATTCTACGTATACTTAGGCATATCTTCTAGTTCACAAAAGTGAATCCTACTCTTACTATACCATGTATGCTAAGTCAACAGAAAATATTAGTGTCACTTTGATGAAAACATTAATTAGTGAACATGGTCATGAGTTAAAAAATCATTATTTTGAATCATTATTTCACAAAAAATGAATATACTCATCATTTATCTGCACTTATGTCTCCTTAGTATATTATTATTGTTAATAGAAGAAATCAAACCGAAAAATTTATTCCCTTTAATATAAAAAATTAGTATGACCAACCTACCATTTTTCTCAGATGAATCCATCAATATAGCCTACTACATCATCAATTGAGTTTTTATTAGAACTATCCCCAATAATAAACCATATATGTGATGGAATAATATGAATTTTAAGTTTTATTTATTCAATGTTTCTGGTTTAACAGTTTTTACTCATAACACAAAGGATAATCTTGACAAATGTTCAACCTATAGTTTAGAAATAAACATCCTTGGTTACTCAGTATCTCGTAATGCCTATATATTTTTCAATAAAAAGACCATAATTGTGGATGAATAAGTCGATATAAAATTTGATGAAACTGATCCACATGAGACTAATAGTTCTTTAAAAAATCTTTAAGGTGACTTATCTTCACTGAAAATAAATTCAAATAATTTTTATTTTGTAATAAAACCCAAAAAGAATCATCCAATTCTAAATATTATCCACAAAATCCACTACAAAATAAAAATCATAATAGTCCTAAATTCATTAAAAGTTTATAACTCACATGAATTGTCTTTTAGATGCTTTTTTTTAGAGATCTATATTAAGAAACCCAACCAAGAGGTTCTACTAAAAAATCAGGTTGAACATCAATCATTCTTATTTCATAATTATCATAGACACATCATTGAAGAATTTTTTATGGAATTATGTGTATTATAATTCCATAATAGTTGAATAAAATTAGAATAAACAATGTGTGGGAGCTTTTAGATATACCAATGTAGCCCTCAAATATTGGCACTAAATTGATATTTTGGAATAAAGCTGACGAGTTGGGTAATATTGTTAGAAACAAAGCATGACTTGTTTCACAAGGTTATGGACATGTAGAAGGAATTGACTATAAGAAATCCCTTTCACCTATATCCATAAATGAATGTACAAGAATCCATCATTCCTATGCAGCTTATTTGGATTTCAATCATTATCAAATAGATTTCAATATTTATTTAATAAATTGATTTATTGTTTAGGATTTGTTATCAGCCTATGGTTTTCAAAATCCTCATCTTCTTAATAAATATTATAAATTAATGATTTCATTATATGGATTAAAATAAACTCATAGAGAATGGTATGTTTGGCTCAAAAATATTCAGACTTAAAAATGTTTCTCAAAAGGAATATTTGTTCCTTCTCTTTTCATAAAAACAATTCAGAATATGTATTGGTAATAAAAATCTATTTTGATGATATTATTTTTGGATCTTTAAAATATTATATTTTTACTTATTTTTCTAAATGAAGAAAAATTAATTAAGAATCTATTTAAAAGGTGATCTGATGTTCTTTCATGGATTTAAAATTTATCAAAATAAATAATGATTTATTTTGAACCAATGTAAATATAAAAAAATATCTTTTAAAAAAATTTAATCTGGATAGTACAAAAAGTTTCAATACTCTTACGATTACCACCTATAAATTATATCATGATGAAACTAAGAAACCGGTTGATCAAACAAGCTATAGAGGTATGATTGGATCTCTTCACTTCATAACCTCTAGATTACTAGAAAATATGTTTTGAGTGTGTATGTGTGCTTGTTTATATGTTAATCTGAAGGAACCACACTTAATTTTGAAAATTTTATATAAATACCTCAAATGTAAATCCAATGTAGGATTATTTTACATTTGAATACAATAATTTTAATCAATAAGTTACTTTAATGATGCTTTTCATAGAATCTTGTTTGATATAAAGATGATATCTGGAATATGTCACTTTTTGGGAATGTCTCAAGTTTCATGGTGTGGTAAAAAATAAAATCATTGTTGAATTATATACATATGAAGAATAATACCTAGTTATTGGTATCTATTCTGAACCACTTTTGCGGATGAAAAACACTCAACTAGAATTTGAATATAAATTATGACATATAACTATAAATTGAGACAATAAATGTTTGATAAACATATCTAAAAACATGTTTCTCACTCTAGAACAAAAAATATTGGCACAATAAATCACATTTTTAGTGATAATTTTCAAAATAATAGATATCACTCTTGAATTTAAAGGTACTGAACATTAGCCAGCTTATATACACTACAAGAATTTGAATTTTAATAGAATGAATTATGAATTACTAATTCCAGATATGTTTAACATTGGTTTCTATAATATTTTTTGTAATACCAATTGTTCTCAAAATTATGGTTTTTATACTATTGTTTTTCATTACATTGGTTTTCATACCATTGGTTTTCATATCATTGGTTGTCATACAATTATTTTTCATACCTTTGGTTAATCATATTGTTGGTTCTCATAATGTTTATTGTCATTAAATTTTTTTTCATACACTTGGTTTCCATTTTATATGTTTTCAAAACATTGGTTTTTGTACCATTGGTTTTCGTACTGTTGGTTTACATATATTTGACTCTATGGCTTTGAAAAAAAAATTCAATATAAAAACTGCCAGTTTTTTTCATATTTACTTTATTTAGTTCAACAAGATGTGTGTTTTTCTGTCTCGATTTTAATTTCAATTTCACTTATAATTAAGATTCCATACTACATAACACCAAAAATTATATGAATACAAATTAATTATTTAAAAAAAGTTGAAACACATGCTATATTTTTTTATGTCCCTCAAGACGATAAGAACTCCATTCCTTATTCATTTCAAACCTCCACCTAAACTTTTATAGAGTTTTCTAAGAAGGTCTAGATTCCATGAATGAATATACCTTTATTGTATTCTCTCTTTAATTTGATATAATAAAATTAATAGAATAAATTACCAAAATAACCTTTTATGGTTTCCCCATTTAACCTTGAGATTTCTAGTCGATTTGTTAATGTAGAAAATTAATTAATTTCTAGGTGGATTTTTTTGGGTATGAATCTAGTACTGTAAAGACCCAGAATTTCCAATTAATTTTTTTTAAAAAAATATTGGAATTTTAGGAGTCCGTGAAAATTGAAGGTGTGTGAGTCAGAGGCCCGGTGTGTCCGAATTGAATTTCTGAACTTTTTTTGGGTTTGTTTAGTAAATGTACGAGTGGGTTTTTGGAACGTTTGAACTGCTGCTCAGAATTAAAATCTAAGGTCTCCATTGAAGTCACAATGCTGGTATTCAATTAAAGAGAACATAATCTCGACAGTAGTGGGTCGTGACTAAAAAATAGTTTTCATGTTTTTGATGAAATACTGAAATAAATAAAAATGTTAACATTTTATTTTTTTATTGAAACCCCTCAACATGGGTTATGGTGGTGGGGACCACCCGATCCTAAACCTCACATGTAGATGCTTAAAGGTGGGGACCACATGAACTAACCACCATTTTGAATTTAGGGGTATCGAACACCCAACCCCTCTTAATGGTGGAGAAACCTCTAAACTCCCCATTAATCCTTTCCTCTAATTAATTAAAGAAATGTAATTATGCCAACGTCGTACAATTAATTATGCGAACAATCAACTGTGCCAACCTTATAATTTTATAATAATCAATTAAAAAGTGGGATATTTTCACATTTTGTTAGAATTGGGAGGGTAGAACCTTTTGGAGGATTACTTTTTCTAATAAAGAATGTTTTCTCTAACAAAGAACGTGCACCCCAATGAAGAACGCTCAAGCCTACTAGGAACGTCATCAATGACAAAAGACCAACGATCGAGGAAACAACGACATCACTGACGTCCATCTATCCCTAATAACTTCGTGTCTTTCCTCATGACCTCTGATAAAAAATCTCCAAGGTAGGGGATTAGTTATTTATTATTATATATTCACATGTTATTCCCTTCTAAATCAGTGAACTCAGATTAAATTTCTATCTAGTTGATCCGTGAATGAAGTTTTTGGTGGGTTTTGAAAAAATCATTGTGGGAGGTTGTAAGGTCATACGTTCTTTATTCACGATTTTGTTAAGCCGCTTGTTACCACTCTAACGCAGATGGTGTGGGCCAAAAAAATGTCCCAAACCCTCCTTCGTTCTTCTTGAATGGTGTGTTCTTCGCAATTAATGAAGGAATCTTTGTGCCACAGCGATGATCAGATGTGGCGGTCCGCACACCACCAGCCGCGATGAAGGTGACGGGCCCGTGGCTCCTCACCTCCCCACAGCCTCCGCATCACCCCATGGATCTCAACGGCCTCGATGCACCGGGGCCCTCCACACCACCCATGGCCTCGCCGCCCCACAGCTCCCGCAGCCACTCCGTCCTATGGCCCATAACACCACCCCGCAGCCTTGCCAACTCGTGGACCTCCACATCATCCCACAGCCTTGCTGCTTCATGGCCCTCTGCCTCGCCCCGCGGCCTCACCACCCAACGACACTCCAAGCTTCCCTCAGGCCTCGCTGCCACACGGCCATCCACGCTGCCCTGTGACCCCCCCATGGCCCACCCACCCCCAACCCCAGCGGCCTTGCGCCTCCCTCGTGGCCTCCGTGTACCCCGCGGCATCCGAACCACCTAGCTTGGGCTATGCTTCCCACTACGGTCTAGGCCGAACCCAGTGGGCTGGACCAGACCCAACGTGCTGGGTTGGGCCTGATCGAACCAGACGAGAGCTAACTTCAAACTTTTCACTCTATAAGCCATAACTTTGGCACCAGGCGTTCGTTTGAAAAATTTTCAGTGGTGCTAGAATTCTTGGAGCAAGAGGTTCCCTTTGAGTATAATCCACTGTATTATTGGATAAATTTGGATTATGGTCGGGTTGGAATGATCATGAATCCAACAGAGCCCTCGGGACTAGAAGGCTAATAACATACAGATTGGGCATCCGATTGGAACACCGTCTGTTGCTTTGAGACACCTAAGATGTTGTGGTCATATGGGTTACTTCTTCATGGGTATTCATGGTAGTTGGAGTATCAACTAGTGGATTGAGGAGCAGACCCTCCCGGAGTTGAGCACTCTTAGTTCGGGAACCCAGTAGCTGGCTGTGACGTGAATAATGAATAGTGATCATGTGTGGATCAACACCGATAGATCATGTGTGGGTCAGCACCGAGTGATCCTCTGTGGGTTAGAACCTAGTGATCCTATGTGGTTCAGTACCGAGCAATCCTATGTGGGTCAGCACTGAGCAAACCGGTGTGGGTCAGCACCGAGAAATCCTGTGTGGGATAGCACCGAGCAGTCATGTGTGGGGTAGCACCTAGTGATCCTCTGTGGGTCAGCACCGAGTGATCATTTGTGGTTCAGCAGCAGATCCTATTATCAAAATAAGATGATCTAGCCATATACTAGTCATCGGTACTGTACTTTTTTTATACCAAGTTTGAGCTGAGGTTGTACTTGTGTGGTAATTTCCTTTGTGGTAATACCATGGTGGTATTCGTGTGTGTGGTGTACCTTTGTGGTACTTACCTATGTGGTATTCCTACCTTTGTGGAACATTTGAGCTCTGGTCTTTTGACTGGGACTCTGTGTTTCATCGTGATTGAGTTGGTTTTACTTGATAACATATGTATATGTATGGGCATATACCTAAGTAGGGTTGTCAGTTGATTCCATGTTGTTTGGTTTATCCTTGGTTTATTTTGTGACACCTTGTGGGTCTTGGGGTCTCTACTGAGTATTGTTATACTCACCCCAGCACAGGCTACACTCGCACCCTGTAGTGTTTGGTGTAGATGACGGACAACGCTGACAAAGGATGGGAGTACTAGGAGTAGAGGTGGATCGGAGGTAGACGTTAAACGAGGCGAACCACAGAGACGATCATTCATGAGCAAAACAAACCCTTTTGTTAGGATTCTTGGTGGATGATATAGGAGTTTATTTTCACCTATCGGTCCTCTTGTACTTTCCATGTTTTCTTTTACATTATAGTGGAGCATGTATTCTGGCCCATTTCACTTACTGTAGTCACTATGTTTACTATTTAGTTTACTTGAGTTTGTAACATTATTTGTGCTTAGTTGTGTGTGTTACAAGTTATAAAGGAAATACCTTACCAAATTTAGGGAATATGCCTTCGGTGCAAGTTGCCAGCCCCTGCCCTATGGAAGGCTGGATTGGGGTAATCACGGCACGGGCCCCGGGGGACGGGTCGTGACAAATTCATATCAGAGGAGTCAGTTCTACCATAGAACATAAGACTCTGATCATTCATGTCAATGTAACTAGTGTTAAGTATAGTGAGTGTGGTTTTTAGTTTAGGGAATCTAGTGTTGGTGTGGTGGCCGACATATCTATACACCAGGAGCCTGACTCATGATTTCTGAATCAGTGCACAAAAACACAGATTGCATGTGTGTTTTCAAGAGTTTTCATTGTGATATTTAGAGTCAGATCACTAGGTATAAATTATTGACCACGGTGCACCTGTTTATTTTTTAGGATGCCTCCACGTAGACTTCCAGCTTGGGTTCCAAGTATATTATGCACTGATATCCCACCATGTGATGAGGCCTTGGTGTAGGGCCCTCTTCCAGAAAAGGCACCAGCAGTGGAACCAATGGTACCCTTACCGAATGGGCCACCAATTCCACCATCCCCAGTAGTAGAGGGTGCACGCCAATTGAGCATGTTTCATTATTTTCAGTGCCAGAGGCCACCCAGGTTCAGGGGAGAGACAGACCCACAGGCAGTTAAGGATTGGCCAGAAGCTGTCGTGAGAGTCTTCTGACTAGTAAGGACACCATCCAATCTCATGGTGATGCTTTCTTCCATTGTTCTATAGACAGCAGTAGGAAGACAGTGGATCTTGATACTCTAGGCTCTCGACGAGGATACTCTTCTCTAGGAAACTTTGAGAGCCTGTTTCAGGTAGTGTTTGTTCCAGAAACTCTTCGTGCAGTGCGTATACGTGAGATTCTTCATCTGTAGCAGGGCAGTATGACTGTAGCTCTGTACTCGGTGAGATTCACTAACCTCTCACACTACTCCACTTATATGGTGTGGGACCAATTCTTCATGGAATGCACCTTTGAGAAGGGGCTCAAGAAAGAGATCAGGGCTTCGATGATTTCTCTAAGCATCCCGACGCAGGAGGGGTGTTAGAGCGATCCCTCTTAGTGGGGTGTTTCCTTGGCGAGCAATCATCAGTAGTGAGACCCACCACGGGATGTCACGTAGTGGAGTCTTCTACTGCTGGTAGTAGACAGATGTCACAGAGGTCCAAGAGGACCAAACCTATAGGTGGATGACCGCAGGATTCAGGGATGGTTGTGCGGGGCACCCGAGGCAGAGCCAGTCATGCCAGGAGTGGGTCGTGTTACACATGCGGCAGTCAGGGTTGCATGGGTCATGGCTGTATGACCTGCCGTATGGATGATCAGTAGACAGTCAAAATACCTCCCAGGAAGAGATAGTGGTTTGACTGAGGAGGTCTTCAGGGAGCAGGTGGACGTGGCAGAGGATATGGTCATGCAAATGGTAGTGGGTAATGATTTGAGATGTTACTGTCACCCCCACCAAGTGGTCTACCCTGACCACAATGAGCAGGAGGACTGGGGAGATCTTAGCTTCAGGAAGCTGAGGACAATGATCACGACGCTCTGGTGATTATACGAGGTATGATCTATGTCTACTCCACCTCAGCTGCATTACTTGTAGAAACAGGTGAAAGACATTCTTTCATTCCCACTACCATCGTTCGGAGCTCGAAAATTATGACATAGTTGTTGGCTCGATCCTTTCGGCTAGAGACTCATATGGGAGCGTAATCGACAATTACGCACTGGTTCTGCAAGGCAATATTACTCTATGAGGAGGGATCTTCATCTGGGGTCTCCTAGTAGCGGTGCCAAGGCCATACAACGTCATCTTGGGTATGGACTGCTTATCTAATGTACATTCTCAGATTGACTGTATTAGGTGCAATGTATGGTGTGTCTGCAAGGATGGGACCAGGTTTACCTTCACCAGAGAGAAGGAAGGCTTTGCAACACATGATAGATTTACCCAGAGGAGAGTGCAGCCAATAAATCACTAGTTGAATAGCCTTAGCCTTGGAGCAGTTTATGTGGAGAGTCTGAGTTATCCTGTAATGGTGGACCAAAACATGGATGTCTCCCCTAATGACATTTCGGGTCTACCTCTGTATAGAGAGGTGGACTTTTACATTGAATTGTACATCAAGATAGCACCGGTATCTACACCATCGTATAGTATGGCACTCGCCGGGTTTCGTGAGCTGTGGGTACAACTATAGTACTTACAGGGAAAGGGTTCATTCGGGTCAGTGTTTCTCCTTGGGCAGTCCCGATTTTGTTCTCTAAGAAGGCGGATGGGAGCTTGAGAATTTATGTTGACTATCGGCTCCTAAACAAGTTTACCGTGAAGAACAAGTACCCACTTGTGATGATTTATGACCACCTTGACCAGGTAAAGAGAGCATGGTGGTTCTCGAAATAGACCTCAGATCATGTTGTCACTAGCTCATATTACGAGACGAGCATGTGCAGAAGACGACTTTTAGATGTCGGTACGACCGTTACGAGTTCTTGGTTATGTCATTTGGTGTAACCAATGCTTCAGAAGTGTTCATGGGACTCATGAACATGATCTTTCAGCCATACATTGATCGATTTGTATGGTCTTAATCGAAAACATTCTGATCTACTCGACTACTGAGGAGGAGCATGCCTACCATTTGCAGGTAGTGCTGGAGAAACTCCGAAAGCTCCAACATTATGGTTAGCTCTCATAGTGTGAGTTTTAGATATAAGAGGTTCCCTTTCTAGGACTCTTCATCTTAGAGGATATATTTTCATTTTATCTAGAGAAGATTGGGTCGGTACTATCTTGGGAGCCACATAAGAGTGTGACGAAGATACAGAGTTTCCTAGGTTTGGCTGCATACTACCGGAGGATTGTGCCAAATTTCTCTAGAGTGGCAACACCCTTTTCAGCGTTTCTAAATAAGGGGAAACCCTTCGTGTGGTCAGACAGATGTCATTGGAGTTTTCAAGAGCTGAGGAATATATTGATTAGTGCCCACATTTTGAGGCTTTCAGAGGAGGGCGTAGGGTATGTAGTCTCCTACGACACATCAGGGGCCAGACTCGAATGTGTCCTGATGTAGGAGCGAGTAGTGATCACATATGGTTTAAAACAGATGAGATAACATGAGAATAACTATTCAAACCATGACCTGGAGTAAGTAGTAGTGGTATACTCCTTGATGATGTGGTGACATTACTTGATAGGCGATCATTTTACAATGTACTCTAATCATACGAGTCTCAGGTATATCTTTTCTCAAAAGGGGCTAATCTTGAGACTGAAACATTGGCCTGAGTTCCTCTTGGACAATGACTTCGAGATAGTCTATACTCTTGGGAAGGGGTAAATTATAGCAGATCCACTCCGTCGGAGATATGGTATAAAAATATTATGTGAGGAAACAAAGTAGTTGGTTGCTTTGGAGATATACTTTGTGGATTGGGATGGAGCAGTTTTTCTTCAGTCTCATATAGTTACTCCTATAAATTTTCAGTGAGTCATGGAGGTGCAGCACAGGGACACTGACTACGAGAATCGACATGCATAGATATCCACAGGACATGCACCTGATAGATTTTCTAAATGTGGGGAGTGCATCATCTTCTTTAGAGGACGTACCATGGTACCAGTTTCACTTCAGTAGGATTTATTGAGGGTGTTCCACCCATCCCCTATAGAGGTACATCTAGGAGTAGAAAATATGTACCAGGATCTCTAACAAGAGCACTGATGTCAGGAATGAAGAAAGATGTAGCAATGTTATTTCTCTCGGTGCCACACTCTTTAGAAAGTGAATGTGAAGCATCAGGTACCCTGCAAGCTTTGTTCTGCCATTAGATGTCCCAAAGTGGAAGTGGGATGGGATACCCATTGACATCGTTACAGGACTTCCACATACATCCAGAGGGCATGACTCAATTTGGGTGGTCATCGACAGATTCACCTTGTCGGCCCACATCCTATCAATCAGAGAGCAGGGTTTAGTAGGGAGCTTGGGATGACTCTATGTGAAGGAGGCTGTACGGATACATGGATTACACTAGATGATTGTCTTAGATCATGTAGCATGTTTTTCTTCCTAGCTATGAAAGGGGTTTCTGCAGGCTTTCAACACACAAATTCGTTTGAGCACCGCCTTCCAACGTCAGATGGCTGGTCAGACTGAGCAGACCATTTAGACCCTCGAAGACATGCTACGTTCTTGCATCCTCGACTTCAATTTCATCTGGGAGGATAAATTTACTTTGGTGGAGTTTTCATACAATAATAGTTATCACTCCACCACTGGGATGGAACCTTTTGAGGTAATTTACATGTGACCTTGCAGATACCCTTTGAATTTGACTGACCTAGGGGAGTAAGCACTAGTGGGACTAGAGATGGTATGAGCCACCACAGGAAAGGTGCAGATCATTAAAAAGCGTATGAAGACAACACAGAGAAGGCAGAAGTCTTATACAGACAAGAGATCGATACCTTTGGAGTTCGAGGATAGCGATCATGTCTTTCTATGGGTCTCACCTTGATGAGGTTTACAGAGAGTTGGCCAAGGTAGAAAGTTATCTCTAATGTTCATCAGACATTTCTGTGTCCTCAGTAGAGTTGGTGAGGTGGATTTCCACCTAGCACTTCCCCCTCAGTTTCATCGGGATCACGATGTCTTCCACGTATCCCAGCTGAGGAGATACGTGCGTGACCCTTCTCACATTATCGACCACGATAATCTGGGCTTCGATGATTGGGCGACATTTATGAAGGTTCTAGTTGAGATTAAGGGTCATCAAGAGCGGTTCCATCTTGGTCCGTCGATACCTCTAGTGCGCATTCACTGGCAGCACGGGAACCACTATGAGAGCACATGGGAGCAGGAGGCTCAAAAGTGTGCTTGGTACCCTCACTTATTCCCTTATTTTGAGTTGTGTCTTATGGGGACACAAATCCCAGAGGCGGGGAGAATGTAATGACCTGTAATTTCCATTTAATTTTTTTTAAATATATGGGAATCTTACGAGTCTGAAAAAATTGATGGCACCTGATTCCGAGGCCCAGTGTGGCTGGAATGAATTTCTACATTTTGTTGGGTATGTTCAGTAAACATGCGAGCGAGTTTTTGTAACTTTTGAACTGGTTCCCGGAATTGAAAACTGAGGACACCATTGAACTTACAGTGCCGATATTCTCTTAAAGAGACCATCACCTCGACTATAGTGGGTCAAGAGTGAAAAATTGTTTTTGTGTTTTTTGTGAAGGAATGAAATAAATAAAAATGTTAACATTGTTATTTTATTTTTTGAAACCCCTTAACATGGTTTATGGTGGTGGGGACCCCCCAAGCCTAAACCAACCATGTGGATGTTTAGATGTGGGGACAACATGAATTAAGCCCCATTTTAAATTTAGGGATGGGGACCACCCGAACCCTCTTAATGCGGGAGAAACCTCTCAACTCCCCATTAATACTTTCCACCCATTGATTGGATCCAATTAATTATTCAAAGGTGGTACAATTAATTGTGCCAACAATTAATTGTGCCTGAATTTTAATTTGATAAACATAAATTATCAAGGGGGATATTTTCAAATATTGGTGGAATTGGGAGAGGAGAACCTTTTCAAGGATTACTCTCTCCAAAAAAGAACATGTTCTCTAATGAAGAACATGCTCCCCAATGAAAAACAGTCACGCTGACGAGGAACGTCTTCAACGACAAAAAACCAACGATCGAGGAAACTTCATCATCACTAAAATCCATCTATCCCCAATGACTGCATCTCTTTCCTTGCGACCTCCATTGAAAAATCTCCGAGGTAGGGTTTTTGTAGTGTATGATTATATATTCTCATGTTCTTACCTTCTAAATAGAATAACATGGATAAAATCTCTAACTAGTTGATCCGCAGATGATTTTTTTGGTGGTTTATGAAAAATCATTGTGGGAGGTTGTAGAGTTTCACATTCTTCATTCAGGATTTTGATGAGCCGCTTGCTACCACTCTAATGAAAAGGCAGCGATACAAACAAACAAGGACCGACCCCTCTGCCTTTCTTCTTGAAAGGGGTATTCTTTAGGAGGAAATAATGATGCTTTGTGCCACAGTGACGAACATTTGTAACAGTTGGACCACTGTCGGCAGTGACGAATGTTATAGCCCTGCAGCTCCTCGCTGCCCCGCTGCCTTCACGGCCTTGCCGCCCCATCGCCCTCTGTGTCGCTCATGGCCTCATCACCCCGTGGCCCCTCCGGCCTCACCACCATGCCGCCCTTGTGGACCTCGTGGCCTCGCCACCCCACGGCCCTCCACGTCGTGTCGTGGCCATACCAAACCCCAGCCACACCACCTCGCAGCCCTTCGCGCTACCTCAAGACCCTCTATACTACTTGTGTCCTCGCCGCCCCGCTGTCATTGTGGACCTCGCGGCCCCCGCGGCCTAACCGCCTCACCACCCCTATCCCTCTTCGCCGCTCCGCGACCCCATGGGCTCACCTCCCTCTTCATCGTCCTGCGACATCACCGCCCCGTGACACTCCTTGTCACCCCTCAGTCTTACAGCCCTGCAGCCCTCTGCTCCGCCCACACCCTCATCGCCACGCCACCGCATAGCCCTCGCAACCCCCCATGCCCCCACCCCCTGTGGCCTTGTGCCGTCAAAGAGGCCTCCGTGGCCCCTACAGCCCTCACGGCCTCCATGCCACCCGGTGTGGGCTGGGCCAGACCCAACAGGCTGGGTCAACCCGAACTGAGTTAGGTCATCCCATGTTTGTTAGGGTCGGGTCTGTCTGACTGTGTCCGACCAGACCTGAGCCAACTTCAAAAATTTCACTCATTCGGCCAAACATTGGCATCATGCATCCTTTTGAAAAACCGCAAGTTGTGCTGGAAAAAGTGGAGAGACAAGTTCCTATTTAGTATACCCCATTAGAGTTATGGATAAATTTGGAGTATGGTCATGTTGGATTGAGCACGAATCCAACTGTGACCTCAGGACAAAAAGGATAATAACATAAAGATCATGTATCTGATTAAAGCACCGTGTATTGCATTTAGACCCATAAGACGTGGTGGTCATTTGGGTTACTTATTTTTGGTTCTTTCTGGTAGTTTTAGTATCGAACAGTGTCTTGAAGAGAGGACCCCCCCTGGAGTTGAGAATGTGTAGTGCGGGAACCCGGTAGCTGGCTGTGACGTGAAGAATGAATAGTGATCATGTGTGAATCAACACCAAGTGGTCCTGTCTAGGTCAGCACCGAGCGATCCTGTGGGGGTCAGCATCTAGTGATCTTGTGTGGGTCAGCACCGAGATATCATGCCCAGGTCAGCACCAAGCGATCCTATGTGGGTCAGCACCGAGCGATCCGGGGTGGGTCAGCACCTACAATCCCCTATGAGTCAGCACCGAGCGATATTGTGTGGGCCAAAAACAGATCCTCTCAACAGAATAAGATGATCTAGCCTTAGACTAATCATTTGTACTTATGTACATAAATTATACCTGGTGTGATCTAATGTTGTACCTTTCTAGTACATTCTTTTGTGGTAATATCATGGAAGTATTCTTCTATGTGGTGTACATGTGTTGTACTTACCTACGTGGTATTCATTCCTTTGTAGAACAGTTGAGATTTTGGATTTTGAGTTAGACTCTGGGTTTCCCCATGATTGGGTTGGGTTTAATTGATAACTTAGCTATATGTATGGGAATATACCTAAGTGGGGTTGTTAGTTGATTCCATGTTGTTTGGTTTACCCTTGGTGGATTTTTTGAGACCATGATTGTCTTGGGGTCCCTACTACATATTGTTATACTCATCCTCGCATGGGATATGCCTTCACCCTGTTGTGTTTGGTTTAGATGACAGGCAGTACTGACTTACGATGAGTGTACTATTACTGGAGGTGGCATAGAGGTGGACGTTAGAAGAGGCAAACCTCAGAGATAGCCGTTGCTGAGCTATACCTACCCTTCATGTAGGATTCGGGATGAATGATCCAGGATATTCTTTTCACCTATAATTCATCTTGAAATTTCCAGTTTTCCATGTACATTCCAGTTGTCAATGCATTCTGGCCCCTTTTACTTACTGTACTCACAGTGTTCACTATTCAGTTTACTTGAGTTTGTATCTTGTTGTGTTCTTGTTTGTGTGTGTTACAAGTTATAAAGGCAATTCCTTCCATGCATTATGGAATATGGGGTGCTAGTCTCTAGCTCTAGGCCTATGGAAGGTGAAATTGAGGAAGTCACGGCACGGGCCCCAAGGGACGGGTTCTGACAAGTACTCAAGTTTATCCGAAATCAAGGATGGTTAGAATGGTTCTCATCAAATGAGTGAGCTTTTCACCTAAAACTAGTACATGAGTTATATCAGCATGTGTAGTTTTAATTCAATAACGATGGTCATTATTAGTAGAGATGTTGTGTAAGAGGTCATTTGTTTGTTTTCTCTTCATGAAAGTGGGCTAAATGTTTGTATGTACCACATGATGGAGTTTTTTATTATCATAAAGGAATAATTATTGAACTTAGTGACCTATTTATTTTAGAGGAATATATTTCTATGTTTATATTATATGGTTTAATAAGAATACCTATTTCTTCTTAGATTGATGGATAGTGTTTCATGATTTTACATTTTTTGAAATATATTCTTTTTATAAGGAATATATATTTATCTACATTGAGATATCTGGATTTTCTTCTCATATTTATTTTAATAGAAGTCCATAAGATTTATATTTGTATATATATAATAGTAAAAATGTGGGATATGGAAAAAAAACCTCTAGATCTCATTAATTAAGATACAAAATATGATTTCTCTTATGTAGAGGGCTTATGGCCTAGATCGTGATGAAGATGAATCGATCATTGATAGTGGTGGTTTATTTAGAACATGTTTTAATTACTCTATAATGAAGATAAGCTAGAATACTAGGATAAGACAATGAGTTAGGGATTCTGAAAATTTTTATACATATTACAATCCAGTTCATCATCCTAGATGACCTAAGATTGATGGTGATCCAAGATTGGATCCTAATACGGTTGTTATCTACTCTAAAGAATATAATGATAAGTTTGTGTTTTTTTAGGATGAATGAAAATAATATATTGATATAGGGAGTGATATTGATCTATCTCCTATAGTTTATATCATCAAATATGGAGCTCCTAGTCCACTTATGAGGATTCTTAAAAGATAATTTTTTTAAAAAAGTGATGAAGAGGAGACTGAAGTTTCTGGACAAGATCAATATAAAATATCCAATTCAAATGATGGTGGAGGTTATGATGATGATGATGTTGAAGAAAAAGATACCATGATGGTAATGAAAAATATGATACAAATGATGAATGTGACTCTGAATCAGATAATAATAGTGGGTTAATCAAGAAGAAAGATGATGAGATACATTCTAAGATCAATGATTCATTTGTTGAGGGGGGATATTTACCTATCATTGGAATTTTTCATGAGACTCTAGATAGTAATGTTGGAGAGTTTATATCATTTTCCACGAGTCATGATTTATTCAATTATGTTTTTGTTGAATATGTGATAGATATAGAATCTATTGTATAGAATGATTATAAGAAAGAGAAAAAGGATCTGATAGAAGAAGTGTTTGGGAATGAATAGTTCATTGATGTTCTTAAACTACATTTGGAAAAAATTATTGAAGGAGAGATCCCTAATGTCTTTCCTTAGAGAGATATTGAGATGAAAAGTTCTCTCACTATTAATAAATATATTGTAAGTCAATACCTCTATTGTTAGACACATTATGGATGATCCGAGTTCAAAAAATCATAGAAGTCATGGTGTTTCAGTTATTTTTACTAGTGTAGTTCCTACATCAACAACTTATATTTAAAAGTGTTCAGTAGACCCTGTGGAAGAGATATGGGGATAGTTCTTCATTGTCACAAGAATCCATCCAAGGGTTTACAAACCGGAAGTCAATATGAAAGTTATCCTAAGAGATCCTTGATATCCCAGGATGACATTGAAGGACTTCATGAGAAGTTCTGTCCTATTGTACCTGATCCTGCTCTAGTTTTTCCTTTAAATATTGTAAATCAAGAAGAGTTGAATGTTTTTGTTGAAAATATGATGGCGGAGTTTCATAAGTGTGTTAGTTCTCAATCCAATATTTTGAAAAAAGTCGGTGAAATATATTCAAGGTATTTATTTGACTCAGTTATAATTTATATCCAACCAAAAATGATGCTTTTCATTTTGGATATAAAAATTTAAAATATGTTCCATGTAAGTGAGATGAATTATCTAAAATCATTGGTTGAGGAAATAAAATCTAGGTTTTGATTATATTTTAATTCTATTCATAAAATTATTGGGGATACTTCCTCTGATACATTCAATTCTATTGTTACACCTCCAATGGTTTTTACTGATGTCATCTCTTTAGTTGTTAGAGATGAGTTACAAGCCATGAACAGTGGTCCCTCAAGTAGTGAACCTCTAATTCCTTTATAAATTTTATAGAAAATTGTGTAGGGAACTGATCATGACCACACAATGAATTTAAAATATTCCTAGGATAAGAATGATAGTAAGGATATTGTTTCTAAGTATATAAAGTCATATATCTTGTGAATCTACAACAAACATGTTATACATTCCTATTTTTAATACAATTTATACCTTATGAGATTGTCTATGTTGACTTTAGTGGTCAAAGTGAATGTTAGGAATCACAAAAAACTAAAAAAATCACTTCAATCCTTCATAGATAATAAAGATGATTTGAACTTGGCTATAGAAAAGGGTGGACAAATTATTATGGGTGTTATCAATATCTTGATGTTTTATCTACAAGTTAATACTTCTATATTTATAGCTATAGATGCCTTTAATATTCCTTCCACCTCTACTAGACTCACTATTGGAGCGGTGTACCCTTCAACACATCCCTAATACATTAATTCCATGATCTCCAATAATTTTTCACCTTCACCTCCACACCTTCAACATTTTCCAAATTCAACTACTGAAGCTATAAATCATATCATGCTAGTTGCAGTTATAGAAGGTGATTCTAGAGCTATTTATGGACATTCATTTGGTCTCCATTCTATTTTACCTCGAGTAGGTACAACTACCTTAGCTCAGGACAAAGATAATGATCATTATAATAGAAAAGAACAATTGGAAGCTTTTGTTGACCATTGATCTCTATATGCTTCTAGATTTGACTCTAATGTCTCTGATGGAAACAATTATGTAATAAAATTAGGTTCCTATTTCCTAATATCTTTCTTACATTATATTGTGAATGTTTTACTATTATCCACCTATTACTATATTTTTTCCACTATACGTTACCTTTTTGATAATCAACAAAATTTGGAAAATTTTTATTTCTTGATTACTCCCTCTTGTTGATATTATTATTTTTTAAATATTTATTTCTTTTCAATAATTTATTATTTTTTCATTGATACAATCTAAAAAATTGTGAATGATCATTATTTTTTGTTATTGGATATCAGGTTTACTTTTTGAAAATAACATTAATGACTTGTTTTTATATTTATAAAATTCATTTCAGGCAATGATTTGAGAATAAAAAAATAAGGGTGATTGTTGATGTACTCATTTTTTTGATCCCAAAATAAAGAGATTGTTGAAATACTTATTTGAATGATCCCATAATTATTTATTTCATACTACTAATAAAATTCATGTTTACCAATATCTAGTACATATTATGAAAATTGGTTATAAATCTATAAGTACAGGACACCATTGGTCATGACAAACCGCTAGTACAAAAATCTCTAAGCTGAGATACCACCAGGACATCACACCATCAGAATGACAAACATCTGAACTGAAAAACATAGAAAGTATGAGAAACTATTAATTCAGACACTATTGTTTGACACATCACTAGTATGCCATGCAACCAAAATGAAAAACTGGAAAAGTATGAGATTCCTCAAGATAAGACCCTGTCAGTATCGTGTCGTTGGACTCATACCACTAACACTGAAAATTTTACTAGGTTTTAGACATCATCAGAGAATACACCACTAAACCTTACAACATTTATCATGACACATCTAGTGTCACACCTCCAGATAAAAATAATACCAGAGCAACATACCATCAATATCATATTGCTAGTTTCACACCGTGAGAATATGATACATCACCACATATTAATACACATTCACAATTTATATTACTTTACAAATTTTTTCTGGATATTATCATTCAAATGCATATATTTAATGTGCTCAATGCTACATACTATTTTAATTATTTTGTCTTAAATGTATGATAAGAATTATGTCAAAATGAGGAGTATGAGGAAGAATCTCTGGATATTCTCTTTAGTTCTATTGTTGAAAAAAAGTGCATCACATATCATCATTGATAAGTGTAAAAGGGTGATAAAAGTTGTATGAAATAATAGTGGAGAATGAACTAAAAAAATGTATCAATCTAAACCTATTGAATATAAAAATAGATGAATTTATATGAAATAATGATGAGGAAGTTGAACCACACTATCTCATTCAATGCTTTATTATAGTCAAAAATAAATAGTTTGTGACTATATATTATTCTGATGATTCCATGGAAAAACTCACACAAGCATCATTACTGAACCAAATCAAGAGTCAAAAGCGTAATTTAGATTGTCCAAGAATTTATAAACATTATACTTTTATAATATGTGATTCTTTTTATACTTTGTAACATTTGAGAGCTATGTTATATTCTATATTTTATTTATGCACGTTGTCTCCTGAACAAAACGTGAAGCTACAAGATATATTCTAATACATTATTATTATTTTTCTCCTAGATTAGAGTGTTATAGGTCCCTATGTGTACTTTTTATCTTTTTTCCCACAAATAATAGTGGAGGAGGTCATGTGCAACCTGGAAATGTCATCTATTGTAAAACATGATCCAGGATGTGGATCATCTCTTTATTTTATATGAACTGCTTACTGGCGAGTGATCACCATGTAGAGAGGACTATATATTGACATGATACTAAAAAACTTTTATTCATTTGGGGGGGGGTGTCTTTTATTTTGTTTTAATATTAATTCTATTTATAATTGAAATCTATTATATTTATAATCAAAATTTATACTTTGATAGTTTATATTTATTTGTGTTCATAGAGAATTTTAATCTAGTAAATTGATTTCAAAGGATTCAATAATATTTTATATATCAGTCATCCGAGTCCTAATAAATCTTAATTGAAATATTTAGAATGATTAAAATATATATCATAATTATGATTTAGATAAGATGGGAAATTTGTAAATATTTTATGGTTTTCAAAAAATTAATAACTCAATTTACACTCCTCTTGAGATAATGATTCTGACCAAATGGTTCTTCATTCCAACCCCCATATATATATTATATTCTCATGAGAAAAATTGTTTCATTTTTTCTCATAGTCATCATTAATTAAGTTATTTAAGGTTAAATCTATTGAGTAGAAAATAGAAACATAATATAAGAATCATTATTTTAGTGAGGAAACACATAATCATGAATAAGATCTTAAATGATGTTAAATAGAGGAAACATTCTTTAATATATGACACCCTATATTTATTTTATGTTATTAATAAATAATTTTTTTATTTCATTGATGATGGTTCAAAAATAGTTTGTTATTTCTAAAAACATACCCCTAGGGATTGTCAAACTAGACGCACAGTAAGGATCTTTTTCTATTACTAGGTTAGACATGAGTCCAACATGGTGCACCTTTTCAGATTTTTTACTCCTACGTACATCTATTCCAGAACCACATCCCCATTTGGTAACCAAACATGGATATATTTCTAGGAATCCACTATCTATATCCTTTTCGAAAATTCAAGGACATTTTCCTATACTTTTTTTTTCATTGAATTATCCTTATTCATGTCCATAGAGTTATAATAATGGTTTTATCATCCTAGTTTCAAAATCTTTTCTAAAATTTAGTTCATATACAAAATTAAAGAGACCCTCTATTCTTATTCCTTAACATTACATCATTATTAGGGAATACATATTACATTACGAAAACTGATTCCCCAAAAATTTGTAAGCCTAGTTCCAATTTAAACAAGGAAACATATACACTATTACAAAAGTTATATAAATTATCTTCTACACAATTATTCATGACTATATAGGTTTTTAGACACATCATAATAAATACATATCATCATAACCCAAGGAATGAAAAATTAAAATTTTTGATCTCATATGCTCAGTAAGGGTAAACTTTGGTGATATATGTGCATAAAATTGGGAATAATGGTATGTGAACATGATCATAACATTAGAAAGTTATAATAGACCTTAGAAATATCATAAACCTAAATCATGGAATAAATGTTGGTAGTTCATAAGACATGAATCATAAGGGAATTTATAGCATAATATATGAGTGAAAAATATTGCAATAAGGAATGGAATTTTGGCATACACATGAACTTGTAATGTCATTCCATATAAGTCAAGAGGCATTTATTTGACTTATAATTGGACTTTATAGGAACATCACCTTATATTAAGAACACACCACCATCCCTAGTTTCATTCCATTCCTTATAATTGTTAGATATTTCCCATACTCCCATAGTGGAATGGGTTTCCCAATCTTCCAATAGTGGATCAATTTTCTTTATCTTCTCATAGTGGATCATGTTTCACCAACATTCCATAGTGGATCGAGATTCCCTATATTCCCAATGCTGGTCATGCTTCTCCATCTTCCAATAGTGGACCGGGTTTTCCCATCATCCAAAAGTGGGTTGGGTATCCCCATCTTCTAATGTAGACACAACCCGTCGATATTTCTCTAATCATTATCTCATGAGATATAAATCTTTACAAAATGAATTATTGGGACATATAGGTCTCACCAATCTCATAATTAAATCATACAAAAATGTTCCATTAAATTATAAACAATCATATAGTAACTAATGAATTTAAATATAAATCATAAAAATGTAATCTTATCTAAAAATATAAAAAAATAGAAATATTTAATAATCATTAAATTAAAATCTTGACTTGGGAAAATTATCAGGTTTTATATACATATAACCCATTCTGATGTAAAATTTCCTATAAAAATATGACCTATGAATAAGAAATATTTTTCATAAACACCATTCTATTAACACAAAAACCATTTAGATAAATAATTTGAATAGAACCATAGGATTATTTCAAAAAATGGTACGAGTGACACAAATTGATTTCATCCTATATGTAAAATTATATTGAAATTTCTTTTATAAACGTTTCTTCAAGAAAATGTCATTTATTTTTCGATAAATTGTATTTAAAACATAAAAACATTTAAAAAACATTTTAATCAAAAATTAACTTGAAAAAATATAAATATAGATTGAAAAATGTTTGGAACCATATTATTTAGAAAAAACTTGTAAAATTATAAATAAATCATGAAATATTTTTGGAAACCAATTATTTAAAAACACATTGAAAACATATATAGATATATTGAAAATATTTTTAAAACTATTATATAAAAACATGTTGAAAATATATAATATTTTTCTGGAAACCCATATAAAAATTTAAAATCCTTTTTAATAGAAGTAGAGTATAAAGTATAATATTTAAAATATTTTGGAAATCATATTAAATAAATAGATTTTGAACTTCCAGGTATGTGTCTCAAAGATGGAAAATTGTGAAAACAATAATATGCCTATTTGGTATATTTTAAAGAATATACCATATGAAAGGAAGATCATAAAATCGATATATAAAAACAAATATATGTAAAGATAATTATAATAGAAAATATTCATGTATATTATATACACCCCACAGTATAAATTAGTGGTAAATGAGGCATGAATCTCATAGAAGTAAAAGTGATACGAGATATCATATTTACTTATATATTGACTCTCATCATACTATTTCAACCCTCAAGAATAAAAAATATAATTAAATTATACATATAAAAAATTATTATTATATCTAATACCAAATATGGATTTATATTACCTTATAATTAATCGTACCTTGTTAAGATTATTTTTTGGTTAATATATCTTTTGTTATTTCCATGTGTCTTAATTGGTAATATTTGTGGTCCACGTACACGTATAATGACTTAAATAATGTAAAAAATGATTGAAATATCATATATATTCAGAATATATGTATTTATAATAATTAATTGAAGATAGAAATATGAAATGGAAGACATTTTTCATGGAGACGGTAGGCCTTACATACGTATGAAACATGTTTATGTATATTTATCAGATTAAAAGAATAAAAGTATATAACATATATATTTTATAATCAAATTATAATTATTATGTCATATATATTATGTTATTTCACTAAATTCATCCATAATAAAATCCATTTACATTGTGAATTAATCACATCACATTGAGGAGGCGATAATCTACACTTCCCGAAACGTAATAATAATACTTAGACAAAAGGAAAAGATAACTATATGTGTATTTTAATAACTACAGAAGAATAAATAAATCATCAATATAATATATAAAATATATGAATATATTATATGCCAAAATTACCAACCATTTTATCTGGTAATGAAAAAACAAACCACATCGGTTCGTGAGGTGTTAGTTAATTGTACACCAGAATGGTAAGATCTTTACCCCTTAAATGGAGGTTTGTAGAAGATCATGTATTACCATTGGAAAAAAATTATTATAATACAGAGAATTATATTATTATATTATCAAGGAAAAAATATAATTGAGGTTTTGGTTAAATAAAATTAATGAATGGAGCTTGGGGAAGGATGTAACCACATCTTTTGGTGACTCCATTAGATTTAAAAAAAGGGATTCTTGGGTTAGATTTACAATCAAGGGCGATTAATCAAGGAGGAATTTAGGGATGTAAAAATATTATTTTAGAAGGATTTATCTGGGAAAATAGACTTTATAAGAGTTAATAAGTTAGTGGGGTGAGTACTTTTTTATATTGGAGGAGAGTCATTTTGATAAATTTTTGTAAACGGAATTAAACCCATGTTTTTACTATGAAAGGTGAATTCAATTATGTATTAATTTAAATAATTTAGAGTATAGGGTCTAATATATTTATATATAATTAATTTTGGACATGTTTCTAGGTAATTATGAAAAGTATGTGTAAGGTTTAGTCCCTAGTTAATCTAATTTTCTTCTTAAACTTTATAATTATTTTTAATCACCTTCACTATTATTTTTTTTCCAAAACAATTTTGAACTTTTTATAAATTTTATATATTTAAAAATTGAAACATGGAATCCATTTTTCCAAATTCTAACCACATAATTTCTTTAAATTAATTCTAAATTCATCCCATAGATGGGTCGCGATAGTGTGTATATTTCAAAAAATTATTTAAAAGTGTGGGTTGTTATGATATATAATTCCAATGTAAATTAATATTCAATTAACTAAATTGTATAAATTTAGTTACAATAAATCTCATTATAAATTAAATCATAATTAAAATATAATTTTTTTATGTTAATAAATTAGATGAAAAATATGTTTGGAAATAATGTAAAATATTTCTCATTATTAATCCAAAACTATGGTTTTTTAGAAAAAACTAAAAAATTAATCGCAATATAAATTTGAAATTATGAAATAAAACAAGAAAATTAGTTTATTAAATTCATTTGCTAAAATGATGTAAAATTAAATTAATTATTATTCACATAATGAAATAAAAATCAATTCTTTTAAAAAAATTAGTATTTTTAAACATATGGAGACTTTACTAAAAAAATTAGACTAATTATGAATTATTTTATTAATATAAAACCAAAATAAAAAATATATAAAAACATGTTATTTTTATTTATTTTAATATGATTAATAAATAATTTATAACTAAATCATTTAAATAATTATAATAATAAATTTTTGTTCCTAAGAAAATCAGTGTTGCGAGTAACATAAGAAAAGTTGTTGTTGTGTGTAGAAGAAGGTTATCTTTGTTTAGCATATAAATAAATTTTGACATAGTGTATCTTGATTTGAAATAAATAAAAAATGTATTTTTTTGAGAAAAATGTTTAACAATAAATAGGTGTGTTACAAGTGAACATTGTTGGTCTAAGCTAATAGTGGATCATAATGGACTCTAGAGGGCCCACTATTTGTCATTTACTTATCTCTAATTAAGTACATATTATTATTTACTCAGTGAGATCATTCATTTTTTAAAGGTATCAAGTCTTTAAATTTTCTCATATTTCCTCACATTATATATGTTTTTTTATTTATCCTTTAACGTGACGAAAAGTGTTTAGTCACCACATGGTTCCAATAAGAACTGCCACTTCTTGTGGGAAACCTATTGAAACTGGCGATGTGATTATGAGGACATGTGGAGTTCTAAAATAGACTATATCAATTTTTTCATACTGTTAAAATCAATAAATGGAAATTATTTAAAATTTTCAATAATGGTTGGTCACAAGGCCACATGTTAGTCATATAAATAATAAGATGATGTTTATTAATGAAAAACACTATAAGGATTATATAATATACTAAACTATATAGAATAAAAAATATTACAGGGTAATTTATAAAGGAAAAAATTAAGCATCATCCATATGGTTAACAATAATGAATGGATTTTGGATATTATATATGTGATAAAGAGGAAGATGGATTCTATGTTGGGCCAGTAGCAATGACCAAATATTATAGATGATGAAGATAATTACATATATTATAATATTTGAAATAATTTTCAGTTTTGTAGTCCAAAACTAGAAGGAAGGTTTATTAGAAAAGACAATCATAATTTACAAAAACAACAATTATCATCACTCTAGTGAAAATTTCACACCCCATAGGATACTTTTTCATCATTTATGAAAACCATAAGAGATTGCAATATGTAATTAAAAACCAATTCAAATGATCAATAGGTAAAATTATGGTTATGATGGATGACTTAAGAGACCAAATGATAAAACTCCACAACCTCAAATTTCACATTTGTAAAATTGAATAACCAAACTGCGGGACTCTGAGATGATTGATAAACAGAAAGTAAAAACTCATCCCCTGTGGGGAATTTGAATCCATCACAATTAGAAGTGGAAAAATGAAATAATTCAATTCTAAATCATGATATATTCCTATAAAAATAGAATAAAATAATTATAATAAAAATTTATCTGCTGAATAAATAAGAGTATAACCCCTACCATTCATATTGAGGCATTCATTACTAGAGAGTCTTAATAGACCAAGAAAAAATAAAAAACGATATATATTTCTTTAAAATATTACTGAAAATAAAAATATCTTCCCTTTTATAAAACTTCTAACCAATTTGATATCATGTGTCATTTTTATGAAGTCGTTAGTATCCCAGAAGAAAACTCTAGAGGAAATCTACAAGATTCCACTCACAATTGAGTTCATAGTTATGATGTCAAAGGACCTCTAAAAATGTTGAACCCACACTAGTTGTTGATCAATTGTAATCAAAATTAGGTTTAATGAGTTTTAATGGGATTATTTGGATTTAGGTTTTAGTGGGAACATAGTTTCTTAAATCACATTCCAGATCCTAGGATTTAAATTCTGTAAGATCATGAATTTTATCATAAAACTAGAAGGCTTAATAATAAATTACCCATGAGGTATCAGAAAATACATTCTACTTAATGTAGAAAAAAATTATTTCCTATTGGTATATATCATTTAAGATAGGGATGAAGAAATGAGACCCATTAATCCAGAGAGACAATTCTTCATAAATAAATGATCACTGGTTTTTATTCAAATAAGAGAGTTGTACATGGGAATTAGAAATAATCGGGCTAAATTAATAATTAATTATGGAATGAATAATTATAATGTGTTAGATGAAATATTTTAATTTTAAATCAATAACCAAATAAAAGAGTGTAACATCGCCATTAAGAAACAAAGAGATACAAAACCCAAAAAAATAGTAAGATGTTATGAGGCATGATTTATTCATTAGGGAGTTATTTTTAAAAGATATTTTTGAAGAAGGAAAATATGTCTAGATACTTAAAAATATTATTAATGGGTTTCGAGGTGAAACAAAGCCTTGTTGGATTAGAACAATGGAGGTAGAGCATTTGATTCCCACATGAAGGGTAAATATGACACGAGATAAAGGGAGGGTGCCCACATGTATAGAGATTACCATGTTGTGATAATTAATTGATCTACCAAAGGTATAAAAATTTATCACACATATCACATATTTTTATAATTGGTATGGTCGTGTGAAATATGTTAAACCAAAGATCTTTTATGATGCAACCAGATTAATTTTTTTCTCTTCTTATTCTTAATGATCTCTCTAATGATTTTTTTATGTTTTATCAAAATAGGTCATCACTTTCATATTTACATATTCATTTTTTATCCAAATTCAACAAAAAGATTTTGTGATTTAAAAATAATAGAAATCAAATTCCAATCATAAATTCCCTATTTCATGGGGGAAAAGTAGTTTTAATTTAATATTTTCTAATCCTACCCAATATTTTTTCCATTAAAAAATTAAATTTTATAATATATTCTAAAGTATTCCAATTAATTATTTAAGCATAATTATAGTATAAAGACAATTCCTTTGATAATAATTATTCCACAATTTTGAATTTATTTTCAATATAATTATAATTTAAAATAGGTGAATAAATTTTTTATTATTAACATAAGGATTTGGAGTTGATTAATCAAAATAATTGCAGATCATAATTTTGGAAATTATATTTTAATTATATGTTCCCACACATGAAAATATAAAATTCATGTATATTATTTATAATTTTTATTGAGAATTTACATTATTTATTTCCCAATAACAGGATATCATTTGTGTGAATATTTCTAATCTTATTTTAACATTATATTATTGATTATATTACTTATAAATCTCATTTATTCTTACTTATATAAAGGAAATTATGTCATGTGGGTGATATTCTTGAAAAAATAACATTTAATATGATTGATAAATATTTTAACTACATATTTTTCTAATATGATGATTTACATTCAAAATTCATAATCCCATATAATCTAATAATAACATTTTTAAGGAAGAGATGCATTTAATAACTATATTAACCATTATAATGTCACTCTTAGATATTTTTATCGATTATAAAAATATAAGTATTGGGATGGATGTTGAAATTATAGAATATATTTAATAATTATAAAAAATATATGATTTTTATTTTAATGGGATTTTAGGAAAGAACATGATTATGTATTAATTTTATATTATAGTACAACAACATATATAAATATCAATAAAAAAATCAAATAACTAAAAAAAATTGGTAGCATGAAATGAAAAAAAAGTATTTACATAAAAAATACTTTTTATCATTTGGGTTGTGTCATGGATGAGACACTTATCAAAAATAACCGTTGGAAATAAATAAAATAAAAAATCTATAAATAAATCAATAGTCTCTATCAATCATTGATATTGATGGATTTATAACCATATATAATGTTTTTTAGAAGATTGTATGTCATTAGAAAGAGAATTTTTTCATTTAGATGAATTTTATTATCTTACAATTTACATTAAGTGAGTAACAAACTTTTTTTCTTAATTTATTTTGACATCATTTAGCCACCAAACATTATCCTCAGAGTGGTACGGTAGTAAGGGTGAATCCATCACGATTATTTCAAATATTTTTCATTATGAGGGTTATAAACTATAATAATTGAAATACTGTGGATCATAGGACGGTTTCATATATGTATTGAAGTTTCTATTTTATTTGTATGTTGATGATGAGGGAAAAAATCAATGCATGGTGAGTTATAAGTGACATGAAAATTTAAAATCGAATGAAAACATAATTGGATGAATGAATATTCGTGGTCAATTTAAAATAGATACCTAAAATAAACTATTGTCTTACTTTCCTTTACATAAGAAGAGTTGAAAACTTTTACCAGGGGATTATTGAATATTTAGTTCCCCATTTAATCAATTCATTTTTTTAAAATTCACATTCTTAAATTTGTAGAATGTGTTTCCATAGAAATTTATTTATATTTAATTTATGTGGAGAAGAATGAGTTCATGTGTGGGTGGATTTGTTCAGTATATTTTATGAAAATACATTTATATGTAAATTTCTCTATTTTTTATCTTATTGAATAAACATCACTGATTTTTAATTGTTTAATATAATTAATGGAAGGTAAAATTTAATCTATATTTGAATTAATAAAATATTAAAACATATTAGGATTTCGTGGTAAAAAATGTTTCTTGGAATGGGAAATTTAAAAGAAGAATTTTAAATATTAAAATTGAATAATCAATTGGAAACAAGGAAAAAACACTGATAAAATTCACAACATAAATTGTTCATACATGTTTCTAGTTTTAGTTTTGATTTATGGCATGAATCATTCCTTGATAAAATAGTTTTTGAGTTAAATATATAGATTTTTATTTAATGACACTGTTGGCCATGCCATGTCACATTCTATAAATAGTTATAATATTCCAAATTAATTTATAATGCATACAAAGATCGTATTTATATTCACATTAACCCATATATATGAAATAGAATATTTTATGAATTAATATATATCCAATAGGGTCCTTCATGTCTATAAATTTTGGGTTAGGTTATGAGGATTCTGTTTTTTCATAAACAAATATCACATCCTTTTAAATGGGTATTAAATACCTATCTTCAACACATGCCCAAGGATTGTAATAATTTTCCATTATTTTTTAATGATGTTCAGCATCTCACACAATGAATTCTCACATAGTATACACCCGGGCTTACCCTACCTATATAATTTTTCATAAAATTGGGAAGGAATAATAAGAAAGTGTGAGATTAGATCTTCATTTAGAGTAATCATAAGAGATATCATTCTATGATCTTATAAATTATTAAAAATAAGAATAACGGTATGTGATCATTAAAATAACCTATAAAATTATTAACTATCTCGTTATAGGTCATAAAAAATTTGTTGTGGTATAAAAAATTACAATATTATAAAACATGGCCCATTAGAGTGATAAATCATCATAAAGCTATCAGAAACCAATTAGTCATGTCATAAAGTTATGGACCCATTATATATATATATATAACCAATTCATATTTTATGGATAACTATAAATATTATCTTCTTTGTAGATCAGATCATATAACTTTTATCCCAATGTGGACTATGATACACCTATTTCCCATAATCAATCTAGACTCACATATATCCCAATTTGTTTCAATCCCATCAATTTTTTTTCACATTATAATATCCTGATATATAAATATTTATCCAACTCAGTGTACGGAGATACAATTACATCCATTCTTATAATAAAAACATTCATATATGTTATATAATATCATAACACATTTTTCATATCATAAAATCATAACCTATGTAAATAAAATGGGTTTTATAAAAATTCCCCTAATTCCCCATAGCATAATCCATGAGAAATTATAGATTTCTGAAAAATTTTATCAACATCAATATTAAACAGTCTCGTAAAGAATAAGGATAGTATCATTCCATTATAATCCTGATAAAACATGTGTTAAAAAAGTATGTCAACTTAGATGGAAAATTATTTTGAAATATCACATGGAATTTTATTTATTCAATTAGATTTTAATTTATGAAAAAACACATTTTAAAATATTAAACATTTCCAAAATACATTTCATGTAAAATAACCTAGGAATCATATAAAGGAATATTTAAACAATTTTTAAAATATTTTTTGACCAAAATATCAATTCTATTTAAAAATTGACAAAAAATTCATAAAATATTCTATAAATCCATTTATTTAAAAATATACTATAAATATTATAACATAATAATTAAAACATTGATCTAATATGATTAAAAGAAATAATGTTCATTCATAACATTTTAAAGGAATATTCTTTTTACATTATGGATGAAACCCAAAATAGAAATGCTTTGGAAATTGACATAAATATACAATTTAAAAAGGTTAGTAAAATGTGAAACAATTGGATAAATTTAACTAATAAATCATATTTAAATTATTAAAATAATTATTTTTGAAGAAAATTAATTTTTGAACATATATATATATATATAATTTTATATTTCCTAAAAAATATTATTTTGAACTATTAAGTTAATAAATAGTTGAAAATGAAGTGAAAAAATGTTTTATACATACATAAAAATAGGAAAATATATGTCATTAGTTTTTTGATATATGGATCATTTAATTCCATCATTTGGGGTATAAATATAAATAATCCTATAAATTATGAGATTGTATAATAAAACAATACTCAATTTTGTAAACTTCAATCATAATCCCCATTAAATTATAACATTAGATATAACATTAAATATTTTCAAAAAAAATAATTCTAGATATTAAATGTCAAAGGGACAATATATACACATGAGTGAAAATATTTGTGAAAAATATAAGTTATATAGCATAAAAGAAAAAATTAGACAAAAAAACATACCACATTGGTGAATTTTAAACCATAACACCCATGAAATAAATATAAAAATATAGATTAGTAAATACCATTAATTTTTTTATAATCATCATAAAATACATGAATTGTCATTATATTCATAACATAAAATAAATAAGTGGTTAATATGCAACGTGTCTAATAGAATATAATTGTGAGACTGTAATATCTTACATTGGTTATAGTAATACATAGTACACCATAAAATGTCCTATATTATAAACATATTTTTATTATACATAAATCATATATCCATAATTATATATATTATACCATATATCATTTACTTATTACCTTTTATTTATTTGAAATATAGAATTACATGATAAAGCTATGTTTCATGTAATAATTGATTTGCATTTCATGTATGTTTTTATTTGGTGTTTTCATTCCACATACAATGATAATTATTAAATTGAAAAAAATATATCCATAATATAGAATCCATATATATATTAACCATATTTTAATTTAGAGTAATATATAAAAGTTAGAGATTGAAAATAAAATTCAACTTTCTCAAAAATGGTATGTTATACAAATATGTGAACTCTAATTATTTATTATTGATGGATGAAATGAATAAAATATAAATAACATATTACCACTGAGGAATAATTTAAGTAATATATATCATTTATATTTTTTAAATTTACCCTGATTACATTTAAGGAAAAAAGTTAGTGATAAACAAGTCACGTGGGGAAGTAGTCTTTCATAAAGCCAAATAATGTAATCATATTCCCAAAGAAATGTAACATATGATGGTTCATGTGATATAATAATTATATAATTATATTTAGGTTAAAAATAATACATCTATATGTAAATTATTTTTCTCATCATACCCAATTGTGAGAGGTGTTGGTGGAAAACATTTAATATTTGTTCGTACGATGGTAGTCACTTGTACAGACATGACACTTTATCATTTAAAATTTTAGGGAAGAGGGTGTGGAATTAGGTCAAGGCCATAACATAATAAAATATCATTATATGTAATATACCAATTTTATTATTTAATATTTTTTAATATGATTTTTAGAGGTGGATGATGAAATGTTATAAAATCCCTCATTGATGAACATTATCTATTCTTCGGGTAACCTCTTTGGGTATTCAATAAATTCGTTTCTATGGTGGATTTAAGATTGAAATAATTATTCTTTTATGAGAGTGGATAATTAATTATTTTATTTGTTTAATAATTTAATAATATAAATTATTTTATATGTGATAAAAGTAGAGGAGAAGGGTGGCCTTTTATAAGCATTTTTAGTGGCACAAATGTATTATTGAAATGAAAATGTGTAACCCCTTTACTAGAATTACACAAGGATTAAAAATGTTTTGTTTTTGAACAATATCAGTTATAAGGATGATTCATTTAAATATAATTGTTTTTTTTAAAATTTCTCGGTCATTATACTCAGTATCTTCTTAGTTTAAGGCTCATTAACCCATTTTTACCTTATCCATAAAAAATATTTATTTCTTTTATTTATAATCATTATGGAAAAAAATTTAGAAAACCTAATTTTAAAAAATTAATTATTATGATTCCAAATATAGAATTAATTTTTCAAAATTACATCTATATAAGGGGAAATTTTTAATTTCAAATGAAACGCACAGACGCAACAAAATAAAAAGTTTTCAAAATAGAAAATAATGAAATGATTAAAAGGTATTCATTTATAAATTATTTTTTAAATTGATTCCAATAAATATAATTGGAATAATATATTTATTATTTAACAAATTTTACTATTAATACCATATTATAAAATAGTATTTGAATTTATTTGAATGAAAAAGTAGTTTTATAATAGAAACAACTATTTTTCACTGTTCAGTAAAAAAACTTCATCTCAAATTTTTTTTGCAATTCACTCTTAGATAAATCTGACATACTGAATTAAAAAATTATTTTTATTTTGTCATCTAAAATATCTATGAATTTATGAAATTAGTTTTCTAATAATATTATGAAATCTTATAAAACAATTTTATAAGAAAATACCATTTTACCATTAAAACTATAGATATACATATATCCAATCTAGAAAAAAATATGAATTATAAACATTTTAATTAAAATATAATATATAATAATTTAAGGTAAATAATTTTCCAAAAGATATTTGGTTTATTTATTGTGGTAAAATTTGTTTTTTTGTGTAATAATAGTTTTTTAGAAATAATATTTCCTTTATCTGAAAGAGTATTTTATTTTTCTATATAATAATTACATTGGTAGATAATTAATAATATATATAATATATTTTAATTATTCAGTTAATCTTATTCTTACTTTCTATTCAAAGATATTCAAAAAAATCACCATATAATATTAATATATGTTAATTGATATATTATTTTATTTAATATCAATGTCGCATGCAATTAAAGATAAACATCAAATTTGGTTTTATGCAAGATAAAATGTGTGTTTCATGGAACGAATGATAAAAATTATTTTTCATATAATGAAAAATATTAATTACAATTATTTTATTTAAAAAATTATTTCACAAATATTGGGGTGTTGAATTGGTGAAACATGAATTCATCCTAAAACAAACATAGGTTTATTCATAGATGATTTGATACACCATGGAACTCTTTTACATCTCTTTATAATATCATTCCATTTTTCCTCCAACCATCTTATGGATAACCTGAAGGTGTTGACCTTTTTTTGTAGGGTATTGTAAATAATGGGGGATTGTCCATGTTAGTTAATATTATTTTACATTATTCAGTTTTAGTTTATCAAATTTTCTATTTTTTTATACCATGGTTCTAGTTATTATTTCTTCATGACCATAGAAAATGTTATTATGAATCTAAAATTTAATGTTTCAACTAATCAATTGAAATCTCACAAGAAACTTTTTAATTTAAAATGGTATTCATTAAAAACTGTATCAAAACAATAATTTCAATAATAAACCTTATCAAATAAACAAATAAAAATGAGAATTTATTTATTAAATATGATATACCTTCAAAAAGGATCATTGTACTTATAAACTCCTATGAGAAAAAAAAATAATTTAATTTATTTAAATCAGTCACACACAAACCCATAATTTTGAGTACCTGGCATACATTTTGATCTTCATACAAATCAATTTATTTATTCATTCTAATTTCAGTAAATCATTTAGTCATTAGTATATTAATTTAAATTTCCTAATGTAAATTATCACAAAATTATGTTTTCTCCCATGAACTCAACGTATAACACAAAAAATTAATTACTTTAAATTATTTAGTGTCTATAAATTAAAATTTTAAATTTATACCTGAAGTAACTATTGATTCCATATGTCTATCATGACCACAAATGTATACATTTTGTTATTAGTTGATTTACTCATTTGTTTAATTTTATGTGGCCTATTATTCCTTGTTTTTTTGATGTATTAGGTTTCCAATGGGTGATTTTTGTGTGTTTTAGAAGCCACTGTATTGGGAATGGTTAGAGAAACCCATGTGTAAGTCCATAACTAACAGTCAAGCCTATTAGAGAGGATTTATGGGTGGCACACCATTAGAATATTCTTATATCATAATGTGTGTTATACAAAATATTACTATAAATCTCAAATGATATGATATATAACATTTTAACCATGGTTAATCAAACCATTCAAGTACCATAATGTGGCATTAATCCCTACACAGTTGGCACATAGTTTGGTAAATTTTCTGAAAAAACTATTAGAGGGAAATTAAATATTCTATTAAAAAATATCTCTAAAAATCACAATTCCCTCATTTTACCTCTACATATTTGTTTCTAGAACATGGGGACTCCAATTTATGTTCATGAGAAATACCTTCCATCTTTAGATAAATTTCATAGGATCTAGAGATATCAATCTAATGGATTTCAATGTCTATGATCGTATATCCTTTATTCTTCTTGTTCATGATAAACATTCCATAATATTATTGTTGAGGAACCTCTATTTTTACAATCATGGCTTAGCCTAGAAATTCACCCATTATTTATTTTTTCCTTATTTTCTATCAAGGAAGATGAATTTATAAAACCTTTTTTTCCTGATCGTCCTTGAATCCTTCAGGATATATTAGAGATTTCTAATATTTTTGGGTACGTATAAACTAATCCTAGAACATGAAATTTTTCAGTTATTAAATCATACTCATTAATATGTATATGCTCATTTTAGGCTTATTTCATTGGATAATTTATGTGTAAGATTAATTCAATTAGCATACCATGATATTGGTATTTGATATACATAATGTAGGAATTTCATAACATTGTGGTGAAAATTATATGACACTATATAATCTGAAATCCTTGTGTATTTATGTGTGATCAATGAGAAAGATTTTAATATTCCATTCTTTAGTGAGTGTATTTTTCTATAATTTTATTATTATGGACTATATATGTAAATATGTTTATAGTACATCGATATTTATTATACGGTATCAAAGTGAATAGTGGAACCATCACAGAGTAGTTAATACCTCAAATAAGAAGAAATGTTTGATGTGAAAGATAATTAGTATTTTTGGGGTATTTAATGATAGATGGTTGGGAATTATTTTCTCGAGGACAATCATAATATAGGATGTGGGTAATTACATCTTTATGGATTAACATGAGATAATTTGTGTTGGTATAATGGCATTGTGATCACACCCGAGGCATGATGAACTCATGAATGGTTTTTATTTTTATAATGGTAATTTCCATTGTAATAATATTAATTTCTGTTCTACATAAATTCTCATTTGACATTGAGATGATTTAGGTGGGTTTAGGGTTCATTGAAGCCTAATTATCACTTAATGTCCTCGTATATGATTTTTAACATGTCCATTTACTTTTATTCATTCTATAATCTTTTATATAAACTATTATATTATGATAAATATGAATTAGTGTTTCCATGATAGGGTTTAAACTCACAAAAGTAATGAAATTATTTTGTGAATTAATCCTTTATAGATACTAATTAGGTCAAGAAAATGGGCCATATTTCAAAATTTTATGCTAAAGGAGCTTGAATATTTTGGGGAGATATGTTGGACATTGGGTTTCTTATTATAAAATATCTTACTATATTCCATCATTGTTTTAATTTAAACATTAAATAATGTTGGTTTTTATTGGTTTTTTCATATTCCATATTCATATATACTGGATAATGTCATTTTTTCAAGATATATATTTGATATTTTATTATATATTCCTACTGTATTTATGGTGGTTCAATATATTTACTGTGTTCATAATGTCCCCATGTCTCGATTTATAACAATTTTCCTTGTCTGAATCCTCTATTTACGAGTGGTGTTCAAGAGGTCATTTGATAGTCTAGTTTATTCATGATGATTCATGTTTTAAATTTATATTTAATGTGTAATGATCCGACCACAGTTTCCCAGTTTTAGTACATTATTCTATCAAATTGTTATGATCACAAGGGATAAAGTCTCGAAAGACCGATCTGTTAATTATCCTCGAATATACTAGATACATACATAAGTATTACATTACATTATTAAATGAAAATGTGAAATTGTGTCTCCTTTTATCACACTCATATCCCGTATCATATCCATACATGTTTGTCATAATATACTTTAGTGCACACTAAGAAAAATAGAAAACAAAAAAGAGGTGAGGTCAAATGATCATTAAGAATAAAAATATAATGGAAACAATCATAAATTAAAATATACATTTAAACAAATTTTTATGAAAAAAACATAAGCATTTCATACTTAATATTCAAAAAAATTGGGAAAAGTTAAATCAAATAATTACATTTACTTATTCACATGGATATTCTACTAGCTGAAAAGTAAAATTTTATTTGAATAGCTAATTTCATAATGATGGATTTCATGATATTGGATATCATAGCTATAAAGGCAAGGCCTATTTCCAAGACTACAAATATAATTTTTTTATAAGGCCTTGTGGAAGGACACTAGTTGGTCTCATTAGACATACCGATTTATTGAGGGGATATAAGAGCCCCCCCTAACACTTACTACGTCCAATTCATTTCTCATATGAAAAGGTTGAAACCTAACATAAACATTTATATTATAACTAACAAACGAAATGTTAATAATTTAACCATAATACATGAATTGTATAAAAATTATACATCCATAGTCAACCATATCACAAAACCATTAATACATTATTGAAATATTCTAGCATAATAAATCAACTTCCAATAAGAATAAAATCCAAAAAAGGATGACGACATAGATTAAATCAATCCAAAAAGTATTTGAGTGAAATATCTTTTTATAAATTGAAATCATTTAAATTTAAAGAAAAAATTTATTTTAAAAATTTTCTTATAAGGTTTTAAGAGAAGATTCGAAGGTGTTATAATATTGGAAAATATCTGCACTCATCGTATATGTTAAAAAAATTATTTCTTTAATATTGTCGAAAAGGTCATAAAGGACCATGTTTGGGAAACGACAGAAATATTCTTTTAAAATATATTACAAAAGATCAATAAATGGTATAAATTACTATAACCCATAGTTAACTAAATAGTAAAAATTATTTGAAATTTATTTTTAAGAAACAAGGATGGGGATGATAAAGAAGTCCAAGTAGATACATTTTTATAAACAACCTCTGATAATAATGGGATTTTAAAATTAATCCTTACCTTGTACATGACCTTAGTTGAGTGTAAAATAACATCCTGTATAATTGTTAAATAATTTTTATTAAAATATACAAGAACCACATAAATAAATATGATGTCATATATGATCCTAAAATATTTCTTCGTTAGTAATATTTTAGTAGTATCATTTTTTTCGATGTTAAGTGACTCATTTTACTTTAAAAGTTTTGTTGTGTAAGTCATGTTTTTTTGATAGGATTAATTTTATTAAAATAAAAAAAGATATTAGGTTCTTAAAATTTATTTTTTAATCATCAAATGAACATTATTATGGAATGTTTATGATGGGGAATGAAATCACATCGCATCACGGAGACAGTAAGCTGTACATACGAAAGATCAATGATTTCAATCTATTTATCATGAAATCGTATGTAATTTTGGTGTTATGTTATATTTAGATAACAATTAATCTGATATAGTGATTTTTTACATAAATTATACTCATTATAATACCCATCCATATAATGATGTGTTCAACAAAAAACTACACCACACCGTGGAGACGGTAAGTAGTACATACGCATGTTTGGTGACATTGTCATTCATAGGATGGATAGAATTATGGATATGGTTGTACCATATTTATATTTACATCACAGAATGTATAGGGTACTGGAGTTATTATTTTTGTATAGAAACAACAAATAAAGATGAAATGGATGAAGAAAAAAAATTTGAAAGAGGTGATGAAATAATTACCTATTCTTTGGGTGCATCCTTTTGATTTGAAAAAAAAATAGCTACATTGGATGCATTTATGAACAATTTATGGCCACTATGATTATGTGGGTATAGTTGGGATGAAATTTAAGTAGGGTTTAAGAGATCCAAATGGTTTCAGAGGTGTGAATTTTAGAGAAGGGGAAGTACCCTTTTATAAGGGATGTGAGGGGAAAATTAAGTAGAGCTTGAAATATTTATTTATTATAAAAACTCTATCTGTTTCTAATAGCTCAAAATGGATTTATATATAGGATATGGTGGATATGGGTCTAAATAATCTCATCCAATAGGTTTTACAAAAGTTTTTGTCACCATATTAACATTATCCTTTAGATTTAACCCTTATTTAAATAGTTTAATTTGTACCATGTCTTCTGGTAGTTTTACACTATATGGTAAATAAACATACTATAAAAAGACAAGTGAACCTAATGTGGTTATTTAATGACATATATAACATTATATATGTCCTTCTGTCAAACTGTAGTTTTTTAGGACTAATATATTATTTAATAAAATAGTATTTTATATCAAAAAATCCCATTTATGCCAATTTTGACACTATTTAGTATTTGTTTTTTAAGTCATAACAATCTTATTTCTTCAAAACAAATACAATGAATTAACCCTAATATGTCATGTTCACCTATAAAATTTGTGGATGGACTTATAAATTTAAATTCACACTTATTTTAATATTTATAATATTAATTATTTCGGTCATTCATTAATAAGTTAATTACTACATCATCATTGTTCCATAAATAAATTTAACAATTTAATTTTAAAAAAATTCAAAAAAATACTAGGATGTAGGAAATCATTTTAGATTTCAATTGAATTTTTATAATAGAATTTATATAATGTATAACTAAAGATTAAAAATGGTTTATTTAATAAATTTTAATTTTACACATTTAACACTTCTTTAAATAAAATATAATAAATATACTAATATAAGCCTAGTGGATCAGAAGGATCATATTTTTGTCCTATTGTTGATTTTGATTAAAATAAACTAATCCTGTAGAATTCATATATTTTTAGGGTAAATATAATATCACTCTTAACATTAATTACCCTATTTAGTTTTAACTATGTTAAATAAAATTTAGGTGATATTATTCAAAATAAAATTATTTTCATCCTATTATACCTAATTTTACATAATCATGTCAACCATTTCCCTCAATGTTTTGAAATTCAATTAAAAAAAGTTGTAAAATCACATTTTAGGAAAATTTTAAAATTTTCCAAAAGGTGGGTAAAAGACTATAAAAAGTTCAATAAAAAACATTTATATCTAATAAGATTATAATATGACTCCAATGAAATAAATTTTACTAATATAGTTATTATGTATCTAATTGAAAATAAAAAGAAATTTGAATTAAAAATATAATTATTTAAATAAAATGACGATTTTAAAAAACTCAGTGTTTTTCACAATTGATAAAAAATTTAATGTTTTTAGAAAAATACCAAAAATTTACCCTATAATAATGTTGATATTCTAAAACAAAAAATGATGTCCATTTTGAAAACTAAAATTCATAAAATTTCAAAAATTTGGTATTACTATTCATAAAGGCTTTTTAAACACCTTGTTTGATTGGTCTGGGTGTGCTAGAACTCGAGGCTACATATAATGAAAGATATTTCATTATTCAGAGAGAAGAGTTTCATGAAAGCTTGGGGTGTTACATTATTCCACCTTCAAATAATTTTGTCCTCAAAATTTCTATAATATTTTTGCCTAAAATTTTTTTGGTGGTTCTCCATCATAAGTTCCTCAGGTTCCCACGTTGCCTCTTCTTTTATATCATTTCTCCAAAGATATTTTACTAGACAAGTCATATAGTTTCTCAACACCTGTTCTCTGGTATCACGAATCCTGATAGTCTCTTTAAAATATGAATGATTGTGTTACAGTTCTATTTGATCATAGGTGAGTACAAGTGTTGGTTTAGGAATGTATTTTCACAATAGTGATATGTGGAATACATCATGAACTTTGATGAGGCATGGCCGCATTTCCAAATGGTAATATACAAATCCAATGTGTTCAAGAATTTTGAAAGGTCTGATGTACCTGGAACTTATTTTTCCATTCTTATTAAATCATATAATACCCTTCCAGAGATATTACTTCAAGAAAACTTGATCCCCTACTTGAAATTCCAAATCCATCCTTCAGTTATCAGCATAGATCTTTTGCTTACATTGAGATGATTTAATGTGGGTTTTGATAATTTTCACCTTTTCAATTGTTTCCTCTACATGTTTTGGGGATAAGAGTTTTCTTTCACCTACATTATTCAAACAAGTTGTTGTGTGACATCAGTTTCCATATAATGCTTCATATGGTGCATTCTAAATACTTGAATGGAAGCTATTATTATTGGAAAATTCTAATGGTGGTAAATACTGATCCCACATACTTTGAAAGTCAAGAGTGAAATATCTCAACATGTCTTATATGGTTTGAATAGTTCATTTTGATTGTCCATTAGTTTTAGGGTGGTAAGAAGTGCTCAACCGAAGGTTAGTATTTAGGTCATTCTGAAGACTTTCTTAGAATCATGATGTAAAACAGTTATCATGATTAGAAACAACCAATTGGGGTAAACCATGAAGTCTTACAAATTCATAATATATATTCTGGCTAAATGTTAAAGTTGTAAATCTTCTCTTATAGCAATAAAATTTGCTAACTCGCTAAGATTATCCATAATGACCCATATTTCATCACCCCTTCTAGTAGTCTTTTGTATCCCAATGTCAATGTCCAATGTAATATCATCCCAATTCCACTTGGGTACGGGAAGAGGTTGCATGACTCCTCTGGGATGTTTTCTTCCAGCCTTAACTAGTAGAAAAACCATACATTTTGACACATAATAATAAATCTCTATCTTGATGTTGTCCAACAAAAAATACTCCTTCAAATCTCTCCACATCATAGTGCTACAAAGGGTTTATAAAGAAATTGGAGCTATAAGCATCATCCAACAATTCCCTTTTTAGATCAGGTATATCGGGGACACAAATCCTTTTTCCAAATTTCAAAATTCCAACTTTATATACGATGTCGATCAATCTACCATCATTCACAACATTAATTTTCTTTTGAAATACCTCATAATTAGTATGATATCTTTTTATCCAGTCTAATAAAGATATTTTTGCAACCATTTTAAAAGTATTTATGTTTCACCTTCCATTATTTTTCCCATATCATTGTTTACTAGGCCAATGAATATAGGATCCCTTACAACAATCATCTTATTCAAAACTCCATGATACATTATGCTCAGAGCTTCCTATACCTTATATTCCTTCCGCATGTGTTTGTGTGATATGAAATCATAATACTTTAGTAGTTCAAGCCATCACTTTGGCATCATTTTAAGTTCTTTATTTGAGATAATATATACTTCAAAATCTTTTGATCAGTAAATATCTCACATTTTTCACCATAGAGATAGTGTATCCATATCTTCATAGTGGCGATTACAGCTGCTAAGTTAATATCATGAGTGGGATTGTTTTTTTCATGAATTCTTAGCTACCATGATATATATGAAATAACTCTATCATTATAAATAATGAAAAAACCCATGTCCTTTCGTCGAAGCATCACTATAAATAAAAAACCCATCATTCCCTAAGGGTAGAGTCAATATATGAGAAATAACTAATCATCTAATAAACACTTCAAAACATTTTTCAAACACTTTCATACAAAAAAATGTAACCCCTTTACGTGTTATCTTGGTTAATGGGTTATCCAATCAGGAAAAATTATGGACGAAACGTTGATAATAACCTGCTAAACCAAATAAACTGTGCACCTCTATTATACTTGTCAGTGATGGCCATTCTTGGATTTCCTTTGTCTTGGAAGGACCTACATAGATTCCATCCTTAGAGACAATATGGACAACAAACGAAATATACTAAAGCCTTAATTCACATTTCTGAACTTCCCATATAATTCATTTATTATATGATTCTTTATAATATTGCACAAGTAATTTTCTTGATCATTGTAGACTTTGGAGTATAACAAGATATCTTGAATAAATACCATTATAATGTAATCAAAATATTCCTTGAGAACTCTATTCATTAGATCCGTTAAAATGGAATATGCATTAGTCAGTCCAAATGGAATTAATGAATTCTTGTAATGCCCATACCAGGTATAAAATGAAATCTTTGGAATGCCTTCCTTCGTCACGCACAACTAATGGCATCTATATTGAAATTAAATCTTTGAAAAATATTGAGATCTATGATGTTTATCAAATAAACCATCAATATGAAGATTAAAATACTTTTTCTTTATTTATATATCATTAATATCCTGGTAGTCAATGTACAACTTCATAGATCACGCCCTCTTTTTAATAAAAAGAACAGGGGAACCCAATGGAGAAACACTGGGTCGAAAAAATCCTTTATAACTCAATTTCTCGAGTTGTTTCTTTAGTTCCACTAATTCCATGGTGGTCATTCTATATGGGGTCATATATATGGACCTAGAACTAGGAATTATGTCAATGGAAATAAGAATTTCCTATTCTAGAGGATGTCCAGTTAAATCCTCTCGAAACACATCAACATATTTTTGAACAATAGGTACATAATCTATTTGAACATTCTTTTCCTCACCCTTAGTTATTTCACTCTCTTCTTATCCAATTATTTAATTTAGTAGAGATGTTGAGGGTTGATCTAGACGAGAATCAGATGGGCATGTTTCTACTCTAAGGATATGGGATTCCTTTTCATCAACAAAAATTGTTACCTCCTTCTGACAATAACTTTTTTCATGATGGTCCGAATTCCAATCCATACCAGGTATTATATCAAATTTTATCATGGGTAGGGAAATAATATCAGTAGATAATGCACAAATCATTTAATAATCCAAATTGGAAATATATAATTTTCTTCGAAAACTAGGAATATATGAAAGAATTTAATGATCCAAAATCAAATAATGCATTATCTAATTTTATAGAAACTATTAAATTACCTACCACCATGTCATTTGGAACTTCTACCTCTACATTTGTGATCAGATAAGCGTGGCCTTGGTCCCTTGGACATTTCTGGGGTGTGTTTCCTTAACGATTTTGACATTAATTTTCCTAATTCCCCATTTATTTCAAATTGTATCATTCAACATTGATAGCCAATTTATTCCCCTTAAAATAACAAGCTTGGTGTCCTTTTTCTCCACACCTGTAACAAAATATTATCCCCATTTGGCATATACCAGGGTGTTTCTCATCACTGTTACTATAGGGTGGAAATTCATTTATTCCCTTCATCCACATATTTGCTTTTCCAATGTGTTAATAAGATCACTTCTTATCATTATTCACTAGGAAGTAGTAAGATGTAAAGAATTCTTATTCTATCTTGATAGCACATGAGACTAAATATTCGTATAATGAGAAGAATTGTGAGAATAATTATAAATGAAGAAATGGTTTTAACCCATCAAATAATTAATCTATCATACTTATTAGGTTATGTATATAATTGGGAGTATGCCTTAATAACCTTTAAAAGATAGCCTCATACTTTGTGATATTCTCATCCTCCTTTTTCTTCAGAATCAGAAAATGCCTTTCCATATCAGCACGATGTTCATGAGGAAATTATTTTTATAAGAATATATCATCAACCACCCTACATTCCATGTTTGATAATTCTTCATCCTCCATTGTGTTTTAAATTAGTGACCACCATTTATTTGCATCTCCTATGAGGCGATAAACTACCATGACAACTTTTTCCTTTTCGTTACTCCCCAAAGTAAGAAATATTTTATGAAATGAACTTATGCATTGATTAGATATAAATGGATTTTCAGTCACATATAATTTTGGTGGTTTTTTCCTTATGAAGAGGTATAACAATGATCCTCCACATTGAGGATTAGGTTACTCCATATGAGTAAAGTTATTATTCATAAGCTGAGTTAGTTGTCCCAATATGATTATATGATGTTTACAACTAGTTGCATCACCACCTCCATTATAAATATCTTGGTTAGGAAGGAAATAACTACTTATATTATGTGTGTTGATACAATTTCTATTCCTTCTACTAGTAACCATTTCTAAATAGTATAATACAAAAGGTTATTTTATGAATTAGAATACATTATATATACCTATAAAATACTTGAAATAAATTGAGAAATTTATATATATAATCCATAATCATAAAAAAAATCATTGGCTAAGTATTTAATCACAAATCCAACATAATGTTATGTAGATAAAATGTGATTTATTTTAAGAATATCCCATAGGAGTGTCAAATCAAGTGCGCAGTAAGGCTCGTTGTCGTGTACCATGATACCCCATGTCAAGCTCGAAACTTCTTGTCGGATTTCTCACTCTTAGGTACATATTATCTTGCACCAAGTCCACTTGTAGTGTCCATAAAGGGATTTATTTCTTAGAAAAACCACATAATATATTCATTAAAAAATATTATGTTCATCTACACTAATCCTCATTGTATATCTTAGGGTAATGTTCTCTAATCAGATATTTTCTAAGTCTAGTTTCTAAAGATTGTACTAAACATCCTATGATACCAACTATAATTCCCCGACCCCATTTACCTAAATTATGGGCATTATTACATAACAATGGCATGATCACAATGGATCATGTCCCGAAAGGCCGATTAGTTTAGTAGCCTCAGTCGTACTAGATATATACATAAGTATTATATTACATTATAAAATGAAATAGAAACATTGTCTCTCCTTTGAACACACTCATATCCCTTAGCCTATCTATGAATGTTGGTAATAATATACATCTTAATATAATAGGAAAAAAAACTATGAAAAGGCATGACATCAGATGCTCAGTAAGAATAACAATATAATGGAAACTATCATAAATAAGAATAAACATTTAAGAAAATTTATATGGCTAAAATACAATGATTTTAAACATAAAAATCATAATAATATAGAAAATATATATCAAATAATTAAATTTAATTATTCACATGGATATTCAACTATCCAAATAATCACATGTACTATCAATAACTAATTTCATAATAATTGGATAAATAATGATGGACATCATAACCACATAGTCAAGGCCTCTTGAAAATACTACAAATAAATGTTTTGTCTAGGCCTTGTTCCAATACACTAGTTTGTCTCTTGGGACATACTAACACATAGTGTGGCAATAGTGGGCCCCACCTATCACTCACTTCGTAAAATTCATTCCTCATATGAAATGGTTGAAACATAACATAGACATTCATATTAAAACTAACGTACGAAATGTTAATAATTTAACCATAAACCATGAATGGTATAAAAATGGCACATCCATAGTAAAATGTATTACAAAAACCTTCAATACTACATGAAAATATTGTATCATAATAAATAAACTACAAAAAAGCATAAAATCCAAAAATGGATGTTGAAATAGATGAAATCAATCTAAAAACTATTAGAGTGAAATATATCATTCTATATTTAAATCAATTAAAAGTAAAGAAAACATTATTTTTTAAAATATTCTTATAAGATTTTAAGGGATGCTTAAAATGAGATTTAATAGAGGAAAACAGCCACACCCACAGTATATGTTAAAAAACATTCATTCCATAGTTTTGTTGAAAAGTTCAAAAAGACCATGTTTGGAAAACTTCAGAATGATTCCGTTCAAAAAAAAATATAAAATGTCAATAAAAGGCTTCAATTACATTAACCCATAGTATAGATAATCGTAAAAATGTTTTGAATTTTTCTTAGAAACATGGATCTGGTTGATAAATAAGTCCCAAAAGATACTTATTTATAAACAGCCTTGGATAATAAAGGGATTCTAATATTAACTCGTAAGATGTACTTTTCCTTAGTCGATGGTAAGATAAACTAATGTTTAATTGTTAAATAATTGTTATTAAATTATACAGGAACCACATATATAAATATGATATAATATATTATATAAGGCCCCAGCCTTAAACCTTAATTAATCTTGAGTTATTAAAAGATTACACCTTGAGGATCTTTTCCGGTTTAGAGTTTTAGAGAATTAAAAAATAAAACATGCATTACATTCCACACTAAAACAAACTGGTTACATAAAATATAGTATTCATTTTTCCCATCAATAGAAACATATTTAAAATAAAACATGGATTCTTTCTTGACACTTCCATGACACTATCATCATATCATGTAACTTTCCCATGACCCTTGAAAAACATTTCAAAAAACTTGGGATGAACATAAAAAGCTCAGTAAGGGATATAAAAATATGGAAAGGAAACATGGGTACATATATTCATAAGAATGAAATAATACATTACCCATAAAACATAGGAACTTTAACATACCTCCTCAAATCATGAATAAATCATAGAAATCAAAAGACATAAAGGTAACTTGAGACATTCATAACATTCTTATGTAGGGAGTAACCCTCTTGGTTATGTTTGGAATACCCACCAAAGTATATTCCCTAAATCTCTTCGAAGAAATCGTAACGTTTCACTCCTTCGTGTTACCCAATGTATTGGAGATCTATATCGGGCTCACCCGCCCTTATTTTATCATGGAACCACCCGTCTTTATAATAATGCCCAATAACCACAACATAATCATATCACATAAAACATGCATAAAGGAAACATAACATTTCCACCTTTCAATCACAAGATATCAATACAACACATTGATATAAAAACTTTATGAAAACTATTTTCAATACCAAAATAAAAGAAAAGTAAAACATGGTATTTATTTTTCTTTTAAAAAAAGGTATGGCTTGTAGAGGAATCCGAAACTCAAATAATGGTCACGACGGCAGAGAAGTCGTTGTCGCAGCATACGTACGAAAATAACATTCCCTTTCTTTTATTAAACGATTTGTATAAATAAGATTCCTTTTGAATAAATTTAAAATTCAAAGGGTTTTATACACCGTATAAAATAAGGTTGTGTACAAAACAAAATATGCCTCAATGAAAGGAGATTGAGACGAAGTCCCATACCTTGGGTGCGAATTGACACGATCGTTCTTTAATGTCCTGAATAATAAACTTTACTTAATTTCTACTTGCTTAAGAACCATTTTCCAGTTCATTATTATTTTTTTATCACTTATTACCATGTTATTAACATTATGTAGTCATTTAAGTTAGTAACGGTCGTTTTGTGGTTATTTGGTACTTGAGTCAAAAGTGAACCCTTTATAATTACAAGTTGTTCATGTATCCATTATATCCAGAATGGTATTCATGATGTAGATATCATATATATAATATATATCCATTACATGCATGCATTTATAATATTACATAACATTTTGAGGTAAGAAATGAAATCCACCGTTCATGGAGATGGTAAGTCGTACGTACGAATGAACGCTGCTTCCATTTTTATTTCGTATTTTATGAAATGGAATCATAATGATGTAAAGGTATAGTATAATTCCAGTGTAATATCATATATAATATCATAACTCCATCCTTTATATGTCCCACATATGGTATTAATGAATCAAATCACTTTGAGGGGGTGGTAGTCCGCACTTTCTTAAATGAAGATATCGCGTTTACCCATAATGGAATCCATAAAGGTATGCCCAAAATGAAAAATACATAAGCTTAAGGAAAACATAAACATATTATACATCATATATAAATATAGTGTCATCTTAATGTCCACCTTTGAAGGTGTTAAAATAATGTTGAACAATCATCGTTTCGGGAGGCAGAAATTCGCCATCCACAGAAACAATATGTTCTTTAACCATTATATATAGGTGTGTGTAAGTGTAGATTGAATAAATCTTATAAAAACATCCTAGTATATTTAAGATACTAGTGTTGTTAAAAATTAAATGAATAAAAAAAGTTTAGGGGGTTGGATAAGAAAAATAAAACAAAAGAACACAAGTGATGACATTACCTTAAAATCGGGTAACTCCCTTTGGTTTGAGCTCAAAGGCTTCCTTGGGAAGAATTCTGCCTAATGTGAGGCTTCAAGGAGTAATAGAGGGAAGTGGAGAGACAAAATGGGCAGGGGATGGCCGGGCCAAAGGCTTTGGATGTGTGGGTAAGGAGGTAGAGGAGTGGGTCTTTTATAAGAGGAGAGGAGGGGCACTCTTGGAAAGTAAAGAAATGATACATTATTTTAAAATGAGTTTTGGATTCAAAAGGTCCCAAATTGATATAATTAGAGGGTACAGTGATAAGGGTTCGAAATCCACCCATCCAATTGGTTTTGGACTTGTTTAGGTCATATATTTTACATTATCTTTTCATTTTATTTAAATCATTTATTAATGAGGTAATCACTGCATAATCATGATGTCATAAATAATGTAACTTATTTAATGTCTAAAAATTATAAAAAAAATATAATGATGTACGAAATCATTTTTTCATTATAATAATTATTTATAGTCAAAAATCTGACTTGTATAACCCCATTTAAAAAATATTTTATTAAAAAAACTCATCTTTGTGTCATTTTAATTTTAACATTACATAAAAAGTTATTTTTGTCATTTCCCAACCAAAGTGGCTCCATGGGGTCCCCAAGTTGACCCATGGATTTTCCTGGTCGGCCATGAATCCTCCAATAAGGGTATGACATGTGTCAAGCTCATCTCATATTATTAAAACATTATTTTTACCATAAACTACACTAATTACCTCTAATCGCGATTAAGAACTTAAAAGTAACTATTCACCAAAAAAATATTTTAATCTCATTGAACCACATTTTACTTATTAATGACAACCATGTATGTCGGATTTTTGAAAATCAAATCACATATGTAGAAAAGTTTCATTTAAATGAAAAATCAGTTTCTTTAACAACCACTTAGTGGTTTCACTATTCATCAAAAATTGATGTTTTTCAGAAAAATACAAAAACTTCACCCTAATCTATATTTGATATTCTGAATTCAAAAATGATGTCTATTTTAAAAAATTTAAAATAGATAAGTTTCATTAATTAATTTAATAATTAATTCCTGCTGTCATGACAAATAGCGTGTTTTTATGAAACAATAAGTATCAAAATATTGACACCAGTTTAAGTCCAATTTCAAAGTAAAATTGATTCCAATGTACACCATTGGATAAAATGGAAAATATATATTATAATTTAACTTCAAAACCAATTCAAAAGGTAATCTATTCATATAAATAAATTATATTAAAAAGAGGTTTTGAATTAAAATACAACATTTAATACTATTCATTAAAAAATGAACTTTATCGGAAAAATACCAAAAATTCACACAAATTAAATTTTGATGTCCCAATCATAAAGAATACGTTTATTTTGAAAAACATAGCCTATAAAATTTTCAAAAGATAGATTTAAAAATGGTTTTCCATCAAAAGGATGTAAAACAATCTTTTAAAAATATTAGTGTATTCCATGCTTAAGATTGGATTTATTCTCATTTTAAGCCTCTAAAACACTATCTAATTTACTAATAGACATAGATAAAAATATCTAGTATTCATTACTTACTTGGGATGTTACATCCTTCCCACCTTTAGAAAATTGCGTCCTCGCAATTTATTTACTTATCGAATAAATGGGGGTACTTATCCCTCCTTGCATTTTCAGATTCCCATGTTGCCTCTTCCATCATGTGGTTTTTCCACAAAACCTTTACCTGATTAATCACCTTATTCCATAACAATTGTTCCATGTGGTCAAGAATCTGGACCTGTTGTTCCTCATAAGATAGGTTCTCTTCCAGCTGAACTACCTCTGGACTCAAAACATGAGATGGATATGGCATGTACTTTCTCAGCATCGAAACATGAAAAAAATTTTGTACCTGAGATAATCTCAGAGGTAAAGCCACCCAGTATGCAACTGATCTAACTCTCTCCAGAATTTTATATGGTCCAACGAACATTGGACCCAGCTTTAATTTCTTACCAAATCGCATCACACCTTTCCATGGTGGGAATTTGAGAAAAACAAGATCACATACCTCAAAAGATAGATCCTTCCTCCGGTTGTCCGCATAACTCTTCTGCCTGCTCTGAGCTGTTCTCAAGTGTTTCTGTATCAGCTGAACGTTTTCTGCCAACTCTTCTACCAATTCTATTCCCATCAGCTTTCTTTCACCCACTTCATCCCAAAAAACTAGAGTTCGACACCGCTTCCCATGTAACGCCTCAAATGGTTCCATCAGTATACTGGAATGAAAACTGTTATTATATGAAAATTCAACCATAGAAAGATGTTGGTCCCAAATTCCCTGATAATCCATAGAGCATGAATGTAGATTATCCTCCAAGGTCTGAATTGTTCGTTCTGACTTCCCATCTTATTGAGGAAGAAAAGCTGTTCTAAAATTTAATTCAGTACCCAACGACTCCTGAAGGCCTTTCCAAAAGTTAGAAGTGAACCTGGGATCACGGTCAGATACAATGGAGATGGGAAATCCATGTAATCGGACTATCTCTTTAAGATAAAAACGAGAAACTTAATCTAGGGAAAAGTATCTCGTATAGCAAGGAAATAAGCAGATTTAGTCAAGCAATCAATAATAACACAGATTTCATTATTACCTCGAGGGGTCTTTGGAAATCCCACAAAGAAGTCCATGGATATATTCTCCCATTTCCATTCTGGTACTGGTAAAAGATGAAGCATCCATTTTGGTAACTGCCGCTCTAATTTAACCTGCTGACATGTCAAACACTTCACAGTAAAATCCGCAATATCTCTTTTCGTTCCATCCCACCAGTAATACTCCCGCAGATCTCTGTACATCTTAGTACTGCCAGGATGAACTAAAAACGGAGAACTATGAGCTTCACATAACAACTATCTCTTCAAATGTGAATCACAAGGCACACATAATCTCTTCCCAAATCTCAAAACGCGATCATTATAAATGTTGAATTTAGGAAACATACATTTCTGAACCAGCTCTACCTTTTTCTGAAACTCATTGTCTTTCTTCTGTGCTTGGTTGATTCTGTCTAATAGAGAAGATTTCACTGATACCGGAAACAAATAGAATAACATCCTGCACCAACAACTTCTATTCCAAAGTTCATCAAATCCTTAACCAATGGATCACGTTCCAAATGCAACATTGCTAATGAAGCATTACTTTTTCGACTCAAAGCATCAGCCACTTTATATGCTTTTCCCGGATGGTAATGAATTGTACAATCATAATCCTTGATTAATTTTATCCATCTCCTCTGTCTCATGTTCAATTCTTTCTGGGTGAATATATACTTTAAACTTTTGTGATCAGTATATATTTCACACTTTACTCCATACAAATGATGCCTCCAAATTTTTAGAGCAAAAACAACAGCAGTTAATTCCAAATCATGTGTAGGGTAATTTACCTCATGAGTTTTCAACTATCGTGAAGCATAAGCAATTACATGATCATTCTGCATTAGGACGCAACCAAGTCCTTTCAATGAAGCATCACTGTAGATAACAAACTCACCATTCCTGGAAGGTAGTGCCAAAAATGGAGCATTCACCAATCTTCATTTCTGTTCCTGAAAACAATCATCACATTCTTTTGTCCAGATAAACTTATCACCCTTCCGAGTTATCTTAGTCATTGGACTAGATAACCATGAAAACTTTCTAAAAATCCTTCGGTAATAGACTTCCAAACCAAGGAAACTACGAATCTCTATTACATTTGTGGGTCTTGTCCATTCTTTAACAACCTTTGTTTTTCCAGGATCAAAGGTTATCCCATCTTTAGAAACAATGTGACCAAGGAAAGAAATTTTTCACAACCAAAACTCACACTTACTGAATTTCCCATACAATTTCTTTTATTTTAAGGTTTGCAAAATAACCCTTCAATGTCTTTCATGCTCCTCTTTACTTTTAGAAAACACCAAAATATCAGCAATGAAAACCACCACAAACTTTTCCAAGAACTCATAGAAAATTCTATTCATTAAGTCCATGAATACAGCAGGTGCATTGGATATCCCAAAAGGCATTACTACAAATTCATAATGGCCATATCTTGTACGAAATGTAGTCTTCGGAACATCTGCTTCCTTTACAATCAGCTGATGGTACCCCGATCTCAGGTCAATCATTGAAAAAACTGAGCTCCCTAGAGCTGATCAATCAAATCATAGATATGAGGCAAAGAATATTTGTTCTTAATAGTAATGTTATTCAAGGATCTATAATCAACGAAAAGTCTCATAGAACCATCTTTTTTTTTAACAAATAAAACAGGATCACCCCTTGGTGATGTGCTAGGTCGAATGAAACCTTTCTCTAATAAATCTTGCAATTTCTCCTTCAACTCTAAAAGTTCAATTTCAGCCATTAGATAAGGGGGTTTTGAAATTCTCTTAGCATCAGGAACTAAGTCAACAGTAAATTTAACGTCCCGATCTGGTATTATTCCAGGCAACTCATCAGGAAAAACATTTGGATACTCATTTACCACTGGGACATCATTAATCTGAACAGTTCCTTTGCTTTCAACGATGTGTGCAAGGTAACATTCATTTCCATCATTTACAAGTTTCTCGGCCTCTTGATAAGTTATCAACTGTAAGGGTTCATTATTGTACTCTAACTGAAAGTCTTTATGAAAAGAAAATTCTTTATCTCTACAGTCAATCTTATCATGGTAACTAGAGATCCAATCCATACCCAGGATAACATAAAACTCTACTAGAGTTAAACAATAAGGTTTTCAAGTAGGTTCTTTCCACAGATAAGGATAGGAAGATTCTTATAAATTATTTTTGCCTCAACATTTCCCCCAGGTGGTTTTACCACAAGTTCAGGAGTCATTTATTGAGATTGTATTCCCGTTATACTAGAAATGGTTTCAGAGATGAAAGAATGTTTAGACCCCGAATCAAACAATACACTGGCATAATCTGGAAAAACAAACAAAGTACCTGATACAAATTCATTCGATGGCCCGACATCTGCCGAAGTAGTTGCAAAGGATTTCACCACCCCTTTCTGCTTGTAGTCTAACTGCTTCCCATCACTCAAGCTCTTTTTCGGACACTCGTTTTCATAGTGACCCATCTCATTCCACTTAAAACATTTCACTAACTATAAATCATATTTGGTCTTACCATCACCTTGATCTTTTTCAGGGAAATTACGAGCCTTATGTCCCATCTTACCACATCGGTAGCACTTTCCAGAACTCAAATGACATTCCCCATCATGCCTTTTACCACATTTATCACCAACTAGAAACTTAGTTTTCTTACCATCAGACTTTTTTGAAGTATTCTTCCCTTTCCCCTGCCACCTCTGTCTCATCTTCAGCTGGTTGTTATAGAACACTTGATCATCGGAAAACTCCATTTCCACCTTCTCAGCACATCGAACAAGAATTTCATAACTTTTAAACTCACGAGAAGCTAATGCCCTTCGATATTTTGGATTTAATCCTGAGTAAAAATGATTGATTTTATTATCAAGGTCTCGGATAAAATTTGGAGAATACCTTGCCAATCGTGTGAACCTTTCTTCATTGGCAGCCATTGAGTCTTCCTCTTTCCTCAATTCCAAGAATTGATTTTCCATCCTAAATCGAACAGCCTTAGGAAAGTACTTCTCAAGAAACATACCTTTGAATTCATCCCACTCGAGACCATCAATATCATCAGTGTCCCTGATATTTTTAACCATCGACCACCACTGATCTGCCTCACCCTCCAAACGGTAAATAACAAGACTAACATTTTGATTGTCTGAACACCCCATGACATCAAAAATCTTCTCCAGTGCTTTAATCAACCCTTCAGCTAACACAGGGTCAGATGATCCTCTGAATGATGTCAGATGTTGCCTCATGAAATGTTCCACCCCTGACATGTTCCTCTGCGGTTGATCTGGCTGATCTTGTGCATGGATACCACCGCCATTTATCGCTTGAGTCAACTGTGCCATTACTGCAACAAACTGTTCAGTTCCAATTCCAACCATCTCAGGATGATGATCCAGAAGGTTATTTCCTTCTGTATGCCTTCCTAGCACTGCTTCCCTGTTTCTTCTACGAAAAACCATTCTGATCAAACATGTCTTAGATGAAGTAACATGGTAATATTCAAATTCTATATAATTTAAAAAAAATGGATAATCATTTAATAGAATTCTAACACCTAAAGTTATCTAAACCGACCTCTGATACCAACTATAAGGCCCTGGCCTTAAACCGTACTTAATCTTGAGTTATTACAAGATTACACCTTGAGGATCTTTTCAGGTATAGAGTTTTAGAGAATTAAATCACAAAACATGCATTACATTTCACATTCAAACAAAGTGGTTAAATAAAATATAGTATTCATTTTTCCCATCAATGGAAACATATTTAAAATAAAACAAGGATTCCTTCTTGACACTTCTTTGACACTATCATAATATCATGTACCTTTCCCTTGACTTGTGAAAAAAATTAAAAAAACATGGGATGAGCATAAAAATCTTTGTAAGGGATATAAAAATATGGAAAGTAAACATGGGTACATATATACATAAGAATGAAATCATACTTTACCCATAAAACATAGGTACTTTAACATACCTCATAAAATCATGAATAAATCATAGAAATCATAAGACATAAAGGTAACTTGAGGCATTCATAACGTTCTTATGTAGGGAGAAACCCTCTTGGTTACGTTTGGAATACCCATCACAATATATTCCCTAAATCTCTTAGGAGAAACCTTAACGTATCACTCCTTCGCGTCACCCAATGCATTGGAGAGCTATATCGAGCTCACCCTCCCTTAGTTTATCACAGAACCATCCATCTTCATAATAATTCCCAAGAACCACAACATAATCGTATCACATAAAACATGCATAATGGAAATAAGACATTTTCACCTTTCAATCACAAGATATCAATACAACACATTGATATAAAAACTTTATGAAAACCATTTTCAATACCAAAATAAAAGAAAAGTGAAACATGGTATTTATTTTTATTTTTAAAAAAGGTATAGCTTCTAGAGGAAGCCGAAATTCAAATACTGGTCACGGCGGTGGAGAAGTCGTTGTCGCCGCATACATACGACAAAAACATTCCCTTTTGTCGTTTAGTAAATGCTTCATATATAAAATATTCCTTTTGAATAAATTTAAATGTCAAAGGGGTTTATACACCGTATAATAGAAGGTTGTGTATAAAACAAAATATGCCTCAATGAAAGGAGATTGAGACGAAGTCCCATACCTTGGGTCCAACTTGACTCGATCGTTCTTTAATGTCCTGAATAATAAACTTGAGATTATTTCTACTTGCTTAAGAACCTTTTTCAAGTTCATTATTCCTTTTATATCACTTATTATCATGTTACGAATATTATGTAGTCATTTAAGTTAGTAATGGTCATTTTTTCGTTATTTGGTACTTGAGTCAAAAGTGAACCCTTTATAACTACAAGTTGTTCATGTATCCATTATATCCAGAATGGTATTCATGATTCAGATATCATATATATCATATATATCCATTACATTCATGCATTTATAATATTACATAACATTTAGAGGTAAGAAATTAAATGCACCGTTCAAGGAGATGGTAAGCCGTATGTACGAATGAACGCTGCATCCATTTCTATTTCATATTTTATGAAATGGAATCTTAATGATATAAAGGTATATTATAATTCCAATGTAATATCATATATAATATAATAACTCCATCATTTATACATATCACATATGGTATTAACGAATCAAATCACTTTGAGTGGGCGGTAGTCCACACTTCCTTAAATGAAGATATTGCATTTACCCATAATGGAAACCATAATGGTATACCCAAAATGAAAAATACATAAGCTTAAAGAAATAATAAACATATTATACATCATATATAAATATAGTGTCATCTTAATGGCCACCTCTGAAGGTGTTAAAAGAATGTTGAACAATCATCGTTTCTAGAGGCAGAAATTCGCCATCTATGGAAACATTATGTTCTTTAACCATTAGATGTAGTTATGTGTAAGTGTAGCTTGAATCCCTCTTATAACAACATCCTAGTATATGGAAGATACTTTTTTTGTTATAAAATAAATGAATAAAAATAGTATAGGGTGTTGGAGAAGCAAAATAAAACAAAAGAACACAAGTGAAGACATTACCATAAAATCGGGTAACTCCATTTGGTTTGAGATCAAAGGCTTCCTTGGGAAGACTTCTTCCCAAAGTGAGGCTTCAAAGATTAAGAGAGGGTTGTGGAGAGACAAAATGGGTAGGGTTTGGGTGAGCCAAATGCTTTGTAAGTGAGGGTAAGGAGGTAGAGGTGGGGGCTTTTTATAAGAGGTGAGGATGGGTACTCTTGGAAAGTAAAGAAATGTTACTTTATTTTAAAATGCGTTTCGGATTAAAAATGTCCCACATTGATATAATTCGAGGGTAAGGTGATAAGGGTTATAAATACACCCATAAAATAGGTTTTGGACATGTTTAGTTCATATATTTGACATTATCTTTTCATTTTATTTAAATCCATTATTAATAAGGTAATCACGACATCAACATGATGTCATAGATAATTTACTTTATTTAATGTCTTAAAATTAAAAACAAAATATAATGATGTATTAAACATTTTTATATTTCTAATTAATATTTATAGTCAAATATCTGACTTGTATAACCCCATTTAAAAAATGTTTTAGTAAAACAACTCATGTTTGTGTCATTTTAATTTTAACATTAAATAAAAAGTTATTTATGTTATTTCCCAACCAAAGTGGATCCATGGGGTCCCCAAGTTGACCCATGGATTTTATTGGTCGTCCATGAAACCTCCAATAAGGGTAGGACATGTGTCAAGCTAATCTCATATTATTAAAACATTATTTTTACCTTAAACTACACTAATTACCTCTAATCGTGATTAAGAACTTAAAAGTTACTATGCACCAAAAAATTATTTTAATCTCATTGAACCAAATTTTACTTCTTAATTACAACAATGTATGTTGGATTTTTGAAAATCAAATGACATAAGTGTCAATGTTTCATTTAAACGAAAAATCAGTTTCTTTAACTATCACTTAGTGGGTTCATTATTCATCAAAAATTGAAGTTTTTCAGAAAAATACGAAAACATCACCCTAACATATATTTGATATTCTGAATTCAAAAATGATGTCAATTTTACAAAATTAAAAACATATAAGTTTCATTAATTAATTTAATAATTAATTCCCTCTATCGTGACAAATAGCGTGTTTTTATGAAATAATAAGTATCAAAAGATTGACAACAGTTTAAGTCCTATTTCAAAGTTAAATTGATTCCAATGACCACCATTGGATTAAATGGTAAAAATATATTCTAATTTTACTTAAAAACCAATTCAAAAGATAATCTAATCATATAAATAAATTAGATTAAAAAGTGGTTTTGAATTAAAATACAACATTTTTCACTATTCATTAAAAAAAATGAACTTTATCGGAAAAATACCAAAAATTCACACAAAGTAAATTTTGATGTCCCAATCATAAAGAGTATATTTATTTTGACAAAAATACCTTATAAAATTGTCAAATGATAGATTTAAAAATGGTTTTCCATCAAAAGGCAGTAAAATAATCTTTTAAAAATATTAGTGTATTCCATGCTTAAGATTGGATTTATTCTCATTTTAAGCCTCTAAAACACTATCTAATTTACTAATAGACATAGATAAAAATATCTATTATTAATTACTTACTTGGGATGTTACAAATGATCCTCTACTATTACTTTGTTAACAATATTCTAGTGGTATCATTCTTTTGGTTGTGGACTGATTTCTTTTCCTTTATATGTTTTGTTACATATGTCTTGTTTTTTATGGATAGGATGCATTTGATTCATATCCAGAATTATATTAATTTCATAAAAAATATTTTTTAATTATCAGTTGATCATTATTCATGAATGGTTGTGATGGGGAACAAAATCTACATGCGTTGTGGAGACGGTAAGTCGTACATACACACGAGTGATAATATCATTCTATTGTTGGTGAAACCGTATGAAGTTTTAATGTTATAATGTAATTACATAATCATTAAAATTTTATATTTATTAAGTACAAAAATTATACTAATTATTATATCCATCCAAATAATGATGTGTTGAATAACAAATTACACCACAACATGGAGATGGAATGCCATGTGTAAGCATGTATGATGTCTTTTTCATTCAATGTATGGATAGAATAATTAATATTGTTGTACCATATTTTTAATAACAACACATTATTTAGAGGTTAGTGGATTAATTTTTTGGTATGGAAACCACAAATAAAGAGAAGATGAAAAATAAAATAACTTTGAAAGAGGTGATAAAATAATTACCTCTTCTTCAGGTGCTTCCTTTTAATTTGAACAAAAGGGAACTATAGGTTGGATTTTGTATCAATATAAGGCCTATAGGATGATATGAGGGTATTTGGGAGCATATTTTAGTAGGTTTTGGACAAGAAAAATTACATTGGAGGTGTAAATATGAGGGAAGGGGGCACCCTTTTATAAGATAGGTGAGACGCACTTTAGGAAGAGCATGAAATATTAATTTATTATAAAATCTTCTTCATTTTCTAATACTGAAAAATGGAATTATTTAGATATTAACGAGTGTATGGGTCTAAATACTCTCAAAAAAAGTTTTAGAGATTTTTTTCTAACTATATTAACCTTATATTTTAGATTTAACCCTTAGTTAAATAGTTTAATTCTTACTATGTCATCAGGTATTCATAAAAAATATGGTTAATTTATAAACAATAAAATGACATGAAAACCCCATGTGATTATATTATGACATATATATCATTATTTAAGTCATTTGGCTGAATCAAATATTTTTATGACTATTATATAAATTAAAAAATAGTATTTGTTTTAAAAAAACTCAGTTATGTCAATGTTGACACAATTAAGTATTTGGTTTTTGTGAAAGTCATAAAAATCTGATTTATTCGACCAAAATAGGTTAAATGAACCCTAAAATGTCATATTTTTCTTTAAATTCGTGGATGGAATAAAAAAATTATTTTTATTTATATTAATATTTATAATATCGATTATTTTAGTCATTCATTAATATGGTAATTAATTCAACATCATTGTGTCATTAATAAGTTTAATTATTTAAGGAAAATTTTTAAAAAAAATAGTATAATGTAGGAAATTTTTTTTCCTTTCTAATTAGTATTAATATTTGAATTTATCTTATGTATATCTCTATATTAAAAATGGTTTAGTTAATAAAATATGAATTTAACCCTTTTACCAATTTCTTAAATTAAATTTCATAAATTTCATAATCTAATCCAAGTGGATAAAAAGGATCATATTATTTCACTAAGTTATTTTTTTAAAAAAACACTTATCTAATAGAATTTGGACATGTTTTGGGGTAATTATAATATCATTTTTACCTTTAATTGCCTTTTTAAGTTTTAACCGTGTCGAATAAAATTCAAAAGTTTCAATTCACAAAATATTATTTTCATCCTCTTGAAGAAAATTTTATATACTATTTTCAATCATGTCTATTGGATTATAGGAATTCAATTCACAGAAGTGGTAAAATTCCATTTTATCCAAATTTGCAAATATACCTAGAAGGTGGGTCAATGACGGTGAAACGTTCAATGAAATATATTATATCTAATCTTATTAAAAAATTACTCTAATGAATTAAATTGGACTAGTATTGGTATTTTGTATCTGTTTTAAATTAAATATAAATTTAAATTGAAAAATAATTATTTAAATACAAATTTTGTTTTAAACATTAACATAGTGTTTTTCACTATTCATCAAAAAATGAATGTTTCAGAAAATACCAACAATTCGCCCTAATATAATTTTGATGTTTAGAAACCCAAAATGATGTCCATTTTGAAAAATAAAAATTAAAAAATTAAAAATATTGTGTATTATAATTTCTAACTGGTTTTTAAACAGCTAATTTGATTGGTCGAGGTGTGCTAGAACTCGGGGCTGCGTACAATGCAAGCTATTGCATTATTCAAAGATAAGCGCACCGTGGAAGCTTTAGAAGTTAAATAAAGAATTCTTTGTTGTGAAAAAATATAAATCAAATATTTTAATACCAATTAAATTGAAATAATTAATGTTTAATCATTGAATATATAATTTGATGTGATATGAAACATTTAATTATATATTGGATTATTTTTTATGCAGATATATATATAGTGTATAATTTTTAAGGAAAATAAATTTATCTCTAAAATTAATTTTATAAATTAAATATATTGTTAATATATATATATACATACATTTTCATTAATAAATAATAATTTATTGAATATCACATGTTATATTATAAGAATAAATGAATTTTTATTCTTAAAAACTTATTTTCCTAAAAAACAATTACCTATTATATTTTATTATATCAAATATATATTTATAAATTAAAAAATCGAATGTAATGAAACGGAATCAATATTTAAAATTAGCAATTCAATAAATGGTAATAATGCCGATTTCAGTTTTAGTTTTAAAAATATGATACTTTGGAAAAAATTTATTAAACACAATAAATGTCACATAATGTAAAGGTATTTAACTATGTTGTAAAGCCAATGAAAACTAGGAAAAATTATTTATAAATGAGAGTAAAATAGAATAATTATCTTCACATTATTCATTGATAATTATTTTTCTAAATTAGATGCATATGCAATGATATTTACACACATTGTTCATTAATTAATGTTTATTTATTTAAATGTCACTCAAGAACACCTATTATATGAACCCTATTATACCCACCTCAATCCAAAAATTTACACATATTTACCCTTGAATATCTATGAATATTATAAACCTACCAATCCAGTACTTTTTTAGAACTTCTAGTCGTAAAAAATTGTCCCATATCACTCATTTTTAAAAGTATCTATAAGATAATATTAAAGTGTTCAATGTAACTATTATCACATCTATAATAAGTAATATTTATCTTCTTCGTCCATCAGTACATAAACATTATTTATAAATTAATTTTTTAAGTCAGTAATCCACTATAAAAATGAAAATATTTTAATATAACTATATGTTCTTGTTTATTTAGTCAATATATTCTGTTATTGTGGGACGACTTTACCTCCTATTGTAACACTGATATTATTTTTTAAAAATTAATTAATAAAAAATAAGTAATAATAATGTAACATAATAATGAATAATTGGATTTTATTTTATAGGTCTTCTGTTGTAATAATCTCATGCATTTTCGGTACAAATTAATTCTTCCATCAATTCAATAATTGACATATAAGATATTTTTAAGCTTTCCCTATAAAAAGTCACATATTGTTCTTATAAATGGTAATTATTTTCAGTAAATATATTAATATTATATATTAAATATTAATGTAAATAATTCAATTGATGAACCCATGATCAATTATGAGGGACCAAAACTTAAAAACTAAATAATTCCTTGAAAGACAAAATAGTTAAAACCTGAATATAATTTTCTTCAATAAATAAAAAATTTATTGATTGTAATTATTTATAAATGAAGTGTACTATATAGAAAAAATATTAATGAATTTCATATAAATATAAATAAGAAATAACAAATTATTATATATGAATATAAATTGTATTGGGCATAATAGGAGTCCATGGATTGTGTCACTTTTTCAATATCATGATGATATTATCATTTTCAATGTATAAATTGTTTCCATTGGAATACCAATCCATGTTCTTCTCTTCTAGTTACTTGTAGGTTTTAGAAATCTGTTGTATATTTCACATACCTTTGTTTATTAATCAATTTTAAATGATTCTTGTAAGAGGATTTGACCTTATCTATCCTTTTCGATCATTTATCCATCTGAATCATGTCCATATTTAAATATATCTTTATAAATTTGATTTACTATACTCATATAATTTTTAAAGTACATATTATATTGAAATTAACATTCATTAAAAAATTATGATTTTAATGTATTTTTAATTTTTTTAATAAAATTTATTTTCTATGGAATTTTACATTCATTAGAAATGTGTTGAAGGAATATCTTTTTTAATGAATTCTAAATGATTTCATTATCCTATTGTTTACATCAATTTTACTTAAAAGGTTTCCTTTACATATTTCATGGTTTTCAATATGTATTTTTTATTATCATAGTTAGGTAAATAGTATCCTTTTAAATAATACATATATAATACAAAATGGTGTTTCTTCTCATTTTTTGTAGTAATTCCACAATTTCCATAATAAATATTGTTAACCTAGGTAAAAATTATTTTGTTTTTATCATGATTCACTTGGGATATAATCTAATGGTTCAAAAGAAATTTAATCTATATATTGATTATGATCATGTATCATGGAATATTTCATGAACTATATTCCTTTCAATTTCACTAATCATATAGTGATGGAGTTATGAATGTTTTCATGCATCACACAGTTATGTATGTTTTTTCATTATTTCAGTGGAAGGCAAAAAAAATTTAGTAAAATTAATTATTTTAAACATCATATCTCATGATATTATATAAATTAGTCCTTGTATATAACATAATCCACTATTTTAATATGGTCGGTGGTATAAGGACCCAGCCATAAAAATTACATAATATTGAATTAAATAAATAATTAAAATTGAGGATATTTTCAAGTTTAGAGTTTTAGAGAATTTGGACATAACTATTACATCTAGAAAGATTACAATGTAGACTCTTCTACACAATTTCCATTTTTTCCTAAAATAAAAACTATTGAAAAAAGAGCCATGTCTATTTCCAGGTTTTAGACATCATGACTTTTCCTTGATCCCATCTTTTACCGTATTCATCTTTAAGTCCTGTAAAAACATTTTAAAACATAGGATAATCATAAAATGCTCAGTATGGGTTATAAAAAAATGATAGAAAACATTTGTTCATTAATACATACAAAAAATAAACTCTTTTACTTACCTCATGAAACCATAAGATTTATGAATAACACCTAGAAATCATAAATCATAAAGGTAACTTGTGGGATCCATATTATACTAGAAATGTAGCTATCACAGCTACATACAGAGTTACTTAGGAATACCCATCACTGTATATTCCTTAAATATCTTAGTAGAAACATTCACGTTTACCTCCGTCACATTACCCAATGCAATAGAGAGCTATCTCGGGCTCACCCGCCCTAGGTTTATCACAGAACCACCTATATATATAAATAATGCCCAAGAACTATTACATGTTCATAACACATAACATAAGAAAAATGTAAAGATAAAATTTCCACATAACAATAACAAAATATCATTTCAATATATTGAAATAATAAATCCATTATCAAAATCATTTTCAATACCGAAATATGTAAAAATATTATATGGTATTTTTTTTTCTTTTAAAAATATTACTACTTGTTAAGGAAGCCAAAGATCAAATAATTCTCACGGTAGCGGCAAGGTCGTTGTCACCGCTTACGTTAAAAAACATCATTTTTTTCATTTAGTACAATGATTCACATAAAAATATTCCCATTGAATGAAATTAAAATTCAAAGGGGTTTACACACCGTTTAAAACAAGTTTCGGTATAAAACTAAATATGCCTCAATGAAAGAAGATTGAGACGAAGTCCCTTACCTCGTGTCTGACATGGCTCGATCATTCTTTAGTCACCTGTATAATAATCTAATGTTAATTTATACTCTCTTAAGAATCGTTTTCACGTTTATAATTCCTTTTATATCACTTATTACATTTTTATAAACATTATGTAATCATTTAAGTTAACAACGTTCATTTTGTCGATATTTGGTACTTGAGTCAAAAATGAACACCATATATTTACAAGTTGTCCATGTGATCAATAGTAAATTGTATCCAAAATGAAATTAATTATTTAGATATCATATATATCGTATATATCTAGTATACATATATATTTATAATAGTACATATCATTTGGAGGTAAGAACTGAAATTCACCGTTCATGGAGAATTTAAGTCGTACGTACGCATGAACGCTACTTTCATTTCTATTTTTTGTTTTAATGGAATTAATATATAATGATAAATAGGTATATTATAATACCAGTATAATTTAATATATAATATCATATATAATATCATTAACTCCATCTTTTATATGTCCCACATATGGCATTAACGATTCATATCACTTTGAGGGGGCGGTTGTTTGCACTTCCTCAAATGAAATTATCGTGTTTACACGTAATGGAAACCGTAGAGGTATGATATAAAAAAATACATACGAATAAAGAAAACTGATACATTATATATGTCATATATAAATACAGTACCATCTTAATGTTCACCATGAATGGCGGTAAGAGATAATCGAACAATCATCGTTTCGTGAGGCGTTAGTTTTCCATCCACAAAAACATTATGTTATTCACCCATTAGATGAAGGTGAGTGTAAGTGTAGTTATAATCCTTCTAATAATAACATCCTAATATATTACGGATACTTGTGTTGCTATAAAATAATGGACTAAAAATTTTATAGGGGTTGGAGATGTAAAATAAAAGAAAAGAAGTTAAGAGAAATAGTTACCTTTAATCCGGGTAACTCCCTTTGATTTGAAACAAAAGGAATTATTGATGTGCCTTCTGCATAAGGTAAGATTTATATGTGAAATATAGGGATGTAGGGTGATTAATTGGTCAGATTTTGGACGATAATAAAGGCTTGAGAGGTGTGAGGAATTGGTTATAAGATATGTCTTTTTATATGGTGGAGGAGGGGCTCTTTAGGAATGTGTGAAAATATTATTTTATTATAAACTTATATTCAGTTTCAAAAGGTCCAAAAATTAATAGTGTCGAAGATAAGATGACTCATGTTTGAAATAAAATCAATCAATAATAATTTTACAGGTTTTAAATGTTATTTTAATATTTATAATCTTATTTATTTATATCTTTTATTAATGAGGTAAATACTACATCATTATTATGTCAAAAATAACTTAATTCATGTGATTTCTAAAAACTATAAAACAAATACCATGATTTAGGAAATATTTTTATCTTTCCAATAAATATTTATAGTCTAAAAGATAATTTAAATGACCCCTAGTACAAATTAATTTACTAAAAGATATTTGTTTTTGTCATTTTGGCCTTTCTGTTAATTAATCTAAATATTCATATTCACTCCCAAGTGGCTCAATGGGGTCCCAATATCATCCCAAAGATGTCCATGGTAGTAAATGACTCAACCAATAATGTTTGGACAAGTTTTAAGGTAATTTTTAATTATTATAACATTCTTTTTACCTTGAATTAACCTATTTACCTTTAACCGCGATAAATAAAAGTCAAAAGTTACTATTCCCCAAAAATTATTTTCATCCTATTGAACCATATTTTACTTACTAATAAAAACCATGTATGTAAATTTTTTGAAATTCAATCCACTAAAGTGGTAAATTTTCATTTAAATGAAAAAGTCTATTTTTTAAATAATACTAAGTGGTGTCACTATTCATCAAAAATTGATGTTTTCTGAAAAATACCCAAAATTAAGCATAAGATATATTTGATATTCTGAATTAAAAATGATTTATATTTTACCAAATTCTAAACATATATGTTTCATTAAATAATTTAATATTAATTCCTGTTCTCAGAGAAAATAGCATTTTTTTAAGAAACAATAACTATCAAAAAATTATACTTGTTTATGTCCAATTTCAAAGTGAAATTAATTAAAATGAACAAAAATGGATTAATTGGTAGAAATATATTCCAATTAAACATTAAAAACTATTAAAAATATAATCTAACCATATAAATAAATTAGATTAAATCACAGTTTTGGATTAAAATACAATATTTTGACTATTCATTAAAAAAGGAACATTATCGGAAAAATTCCAAAAAAATTACTCAATGTAAATTTTGATGTCCCCATTATAAATAAGGATTTTATTTGGTAAATTATAATATATTAAAGTGACCAAAACAATATTTTAAAATGGTTCACCCTTAAAAGGCGGTAAATCGACCTTTTAATGTAAATTATACTTAAAATTAAATTTATTCACATTTTAAGCCTATAATTTTTTTTCGATAAATGTAAAAACATTTAACAAACATGTATAATCATATTGTAGTTAGTTTTGTTCATTTCTTCCAATAAAATGACTAGAAGTTATCTACCATTTAAAATAATATTATATTATTAGTGTGCAACGTAAGATTTTAATGAAACCCATTGTTTCATATCGGGTAGTCTATCGAACATAGAAACCACTTTAATGTAAAATTAATATTTAATTAAAAATTATTAACAAATATGAAAAATGTATTATTCTTTATTTACCAAGGATGTTTCATCCTTCCCCCCTTTTGGGAATTGCGTCCTCACAATTTTAATTATCAAAATAAGTTGGGGTATTTATCCATCATAGCAATATTAGATTCCCACGTTTCCTCTTCAACCATATGGTTTTTCCAAAAAACCTTTACCTGGTGAATTACCTTATTCCTCAACACATGCTCTCTATGGTCAAGAATCTGAACTAGTTGTTCTTCATAAGAGAGATTCTCTTCCAAGTGAACTACCTCTGGGCTCAAAACATGAGATGGATCTAGCATATACTTTCTCAACATCGAAACATGAAAAAAATTATGTTCTTGGGATAAACTTGGATGTAAATCCACTCTATATGAAATACATCCAACTTTATCTAGAATTTCATAAGGTTTAATGAACCTCAGACTCAACCATCATTTCTACCAAATCACATCAAACTTTTCCATGGATATACATTGAGTGAGACAAGATCACCTACCTCAAAATATAGATCCTTCCTCCAAATATCTGTATAACTTTTCTATCTTCTCTGAGATGTTCTCATGTGCTTCTGAATCAATTGAACTTTCTCTTCCATCTCTTCTAAAACTTCTGGTCCCATCAGCTTCTTTTCACCTACTTCATACCAAAAATCTAGAGTTCGACAATGATTTCCATATAATTCCTCAAATGAAGCCATCTATATACTGGAATTAAAACTGTTATTATATGAAAATTCAACCAGAGAAAGATGTTGGTCCCAACTTCCTTGATAATCCATCGAGAAATCACATAACATATCCTCCAATGTTTGAATTATTTGTTATGATTTCCCATCTGATTGACGATGAAAAGTTATACTAAAATTTAATTTCTTACCCAATGACTTTTGAAGGCCTTTCAAAAAGTTATAAGTAAACCAGGGATCACGATCAGATACAATGGAGAGGGGAACTCCATGAAACCTGACTATCTTTTTAACATACAATCGAGAATGTTGATCTATAGACAATGTATCTCGAATAGGAAGAAATTGACAAGATTTAGTCAATTGATCATCAATAACCCAGATTGCATTATTACCTTGAGATGTATTTGGTAATCCCACAACAATGTCCATTGATATATTTTCCCATTTCAACTCTGGCACCGGTAAAGGCTAAATCATCCCATTTGGTAACTTCCGCTCTGCATTAACCTACTGGCATTTCAAACACTTCACAGTAAAATCAGCAAGATCACTTTTCATTCTATCCTACCAGTAATACATCCGAATATCTCTGTAAATCTTAGTAATACTAGGATGTACTGAAAACAGAGAACTATAAGCATCACATAACAACTCATTCTTCAACTATGAATCACAATGCACACATAATCTATTCAAAAAACTCAAAACACAATCATTATCAATGTTAAAATTAGGAAACATACCCTTCTAAACCAAATCTACCTTTTTTTGTAACTCACTGTCTTCTTTTTCGATGATTGCTTTATTCTATACAATAGAGATGATTTCACTGATGCCTAAAAATCATATGATTTTCCTCCACCAAAAATTTCTATTCCATTTTTTATCAAATCAAAAACCAAATGATCTTGTTCCAAACATAACGTAGTTAATGAACCATTACTTTTTCGACTCAAAGCATCATCCACTTTATTTTATTTTCTACGATGGTAATGGATCGTGCAATTATAATCCTTGATTAATTCTAGCCATATCCTATGTCTCATGTTCTATTTTTTCTGAGTGAATATATATACTTTAAACATTTGTGATCAGTATATATTTCACATTTTACTCTATATAAATGATGCCTCCAAATTTTTAAAGTAAAAACAACAGCAACTAATTCCAAATCATTTGTTGGGTAATTTAACTCACGAGGTTTCAACTGACGTGAAGCATAAATAATTACTTGATCATTCTGAATAGAGACACAACCCGGTCCTTTTAACGAAGCATCACTGTAGATAATAAACTCACCTTTTTAGGATGACAGTGCAAAAAATAAAGCATTCAACAATCTCCTTTTCAATTCCTGAAAAAAAATCATCACATTCTTTTGTCCATATGAACATAATACCTTTTCGAGTTAACTTATTCATTGCACAAGATTACCATGAAAAATTTTCAACAATCCTCCAGTAACAACCTGCCAAACCAAGAAAACTACGAATCTCAATGATTTTTGTGTGTCTTGTACATTCATCAACAAATTTTGTTTTAGCAGGCTCAATAGTTATGCCATTTTTTGAAACAATGTTACCAAGGAAAGAAATTTGTTGTAACCAAAACTCACACTTGCTGAATTTCCCATAATTTTTTTTATTTTAAGGTTTGAAAGATAACACTTAAATGACTTTCATGCTCCTCTTCACTTTTAGAATAAACCAAAATATCATCAATGAACAAAACCACAAACTTATCCAAGAACTCACATAAAATTTCATTCATAAGATCCATTAATACAGCAGGTGCATTGGTTAAACCAAAAGCCATAACTACAAATTCATAATGGCCATATCTTGTACAAAACATGGTCTTTATAACATCGTATTCCTTAACATTCAATTGATGGTACCCCGACCTCAAATCATTGTTCAAAAAATACTGAGCTCCTTGGAGCTGATCAAACAAATCATCGATATGACGCAAAGGATACTTATTTTTAACAGGGATGTTATTCAATTATCTATAATCAATGAAAAGCCTCATTTTACCATCAGTATTTTTAACAAACAAGACAGGGGAACCCCCATGGTTATGTGCTAGGTCGAATGAAACATTTATCTAATAACTCCTGTAATTGATTTTTAACTCTAAAAGTTCAATTTGTGTCATTTGATAAGGGGATTTTGCAGCATCAGGAACTAAGTCGATAGTAAATTCACTTTGATGATCTGGTATAATACTAGGAAACTCACCAGGAAAAACATCACGATACTCATTTACCACTGGAACATCATTAATCTGAACAGTTCCTTTATTTTCAACAATATGAGCAAGGTAACATTCATTTCCATCTTTTACTAGTTTAATAGCTTCCTGATATGTTATCAAAATAAAGAATTCATTCTTGTAAACAAAATGTAAATCATCAATAAAAGAAACCTCTTTAACTCTGCATTCTATCTTATATGATAAACAGAAATCTAATCCATGACCAAAATAACATAAACTATACTAGAGGAAAAACAATATAGTTTTCAGATAGATTCTTTCCTCACACAAGGACAAAAATGTTCATACTTTTTCTTTTTGAGTAAAAATTTCTTCTAGGTGTTTTAACCATATGTTCTGTATTTATATCTTGAGATGGTATTCCTAATTTACTAGAAAACTTCTCAGAAATGAATGAGTGGGTAGTTACTAAATCAAACAACACATTGGAATAATCTGAACAAACAAACAGTGTACTTGATACATCTTCATTTGATGGCCCAACATCTGCTGAAGTAGTTACAAAGGATTTGACCACCCCTTTCTTCTTGTAGTCTGGTTTCTTTCCTTCGGTTGATTTCTTTGTTGGACACTCATTTTCATAATGACCTATTTTATCTCACATAAAATATATTATATTCTATAAATCAGATTTTGTCTTACCATTACCTAGATCTTTTTCAGTGTAATTATGAGACTTTTGTCCCATTATACCACATCGGTAGCACATACCAGATTTCAAAAGACATTCCCCAGCATGCTTTTTATCACAATTTTCCCAAACTAAAAACATGATTTTCTTACCATCAGAGTTTTTTAAGAGTTCTTCCCTTTCTCCTTCCACCTCGACTTCTTATTATGTTAGTTTTCAAAGAATACTTGATCATCATCAACCTCCATTTCCACATTCTCCTCACAATGAAAAAGTTTTTCATAACTATTGAACAAATGAGAAGCTAATTCCCTTCGATACTTTGGAATTATTCATGAGTAAAATTGGTTAATTATACTATTAACATCTTGTATGAAATTTGTAGCATACCTTTCCAGTCGAGTGATTTTGTCTTCATAGGAAGCCACTGAGTTATTCTCCAACCTAAATTCTAGGAATAGTTTTTCCACACTAAGACAAACCACCTTAGGAAAATATTTCTCAAGAAACATACCTTTGAATTAATCCCAATCGAGAGCATAAATATTTTCACTATCCTTGATATTTTTCTCCATCGACCAACACTGATCAACTTCACCTTCAAAATGGTAAACACTAAGACTAACCTTTTGATGTTCTTAACAACCCTTGACATCAAAAATCATCTCCAATGCTTTAATCCACCCTTCAGCATTCATAGGGTTAGATGGTCCTCTAAATGAAGGGGGATGTTTCCTCATGGAATGCTCTACTAGTGACATGTTCATTTACTATTGATCTGGTTGATCTCATGCATGGATACCACCACCACTTATAGCCTGAGTCAATTGTACCATCACTGCAACAAAATTCTTAGTTCTGATTCCAACCTTCTCAGGTTTCTGATTTGGATGGTAGTCTTTTTCTTGATGTTGTCCCAACATAGCTTCCATGTTTCCTCTGTGGAAAACTATTCTAATGACAGAAATATCATAGGTGAAGAAACATGGAAATATATAAATGCTATATCATTTCTATATTACCATAAATTAATTTATGGTAATTTATTTAACAATACCATAACTCCTAAAGTTATCTACCCCAACCTATGATACTAACTATAAGGACCAAACCATTTACATTACATAATATTTAATTAAATGAAAAATCTACAGTGAGGATATTTTCAGGTTTAGAGTTTTAGAGAATTAGTACATACCTATTACATATTAAAATATTACAATGTAGACACTTCTACACAGTTTCCATTTTTTCATAAAATGAAAATTATTGAAAAAAGAGTCATGTCTAGTTCCAGGTTTTAGACAACATGAATTTTCCTTGATTCCATCCTTGACCCTATTCATCATTAAGTCATGTGAAAACATTTCAAAACTTGGTATTAGCATAAAAAGCTCATTAAGGGTTATAAAACAATGAAAGAATACATTTTTTTCATTAATACATACAAAACATAAACTCTTTTACTTATCTCATGAAAAAATAAGATTTATGAATAAAACATAGAAATAATAAATCATAAAGGTAACTTGTGGTGTCCATAACATAATTATAATTTAGATATCATATCAACATAGGGATTTACTTTGGAATACCCATCACAGTATATTCCCTAAATCTCATTGGAGAAACATTCACGTTTACCTCCGTCACATTACCCAATGCATTGGAGAGCTATCTCGGGCTCACCCGCCCAAGGTTTATCATGAAACCACCCGTATACATAAATAATTCCCAAGAACAATAACATGATAATTACACATAACATAAGCATAAAGGAAAGATAACATTTCCATATTGTAATAACATAATATCATTTCAAGATATCGAAATAATAAATATATTCTCCAAATCATTTTCAAACCAATATATGTAAATAGAATATATAGTGTTTTATTTCCAATTTAAAACATTACAGATTGTAAAGGATGCCAAATATCACATAATACTCGGGGAAGCGGAAAGGTATTTGTCACCGCTTACGTTAAAAAAACATTTCTTATTTTCGTTTAGTACATTGCTTCGTATAAAAAGATTCCCTTTAAATTAAATGAAACGTCAAATGGGTTTTTTCATGAACCCCTCCCAAAAAATTGTACCCCTCCTGGGCCGGAAATGTGAGAAGGGAAATAATGACACCTGAGTCCCACCTCTAGTAGGCCCTGGGTTGGAGACTAGCACAGAGGGTATAGTAAACACACAAATGAGAGGCATTACCCTATAAGAGAATACATTCGTAAGAGAGAGATATGATAGAAACTAATCAACTAAAACTCAGAACTGGAATATAAAGGAAAAAAACTGAATATATAAAATTTCATGCAAAAGTACTACAACTGGATGATAAAAACTACTAGTACCCAAAAGAATGTAAAAACAGAAGCAACCACAAACCCAAACAGCTCTTACAACCACAAGCTAGTAGTTACCAGCCTGATCTCCAACCTACTCCAAGTGACCTAAAAACAGTTTATATATACATAGGGTGAGTATAATAGTATACTCAGTAGGATCCCCCCAAATCATGTCATGAAAAAGTAATGAATGCATGATAAAGCACAGTGAAAAACAAGTGAAACTAACTCGTCACTTAAACAGGTGTACAATGCTCCCAACCTCACCATGGACACTCTCACAAATCAACTCATACAATAATATATCAAATAATAAATAATATCAAGGGTACCGCCCTACTACTTCCCCACTGGTTTTCCGCATTTCTCCAACATCGCATATCCTGAGCATCTCTCTCCAAAAAGTCATTCCCACAAACACCTGGGCGTAGCACCACAATATAAACCTCATGCAACAAAACATCCAGGTACACACCCCAAAGTAACTAGGTAGATTCTTGGAGCCACCACATCTCACATAACATGTATCATACATCGGGTATTATACCTCAATCCATTTCAGCCCATACACCGAGTAAGGATCCTCAAGCCATTACAACCTATACACTTTACACCTATAGTAGTATAAAGAAAACTATATCCAGAATATATGTCTGTGAATAAACACAAGCCATTACTACCCTCTACACACATATATGGGGAAAACTAACCAATGTGCCTATTAGCACCAATAACTACCAAGAGAAGAGAGCGGTGCCAAAGGGTGTAGTCAACCATCCATCCTCCCACCAGAATGTTGGGAAAACACCCCCCTCCCCAGGGCTCAGAATCCCTGGGGTGTCAGTTTCCCTTACTGACAGAGTGGAGTAGCGTATAGATACAAAAAAATGTACATAATATTTTATATCTCACAACCACACTATAGTAATTACATAGTCTTAGACTCAACTACAGCTAACGTCTCTTAGACTCTGGGATGCTACTTCTAAGACTAGGTATCCAATAAGCACACAACCATTTAAAGAGCTTTATTAGATTACTTCATTACCTTTTTATCAGTTCCATGGTATTTTAATTAATTTTTTAAACATTAATTAACCATGAACAATTCCACATTAAATTTAATTAGCATCACAACCAAAGTCAATTGTTCCTTCAAAAACTAAAATCTCAACATTATGTTCCAGCATCTCTATCCCAAAGGGTTAACACCAATTATTCAATTATTCATTATAGAAATACATTACCACATTACCAGGAATTCTGTAAAAACATTATATTCTACGAAACACAAGGGAGATCAACATGGTGAGGTCTATTGGTTACCTATAACGGTGAGGTCTATCAGTAACCTCTGACGATCTTGCACTATCTTCATCCTCTCACGAATCACTTGACCCATCTCTGTTGAATTCTGCACTAGTTCTGATCCAAGAATTTCTAACTCTTCGACCCCAGTCCAGCACAATGGAGAACGGCAAGGCCGGCCATACAAGGATTCAAACGTTGCCATACCGATGGTGGGGTGGAAATTATTATTGTAAGATAAATCTGCCCAGGGTATGTGCCTCATCCTGAACCACCAAAATCAAGAACACAAGATCATAAAATGTCTTCAAGAGTATGGATGGTTCTCTCTATCTGACCATCCGTTTGTGGATGAAAAGCAATTCTAATGCATAGTTGAGAAAATAAAGCATGTTGGAGACCTCTCCACACCCTGGAGGTAAAACGCGGATCTCGATCAGAAATGATCATCCTTGGGACTCCATGAAGTCTAGCCACCTCCTCTAGATACATCCTTGACAAAAAATCCACATATCTCGACTCGTTGATCGCTATGAAGTGGGATAATTTTGTTAAATGATCCACTACCACCCAAAGAGCATCATATCCTCCCAGAGCTCGAGGTAAACCTATAACAAGGTCCATTGAGATGTCCTCTCACTTCCACTGAGGAATATCTAATTGCTGGGGAAGTCCACCAGGAACACGGTGCTCGTCCTTCACCTTCTAGCAGACCAAACATCAAAGCACAGACTCCGGAACTGCATGCTTCAACCTAGGCTGCCAAAATTGACTCCTCAAGGCTCGATACATCTTTTTCATGCCCGGATGTACTGATAAGGGTGAACTATGTAACTCTTGGAGAAATGTCTCATGCATCATCAAGGGAACAAAAATCCTCCCTTGAAACAACACTTACTATTGCTCATCCTCATTCCAACTATTAGGGGCCTCCCCACAAACAACTCGGTCTCTCCAGACCTCCACCTCAAGATCCCCTATCTGGGACTCTTCCACCTTCTGCATCAGGGATGACTGTACCATCATATGAAAAAGATATCCTCTACCCCCATCTTCCTCCATATCATGATGTAATGCTGACAGTTCTTACATTACTCACCCAGAATAACCAGATTCACGCACATCATCACTACATGACTTTCGACTCAGCGCATCAGCTAAAACATTCCATTTTCGAGGTGTATACAATATGTTGATGTCGTCTTCCTCTAAGAACTCCATCCACAGATGATGTCATAAGTTTTGGTCACACTGGGAGAAAACATACCTCAAACTCTTATGATCAGTGAAATAAACAAGGCGTTCACCAATGAGGTAATGTCTCCACAACATCAGAGAAAACACCACAGATTCTAACTCAAGATCATGGGTGGCATAGTTGAATTCATAGGGACGTAATTTCTGAGACCCAAAAGAAACAACTGACCTCTTCTGCATGAGAACACAACCTTACCCCAGATGCAAAGCATCACAGAAAACATCAAACTGAACTCCCTCGGCTGGAAGAAAAAGAACTGGAGCACTTACTAACATCTCTTATAGATACCCGAATGATGCCTAAAACTAATCAATACATATGAATGCTTGATCCTTCCTGGTCAAAACTGTCAGAGGAGTCACAACTTGGGAGAAATTGGCTATGAACCTCATGTAGTAGCCTGCGAGACCAAGTAATCATCGCACCTTTGAAACTATCTTGGGGGATGCCCAAGACCCAACTACTTTTATCATCAATGGATCCACAGCTACTCCCTTCTAGGACACAACATGCCCAAAGAAATAGACTTCTAGAGCCCAAAACTCACACTTTGACAAATTCCCAAATAGATGATGTTTACGAAGAACTCCCCAAAAAACATGTATATTTTCTTCATGCTCCTCCTAGGATATGGAGTACACCAGGATTCCATCGCTTAAAACTACCACAAACTTGTCCAAGAACTCACGGAACACAGCATTCATCAATCCCATGAATACAGCTTAAGCATTCATCACGCCAAACAACATTACAATGAACTCGTAATTCCCATGACGAAAACAGAAAGCATTCTTTGGGATATCCTTGTCCTTCACACTCATCTGATGATATCCTAACCGCAAGTCGATCTTTGAGAACCAACATGAACCCTTCAGTTGATCTAATAAATCAACAATCCATGGAAGAGGATAGCGATTCTTTATTGTCACTTTGTTCAAGTGATGATAATCTACATACAACCGTAATCTACTGTCAACCTTCTTCATGAAAAAAATGGTATCCCCACATGGTGACACACTTGGTAGAACAAAACTGCACTTTAATAGACCATAAAGCTATATACGTAGCTCTAGTAACTCAGAAGGGGCCATCCTATTTGGAGACATAGATATAGTAGATGCTATTATATGTAGCTTAAACCCAGACTCAATCTATCATCAAGGGGGTAATGCTACAACCTATTCTGGAAAGACATCAGTGTACTCCTCTATGATCCTATGAAATGCCAACTGCTGAACCTCTTAAGTACTCACCATCATCTCGGCCATCATGGATGATAAGGATGGAACGTGCCTATGACCCATCTGAGGGTCTCGCTCACCAAAAAACACCACTTTCTCTCCATCTGCACCAATGAAAATGAACTTCTTCCTAAATTAATCAACAATATCCTTTACATAATACAACCAATTCATTCTGATGATGACATGATATGGTTGTATTCGTAAACATAATAAATCTCCCCAAGAGTGGAGTTGCCCCAACAATAGCTCATTGTCCATATATACTTCAAAAATGTCAACTCAACCTCTATCTAGCGTAGTCAATGCCAAGGGCACTGGAAGCCACTATACCTCATGTCCCAAAGCATGGACAAGGGTAGGTGATATGAAGTAGTGTTTCACTCCTGAATCGAACAAGGCATACACCAAGGTAGAAAACAAGAATAGGGTACCTAGAACAACGTCTAGCTCACCTGGAGCTGGAAATGCTAATTCATGAAGCTGACCACGACCTTCTTCACGGCCCCACTAACCCTGATGATGACCACCACCATGGCCACGCTCTACTCTCTGAGGATGGGGAGCGTCATGTGGTTTTTATTCTACCTTCCTCATATACCCTCTCCTGATTTAAAGCTGGTGCAACCGGCTGCTACTACCTTGGCTGGAACAGCCCCAATGTAGGAAACTAGAGTGTAGTTCTTGGTGCACGATGACCACTCGAAAAGGTCGGGAACTCCCTCTACTGATGACCACGACAACCAAAAGAAAAACAACCGCTTGATCCCTTGGCATAGGCCTGAGAGTTTCTGCCTGTAACACCACAATATTTTATGAAAAATATTCTTTTAATTTTATTTATGTCTTGTGTTATATGTTACTCCAAAAATAGCTTATGTTGTACGCAACACCGTATTTTCTTATATTATATGCATACACTATTCTTGGCTTGCATTACACGCAATTGCAACCTTCCTCGACAAGGTGTGTAGTACACAATACCGGGTTTCACTAAACAACAATATATTGTTATAATATAATTATGGACTAGCTGTTATGAATAGTAATAACTAAATTTTAAATTTTATAACATTATTATTCATCTTACACATTTTCGAAAACATTGTATGTGAACTATATAAATTTTTCAGTAAAATAAGTATTTTTGAAAAAATGCAGGTTTTCCGCCTTTGGATGGCGCACCCACATTAAATCTAGTTTTGATGGGTTTATAAGTTCAATTTGACAAATTAAAATTATTTTTTGGAATTAGGATATAAAAATTTACTTTGGATAAAATTTTCATATTATTCTGATAACTTTCATATTTTAATGAATAGTAAAAACACACTATATTTTAATTATAAACAACTATTTTCATCACAATAATTTATATATTTAAATTATAATATTGAATGATTTAAGTATAAATAGAATATATTTTTACCATTTAATATAATTTATGTCTTACCATTAATTTTACATTGAATTCATAGGTAAAAACATTTCAATCGTTGGCAATGTTAAAACTTTTAAAACCGGTTTTCTTAACAACATGATTAATATTAAATTAATTACTAAAACTTCTGTGTTTGGAATTTTGAAAAATGAATTCTATATTTGAATTCATTTGGTCCAAATTATGTTAATAGGTTACATTTTTTTTATATTATGTATAGTAACTACGGTAATTTTTATTTACTGTGATTAAAGGTAAATCCGGAAATTAATGGTAATATAAGATTATAAAATTACCCTAACACCTGATAAAATTATATTGGATGCCTAAAGTCGACCCCTATCACTTAAGGGTTGTAATATATTAATTTTATGGACTTTTGACCATGGAAGTAATTTAATTATTATTAAAACTAAAGAAAGTGACAACATGTCACTCTCTTAAATCTTATAAGTATAATAATTTTATTTTGGTGATAAACATCATGAAAATTCTAAAATGAATAATCTACAGAAATATAATAAATGTATCTTGATCATGTAAATTTATTTATAATTTTTAGGTATTAAATATTTATCATTAAAGGTGGCACAATAGTGATGTTGAAATAATTTTATTGATTGAAATATCAAATAAATGGTATTAAAAATGTTAAAATAAATATTATATGAACTATTTAATGTGATACAGTAATTTTCAAGATAAATATTTCATGTTTTTAATATATTAAATATTTTAGTTCGAACATATCTTCTATGTGAATTTTATTTAAATTCAAATAAATGAATAGTGTCAAAATTGACACTTTTGTTATTTTATAAAAATAACATAATATGAAATTTTTTAAAAATCACAAATATATTTAAAAATTATAAATTAAAATTTATATGGTTTCAAATGTCATAAATTATTCAATTATGGACAATTCAATACACATAAGTAATCATTTATAATAATTTAAAATTTAAAATCTTATTACCACAAATTAGATTAAATAAATTAAATAAGGATAAATCATGTTGACAACACTTAAAATAAATTTAATACATGACTAAATTTTATTTTTTGATGATATTAAAATCCTAAAACATCTATACTTTGAATATGAGTAATTTTTGGATGTTTTTTAGTTGGGATTTATTTATTATAAATTAATATTTTTGAGGTTTCCAAAGGTACCCCTATCCTCCCTTATAAAAGGGAACCTCCTCCATCTCCCCTTCACAACATTTTGAGCCTTCATGATCTGCCAAACCCTGACCATTTCTCCTCTCCACTTCCCTAGAAACATTCTGGAGGTTCTGGTCTTCTCAAAATACCAACTCTAGTTCCTTAAGAGGAAGCTTAATAGAGGTACGTCGAAGAAGAGGTAATCTCTTCTACCGATTCATTAATGTTTCATTCTTCTTAAAGTTCTTCTTATTTAGTTGTTTCATTATAAAGTAATAACATAAATATCACTAATATTATGATATATTACTATAAATATCAAACAACCCCATTTCATCTTCTATCCATTCAATGGAAAACAAGATCACCGCACGTGCGTACCTACAGAATATCATCTCCACGCCGTGATGTAATCTGTTTTTCCACCATCACCTTTATTGAATGTGTATAATGGTGTAAAGAATAAATATATATCGTTATTATAACATCATACTGTTTCTGACATATTATATCATCCACTCCACTCCAATTCAATAAATATATGAATGATATAATCGCTCGTGCGTACGTATGGATTACCATATCCACGAAGCGATTAGATTCATTCTCCATGTTAACCACTCAAGAATGATTATAAAGTATATATAATGAATAGTAATGAAATATATTTCATGATAAAGCTACTGGATTTATGTATATATATATGTGTGTCATCTACTTACTTCCATTCAAGTCAATAAGGAAAGGAAAACATCTTTCATGTGTACGTATATCCTATCGTCTCCACGAACAGTGTATTTCATTTAATTTATATATTATATATATATATATATATATAGAATATATATGATATATAAATCCTGATTTACATTCTGTAATTAATTAAATCATGATATATGTAAAAATAATATCAAGAACAACAAGTCCAAACATGTACGATAAATAAAATGAATTTACCCAAAACACTGCTTTAACATGGAATTTACAAACGAATGGGTAATATAAAGTCATAAGTGAACCATATATGATATCAAAACAATTAATATGATTCTTTAATAATTAAATGACATTATTTAAATCATTATATAAGAGTTTTGGATAAGTACAAAGCATATCAGACCTAAGGTAAGGGATAACTTTTCCAACCCATTTTTATCTGTGATTGTTTATTTGTAAGTATTTACTGTTGTTATATTTATCATCGGTGTACCTATTTTATAAAAATGGTTTCATGTATGTTTATAGTCCTATTTACCCATTTTTTTTACTTTTACCACATGTTATGGAAGGAATCTTTCTTCTGTTCACCATACAAGGAACTTTTTTACTTTTCCGAAAAAAGTATGAGGATAATGTTTTTTTAACTTATACGGCATGAACGAATTTTTACGGTTTCATAAATTGTTTTCATATTAAAGATTACTCTACAATATTTTGAGACTATTTTAAACAAAATAATTTTCTTTGAAAATTTAATGGCATTTTTTGAGAAGAAAATGATTTTGAAGAAGAAAGGATATTTTCCTCAAGTATTCATTTCAAGTGTTTTATCAAAACTATTTTCCATCTAAGATGACATTATTTGGTATGTTAATGTTTCAAATATAATGTCTCTATTATTTAAATGGTTCGATTATTATTATGATGAAATTAAATCCATTTGTTTTATATGGATTATGTTATGATGGGATGAGGTTTATGAAACTGATTTTATACTTTTGGTTATGATGAATGATTTATTTTTATTTTGTGGGACAACTAAGAATGATTTAATTATGAGATAGGGGGACCGATATCTCACTCTAATGCATTGGGTAAAAATTTATATCTCTTGTGATAGACCTGGATGGAACGACAAGTTAATCTGGTTCAGTGATACAGGACTGGAACGAGGAGTGAACACGATTCAGTAAGGGACTTTGTCCACTAAGATGATATTAGAATCAATGCCTTGGCTACTAAGGATATCATATCATGTGATTAATGGTTTTTCACAATTACATGTTTTATAACTATGCTATTTTATCATGATTAATGTTTCTTTATGATCTATGCCTTACGTACTTCCATGTTTTATGTCATTGCTCATGATTTTGATGTTTAAATATTATGTTCATGTTTTTAAGTTCAAATGTATATGATTTGTTTTATTTTGTCCATGAATACCCTTATTGAGAATTTGAGCTCACCCTTTATATGTTTTCTTTTCCCCAAGATTTAAAAAAAGGTTTTAGGTAAGAAAAAAAGGGTAAGATCTTTATGGGAGATGTTGAAGATCTTTCACCAAGATTAGAATACTATATTCCAAGTTTTCAAAGACACAAAACTATTACGGTCCTTTGGTGTCTGTTTTTTGTTATGTATTTGATATTACGCAAATGTAATGTAATTTACATGTAAGTCAAGACATGGTAATCTATAGTTGGTTTCAGAGGAAAGGTTTAGTAATCTTTTAGAATCTAGGATGCAAAAACATTAGTAAAATCCATAGAGATATTTTTAAGGAATGTCTAGGGATGTCTCTAAGGTTAAGTATAAATATAGGTTATAGTCCTAGAATTATGGTAACAATCTTAAAATTTAACCTAAGATGTTAGATATTGAATGTAATCTCCCTTTATTATGTTGTTTTCCTAGCATGATAATTTCCTCTCACACTATTCTTTTTGGATTTTAGAAAATGGCTGGAAACAGGAAGATTCACGATAATGGAGGATATGATGGACAATGGAATGATATTCTTCATGAGAAACCAAATTAAATGGGATTTAGAAGTCCAAACATCATTATTATACCTAATAAGCAATCTCATAATATGATCAATAATCTCAACTTTGGTATGTATCCCGACTCATCTAATAAGAGAAAGATATAGTTTCATGATGATCATATAGGAAAGAAAGTTCAATTCCTCTCATGTAAATCATGTGGGAAGAGGCATCAGGGAGATTTTTTCAAAGGAAATGGATGATTCTTTGGGTGTGTAAAAGAAGGACACAAATCTAGTAATTGAAAATGAAAAGGTTTAGTTAACACCATGGACAAGGATAATGGTATTTCTAAGACATCAACAATGGTTAAATGTTTTAAATGTGGAATGTACGGGCATTATGCAAACCAATGCCCTAATGGAAAGTCTCATGAAGGGAATAATTCTGGTCGTATGGATAGTATTTATATTGATGATGATGATGAGTCTACAAATGATACGTGAGATGAAATAATTGTTGAAGATCGGTCAATGGTTTAAGAAGGCTATGGAATGATTTATGTTTATCAAGAGTTATGTTGTATAGGTAATGGTACTATGGAATAAGGACACCTCTAAGGATTATTACACTATTGTTTTTCCTAAAGTATTTGAACATATATGTTGAATGGTACCGGTAACCATGAATGGTTATTCAGATATTTTTGGAAATAATATGATATGCACATAATGATGGGATAGAGAAAAAATTAAATGAGCTCATGACTGATATAAGGACAAAGTGATATCATGGTTTGAGTATATAGAAATGTTTGGATTTTGGTATGTGGAAAGTGTTAACTTTTGACAGAATTCATGTTTTCAATAATGTTATATGGTAATTCATGTTTAAAAAGAAAACATGATTATGGTATTCACATGTTTGGAATGTGACCAACAAGATATATCTTATGATATATGGGGGATAAATAATTGTGTTGACATGATCATTATGTGACTTTCATGTAATCACTTTCTTTATACTATGAGATTGGACAGATGTATTTTGGATAAGCCTAAAGATTGGAATTAATTATGTTGGACATAGGATAATATTATTTAAGTATATTGGTTGTTTTTAGACATTATTTCTGGAATTTTATAATAGTATAGTTTTAGAAAAAGGATAACCCATAGGACAAGCGACAACCCATCGCGTCGGACAAGGCTGTGGGAATCGAACCCACAATCGAAGTGTGACAAGCCTTTATCACCTACAACTGGCCTACAAGATGTCCCTGGTTACTAGAAACAATTTTTATTTTATTATGTGGCATGATAGATTAAGTATAAGTCAATTTTTGGAATCATATACGATTAACCTCACCATAGATGGACTTATGTATATTTGATAACATTTTCTAACCTTTTATTTGAGATAGATGGAATGACCCATCATTCTATCACATGATCTAGTAACACTTCACAGAAGACAAATTCAACTTCATTTCTTTAAGAGATGATGTGGAAATTGTTCAGGGCACAAACAATAGTGAGATTGTACAAAAATCAAGAAAGTATTTCTTTTAATTATTTTTTCAACTTTAGGGAAATGATGTTGAAAACCAAAAATGTTGTCCTAATGTCCTCATATATGACGAATCAGATGTTACCTTAGATCATCACAAATTTATGGTTTTGTGATTGTTGGATTTTTCATAGCCATGTTCTCTACCACTCTCCATCAGAACTTTATGGTTAGATTTCTCTTCCATATCTATATTTTCATCTATGCTCTCTTATGTGGAAACCCAGTGATTAGTTAATTTGGGTAACCATTATGTTTCATAATTTTGTTTTTAAAGTTCAGTTTTTGTATTCCTTTTTATGATGTGGGATTCTATTAAATAAAATTTTCAAGTAGTAAACCATTTATAACCCCGATGAATTTCGAGGGTGAAATTCATTTTAAGGGGGGTAGAATGTTACACCCCAATATTTTATGAAAAATATTCTTTTAATTTCATTTATTTCTTGGGTTGTATGTTACACCAAAATTATCTTTTTCTATACGCAACATCTTATTTACTTATATTATACACAAACACAATTCTTGTCTTGTGTTACACGTAATTGTGACCATCCTCGATAGCGTTTGTAGTACGCAATATCGGGTTTCACTAAACAACGATATATTGCTAAAATATTATTATGGACTAGCCTTTATGAATATTAGTAACTAAATTTTGAATTTTATAAAATTATTATTCATCTTACACATTTTCTAAAACATTTTATGTGACCAATATAAATTTTTCGGGTAAAATAATTATTTCTAGAAAAATGAATTTTTGTCGCCTTTTGATGGCACACCCACATTAAATATATTTTTGATGGGTTGGAAAGTTCAATTTGAAAAAATAAAATTATTATTTGGAATGAGGATATAAAAATTTACTTTGGGTAAAATTTTCATATTATTATGATAACTTTCAGATTTTAATGAATCGTAAAAATACGCTATATTTTAATTAAATACAACTTCTTTCATCAAAATAATTTATATGGATAATTATAATATTGAATATTTTTTAAGTATAAATATAATATATTTTTACCATTTAATATAATTTAAGTCATTACCATTAATTTTACATTGAATTCATAGGTAATAAAATTTCAATCTTTGCAAATGTTTTAACTTTTAAAATCATTTTTCTTAACAAAGGAATTAATTTTAAATTAATTACTACAACTTCTGTGTTTTTAATTTTTAAAAATTGATTCCATATTTTAATTCAGTGTGTACATATTATTTTAATAGGTTACTTCTATTTTTTTTGATATTATTAATAGTAACTATGGTAAAATTTATTTACTACAGTTAAAGGTAAATCAGGTAATTAAAGGTAAAAATAAGATTATAAAATTACCCTAACAACTGAAAAAATTATATTGGATGCCTAAAGTCGACCCATATAACTTGATAGGCTTAATAGATTAATTTTATGGACTTTTGACCATGAAAATAATTTAATGATTATTAAATCCAATGAAAGTGACAACATGTCACTCTCTTAAATCTTATAAGTATAATAATTTTAATTTGGTGATAAACATTATGAAAAATCTAACATGAATAATCTACAGAAATATAATAACATTATATTCATCATCTTAATTAATTTAGAATTTTTAAGGATTAAATAATTGTCATTAATGGTGACACAATAGTGATGTTGAAATTATTTTATTGATTGAAATATCAAACAAATGGTTTTAAAAATATTAAAATAAATATCTTATGAACTATTTAATGTGATAAAATAATTTTTTAGATAAATATGACATGTTATGAATCTATTAAAGCTTTTAGTTCAAACATATCTTCTATTTTGATTTTATTTAAATTCAGATAAATGAATAGTGTCAAAATTAACACTATTGTTATTTTAGAAAAATAACATAAAATAATATTGTTTAAAAATAAGAAAAATATTTAAAAATTATAAATTAAAATTTATATGGTCTAAAATGTTATTAATTATACAATTATGTAAAATTTACAACACAAAACTAATTATTTATAATAATTTAAAATTTAGAATCTCATTAACACAAATAAGATTAAATAAATTAAATAAAGATAAATCAAGTTTATAAGGCTTAAAATAAATTTAAAACAAGTATAAATTTTATTGGTTGATGAGATTACAACCCTATCTCATCTAATAATTGAATATGACTCATTTTTGGATGTTTTTAAGTGGGGTTTGATTTATTATAAATTAATATTTTTGATATTTCCAAATGTGCCCCTCTCGTCCCTTATAAAAGGGCACCTCCTCCCTCTCCTCTTCAAAACATTTTTATCCTTAAATCTCGGCCAAAACATTCCCATTTCTCTTATCCACTTTCCTTGAAACATTATGGAGGTTCTGGTATTCTCAGAAGAGCAACTCTAGTTCCTTAAGATGAAGCTTAAAAGATGTGTGTCGAACAAGAGGTAATCTCTTAATCTGATTCTTTCAATTTTCGTTCTTATTCAACTTCTTCTTCTTTATTTTTTTCATTATAAAGTAATAAATTAATTATAAATAATATACTGATATTTTACTATAAATATGAAACAACCCCATTTCACCTTCTATCCATCCTACGGAAAACGAAATCATCGCGCGTGCGTACATACGGAATATCATCTCCACGCTGTGATGTAATCTGTTTTTCCACCACAACCTTACATGGATGGGTATAATGGTGTAAAGAATAACTATATATGGTTATTATAAAATCATACAGATTCTGAGATATTATATCATCCACCCAATTCAATTCAATAATTATGGGAACGATATCATCACTCGTGTGTACGTACGGATTACCGTCTCCACGAAGTGATGAGATTCATTCTCCATGTTAACCACTCAAGAATGATTATAAAGTATATGTAATTAATAATAATGAAATATATGACATGATAAAGCTACTGTATTTATGTATATATATATATGTCATCTACTTACTTCCATTCAAGTCAATAAGAAAAGGAAAACAACGTTCATGCATACGTACGACCTACCGTCTCCATAAATAGTGTATTTCATTTCATTTATCTATATATTATATATATATTTTGAATATAATTTATATATAAATCATGATTTACATTCTGGATGTAATTAAATCATAATATATGTAACAATAATATCAAGAACAACAAATCCAAACACATATGACAAATAAAATAATTTTACCCAAAACGTTGCATTAACATGGAATTTACAAAGGAAAGGGTAATATAAAGTCATAATTGAACCATATTTGATATCATAATAATTAATATGATTCTGTAATAAGTCAATGACATTATTTAAATCATTATACAGGAGGTTCGGATACGTACGAAGCATATCAGACCTAAGGTAATGGATAAATTTTCCAATCTCGTTTTTATCCGAGATTGTTTATTTGTAAGTATTTACAAGGGTTATATTTATCATCCATGTTCCTGTTTTATAAAAATGGTTTCAGGTATGATCAATGTCCTCTTTACCCATTTTTGACTTTTACCACATGTTATGGAAGGAATCATTATTCTGTTTATCATACGATGAACTTTTTTACTTTTCTGACCAATGTGCGACGAGAATGTTTTTATAACTTATACAGCATGAATGGATTTTTACGGTTTCATAATGCCTTTTCTTCATATATCTTAATATACAAGATTTCATGATTATTTTCAAAAAAATCATTTTCTTTTAAAATTTCATGGGATTTTTTGGAAATAAAATGATTTCAAAGAAGAAAGTATATTATCCACAAGAATTCATTTCAAGTGTTTTATCAAAACTCTTTTCCATCTAAGATGACATTATTCAGTATGTTTTTGTTTTAAGTATAATTTATCTATTATTTAAATGGTTTGATTATTGTTATGATGAAATGATATCCATTTGTTTTATATTTATTATGTTATTATGGGATGATGTTTATGAAACCCATTTTATTTTTTGGGTTATGTTGAAAGATTTATGTTTATTTTGTGGCACAAGTAATAATGATTTCATTATGAGAAGGGTGGGACCTATATCTCCCTCCAATGCATTGGGTAAAGATTTATATCTCGTGAGATAGACATGGATATAACGGCAAGTTAATATAGTTCAGTGATACAGGACTAGAATGAGGAGTGAACTCGATTTAGTAAGGGACTTTGTCCACTAAGATGGTATTGGAAGAAATAACTTGGCTACTATGGAAATCATATCATGTGCATTATGGTTTAACACAATTATATGTTTTATTCCCATGCTATTTTATGATGATTAATGTTTCTTTATGATCTATTCCTTACGTACTACCATGTTTTATGTCATTGCTCATGATTTTGATGTTTAAACATTATGTTCATGTTTTTAAGTTCAAATGTATATTATTTATTTTATTTGCTCCGTGCTTACCTTTACTGAGCATTTGAGCTCACCCTTTATCTGTTTTCTTTTCCCCAAGATTTAAATAATGTATTGAGGTAAGAAAACAAAAGGGGAAGATATTTATGGGAGATGTTGAAGATATTTCACCAAGATTAGAAGATTATATTCCGATTTTCCAAAGGCACTAAACTATTACAGTCCTTTGGTGTCTGTTTTTTTATGTATTCTATATTCTGGAAAAGTAATGTAATGTCCATGTACGTTAGAATATGGGTCTCTACACTGCCTCCAGAGAAACGAGATGTGAAGGGTTGGGACCTACCCCCGGCTGAACGAAAACTCTTTTGTCCTGAAAATCGGGAACCCCATACAACATCTCTGCTTCATGAGGAATCATGATGATGCCCCTCTCGTGATGATTCGATCCTGACCAAATTCCTCTCGACAACCTCTTCCCTCACCAGCACCTCAAGATATGTCTTCATCATAATTGGGATGACCTGGCGCTAGATCTCTGGACGCAAGGCCTCCTCGAAATTCCTCGCCTTGGCCTCCTCATGTGGTAACATGTCTGAAGCATATCGTAAAAGGTTCCAGAAATGAATTCCAAACTCTTGAATAGTAGATCTCCTTTATCGAAGTGTAAGAGGATCTTGGAATCTGGATGCCTTTGCAGTTGAATAAAGGAACTTGACTCTAAACTTGTCTAAGGACTCCACCCATGATATCGATGCCTCCTCGCAATCCTTGAGGAAAAATAACAACCACTACCGTGTTGCTCCACGTAGCATCGTCACAACCAAGGACACCCAGTTCTCCTTCTGATTAGGAATCAAAATGATGCCTATATCGACCTCCACTAACCAGTCTTATGTGACAACATCTGAAACGGAGCCCTCGTACTTCTGCAGACTCTGGAGATAAAACTCTTGGTGTTTCTTCCTCCAAGAATATTCATCGTCAACCTCTACCCTATGGTGGCCTGCTATAACATCCTGACGGACATTTTCTGCACAATCCTGTTGAGGATGTCGACCTAGAGCTATACCTGTAAGGTAACAAACCATTAGAGATCCTAAACCTGGAATATGGAAGACTCATCATTAATTAATTAATTATTTTCTTTTATTCATTTTAGGTTAACCTATTATATGGTCTAACCATTCAAACACAAGAACAAAAAATAATGATGCATGATCCTTTCCTAGGTCTCTTCCCTAAAACTATTATCACCTTGTTTAGTAGCAATTTTAAACATAATGGTTCGTGCATCAGATCATAGGGGTACCTAAACACCTATGTCTCAGTCGGTCTCTATTAATTACCTCACATTCTAAACATGAGTTACAATGTTTCCCTACCAACCCATCCAACCTCACCTGTCCCTAATTCCAAACTCCATACGATCCTCAACAAGATCTCTGATACCACTCTATCATGACCCCTCCACACAATGTGCACCCCTCCTGGGCTGGAAATGTGAGAAGGGAGATAATGACCCCAGAGTCCGGCCTTTAGTAGGCCCCGGGTTGGCGACTGGCTCCAACGGTATATTAAACACACAAATGGGAGGCATTAACCTCTAAGAGAACACATGCAGAAGATAGAGATTTTATAGACACCAATAAACTCTAACTCAGAACTGGATTATAAAAGAAACCCATGTGCATATATGAAATGTCATGAAAAAGTACTACATCTGGAAGGGAAAAACTTCAAGTACCAAAAAGAATGTAAAAACAGCAGGAACCACAAGCCTGAACAGCTCCTGCAGCCACAATCTAGTATTAACAAGCCTGATCTCCAACCATCTCCATGTGACCTGAAAAATAGTTTATATATACATAGGGTGAGTATAATAGTATACTCAGTAGGATCCTCCTCGAACCCGCTCATGCAAAAGCAAAGAAATCATACTAAAGCACAATGAACAACAAGTGATACTATCTCGTTACCTAAACAGGTATACTAAGTTTCCAACATCATCATGGCTACTCTCACCAAGTAACACATACAAAAAAATATCAAATAATAAGGAATATCATGGGTACCCCGCTACTACTTCCCCACTGGTTTGCTGCTTTTCCCCAACGTTGCACGTCCTGATCATCTATCTCCAAAAAGACTTTCCCACAGACTCCTGCGCGAAGCACCACAATATGCACCTTGTGCTACAAAACCACCAATTATACACACCAAATTAACCAGGTAGTTTTTGGGAGCCACCACAGCTTGTAGAATGTGTATCATACATTGGGAATTATACCTCAAGCCATTACAGCCCATACACCAAGTAAGGATCCTCAGGCCATCACATTCTATACACGTTACATCTATAGTAGTACATAGAAAACTATATCCATAATATATGTGTTTGAATAACCACAAGACATTACAACCCTCTACACACATATATGGGGAAAACAAACCAATGTGCCTGCCAGCACTGGTAACTACCAAGAGAAGATATCGGGGCCAAAGGGGGTAGTCAGCCATCCATCCTCCCACCGGAATGTTGGGGAAAACACCCCCAGGGCTCAGAATCCCCGGGGTGTCAATTTCCTTTACTCACAGGGTGGGGTATCATATAGAACCATAAAAAATACAGAATATATTATATCTCACAACCACACTATGGGAATTACCAAGTCTTAGAATCACCTGCATCTAACGTCTATCAGACTCTGGGATGTTACTTCTAAGTCTATGTATCTTATAAGCACACAACCATTTAAAGAGATTTATTAGATTACATCATTACCTTTTTATTAGTTCCACTATATGCTAATTAATTCATTAAACAGTAATTAAACATGAACAATTCCACATTAAATTTAATTAGCATCAGACCCAAAGTCAATTGTTCCTTCAAAAATTATATCCTCAACATTATGTTCCAAAATCTCTATCCCCATGGGTTAACACCATTTATTCAATTATAAATTATATAAATTATTTCCCACATTTCTAATAATTCTAGAAAAACATTATATGCTACTAATCACAAGGGGGATCAACACGGTGAGTAGATGTTCTACCTGTCGAGTATTTGACGCTTATAGAAAGAGCATATACCCATCCTTCCTTTAAAAGCTAAACACAGAAAGCACGTGGCATACCCCACATGTCTTCAACTATTTCAGAAGAAGGGTAAGTAAGACTAGCTACCTTGAGTAGTGAGGAAATGTGAAGAAGATAAAAAACCAATAAAAATTTCCAAGAATCCAACAATAACATCCACTCCATTCCATCATCCCTTATGTCCTCCCTGACACCCACATGCATAAACCAATGCATCTTGCCACTCTAGGAATCCTCTGCTACCCTATCCAAAAGCCTCCATTCCCTCACATATCACAATATCCATCCAATATCACATCACATCACATACAACAGGAAAAAAACCCCACATTAATTGTGCTCTTGGGAACTTTAACAATCAAGAGGGTAACTCAGAACCCCTTAAGTAATTATCAAACAATCAGTTCTTTAATCCATATTGAATTAATAGATTTTTTATTCATAGGTTCCAAATTTGAGAATCCTAATCAGTAAGTTATCACAAATAAATAAACATTCTTACTGCACTAATTTGATAAACACCATATTACAATAAGAACCATATTTTATTCATGCCTCTTTATCTTTTGCCAATAATTTTCAATTAATCTTAGTTTACGTTCTTCACTGATTTCCATCATGAATGTACAACTAATCAAAGCAAGCATAGATATAAAACTATCTATAAAGACATGAGGAAATAACATACGATCGATATCAATTTATTTATCTGGATAAAATATTTATTAAGTCAATTCCATTGTCATCCAGTGGGATTAAACATGCTAACAATACAGTTGCACGTAAAAGAAAAGAGAAGCAACGAATCCCCTACCTCAAATAGGTTCTTCATGTTCTTTATATAAGAATGATCCACTAAATGGATCACGATTGCCTCCTCTCATGAAAACTACATGCACCCGAGGAAGCCACGATACGACCACACCAACTGAAACCCAAGAAAATATATTAGGAACATAGAGATAGAATTCCATAAAAAGGAAAGGAGGAACAGAAGAATATTAACCCAAAATAATTACAAAAAATCAGACCTTATATCAAAGATTGATCGATACTGCTTGGTTGCACCAAAAACAGAGCAGAGCTGATCGGAGGAGTAAATGTTGATAGTGCATCTCCTACATGAAGGATTGAAAGGTGTAGCGTCTCATAACTGAGAACAAAGAGGAAGAAAAAGTGAGGATGATATCATGTACCTTTTGAAGATTTAATGGGGTGACGCTTTAAGATGCGCTTAATTCCCCCATTAAAAGGAGATCGCAATAACCCATGCGGTTTGACCAAGTAAAAACATCCTAATCCGTAAGAATAATTAATATAAGATTTATGCTCTTTGAAAAAGCCTTATAGACCTTAAAATATGGATTTATATGTATTTTACATCAAAGGAAACTTATAAGGGGTGAAACTGTAGGAAGCTAGAAACACTGTTCACCAACTCCAAATTTGGCAATGGATAAGGTCGTCGTTAGAGGTTACAGATAGACCTCACCGTTTGAGGTTACTGATAGACCTCACCATTTAAGGTTACCAAAAATTCTCACTGTTAGAGGTTAGCGATAGACCTCACCATTAGAGGATACCGATAGACCTCTTCGTTAGAGGTTACCAATAGAAGGTTACCGTTTGGAAACACTGTCCACAAAACTGAAAAATTTGAAAAGTGTTGGAAAAAAGACACCCTAACCTCCAGAACACCTCAAAAACCATAATTCAACAAGGGAAAGGACCAGAGTTGTTCGAGGCATTATAGGGTTATACACCGTATAAAATAATATCACGTATAAAACTAAAAATGCCTCAAATAAAGGATATTGAGACGAAGTCCCTTACCTCATGTCCAACGTGACTCGATCGTTCTTTAATCTCCAGAATAATAAAATAAAGTTAATTTATACTTGATTAAGAACCATTTTCATGTTTATAATTCATTTTATATCACTTATTACCATGTTACAAACATTATTTAATTATTTATGTTAATAACGTTCATTTTGTCGATATTTGGTACCTGAGTCAAAAATGAACACCTTGTATTTTAAAATTTGTCCATATGATCAATAGTCAATTATATCCAGAATGAAATTAATTATTTAGATATCATATATATATAATACATCCAGTATATATATATATATATATTTATAACGTTACATATCATTTGGAGATAAGAAATGAAGTGCACCATTCCAGGAGACGGTAAGTCGTATGTATTCATGAACGCTACTTTCATTTCTATTTCTTATTTTAATAGAATTAAAACATAATTATACATAGGTATATTATAATTCCTGTATAATTTCAAATATAATATCATATATAATATCATTAACTCGTCCTTTATATGTCCCACGTATGGCATTAACGAGTCATATCACTTTGAGGGGGCGGTAGTCCGCACTTACTCAAATGAAATTATAATGATTACACATAATGGGAACCATAATGTCATGGTATCAAAAAAATAAGAATAAATAAAAAATAAACATAATATATATCATATATAAATACAGTTCCATCTTAATAGCCACTATGAGAGGATGTACGATATAATCGAACAATCATCGTTTCATGAGGCGTTAGTTTTCCATCCACAGAAACAGTATGTTCTTCACCCATTAAGTGGAGGTGTGTGTAAATTTAGTTCTACTACGTCTCGTAACAAAATACTAGTATATTTAGGATACTGGTGTTGTTAAAAAATAATGGAATAAATAGATTTTAGGGGTTGGAGAAGTAAAATAAAAGAAAAGATGTTAAGAGAAATTGTTACCTTTAATTTGGGTAACTCCATTTGGTTTGAACAAAAATGACTTCTTGAAGTGCCTTATGCCAATGTTAAGTCATATAAGTGAAATATATGGATGTAGGGAGCTTAATTTTCTAGATATTGGACTAGCCTACAGGCTTTAGAGGTGTGAGAAATTGGTTAGAAGTGAGGGATCTTTATAAGAGAGAGGAGGGGTTGTTTAAGAAAGTGTCAAACTAATATTTTATTACAAACTTATATTCTGTTTGAAATGGTCAAGAAATAATTATCGTCAAATCTAAAATTAATCCTGGTCTAAATAAACTCATCCAATATGAATCCAATAGGTTTTGGATGTTATTTTAATTTTTATAATCTTATTTAATTAAATATTTTATTAATGAGGTAAATACTACATCATTATTATGTCATAAATTATTTAATTTATGTTATGTATAAAAATTATAAAACAAATACCAAGATTTAGGAAATATTTTTAGCTTTACAATGAATATTTATACTCTAATATATAATTTTTATAACCCCTAGTAAATATTAATTTACTAAATATATTTGGTTTTGTCATTTTTGCCTTTACATTAAGTTAGTTAATCTAAATTGTCAATATCACTCTCAACTGGCTCAATGGGGTCCCAAAATAGACCCAAATATTCCGTTAGTCTTACATGACTTAAAAAATATGTTTTGGACAATTTTTTAGGTAATTTTGAATTATTACAATATTATTTTTACCTTGAATTAACCTATTTACCTTTATCCACAATAAATAAAAGTCAAAAGATACTATTCATAAAAAATTATTTTCATCTTATTGAACAAAATTTTACTTACTAATAACAACCATGTATGTAAAATTTTTTAAATTCAATTAAAAAAAGTGGTAAATTTGCATTTAAATGAAAAAAATGAGTTCTTTAACCACTACTATGTGGTTTCAGTATTCATCAAAAATTGAAGTTTTTCAGAAAAATTCCAAAAAATCAGCCGAAGCTGTATTTGATATTACAAATTCAAAAATTATCTCTATTTTACTAAATTATAACCATATATTTTTCATTAATTATGTTTAAAATAATTCCCGTTATCAAAACAAATATCATGTTTTTAAAAAACAATAACTATTGAAAGATTGATACTTTTTTATGTCCAATTTCAACGTGAAATTAATTCCAATGACCAACACTGGATTAAATGGTAATTAATTTATTCTAATTACACTTTAAAACCATTTAAAAAGATAATCTAACCATATAAATATATTTTATTAAAACAATGTTTTGAATTAAAATACAATATTTTCACTATTCATTAAAAAATTGAACTTTATCAGAAAAAATCAAAAAATTATCAAAAAGTAAATTTTGATCTCCCCATTCAAACGAAAGAAATTGTTTGGTCAATTAGAATGTATTAAAGTTACTAGAACTATATTTAATGAGGTTTCACCATTAAAAGGAGGTAAATCGACCTTTTAATGTAAATTATGCATAAAATTAGATTCATTCACATTTTAAGCCTCTAAATTTTTTATTGGATAAATTTAAATACATTTAACAAACATGTATAATAATATTGTAGTTAATTTTTTTCATTCGCACCAATACAAAGGCTAGGAGTTAACTACCTTTTAATATAATATTATATTATTAGTGTGCAACGTAATATTTCCAAGAATCTCATTGTTGTGTATCAGGTATGATATCGACCATAGAAAACTCATTAAAGTAAAATTAATATTTTATTCACAAATATTAATAAATATGAAATATGTCTTATTCTTTATTTACCAGGGATGTTATATGTGCGTTTTGACATGTATTTCCCTCCAATGGATTAGGAAAAGTGTACATTATTATGAATTAAAAAATCAGGGATTAGCGAGTGAACATAATCCCATTTTGGACTCTTTAAACTATGTGAAAATGGTATTTGTAATGATCCGTGACTTTTGATTTTTATATATAGTTCTATTTATTCAAATTTCGATGTTACTCAATGCTCTTAAATGTTTTCTTGTAACATGATTATTTTGTCATATATCAGAATTCCTTAGTCTCATTACATATAATATTATTTAATCACTCTATCATGATTCATTATTCATTATATATGGTTTATTGGATATGGTTTTCTCTTTTTTTACTCATGTTATTTTATTATATTCTTATACAAAAGTGTTCATGCTATTTTCTATTTTTATATTTGATTTATATCTCTTCTGTTCACCATTATTATGCATATGATCTCACCCATTCTTGTGTTTCCATTTCCCAAAAATTGAAAAATAATTAAATTTTTTATGAATATATTAGTATACAGTTTGAAAACAATTAATTGGGGGAGATAATTAATATTTTTTAGTAAAATAATATTATTCTCTATCTAAACAAGAAAGACACCATAAAAATTTTATTTAGGGTGTCATGTAATAATAAAAGAAACACATATCATTGAAAAATGATATAATATGAATGTATGTTATGGTTTTAAAGGGCATGTTGAAATTATAGTTGGGTTTAGTAATTTTTTGGGATTAAAATATGAATAATAATAGCGTATAATGTAAAACAAGCCACATTTAACCAAAAGTTAAAAAGGATTAAACCAAAATTTCTTTAGTTGAAATATTGGTATTATAATAGAAATAATTATTTGATTGATTTTACTTATCACATGATTAATTACTTTATTTATTATTTCATCATACTCACATTAACCATTTTGGTTTTATTAACTAATTAAATATTGAATCATTATAGTATAGTGGTAAAAGTTATTTTAAGTATTGAATACATATTATTCTATCCAATATCTATGAATTCTGATATATATTTAAAAATATCTAATATTATTAGTTCATATCCTAATGTATGTATATTAAATTATCAATGAACACTAATTGATTTATGATGATCAGAAACAAATTATTTAAAATATCTCTAATAGATTTTTTTTTGAAAATATGATTCATATTAATATAATTTTTTCCCTTAAGTCAATTTTGATGTAATTTTGGGAAAGCATTAGAATTCTAAATATATATTCCTTATAAATATTCCTAATAGGTAAGTCGATTTTCATATCCCAAATCCAAATATGTTAGCATATTTATGTATGAAAGAATATAAAATCCTTATGGAAATAACTACACGTAGGTGGTTCTTAATACATTATAATTAGGGGTATTTCATATATAAAGTTGGGGAGAAACATAATATTAATGTTATTATAATTGTTAACAAAAACATTGATTGTTTTCCGAACATATTTTCTAGTATTACCCTATATCATGAGGTGGAAATTTCATAATAACTCCAAACTAGTGATATTAGTATAGCACAGACTCCTTATTGAATGAATTTGATCAAATTGATGGAATTTTAGAAAAAACATCAGCAGAACATGAATAATATTTTTATATGATTATTAAAATCCATATTAGGGGAACATATTCTCTTAATTAATAGTAAAAATGATCAATATGGCTCTCCATTGATTAACATTAACATATTTTAATCTAAATCAAGAACATGTATCTTCTTACCCATATTATTGTCTTCAATAGTCAAAATTAAGGGACTCACTATTTCTCAAATATAAAAATATAGTATAGATATCAAAAAGTCATGGTGAAAAATGAAGATGTTCTAAATAAAACCATTCATATAAGATATAGATACATTAAATTCATATTAATACAATTCAAGATGAAGTATGACATTTTTTTCCATTGCGGATATTATATCTAGATTTATTAAAGATTAACTTGATTGATTTAGGGAAGTCCAACATGTGATATTCTCATGTAATCCAAGTACATTTAAGAGTATAAGGATCATTTGAGTGTTGTGTTGACGACATTTTGAAATGAGAATTTATATTCCAAATTTACTAATTGTTAATTATGTCTATAGAAAGTATAATTATAAGGTTAGGTAATCACAATAGAAGGTATATTTTGTGATTACTCAATGATATAAATAATTTTGTAATGGACTAAACACACCATTATAATATTGATCTATAGTTTTTAGGTAATGGATAGATAACATAAAATCACTGTTTGAAATTTATAAATATGGTCTAATATATTAACCAAGTAAATTGAAAATAGATTCAATTTCATTTAGATATATGAATGTTAATAAACATTAAAGGAGATTGATATATGTTTTGACACTACCCCAATACTAACACTACCATGATGTTTTGGAAGCTTTTTGATATATTGTGATGCATTATAAAAGGGATTGGGATGTGTCCAAATGAAAATTTACATGGTGGTATCTTATTCATCATCTTATCTAATGGTCCCTAAGAAAAAATAAAAAAAATAAATTAAAAGAGGAATAATTGGTACTACTTTAATTGTTGATATAAATGCATTATCTCTATGGTTAAATGTTTCGAATATATATTCATAAAAAGATCAATCATTAAACATTAAAATTTTAGGAATTAAACATATACAAAAAAACATGGTTAGAGAGGATCAAGGACTTTGAATAATTAAGACATTACCAACTTATAAAGGCAATAAAGATGTTTTATACTCTAAATAGGAAGGCTTAAATTACCCAATCTCTATTGGGGATTTAAATATATCCAATACTCAAGGATTTTCAAAATTTGATCCAAGGATCCATAATGTATGGGGACAAATCTTATCATTAGAAATTTAATACTCATATATCTATCTCAGTGAAGATCAAGGTGGGTTATAAAAAGGATACATAAAATTTATAAATGTTAATGAATACTATAGATTTCATCAATGTAAATAGTGATATTTTATGAAAATGGATATGAATAGGTGTATCAAAATTACCTAAATTGATGATTTATAAATTGGATGATTCATATAGTGAATCATTCTCTATATATCATAGAATCATAAATATGTATACAGATATTATGGAGAGTTTGGGGGGGGGGGGAACATAAAGGTGTATATTGTGGAGAATAAAACATTATTATTTGTATTAAAGTATGTTAATGAAGGACTTTAGAGTTTTAATGTGATTTTGTAACCATTACTTATATATATATGAAATATGGAGAAAATCACTGTGTATTTATTCATCGAACTCCCATATAAATATTAATTATGTAATCACATTTTCGTTGTATTATATAATTATATTGAGTCAACACATTTCATGGAAATTAAAAAATATTTCTTATATTATCTAATTTTCTAGATATATATTTTGAATGTGTTTATAATGGTTGGATAATCACTTTATAATGTATCATATTATAATTCGAGGTTTACCTAGAATAACTGAAAATGTATTTAGAAATAATTAGATATGGATTTGAGATTTGACATTGATTCTAATCCACATACTAATATTCAATATTAAAGGACCATTCGAACTCTTGAAGACATTTTGAGATCATATTAACTCATATTCAAAGTAGATTTAGATCAACACCTTCCCCTTGTAGATTTCTCACAAAATAAAATTTTATATATTATCATTAATATAGATCATTAATAGGTTCTCTATAAGAACAAGAATAAAAATCTTACATGTTCATATTATGATGGTGAGTGGAAGACTATATTATCAGAAAATTTTCCATAGATGTCATAAATAATTCAAACCATAAAATAATTCACTATAACAACAAAAAGTATATAGATGGGTTATACTGAAAAATGCATATGAAATTTTTTTTTCTTACATAGAAAAAATGTATTTCATTAAATATCTCAATGGAAGATGGTAATGATATTTGGGAAAAAGGAAACATTTACACAAAATTACTTTTACCCCTTTAAAATCATTAATCACATGTGTAATGTAGTATATCATATTTTTCTTCTATCGAATATATCCCAAGATTAAGATGTATTTATTGTATCTATTATTTTAAAGTAAATAAATATCCCTTGACATGTATTAAACTTATATGTATATTAAAAATCACTTTATCACACACGTGAGGAAAAAACTAATTCTAATATAGGAACATACATTTAATATATTATGAAATAATATGACTCACTATGTTAATGTTCTAAGAAGGGATAATGTGTGTGTAGAAGATACATTGGAACCAAAAAAATTAATGTGGAATATTTATCATTATTTATTTTCATCTGTATAATAAAATTGTTAAGGTAATATTATTTTAAGGTGGAAGAATATAACACCCCACGCTTTTCCTCTTCAACATGTTAGATATATTATTTCATATAAAACATCAAACTAAACAATAACATGATATTTATTTTTAATATATATTATTATTACATTAGTTGATAACTAAGTAATTATGATTTCCCAATATAAAACATCCTTCAAAAAATACAACATGAATACAACCATATTTAAAACAAATCCCAAAAAAATAAAATGTGACTCTAAATTATATTTTTATTCAATATAAAAATAAAAAATATGGTTAAATGAGGTGGTGATCCTAATGGAATAAACAAAAATAAATATAACAAAATAATTTTTAAGTGAAAATATACACTAATAAATGATGATGTTTTCATAGGAACCCACTTTATAAGAAAGGTTCTCTATGTCAAGGTTCCATGTCCTCTAGGTGGGACTAACATCCAAAACATAATCAAAGAGAATACTATAACTCTGAATGAAAAATAATATAATTATAATATAAATTTTTTTAATGAATTAATTAAAAAATGTGCATTATTATAGAGATAATTGTATGATTGTTTAATTAATTATAATATATGAGTTATGTATACGGTCAATAGAAATAGAGTGATGGGTTATATAATTCTTGGACATATGGTCATTGGAGATATAGTCAATGGAAATAATTGTATCGAATATATATATAGTAATTGGGTATGTGCCAAAAAAATATAAAAAAATACTATAATTCATGATTGATAAATAATTATTTAACGAAATAAAAAGATGAAAAATATTCAAATTCATTATTATAAAATATATATTTTTTAGAAATGAAATATTGTGTTTATTAAAAATTGATTTCTTGTGATTTTAAATGTAAAATTAGAATTATAATACCAATTAATTGAAAAAAAATAATTGGATGAAGACATATAACTAATGTGTTGTGATTTAGACAGTTTAAGGTTAAAAAGTATAATTCATTTAAAAAAATTCTACTTATTATGTATTTCTTATTAAAAAATTACTCTCATCTTAAATATTCAGTTAAAAAAATGTGAATTATTTATATAAATTCAAGCCATTTAATAATCTTATAATTATTAACACTTAGTGTACAATATGAATAACAAGATTTTTGGCTTCAAATCCATTTTTTCAATAAAAAAATCTATACATCCTATACTATAATATTAAAATAAAATTTAACAAATTTTAATGAATTAATCTAGTAAAATTGATATCATATCTGGAATCATAATTTCCAAATTAAAAAATATATTCAATTTAATTTTAAATGAGAAAAATATATTACAAAGGTCAAAATGATGTCACCATAGTAACAGTAAAATATTGTAAAACGGTTTAAATAATGTTAAAATAAATAAATTATTAGAAAATATTAACAATAAATTATTGAACGAAGGAATCATAAACTAATACATACCATATATCGATTATTTTTTGAATTTTTTTCTTGCTTCCCTGTGAAATTTCATTCCTTATTCATTATGGAATGGGTATTTATAGAAATTCCACTCATGCTCAGCTATAAAATGAATCCCCCTATACCCATATATAAAAAAATATAATTAGTTTAATCATGAATATATTCCATTTTTATTTAACTAAATTACACATCCCTCATTTTTAATCCACTAATTTCATAATGGAGTCCCAACTCCCTGAATTCCAATATTCTTTTTAAGTTAATATTCTATTTATCTATGTAACTGTAATAATATCCATATTCATTTTTCCCGTATTATTTAGAAACATATATTTCAATATGTTTTAACACAATAAAGGTATGTTTTTAAATCATTATGATTCTATAAAAATGTAATTATAACCATATAGTATCATGTTTTTTTATTTAGTGATTATAATGTGTTCATGGTTGGGACAGCTATACCATATACATGAATTATTTCACTATATTATCTACACAATAGAAAAATTAAAAATGAAGATTATTAATATGATGTTATAATTATTAATAGAGTATATTTTATGATAATATTTTATAATAATAGTACAATGTATATTAACCAAAAACATCAATTATTTTGGATAATTAAATAATCACTAAAAATTTCATTTTAATTATTCCCTTTGATCCTTCAAAATAAGTCAAAAAAAGGACCTAAGGAAACTTGTTCTATGTGAAAATTACATATATAATATTCAAGGTCATTTTTTTTCTTTTGAAACAAACATTAAATTGTAAGGACGAAAAAAAAAATAAAACTAAAACATATGTAAGACAACTAAAGAGTTAACAGTCAAATATACACTTTTCTTTCCATAAATTTATAACAAGGTAATAATGAATTATATAATATTTTCATTAAATAAAATAGTTGTGAATATTTTTTTTATTAATATCAATAATAAATGTATATTTTTTATACAGTGGGGTTTAGTGCATCTAACATAGAAAAAGTCATAGATAAGGGTTTATTATCAATTCAAACATTGAAATAATGATTTTCTATGAATAAATTTATAATGGGGGAAATTTTTAATTATTTTATTTATAAAAATTATATTTTATTCTCTTACAATTATATCTAGGTTTTATTTTTCCTAATTCCATTTATCCTACCATTGATTCAAAATTTAGCTAAAAATATTATGGTAGGTGGATCTAACATTTTAATTTTAATACTATGAATCATTCTGATTCTTGTCCATATAAATGATATTGTTGTATATGTATGTATATCTATAATTTTTTTATTTACTACATTAATTTTATTTTATCTCTAATATTCTATAGATAATATATATTAAAATATTTTTATCATTTTATACATGGGTGATTTTATAATGATTTTGACATGAGTTTCAATTGGTTGAATGGAATCTATTTTTAAAAAATTCCCACACGACTATTTTCTCCCATTTCGTTCTTAATTATTACTTTTTAACTTTCATTTTTAATTTTTCATTTCATTTCAATATAATTTTTCTTCTCATTTCTAAAAAAATGAATCCTTTTTAAAATAAAAGTTATAAAAACTAAAGGATATTTTGAATTTATATTTTAATGTAATTTATAAATGATCTTAATTTTTCAATATGTTGAAATTTTATTTTTATTTTTCCTTTAATTAACATGGGATATTATATATAGTAAAATCTACCTCGTTATATGTATGTCTTGAAATTTCTTCTTATAAAAATACTCTAAAAACCATTTATTTCAAATTTTTTTATTATGTTATGAGAGAATTATTAATATTTTTTTGTGAAACACACACATGTATGTTTTTTTGTTATGTTACAAGTGGTTTGGAAATTTAATATCCCTATAATGAACATAGATAATCATCATGTCCCATTAGATGAAATGAAATTAGTTGGAGGGTGGACACAACAAAATATTTTGATGTCATGTGTGTTCATGGAATTTTATATTCCTCAAATTAATTAGGTAATGACTTTATATAAAAATCATATAGGTCAGACATTGAGTAGTGAACCCAATCAACATAGAAATTTTCCACCACTTAATAATATTTTTGGAATTGAATGTGGATTTAATAAATATTTTTCTATATTTTTGTCACCTCAAATGTATTTATTATGAAATATTCCAATGTTATGTTTCCATAGTTGTTGGTTATTTCTATATTATTCAACACTATTGTGAATAATTTCATATTCTATTTTTCAACTTCATATCATGATTAATTATTTATAATCTATATTTTATTTGGTATTATTAAATTATTTTCAATTCATATACACTTTTTATGTCTTATACCAGCATTTAAAACTTAATATCACGTATGATCAAAGATAAATATATTTTATTTTAATATTTACTATGAATATGAGCTCACTACTTCTAATGTTTCCATTTCCCATGTAATAAAGAATATTATTATTGTAATATTTTTCGAGAATGGTATCAAATGATAATATTATTTGTTGGAGATGTTGAATAATTATTTTTGAATAATGTTTAATGATTATACTACTAAAATACACTAAAATATATGGTATATGGTGTAATTTATTATGATAATGAATATTAATATAGAATAATGTAATTTAACATTTTTAAAGAGTATGATTCATTTTTAAAATAGAATTGATACTTCTTTTAACTATATATTTGAACATTAAAAAATTTAAATTAATTAGGATATTTTCATAAGAAATAATTAAAAATATAAAAAATTATTAATAGAAATGGATCTAATGGAAGCTGATTACTTGGGAATATTTTAACACCACAGGATTTGGGAATATAAATTATTTCAAAAGGAATAATATGTCTAAATTTATACTCTACATCAAAAAATCAACTAAAACTAGTTGTCTTATAGTCATTATTTAAAACCTTATAGGATAAAAAGAATATATTGAAAATTAAAATATTTTAATATATTAGAAATTAAAAAAAATTATGAACACTTAATGTTTGATAATTGGAAATTTTCCATAAAAATAGTTTTCATCATATATTCTTTTTTTATTTAATAGATAAATTTATATAATTATGAAAATAAAAAAATTTAATAAAAAATTAATTTTTGAATCCTTAAAGAAAATTTAGTGTATGTTGAAATTTTTTATTTATTGAAATATTTTAGTGTTAGGGGAATAGTGATAAATACATTATTTTACTAAAATTGTTGCATTTATGAAAATATCATGGTGTAAGTGTATAATAATAAATTACAAAAAATATTTGACTTGATCAAATAGTTATTTGAGGACTAAAAATATAAATTTCTATATATTTTTATGAGTTTATAAAACCTATCTTTATCATTTTATTAACATATTTATTATCTTTAAATAAAAATAATTATGCTTATTTTTCTTACAATTACAAATTATTTTAATAAATGTATGTTTTAACATGATTTTTAATCCACACAAATTTAGTTTGTTTTATGTTAAAATAATTATATATCATGAACATAAAATGTATGGATAATTTTATACAACACCTACCTTTTATGCTTAAAAAGAACATTTTAAAAAAAGGGTTGTTATGTCTTACATATCGCCATGTTAGAATTAATATTTCCTATATAGAGAAATTTTGTTTTCTAAAATTTATTCCGGAATTTTAAATAATATGTAATATTTTAGTAAAGAACCTATTTTATAGGTATTATAATGTAGTATTTAGATAAATACAAGTTAGCGTAGTAAAATACTCAAGGGTAAAATGGTATAATAAAATTATTAAAAAGACTAACTAGTTAAAAAGAGTTTTTAATTTACTTGTTGATGTTTAAATCTACCCAACATAAGCATCATTACATTTTTTTTCTATTTGCAGGTCTTCATTATCGGTGAGACATGTCCTATCATTATATTTAGTTATAATATAGAAAACGTTATCACCTCTTATAAATGGGACCACATACCTACCCTTCATTATTAATATAATATTTAGTGTTAACCTTTAATATAATTTATAATTATTTATATTATAATCTTATTTCACTTCCTAAACCATCTATGAATAATATATTGTCCTAGGTTATCCATTTCCATAGAATCCTCCATGTGAAGATCACATATCTTAATGAGAGTAAAAATTTTCCCCTAAAATATTTTTCATTATATATAACTTTTCAAAATAAAATTTTTACTTTAATATTTAATTACGTCAATTTAGATTTATAAAAAAATTTCTAATAAAATTATAATTAACATCCTTGTACCGATTCCATTAATAGAAATGATAACATTATTTATACATGTTCTTACAACCACCTCTATGATATTATGTATCTCATTTTTTATATGGTTTCATTATGATTCATTAAAATAATTTATAATATTATTCATAAAATTTATAAAATCTATATAATATCATTATTCCACTTTAATAATGACACTATAATCAAATAACTACATAATAATCCATTAATTTTGCAATGTTCATGATCACGTCGGTTTAAAAACATAGTTCAATAATGCCATAAAATTTGGCCATGGATGAAATTAATAAAATAATTAATAACCAAATACTAAATAAATAAGTAAATAATTATAATATTTTGGGTATGTAATGATAAAATTCATATTTAACACATTAATGATGATATCATGGTTTGTTCCATAAAAATCGATGAAAATTTCTCATCGTCTTTTTTATTAATAAATATAGTATCCCAAAAACCTATGGAATTAAATTGTAAAATTTAAATTAATTAAAAATAAGAAATAAACAAACCTTTTTTTATATTAGAATTCTAATATTTTGGACACTAATGAATAATAATTTAACTAGTTCAAAATTATCAATATTTTTAATGTTATATGTACTCATGATTCACTATGATTCTGTTTTTTTATTGTTGTGGTGTTCTGAGAAGGCTCAAATGGATTTTGGAGATGTTTAGTTTATAAACTCTAGAAGGGGATTACTAGTTGTGAAACTAGATTACACAATGTGAAACTCTATTTCCTATCTTGTCTTGGAGGATTAAAAACATATAATGTTTAATGGTTTGAAAAATAAAATAAAATTGATAGGTGATAGGTTTCTCAGTGGATTTTGGCCACATGGAATTACTGAGTGTGAAATAGTATTACACATCATGTAATACCCATCCACTATAAATATTTTTAAGAATTTTTTATCAAGTTATGTAGTAAAATCGTAGGGCTAAAGTAACCCCCCCCCCCCTCGACCCCATGTGATATGGAAACCCCTCTTTGGTGTTTTGAGGATTCATTCACTAAGGAAATATTCCCATATTATATCCTTCAATCCACATGGATCCATTTCAGTCTACAGTTCTCTCATACCCTGTTCTTATGGGTTCTTATTGTTTGATTTATTTTTCCCACCCATTCATCCTTCAATGCTATGGTAGATGATCATACTTAGTTTTAATGGTGTTCTCATTGGTTTTTATTTATGCGGTGGTGTCGTGGAATCCCCAAGTCGATGATTTTTTTGAGGGAGAGGTATTCAAAGGTTCATTATGTAATATATTCTCACACGAAGAATATTGAGACCCTTCCGAGGAGGATTTCCTTTGTTTTCCCTCTAATGTAAATCATGCAGAAGGGGTTCACTCTTGTTTACCTATAGATATTTTTTGTTTGAAATTATCAAAATATGTTAATTGGTTAAAAAAAATTTAAAATGATACATTGGTATGATTTCTATTCCATTTTGGACGTGTGATTATTTTTATATTATGATCTAAATGGATAACTGTGCATTTAAAACTGTGGTCTTTGGGCCCTTTATTTACTCCCTAGATAAATTGAGGATGACAGGTTGTTCAACTATGTTTTGAAAATTATATATTAAAATCAATTAATAACAAATATTTGGAAATTTAATGGATTCTCTAGGATTATATTGTTTCTAAGATGACCCTTGAATTATTAAGTGGAATTAATTATAGGATTCCTTATTAAATATATAATTGTGTTTTCCTCGATATTTTTGGATATGTGATGTGTGTGTGGGATTTTTTTTGTATGGTGACATAGATTGGTTTGATAAAAATTTGGGCTTTTGGAAGGCTTGGGGTGTGATGAAATCTCAAGAAATATATATTTTTTATAGTGGAAATGATGATAATTGTTGTGCAGTGAGGCTGTGATACAAGTTTTTTAGTAAAGTATTATTGAATGGTGTTTTGAGATGGGGGATGACACTATTGGTACATGACCAGAGAAATATGAGTTTGGAGAAGGAAAATATTGATTGGATTGTGTAATTATCATGGAGATTCTCCATGAGTGACACAATAAATTATTTACCCCATACCAAGAGATCGATATAAGTTATATCATGAATGGGTGTTGTGTAAGGGTTGGTGTCCTGAGAACCAACTGTTTTGTACTTTGATTACATAAATGTTCACTTATTATATATTGTTCATTGTTCTTCATGACAATAATATAATAATGTCCTGGAATATTTTTGCATTCATAAGGTCATGGTAGATCGCCACTATGATGAGAACCATGAAATGCTATAACAATATTCTTAAATAAGGTTCTAAGGTTGGATGGCATACTATGATAGGACACATAGTATACAGACCGTCATGTGGGGGTACTCGTAATAAGAAGAGACTCTCTCTCATAATGTTCGCACTTGGTAATATCCAAGATGGGAGATTATGAGAACAGACCCGCTAGTAGTAATTGTGCATGTCTTGGTGTCATCATACATTACTATCTGCGAGCGTGTGTAATGGTCCTTATATTGGAAGATTATCATTAACCCATGTCCTAACATGCGCACATAGATTTACTGATGAAAACCATCACACAGACAGTTGGCTGGAAGTAGGGTACGTTGGGTGCGTCACGAGTGACATGTTGTTAATGGATAAGTTGAGGAAGGATTTGTCCCTTTCATTTATGTAAGTTGATATCTTGGCCCATTGATTGAAATAGAACTATCTCACTAAATTACATGGTCATGGTGTAAACGATGAGTTTATTTCAAGTAGTCAAAGAATGATAGATCAGACATATAGGTTTATGACACTACCATGAAACTTGCTTGATGAGATATCGAGACAAATGGATTAAATTACACAGCAAGCGTTCATATATGGTGATATGTCAATGCAAAGTCAACTTCTTTCTCTTTGGTACCTTGACCCGTTTCTAGACAGTAATCTTGAACTTTAGGAAAGCCCGCTTAATGCCAATGAGAAAGAGTCCTAGAGGGTCACACACTATGTTTATTCAAGTATATAAAGTAGAATAAATATTATTCCCGTATGTGGTTTAATAATTTTTCAAGGAATCTTAAATAGTTTTAATGTTAGAGGAAGAATAAAATGAAAACAAGTACACGTCGTGTATTAATTATTACACACTCTGTAGTTTTTATTTTGAAAAAAGTACACGACATGTACATTTAATTTACACGCCATGTATTTTTTATTGAAACACAAGTACACACCGTGTATTTATTATTACACGCCGTGTAGTTTTTCCAGTCGAGATTTTGATGATATAATATTGTTTTATTAAATAATATTTATTATAATCATCATGAGCGCATGTCATGGAATTAATTATTCAACATGGGGGTTTTGAATAAGAGTTGATGAAATAAATGAAACACGTAACACATTTATTTATTGTTATAACTCCACAACCTCAAACTCAATTATAAATATCCTCACAACCCCAACTCTTTTACACACAAGATAATCACTGTGCACAACAATTCTGGAGAATTCTTTCATGGCCTAAAGAACCTCTTCCTCCAAGAAAGCTCTCAAGAACGAGTGAGATCCTCTTCCATTGGATCAAGATGATCTAAGGCGGACCACACAAGAAACGTTTTCTCCATGCTAGAACCCAAAGAATCCTTTGGCGACGTCCCGAGATACGAGTTACACATGTTGATCATCGCTAGAGGAAGTCTACACTTGGCTTCTGTGACACAACGATGAATCACATCAGAACGTGATCAAGAACATCAACGATGAAAGAACACCCAAAAGGTATTTCTCTTCAATTGATTAAATTAATTATAATCACCATGTAACGATCCTACTTTGTGGATCTGGGACTTTCCTTTTCTTTTTCCATTTCTGTGATTCAATCCGTGGAGACTAGCGTTTATCGTCGTATTGATCCTGGATTGATCATTGTTAATGACAAAAAGTCAAGTGGGCACTTCCACCCATGTGCTTCTGCTATTCCTGGAACCTTCAAATGGTACCCGAGCGAGGTTACAACATTGATTATAGTTATTTAATTTTCGTTGATAATTCACGCATTTATATTTGATTCTATTCGAAATATATCATTTTATTAATCTGAATAAACGAGCTCTATTCTTCCTTTTTCGTTTCATGATTCATATCACATAAACAACCTTTTAATTTTAATTTTTGATTAAAATAAAAACAAGGAACTCATCCCGAGGAGCCGCCATTTCTGTCTGTACAACACGGGATTACACGACGAGTAATTAAAACTACACGCTGTGTACATAGGTTCAGTGAACCGGCACTGGTCCGCCAAACCACACCGTGGAAATTGAATATGCCTAAGTATTAATCATGCTATCTTGAACAAAATTGAACGGCACACAGAACTGGAATACATGGCGTGTTTGTTAGAGCAAAATGTCGTATAATCTGTTTTAGCCCAGTTGAAACCGTGTACAAAGAAAATCCGCGTACCGCATAGATGGGAACGCTCGGCCGGTTGCTACGTAAGAAGTAAGTACACGTTGTGTATGATTTATATACACATTGTGTACTCCAAAATTTCCAAAGTATAGAAATCACGCCAAAGCCCCTGACATGTACTTTGGATAAAAAGTGAATACATGCCATGTAATAATAAACTACACGTCGTGTACTTTCTAGAAATGTAATTTCACCAGGTTTCCTCCAATGTAAAAAGACTCGTACAAGGAATATGGATGAGAAGAATCTCAAGGAAATTCAGAAAGGAATTTAAGATAAATAATTGATTAATTATAAGATCATAATTAATTGAATTCGAGTGTGACTTATCTTAAATGAAAGAATGATTAAAATAAATTGAATTCTAAATATGCATAAATGTTGTTGCATGATATGGATGATCATGAGCTAGTCCAAAGACCCTTTGTATGTGTACGGTTTCATTTAAATTTTTTTAATTTAAATTTGTTGGCCTGTGAGCCTTATTCTAATAAAATGTAGGGCATGTGTTCCCATGGTTTCTTTAATGTAAACCCATGTAATGGAGGATCTCCCCAAGCCAGAGGAGACGGTTCAAATCCCGAAGCTGAGACAAAACCGATGCATGAAGATACAAAGTTGGACAGGTGGGAGCTGCAAAACACGAACCATCAGGATCAAGGTGATTTCCCTAGGTCATGGTTAGCTTATCCACACCGCTATATAAGCTAACCAATAGAATCTCATGATCATTCCATATTATTTTATTTCTGTCTAAATTTCATGGTTTATTTATTATGTATGTGTTGTCGCGATCACATAGTTAATAAAATGAACAAGCATGCAAAGATGGAATAAAATAAAAACCGGACTATGCGTAAACATTATCATAACATGGTTAATCACTTAACCAACTATCACTTAATATTAACTAGCATGTGATAATGCAAAACTACGCATAAATAATAAAATCCCTCAAATACCATATTATTCCAGACCAATGCTTTTGTTACTTGATTAAGGTCAAGAATCAATAAAATAATGTGTTTAACCAACCCTTGTTGGGACACTTGATTTTATAAAGGAAGCCATTATGAAAGGTTTCAGGTTGACTTGACCACATTACATCAAGAGGTGTATCCATTGCTAGACTTGATGTAATAATGGAGGCAATAGTTGAAGAAATCGAAGTAAGGATTTTAGGATTGGGGAGTCCACTAAACAGATCAAGGAATTGTATGTTCATAGCTGGAAATGACCTACCTACCTAAATACCTTCAAATAGCTTGACCAAACCTTGTTGGGGTTATGCGAAGGGAAATATGGATCCTTGCTACTAGAATGTAAAAGAAACTGGACATTCCATGTTCAATGGTGAGGGCCATTGGTATTTAATAAAATAGTGGGAGAATTAATTAATTCATTTATTATTTCTCATAAAATGTAATTAGGAACGTACTAATAAATCTGCTCTTTTAATTTTTTGAATCGAAATGAAAAACACGTCAACCCCATTTTCTCTGAGATCAATTATAGATAAAGACCATATCCTCACCGGCAGTAACTTTCAGGAATGGATTTGGTACATTCGGAATATCCTATTCCACGAATGAACGTTTTATGTTCTGGAGTCCTCACTTCCTGATTCTCTTTCCCCAGGGGTGAGTGATGAAGTTTTCTTGGTCTATGATCAACATTTGAATGACACTCTTGACATTCAATGTTTGAAGACATGGATGCCTATAGCATGATCAATCACCTCTGTGGTCTATACCAAGAGAGATAAAAACAGGAAAGGTTTGAGATCTCCAAGGCTCTATTTCAGAGCAAACGTGGAGAGGGTACCCCAACTGGGACTCATGTAGTCAAGATCATTGACTACATTGAGCGCTTGGAGGTTATAGGGTTTAAACTCCGCAAATAAATGGGCACCGATCTCATTCTTGCATCACTCCCCCAGATCTTCTCAAACATTGTTGTTAATTTCAACATGAACAACATTGAGAAGTCTCTATCTGTTCTCCTTATCCTTATTCGCCAAGTAGATAATGACATGAAGCATGAAAAGCCTTCTGTCCTAATGGTTAATAAAAGGAAATTGAAGGGGAATAGATTTAAGCACAAATATTTTTCAAGGACTTCTAAGAAAAAGAAGATCAATGGGGATGCAAGAGAACAAAAGGCTTTTTGTTTCGCATGTGGCAAGAAGGGCCACTAGAAGAAAAACTGCACCCATCCTAGGAAGCAAGGGGAAGCTTCAGGTGCATTTTTCATCGAATGAAATCTATCTATTTCTACAAATTGGCTATTAGATACTGCTTTTGGTGCTCACATCTGTATCCAAATATAGGAACCATGTAGATTCAATAAGTTTGATCAAGGGGAGGTAGTTCTACGAGTAACCAATGGATCCAGACTTGCTGTTGTAGCTGTCGGAGACTAGCATCTCACATTGCCCACCGGGATGGTCTTGGTATTGAAAGGATGTTATTATGTACCCTCTGTAACCAAAAACATTATATCGATATCTAGATTAGATACTGATGGATTCATCTTCAAGTTTGGAAGTGGATGTTTCTACTTTTATAAATATTGCATTTGTTTTGGTAGGGCACATTTATTTAACGGCCTTTATGTGTTAGACTACACAAACCATGTAATGGAAATAGATGAAAAAGTTAATTCACATGACTCATACCACACCCAACTTTTTCATCACCAGCTAGGTCATGTCAATGAGAAACATTTGAAAAAATTATATCCAGACGGGTATTTAGATTCTTTCGAACTAAAACCACTTGGTGTATGTCATGCGTATCTACAAGGAAAAATGACCAAAGCCCCATTTAGTGGGAAAGGTGAATGAGATAAATAGATTCTAGAATTAGTTCACACAGATGTGTGTGGACCATTTCCAGTTGAAGAAAGGGGTGGGTTCTCGTAAATCATAACTTTTACTAATGATTTTAGTAGATATGGATATATCTACTTAATGAGGTATAAGTTAGATTCTTTTGATCGGTTCAAAGAATACAAGAATGAAGTTGTGAACCAGCTTGGTAAGAAGATTAAGAAACTCCACTCAGATAGAGGAGAATAATATCTTAATTAGGGCTTCATTGATTTCTTACGGGAGATTGGGATTCTATCTCATCTCACTCCTCCTTACACACCTTAGTGGAATGGTGTTAGTGAATGGAGGAACCACACCCTATTGAACATGGTGAGATCAATGATGCGTCATGCGAGTCTTCCATTATCCTTTTGGTGATATGCATTAAAAACAAAAACACACATACTAAACCACGTACCAACTAAAACGATAAATGGTATTCCATAAGTGTTATGGAGTGGATGCAAATCCCTGTTATCGAATATACATGTGTGGGGTAGCGATGCATTTGTTAAGTCCTCTTCAGGTAACAAACTTTCACCCTGAGTCACAAAGTGTATCTTTATAGGATATCCCAAGGAAAAGGGGGATATTACATATGCAACCCCTTAGAAAAAAAGGTTACAGTGGCAAGACACGCCATATTCCTTGAGAGGGAGAACATCTCCAAAAGAGATAGTGTGAGCGAGATAGACTTCTATGAAGTCGAGGATCAAGATACAGCAGAGTTAGTACAAGAACAGATTCCACAAAGCCCTGTGGAAGAAAAATATGTTCCAGAGACACAAAAACTACATAGGAGAATGAGAAACGTGAGAGAACCAGAACGATATGGTTTTCTTATCACCGAGTATGGTGACTCATTATTGGTTGACAATGATAATCCTCTTACTTATAAGGAATCAGTTGAAGGCATAGATGTTTCCAAGTGGCATGAAGCCATGAATTCTTGAAATGGATTCCATGTACCGAAACCAAGTCTTTATTTTGGTAGATCCTCTAGTTGATGTAAAAAATATTGGTAATAAATGGGTATTCAAATGAAACTAGACATGGAAGGGAAATTCAGCACCTATAGGGCATGACTGGTTGCAAAAGGTTTTAGATAGTGTCAAGGAATTGACTATGATAAATCCTTTTCACCATTTGTGATGCTGAAATCCATCAGAATCCTATTGGCCATTGCCTCTTACCATGACTATGAAATTTGGAAAATGGATGTCAAAACAGCTTTCCTTAATGGGAACCACCAGGAAGATGTATATATGACACAACCGGAAGGGTTTATGACTCCAAAGGATGCCAATAAGCTATGTAAGTTATAGAAATCCATTTATGGATTAAAGCAAGAATCAAGGTAATGGAACATTAATTTTGATGAAGCTTTAATGGAATTTGGCTTTGTTAAAAACGATTATGAGACTTTTGTATACACGTGGTTTAGTGGAGGTGTAGTTGTTTTCCTATTAGTATATGTTGATGTCATATTACTAATTGGAAATGAAATACCTATCTTACATCCAGTTAAGGAATGGTTGCAAAAATACTTTTCCCTGAAAGACATGGGCGAGGCAACATATATTCTTGGGATCATGATCCATCGTGATAGATCCAAGAGAATGTTGGGCCTGAGTCAAAGTACATACATTGACACGATACTGAAGATATTCAGTATGGAACAGTCCAAGAGGGGATTGTTTCCAGTGCCACATGGAATTCATCTTTCCAAACAAATGTGTCCTCATACACATGAGGAAAGAAATAGAATGGCAAGGATCCCTTATGCATCCACAATTGGGCCAGTCATGTATGTTATGCTATGTACGAGGCTAGATGTTGCTTACACCTTAAGTGTGGTAGGCAGATATCAAGCTGATCCAGGAGACTGCCATTGGATGGCAGTCAAGAATATCCTTAATTATCTGAGGCGTACTAAGGATATGATCCTAGTTTATGGAGGAGATGAGGAACTAGTCATCAAAGGACACGTAGATGCTAGTTTCTAGACTGATCAAGATGTCATAAAGTCACAGACTGATTACATCTTCAGTTTGAATGGAGGTGTAGTGAGATGGAAGAGCTCAAAGTAATGTGTGGTGGTAGATTGTACAGCGGAGTCTGAGTATATCACAGCTTCTGAGGAAGCTAAAGAAGCAGTATGGATGTGAATATTCATCCAAGAGCTGGATGTAGTACTGAGTAGTAAAGATCTTATCACACTCTATTGTGATAATACTGTAGTGGTGGAACTTTCAAAAGATCCAAGGTCACATTAGCGGACAAATCACATACTTTGGAAGTATCATCTATTGAGGGATTTTTCTCAGAGAGGTGAAGTTTCAGGGAGTAGTATTTCCACAGAAGACAACTTGGTGGACCCATTGACTAAAACCTTGACTCAGCAGAAACATGATCACTGTGTGAGGTCTAGCGGACTAAAAGTTGTAGGTAGTTGGCTCTAGTCCAATTGGGAGTTTGTAAGGGTTGGTTTCCTGAGAACCAACTATTTTAAAATTTAATTACATAAATTTTCACGTATTATATATTATTCATTGTTCTGCATGACTATAATATAATAAAGTCCATGAATATTTGTTGCATTGATAAGGTCATGGAATATCCCCGCTATGATGAGAACCTTGAAACACTATAAAAATATTATTAAATAATGTTCTTGCAGTTTGATGACATACTATGATAGGACACATAGTATATAGATCATCATGTGATAGTAATCGTAAGAAGACGAGACTCTCTTTCATGGAGTTCGTACATGGTAATCTCCAATATGGTTGATTATTATAACAGACCCGCCAGTAGTAATTCTACATGTCTTGGTGTCATCGGACATTACTCTATGTGAGGTTGTGTAATGGTCCTTAGACTGTAAGATTATCATTAACTCATGTCATGAATCGCACACTTAGATTTACTGACGAAAACCATCATGCAGACAGTTGGCGGGAAGTAGGGTACATTGGGTGCATCAAGGGTGACATGTTGTTAGTGGATAAGTCGAGGAATGATTTTTCCCTTCCATTTATGGAAGTTGATATCTCGGACCTTTGATTGAAATATAACTGTCGCATTAAATTCCATGGCCATGGTGTAAACGGCGAGTTTATTTCAGGTAGTCAAAGAACGACAGACCAAGCATATAGGTTTAGGACACCACCATGAAACCTGCTTGATGAGATATCGAGCCAAAGAGATTAAATTACACAGTAAGTGTTCGTTTGTGGTGATACAACAATGCAGCGTCAACTTATTTCTCTTGGGTGCCTTGACCCGTTGCTACACAGTAATCTTGGACTTTAGGCAAGACCGCCTAATGCCAATGAGAAAGAGGCCTAGTGTGTCACACACTAAGTGTATTCAAGTATCTCAAGTAGAATAAAGATTATTCATTTATGTGGTTTAATAATTATTCAAGGATGCCTAAATAGTTTTAATGTTGGGGGAAGAATAAAATGAAAACAAGTACATGTCATGTATTAATTATTACACACTGTGTAGTTTTTATTTTAAAAACAAGTACACACCATGTACATTTAATGTACACTCCTTGTAGTTTTCAATGAAAAACAAGTACACGCCATGTATTTATTATTACACACCATGTAATTTTTCCCGTATGTATTTTGAGGATATAAAATTGTTTTATTAAATGATATTTATTATAATCAGTCTGAGCTCTTTTCAAAGAATTAAATATTCAACATGGGGTTTTTCAATAAGAGTTAATAAAATAAATAAAATGCATAACGCATTTATTTATTGTAATAAATCTACAACCTCAAACTCAATTATAAATATCCTCACAACCCCAACTCTTTTACACACAAGAGAATCGTTGTGCACAACAATTCTGGAGAATTCTTTCAAGGCCGAAAGAATCTCTTCCTCCAAGAATTCTCTCAAGACCAAGAGAGATCCTCTTCCATCGGATCAAGACGATCTAAGGCGGACAACGCAAGCAAAGGATTTTCCATGATAGCACCCAGAGACTCCTTTGGCGACGTCCCGAGATATGAGGTACACGTGTGGATCAATGGTAGAGGAAGTCTACACTAGCCTTCTGCGACGCAATGACGAATCACATAGGAACGTGATCAAGAACAACAACAAAGAAAGAACACCCAAAATGTATTTCTTTTCAATTGTTTAAATTAATTTTAATCAACATGTAACGATCCAACATTGTGGTTCTGGGACTTTACTTTTCTTTTTCCATTTCTGTGATTCAATCAATGGATAATGGCGTTTATTGTTGTATTGATCCCGGATTGATAATTGTTAATGAAAAAAATCCAAGTGGGCACTTCAACCCATGTGCTTCCGCTCCACCCAGAACCTTCATGTTGAACATAGAGGAAATTTCAAGTACCTTTTTTTTATCAAAGATATTCACCTTCTGAGAACTTTGTTTCCCAGGGTGTGTTATTATTAGTATTTTCATGGGGAGCGGTGGAATGGATAATTGACATTTAAATAAATATAGATTCTGGTTAAATAAAATGGTTGGAAATCTGAATTTGGTTTCACGGCTTTCAGTGTGTTATCATTAATTTAGATGTTGATGAAAAGATGGATGTGTTGGAGATAGTGGTATGTCTGAGAACCCATTGGTTGGGATTTAGTGTTTTGTATCATATATGTATATACTTGTATTTTCCTCGTGATTTCTTTATGCACACACACTAGTTGAGAAAAATGTTTTAATCACCACCATCGACACAGAGGAGGGTGTATTTCTCAAACATTTTAGTGGGTGTATGGATGGTTTTCCACCAACCCATCCATGTTTCCTCTTCCATGCATTAATAACAAAATATTTTTTTGGAAGGATGTTTTTTGAGATGCCTAGGTTTTTGCGGGGATGTTGATATTTTCCAAGTGTATTTGGGATGATATTTTTTGATCATTCATATGAGTTTTTGGAATGAGGTGTGGACTGTGGACCAGTTGTATATGGGAGGGATGTGATGTAGTGTGTGATTCATGTGTATGTGGGAGGTATGTGGTGGGGTTTTCACCCCTAGGTGTCTATGGGTGGGATGTTATGTGGTTTTTGGACCATGTGAATATGGGTGGGATGTTATCTGGTTTGGGAGGCACATGTGTGGGCAGGTAGGTTGTGATGTGGGAGGTTTAAATGATGTGGTAGCATATGGACATTATTTATTCGAGTATGATCACTTAATCAGTTGGAAAGTGGTTTTGGGTACCATATCATCGATGGGAATTATATTAAATTAAATGACAAGAGTTCTTTGATGATTATGATTTGGTGAGATCAGGATGTTTAGTATACCTGATATGTTTTGACTGGTTCTAATTTTTTCTCATAGGGGCATTATTATGATTCTTTAACATGATACCGAGAGACATTGGTTTTCTTACTGAGTATTCTTGAATGTTCACCCAATGCATGTAAAACTATTTTTTGGGTTCCAAGGGGATTCTGTGGACTATGATAGAACCTATTAGCTCGAATCTGGAATGTTGTCTTCTCAATTCATTTCCATACATTAGGTATTTACTTTGGATTATTTTTTATTTCTAATAGTTATAATTTTACCATGCAAGTGGGATGGATTTTGGTTTCCATATATTTATATATATATTAGAGTTTTAATGGGGGTGAACCATCTAATCTCCAGATCTTGTTTCCTATAAAGGGTAATTCTTTCAATTTTGTGAGATTTGTATACCCTTGGTGTCTGTTGAAAATCGGGGGCCTACATGAGGGAAGAATCATGTGTCATTATTGTTTTTTTAAATTTTTATCATAAGATTGAATCCTTGGGGAGAGAGGTACTGACATAATGGTATCTGGGGAGACAGTTGAGAGATAGGATATTGTTTGGGGGTAGGAACAATGTGGATTGCATTGATTTGTAGAGAAATAGTGTATAGTGTCCATGGTTCATTATATAGGCCAGGGAATCCCTACTAGGAAACAGGATTTTACCCCCCCCCCCCATGATTCAAGGGAAGGACTTTGAGCCTACCAAACAACCATGTGAGGATACACAATTTTTTGTGTAGAGACCCTAGGAATGGTACGTGATTGATAATGACTATTGTTCTTATTTGTATTGGGTTGTTTTGGGATAGTCAAAATGACCAACTAAATGGGTTTAATTAGTTAATAAGAATATTAAAAAATATTACATTCTACATAGGCTTAGGAAAAATTTTTTCTTTTCATCTATGGTTTCTGATCACCATCCATGTGTGGATCGAGTTTTTAATGCTCTTTTGGATGATATGGTTGATCAATGGAGGGTTGATCCAGTTGAAGAGGATGATTAGTGGTAGAGGACATTTTTTACTTTCTAACTGAAGGAATTTGGAATGAATGATGTATTTTGTTCATACATGGAATCAAAAAATAAATCTCTAGGAGCTTGAGATCACCTTCAGGTTGATCCAAGCCCTGAAAAAGTACATGGATCCTTTTGTATTTATTTATCTATAAGGAGCTAAATATTAGTGGTGGACACTCTATCTGGGGGATAGAAAGAAGGTAGAACTTTTGTGGGTTGACATTGAGGAGGAATTAAAAGAAGAAAAATTTTCATCGACCATGAGGACATATAAGAGTAAGGATAGACTCCCCCTTTAGTATGAAAGTATGTCATTGACGGAACGTGGGATAATGTTCAAAGAACAACTTCATTTTTCTCTAGATCTCTTTTTTGATAAAGAGTATCTTGCGAGACATTATGAAGAGTTTCTCCATCTTTCCATCTAGAATGCAGTTACACATTTCATGTGGACAACACACATAGAGGTTTAAAAAAGGAATAGTTGATATAGATGATGCACTCAGTATGAGGGATATAATGAGAGGAGAGCCATAAGGGTTATTCATGAGAAAGGGTTACCAGTGGAAGGACTCTGGTGCTAGGACCATCGAGGTTTTGAATATCATGGAGTCAACCTTAGCTGGTTCATTTTTGGTTATCTAATTCTAGTCATTCTCATTCTCTTCTTGTGAGTTTAGGGCCTGAGTGATTCTTCTACACAGTTCGTGGAAATCATCAGAACTAGTGTCCAATAGTTTTTCAAGCATATTATGGTTATGGTGAATAGGTTTAGTGACATGCCGAACAAGAGTTTCCTATAAGGCCGTTTTAGCCATAGGGGAAAGAATATATTCCACTATTAATGGGTTATGGAGAAGTTAGGGGTCAACCACAGAATGATGCTCATGTTCTAGGACCCTGACCTAGGCATGGTTGTGGAGTCTGTCATTAGTAGAGAATCATAGGATCCAGGTGTGGTCATTTTCAGGTGGTAGAAGGAAAAATTCAAGTAGGGCCATAGAACATGGTAGGTATTATCTGTTTTACTTGTACCCTTTTTGTGTTTTTTTTCAATTTTTGAGCTTCACAATTCATTGATTCACCCACTCTAGTCCATTCTCTTTGACTCGAATTGGAATGGATTATTGTTAACCTAGTGTTGAGTAGGCCAATTAGAGACCATAAGTGATTGTTTAATGTCTGTCGGGGGTGTAGACTGATGATTCAACCACATCAGTCCTGTTGGGATCTCTTATAGTTATAGAAGAAACTATACCATGACATTTAATTAATTTACTTGTGGCATTATATGCGTATTTTTATCTTCTTCATCTAAAGTCAAGTTGTCTTTTGGTGTGGATAGTTATCATTTGGATTTCATTTGAGAGATGGGTTTTTAGGTGGGCAGTCAGCATGTCGAAACCCTCTTTTCCTTGTTGGTTGAGATGTGAGTGGAATCATTATACACTAACATGTTAGAGGCTGTAAGGGTCTTTGGGTGTTCTTGGATGTTTTCCCCGAGGAGGTTGTGATGCTCCCCCCCACCTGAAGTAATGTCGAGCTTGGAATTGACATGCAGTCTGGGGATACTCTAATTTAAATGGACACAAATTGAATATAAACTTCTATGTTGAAGGAGTTGGGGATTTAGATAAATGATTTGATGATAAATGGTCTTATCCAGCCCACTATTTCGTAGATGGGTTCTACTATGTTGTTCGAAAAGAAGGTTGATGATTATTTGAGGTAGTTCATAGACTAATAGAGAATGAATAAAAACTGTTCAAGAACAATTACCCATTCCAATGATATAAGATCTTCTAGACCAACTAATAGGGGAATGCTCGTTTTGGAAGATCAATCTACATAATGGATATTTCCAGTTAAGGGTGAAGGATGGTGATATCTTGAAGACTACTTTCAGATGTAGGGATGTGCTCTTTGAGTTTGGGGTCATGTGGTACAGGGTTATGAATAGACCATTTAAGTTCATGGGAGTCATGAACTCCAACTTTCATGATTTACAAGAATAGTTCATTTTCATTTTTGTCAAATACATTTGGGTCTAATAAAAGTTGTAGGAGAGACATGCTAATCAACTCAGAGATGTCTTTCAGGCCCTTCAATGCCACCATCTCTATAGATCCTTTTACAAGTGTATGTTCTAGATGCAGGAGGCACTTTTTCCTAGGGGATTTGGTGTCCCATCGGTTTGTAGTAGTATACACATATAAGGTAGAAGTATTTTAATGTTGGGAATCACCCAAGAAGGTGGAATAAGTTGTCATTTTTATTGGTCTCACTTGCTATTATTGGAGTTTTATACCCAATTTATCTTGATTTTCAGCCCCATGTATGGTTTGAATAAGAAGGACCATGCTTTTGTGTGGAGTGGACAGTGTTGAGAAGTGTTTAGTTACTAGAAGGGGATGTTAGGTAGTTCTCTAGATCTCTAGTAACCTAATGAAGGGGTGATGATTAATGTGTTGTGTGATGCCTCTCATCTTGGATTGGGATGCATACAAATGCAGTAGTGAGTCTTGGTCACTAATAGGTTCATGTATTTATATCCCCACATGCATAACTATTCCACCCATGATATAGAGGTTACAATGGTTGTTTTTTCTAAAAAGTGGAGGTGGAATTACCTCCTTGGGGAGTACTTTGTGGTGTTCAAGGATCACAAGAGTTTGAGGTATATCTATTCCCAATGATATTTGAACATGTGACCGTAGTTGTGGATGGAGTTTCATCAAGAATATGTTTTCTAGATCTCCTATACCTCCAGAAAGGGGAAATTCAAGGCCGATGCTTTGAGAAAAAGTTAACTTAAAAATATCATATTAGAATCCACATATATTGGGAGAGTGAGGGAGGAGTTGATAGATTTTCACTTGGATAAAAGCGTGGACGAAAATAGAGGATATCTTTTTGAATTGACAGTGAAATAATCTTTAATGTAGTAGGTGGGAATGTCTTAGTGTGGAGTTTTATAGATTGAGGAGTTTCAAGATCTTGTTGGACATGGTGATGCTTTATATGGATGGAAAGAATCAGATTTTTTTCTGTGTCAGTTTTTTTATTCCTATGGTGATGCACGAGGGGGTCCTTCATGTGTTTCATAAATCACATTTATCAATATACATAACAATTTAATAGATAAACCCATGTTTGAGGATGCAGTTTTGGTTGACTGAGATGAAGAGGGAAGTGTAAAAGTTTATTGAAAAGTTAGTGGTCATCCATTATGTTAAATCCATACATCTTTCTCTTTGTAATATGTTTATTCCCTTGGATGTTTCCGAGTAGATATAGGATATAATTTCAATAGATTTCATCATATGGTTTCAGAAAGCATGGGGAGGATACAATTCTATCTATTCAATAGTGGATCTACTAAAGAAATCAGCTGACTTATTATCAATCATAGAGTCAGGAACAATGGATGCATTGTAAAAAAGGCATGTGGATGAGGTGGTGCAGCTGCATGGAGTTCTAAGATCCATTTTATCATATAGGGACTCATGTTTTACCTCATGTATCTAGAGGGGATTGTTTCATCCTTTTGGCACCCAGTTACACCTATGAACCTCTTTCCACTCTGAGATATATGGGAAGACATAACATAATATCTAGATATTTGTGGACATTTTTCGAGCATGCGTCTTGGAAATTGGAGGATATTGGGTTTTAAACCTACCCATGGTATAATTATCTTACAATAACACCTATCAATATTTAATTATATTGACTCTATTTGAATCTTGGTAAGGAATACTATTTCATCCACCATGGTTCTAGAGAAATGTTGGGAAGACAACTATTCTTGGTCCCACGGTAGTGCATAGAATGACAAAGAAGGTTCGACTTGTTCATGAGATTCTAAAGTAGTGTTTTATAGGTATAAGTATAATGTCAGTTTCATGAGGAGGACCTTGGATTTCGAGGTTTGAGGAATATGTGATCTTGAATGCTTCCCCTCGATGTGGGTAGTGGAGGTTTGGTATAAGGAGTATGCATTCTCTATGTTTTGTTAGATCCTTTACGTTATAGGGGTGAGTTGGAGATCTAGAATATTGTATAATATTTCCACCGATGTAGGAGAGAATATGTGACATCTTCCACATCTCTCAGCTTCATCAGTATCTTCACGATGAATCACATGTTATTGGATGGGGAGAATTGGATATCTTGAATGAAGTGACATTAGTGGAATTTCCATTGTAGATATAAGATTTTCAATATAAGGCACTACATTACAATACCATTCCCTTGGTTCTTGTGTTGTGGACACATTGTCATCTAGAGTAGTGTACTTGGGATTTATAAATGAATATCTATGCCTAGTACCAAAAGATTTTTTGTATTTTTCTTTCTTTCTTCTACTTTCGAAATGTGATATTTGAAACTGGTTTGTAAACTATGTTGTTTTCCTTGGTTTTTCATGTTTGTGGTATGATGTGTGATAATGTGTGAACATATATAAATTTGAGTAGTCGATTCCTAAAAAAGGAAAAATAATTTTTTTTATTAAACCTATGTGGGTGATTCAGTGTTTCCCAGAGAGGATTGTATCTTGACATGGAAGATAAAACTCCTTGACCTATGTGTTTAGGATAGTACAATTTGTTGGATATACAAGTTTTTAGTTAGGGTTGTGTACTAGTTTAAACGGATGTACAATGGTTGTGAGAGAGTAGAAAATTGTGGTTTCATTTTTGTGGTTGTGCAGTGTGGTTGTGGTTGTTGGGTTTTATTTTCTTAAATGGTGGTAGCCTTTAATGTGTGAACAGATCCTTGAGAGGTATCTTTTATGGTGGTTGTTTAGACCCGTTTTCATCAAGTAATAGTATTATATTATCTAGGATGACAATTTTTTGATAGGTATCGGATGTAATGGATTGTGTACTCCTAGTGCTTTAATTTTCCTATTTAAGGTTGTTGGAGTCTTCAAAGGAGGATCAGAGGGAGTTTTGAGAAGTTAGGTTTCTAAATACTGGAAGAAGTGGGAGTTCACATCATGTAACTGTATTAAATGTTGTGAAACTATTTTCCACAAGAGTCTAGGAGGTTTCACAATGTGTAATTTTTAGGTAATAGAAAAATAAAATAAAATCGAGAGGGGACGAGTTTTTTAGAGCATGTCGATTGTGGGAAATTACATAAATAGAATGGGTAATACACGCTCTTTGATACACAAATGTTCTAATATTTTTTGATAATTTTAATAGTTCTCGGGGTGTAAAACTAGATGGTCACAGTGACTTCCCCCTTGTCTACAAGTGACCCAGTTACCCATATTCGGTGTTTTAAGGATTCCATCTCCAAGGAATGATTCCTAGATTCTCTCCTTCAATCTGTAGTGATCCATCGTTGATCTATGGCGAGTTCTTTCCTCATTCATACGATTTATCATGGGTTCATTTCCTTGATCCGACAATTCTTCTTTCCATGTGATGGTATATGATCATCTTTGGCACTAATGGGGTTCTCTTCTGTTTTTCTCGTTGTAGTGGGCCCACGAAATCCCCAGGTGGATGCTGATCATGTGGGATAGGTAATCAAAGGTCTGTTATTTGATCTGTTCTCAAGCGAGAACATTGACACCATATTGAGGTATTATTTTCTTTGTTTCACCACTAATGTGAATCATATGGTATTTTTTAACTCTTGTTTACTTATACATTTTAGATGGGCCAAATTAAAAAAATATCAGAATTAGCTAAATAAATTTGAAAAGGATATAGGTGTTTGTTTCAAGGGAATATATATAATTATTTTTATTATGATTTTTTTGATCTTTATGGGCTAACTACCCCATGAAAATCATGATCATTGGGGGACTTGTTTGTGAACTAGACTAACAATGGTATAGAATTTGTTCACCCTTGGTTGAACAATTATATATATAAGTCAGTAAATCATGTATATTAACATAATTAATGGATTACCTAGGGTTATATAGTTTTAATGATAACCCCTAAATTATGAAATGAAATTAAATTGGGGATGCCTTAATAAATATTAAATTGTGGGTTTCCTTGTTTTGTGTGGTGATGTGATGTGTATGTGTGTATTTTCTATTTGGGGTTGTAGTTTGGTTGTGAGAAAATTTTTGTGATGTGGGATATCTTGGGTGGTGTAATGGAATCTCAGTTTGAGAGATTGATTGATTGAGTAATGGATGAGATATTTTTTTAATAGAGGCTACGAAATTGGTTGTGTGGTAATGTGTTATCTAATTGGGTGGTGAGTTGGGGGTTTGTTTTATTTGTACATGACCAGAGTGGGATGAGTTTCGCTATGTTCATTAGTGATTGGTATGGGTAATTCACACTGAGTATCACTATGAGTAAAATTCATGAAGATTCACCTTATAAATAGATATCGATATATGATATATCATGAATGAGTTTTAAACATAGAGGAAATGTGAATTCCTTTTAGTTTATAAAGCCTCTTTTGCTTATGAGAACATTTTCCCCTATTGTGTGTTGTGCATAGCGTTTTCTTAGGTTGTGGTGGAATGAATAAATAAATTTTCAATGAAAAATTATTTTTGTTAAATGAATTTGAATCGGATTTTAGGGAATGTTCTGAGGTATTATGCACTTATTGGTAGCAGAATAGTTGGATTTATTGTGAGTTTGTGCTTTATATGAGAACTCATATGTTGGGATTCAGGGTTTTGTAACATATATGTATGACCTTGTATTTTATCCATTATTTCTATATTCACCCACCCAAGTTGACCACTATGTACCAAACACCCCTATCATCATGGGGTTGGGTGTCTCTCATAAACATTCCAATGAGAGTATGGATAATTGACCACCTGCTCATCCCTTATCCATATTCCAATCGTTGATAGCCCAATATTATTTTGTTTGGTAGTGGAATGTGAGGCCCATGTGTGTACATGCGAGTTTTTCATTCCCTGGTGTCTTTAGGATGAGATGTTTTCTGATTTTTCAATTTTATTTGGGAAGATGAGTGGATTGTGGCCCAAGTTTCTATAGAAAAGATGTGATGTGGTGTTTGGATCAAATTTCTATGGGAGGTATGTGATGGGGCTTTTAGAACAAGTGTCTGGGGGAAGTATGTGATGTGTTTTGACAGCGAGGTTTTTGTAGGCAGGATGTGATGTGGTTTGTGAGGACTAGGTATGTGCATGTGGGCTTTGCTGTTGCATGTTAGAAAGAAGAGTTATTTTGGGGAAATTCCCTATTGGGGCATGAGATTCTAATTGGTGTGAAGGTGGATTTGGGTACCCAATCATCGATTTGTATTGTATTACATTAAATGAATTGCATAATTTTTTGAGTGTGACTTGGTGTGATCATAATGGTTTGTATACCTTCTAGGTGTTGTATGGTTCTAGTGTCTTCTAAGAGCGAATTAGTATGTTTCTTTCACATTTTCATGAGAGACTTTGGATTTAATAATTATTATTCTTTTATGCTCACCAAAATCATGTAATAATGTTTTTAGGATTCCAATAGGATTTCATAGACTGTGATAGAACCTACTCACTCAGAACTAGATTGTTGAAGTGTTTCTACTTAGCATTAATGGTTGTATTTACATTGTAGAATTTTCTATTTGTAAATGTTCTACATTAATCAGGCAACTGTGATGTTGTTTGGATTTCATTAATATATATACCTTAGAATTTTTTGGAGGTTAAGCATAATATCTCCCAATATTTTTTCCTATAAAGGGTAATCCCTCCAATTTTATCAGATTTTTATACCTACGATGTTAGTTGCCAACACATGGCCTACTGGTGGTGGGTCATTGGAGTCATTATCTCTATTTCTACATTGAAATACAAGGAGGGGAATCTTTGTGGGGTTGGGGTCGTGATTATATTACTCCCACCAAATATTTAAAGAATATAATAACATAAAAATATACATATTGATTATAATGATAAGATATGTATATAATGGTTTATATATTTCAACATTTATATAATATAGTTTACTAATATAGTTATATTTTTTTCGAAGATTCGAGAATTTTAGTGCAAGTCATGAAATATTTTAAGGGGTCTTTGTCTAAATTTTAATTTCATTAAATTTATTTCATATATTGCACCATGATACCTTTCATATGATGTGAATACTATAAAATTTATTTCTTATTAAAAAATTACTAAATTATTGGATTTTTAATATCCTTATTAGGATCATTAATTGAATGGATTTAAAACATATTGATACCAAATTTTTATGGGTATTTTATAACTCAAATCCCATCGATGATATATAATTCTTATTCTTAAATCACACTCATTGAAAACTTTTTTCTTTCACCATAAAATTTTATTTCACGGTACTTTTCCATAAAATCTTGTGATAATTAACTTTTAATTTGATATTTTTCATTGATGAGTTTATTCAATAATATTTTATCTCAATTATGAGAATAATTCTCAGCCTCATTACCACTGAATAACCATGTTCATCTATATACTCATTTCCCCTAATTTTATCCATTTTAATTTGAAAAATAATAATGTTTTATCTATCGATAAAATCCAATTTTTCTATTTATTATAATTTTAAATAAATTTATTATTTAATAATATTATAGTTTATATTACCTAAAATATATCTTCACAAACTTTTGAATCTACTGTGAACTCCCTTCATATTATAGAAAATTATTTATTTTAAAATTGTTTATTTTTTTATAAATTAGTAAATATAATTTCATCCTGAAAGAACTAACAGTTCCATAAGCCCATAAAGACCTAAAATATTTCAACTGAATTATTTGTTTTTTCAAACATTTATTTTATTTTATTTTTGGAGTTTTCCACATTTAGTGATATTATAGGTTTCTTGGGGGTGATTTTGGTCTTTTTTGAAGCCTTTAGGTTGGTCATGGTTAGAGGAAGTTGTCTGGATGTCCCCTACAAATTGTCGTCCTATTAGAGAGGAGAAGTTGGTGGAACATTGATTGAATATTTTTAAAATATACTATTTTATATTAAAATTATTAATATGTATCTTATAATAGATGTAAAATAAATTTTATCCATGGTTTACCGAACCATTCCTGTTCAAAAATGTGGCAGTAAAACTCACATAGTTGGCATATAGTTTGGTAAAATGTGTGACGAAACCATCGGATGGGAATTAAATATTACATTAATTGAATTTTTGGTCAAAAAAATCCCAACACCAATCATTTTACCGCTATAAATTAGGATCCTAATCCTAGGGACACCAATTGATGTTCATGGTGAATACCTTCCATCCATAGAGAAATTCCATAGGATAAAGTGACATCAATCTGATGGATTTCTTGGTCTATGATAATCTATCCTTTATTATTATTGTTCATTCTATCTATTCCATGTCATTTATGAATAGAACCCTTTATTTTGAATATCATGGATAAGTCCTATAATAAGCAAATTGTTTTTGTTCTATCAATCATATCCGAGTAATGAATTTTTATAACTAGTTTTATGTGGGAAATTAATGAATTCTTCTCTATCTGTTCAAAATGTATAATATTGTTGTTTATATATAAAATGATCCTATCAATTTTCATGTTTTAATTCATATATAATCACTAATTAATCATTCAATGCTTATTTTGGTCTTATTTTATGTATAATGTTTATATGATCTAAATTAAGTTAGCAAACAATGGTGTTGGGATTTGATACTCATGAAGTAGGATGTTAATAACCATGTTATAGAAATTTTATGATACTAAATATAAATTAAATTATTTTGAATGTATGTGTGTCCCATTAGAATACTACAAATATTTCATTCCATTTTATGTGAATAGAATATACATTGATTTTTATGGACAATATATTTGTATGTTTATACAACATATACTTCTATTATTTAGTATCAATGTTAATTATAGAATAATCATTGAGTAATTAGTACGTCATATTTTAAAACATGTTTGATGTGACACTTGATGATAATAGTGTTCTATTAAATGATAAATGGTTGGGAATGATGTACTTGAGGAAATTCCTAAGACTAGTAGTGGTTCTTGAAATCCTCGTGGCTTGTCAATAGATAATTGTTAAGGTATAATGGCTTTGTGACCAAACTCGAGGCTAGATGGACTTGTGGATTGTTTTAATTCATACATTTGTATTTTTAATTGTTCATATATTCAATGATTTTATAAATAACTTCATCTATCACCTAGAGATTATGTAGGTGGGTTATAGGTCCATGGAAGCCTCATTTTCACCTGATGACATCATATATGACTATTTATTTTTGTATTTAGTTTTCATTCAGTGCATAAACATTTAGAGATATTCATCGCCTATGTTAAGGATTAATTATTTTTTCCCTACTGTGGGTATACACTGCCAAAACAAGTGAATCTAGTTGTGTGTGAGTCGTTATAAATAGTGATCCAGTCAAGGAAAAGGGCCATAATTTTGGAGGGAGAACTAGTAGAAAAGGAAAAAATGGTGGACTTATGGTGAACATTGGGTTTCATATTATGGAATCTCATATTAAATTCCATAATTTATTTCATTCTTACTTTATTAATAGTTGATTTGTTATTGGTTATCTCTAATGAAATATTGATTATCATGGTTTATGTAATTTTTTCTATTATTTTTATTTTATATTCTATAATAATTAACTACTATATTTATTGTTATTTGATATTTTTATTTAGTTCATCATAACCCTATATCTTGGTTTAGGAACTTTTCCCTAGTCTACATCCTCTTTTTTATGGGAGATGTCCCTGAGGACATCTGATACTCTGGTTCAGACATGATGATTTAGGTAAGGTATTGACATTAAATGATTTATTTAATGTTATAATAAAACTTAATTAATGATTATAACAAAAATTAAATGAATAAATTTTATGGTTATACAAAAATATTTAAGGTTATGTGATTGGAAACATTTCATTTTGAAATGGGCTTTTTTAATTATTTTTCCTATATATTGGATATTAATTTTAAATATAAAATTGATATCTAATAAATATTTATTTTTGAAAAATAAAGTGTTAATATATATACAATTTCATATTTACATTAATTAACAATAATTTGAGGATTATTACATGGAATTTTATAAGAATAAATAACTTTTTACACTTAAAATTATATTTTCAAAAAAGAAATTATTTGTTTTATATTATTACATCAAAGATATATTTTATTACTTCAAATAATTGATACTAACCAAATAGATCTAATATTTTAAATTATAATTAAAAATGTTGTAATAATATAAATTTCATTTTTCTTCATAAAAATAATTTACCATGGTAAAAATTAATTTGACACAATAAATTAAAAATGATGTAAAAGAGTTTTACTATGGTGTAAATAGAGAATGTATTGAGAAACATTTTATGTAAATGAGGAGATAAGGGAATTATTCTATTACCCTTATATATTATAAATTATGTTTCATATTTTGATGAATTTTTGAAGATTAATTGCACTATTTCATCAATATGTAATGGGTATTTGTTAAAATGTCACTCAAGATCATCTATAAAGGAAACCTTTCTATACCCACCTCAACATAAAAAATATCTCATACTTATTCATTAATATCTAGGAGTGTTAAATCCAAAACAACCCACTACGCTTTTTAGAACCTCTAACCATATGAAATTATACAATTTCCCTTATTTTTAAGATAGTCTATAAGAGAATATTCTGGTGTTCAACAAAACTATTATCATGGCCATAATCATTATTATTTATTTTAATCATTAGTCAACACATAAAATTTCATAAATGAAAATTTAAATTTTATAAAATCACTAATAATCTATTAAAATGATATTATTGTAATATTTTAACATGTTCTGGATTATTTTGTTAATATATCATGTTTTTAGGGGTCATTTTTAACACATATAGTAACAATGAAATGATTCTTAAAAAATTAATGACTAAAAATAATTAGTAATAGTAATATAATGTAATAATGATTAATAGGATTTGATTTCAAATTTCATGTTTGGAAACAATCTAATGTGTATTCATTAATAATTAATTCTATAGACAATTGAATAATCAACAAATTTTTTTATGAATTCCATGAAATCATCCCCTAGAAGTTCCTATAAATTCTTATTCATGTCAATAAATATATCAAAATCATATAGTAAATATTTATGGGTGTTGTTTCCAATTTAGGAACCCATGGGAAATAATAGTGGATTTGATCTAACAAACTAAATCATGCATAGAGAAACATAATAGTTAAAACCTGAATATTAATTTGAAAAATAAAGAATAAATATATTGAATATATTTATTATTAAATTTAGAGTATTATCTAAAATAAATATTAATAATGTTAATATATATTTATTATAAATCAAGAAATATTATATCAGAAGATATATTCTATTTGACCAAGTAGAAGTCCATAGAAAGGGTTTATATATCATTATAGAAAGGAAATCAACATTGACTATGACTAAATTACTATTAGTGGAAAACATATCAATTTTTGTATCATCGAGATATTTATTGGATTTATGAATCTCTTGAATATTTCAAATCATTTTTATCTTAAATCATTAAAAATAACTTTTATAAGTGGAGATGTCCTTATATCTCATTTTCAGTTAGTAATCCTCTACTATCATGTCCATATTTTAATATTTTTTATATATTTCATTCTCTATAGGAATATAAATTATTAAGAATATTTTATAAACAAATTAACTTTCATTAAAAAAATTGTGAATTGAATATATTTTTTATGTATTTTATATATGTTATTTTCTATAGAAATTTACATTAATTAGAATATATCAAGGTAATATATTTATTAATGATTTCTACGTGATTTCATTCCATTATTTAAATTATGTTTTATTTATGAGGGTTCATTTGTAGGTTACATGGTAAAAAAAGTGTTTTTTGTTAACATTGTTATATATATTGTTTCATTTTACAAAAAATATTTATCAATGTGTAAATTATATTTATTCACATTTATTTGTATCAATTTCAAAATGCACAGAATAAATGTTTTTAAAAAATTGAAAATTTATTTACTATTTATCATGATTCACTAGGGATATATTATTGTAATAAATTTTTTCCATTATATGGATTTGGATCATGTATCAATGAATATTTCTTAAACCACATTCCTTTCACATGGTTTAAGAAAAAATGATGGAATTATTAGTGTTTTCCATCCTTATACATTTTTGGTTGGTTTTTCATTATTTTACTTATGGGAAAAAACATTATTCCACCAATAATAATTATTTTTACATTTATATATCATGATATTTCATGAAACATTCCATTAAATTTACCAAATATAATATGTTATGTGATCAGGGGGCTTAGAATTAAATGAACATCCAATGGATTCGGAAAAGCCTCATATATCAGGAAATTAAAAATCAAGAATTAAAGTGATAATATAATCAGGTTAAAGACGGAATAATCATTGTGATAATGGTATTTATAATGATAAAAAACATTGGAAATTATTTTATATAGTTACATTTCTTCGAATTTATATGTGGCATTGTATTGAAAACTTTTTTATGTATCTTCATTTTTTACTCAAATTTCAATATTCCTTGGACTAATTAATTATTTTATTATAAATACATTATATCATGATTTATTATTCATTATATATGTTTCATTGGGTGTGATTTTCATTTTTGATATTCCTGTTCCTTGATTATATTCTCATACACACTTGTTCATCATATATTCTATTTTAATATTTAATTTTTACCTCTTCTGTTCACCATAATTATTCATTTGATCTCACCCATTCTTTTGTTTCCAATCCCTAAAAATTAAGAATATTTACATTTATTATGAATATATTAGTATATCATGTGAAATATTATACGTGGGACCTATTCAATGTTGTTTATAAAATAATATTATTGTGTATCTAAATAATAAATACAACAAAAAATAGGTTATGGGGTGGTAGGTATTTGTAGATGAAAAAAATATTCTCAAAAAATCATTTAATATGAATATATGTTATTTTAATGCCCTCACTATTGTTATTAGAGTAGGTTTTAGTATTATTTGTGACTAAAATATAAATAATAATATGATTGAAATTAAAACATTCCCAATTAAATGAAACTTGATGTAGTTTTAACCAAAATTTCTATCTCTTGAAATAAATGTGTCATAATTTGGAGAATCATGTTATCTATTTTCCTTGTCACATTATTAGTTAAATGATTTATTGTATATCCATACACACACCAACCATTTTGGTGTTAGTAAGGGGTTAAATAATGAATCATGATATAATAGTGGTCGTATATATTAAAAATATTTAAAAAATAATATTATATCATATATCTATGGATTCCATAATATATTTAATCATATATAAGAATATTAGTTCATATCCCTATTGATTTATATTAAATTATCAATGAAAACTCCATGTTTAATAATTATCACATCCAAATTGTATAACCTCTCTCTCATAATATTTTTTTTGGAAATATGATTCCCACATATCTTATTTTTCTCCATGAAGTAAAATTTTATGTAATTTTGTGAATGTATTATCATGATCTATATTGATCCCATATAAATTTTCAAGATAGGTAAGTCACCTTTTATACCCCAAATCAACATATGGTACCCTATTGAGGCAAGGATGAATATGGAATCTCAATTTTAATTAATAAAATAATATGGTTCTTAAAACCCTATCATTAGTGTTATTTTACAAAAATGGTTGGGAGAACAAACTCCTAATGTTGTTCAATTTTGTTATAAATACGTTGATTTTTTTAATACCAAATTTTTTTCTCTTCTCAAATATCATGAGGTTGATTATTCCAATGAACTCAAATGTGGTGATATTCATATATCAGAGACTCATTATATAAAGTAGTTGATTAAATTGGTGGAATTTAAGAAGAATATTCAAAATATCAGTGATAAAAATTTTATGGGATTATTAAATTCCACATAGGGTGCACATGTTATCTTCATTGATAGAAAACACGGAAAATTATGAATCTCCATTTATTATAAAAAATATTCATAATAATGATAAAAAAAGAATCATATATCCAATATTATATTCATTTTTAGTTAATTATATGGGACTAACTAATTCTCAAATATTGACATTTGATATAGATATCAAAAATTAATAGTGAAAATGGATTATGTTCCCAATACAACCACTCATATAATTTATTGAAAATTTAAATTTATATTAGTTCTGTTATGTCCAAAATTTGAAACTCTTTAATTATGGATATAAAAATTAGATACATTATAGATTATCATGATCAATTTATGGACGTCAGATAGGTGATATTCTCATGTATTCCAAGTGCATGGATGATTATAATGATTATATTAAGATTGTGTTGATGACTTTGATAAATGAAAAATTGTGTTCCAAATTTAGTAAGTGTTAATTATAGCTATATAATATAGTACTAATAATTTTTTTAATCATAAGAGAATGTATATATATGGATTCCATAATGATAGAGATAATTGATTAATAAACTTCAAAAACAAATTTAATTGTGATTTATAGTTTTTAGGTAATGGATTGATACTATCTACTCTTTATGTGAATTCTCTCACTGTGGTTTGATATAGTAATAACATAAAATGAAATTTTTTATGGATTATATAGATATATGAATGCTAAGAAACATTCAAGGATATTTATATAAGGTTGGAAAATTCACCAATACATACAATACCATTTAGTTTTATAATCTTTTTAATATACAATGATGCATTATGGGAAGGATTGGGATGTTTCCTAATTAAACTCGAAAAGGTGGTATCTTATTATTCACCTAATTTAATAGTCCCTGAGATAAATTATAGAACTCATGAACTAGATAAATAAGTATTACTATTTTTTTGAAGATATAAATGAGTTATCTATATGGTTAAATTGTCGAATATATATTCCTTACAGGATCATAAATTAAATATAAATTTCTTTATATTTGAACATATTCATAAGGATATGGTTTGAGTGTATTAGGAATATGAATGATTAATACATTGCGACATTGTAAAGACAAGCAAGGTGGGAGATACTCTGGGTAGGAAGGTTCATGTCTCCAAACCCATTCTGGTGATTGAAATATATCCAATACTATTGGATTTTCAAAATTTGATCCATGTAATCATAATTCAAGGGGAGAAATTCAATCATTACAAAATGAATAGTCATATAACCATTTTGGAAAAGATCAATTAGGATTATAAGGATGATATTTTAAAATTAGAGAAGTTATAGAATATTATATAATTTATCTAGGGAAATTTTCAGCTAATATAAAAAAGGATATGAATATGGGTCTCAAAAGTACTTGAATAAATGACTGGGTAATTGGATGATTTGCATAGTGAATCATTCTCTAAACATCATAAATGCATTAATATGTATAAATATCTCATAAATACTTTTTTTGGGCTCATAAATATCGATATTGTAGAGAATATAACATTATTCTCCATATTCAAGTGTGTTAATGATGGATTATGAGTTTGAATGTGATGATGTAACCACTTTCTAATCAAATTTGAAAATGGTATAAAATCACCATTTATTTCATCATTGAAAACCCAATGACATATAAAATAAGTAATCTAATTATGGTTTTAATTTAGAACCATATGTAGCCATCACATTTCATTGATATTACAGAATTCTTCTCAGCTAGTCTACCTTCAATGATATATATAATTTATGTATTACATATTGTTGTAGAATCACACTATAATATATATGATTTTGATTTTAGGGTTACCTTAATGAACTAGATGTGTAATTAGAAATAAATCGATATGGATTTGAGTTTTTAAATTTATTATTATCCTCAAAATAATGATCAATCTCAAAGGAACATTCATACTATGGAGGACTTTTGGAGATCATATTCACTAGATTTAAATATATTTTTGGATCACCACCTTCCCCTAGAAGATTTTTCATATATAAAAAGTTTCAATAACAGCATTCAAGTTGAACTAGAAGAGATTTTCAATGAGGATATTTGTAAAACTGCAACATGTTTCGATGTTGTTAGAGTGTGGAAACATCTATTATCATATTATTATAAAAATATATTAGAAATGATTCAAAACATATAATGACAAATTATAATATCTAAAAGTATATAGAAAGGATATACTAAAAATTATCAATGAAATTTTGAGTTTGGACATAGATACAAATCATTCTATTAAATATCACTATGGAAGATAGTTATGAGATGTTGGAAGAAGGTAAAGTTGACCCTTGATTACAAATACTCCATCAAAATCATTGATAAAATAAAGAATTTTTTAGGATCTTCCATATTGGTCTGATTTTCTAGATCATCACATTCTTGATGCCATGCATATAAGAAGTAATATATTGATAATATATTTTATTTTGTTTTAAAACACCAGGTAAGACCAAAGATAATATAATTGCATGATTAGATCTGGCACATATTTTTTGCTAACTAGAACTTGAACTTCTTGAAAAATCTGTATCACAGATGTTAATGAAGCCATGAGATGCTTATAAACATTCAAAATAAAATCATTTTTTATTTTTTTAGTTTATTTCATATTCGAGGCATACAAATGGGTATGTTTACAATTTTGGATTCTGTGCTAGAAATGGTCATATTATCATATTAAAAGGTCATGATTTTCATTTATAATGGAAAGACTTCTACAGATTAGATTAAGAGGATTGTTGAATTATATGATTTTTGATACACTAAGAGACATATCATATTTCTTTTTCTGAGACATTTTTTAGGAGACTATAGACAATGATATAAAAAGTTGACTACAAGAAGATGTTCTTATAATTTTATTTAAACTGGAATAAATCATCGGACAAATTTTCTTTGACTTAATTGAAAATTGGAAATTGCATTTTTGACATTATGAAAAATATTGAGGTCTAGAATATTATTTCGGGACATACCCATTCCAAAGATGAATGTAGAAATTGAATAAAAAAGTATATAACAAAGCATCAGTTGAAGGTTCAATTACAGAAGCTTATTTGTATGAGGAAATTTCTTTTTTTCATCCCTCATTATTTTCATTCTAAATTTCTCTCTAAACAAAACTACATGGGCCGTAATGAGGGAAATGATGATGGTGAAATGAGAAATCAACTATCATTTCATAATCAGCCTGAGCTGGTCTTTTTTGGAGCTCAAGGATGATGTATTTCATATGATGAATATCACATAGCACATACATATATTATGCTCAACGATGAGTAAATGAAACCATTTGTACTGTGACATCTCTTATTACTCATTATATAATATTTTCTATAGTAAGTTAATATTATTTTAAAAAATGAATAGTGGTGTTTTCTTTTGAGGATATCATCATAGAGAAACTAAAGTTGACATTTATGGTATCCAGGAAGAAATAATTGAACTGTGTTATCTGGGAAAAAATTACATAACAATGCTTAAATATTAGTTTTTTGATACTGAGAGAGGCTTCTGTGTTCATCCAATCCATGAAATCATTGAGTTTAAATATAAAATCCTTCTTCCAGTAAATTATCATATTTTGTTGGCTCATTAGGAACATTAAATTTATTATTCATAGTAATGTGATTCTTCAAAGGAATTGGGTGAATGGTGGGCCATATTAAATATTAAATATTTGTAAAATTAGTTTATTCAAAGTGAATGTGGTTTCGCCGAAGTACAAAGAATTGATATTTTTTAAGGGACTATTCAAAATCCATATTTTCTATAAGGAGACGTGAATATTGATAATTACACCACATTGTTTTGGATTGAGGGTGATGATTATTTTATTGTTGTAAAAATGAAATTGAAATGAGAAGACATGATGACACTAAAACTCCAATGGAAATTTACAATATTGGGGAGTATTCTTTTGGTATTGGCACCATTATATATGAATAAGATCATGGAGTTGATGAATGACACAATTAAATGATGGTTATAATCATATTTAATATATAAGTATATATAACAGTTTCTTTCAAAAAATTTCCAACAATAGACATTTCATGTTTCAGATAGACTCGAATCTGTTGGTTGTGTTGGAAGGTGTTGATCTATCTGATGAAAACCATGAAGTTGGATCATCTGAACCACATACTTTTGGCAGATAAGTGATAACTCTAAGGGGTTGTGGCCTTGCAATACTGATGATTCCTGACTCTATCCATGATAAACGTCTACATCCAATAATTGGTCCATTCATGTATAGGTATGTTTACTTGTGTATTTTAGTTATTTTTATTTTATTATCATTAATTTATTTATATAAAAATTCATTGATTATTTATCCTTTTAACCTATTTTTAAAGTGTAGCTAATGGATAGGTGAGTTCTCTATTGAGAAATTATTTTTTCTCGAGCATTGGTTAAATTGGTTCATATTCCCATTTATGATCAACAATGCATGTTTGATCAATGAATAGTTCGAAAATAAATAATATTTTATTTTAAATTTATTTAATTAATAACATTATATTATTAAATATTTTTAGGAGTTATGATATCTTATTGATGATAGAATGTGTGACTCTATATAGTAGGAAATGGAGGGTTGTATACATTATCCACTACTACAAAACAGGGCACGGTCAGCGCTGCCCTTTATCAGTGCTAAACAGAAAGCACTGATAATGGGGTATTCCTTTATCAGCGCTATATAAAAGCGCTGATAAATATTACATTTATCAGCCCTAAAATAAGCGCTGATAAATGGTACCCCTTTATCAAACCTTTTTTTAGTGCTGATAAATGAATGTTTTATTGTAGCTTTAATTTTAGCGCTGATAAATCATACCTTTATCAGCGCTTTTAACGAGCGCTGATAATGGTTCTGTCGGTTTTTATTTAATAACCCTAACAGGCCATCCTCGCTTGCACGCGGTCAAGGTCTCGCGGAAGCTGAACCAGGCCCCTCACCGCGCGACCTCGTCCTCCTCATCCTCCTCCATCCTCCTCCATCCTCCTCCTTCCTCCTCATCGTCCTCCTCGTCCTCCTCCTTCTCTATTGCAGTCGTCGCCTCCACCCCCGCCCCCGCTACTGCGACCGCCTCTGCCTCTGCCGCCTCCAACCTCGCTGCCGCGACCGCTGCCGCCTCTGCCGCCACCGCCACCTCTACCTCAGCCGCCGCTGCCGCCTCCACCCTCGCTGCCGCGACCGCCGCCACCTCTGCCTCCACCACCGCCTCCGCCTCAGTCACCATCGGTGCCTCCACCCTCGCTGCCACGACTGTCGCTGCCTCCTCCTCCTCCTCCTTGTGCTCTCAAGGTGGGAGGTGAGTTCCATGGATGGTATTCCCTTGGTATATTATTTATATATTGTGTGTGTGAGGACCAAATAGTGAATATAGTTGTGAGATAGGAATAATAACATATCTTGAGCCTAATTCCAGTAAGGATTTCTATAATAGATAGTGTGGTATTAATGTGATTATTATCATGTCTAGGTATGTGATTCATAATTAGTGATGAGTGTTGAAATAAGAGATGTTATTGATATTTATCAACACAAGTGGGTTGTTTGTGAATGATGTGGAATTGGATACCCTATAGGTTCCATAGGGATATCTTGACTCTAAGATGAATTATATGTTTATTGTTTAGTTATGATGGTTCACATGTGTGAGAGGTCTACCAAGGTTATGTGTCATGACTTCTGTGGATAACCAACCCTTGTTTTCATTTTTTTTATTTTGAGTTACCATGGGCGGTAAGTTCTACCCCTTCGAGTTGAATATTTATTTATGAGATACAAAGGAAATAGTTTTTAATATTTTTATTATATGGATTCCCAAAGATTATCCCAATGGAAATGATGATGGATCCATTTTAATTTTCATCACATAGCGTAATCTCATAGTTATATTATTAGACCAAGATGAACCCGTAATACAAAACATATCACCTAGCATGTCTGTCACATATACGAATAAATAAATTAGAAAAAAAAACATGCTACAAAGCATAAAGGTACCGTTAAATACTTTCATTGGTTAACTTGTTTTAGAAATTGTTTATCTTCATCCGTACCTTGTACTTGCACCCAGGAATTTGAAGGTGAGTATGCGTACATGATAGTTTACCTTCTTAGAGAAGATTTTCTGGAAGTGTATAAGAGACATGATTCAATGAATATGATTAGAGGGTTGGAGAAAATGTGGTTTCTACAAACAATGTGGCAATCGGCTTGTGCAATGCGGCTGAAGTTACAACCTGCATGTATTGTATCTTAGGCCACGTTGTACAAGCCGATTGCCACAATGAATAACAAGATCTTCATTGCTTCATGTCTCTTATACTCTTCCAGAAACTCTTCTCTAAGAAGGTCAACTATCTTGTACACATAATCACCTTCAAATTCATGGGTGCAAGTACAAGGCACGGATGAAGATAAAAAATTTCTAAAACATGTTGACCTATGTAAGTATTTAAGGGTACCTTTATGCTTTGTAGCATGGTTTTTTCTAAATTATTTATTTGTATATGTGACAGACATATTAGGTGATATGTTTTGTATTATGGGTTTATCAGGAGTCTGTATAATTTCATGTTTCCACATTTCATTTTAAATATCATGTTATAATTATATATTTACTGTACCCTAATGGATCAAATAGTCAGGAATATTGTAGATGTTTCTAGAATGTTGTAGGATTCTTTTTCCCCAATGGTAGTACATTTTTAGGATATTTTCACTGATGAGGTATAAAATTTACCTCTTAATAAAGAGATAAACATTATAATCTAGTTAGTTTTGGGAGAAAATTCAGTTTCTAACAAAATTTCTAAACTAACACCAAAATAGCATCAGTTGTTTGAATTACAATTTTATGATATAGAATATAATGGTTTCATATGGCATAGTAATTTACCATGGGGTTTTATAGTTCTCTAAAATAGATGGTTGATTGGTATTTATTATTTTGTTGGACTATTGGAGATTGAACCTGATGAGAGTCAGGAATATGTATCCTCATCCATGCATTGATTGTCACATTGATCATATATGAGGTTCTAAGATCTTCTCCAAGATAGATTTGACATTAGGATACCATTAGATGAGTTGGACATCGATGGACCTACCATGGACTGCTTTTAGGAGTAGTTATCGCTTGTATGATTTTTTAGCGATGATTTTTGGTTTAAATAATGCATTGGTTGTATTAAGGGACTTGATGAATAGGATATTTCATCCTTTTCTAGATCAGTTTTTAGTAGTTTTATTCAATTAAATATTACTGTACTCCCAACCCATAGTTGATATTGACCAACATCTTATCATTACCTTTAGTACATTGAGATAGCATCATATTTATTATTGTTTTCTCCTGTTACTCATTATTTTCCTATTGTTCACAAGTCATGTCTTTTCTAAGGCATCATTTAGTCTTTGTAAGACTAACTTGGAATAAATTTGATATATGTCAGATTAAATCAGGTATCTTATACATACACGATGTTCACCCTACTGGACACACAATGTATATGTATTTCACATGTGTTTAAAGGAATTTGTACCATGATTTATTTTTATAAAACCCAAAAATGCTACCTGATTAATTAAAACATAATATTAGGCAAGTTCTCAAGATCGAACCCATAAAGACGATTAATATGAATACAAAATGGATTAATGCCAATTGGTTGACAAAAGAATATGAAGATGGCATGAAAGAGTTTATCAAGTTTGCAGAAGATCATGCATGTGACCCTTCTCAAATCCTTTTTCCGTGTTTACACTGTTTTTATTCAAGACAAATTAGTCCTGAGGAGTTTGAAGAACACCTAATCTGTCATGGAATAGATAAAAGATATACATGTTGGAATAAACATGGGGAAAAAACCAATGTAGGTAGTGAATCAGAGAACACGACATTTTATAGATCATCTGATATGATTAGAAGTGTGAACAATGAAAACGATCGTATGGAGGGTGTGATTACAGATGTGAATGATGATGAAGATCGTATTGAGGAAATGATAAGGATAGTTGAATATGAACTTCGTGATTGCCCAAAATTTTTTGAGAAGTTAAACAGTTGTGCAAAAACGTCATTGTATGCTGCTTGCAATAAATATACAGCATTGTCAGCAGTATTGAAGCTGTATAATTTGAAAGCAGGCAACGGGTGGAGTGACGCCAATTTTACGGAACTACTTGCTCTCCTGAATGACATGATCCCAGAAGATAATGAACTCCCAGGACAAACATATGATGCCAAACGAATGCTACGATCGATGGGTATGATCTCAGAAAGAATACATGCTTTCCCGAATGACTGTATATTGTTTCTCAAGGACCAAAAATCACTTAAAGAATGCCCAAAGTGTTGTGCTTCCCGATACAAGAAATATGATTATAGTCCTATGAAAGTTGTATTGTACTTTCCAATCATTCCTAGGTTTAGATGCCAATATGGAAGTGAGGAGACTATAAGACAATTTACATGGAATGCATATACAAGAATTAAAGATGGGAAACTACGTCACTCTGCAGACTCTCCTTAGTGGAAGAGAATTAATCACGAGTATATTGAATTTGGGAACGAGCCGAGAAACCTTCAGCTGGTGTTATCTACAAATGGGGTGAATCCTTTTGGTTTTCAAAGAAGCAGTCACAGTACATGGCCGGTTGTGTTGGTAAATTATAATTTACCACCGTGGTTATGCATGAAACGAAAATACATCATGTTATCTATGCTCATATCAGGACCAAAACAACCGGGTAATGATATTGATGTTTATTCGGCCCCATTGATCGAGGATTTGATAATATTGTGTGATTCAGGTGTTACGATGTATGATGCTTACAAAAATGAATAGTTCACTTTGAAATCCATGTTGTACGGGACGATAAATGACTTTCCTGCTTATGGAAATTTTTCAGGATATAGCATTAAAGGAACTCAAGGGTGTCCCGTTTGCGAACAAGGTACACAGTCAATTAGGTTGAAACATTCATCGGAAACCGTGTTTCTAGGAAATCATAGTTTTCTACCCCGACGAAATAAGTACCGATCTTGGACGAAAACATTTGAAAGAAGTTCAGAGGAATGAACAACACCGTCTCCACTACCAGGTGATCAATTGTTTGAGAAGGTGAAAGATTTGGACACTAATTTTGGTAAACCATTTTCGAAAAACCTTACGAAAACTGGTTAGAAAAAGAGATCAGTTTTTTTGAATTACCATACTGGAATTGTCTGTATGTTAGACATTTTCTTGATGTTTTGCATGTTGAAAAAAATGTATGTGATAGTATCATCGGCACGTTGCTAAATGCACCCGGTAAAAAATTGATGGAATTAAAGCTAGATTGGACATGGTTGTGATGGGAATACGAGAAGAGTTGGCACCAGTGAAGGGTAAAAAACGAACATTTCTTCCGCCTACTGCTTACACTCTTTCCAAGCAGGAGAGATATCAGTTTTACAACTTCTTGAATGACGTGATGGTTCCAGAGGGGTATTCATCAAATATCAAGAACATCGTGTCAATTTGAGATTTAAAATTAAAGGGTCTGAAATCACAAGACTTCCATGTTTTGATGCAAGATCTAATTCCTATATCTTTACGTTGCATTTTTCCCAAGAATGTCCGCCATACATTAACGAAGCTCTGTTTCTTCTTCAAAGCTATATGCAGCAAAGTTATAGACCCGATTAAATTGCCAAATATGGAAAGAGAAATTGCCGTCATATTATGTGAACTGTAAATGTTCTTCCCACCGACATTTTTTGATATGATGGTTCATTTGATGGTTTATTTGGTGATAGAGATTCAACTATGTGGTCATGTACATTATAGATGGATGTACCCAATTGAACGGTATATAAGGATTTTGAAAGGGTATGTCAAAAACCGAAGTCGGCCAGAGGGTTGTATTGTAGAGAAATATATTGTTGAGGAAACTGTTGAATTTTGTACCGAATACCTGTCTGGTGTGGAAATCGTTGGCCTACCGAAATCTCGACACACTGAGTGTCCTGAGGGTAAAGGAATTTCTTGAAGATAGGTTGTCACAATCAATATTACAGATCGGGAGTAGGCCCACCTTTACGTTTTTCATAACAGTTTCGTCGTTGACCCATATGTTCAAACCCACAAAGAAATTCTTAGGCATTTGAATCCTTCTAGGGCTGAAAAATGGATATCAGATACACATAATCGACAGTTTATAGGATGGTTTTGAGACCATATTTTTAAGAAGTTAGATGAAAATCCAGAGTCAATTTTAGAACGACTTCGATGGCTGGCCGGAGGAGAATGTGTGTATGTATTATCTTACAATGCTTATGCAGTTAACAATAATACATTCTATACTAATGAGCATGATGAAGACAGTACCATGAAGAAAAGTGAGGTTACACTTGTGTCTGAGGCGATGCATGTTTCCGGTGCTAAGGACAAAAATACAATTTATGTGAATATGTCATACTTTGGCATTATCAAATGAATATAGGAGTTGGATTATACGAAATTCAAAGTGCCAATTTTTCAATGCAAGTTGGTTGATAACAGGAATGCTGTTAAAATAGATGAATTAGGATTCATGAAAGTTGACTTCATTAAGGAAGGGGAGAAAGACGAACCATTTATAATTGCATCACAGGCAGTACAAGTATTTTATGTTCCAGACCCCGCAAACCGAATTTGGTCAATTGTTCTGTTATCAACCAAATCAACTGAAGGGTCAGATGAAATTTCAACAGAGGTTGAACCTTTTATAGGGACTTCACAATCATTTCTAAGTGGTCCAAATGTAGATGGCATTTTGTATGTCAGAGGATACCACAATGAAAAAATTTACATAGTCGATAGAGGAGTCAAATCACTTCAGCCTTTAAAGAAAAAAAGAGAGTACAATATTAAGGTTATTTGTCGCAGACGTATATATGAAAAACAATTTAAGGGATTTCCCCGTGAACAAAAATTTGGACTCATTAGTCCTCACAAAACATCTTCAAAAGATGAAATAGATTCTGTTAAAGTGGCTGCAATAATGTCATCCCTACTCAAATCATTTGAAATAAAAATTACAGATGACGCACTCTTTTTAATACCAACGATGTAGGGGTAAAACTCTATAATTTAATCATATCAACTATATTTTCATTTCTTTTTTTACTTATTCATTTTTGTATTTTTAGGGAGAATTGGATGCTGATTGCAGTCAATTTGGATACTCCAAAGATTTATTTTCTGGATTCAACGCATGGATATCCAACAAAACGACCACACATGATGGAGTTTGTTAATTTGTATTGAACTAGATCCAACATTTTAAAACTTAACATATAGTTATATAATTTATTTTAACTTTTAATGAGGATTCTGTTATAATAGGGTGGTGCATTAACATCATCTAATGCATGGAATGAATCCAGGGCATAAAGATAATCATGCCTACAAGATCTACAACTGGAAAAGAATCCGGGTATATATAATAACATTTCACTATCCAAAAACATATCCAAACAAATTACATATTGTTGTCGATGTTTCTGTAGTGTCCAAAACAAACAAACGGAAAGGAATACGGTTATTATGTGTTTAAATTTTTGAAAGAGATCATATATCATCCACAAACTAGCATCCCTGATGAGGTATTTTTGAAAATAATTACGAGTTCATTTAAAATATTTATTAATCCTTTGTGTATTTATATTTTTTCAGTACTACCATGAATGTCGCAAAAACTCATATTCAGAAGATGATATACATGTGTTTAGAAAAGAATGAGAAACATACCTGATGGAAGATTGTACACAAATAGGATGAAGGTGAATTCCTACCACATATGTTATCTATATATGATCATTGATTATCCTCGATCCTTTATTGGTGAATTGAGAATGCTCCGATGTATTGAAATCTTAATTTATTACTCACTTTTTCTATCTCCGGATTCATATTATTGATCTTTGAACAAATCAATATTGAAGTAAGGCATGATGGTGTGCAGTGTGTATGGGGTGAACGACAAAACCACCGAGGATAAACAAAATCCATTTTCTGTATCTCATTTGTTTGAACTTGTATTTGAGCACATGTGTTTTTGTTTGACTTACACAATTATTTCTAGGTAGATGCATGAGATAATCAGTATCATTGAGGGATTTTTTGGAACCAAAATATGTGTCCCAAGATAATTCAAGTAAGGGAAAGGCTGGTTGAGATGAAATCCAAGCTCAATCGACCAGTACATCATCAAAAGAATCAACCCTGTGATGCACCATCATGTAGAATCTGGCCCTCGTGATGTTTTGAGGTGTTTATGGAAGGTATGGGGAGTCTGATAAGCCACATGGACACTATAAATAATGTTCACAGACAGCTCCACATGTTTTTTGTGCCTCATTCCTCTTTACAATGATCATGCCTTTCACATGGTCCATCTTAGCACGTATGTCCCATTCAGCCCGTTGCTACTCTTGGAAGAACCTGAGAATCTGATAATGCATAATCCCCAAAAGACCCATACTCATCCAACCAAGAGTATTCCTAGTGTGAAGGGAAGCTAACCATGGGTAATACCCATAACATACCTCTTTTCAATATATGGGTTTTGATCCTTGTATTCTAAATAGGGTACGTAGGAAGCCTCCATGAGGTTAAATCCCAACCAATGGTAAACCATGGTGAACCCCTCACTGGGGTACACCTTCTCTTATTTTCCATATTTTATTTCTATTAGTGGAATCCAAATAATTCTTCAAAATGTGAAACCTTACCTTTATGGGATGCACTACACTTGGGTCAGACCTCATTGGGCGTTTTAATCCATCTATTAGGTAAACATTCCAGGTGCTCCCTCCTAGTGATGTACCTACCTAATCCACCATTATAAGTGTTTTGATCCACCCCGGTCTTACATCTCTGTAAGACAATAAATCATGACCCTCTATCCTTTTGGTATGTTAAAATCATGGAATACCAAAAGTTAAACATGGGTTTCCATTAATATATTCAATATTAATGATTAATCAGTCTTTATTAAGGTATTGTGGAGGTGTGGTTTTATGTTTTCCAACAGATTTCGGAATATTACACGCTTTATGTAGGTGATTCCATGATTTTACATTATATGATGATTTTATCATCCAGTATTTTCTTGCTAAGTGTACTATATGATATTTTTGTGTGGTTAAAAATCTTTTATCAAAGGAATGTGGGGTGTGTATAGACTTGAAAGTTATTTTTAAAATGAATGCAGTTGTATTTCTTGTGTATTTTCATGCTTAAGTCCTTTAAATGTGTTTGAAGAAATGAGAATGTTTTGTGATGGGTGTTTTCAAATGAATTTAATGTGTTTGTGAATTTTAATGAGCCTTTTCTTATGAGATATAGAGATTCTATATATGTGTATTTACATTGAATGAAAGTACATTAGAATTTTTTTGATATATATGATGTGTATAATGTAAATTGAGCACAATTTCCATACAAGGTATTTTCTTTATGATGTGCAGGGGACAGGGTGAGAAGGAAGGGGTGGTTTTCTGGGGGAGGGGGATGGGGGAAAAGTGGTAGGGGGAAGGGTTAGGGGGTGTGCTGGGTTCTATTGAAATATATAGGGGGTGGGCAGGGGGTGTGAAATGGGTAGGGGGGGAAGTGCAGTGGGTAGGGGTGTGCTGGGGAAAGGGGCATGGGGTGTTCAGGGGGCAGGGAGTGTGTAGGGGTAGGGGGTGTGCTTAGGGGTGGGCAGTGTATAGGGGGTGTGATGGGGAAGGGGGCAGGGGTGCTTCCTTTTTATGGAATGGGGGGACATAATATTTTTTTTATGTTTTGTGCCTCACTAGTATAATTGGTTATTTTATGTTTTGTGCCTCACTAGTATAATTCCATTTAGCAACCCCATTCTTTATTTCAATATTGTATTACTAACATAATATTTTTTTTATTATGTAGGTGAAATCTTTTTCCTTAGTTCGAATACTTTGTTCGGAAACCGCCGCCATGGACGACAATGTTTTAGAGCGAATGGATGAAAAAAGGATGGAACATCATTGTTTTTTAACTGTTTTTTAGATAAATGTAATTGTAACCAAATTAAACATTGTTTGAAATGTATATAGAACTGGGTTGTTTTGTATCCATGATTTCAAGTAAATGTATGTATCATTTTTTGTTCTTCTGTGGTTTATGTGTGGGTGTTGTGTGTGATGTTTCCAGGTTTTGTTTGGACTGTGCAGGTGCTGTAATGTGTACAGGTGCTAGGCAAGTTCTGTGCAGGTTCTGGATTTGGATAGGATCTTTGGCCTTTATCAGTGCTAGTTAACCAATGATAAATGGATAATATATCAGTGCTATTTTGAGTGCTGATAAAGGTAGTTTTTATCAGCGCTCAATATAGCGCTGATATATTATATATTTATCAACGCTGAAAATAGTGCTGATAAATACTACCTTTATTAGCGCTCACTTAGCGCTGATAAAGGGGACCCCCCTTTATCTTCACCGAGATTAACAACGCTTTTTTAGCGCTGTTAAAGGCCATTTTTAGTTCTATTATAAGCCATATTTTTAGTAGTGATCATTTTAACCATTTTTTCTAGAATTTGAGAAGGATAACAAGGAGGAAAGCATGGGTCACCAAGTTAATAAAGTATTATGGCACCCACCAACCTAATTATAGTTCATATTATGTTTTCGATGGATTATGGTCACACTAGATAGGTGGAATTTTTTAGAGGAGATCATCAATAAGTTTACAGAACATGGGGGAGAAAAGAGGTGACACGTCGAGCAGGTGGTCGTATATGTAGTATATATAGGGAAGATTTGGTATGTACTTTTTTTATATAATTTATATAACATTAAATGTAAAATGATTACTTTATATTTATAATGGAATTTGAGCAACCCGATAATACTGAGTTCTTCTTTTATTGGATTATATACAAAGATCATGTCACTAGAGAGTTTTGAGGTGATCACCAAAACTTGAATGTGGTCAGTATAATTATTTTTAATTTTTTAAAATTTGTAAAAAAGAAATTTTAACTATTATAATTTTAAATTTCTATTTAAGGAGTCATATGAGGATATGACATCTCTGACATAGTCTGAGATCCATGCTAAGAAAATTGATCAGACTACTACTACATGATTTGATGCGGCATTATGGATATTAGGGGCCCATTATACATTCGATAAAGGATGATTTGTGGGTATTGTCTCTCAATTGATTCCAAGGAGTTATTATAGTACCACTAATGTAAGAACCCAGATTTTCACTCAGGTGTGGATATATTATTTTTCAGTCCAAATCGTTACATTTGAAAAAATCTACCACAACACGTCCCCTAGGGCCAGCGTTGTGACTACCCCAAGCCCACCTTCCATAAGACCGAGGTTTGCGACTAGAATTAGAACAAAATTTCCCTAAAATAGGACGTAATTTACATAAATCCTATACAAATACACAATCCTAGAACACAACAAGATGAAACCATGAAGTAAAACTGAAGTAGTAAAGGAGTGTCCTGAATGTAACGGGACCAGAATACAATCCTTACTAAAAGGTACAACTACAACTGAAAAATAGAAAATAGCTACAAGGATCATCCATTGAGGATCTTATCTTAAGTGTAGGTACTACTCGTCTCCATTTCTCTCCACGTCAGCTAATCTCCTCTGTGTACTGCCTGGTCCTGGTTCCCTCAAGTCTCAACCAAGCTTTTCATCATCAACACATGACATAACAATGTGTGGGTGAATCCAATATAGGGGTGATTATAACAATACCCAATAAGGACCTTGAGACCCATGAAGGTCTCTCAAAATTTACAAAGGAAAAATCAAAAATCATGATCTCAACCACAAAGCACAAAGCAATTGACATAGCTCTAACCAGGTATAGGTAAAGCACAGAAGTTAAAATGATTAGTAAAAAAGCTAGATCATCTTATACTATCGAGGGCAATAGCTTCTGACCATAATGATTCTAACCCACAAAGGATCGGTAGGTACTAAATCCCACAAGACCCACACATGATCTTACCCGCCAGAAGTCGATAGGTATTAACCATCGTAAGACCTACACAAGATCGATATGTCGCTGATACATGATGGTCCGCACAAAGATGGGTCCTCATTGGGTTTTGTACTATTGATCCACATATAATCGCTCTATTTTGATCCACACATGATCGCTTGGTTTTGACGGACATAAGATCTCCCAGTATAAACTTCCTTATGATATGTCTCCAACCAATGCCTCACTACCAGCCACAAGATTCATCTTCATAGTACACTTGATTTTGGAAGAACTGCTACTCAAGAAATCAGTTGTAGTTCCACAAGAACAAAGTCCCATGAAGAAGTAACCTGATGATTCATCACATCATAAGTGTTCCATTGCAATAGATGGTTCGTCAATTGGACGCCCGGTCTGTAACCTATTGGCATTTCATTACAGAGGGAACAGTTTTATTCGGGGTCGATCCATCTTGGTTCTACACCAATTATCTCCAAAACACTCATGGAGTATCTCAAATGGACCGTCTCACTCCAATAATCAATGCGCTATAGACAGTTCTTCAAACATACGTCTAGTTCGCACGATACGATCATTTAAGCATAACTGAGCCTGAGGAGGGTCTGGGTCTGGTCCAACTCGGTTAGACTTACCAGGACCGACCAGGTTCATATCAACTCTACACACCCTAGTCCATGCCAACCTGGTTGGGATGGTCCATGGATTAGTCTGGTCCACCATGGTTGGGCAGGGTTGTGGCGGGCACGGCCCACCGGCTAGCGTGACCCGCATGGGGTCGTGTTGTCTGCTACTCCCTAATAGATAAAATGAGCCATTCAGCTCCATTAATTGGAGGATCTACATGGCTCCACCAAATAAACTACGTGAAACCTTGGGAGTGGGTCCCTTTCCACCTCCACAGTAGCTTCCTTCAACATAGAGGCCTGTAGTTGTCAGCCATCGCTCTAGTGTGTTGGTGCTGACAATTCTTCCACGAGGCTTTGGAGGTGCTCCAAAGCTCTTTTTTCACTTCTGATCGTATCTACGTGATCCCTAGAATGCCTCTGTCAATACGAGGCTCCTAGATTCCTAATTTAGACATGTTGAAGAATTATCCCCCGAAGAATGTAATAAGAACAAAATGGTTGAGGGTCCTTCCATTGTTCATCTGGTCTACGCCCTCCGCAATAACATTATAACCAGTGGAAGGAAATAATTCATCATAGAAAACTTAAAAAATAAGGCCCCTACATCATTATTCATTGGACGTATCATGGTAGTTGGATGGAGGAGAGTCCTCATCAGAGTGAGGTCGCCAGCGTTCGTCGGTCCTAGATTATCGTCGCCCATGCTTCCATCATTTGTCAGTGGAAGTTGCTATAGAACATCCCCATAGGTTCCTTTCATGAGGAAGTTGTGTCAATACCCCACCTCGAGATCCATTTAAATAGGAGGGGATACCACCCATGTTTCTTGTCATTAATGCGGTTCATTTATGAACCGCAATTAATGTTTCAATGTTGAGGTTACTAAGTTGGATGCTCAATTCATTAATTGGCTTGACACCCATTAGTGCCACCACCACCACTCATACACTAGATAAATAGAAATAAAATAACTTGTCAAGTTATTTTATTATTTTTCTATAAAATTTAAATTAAACTTTTTCTCCCAAACTACTATGGTCAATGTGAAGCTTCCCTTATGAAAATCCCATCATTGTGGATTCAATGGCACTCTCAGATTTCAATCTGAGAACCAGTTCAAAAGATAGAAAATTTCACCTACGCATTTAATGAATGTACCATAAAAAAATTTCATAAATTCATTCCTTGTAAAATGGGCCTCAGAATCATCTGCGGTCAATTTTCGATGACTCGTAATAATTACTAATAATTTTAAAACGTTTCAATGGAATTTTTAAGTCTTTACATTCTCTACACATTAGGGATTTTCATCCTCTTATGCTACAAGAAAACTAGGGAAACAAATGGGGGGTACTAAGCATGTTTCTGAGCATCCCACTAGCATGATCTCTCCTAGAGAGTCCCATGCTGCCAATAAAACCACACCATAGGAATTGACCACTCATGAAGGAACCCCACCTATCGATCCTCTATCTCAACTGTGGACTCCAAAAAAGTCCCCATATCATCGTTTTCTAGCTCTCCCTAATCAATAAAATGTGATGGATCATACACATATCTCCATAGCTATGACATGTGGAAAAAATTATGGAACCAGTGCATTAGTGGGGGGAGAGATAGATGGTATGCCACCTTGCCTGCTCTTTTGAGGATCTGGAAAGGTCCAGAGATCATGAGATATAGCTTTCCACATCGGCCAAACCTCTATAATCCTCATCAGCGTAACACCCATAGAAATATATGGTCTCCCTTATCATACTCCAAGGGTCTTTGTGTCCTATCAGCATATGACATCAGCTACCTCTGTTCAGTCTTCATCTGCTCTGGGATGATCTGCACCTTCTTTGTTATAGCCTGTACTAACTCTGAACCCATAAGTGTTGACCCCCTATATCTATCCAACAAAGTGGTTATCTGCGTGGTCTCTCCTAAAAATCCCCAAATGAGGTCATGTATATGGTGGAGTGATAACTATTGTTGTATGAAAACATCATCAAAGGTAGGTGGCCCTCCCAACTGTGGTCAAAATTAAGGCCACCATCACAAAGCATGTCCTCGATTGTCTATATGGTCCTCTCCATCTGAACATTTGTCTACGGCTGAAAGGCAATGCTCAAGTGTAGATAAGTTCTGAATGAATATGGAAATCCCATCCAAAAGCATGATGTAAAACGTGAATCACCATCCCAGATTTTTTTCAACGGCACTACAGGAAGTCTCACTATCTCCTACACATAGAGGCTTCCTGAGATCTCTATCGATACCTTCTCAATGATGTGTAGGAAGTGGGACAAATTGATGAGTCGGTCAAAGATCACATAGATGGAATCATGTCCCCAAGAAGTATGTGGTAGCCCTATCACAAAGTCCATTGATATACCATTCCACTTACACTATGGTACCTTATGTTGCTGAGCGGAGCCTACAGGTACCTGATATTCGTCCTTCAGTTTCTAACAATTGGGGAATCAGGATACAAATTCATCCACTTCTTTCTTCATACATGGCCACCAATATTAATGTCAGAGGTCCTGGAACATCTTCGCCACTCTAGGATGTACCACTAAAGAGGATGTATGGAACTCACTCAAAAATCTCCTCTCATTGTATTACTAGTACCATAGTGCGTCATCTGAAAAGGAAAATGTTCTCTCCATATTCAGAAAATCTCTCAGGAGCCTGACCTGCAAAAATCTGAGCACGTCGGGCCTCGCAATCAACATCCCCAAGCTGGGCCTACCGAATTAACTAATGTAGTGGGGGAGTGACAGTCATAGACTGGAGGTAAGTTACTTCATCTATATCCACAATGGTTAACTGCAACATGGCTAGCTTTAATGTTGCCTCACTCAGCTGTTGTAGACCATACCTTTTACAGTGTGAATTTGAAACTACATTCACCTTCCCAAAAGAATAGAATATCTCAAATTCATAGTCCTATAGGAACTCTAGCCAACACCATTGTCTCATGTTCTATTCCTTTTTTGAGAAGATATACTAGATACTATATTGATCATACTAAACAGTAAATCATTCACCCATCAAGTATTGTGCCACATATTTAGTGCAAAGACCATTACTGCTAACTCCAGGTCATTGGTAGCATAGTTTTGCTCATTTTGTCTCAAATTACATGAGTCCTAGGTGATCTCTGATCACTCTTAGATCAGGAAAAAACCCAGTCTGGTCCCTAATTTGTCTTAGTAAACTACATACCCAGTACCCTCATCTAGTAGCCACAAGATGGGAGCACTCTTCTGTCTCTACCTTATCTCTTGGAAACAATGCTTGCACATTTAACTCCACAAGAAAGGCTTCCCATTCTTCATAAAATCTGACAAGGGTACCACTACCCTGGAGAAGTTAGGTACAAATATCTTGAATTACATAGCCAATCCCAGGAAACTCCTCACAATGGTCAGACTTCTGGGTGGCTCCAAATCATGTAATGCCTCTATCTTTTTCAGATCCATTGTGACTCCAGCCTCCGGGATAACATTCCCTATAAAGTGGACTTCTTATATCTAGAACAAGAACTTCGAGAGCATTACATAAAACTGGTTCTCTTGGAGTTTATCTAGGACTATCTGTAGGTGTGTGGCATGCTCCTCCTATGATTCCGAGTATATCAAGATGATTTCAATGAATACCATCAAGAAGCAATCATGGTATGTCTGGAAGATCACGTTCTTAAGACCCATGAACAGTGTTGGAGTGTTGTTCACATCAAAAGGAATCACAATGAACCTGTAATGGAAACACCAGCATCTGAAGTTATCTTTGTTACATTCTCGTCTCATACCCTGAGCTAGTGATATCCTGATCTGAGGACTATCTTTGAAATCCAATGAGAACCATTCAGCTATTTGAAGAGATCATCGATCCTCACCATAGGATACTTGTTCTTTATAGTCACCTTGTTCAGGCACTGATAATCCACACATAGCCTTATACACCCATCTTCCTTCTTGGATTACGTGATTAGGGATGCCCATGAAGAAATACTGGGCCTTACAAACCCCTTTCTCTCTACGTCATCCAACTGTACCCTCAACTCACGAAGCTCCCCAAGAGCCATCCGATATTCTCGTGTAGATATCATTATTGTCATGGGGTACATGTCGATGTGAAAATCTACCTATCTGCATTGAGATAGTATTGGAAAATCATCAGGAAATACATCATCATATTGAAACACCACTATAGAATTACTCAGACTCCTCACTTCAATTGCTTCGAGGGTGAGGCTAGACAACTAGGAGTGATCGGCTCCACCCTCCCCCGAGAAAGCTCATCCCGTGATGCAAAGGATTCCTCCTCACCGGTGACAGAAAAAAGGATCTCATATTTGTGGAAACTCCACACCATGCACCTCAAATAGTCATTCTGAGCATGGACTCTAGATAGCTATTCCATAACCATGCTACCATCATAAGGCCTCAACCCTAATACTAGGATATCCTAGTAGATGCTCACACCACCTAGAGTAAGCTCACACTATTCGCACCACTGTGTAATCATCGAACCATATTCTATAGATTTCTATAATTGTATGGATCGAGCTGATGGCTCTATAAGAATTTCTGAGCTCCAAACAAGTGTCATGGAAATGAAAGTGTAACTCAAAGCTATGTCTATAATTACTGCAACTAGGGTAGAGAAGGAAAAAATTGTACCTCTAATAATCTCGAGAGCCCTGTGGTCATATGCCTTTATTTCCTAGTGTAGTGCATTCCCCTTCCCACCTGCTCCCTATGGTTGAGGTGGACCTCTTGGTGGTGGTGGTGGTAGAACCTCAAATTACTACCTCCCGCCTGCTGCATGAACTAATTCTCTACCTCATCCTCCGCCCTGCAGACCTCCTCTTTGGAATCTCTACCTCTACCTCAGTGGTCCCTCAATTTTCTGTCGATCTTCTGTACGACGGGTCGGGATATCATGAGCCATGTGGCCCTGTACACCGTACATGAAGCATAGTCTTCCTCCTAGATGTCCTTCTCTTCATTACGAGCTTCAAACCTCTAACCAGGTGTCACAAGCTCATCCACTAGTTGGTAATGCCCACATTGACCACTGCATCATCTATCTACTACATCCTGCAGATGACTCAGTTACCTGTCATTTGGTCGTGGATCTCACCGTCGGTTCTTGTTCATATATGAAGCTATCCACCATAATTTCTCACTCGAAAACTCTATTCTATGTTGGGATATTCATTGATTTCATAGACTCTATGAGCTCCCACCGAAGACCCTACTGAAAGGACTGAGCCCTGAAAATGGGTCTTTTACCATGTCGGTGGTGTAGTGTCAGAGGTCAGTAAATCTCGCCGAGAATTGGGCTACTGTTAGCCTTCCATTATATATGTAAATGAGCTCATGAATACACACAGAAGGTAGTGTCACTGAAATCAACTTCGCCCTGAAGAGGCTCTCAAATTCCATCCTGGCGAGGATCATTTTGTCATGTCTGGAGTGTCATGATCTACCATCTCCCTATTGTCCCCAAGAAAAGGCTAGAATCTAAGATAACCATCTGCTTTTAAGGTGTCTCAACCAAGAAAAAACTCTTTCCACAGACTCCATCCAGTTCTCAACAGCTTAGGGATATGTCCAACCTCGAAACCTTGAAGGCCTTTGTATCTGGAACTCATGAAATGAGTTCATTTGGCATGCAAAGATTATGGGATGGTCTAGTGGCATCTGCTCTCCAATGGGTGGTGGTTTTTCTGGTGCACCACCAGAATGGGCTACCATAGTAAGAGGGCCCTACACTGAAGCCTTGTCTCTCGGTGGGTCGATATTGTATACTCTCAGGAATTCTTACTGGTTCGCTACACGGCGACATCCTAATAAGAAATAAGTGAGTCATGGGAAAAAACTAATACCAGGTGAGTTGACATAAAACATATCAATGTAAACACATTTCTAAAACAATTCCTATTAGTAATTTTGTGCACCAAGTTGGAAATCAGAATTCAGGGTCCCAGTGTATGGATACGTCAACCACCGCACCAACACTATACTCCCCAAATTGAAAACCACACTCAAAACACATAGCAGTGTTTCTCAATTAAAAATATTAGATTCCTAGTTATTTAGTAGAACCAAACACAATTAATACCAATTTGTCATGACCCATCCCCTGGGGCCCTTGTTGTGACTACCCCAAGCCCACCTTCCATAGGGCAGGGGTTAGCAACTATCACGAGAAAGGCGTATCCCAAAAACAGTATGTCATTTCTTTAAACCTGTACAAACACACAATTCAAGAACACAAGAAGATGAATCCATGAAGTAAAACTGAAGTAGTAAATGCATGTACTGAAAGTAAAGGGGAAAGAATATAATCCAATCTAAAAGGTACAACTACAACTGAAAAATAGAAAGCATCTCATCAGATCGTCAACTAAGGATCCTACCTAATAGGTAGGTACAAATCATCTCCACTGCTCTCCATGTCAGCCAATCTCCTTTGTGTATCACCTCTTCCTAGCTCCCTGAACACTTATCCAAGCTCCTAGTCATTTTCAAAAGTCACAACAAGGTGCTGGAAAAGCTGGTGTAGGGGTGAGTATAACAATACCCAGTAGGGACCTTGAGACCCCCCAATGTCTCTCAGAATTTCAAAAAATAAAAAAACACATATCATGATCTCAATCTCAAAGAACAAAGCAATAGACACAGATCAAACTAGGTATCAGTAAAGCACATATGTAAGGATTATTAGTCGAGAATATAGATCATATTATACTTTTGAGAGGCACTTCTGATGACCATATAGAGTCTGACCCACAATGGATCAGTAGGTACTAACCCTAACAAGAACCACATAGGATCTGACCCACCCAAAGTCAATAGGTTCTAACCCCCATAAGACCCACAAAGGATCTGATCCAAAAAGGATCAGTATGAACAGACCGACATAGGATCGCTGGTCATTGACCTACACTGGATTGGAATGTCTCTAATCCATGATGTGCCGCTCTATGGATGGACCTTTTTGGGTTTTGTACTATTGATCCACACAATATCTCTTAGTGTTGATTCACATAGGCTTTCTACGTGCTAACGTAGATAGGATCACTCGATACTAAATTTGGTATGATCTGTCTCCAACCTCTACCTCACTTCGGGCCCCTGGATTCCCAATCATAGCCTGATTGATTCTGGGAGAACCTATCCTCAAGTGATCGGTCAAATTTCAACTGGCATGTTGTCACATGAAGAAGTAACCAGATGATCCATCACACCATAAGGGTTCCAAAGCAATAGACGATGTGACAACCTATCTCCCAGTCTGTATGTTATTGGCATTTTAGTGTCGAGGGCCTAGTTGGATTCAGGGTCGATCCCACGTGGCCATACACTAATGTCCTCCAAAACTCTCATGGAGTATCTCAAAAGGACTATCTTGCACCATGAATCCTAGTGATGTATAGATTTCATCAATCAGACATCAATTTTGCAAGATACGGTCACTAAAGCATAATGGGGCCTGAGAGGGTTCTAGGACCTGTCCTACCAGGTCAGACCGACCTCATCAGCCTGACCCTACCCCACCCACCTGGCCCGACATGGAAGGACCTGACCATACTCGGTTCGGGTTGATCCGCTAGACCACGGACTGGTCCGGACCACCCTGGATGGGAGGGGCTGTGGTGGGATTGGCTAACATGTGGGTGCGACCCACGCAGGGTCACGCGGTCCGATGCTCCCAAATAGATCAAAGGAGCCTTTCAGCTCCATTAATTGGTTGCACCACATGGCACCGCCTCATCAACTATTGGACCCAAAGGGATAGGGTCCCTTGAAATCTCTATCGAAACATCCTTCAGCACGGAGCGCAACAACCCACAACCTCTACCTTTAAGGCCAGCTGCTCATCATACCTCCAAGTTGTCGAGTGGCGCCTCTCTCATCTACTGGAACCAGTTGCCAATGTGGGAACATAATCCACATGGCTCTGGTGACACTCTAGAAAATTTATTTCACTTCTAATCACGTAAACAGGATCCCTGGGATACCACCGTCCCTGCGAGTCTCCCGGATTTCATATTCTGACAAGTTGAATAATTGTCCCCCGAATAACGCAATAAGAACGAAGCAGCGGAGGGTCTGTTCCCAATTTGTTTGGCCCTCTTCCTCCACATTATCATGATAAAAATCAGAACAAAATAATACATAATAGAAAAATAAAATAAAATAAATCCCCTACATCATTATTCATTGGATGTATCACGGTCGTTGGCGGGAGAAGAGTCCTCATCGCAGTGAGGTTGTAAGCATTTGTTAGTCCTGAATCGTCTATGCCGATGCTTCTCTCCACTCTCCTTGGAATATTCCACAAGATATTTCTATAGGTTCTTCACTTTATGAACCCTTGTCAAATCCCCACCCCGATCTCCATTTTAATAGAAGGGAATACCACCCATGTTTCATGTTATTAATGCGGTTCATTTAAGAACCACAATTAAATGTTTTTATGTTGAGGTTTCAAATTTGGAGGGTTAAACCAATAATTGGATTGACAACCCATTGGTCCCTCCACTTCATCAAATCGACTGGATAAAAAAAATAAAATAACTTGTTGTGTTATTTCATTATTTTTCTATAATGTCCAAAATTTAACTTTTTCTCCCCACATACTACGGTCGAAGTGAAGCTTCCTTTAAGTGAATCTTGATGCTGTGGATTCAACAGTGATCTCAGATTTCAATTCCGAGCACTGGTTCAAAAGATAGAAAATGGTGCACCTTCATTTACTAAACGTACCTTAAAAAAATTAAAAAATCCATTTCGTGCACTCTAGGCCATGGAATCATGCACTAGGATTTTTCATAGACTCGAAATAATCCCAAAAATAATTTAAAAACAATAATTACATGTAATTTATTGGTCTTTACATAATCTAGGTCTCTAATGTGTTAGAAAAGGTTGTAAGGGTGTATGGGGCTTCACTGGAGCTTAGAGCAGCTCTTTTTGGGAAAACAGGTCAAGTTGCATGGTTTTCGCACTGTAAGCACACAGTTTGCCAACCCGTGGGGTTATGTTTTTTTAGGACAGTTGCACCTCACACAATTGGTTCACGGCTGTGTAGCCAAATAGTGCAAACAACCCTTATTCCCAGGTAATAGTGCATAGGTGGCACACAGTTTGATCAAGCCCTAAGAAGGAAGACTTTTTGGTCAAAACCATCTAGCATAGTTTGTGCTCAGTTTGAAAAAATGTATGGACAAACCATGTGTGGTCTAAAAACATGTGTTAATTGACCAAAACTCCCTTAATGATCTATTTATCTTCCCCCTTCTACCCTAATCCAATTTTATGGGCGATTGACCTATTTCTCACAAAATTTTTGGGCTTTTGAAGATCCAAACATGGAATCAAGAGATCTTCTTCATTTAGCGTACGATTAATCTTTTGTTCATCACATTAGATGCACAATGGAACGTAATTGTGTTCTCTTTATCCAATTGTCTTCTCTTTCACTCTTGATCTAGATGTCTCCATGTGATAGTTTTTCACCTTATCTTAGATCTACTCTGATTCAAGACAACTCAATGTCTTATACAAAAGGACATGGCTCGTACAACCCTAAGGTGGGTGGTCTAGAACTCATCCCTAAAGTTATTTGTTTTTGGAATTTTTATGTGGGGTACACCATTTTCATGTGAAATTGTTTCTTAAATTAAAATTCCATGATTATTCTAATTAAGAACATATGATTATGATCTTTCCAAACATGTGAGTAGTTTTTAGTGGTTACACCCACAACTCAATATGCCTCATGTTGAAGGTCATACCATAATTGGGTTTATATGTTTTGACACATTTGAGCCACTGTTTGGATGTTCCTTTGCTTGAACATTCTAAGGGTGAGACTCTTTTTAATAAAAGCTTGTTTTTATTGATAATTTCATAATGGCATGTACCCTTTATGTTCACCACTTGACCTGGCTAAGGTAAGTGATTACAAATGATTTTTAAATATGAAATATAAAATGTGAAATAGATAGTTTACTAAGTATATAACTTTTCCTTATTAAAATATATTGAATAAAGGTTACATGTCCATAGAAAGCCTTTAAATTTTCATGGAAGGTAGCTGAGTGAGCCTCAATAATTGATTATTTTTTAATGAATAACTAATAATTGCTTAAATGTTGGAAATGCTACATAGACTATCCACACAAATTGAAGACAAGGATTAGACTGATGGTTTCAACTCTACATGAACTGTCCACACTAATGGAAGGAAATACATGAACCAAATGAATAATTACATGATAACAATATCAAATAGTAATGAACATACTCATGCTCGACTTGGATTCTTAGAGGATAATACCTTGGGTCTTTGGAACCCCATTACGATTCAAGGATATGATTTTCTTCGGATGAAACCCACCTAGACTTTGGTTCTTGTCTATTACATGGATGCTCGGTATACTAATGTTGGGTCCCTTTCTTCTTAGAGGATAACATCCATACACTCCTTGGATCCAACATTGACTTTTAGGTGCCATGGGGGAAGCCCATCAGACCCATGTCTTTGTTAATCCCTGGTTTACCATGGTTGATCACCTTAGACTTGGTAGGAACCTTATTGTTGAATTCATTGGATTATGCTCCTTGGATTTCACTCTCACCCCATAGCTAGACTAAGATACTACTGAGTTATCTTTCAATGAGATTATGGTAACTTGTTTTTTACTATGGAACTCCCTCACTGGAAATCATTATCTAGTTGCCTTGATACGTCATTGGACCATCACTACTTATACTATCATGATGTGATGTTAGTGTTGGCTATTCCTATGGTGACCAATTAACATTAAATGGAAGTTGATTAATTAATAAACTCAATACATATTTAGACATCAGCTGATGGATGAAGCAGGTTCTTAGAATTTTAGTTATTTTGTACTACTTTCTATACATTATATATATATTCCCGCACATTTATATATTACATTATACAAGATAGATGTTATAGAAACCATTGGTGGTGGCCAAGTGATATTTATCTCACTCCCTCTCTGGGTTCCGTTTGGTTTCTAGAGTAAATTACATGGTTGCATGTATTGACAAAGGGGAGCATGCAGCTTCCAATACATGATTGTGTTATGATAGGACAGAACATGGTAGAAGATGACTATGTAGGATATTGAGATTCATTGAGTATACATTGTTTTCTTTTACCTTGTGGAAGATGTTATTATTATTGTCTTGTATCAATGCTTTCCATTTTTCTAGTGACGTTACATTACATCATCATTTTTCAATTATATACAGTTGTTGTTATTCTTGTTTATCAATTTCATCAGTTTTCTTCTGCTATTTAATTCATATTGCTTCCTCTATTATCTATTAATTTAAATACCTTATATTGTTCAACACTCTGCTAATGAGGGAACAATCATCCTATAGACACACCCTAGGCTCTAACGTCTAGTCAGTAGCCTTAGGCCTTCGGGAAGATGTGCATGAGGACATGTGGACCATCGAGATTGAGGCACATTAAGTGGAATCCATGTCTTGGTCATAAAAAAGTAGTATCAGAGCTATTTTCTTTTATTTATTGACTATTTGGAGACAATAGATTGGAAAATCTGAACACATGGGACCAGGTTATATGTCGTGTTTGGGCATCAAGAACCCATATTTGGGGTAAAATCCAAGTTACCCATAATTCAATTTATTTTATATTTTTCCTATTGTAGTTGAAATTATTTCACCATTGGGTGAATGAAATGTTGGGTGGTGTTTTTTATTATTATTATTTGGGAATTTATTTCATCCATGGGACGATGATATTAGGGCAAGGTGTATTTCTACTTGAGTCATTATAGACACCTATAATTCATACGTAATGAATATTTCCATACCATATAGGTGAATTTCACTTCATTTCATTTCTTTATATGCGTTTGATTGTTGAGTGATGTTGTGATAGTTTCTTTTACATATATTACATTGGATTGGATTGAGTGATTGCCTACCTCAATTCATGATGTGTATGGGACCTAATGGGTTGGGATGAGTAATTTATCGAGTCAATCCATAATAATATAAGTAAATGGGTGTCGTTTTTGGTGATAGGTGTATGGGAATTGATTCCTCATAAATTACCATCCATTATAACATGAATCATGAAATCTAAAATGAATTAGAGTCACATCCTTATCCCATTGTGTCATGTTTGTGAAAGGTAAAGGAGTGAACCAAAATATTAGCTAGAAAATGACATGAAATGTATACTTGAGCACTTACTGATAGATGGCCATCTAAGTGGGTAGTTTCGGTAGTTTTGATTGGGTATTGTATTTTCTTACATTCATCATCCACTAATGATGTTGAAAGTTTTCGCATGAAATATGTTTGGAGGATGGGATCTAGTAAACCATCCAAACATAGGTGAATGTCTTTCACCTTCCTATAATTTTTTGAAAAAGTTGATCATGACCTTATCATTGAGTGCAACCAGAGGGGTGAGTTGAGTACCGTTTTTAAAGGATCAGTGTTGCATCAAGCCAATAGTTCTTCCTGTTGTAGGTAATTTTCCATTGAGGTTTATTATTAGGGTTGTAGTAGCTTGATATTCATGTTTGATATCTATTTAGTATTCCATCAGTGTTGGAAACTAGGGTTTAAGAAGCCCCAGTGTGATAGAGTCCCTATAAAGTGTCAGGCTTGTTGCTATATGTGTCATCTTCAGCGCCATTGTAGGACCTTTCCACTAGCTTCAGTTTGAAAAGGATTAGACTCAACATCCACTTTCAGGAGTGAGTTATTTTGTACTGCATCTGTTGGGGAGTTGGAGTATCACCGGTAGGTCTGGCCGAGGAGGAGGTCGTGGTCATGGTAGTCTGATCCCCGATCACCAGCAGCGCCAGTAGAGCAGTCATGATCGTGGTAGTCCATCTGTTTTACATAGCCGTGGATATAGTCAGTTTCATTCCTTACAGTTGATACATAAGGATCAGGTTGCAGGACCATCTAAATTACAAAGAACTACTCTAGTATTTTATACTATTTTCTCTTCTTTGATTGATACAAGTGCTTAAAAATCAATTATTTTTGTATCCATCATGGATAGTCTTGGACTAGAGATAGAATATCACTATGGTGTAATGACCCTCCATACACCTTTGGGTATATGGATAGAGGTCATACGCAAGTGCATGGACTGTCCCCATGTGGTTGGAAGTTACCCTTTCTTGTGGAATCCCTTTGTTCTCGAGATGACATGCATCAATGTCATTCTCTGGATAGACTGGTTAAACTACTATCACACCTTTGTATACTGTTATCTCCAAAGGGTTTATTTTACATCACCAGATAGATGTAGTTATGTTTTTAATGGTGAGTGGGATGTCCAAGCTGGGAGAGCGGGAACCAAAGCATCACTGGCAAGGTGGAGTGGCCACCCTGATTGAAAATATTTTCATGGAGGATCTAGGTTGCCTTCATAATATTTTCCCTCTAGTATTTGATCATTTCAGGGAAGTATTTCTGAATGAAATTTATTGACTAACTTCTAATAAAGAGTTAGATTTTACAATTTATCTTGTTGTTGGAGAAGCTTTAGTGTCCATTCCTCTATACAGAATGTTGACTACTAAGCTTTAAGAGCTCAAGTGGAAGATATAGGACATAAAGACCAAAGGCTTTATATGGCCCATTACACCCTCTTGGGGTTCACCCATCTTTTTCGCTAATAAGTAGCACATATCTCTATGTTTATGAGTGGATTAAAAATTTTCATCCAGCTCACTTTCATGAACTGGTATCCAAATCCTTTAATTGATGATCTCTTTGACAAACTCATAAGAGAAAAGGTATTCTATAAGATCAACCTAAGATCGGGTTATCATCAAGTGAAAGTCAGACCATCATACATTACTCATAAAACTTTCTATTAATGGAATTGCCTGTATGAGTATCTTGTTATTCAATTTTGTTTTACGAAGGATCTTGACGTTTTCATCGATTTGATGATAGGGATTTCCATCTCTATTTGGACTCTTTAGTTTTGGTCACTGTGGAAGACATCTTGTGTTATTCGCACACTCGTAATATCCAAGAAAAACATCTTGATATCGTTCTAAGTGAAAATAGAGATCATTATATTTATTCCATGATTGCTAAATGAAAACCTTGGTTCGAAAAGGTCCACTTTGTGGGCCATATTTTTTTTCAAAATCAAGAGCAGTTGATGACCCTAAAAAGTTTACTGATGTATTCTCCTTGGAGAAACCTATGAATATGTTACATATCAGATGTTTCTTAGGGATATATAGATATTATAGTCATTTCATATATGTCTTCTCAATTCATTCTTCACCTCTCACTAGATATAAAATAAAGGGAGTTAAGATCTTGTGTTCCGAAGCGTGTGATAAATCCATTCAAGCGATGAAATGATGGCTTGCCTCGCCACTCATTTTGATTCACCCTGAACATAGTAAAGGTTATATCATTTTCATTTATGCATCTAGCATTGTAATAGGAGTAGTGTTGATGCAAGAAGACAAAGTCATTGAGTACAGATCTTGGTAGTTGATTTTCAGGAGGTAAATTACCCAATGCATAACCTCAAGATAGAACCAATTGTCCATTCCATACATTGCTGGAGAAATTATTACATTTGAAAGTGATTTATGGTTTATACAGATCACAAGAGCCTCACCTATATGTTTTCTCTACATGAAATCATCCACCGATAGTGAATATGGATCGAACATCTAAAATAGTTTGATTTTGAGCTTCCCTATACACCTAGAAAAGGAAATGTGGTTGCATATGCACTATGTTGGAAAACTCAAATTCAAGACATAAACTAAGCTAGTGATGAGTGGAAGTTAATTTCAATCCTTTCTAAACATCATCATGAGTCTCACGACTATCATGAGTAGTCTTACCTCTCATCCTTAACAGTTACCACTTCCCTCATTGAGATGGTGAAGATGAAGAAGCTTTCAGATCATGATGGTTTGGTTATCTATTTGAGCATGTCAGGAGATAACCCAAAATTGTATTGGTATGTGGAAAGAGATGGTGTTCTGTATCAACATAAACATATCTGGGTTCCTATATATTTGAGAAAGGAGATGGTGAAAGTGTCCCACAATTCCCAAAGGCAACTCATCTAGGAATATTAATGATGCATTGGAATATGTGATGCCGGTATTGGTGGTCTAGAATGAAATTTCAAATTGTAGGCTTCATCACTAGGTGTTCCACCTACCACCAGCTGAAGGCAGAGAACCAGAGACATGCATGCTTGTTATAGAAACTTCTAGTCCCATAATGGGAATGGAAAGACATTTCTATGGATTTTTTAGTAGGATTACCTAGGTCACTATGGGGTAGCGATGGTATTTGGTTATTCATTGACTGAATAACAAAATTGTCCCAATTTATTCTTATTGGGGCTACTTTCTCAGTTGATTAGTGGATAAGATTGTATGTCGGTGGGATCGTAGTACTAAATGGGGTTCCATGTACTATCATTTTAGATAGGGTTGCTCGTTTTACTTCACGGTTTTGGCGTTGTCTGCAGAAAGATATGGGATCTCAGGTGCTTCTAAGAACAAAATTTCCCCCTCATACCAATGAACAATCAGAAAAGACAATATTGGTTTTGGAGGATATGCTCCTAGAATTTATCCTTGATTTAAGCTGTTCTTGGAAGAAGCATATCCCTCTCATCGATTTTTCCTAAAATAACAGTTTTCAGCCAACTATTCAGATAGATCCTTTTGGGTCCTTATATTGTAGGGAATTCCATTCACCCTTGTGCTGGATAGAGGTAGGTGTGGAATCCCTACTGGGACTTTGTCATGTTCAGAAGAATTTATAACTGGTCCAGCTGATCATGAAGCCTATGACTACTACTTAGTCTAGATAGAAATTTTATGTTGATCACCATCAATGACCTCTTGAGTTTGAGGTTTGGGATCATCTTTTTCTTCATGTATTTCCCAGGATAAGGCATTGATGTTTATAGATGTAGGGAATCCAATCGCCTTGTTATGTCGAACTATTAGAAATTCTAGAGAGAGTCGGGATGGTAGCCTATCGTTAGCTACTTTCTCTAAGGTATTGTGCCATGTGTGACATCATTCGTGTCTCACAACTTCACCAGTATCATGCTGATCCATCTCATATTTTTGATCCTGAGGATGATGAGTTATATGTTAGTGATACCTTTGAACAATATCCATTACCCATCATTGACTGTATAATAAAGGCTCTCCAAGGAATGTTTTCCCCTCTCGTATGGGTTTTATGGCTGCACGACCATGTTCAGGATTAGACACGGGAGTGGGAAGTCGATGTATGTGTTTAGTGACCATAGTTGTTCTAAGATATTGTTTCTTAACCCTTAGAAGGAGAACTCAACAGAGAGTTTTTTTATGGGGGGAAGACTATAAGAACCCTTTTTTTCACTCCCATATATATCCTTTAATTTTTTGTATAAATATTTAAATTGGATCTAATATAGATTTATAAAGAGTTATAAAATGTTCTAAGGGTGTCTGTGGTTTTTTGGAGCTCATAGCACCTATTTTAGGGAAAATAGGTCATGTTGCATGGTTTGTGCATGATTAGTGCATGGATTTCATAACCGTGTGGTTTCTATTTATTCAGATAGTGGAACCTTGCATAGTTTGTGCATGGTCTTGTAGTAAAACCATTCGAACAACCTTTTTCCTAGTTAAATGTGTATGGGTAGTGCATGGTTTCATCAAAATGTGTAGAGAATGAATTTTCAAGCTGAACCACATTTCATAGATTGCACACGGTTTGAAAAACCATGCGATCAAACCACGTGCAGGCTAAAAAATTTGTAAAATGACCAAAACACCCTTAAGGATATATTAATCCCCCCATTCTTCTCTAAATTAGATTAATGCTGGAATGGCTTATTTCTCTCTCAATAATAGGTTTTTGAATATCCCAACATGGAATCAAGAGATCTTATTCATCTGGCTTCCAATTGAGATTATGTTTATCACATTGGATGCGCAACGGTAAGTACTTGAGTTATATTTTTCCATTTTTCTCTCTCTCATTCTCGACCTATATATCTCCAGGTGAACTTTTTCACCTTTTATTAGATCTACCCCGATATGAGAAAAATCAAGGCCTGATATTGGAGGAGAAGGCTTGTACAACCCTTAGGTGGGTGGTCTATAACTCATCCCTAACATTATTTGTTTTTGTAATGTCCTTGTGGGGCTCTCAAATTTTTTTGGAAACTGTGTCTTTAATTTACATACTATGATTATACATTTTAGAATAGTATGATTATGATCTTTCCAAAAATATGTTTCTTTGTTAGTGGTTACACCCACAACTCAATATGCCTCATGTCTAAGGTTATGCTATAATTGGGTGTTTGTGTTTTGACAAGTTAGATACATCATTCACGTGTTCCATTTCGGGACCTTACTAAAGGTGAGACTCCTTATAATAAATGGTTGTTGTTATTGATAATATCATAATTTCATGGACCATCTATGCTCAACACTTGACCCGCCTATGTTTTGTTGTTACAAATGTTTATTAAATGTGAAATGTGAAATGTGAAATGGAATTTATACTATGTATATAACTTGTCTGTATTAAAAGAGATTGAATAAAGGTTATATGTCTATAGCACCCCTATCCTTGTTGATGGAAGGTATCGAAGTGAACCTCAATAATTGATTATGCCTTAATGGATAACTAATACTAACTAAAATGTTGCAATGCTACTTGGACTATCCACACTAATGGAAGATAAGGCTTGGACTGATGGTTTCAACTCTATATGACTTATCCACACTAATGGAACGAAATACTTGAACCAAATGAATTATTACATGATTACAATATTAAATTGGAATGGTTTGACTTGTCTCTTCATGGATTCTTAGAGGATAATACATTGGGTCACCGGAACCCCATTCCAATTCAAGGATATGGTTTTCTTAGGTTGATACCCATGATGACTCTGGTTATTTTCTATTACTTGGATTCCCATTTTTAATACCATTAGGTCCCCTTCATCTTATAGGATACCTAAGATACACTCTTTAGATCCATAATTGACTAGTAGGTGCCATGGTGAAATCTCATCAGGCCCATGTTGTTGATTATCCCCATTTTACCTCGGTCGATCAATTTAGACTCGGTATGCACCTTATTGTGGAATGGTTTGGATTACTATATATGCATTACACCTTTACCCCTTATCTAGACTCAGATACTACTATTTTTTGCTTTCCGTGAGTTTACATTACCATGGTTTTGACAATGGAACTCCCCCAAAAGATATCATTGTATAGTTTCCTTGTTACGTCTTGGGACCATCACTACATATACTATCACGAGGTGATGTTACTGTTGGCTATGAATCACAAGAACTATTAACATTAAATGGTTATACATTAATTAATGTACTGGTTACATGTTCAGACACCAACCGAGGGAAGAAGTAGGAATATGGTTATTTAGTTATTTTATATTTCTTTCATTAAATTATATATATATATATATATGCTTTCACACTGCTATATTCCATGACACGGGCCAGATGTAATAGACATCGTTGCTGGTGGCCCACAGATAATTATCTCACACCCTCTCTGGGTGTTTCTTGGTACCAAAAGTAGATTACATGGTTGCAGGTATTGACAATGGGAAGTATGCAGCTTCCAATATTTGATTGTGTACTGATAGGATAGAACATTATAGAAGATGACTGAGAAGGTTCTCAGGATGCTTTTTGAATATTATGTTTTCATTTACCTTATAGAACATGTTATACATATTATCTTGTATACGTGATTTCTAGTATTCTAGTGTCATGACAATACATCATAATTTTTTCCATTTGATACAGTTATTGTTATTCATGTTTATATATTGCATCAGTTTTCTTTATCTATTTAATTCATATTTCTTCTACTATTTTCTATTCATTTATATCCATTCCATTATGCTACACTCTGTTAATGAGGGAATATTATTTCCACAGACACACCCAAGGCCCTTACTTCTATTTGGCAGCCTCTGGTATTCAGAAATATGTGCATGAGGCCATGTGGCCTACCGGGCTAGGGGCACCTTATGTGACATCTGGGTCCAAATCATCAGAAAGTTGCATCAGAGCTGGTTTCTTTTCTTTCTTCACTAATGGGAGACATTAGATGGATGAATATGATCTCTTGGTACATGGTCATAATCTGTTCATGGGAATCATGATCCAAGGTTTGGGGGGAAAACCATGATACACATAATGCAAATGTTTTTATATTGTTCCTATTACATTTGATATTATTTCACCATTGGGTGAATCACATGTTCGGTGGTGGTGTTGATTATTACTCTTTGGGAATTTATTTCATCATTGACACTATTATAGGAGGGCAAGGAGTATTTCTACATGCATCTTTATAAGAACCTAGAATTCACTTGTCATGCATATTATCATTCCATATAAGGGAATTTCACTAATTTTAATTGCTTGATACACATGTTATTGTTGATTGATATTGTGATAGTTGCATGTAATTTTCTTACATTGGATTCAATTAAGTTATTTCCTATCTTAGTTTATGAGTTTTATAGTCCCTCATGGGTTGGGATGAGTAATTTACTGAGTCAGGCCATTATGCTATAAGTTAATGTGTTTTGTTTTTGGTGATAGGTGTATGGGAACTGATTCATCAAAAATGACTACCCATTATAATGTGAATCCTGAAATATAAAATGGATTGGTTTCATATCTTTTTACCTCCTTGTCATGTTTATTAAAGGTAAAGGAGTGAACTAAGAATTAACTGAAAAATGACGTAAAACATAATCTTGAGAACATACAGATACTTGGCCATCTAAATGTGTGGTTTGGGTAGTATTCCATGCGCAGTATGTTTTCTTATGTTCACCTTCGGTTAGTGATGTTTTGAGCTTTCACTTGATATATGTTTTAAGGTTAGGCTCCAGTTCACCAACCGAACTCAAGTGAATGTATTTCGCCTTCCTACCTTTTCTACAATAGTTGATCAAGCCCTTATCATTATGTGTAGCTTGAGGGATGGAGAAAGTATTGTGTTTAATGGAATAGTGTTTCATCATGCCAGTAGTTCCTCCAGTGTCAAGAAATGTTCCCTAGTGGTTTATCATCAGTGCAATGTCATCCATAGTATCCAGTTTGATAGCTATGTAGTGTGCCATTAATGTTGAAAACCAGTGTATAAGAAGCCCCAATGTGATAGAGACCCTATAGAGTGTCGAGCTTGTGGTATTAAGGGTCATATTAATAGTTTTTCAGGATCTTTTCATAATATTTGAGTGGAAAAGGATCTGCTTCAGCTCCACCTTCATGAGTGAGTTTTTTTTCATCATGTCAGGTAGGGAGTTGGAGTATCACCAGAACTTCTGGATGAGGAGGAGTTTGTGGTCGTCGTAGTCTAATCCCTGATCACTAGAAGGACCACCAGAGCAGGAATTATTGTGATAGTCCATTTATTTCACCGGGTTGAGGATACGGTTAGTTTCATGACTTACAGCTAAGACCTATGGATCAGGCTACAGGACCATCTATAGAACGAGGTACTATTCTAGTAGCCTCTACAACCGTCTCTTCTTTGTTTGATATCGGTGATTCAAACACTTTTATTTTTATATCATTCATGGAATGTCTCAAACTAGAAATAAAATATCACCATGTTGTAATGACCCTCAATACACCATAGGGAATACTGATGGAGGGAATAATCTAGTGCAGGGATTATCCCCATGAGGTTAGCAGCTTCCCTTTCTTGTAAAATCTCTTTGTTCTCAAGATGATGGGCTTCAATGTCATTATTAAGATAAACTAGTTAGTCCACTATCATGCCTTTATAGACTATTATCACCATAGGGTTTCTTTTAAATCACTTTATGGTAGCAGTTATCATTTAAATGGTGTGTGGGATGTCCAGAATGGGAGAGCGGGATTGAAGAATCATCGACTACATGGAGTCACCGCCCATATTTGATATATTTTCATGGAGAATCATGGTTTTATTCAAACTAATCTCTCTCTAGTAGTTGATCGTTTTAGTGAAGTCTTTCCGAATGACTTTTCTATATTACCTCCTTAGAGAGAGGTTGAGTTTACAATTGAGCTTGATCTGGAAGAATCTTCAGTGTCCATTTCTCCATACATAATGGAAACTACTGAGTTTGAGGACCTCAAACGATGGATAGAGGACTTATAGTCCAATGTATTTATATGGCCCAATACATACTTATGGGGTTCACCCATTCCTTTCAATAAGAGGGTGGATTGAACTCTATGTTAATGCATGGATTAATGAATGTTGAACCAGGAAATAGTTATGAACTGGTATCCACTTCCTCAAATAGATGATCTCTTTGACCAGTTGTAAGGAGAAAATGTGTTCTCTTTGATCGACCTGATTCTGGGTTATCATCATGTGTAAGTTAGACCATCAGATATACCTCATACGTCATTCCATACCTAGTATGGTCTATATGAGTATCTTTTTATACCATTCAGTCTTACGAATTTGAATGTCGTTTACATGGCTTTGGTCTATAGGGTTTTCTATCCCTATTTTTACTATTTTGTCATGATCTTTTTAGATGACATCTTGGTGAATTTGCAAACTCATAACGACCATGCCAAACATCTTTAGATTGTTTTGAGTACACTGAGAGAGTATCAGCATTGTTTAATTATCTCAAAATGCAACATCTAGATTGACAAGGTCCACTTTGTGGTCCATATTATTTTAGAATCAAAAGTAGATGTTGACCCAAAAAAGTTAGTGTTGTAGTCTCCTGGGAGCATCCTATGAATGTGTTTGATATGAAGAGTTTCTTTGGGATTGTTGGATATTATAGATTTTTCATACAGGAAATCTCACATCTCACTTCACCTTTTACTGGACATAAAAAGAAGGGTGTTATGTTCTTGTAGTCAGAAGCATTCGAGAAATCCTTTTAGTAGCTAAAAGGAAGGCTTTTCTCGACACCTATTCTGATTCTTCCAGAACCTGGTAAATGTTATATCATCATCTATGATGCATCATGAATTGACCTTGTAGTATTTTTGATGTTGGAAGAAAATTTGATTGCGTACGGATCTTCGCAGTTGAGGACTCATGAGATAAATTACCTGACACATCTCCTCGAGCTAGCATCAGTTGTCCATGCCTTACGTTGTTGGAGACATTATCTCTTTGGTGTGCACTTTGTGGTGTATACAGATTACAAGAGCCTTAAGTATATATTTTCTTAGAGTGACTTGAACCTTCAAAAGTGTATATGGGACGAATATATAAAATACATTGTTTTTTAGCTTTCTTATATGCCTGGATAAGGCAATATGGTTGTATATGCACTGAGTCTTGAAAACTCAAAGACATTACATACTGGAAGCCAATGCAGAATGTATGTTAATTGAACTCTTTTCTTAAATTCATTTGGTGTTTTATGACAGTTATAAGTAGACTTAACTCCTAGACACATCTTTTACCTCTTCCCTCCTTGAAAAGATAAAGAGAAGGCAATTTTCAAATTCTTAATATTTGGTTCTCCGTGAGAGTATGTCAAAAGGCAACTGACCACCTGATTGGTTTGTGGATTGAGATCATTTCCTGTATCTATGTAGACATATATGGGTTTCTACTAAATTGAGAGAGGAGTTTATGAAAGAGTATCACGCTTCCAAGTGGGATGTTCATCCACACATCTCGGAAATATATTGATATGTGTGAAGCTATTATTGGTGACATGGAATGAAATGTCCAATTGGAGGATTTATCACTAGGTATTCCTCTTTTATCATGTGACAAAAGAGAACCATAGAACTACATGCTTATTACAACAACTTCCAGTCCCATAATGGAAATGGGAAGATATTTTTATGGATATTGAAGTTGAATTACCTGGGTTACCAAGGGGTAGTGATTCTATCTGGATAGTCATTGACTGACTAACAAAATATTCCAACTTCATTTCTATTCGATAGACATTATAAACTAATGATATGAGAAGGAATTATGTATGTGAGATCATACGACTACCTAGGGGTCCATGTACTATAATTTCAGATAGGGATTCTCATTTGACTTAACGGTTCTGGTAGGGTTTTCAAAAATCTATGGGAAATCATGTGCTTCTAAGAAAATATATTCACCCTCAGAACAATGGGAAATATGAATAGACAATAAAAGTTTTAGAGGATATGATCTAATCATGTTTCCTTTATTTCAACCGTTCACGGGAGAATCATATCACTCTCATCTAGTTCGCCTATAATTATAGTTTTCATGTGACTATTCTAATGTATCTTTTGGAGGCCATATATGGTAGGCCATAACGTTCACCATTATGCTGGCTAGAGGCAGGGGTGGAAGCCCTACTGGTTCCTTGTCTTGTTCAAGATACATCAGAATAGGTTCATGTGATTAGGATGTGTATGAATACTGCTCACTCTAGACAGAAATCTTATGATAGTTTCCATCGAAAACCTCTTGAGTTAGTGGTTGGGGATCATGTGTTTCTTTGGGTATCACCCAGGCTTGGGCATAGATGGTTACGAAAGCAAGGAAAGTTATCACCTCATTACATCAGCCCATTGAAAATTCATTAGAGAGTCGGGCAAGTAGTATATCGATTGCTACTACCTCAGAGGTACCATGCCATGCACAACATATTTCATGTCTCACAACTTCACCAATATCATTCTTATCCATATAATTCAATTGATCATGAGGATGTTGAATTAGATGTCGATGCTAACATTGATGTTTTTCCAGTATGCATCATTGACTGAAAAACTAAGGCTATACAAGGCATGTTTTTCCCTCTCGTACGTGTGCAATGGTACCACCACTGAGTTCAATATGAGACTTGGGAGAATGAAGCCTATTCTCATGGTCAGTTGAAATATTTGATCTCAGACACTGTTCCTTTACACTAGGAAGGAGAACTCAAGGGGGAGATTTTTTTAAGGGGGGATGACTTTTAGAACCTTTTTTCACTCAGGTATGGATCCTTGAATATTCAGTCTAAATCATTACATTAGACCTAATCAAGATGTCAAATGAGTTAGAAAACGATCTAAGGGTGTTCAGGGATTATTTGCAGAACAAAGAACCTGTTTTTGGGAAAACAGGTCAAATTCCATGGTTTGTGCATGGTTAGAGCACCGTTTTCCTAACCATGCAGTTTGTGTTTTTTTTTTGGAAAGTGGCACCTTTCATGGTTGGCGGATGACCATGCACCCAATCTATGAGAAAACCTATTATTCCCACGTAATTGTGAATTGGTGGGGCATTGTTTGATCAAACTGTGCAGAGGATGACATTTTAGGTAGAACCGTCTTGGACGGTTTTCAGGTGAGTTTTCAAATACTATGGACAAACCATTCATGGGATAAAAAAGTGTTTCAAAATACCAGAACACCCTTAATGATCTATTAATCATGTCCCTTCCTCCATAATCTGAGTTTTTGCGGGATTGACCTAGTTCTCTCCAAATTTTGGGGTTTTTGAAGATACAATCTTGGAATCAAGAGTTCTTCTTCCTCAAGCATCCGACCGAGCTACCATTCATCATGTTGGATGTACAACAGTAAGTAATCGAGTTCACATTAATCATTATTCTTCCCTTTCACTCTCAACCTAGATATCTCCATGTGATAATTTTTTACTTTTTCTAAGATCTACTATGATTCAAAGAAAGTGAACGGAGGATACCGGTGGAGAAGGCTCATACAAACCTAATGTGGGTGTTCTATAACTCACTACAAATGTTTGTTGTTTTTGGAATGTTTGTGGGGTGCCCACCCGTTTTGTTGGAAAATGTTTCTTAAATTAACATGACATGATTATTCTCTTTAGAATCCTATGATTAGGCTCTTTCCAAAAATGTGAATATTTATAGTGGTTACACCCACAAATCAATCCACCTCATGTTGAATGTTATGCCATAATTGGGTTTTAGTTTTTTGACACGTTTGAACCACCGTTCAGGAGTTACTTTTCTTGACCATTCTAAAGGTGAGACACCTTATAATAAAAGGTTGTTGTTATTGATAATTTCATTATGGAATGTACCATGTATGATCACCACTTGACCCACCTAAGGTGAGTGCTTAAAAATGTTCGTTAAATGTGAAATATGAAATGTGAAATGTAAAGTACACTATGTATATAAATTTTTGTTATTAAATGATATTGAATGAAGGTTAGCTATCCATAGAACCCCATTCCATGTTATTGTAGGGTAGATAAGTAAACATCAATAATTTATTATACCTTAATGGATAACTAATACTTGATTAAATGGTTGAGATAGTACATGGCCTATAAATAGTAATGGAAGACAAGGCTTGGACCGATGGCTTCAACTCTACTAGACCTATGAACACTAATGGATAGAGACACATTAACCAAGTGAATTATTACATGATTACAATATCAAATTGGAATGGACTGACTCATGCTTGCATTGGATTCTAAGAAGAGAATACATTGGGTCTTGGTAACCCAATTCTCATTCAAGGATATGTTTTTCTAAGTTTGATACCCCCCTAGAATCTAGTTCATGTCTATTCCATAGATTCCAAATATACTACCGTTAGGTCCATTTCATCTTATATGATAAATCAGACACACTCCATGGATGCAGCATTAACTAGTAGGTTTCATGGTAAAAATTCATCAGGCTCATGGCTTTTCTTAGCCCCATTTTACCTTGGTTGAGCACCTTGGGCTTGGAAGGTTCCTTATCGTTGAATTCCTTGGATTATTCTCCTTGGATTACATTGTAACACCTTAGCTAGACTCAGATACTACTAAGATAGCTTTCCATGAGTTTGCATTACCTTGGTTTGACAATGGAACTCCCTCACTGGATATCATTATCTGGTTGCCTTGTTACATCTTGGGACCATCACTACTTATAATATAACAAGGTGATGTCTGTATCAAATAATCCTCACGTGACCTACTAACATTAAATGGAAAATGATTAATTAATTCACTGGTTACATGTTCATACACCTTTCAAGGACTGAATAAGGTACTTGGTTGTTTAGTTAATTTTTACTGCTTGATTTACATTATATATATATGTCTGCACACTGCTATATTCCATTACATGGGCCAGATGTTATAGTAACCATGGTTAGTGGCCCACTGAGATTTATCTCACACCCTATCTGGGCATTGTTTGGTACCTGGAGTAGAGTAAATGGTTGGGGATATTGAAAAAGGGAAGCATGGAGCTTCTTATAAGTGATTGTGTGCTAATAGGATAGAGCCTGATAGTAGATAACAAAGTAGGATTTCAGGATGCTTGGTGTAGACTCTGTTTTCTTCTACACTGTGGAACATATTATGCTTGTTGTCTTGTATCCAAGATTTCTAGTTTTCTAATGAAATGTCATTACATCATCATTGTTCCCTATGATGTAGTTATTTTTATTATTGTTTATCTATTGCATATGTTTTCTTTAGTTATTTAATTCATATTCCTTCTACTATTTATTATTCATTTATATCCCTTCTGATGTGTTACACTTTGCTAATGAGGGCATAGTATTCCCACAGACGCACCCTAGGCCGTCGCTGCAAGTTAGCAGCCTCTAGCATTCGGGAAGATGTGCTTGAGGCCATGTGGCCCACTAGGCTCAGGGAACCATAAGCGGCATCCAGTTCTGGGTTGTCACATCTACGATTTCAACATATAGTTGGAGATGAGATTGTATAGATTCATCGTGATTTTCTTCACAGTATCATGTGAATATGAAAGCTCATGGGGAGCTTATAGATTGTATACATAGTTATCTAGAATATCTATCTAAATATTATCAGCAGTAGGAGGAGGAGATACATCGATGACATTCACAATAACACGAGCAGATGATTGAGTACATGCAACATATGACTCCTGGTTTTGGGATGGATTTCCCTCCTATATCTCCTACATCTTCCCCAATACTAATAAAAGACCCCCTCCCTTAGAAATGCATTTACATTTTATGATAATACATTTGAATGTAATTTTTTTGAAACATTTCAAATTCACATTTCTATGTAGTGTGTGTTTTTATATTGTTTCAAATATTGTGTTTTTAATTATTTTATTATTTATTTAATATTGTAATATTTTATTAATTTATTGTTTATTAAATTGTTTTCTATTATTATTATTTTATTATTTATTATTTATTATCTTAAAATTAAATTTTTTATTATTTTATTATTATTATTCTATTATTATTATTATTATATAAATTTTTGAATATTTAGGTTATTATTATTTTATAATTTTTTATTTTCTTATTATTTTTATTATTTTTTAATTTTTATTAATATTAAGGATAATAATAATATTATTAATTATTATTATATTATTAAGACTACTTAATTATTATTATTATCATTATATTAATATTATTTAAAATAATAATAGTATTAATAATATATCTATTATTTTATTAATATTTCATTTGTAAAAGTAATATTGTTTTATTGAAGTTATTTTATTATTATTGTTAAAATTATTTTACTAAGTTTCATTATATTTTTATGTGTTTTGCAATAGGTAGGTTTTTATGTCGCATATAACTAGTTGAGATGGTCCAATCGCAACATATTTTCAAAAAGAACTCATAGAATTTATTTGTTATGAGACATTCTATCATTGGGAATAATTTAATTTTTACGATGCTCGGTCATGAAATATACTATATATGACGCCATTTTCTACGTAATATCAATATGGAAGGACCCATCACAAATTTCAAATAATGAATTACTAAATTTCTAGTTGCGAAGCTCTTAGAATGTTATAAACTAATATGTACCCACATAAGAACATTATGACTCACTTGAGGAATAACTAATACAAATCTAAGAACATGCATCATATATATTATAAAACCACCCCCCTCACTAGGTTAATGTTTTCTGAAGGAATCAAGTGTGTGAAGAAGGTACGTGGGAAAAATTTAAGATGGAAAATTTATCATTTTTAATTTTCTTCTATAAAATGTAATAGTGATGGTAATATAATTTTAATGGGAAAGAATTTAACCCCCCCCCCCCCCCCCGCACAATTTACCACATTTACATGTTGGAATATTACTCCGTACACATCATCAATGTAAACTAAGGCATTATGTGTGTTTTTAATATACAAAACTAAAATATTATATGATATATAAGATATTATGATATTTCAATATAAAATACCCTTCAATAAATATAATAGTAATATGACCATATCTAAATAAAAATAACAAAAAAAATGAAATCTGACTGGAAATTAAATTTTTATTTATTATACCCAGATGAATATGAGGTCTTAAGTGGTGTTCCAAATGTAATCACAAAAAATACATATAATAAATCTATTTTCAAGCAACCGAATACATTTCTAAAATATTAGATTTTCACCAGCACCACCTTAACAAGTATATCTCTCCCTATTGATGTTTTGAACCCTCAAGATTTGGCTAGTATCTATATCATGGCCCATGATTATCCTACATCGATGACCACTAATTAATATTAAAATAATATAAATTTTTATTTCGAAGTAATTTGAAAAGATGAAATATAGTAGAGATTTATCTTAAGATATTTGAAGGATTATAATATGACAATTATATATTTGGTCATTGGAAATAGGGTCGTTTGGATATGTAATAGTTGGATATATGGTCATCAGATATATATTCATTGGATATTCATGTATCAAATATATATATATATATATATATATATATATTTGTGTTTTTGGTATGTGTTAAAGAAATTAAATAATATAACTCATGGTAAATAAATAATTATATAACGAAATAAAAAGATGACAAATAATAAAATCCCTTTTTAAAGAGAATATAAATTTTTATTTATGAGATATAATGTTTATTAAATAATAATTGTATCTATTTAATGTAAAATAATGATTATAATAAAAATTAATTGATAAAATATAATCGTTAAAACATATATAACACCTATGTTGTGAGTAAAACTATTTATGTTTAAAAAGATAAATTCGTTCAAAAACCATTTCTTTCTACACGTTATGTATTTTCTTATTATTAAACCAAAAATATATTTAATATATTTTGATAAAAAAATCTAAATTTTTTATTTAAAATATAACTATATAATACTAGTCAAATGATTAACAGTTGGTGTATAATATAAATAACACAATATTTGGTTTAAAATTCATTTTTTTCAATAAATATCATATGTTATATGGTCAAATATTAAATTTTATTTTTATCACTACTAAAAACATAATCTAAAAAAATGATATTATATTTGGAAGTGTCATGTGAAAATAAAATAATTTACTCCATTTCATTTTTACAACAAAAAATATTACCAATGTCAAAATGGACTTACATAAGTAAAGGTAAAATTAGGTAAAAGGGGTTACTGAAGGAAAAATACAGAAAATATAATAAAATGATAACATAGAATTATTTTAATAAGGAATCACATACCAATAATTATCTTATGTCAATTATTTTTCATCTTTCCTTCCACCTTCCATGAGAAATTAAATTTCTTATTCCTTATTGAATGGGAATTTGATGAAAATTCTATTATAGATCTCCTATAAAATGATTCATCCTCTTCTCATATTAAATAACCCCGTTAAATTTTTTTAATATTGAACATATTAAATTTTTATCTTACAAAATTACATCTTGCACATTTTTGAAAAACTAATATCATTTAGGAGCCCCATATCCTTCAATTCTATGCGGATTTGTAAGTTAATATTCAATTATTCAATGTAAGTGTGATAAAATGAAAAATCATTTATATAATATTATTTAGAAAAATATATTTCAATATGTTTTGTAACATTAATATTATGTGTTTTAAAATCATTAATGTTCCCTATAACAGATATTATTACTATACAATAACATTTTCTTATTTATCTAGTGATTATATTGTGTTCATGTTTGGGTGGGTAATACATCTGACCTGAACTATATCATAATGTTTGAAACATAAATAAAAAATAAAAAACAAGTATTATTACTTTGATTTTGTTATTATTATTATTATATATTATATTAATTATTATATGTTAACATTACAAAGTATATTCACCATAAAATTGAATTATTTTGTTTATTAAATTATCAATAAAAAATAAAATTTTAATTATTCCATTTGAACAATCAGCAAAAGTCCAATGAAATGTCAACAGGACTCTAGATCTATATCAAAACACTATAAATAAAATTCAATATAATTTTTCATCTTATGAAACCAGGATTAATTTGTATGGGAATAATCTTTAAAAACCAAAACTGATGTTAAAAAACCAAATAGTTAATAATCGAACATGAGTTTTTATATTAAACAATTAATATCTATGTAATAAAGAATTATAGAATATTATTATTATTGAAAATAAATATGAATATTGTTATTATAAATATTAATAAAACAATTAATACAAGGATGTTGAGTGAATCTTAGATATAAAATATCATAAATAAGGTTTTATTGTCTAATCACATGTTAGAATAATGATTTTATATGACTAATTTTATAATGGGATAGTATGTGATATAGTTTTCAAAAAAAAATTAATTTAATTCTTCATTGTTTATATGTAGTTATTAAATGACTCCTTATGATTTCACCAACCACTAATTGATAATTCTACTAAAAAGTTTCTTGTTTGTAGATCCAGTCTTTTCTATTTCATTACTATTGATCTTTATAATTCATTTCCATAAACATTATATTATTTTATAAATATATTTATTTAAAAATTAATTAATTATTATATTCAATTTCTATGATCTCAAAAAAAAAAATTAATAAATTAATATTTTTCCTAATTTTATACGTGTTTGATTTTATATTGATTTTTAATTTTATTTAATTCTCTTTAAACGAATCTATTTTTATAAATTTCTACATGACTAATTTCAATAACTGATTTCTTTATTTTTATTTTCGAAATATAATTTCAAATATTTGATTTTATTAGAATATATTCTTCTCATTTATAAATAATTTTTTTCAATTTTAAAATTAATTTAATACAAATAAGAAGATCTAATTTGTTAAATTAATTTCACAATTCCCATAAAATTTGTTTTTTATCTCTATAAAATTTTCTTTTTATATTTCTTATGCTTCACTAGCAATATGATCATATGGTACCATCAAACTCTTTTATAGATATGTCTTATAATCATGTCTTATAAAAAATTTCTTCATACCTTTTATTCATAATTATTTATCTATTTTATTGAAAAATTATAATTCTATTTTTCTAATGCACACATATGTATGTTATTTTATTATGGAGATTGTTGTATTAAAATTTCATATCCCTACAATGAAATGGGTAAATGTTATATCTCAATATATTATATGAATTTGGATGGAGGGTGGACCCTATATACTATTTTCTGTTATTGGTGGTCCAAGAATTATATATCCCTCCAATGCATTGGGAAACTCCTTATATCTAAAAAATGACAGTTCAGACATTGAATAATGAACCAAATACACGATTGGACTTTTTTGACCACTTTATAATCACTGTGGTAGTGGAAATTTGTATAATAAATTGTTTTCAAAATTTATTTCATCCAAGAATTATATGTTACACTATACTCCTTTGTTATGTTTTCATGTTTATTCATTATTTCAATATGGTTCAAAACTCAAATGAATTAGTACTTATTCTATTCCCCAACCCCATATCATTATTAATTATTTATTATCTATGTTAATTTATGTATTATTTAGTAATATTTGGTTTATATACATTGATTGTGTCTCATTCACACATGTAAATATGATTCTCACTTGTGATCAATGATTAATATTTTTTATGTTCACTTTTACTAAGTATCTGATCTCGCCCTTTATTATGTTTCCATTCCATATGTAATGAATAACAGTATTATATATGATTGTTCTATAACAGTATCATGTGATAATATTATCTTTGGGATATTATTAATAATATCTTTATAAAAATATTTAATGTATCAATTCTTAATATACCCAAAAAATATACATTATTGGGTGTAATTTATTAGGATAATGAATATTAAAATAGAATGGGGTAATTTTAAATTTATGTTATATATGGTTCATTTCTATAATATCATTGGTACTTATTTTTTACTATATATTTGATCCTAATTAATTCTAAATTAATTACGATCTTTTGGTCATACAGAATACAAAATTAAAAATATCTTTAAAAAAATGGATCTAATGTAAACTGATTACATGGGAATATTTTAACAGCCTGATATGTGGGAATATATATTTTTCTAAATTAATGCAGTTTTACAAAGTATAGTCTACACCAAAAAATATATTAAAACTGGATGTTTCATATTCAATACTATAAAAATAGATGATAAAAAACATATATTATATTAAAAGAATTGTAATTTTTTATAAGTTCATAAAAAATTATTAAGAACACAAATTGTTTTAAAATGGGATTATTTATATAAAATTATTTTTCATCATATATTCTATTTTTATTCGACAGTTAAATTTTTTATTCTATGAAATTAATTTTTTTAAAAATAATTTTTTTTTTAATTCATTATGATAAAATTATTTTATGATTGTTTTCATTCCAAAATAATTGTGCTTCAGGTTAATAGTGGAAAAATATATTTTTACATAAATTATAGTAATTATAAAAACATTATGAAGTTAGTAAAAAAATTAGCTATAAAATATTTTATATGACAAAAGATTTATTTGAGGAGTATAAATATACATTTCTAAATACAACTATGAAATTATAAAACCAAATTTTAATATTTTATTTACCTTAGTTTTATTTTTCAATAAAAAAAAATATTTTTTTTCCTATTAAATATTATTTTAGTTAAATTCGTTTCTACATGATATTAAAACAACATAATTTTCTTATAATAATAAATATATAATGGTAAACATGAAAAGTATTGATAATTATATAAGAAAAATAAATATTATGTTTAAAATACACATTATCTAAAAAATGTGTTATTATGCCTTAAAAATCGTCATGTTAAAATTAATATTTCCAATATATAGAAATTTTAATTTATAGAATGAATTTTATAATTTTAATTAATAGTTTTTAATAAATATCTTTTTGTTTTTGGTCATAATAATGTAATAATTAGTTATGAACTAGTCTCTGTGATAAAATACAATAGAATAAAATGTGATAAAAATAGTAAAAGACTAACTAGGTAAAAAGTGCTTATAATTTAGTTGTTGAAGTGTGTCTCAACCAAACCTGAGATCTACTACATTATTTTCCAAATTAGGATCTTCATTACATGTGAGACATGTCCTCTCATTAATTTTGTATGAAATATTAAAAACACTATTATCAGCACTTATAAAATGGGTCACTTAAAACTCTTCATTAGCAATCCAACATTCTATTTTACTATTTATAATAATTTAAACTTTCACCCCTTATAATCCAATTTTTCTTCCATAATAAACTGGTCATAATAGATTTTCCTAGGTCCTCCCTTTTAATTGAATCCTTTATGGAATGCTCGCATATCTCAATGAGAGTACAAATATTTCCCAATGTTATTCTTCATTATATCATAATTTTCCAAATATAATTTATACATTAATATTTAAATCAATAAATATTATTTTTATTAAAAATACTATTTCTAAAATAGATTTATAATTAACATCATTTTCCATTTTCTATTTAGAAAAATGAAAACATTTTTTTTCTATGTGTGCTGACTGTTTCCTCTTTGAAACAGTGTTTCTTGGTTTTCATCGGTTTTTTATTAGTCATTAAAATTAATTATAATATGACTAATAAATTTATCAAATTCAATATAATATTTTTTTTCAGCTATAAAAATTATATTACATCCAAATCACATCATAATTTTCCATTATTTATTATATGTTCATGAATGGGTCGGTCTAACAACCATGTTCAACAATGATGTTAAATTATTCCCTGGATGACAAACATGACATAATTAATGATAAAATATGTTATAAATAATTAAATAATTATAAATTTTTTGTTATTTAATGCTACAATTAATATTAAACACATTGATTAACACATCATGGTCTGTTTATTTTAAATTATTGAAAATTGATCATCTTATATTTCATCATTATATATTGTAACAGTAAAACCTATGGAATGATATTCTAAACATATAATTAATTATAAATAATAAATTAAAATACATTGTATGATATAGGAATGATTAAATTTGGTTTAATAATGAAGAAAAACAAATCAAGTTCAAAATGATTAATATTACTTACACCTGATATTGAAATTACACAATATTAAACCAACGTAATTGTAAAGTATGGTGATAAATGATGTTTATAAATTTTAATAGATATGAATATTTCAATAATGTACGTAATTAATATAGTTATATTTTTTGGTGGATGATTCAATAATTTTACTTGAATTCTCGAAATAATGTAAATGGTCATTGTCTAAAATTTAATTTCGTGAAATGAATTCTTATTGTGAACCATGATATCAATCATATGGATTGGTTGATATCTAATTAAAGTTTAATAAAATATTAATTAAAATAATGGAGTTTGAATCTCCATATTGGGATCATTATTTTAGTGGATTCTAATTCAATGGATACAAAAGTTGCAAGGGTCTTCTTAACTCAACTCCCATCATTAATTTGTAATTCTTCTACTAGTACAACATTTATCCAAAACATGTTTCATCCTCAATAATATTATTTTTCATGATAATTTTTTAAAAATTAAGGGAGAATAATTATTTATTTCATTTTTTTACTTTGATTATTTTCTTTCAAAAAACATCATCTCATTATTGAGAAAAATTCTTAGCCTCATTAATGAAGAATAACACTCCTTTCCTATATACAAATTTCCTACTAATTTTATCCATTACATTTTGAATAATATTAACATGTTATTTATTAAGGCATTCATATTTATCTTCCACAAAAAAATTCATTTCGATAAAAAATTTTCTCAACAGGTATCTATTATTGAAGTTTATTTTTTATATAAAGTGTTATCCAATATTTTCACTCCACCATTTCGAAATTTCAATTTAATATTTAATGATAATTTATTGAAAATTATTATTTTTTAAATAATTCAAAATGTTCTTACTTCTCTTTTTAAAGTCATTTATTACCTTTTCAAGGAAATTTTATTGAAATTTAATTAAGAAAATATAGTTTTTAAATTCCACATTTATAATTTTTAAAATTTGAACTTTCTATAGATAGAATTATTAATGTGACTATTTACATAATCAATTTTTAAAATAATATATGCATTGTTAAAAAATATATTTTCTAATTTTTTTACCAATTCCATGTTTCCCTCTACAATCGTTATTTCTACTAAAATTGTTTATCAGTAAACACATTTAATTATTCTTAAGAAATAATATTTTTGGTAATTTAATTTTAGGTATAAAATTTCTCGACCCATCCACCGAGGCCCATGTTGTGACTACCCCAACCCCGCCTCCTGAAGGCTTAAGGTTGGCATCTAGCACCAATGGAATCAACCTGCATTTGGGAGGTATTTTCCCGAGTACCTATATGTAGGCACATTCCCAACCATGTCCCACAAACTAAAATAGGAAAATGTATGTCCAAAAAATGTGATGAGTGTAACTGCAACTGAAAACAACTGGTCCAGAATACAAACCCCACAAAAGAACTGAAAATAGAAAAGTACAATGGGAATGGGGTAGCTATCCACTAAAAACCCCACCTGATGATAATTATAGTGTTGCTAATGGATGCCTAAGTGGTACGTCCAGTCCACCTTATCCTACTGGGCCCCACCTCGTCCTAGGACACTGAGTCCTCTGTTGAAGTGTAGATAGTCTGAACCAGAAAAAAACATGCGAGCGAATCCCATGTAGGGGTGAATAAAAAAATAATTAGTAAAGTCCCTGAAACACTAAGTAATGACAACAAAGCAATACACAAAAAAATAATGAAGTATAAGCATGAAGAACAAGACATCTCATAGTAGATATATTTTGGAGTGGTAAAGTTTCTTAATTTATAGTGTATAATATTTCTTACTATTGAGGGACTCATCCTTGATGAGTCGTTGAAGTCTGTCAGGCCAATGAGGTCCACACGGCTGCTACATATCTATCTGTCCACTAAGGTCTATTTAGTTGTCGCTCCTCTTCCCGGCCACTGAGGTCCACATGGATCTCCTTACCACTTAGTTCCACATGGTTACTGGTTTTGCGGGCTACTGAAGTCTATGTGGCTACTCGTCTGCAGGGACATTAAGGTCCACACGACTACTACACATTTGTGAGCATGATCTCAGGAGAACCAATAACCCAAGATATTTGTTGAAAATAAATTTCAATGTATGTCTTCTATGAAAATACCAAATGATTTTCCACATTGAGAGGGTCCGAACGGCACCAACGGTTGGTCAATCACACACCCAGATTGTATGTTATTATATTTTTATTAAACATGGAAAGGTTGATGCTACCTGGTCCGACCGAGTTGGACAAACTCGATCAAATCGGCCCCGGGTTCCCGCATACCCTAGTTTAATTTGATTGACTTATCCTAGCATATTTCGTGCCTTCGTCATTTTGGTCTGGCCTGGCTAGTGGGCCAGACCCAATGAGAATCTCTGGACTCAACCTTATTTGGCTAACAGTGTAGCCTATCAGGTCACCCAATGTCCTTTTCTCATTCATCCTAGGCCGAAGGGCGTGGTACCAGCCTAATGGCATGGGTCTAGAACACTGGGTACAAGTTCGGCCAGCTAGCACGGGTCCGACCCCCTGATGCGGGTCCGGCACGCTGGGCGCTGGAGTGACCCGCTAGGATGTGGGTTCAGCCCACTGAGTGTGAGACTTGCCTGTTGGGACACGGGACCATCCCAAGCCACTTGATGGGTGTGCGACCCACCAGATGAATCCCAAACCCACGTGTGGTTGATGGTGTGCGCTCAATATGTGGTAGCCGCTGTCGTGTCCCATCCCTTGTCCAAATGCGGCTGGCAAGGAACGCGCTGCTCCTCATATGTGGTTCTTACCTAGTACCTCACCCATCACCTCTTGCGGCTGACTGGTCGGAGCCTTCCATCTACCATGGTCGAGCGACTGAGGCTCTCTAGGTCACCAGAGTGGCCCATCCATAGGGTGCTCCATGCATGTGGGGATGCTTCTTTATGCTGCCACCCACATCCCACGACCACTACTACCAACTTCTGCATGCTAGGGGTTCCATTTGCGGGCCACCGTAGTTTCTTAGCTAGTCTGTTTCTCGGTCTGCCTATGCCTATAGGTTTTGTACGGTGTCATCATCACCACGATGGTCTCAGATGTATCTTTCTTCCATCATGGTAAATCTGTTGAAAATGAGAACAAAAGTAGAGGGGCTTAGACCTTGTTCATGTCGTCATGATCCCTTCATGATATAAGTTTTAAAACCAATGGGTGGTTCAGGGTAGATAATCAATCAGTGATAATTTAGTCCCAATTTTGAACCCCAAAAAGATTATCATCCCTCAAGAACCAGATACTCACCAATCAACCTATTTCTAGGATAATCAGCATTCATCATTTATAAATAATGGAATGATAATGCATCAAAATAAAAACCCTATCTCATTTAAATTTGTTGTTGTACTACTTTTTTCATGAAGGTCCAAGAGGTTGATGGCATTCTTCATTCTTAAAGGTACGTTGTAGTCGATGATGTCTAGCTGGAATTTGTTATTCTTAATTTGGGAGGAACTCCATTGGAGGATCATCAAATAATCCTCACTGTTTAATCCTCGTTCCACAAATTTGTAAAACTATTAAATAGAAAATACATTGTAGTGTTTCTATTATGCTACAACGTCACGTCATTTCCTTGTTTCCTTAATGAACCAACATCACTGTTACATTTCATTAATGCGTCATTAAGTTTTAGGTTTTTGATACATTAATTAGTTCCATTAATATACCACGTCGTTGCCACATCACTACATTTTAGCTTCATCATGTCATCGCTTGTTGGTTGAGGAAAATAAATAAAATATATTTTTAAAGTTATTTTATATTTTTCTGATGGTCTGAAAGTTATCTTTTCCATTCGGCCCATGCTATATTAAGTTATTTCTTTTTTCAATGAACCATGTCCTTATGATTTCAACAATTCCCTCGTATTTTTTATTTAGGTGTCATTACAAATGTTAGAAAAACCTGTGCGCACATTTACTGAACATCGCTAAAAAAAGTTCAAAATTCCTTTACGATCTCACTGGGCCTCAAATTCTTGTGTCGTTAAAGCGTGTAGTCTTGAAATAATTCTAGATAACTTAAAAAAATATTTGGAAATTATAAGATGTCACATTCCACCACCATTGGGTTTTACATCCTCAAAATCCAAAATAACGGCTAATCAAACAAATGGGCATACTGGGCATGAATCTGAGCCTCCTACTCCCATGTGCCCTCTAAGAGATTCTCATGTTGCCTCCGAATTCAAACCATAGTAATCAACCAACCATGAAAGACCCACTCTTATAGATTTTATAACTCCATTAGGAATGACACAAAACATCACCCCATCATCTATATCTATATCACCCTAATTTATTATGCGTGATGGATCACGCACGTATCTTATTAGCATTGACATGTGGAAAACATGGTGCACCCATGGAATTTGGGGGGGGGGAAGAGTTAGGTGTTATGCCTCCTTGCTAGCTCTACTCAAGATCTATATTTTTTTGATGATCCTCCAAAATAGCATGTCACTCGGCCAAATCTTCACAATCCTCATTGGGGTGAGACCCAAAGTAACACATGGTCTCCCACCTTGAACACCAAGGGTCTCCATATCCTATCAGCATAAGACTTCTGTATTCTTTGTGCACTCCTCATCCACTCCTGGACGACATGAACCTTCTTGATTATATCCCATACAATCTCTAAACCCATGAGTGCCAACACCCCTAGGTCTATCCAGTAGAGAGGTGATCCTCAATGCTGCCAGTAAAATTCCACTAATTTTTCCATTCAAATTTATGAGTGATAGATTTATTTATTCAAATTCCACAAGTGGGTGGTGTTCCTCCCAACTATAAACAAAATCTAGGATGCAAGCATGAAGCATGAACTTTATGATCTATATTATCTACTTTGTCTAACTATCCATCTAGGGATGAAAATTTATGATCATGTGTATCTGAGACCTGAAATCATCTCCTAATCCCTTAAAAAATCAAAATGTAATGCATTCTATTCTGTGATAAATGTTCATTGAAGTCACCTTCTGAAGCCACACTATCACTTGGGTGTGGAGGCTCTCCAAGACCTCTACTGGTCCTTGCTCCTAGATGGGTATGAAGTGGGATGACTTGATATGTTGGTAAATGATCACCCTGATAGAATTATGACTTCTATATGTACATGGTAATGCCATCACGAAATCCATCACGATAAAATCCCATTTCCACTCCTGTATATCATGTGGCTTAACCAAGCCTACTGGAATCTGATGCTCAACCTTCACATGCAGACAAGTGAGGAAATGTGAGATGAACTCATTCAGTTCATTCTTCATTCCAAGCCACCAGTACTGACGATGAAGGTACTGATACATCTTCTCCAATACAATATATACATTCAAAGGGGATGTATGGAACTCCCTCAACCCCTCCTCTCAAAATTCCACTAGTACTTTGGTGCGCCCCCCTGAAAAGGAGGACATGGTTCCCAACTATTGAAAATCTATCCGGATCATGTCATGAGGAAAACTTACTACATCGGGCCTTAGTGTCAACATCCACCAGTTGTTCCTCCCTAAATCATTGTACGATTTTTGGAGTAATAGTCATCGACTGAAAGTATGCTTCTCTATAATCATCCACATAGGATATCTGCATCGTAGCTAGCTACTATGTCTCCTCAATAATCAGCTACAAACCGGTCCTCCTATTAAGTGTTTCTGCAACCACATTCCCCTTAGCAGGATTATATACAATGTATAAGTAATAGTACTAAAGGATCACTATCAATCATTACTATCTTAGGTTCAAGTCCTTCTAGGAAAAGATACAACTAAGACTCTTGTGTTTAGAGTGAACTCTAAACCATTCAACCATAAACTAGTGTGGCCACATCTTCAAGGAAAAGATCACTACTACAAATACCCGGTCATGGGTAACATAGTTTTTCTCACGGTTCCTCAAATTCCATGAGCTTTACGTGATCATTTATTGATATTTCATCAGGACACAGACTAGACTGGTCCTTGATGAGTTGCATAAATCTATGTACTCAATTCCCACCTCTGGTAGTCTCATCATGGGGGCACTATCCAGTCTTTGCCTCAGCTTCTGGAAACTCTGCTGGCATTTCTCCATCCACACAAAGGGTTGTACCTTCCATGTAAAAGACGATAAGGGTGTTTCCACTCTGTAATATTTTGGCTCAAACCTCTAACAGTAACCAACAAACCCCATGAAGTTTCACACCTTAGTTAGACTCCTAGGTGAATCCCCCTCGAGCACTGCCTCAATCTTCACACGATCCACTAGAACTCATGCTTTCAATATGATGTTTCCTACAAAGTGGAACTATTAAATCCATAACTAGAACTTCAAGAGTTTACCAAATAGCTGGTTCTCTTGGTGTGTATCCAGGACTATTTGCAGGGGTGTAGCATGATCATCCTCAAATGCTAAGTTCACTAAGATGTCGTCAACGAAGTCCATGAAAAACATGTCAAGGTAAGGATAGAAAATCCTATTCATGAGTCCCATGAACGATGTTGGGGCATTGTTCATGCCAAATTGCATCATGAAGAACTCATAGTGTTCATATAGGAACTTGAAGGAAGTCTTCGACATGTCCTCAGTCCTTACCTGAAGCTGGTGATAGCCTGATTTGAGGTCAATCTTCGAGAACCACCGCGCTCCCTTAATTTGATCGAAGAGATCATCAATCCTTGGAAGTGGATATATGTTCGTCAGGGTCACCTGATATAGGCGCCAGATGTACACACATAGCTGCAAGCTTCCGTCTTCCTTCTTGTGAAACTACAGCAGTACAGCCCATGGGGAAATGTTAGACCTTAGGAACCCCTTCTCCTAAAGTAATCTAGTTGTATCCTCAAATCTCAAGGCTCTGTGGGAGTCATCAGATATACTGGTATGGATATCGTTGTCGTCCCATGGTACATGTCAAAGAAATAATCTACCATTCTGTGAGGAGGTAGTCCTGAAACATACATAGGGAAAAAATCCCTGTACTTTTCCACCAATACAAGAAGTCTTGGACTCCACTCTTCCATCACACTGAGGTTGAGGCAATCCAACTAATGAATGATCATATGGAACCTCATCTGAAAATGTCTATCTTGTGCTGCAAAGGTTACCTTATTGTTGGTAAAGGAAAACATGGTCCCATCCTCGCAGACACACCGCACTTTGCGCCTAAAATATTTGATCTAATCATGGACTGTAGATAACCCATTGATACCCATGATGATGTTTTATGGTCTCAATGATACTACTATGAGATCCTAGCTGAAGATATTTCCTTCTAGAGTAAGCTCACACTACTGAAACTAGTGTGTAATCGTCGAATATCATATCTTAGGAGTCTATAGCCTTAAGGATAGATCAAATTGATCCACCATATTCTCAGAGCTCCGAATGAGAGCCATGGATAGGAAATACTGACTTGCACAAGTTTCTATAACAACTGTATAAAGGGTGGATAAGACATAGATTATACTATGAATCGACTCAATCGTTTCATGGTCATAATCCTCCACTATCTGATGTAGAGCGCCCTCACGTCTGCCAACTCCCTGAGGTCAGGGTGGACCACTTGGAGTTGGTGCTGCAAGTACCTGTAACTGTCTACCACAGCTTGCTGCTCGACTTGTTCCCTGGCCACATATGCCACCATACAACCCTCATCGCTAGAACCTTTCCCCTATCTTATTAAACCCTCGATAATCATTCCATCGTCTTCATGGTGGGTTGGTCAATCAGGAGACATGTGTCCCAGCCCACAACATGAGTAGTACATCGTACTCCTCTACTATCTCCCTCTCTCCTAGAAGTCTCACATAATCGATCCGGAGTCATGGGGTCATCCAATAGATGATCTGACCTATTTGGACAATTGCGCCATTGGTTGGCTACATACCACATATTTCTCAAGGAGAAATATTGCGGCAAAGAATGTCATCCAGGTAGGCCTTTGAATTTTATTTTATGATTTCACCATTACTTTTCTAAATGACGAAAACTGATTAACTAATGTAAATGTTAATCTATGGATGGTGCATTCTTTCATGACGGTACCATTCAAAGATTTTCCATTTGAGATTAATTTTATTGTTGATATAATGGTAGTCCTCGGAACATCCCATATTTTAAAAATCTAACACAAGGGATAAAAGTGAAAACAAACAAAGACCAGGTCCCTCAACACATGCATTATTCATGACTGTAAACTCAAATCGGTGACAAGAAGAATCTGGGGTCACGGTAGGGATGGAGGAGACCCGAGAGGCTCTTAGGCATATGATGTGGTGGCCCGTAGTGGTAGTCATTGGTAGAGGGAGGTGGCGCACTGGAGTGGACCGAAGGAGTAGTGCCAGCCAGCCCCATGTGGAGGCAGCGACCAGTGCCACGTGAAGGTTGTAGCCAACGTCCGGGAAACCTAACGAGCTATGATCAGTCAACCACGATGGAGGGGAGGTCGTGGCCCATTAGAGGATGGGAGGTCATGACCCATCAGCTATGGCAGGCACTAGACGTGGTGCCAGGAAGTACCACATGGAAGGAGTTTTCCACTCCATGCAGGCCACATGCAGACAGAGAGAGGATGCGATGGTGGCTACTACATCTCGAGCGCATACCGTGGGACCGCCCTTGGTGGACTAAGATCCATCTGGTGGGCCGGGCCAGACTAGAATTGGAGGTCTGACCATGTGCCCAGTGTGATGGATCCCTGTCGGTGGGTAGGACCTACATTGGTAGGCTAGTCCCAGGCCCTTTGGGCCAAGCTGGAAGTGACTGGGTTGCAGGGCGACCCAACGTGCTGGACCCCTGGCCAAACTAGGCCAGGCCCAACAAGTTCCATTGTGCCAAGCCAAATGGCCATGCCGGACCTACCCTATGCAAAAATAGGTCTTGTCGGGCTAGTTGAATCAAACTGAGGCATGTGGAACTTGAGGGAAGGGTTGGTCAGGTCGGTCCTACCGATCCTAGACGAAGCCATCCCATAGTTATTAAAATGATAATAACATGAAAATATGGCGTCTGTTTGGCACACTATCTATTTCATTGGAATCCTTATGACCAGATGGTTCTTTTTGTTTTCCTATGTGGGTATTCGTTGTGGTTCAGGTATGACAAATATCTCTAGCAGCAACTATGTAGATCATTAGTGGAATGGAAGATGAGCAGCAGCCATGTGGATCCTTAGTGACCCGACAGATGTGAAGGAGCCACATGGATCCATAGTAGCCCAGAAGATGAGAAAAAGCTATGTGGATCCATAGTTTCTTGAATGATGAGTAACAATTATGTGGATCCTTAGTGGTCCGACATATGAGTATTGATTTATTAGGGATGAGTCACTTAATAGTACAAAATTTTCATCACTATAGCCATTGAACCTTCTGCCTATGCTTTTTATGGTACATGGGGTGAGATATCTGTATTTGCAGTCTTTATTTTGGGTCATACCTCAGGGCCTTACTTTGTGAGTTAGCTTCATGGTTGCTTTGTGTTATTTATCCTTAATGTATTGGGGCTCCCTCCTGAGTATTGTGTTACTCACTCTTACACAGGTTTCAAAGACATGTGTTGTGTCTTGGGCAGATGATAGATGTTTCGATGGAGGACATGGTGGCCTAGGATTAGGATAGGACTAGTAGGATTAGGCAGACAAGGCATACTACTTCATCCTCCAGTTGCTACAATAATCTTACCATCTGGTGGGGTCCTTTTCATATGGCTACCCAAGTCCCTTTGTACTGTGCTATTTTCCGTTTTTTGTTGGGTTTGTATTCTGGGCCACTTATTCTCAATTGAACATGTAAAAAATACTTGTTTCAGTATACTTGTTTCCCCATTTTTGTTATTGGGATGTGGTTGGGCATATGTGTTCATGCATGTAGAAAATAAATTCCTCCCACACATAGGTTGATGCCTTCAATTCGAGTCACCAACCCTCACCCTTAGAGAGGTGGGCTTGTGGTATGTCACAACACATGCCCAATGGGATGGGTCATGAAAAAGTTGTATCAAAGGATTTAGTTCTACATTAGAGACCATGAGTATGTAATTTTTGTTTTGTGGAAACAATGGTAAATTTTTCGAGTCTAGATTTTATATTCATGGATTCTATTGCGGGTGTGGTGCCCGATATAGCAACACACCAGGACCCCCAATTTTTTTTGCCTTCATGCATAAAAACACAGGTCGCAAAAGTATATCATTATATTTTTTCTAAGAGTATAGTCATCAGGTATAATCTATTGATCATGGACCGTCTCAATATATTCTAGGATGCCTCTATAAGGATGACCATAAAAAATTATGATACATGGTCCAGAGGATAGCCTGCTTAGTAACGAGGTGTCCGTTCAGAGACTAGTTCTCGAGATAGCCCTATCAGGTGGTCCGCCCAAGAACCATCACCCATTGGATAACATTTAATGTCAGCGGTATCATCATAGGATGTGCGCAAACTAATTTCCATTTATACGTTTCAAAGATAGAGACCTCCCAGGTTTATGGGAGAGATATATTCTCAGGTTGTTTAGGATGGTTTGGAGGCAGTGACGTGAGTCTTTCTCTTCATGAGGACAATGTTTGACTAGATGGTGATCTTATCTGAGATCCGTCTCTAGGGATTGGTAGGGAGACAGTGGGGTCTGATGATTCAGACTCATGATGAGGTGATCCTCACCCAGACGTACTTTGAATGGATTTTCAGAAAGGATTTCTTCCCCACGACTTTGCGCCCAATGTACATTTCAGAGATGTTTCACCTTCAGCAGGGTAGTATGAGGTTATCTGATTACTCAGTGAGGTTCACTGAACATTCCCACTAATCTACATACTTGGTGAAGCACCCTTTATTCAGGGTTTATGTCATTGAGTAGGGGCTACTCTGAGAGATGAAAGGGATATGTGTTGTCTTTCAGAATCCCCACGCAGGCAGGAGTGCTCGAGTGAGCTCTACTAGAAGAGAGCTTGCTCATAGAAATGGAACCAATCGTGGGTGCCACCACTGGGTGACAGGTAGCCAAGCCATCTGTGGAAGGCATCCAAAAGATGGTGTAGTGGTCTATGCGGGCCAGATCATCTAGTGGACGACCCCAGAACTGAGGATTAGTGGTGAGAGGCCACAAGGAAAGAAGGAGACCGCATGGGAGTAGGGTGTGCTACTCATGTGGTGGGCTAGGACACGTGGATCATGACTACCCGACCCAACATATATATGATTTGAATATGGTAAATGTTCCACTAAGATAGAGGAAGAGGTTTGGGTGAGGAGGGCTATAGGGCAGAAGATGTGGATGGGGAGCCGACTGAGTAATAGGCAGTGGGAAACTGTTCGAGGTACTACCACCACCACCTCTAGGTGGTCCACCCTGACCTCAAGGAGCTGGATGATGGGGTGAGATCAGCTTTAGGCAGTGAAGGCTTATGACCACAACAATCTTGAGTTGATTCAAGGTGTGATCAATTTCTTCTCCATCCTACCTATAGTTCTTCTAGAAACAAGTGTCAGTCCCTCTTTCCTTTCCACAACATGAGTTTGGAGCTCAAAGATTTCAGTGGAGCCATTGGTTCGATCCTTACGGAAATAGACTCTCATGGTAAGGGATTCAATGATTACACACTAGTTTCAGAATTTTGATATTACTCTAGCAGGTGAGAGCTTCAGCAGGGATCTCCTAGTAGTAGAATCGAGGCCTTATGACGTCATATTGGGTATGCACTAGTTATCTACAATGTCTGATTAGATCGACTATTTTTTGTGCAATTTGTGGGTTTTATGTGGGGATGGGACCATGTTTTCATTCATCTATGATAAATAAACCCTTGAAGCATAAAACAAAATTTATCAAAGGAGGGTGTATCATATCACTAGCCAATTGGATACCCTCACCCTCAGTGCAGTATATAAGAGGAGTCCATGATTTCATGTAGTGGTGGAAGAGTACAAGGATGTTTTTCCTGATGATTTATGGGAACTGACTCCTCACATATAGGTAGAAATTTTCAATGACCTGTATTCCAGGATGACAATGATATCCACACCGGCATATCAGATGGCTCCCACAGAGCCTTGCAAGAGGAGGGTACAACTGGAGGATATGCAAGTGAATGGATTTGTATGGCCTAGTATTTCCCCATGGGCAGCCCATATGATTTTCTTGAAGAAGGAAGATGGAATATTGAGACTATAAATTGAGATATGGTTCCTGAACCAGGTGACCATGAAGAAAAAGTATCCACTTCTGAGGATTGATGACCTCTTCAATCACCTAAAGTGAGAGATGATATTCTCAAAGATCAACCCCAGATCATGTTATCACCAGCTTCAGATATGGGATGAGGACGTATCGAAGACAACCTTCATGTACCATTATGTCCACTATGTTTTCATAGTGATTCCTTTCCACATAACCAATTCCCCAGAAGTGTTCATGCGACCCAAGAATATACTATTACATCTATACCTTGAATGGATTGTCTTGTTCTTCCTTGATGACATCTTGGTGTACTCGGCATCAGATGGGGAGCATGCTACACACCTATGGATAGTCCGGGATACACTCTAAGAACACCATCATTAGTGTAAGATCTCAATGTACTTGTTCTGGATTTGGTAGGTCCACTTTTTATGAGATATTATCTTAGAGGAAGGGGTTTTAGTGTTTACGAAAACGATAAAGTAAGTGCTCACCTGAGAGCCACCCGAAAGTGTTACTCAGGTATTGAGTTTCTTTGGGTTGGTTAGTTACTATCGGAGCTACGTTCCTGACTTTTCCAATGTGTTTTCACCCTTATCGACATTGAAAAGGAAGGTAAAGCACTACATGTAGAAATTTGAATTATAATATAGTTTTTAGGAGATGAGGAAGAGACTAACTAGGGCCCCCATCTTGAGACTACAATAAGAGGTGGTTGAGTACACAATTTTCTGCGACGCATCAGGAACCGGTATAGGTTATGTCCTGATGCAAGGGTGAGAGGGGATCACCTACAGAACACAATAGTTGAATAAGAATGAGTAGAACTATAAAACCCATGATATTGAGTTAGAAACAATTGGATTTTACTTGAAGATGTGGCAGCACCACTTGATGGATAAATAGTTTATTGGTTTGTCCGACCATAATAGTCCTAGGTATATCATCTCCAAGAAGGACCTGAAAATTATACAGTGGGGATGGATAGAGTTTCTCCAGGTCTATGACTTTTATATATTCTATACTCTTGAGAAGGGGAATGACGAAGAAGAATCTCGTAGTAGGAGGACCATTTTATAGTTGTTGAGTGAGGCGGTGGAGTGGCAAGCCATGATGTAGATATCCATCAAGGATGGTGATAATGAATCTATCCTTCAGTCGATGGCTATTACTCCACTACTCTTATGGTGAGTTGGGGAGGCAGAACTGATGGATGTTGATTGTGAGGCCCGACATGATTAGTTATTCTTAGAACATTCTACATATGGATTTTCAATAAGTGGGGTGCACATCATCCTTTTCAGAGGTTGCACGAAAGTACCAGTGGTGTTGTGGGGGGAGTTGTTGAGGGAGTTACATACATCCCTCTTGGAGGTACATCATGGAGTGGTGAAGATGTTCCAGAACCTCTGAAGGCAGTACTAGTGTCCAAGAATGAAGACAGAGGTGGTCGTGTTCATCTCACGATGCCTCACATGTCATCAAGTGATGGCCGAGAATCAGGATCCCATAAGAATGTATCATCCACTTGAGGTAATATTGTGGAAATGGGATGATATCTCAATAGAAATAATGATAGGGTTACCACATAAATCTAGAGGCCATGATTCTATCTGAGTGATCGTTGACCGACTTTCTGTGTTTTTGTACTTCCATCCCATCTAGGAGCAGGGGCCGGTAGAGAACATATGACGCCTCTATGTCCAAAAGATATTGAAAATTAATGGGGTTACTTTTATGATCATCTCATACCATGATTCATTCTCTACATCCCTGATGTGGAAGGATTACAGGAGGTGTTTGGGACTCAACTGTGCTTGAAAACAACATTTCATCCCTAGTTGGATGTCCAGACAAAGCAGACCATATAGACTTTGGAGGAAAAGCTTCATTCTTGCACCCTGGATTTTTTTTGTAGTTGGGAGGACAACCTACAACCAGATGAGTTTTATTACCAAAAACGATATCACTCCACCATTGGCATTCCACTGTTTGAGGCCTTGTCCATGCGGCCTTGCAGATCACCTCTTTGCTGGATAGACCCAAGAGAGGTGGTACTCAAGCATCCAGAGTTGGTACGGGTTAACATTGAGAATTTCAGGTCATTCAAGAGTGGATAAAGACTATACAGAGTAGGCATAAGTCATATATTGATGGGAGAGGGAGAACCTTGGACTTCGGGTAGGGAGACAATGTTTTCCTTCAGGTCTCTCGCCAACGGGGATTGCAATGATTTTCCCTTTATGACAAGTTATCTATAAGGTTTTTCTTACCTTTCCATATCCTATGAAGTGTAAGAGAGGTGGTGTAGAGACCCGAATCTTGACGTACATGGACATTACATTACATTTTCATAATACTTAGTACATCCCAAAAACACACACACAAGGATAGTAATAGTTTAGTGTCTTTGGAAACTCGGAACGTAATCTTCTAATCGTGGTGAAAGATCTTCAATATCTCCCATAAAGATCTTCCTTTTTTTTACCAAAAACCTTTCTTTATATCCTGGGGAAATGAAAACATAAAAGGGTGAGCTCAAATGCTCAGTAAGGGTAAACAAAAGAAATATAAATCACATCATATTCATAAGAACATAACATTTTGGAAATCATAACCTGCAAAAGAGAGCATAATTTCATAACATGGGATAAATCATAGAAGTTAAAATGAGATCCCCATAATCATAACATGAAACTTGAAACTTTGTGGCATGCACACATAATCATGGAAAATCATTTCTTGTTAGTCATGACTCATTGCCAAGACTATCTTAGTGGACAAAGTCCCTTTCTGAACCGAGTCACCCTCGTTCCAGTCTTGTTTCACTGAACCGGTATAACCTACCGTTCCAGCCATGTCTATCTCATGAGATATAAAACCTTTACCCAATGCATTGGAGGAAGATATAGGTCCCACCCATCTTATAATGAATCCTTTCTTATGTGTGCCACATAATCATAAACCATACATCATAGTGTAACCCATGTAATAAAAATGGGATTCTTAAACAACATGACATCATAAAACAATTCATATAAGATAAAGGAATTCATAAAAATGTTTCCATCACAACATAATCAAATCCATGTAATAATAGGGATAAAAACAGAACCCTTTTATTATCTTAGATGGAAAATAATTTTGATAAAATACTTGAACTCCATTCTTGAGGAAAATATCCTTTCTACTTCAAAAACATTTTTCCTTTCATAACATGTCATATGACTTTAAAATAAAAGAAGTTGATTAAAAATAAACTTGAAAACTTGTAAAGGAATCTTCTTGGAAATAATGTTTTAAAAATCCATTCATGCCGTATAAGTTAAAAAAAACATTCTTCGTACTTTTGTCGGAAAAGTCAAAAAGTACCTCGTACGACAAAAGATTCCTTTCATACATATTACTAAAAACTCACCGAATGGTAAAAATGGATTTAAACAATTGTAGGTGGATGGAAATAATATTACATTTTGATGAAACATGGATGTGGATGATAAAATACACCCCAGTAAATACTTACGAATAAACAATCTCGGATAAAAATGAGATTGTGATATTTCCCTTACCTTAGGTCCGATTTGCTTTGTAAGTGTCCGAACCTCCTGTATAATGATTTAAATAATGTCATTGACTTATTCCAGAATCATACTAATTGTTATGATATCATATATGGTCTACTTATGACTTTATATTACCCGTTCTTTTGTAAATTCATGTTAAAGTAGCGTTTTGGGTAAAATCGTCTCATTTGTCGTTCGTGTTTTTAACTTGTAATTATTCATATGATTACTTAGATCATGATTACTTAATTACAGAATATAAAACATGATTTATATATATATATTCATAATACACATATATAATAAATCAGTAAATGGAAAGAAATACACCGTTCATGGAGACGGTAGTCCGTACGTACGCATGAATGCTGTTTTCGTTTCCTTATTGAATTGAATGGAATTAAGTAGATGACATACATATAAATATAAATAATTCCAGTATCATTATTAGGTCATATATTTCATTAGTACTTATTATATATACTTTATAATCATTCATGAATGGTTAATCATTGAGAATGAATCTCATCGCGTCGTGGAGACGGTAGTCCGTACGTACGCACGAGCGATGATATCGTTCCCATGGCCGTGGAATTGTGTTGAAGTGTATGTATAATATTTCAGTATCAATATCACTTTATAATAATCATATATAGTTACTCATTACACCTTTATACCCATCCAATTAAGGTGGTGGCGGAAAATAGATTACACCACGGCGTGGAGACGGTATTCCGTACGTACGCACGCGCGGTGATTTCGTTTTTCCGTAGGATGGATAGAAGGTTAATTAGAGTTGTTTCATATTTATAATAACATATCAGTATATATGAAATACTGATGTTATTACTTTATCATGAAACAACTAAAGAATAAGAAGTTGAAGAAGAAAGAAACTGAAAAGATCGGTAATGGATATTACCTCTTCTTTGGAACGCCTCTTTGAATCCTCCATTTAGGAAACAAAGATTGGTCTTTGAAGAAGACCAGGACCTATAGGATCATACTAGGGAAGTGGAATAGGGATTTTGGCAGGGGTTGGCCGAGCTTGAGTGCTCAATTTGGTGTGAGGAGGAGGGGGAGGAGGTTCCCTTTTATAAGGGAGGAGTGGGGCACCTTAGAAATATCTCAAAATATTATTTTATATTAAAGTCAAAATCGGTTTATAATGGTTCCAAAGGGTCTTATTTCGAAGCTAAAGTGGGGAAGGGTCGCAATCCTATCCACCAATAGGATTTATACAAGTTTAGGTTATTATTTTAACCTTATCAATTAGATTTAACTTTAAGTTAAATAATTTAACTTTTTCCGTGTCTTTTTGTATTCTTACACTATATGGTTAATAAACTTACCATAACATGCCAAACGAACCCCAAATTTTTTATTATTAATATATATATCCTTATATAAGTTATTTTGCCGAACCTTAGATTTTTAGGAATAAAATAACAATTAATAATATAATATTTGATTTAAAAACTATTTTGTGTCAATTTTGACACTATTTGATATATGATTTTTTTGAAAGTCATAACAGAATTATATGTTCGTACAAAGTTGATTAAATCAACACTAATATATAATAGTAACCTAGAAAATTAGTGTAATTAATAAAAAGTCTCAAATTACATTTATTTTGGTGTTTATAACATCAATTATGTCAATATTTCTCAAATAAGATAATTAATGCATCATCATTGTGTCATAAATAAATTAAATTATTTAATGTTTAAAAATTATAAATAAAATATAATTATGTATGAAATCTTTTTATATTTATAATGAATATTTATAGTCGAATTTATCTTATGTATAACCCCATATTAAAAATGTTTTAGTTATTAAACTTTGATTTTAACTATTTTAACTTTTCATTAAATAAAATAATATTAAATGTCATAATCTAATCCAAGTGGGCCTAAATGATAATATTTTACACTTAAGGTTGTTTTTGGTTGAGATACACTTGTCTAATAGAATTAGGACATGTGTTAGGGTAATATTAATATCATTCTTACCCTTAATTACCCTATTTACTTTTAACCGCGGTAAATAAAAGTAAAAAGTTACTATTCACCAAAAATTATTTTCATCTCATTGAACCACATTTTACTTACTGACATCAACCGTGTCTCTCGGATTTTTGAAATTCCATTAACAGAAGCGGTAAAATTAAGTTTTATGAAAAATTCAGTTTTTTAACTACCACATAGTAGTTTCACTATTCATCAAAAATTGAAGGTTTTCAGAAAAATGCCAAAATTTCATCCTAAGCTATATTTCAAATCTGAATTCAAAAATGAATTCTATTTTACCAAATTCATAACATAGATGTTGCATTAATTAATTTTATAATTAAATCCCGCTGTTAAGAGAAATAGCGTGTTTTTAAGAAACAATATCTATCAAAAGATTGACACTTGATTATGTCTCGTTTAAATGTGAAATTACATTCAATGAACAACATTGTATTAAATTGTAAAAATATATTCTAAATATACTTTAAAACCACTCAAATTAATAATTTATCACTATTATTTATTTTGATTAAAAAAGCTGTTTTTAATTATAATTTAGTAATTTTCACTATTCATCAGAATATGAAAGTTATCCGAAAAGTACCAAAATTTCACCTTAGGCTAAATTCGATACTCTGAATCCAAAAATGAAGTCCATTTTGAGAGGTAAAATTTCTAAAATTTAAAAAGTGGTTATTACTATTCATAATGACTAGTTTTAATAATATTTTAATAGCATATCGTTGTTTCGTGAAACTCAGTATTGCGTACTACACACGGTATCGAGGAAGGTTGCGATTGCGTGTAATGCAAGGCAAGTCAAGGATGCATGTTGTGCAAGCTCCTTTTTGTGTTGCGTACAACACAAGACATTAGTGAAATTAAAAAGAATATTTTTCATAAAATCTTGGGCTGTTACAGGTGGCGTAATGCCAATCTCTTCCCCCATAGATGCACCAGGTGCAAGATGTTTTCCATGTGTCACAGTTGAGGAGATATGTGGATGATCCATCACACATCGTCGACTAGGAAGAGTTGGACATTGATGATGGGGTGACATTTGTGTAGATCACAGTGGAGATAGAGTATCGATAGGTGTGGATCCTTCACAGACTGTTGATTCATCTAGTACATGTTTGGTGGGAGAATAAGAACACCTAGGAGATCGCATGTGAATGGAAGGCTATGAAACGTGCTCAGTACAACCATTTGTTTGATTAGCCACTATTTGGGATTTATGGGATGTAAATTCATATGGTGGGGAGAATGTAATGTCTTATAATTTCTGTGTATCTTTTAAGTAAAATTATATGGAATTATTTAGATAATGCATGCTCTGATGGCATGATATTCTTAGTCTCATTGTAACAAAAATGGAATTTTGACCTTTTCAAGGTACTTTTAGTAAATGTCAATGTGGATTTTATATCTTTTGAACTAGTGATAAAATCATAAATATGAGGGTACCATCGAACTCAGAATGCTGGGATTCTCTTAGAAACGATTTAACTTTTCCAAAAAGGGCTGAACAAATAAGATAATTTTCAGAGTTTTCTGAAAAATACATTTAAAGAATTATTTTATTTCATTTCTCACCATTGATTGGTTGATGACCTCACAATAGTATGGTAATGAGGTTAGGACGAGACACATTATTGGAGATTATTAATGGCTCATTAACATTAAGTGTAATGACACTTTAATGACGTGTAACATCTATGCTCTTTTATAAATGAAACAGTGTAATATAAACGATGTGACAAGTTTTGTTTATAATAGTTGATGTGTTGGTGGAATGAGGATTAAACTTTATGGGTTCTCTGATGATCCTATAATGGATTTCTTCCCCAAAGAAGAATGAATAATGCTGGTGGAATGTCATAGACATTGACGTACATCAATGAATGAAGAATGTAACACCACAAGCATCAAAGATACATTTCTCATTGAATTATATAATAACATGCATTGTACGCAACATCGAGTTCTAGCACACCACCAACAATAAAATTATCCATTATGAATAGTTATACCAACTTTTTAAATTTTCCTAAATTTTATTTTTCAAAATGGACTTCATTTTTGGATTCGAAATATCAAAATTAAGTTTGGGATAATTTTTGGTAATTTTATGAAAACATTCAATTTTTTATAAATAGTTAAAACACTGTGTTATTATTTAAAACCAACTATTTATTTAAATAATTATTTAATTTATTTAAATTTATATTTGGTAAAAATAGATACATAATACTTATATATGTTCAATGTAATTCATTAGAGTCATTTTAGAAAACTATTAAAAATATAAAATTCTATTTAACATTTTATCATTATTTACCCACCTTCATGGTGCATTTGCAAATTTTCATAAAACATAATTTTACCACTTCATTGAATTGAATTTCAAAAATCTGAGAGATGCAGTTGACATTAGTATGTAAATTGTGGATTAATATGATGAAAATAATTTTTAGTGAATACTAACTTTTGCCTTTTATTTACCATGGTTAAAAGTAAATACGGTAATTAAAGGTAAAAATGATATTATAATTACACTAAAACATGTCCTAATTCTATGATCTAATTTTATTTTGACAAAAATCAACCTTAGGAATAAAATATGAATATTTTGGTCCACTTGGAGTAGATTAGGACATTTATTATTATTATATTTAATATAGAGTTACAATTGTTGAATTCAATGATTAAAAACCAAACTATTTTAAATATAGTGTTATACATAAGATAAATTCAACTAAAAATATCATTAGAAATATAAAATGATTTCATATATAATGGAATTTTATTTAATAAATTTAGACATTAAATTATAAAATTTATTTATGACACAATGATGATGCAGTAATTAACTTATTAATAAATGACTAAAATAATTTATAATATAAATATACATATAAATGTAAATTGAGACTTCTGATGAATACCAAACATTTCTAGGATAATAGGAAATGATATGGTTGATTAAATAAAATTTTTTAAGGTATAAATTAGTTAAGACAATCACAAAAACAAAATACCCAATAGTGTAAAAATTGACATAATTGAGTTTTAAAAAAATACTATATTATTAATTGATATAATATTCATTAAAATTTAATAATTGACCAAAGGACATAGATATGGTTATATATATCAATAATGAACCACTTTGGATTCCCTTGGCTTTTTATAGTATGTTTATTAACCATTTATTTTAATAATACAATAAAACATGGTAAAACATAAACTATTCAAATAAGAGTTAAATATAGATGATAAGGTTAATATGGTGACCTAAACCTATATAAACATTTTGGTTGAGAGATTTGAGAACCATCCCAACCTTTTCCTTGAAATAAATCCTTTTGCATTCATTATAATCTGAATTTGATTTTATCATAAAATAATATTTCCAACATTTCCTAAAGTGACCATCTCCTTTCTTATAAAAGGGTACTTCTCCATCTCTCAAAATCATAGCTCCAAAGCCATTTGGATCGGCCAACTCCTACTCAAATATCCTCCCAACTACAATCCCTTAAACCAAGAGGAATTGTATTGATAATAATCCAACCTAATTAGCCCATTTGATCAAATCAAAAGGAAACACCCAAAAAAGAGGTAATAATTTCACCACCTTTTTAAAAGTTCACATCTTCTTCCACTTTATCATTATTGGGTTTTCCCATACCAAAATAATAAAATAAATACCTTATACATAATGTGATGTTAATATAAATATGTTATATCCATATTCATTATTTTATCCATCATATGAATGACATATCACCATAGGCGCGTACATATGGCTTACCATCTCCACGTCTCGTTGTAGTTTGTTATTCAAATAGTTATTTATTTGGATGGGTATAATAATGAGTATAAATAATTTAAATAATAAATATAATATGTTATGTATTCTGTATATATGATATACCATCCAATTACATACGATTTCACCATCGATATAATGATATTGTCGCACGTTCGTACATTCAGATTATCGTCTCCACGAAAGCGATGAAATTTATTCCCCATCATAACCATTCACGAATAATTTTTATTTTATGATTGAAAATTATTTTTAAGAATATAATATAATTTTGTATATGAATCAAATAAATCATATCCAGAAAAAACATGGCTTTTGTATCCAAGAATATAAAGGAAAACGAATTAGTTAACAACTGAAACAATGATACTACCAAAATGTTATTATCCTAGAAATAATAGAATATCATGGAAACATACATGTAATGGTTAATTGTAAAATCACTTCATTTTGAGATAATTTTTATACATCAGTATCTACTAGGACCTCTTTATCATCCACATTAGGGTTTCTTAAAATGTATTTAAAAACGTTTTTAATATTTCCTAAACTATTTTTTAAAGTAATTTATATCCTTTTTTAAATTTTTATAAGATTTTTATAAAGAAATATGCATGAAAGTTTCCAAAAAAATCATTTACAACATTCTCTTCATGCATATTTCTTTATAAAAATCTTATAAAAATTTTAAAAAGGCTATAAATTACTTTAAAAAATAGTTTAGGAAATATTAAAAACGTTTTTAAATACATTTTAAGAAACCCTGATGTGGATGATAAAGAGGTCCTAGTAGATACTGATGTATAAACATTATCTCAAAATGAAAATATAATTATTTGATTTATATTTTCCATATTATGATTAATTTTATGTTTAAAAGGATTTTGTTTTTTGTCTAATACATTTCTATAAAAGTATATGCTTATTTATGAATGTTTCTGCTAAATGTTTATCCTTACTGAGCACTTGAGATCACACTTTTCTATGTTTTATTTTTCCAAGGATGCGAAGAAGTACATTATGACTGACTTGCAAGGATAGTAAAAGTTATATGAATGTTTTAAAAGGAGTCAATTTTGTTTTGGTTTTTTATTTTATAATTTAATGTAAAACTTATGTATATATATAGAAATTCCAAGTCTACTAAACTGATCGGTATTTTGGGATTTGATCCCTTATGATAATGAAAATGTTATATAATAATGCATCAAATCCTGGTAACTAGGGTCAGGGCATTATAGTTGGTATCTGAGTAAGTTTTTTACAAACCTTGGTTGCTAGATTTAGAAAAACACTGATTAGATAACATTACCCGAAGATGGACTTTTAGGATTAATATATATGAACTTCCTAGAATTATGGAAATATAGAGATTTTGTTCATTTTACATGTAATACATCCATGTATAGGTACGAGAAGGTAGAGGTGGCTTAGGCACATATGTACCTATGTGTTAGACTCCAACAAGGAGTTTCGAGCTTGACCCGGGGTATCATGGTAGACAACAACGGGCCTTGCTTCACTCTTGGTTATGACACTTCTAGGGATATTCTTAGGATAATTCACATTTTCTTTACAAACCATTATGAAGAATTTATGAGTATATACCTCCTCAAATAAAACATTTTTTTATAATAGAATAAATCTATAAACTGTTCAATTTATTTTATGTGTTTTACAATTTAATAATTATGTATTTTGATTCATAAAAAAAAATTGTATAACCCATTGTTTAGAAATGGATTTTAGTGGAAGGAATGGAAACCGTAACAACTCTCATAATCCATTTAGGGATTTCCCTCCTACTCAAGATAATTATATTGGTGTTGGTGATGCAACACATACGGATCATCTTATAACCATAATAGGACAACTCACTCAGGTTATTAATAATAACCTTACCTATATGGAGCACCCAGATCCACAATACGAAGGATCAATGTTAGACTGTTTCATTTGGAAAAAACCGACAATATTCAATGGGACCACAAATCTATTTGTAGCTGATCAATGGATATGTTCCTTATAGAAAATATTTCATGCTTTGGGGAGTAGTGAAAGGGAAAAAGTTGTCATCGCATTTCCTCGCCTCACGGGAGATACAGATAAATGGTGGATAACAATTAAAAACTCAATGGAAGATAAATATGTATTAAATATGGAATGGAGGGATTTTAAAGGGATTTTCTTTGAAAGATACTTTCCCTGTGACCATTGAGCGGATATGGAATGGAAATTTCTGAGTCTGGGGAAAAAGGAGGATGATAATGTCTCCAAGTATGAGGATAACATTACAAGGTTAGCAAGGAATACTATAGATTATATACATAACGAAAGGAGTAATATTGATCACATCTTTGATGGGTTAAAATCTATTTCTCCTTTGAGAATTTGTCTGAAAATCCTTCTCATTGTACGAAAATATTATTTCATCTTATCTCAAGACAAAAATGGAATTCATATAGTTTTAATAATTTAAATAAAAGAAAGAGAGGAAGATATTTGTTGAACTCTTTGGAAATGGAAAGAAGGGGAAGAAGGGAAAAGTTGAATTTCTATCATGTGGTAAATGTGGGAAGAAACACCCTGGTACTTGCCTAATGGGAATTGGAGTCTATTACAAGTGTGGTGAAAAAGGCCACCGAGATCATGATTCTAAGGTAAAGAAATTGGATTTCAACATTGAATGATAAAATTATAGAGAAATGGGGCATTATGAAAATGAATGTCCTAAGAGCCAAGGATACATAACTCAAAAATGGTCAAGGGAAAAAGTTCAAGCTTATGTGATCACTAGTGCATATGATGAAGCACAAAATGAAGTGGTGGTAGGTAATTTAATGGTTTCCTCAAGTCTAAACAATGTAAAATTTGATTCTGGACCATCTCATTATTTCATTTCTTCCCAGTTTTCTATGCAAATAAGATTTTACTATTTGATTTAATAGGGTATTTGTGATAAAAAAAATCATAAGGGGTGTATCATTGAAACAAATTTATGTTAATTAGTTCCCATTAGGGCATATAAATGTTATTTATCTACTAATCTCATCATCATACCCATGATTGAATTTGATATAATCCTCGATATGGATTGGATTTCTGACAAATATTCCAAAATTTGTTATAATAAGAATGAGTTTACAATTTTCTATGATGATATGTAGTACCTATTCTTTAGAGTAGAAACGTCACCATCTAATTATTATCTATATCCACCCCCTATATCTCAACTAAATTCTATTATTGGGGATGAAGAGAGTGAAATATCTATGGGTGAGGAAAGAAATGTTCAAATGGAGGATGTACATATTTTTAATGAATATTTTGACTGGTGTCTAGATTATTTACCTTTATATCCTCTAGAATGAGAAATTGTGTTTTCCATTGATTTAATTCTTGTATTAAGGTCAATATTAAAGACCCCTAATTTAATGGACACTGTGGAATTAGTGGAACTAAAGAAACAACTAGAAGAATGGAGTAATAAAGTATTTATTTACCCTAGTGTTTCTCCATGTGGATCCCCTATTTTTTTGTTAGGAAGAATGATGGATCTATGAGACTATTCTTTGACTTTAGGGAGATCAATGTTATAACAATAAAGAAAAAGTATCCACTACTTCACATTGATGATTTATTCGATCAACTTCCTGGAGCTTATTATTTTTCAAAGATTGATTTTCGATATGTATATCATCAGTTTTTTTTGAAGAAGGAATAAATTCCTAAAACAACATTTCAAAACACGAATGAGAATTAAGAGTCTATAGTATTACCTTTTGGACTGACTAATGCACCCTCTATTTTCCTGGATCTAATAAATAGAGTTTTAAAGGAATATCATGATGAAATTGTAGTGGTATTTATTAATGATATCTTTGTATACTATAATATCAATGATGATCATGATAATCACTTGTGAACTATTCTAAAGACTCCTAGAAGAAATGAATTATATAGAATGTTTAAAAACTGTGAATTCTAGATTCGAGAGATTTATTTTCATGGCCATATTATCTCTAAGGATGGAATGTTTGTTGATCCTTCAAAGACAAGAGAAATAAATAAAGGGCCACCTCTGACAAGTATAACTGAGCAACGCATTTTAATTGGTTTTTCAAGTTATTATCGATGTTTTGTACAAAACGTTTCTTGATTGGCTAACCCATTAACCCAGATCACATGTAATGTTGTTAAATTTGGTTGAAAATAAGTGTGTGAAGAATTTTTTGTATAATTGAAGAAAATATTAGTCAATTCTCCTATCCCTAGTCTACCATATGGGAATAATGGGTTTATTATTTATAGTGATCATCAAATAATGGACTTGGTTGTGTATTTAGGTCGAATTATGGACTGATTTTCTATGCATAACGACAACTAAAAATTCATGAACTAAAATATTCCACTCTTGATCTTGAGTTAGCAGTTGTAATATTGGATTTGAAGATATGGAGACACTATCTCTATAGTGAAAAATGTGAGATATATATGGATCACAACAGTTTGAAGTATTTTATTCAAATAGAAAGAACTGAACATGAGGCAAAGATTATGGCTTGAAATATTGATGATTATGAATGCAATGTACACTGCCACCCATGGAAGGAAAATAAGGTGGAAGATTCTCTGAGTAGAAATGATCATTAAGTTATGAGCAAGATGAGAGTTCAAAGGGAACCTATGTTTATGGATCTTGTAAATATGGATTTGGGAACAATCATGGAATGTGAAACATCAATACGTTTTCAAATGGTTGTTTAAACATTTTTACTAGAAAGGATAAAAAGTTCTTAGACTGATTATGAGGAGTTTTGAAAACAAAATTAAAGCTGTGAACAAAGGGAGATTGACAGAATTTTTATATTAATATTTGATTTTGAAATTAGGGAAGAGGATTTGTGTTCCTTACATACCAAAACTATAAATGTATTTTTTGGATGATGCTCATAGCTCCAATTTCTCTATACACTCTGGTATCACTACGATGTATTGAGATTTGAAGGAACATTTTTTGTGGGAAAACATGAAGAGGTAGATTGATGATTATGTGTGAAGATGTATGGCTTGTCCATAGGTGAAGGCTTGAAGTCAAAATCCTATATGAGTCATGCAACCTCATCCCATACCTGAGTGGAAATGGGTAGATATTAAAATGGAATTTATCATGGGACTACTAAAGAATCTTAGAAGGAATGATGCAATATGGGTAATTGTTGACCATCTTAGAAAGTCAGAACATTTACTTGCTATAAGAGAAAATTAAACACTTGAACGTTTAACAGGACTATATATTAATGAAGTGGTAAGACTTCATGGAGTTCATATCTCGATTGTTTCTGATTGTGATCCCCATTATGGATCAAGATTCTAGAAAAAAATTTCATAAAGCCCAGGATAATGAACTTTGTTTGAGAACTGCCAACGACCCTGAAACTGATGGACAATCAGAATGGACTATTAAAACATTAGAATCCATGTTGATATCTTTATCTCTAGACTTTTAGGGTATGTGGGATCAGTATTAACCTCTAGTAGAATTTTCAAATAATAATAGCTTCCATTCAAGTATTTAAATTGCACCATATAAATCATTATATGGATAAAGATTTCATAGACCAACATATAGGGTTGATTTTGGTGAAAGAAAACCAATAGGCCCATATCAATTTGAGGAATCAATGTAAAATGATAAGATTATCCAAAACAACATCAAAGCATCTCAATGCAGGAAAAAGAGCATTGTTGATAACCGAAGAATGGATTTGGAATTTCAAGTAGGAGATCATGTTTTCTTGAAGGTATCTCAATATAAGGGTGTTATATGTATCAGTAAGATGGTAAATGTATGTAACAGGTACATCAGACCTTTCGATGTTCTAGAACGAATTGGAGTTATAGCTTTTCATATGGAAATGTTGCCAAGTCACTGCAAAGTTTTTTATGAATTCAATGTATCACTATTATCAAAATACATGGATGACCCAATGCATATACCCACCAATGATGAAATAGAACTAGAATACGATATGTCTTATTGTGAAGAGCCATTAAGGATTCTTGATACTAGAGAACAAGTGTTGAGAAACCGAACAGCTCGTCTCGTGGATGTTCTATGGAGAAACCATAAGATGGAAGAGGCATCATGGGAACCTGAGGAACATATGATGGAGAACCACCCAAAACATTTTATGAAGTAGTATTCTATAATTTTCTAGGATGAAATTAATTTAATGAGGGAATAATGTTACACCCCATGATTCCACTGTATGTTTTTCTTTGACTAATATAATAACATGCGATGTATGCAACTTCGAGTTCTAGAACACTACCACCAATCAAACTAGCCATTATGAATAGTAATACCCACCTTTTCAAATTTTATAAATTTTATTTTGTAAAATGGACTTCATTTTTAGATTTGGAATATCAATATTAGATTAGGGAATTGTTTTTTTATTTTTCTGAAAGCATTCATTTTTTTATGAATAGTGAAAAACACTACGTTATTGTCTAAAACCGAATTTTTATTTAAATAAATAGTTATTTTATTTAAATTTATATAAGCTAAAAATATATAAATAATGCCTATATATGTTCAATATAATTCATTGAATTCATTTAATAATATTATTATATATATGACGATTTATATAACTTTTTACCGTCTTTTACCCACATTCCAGGTGAATTTCCAAATTTTCATAAAATGTAATTATACAAATTATGTGAATTGAATTTCAAAAATCCTAGTGACACGGTTGAAATATGTATGTAAAATTTAGTTCAATAAAATGAAAATAATTTTTTGTGAATAGTAAGTTTTAACTTTTATTTACCACGGTTAAATGTAAATAGGCTAATTAATGGAAAAATGATATTATAATTACCCAAACACGGGTCCTAATTATATTGGATAGGTTTATTTCTACCATAATCATCCTTAGGAATAAAATATGGTTTTTCCACTTGTATTAGATTTGGACATTTATTATTATTTTATTTAATGAATACTTAAAAGTGTTAAATTCAATGTTTAATAAATAAAACCTTTTAATATAGGTTTATAAATAATATAAATTCGACTAAATGTTCATTATAATGATGAAAATATATCTTACATAATGGAATTTTATTTAAAAATTTTAGATATTCTATAATTAAATTTATTTATGATGAAATTATGTTCTAGTAATTACCATATTAATGAATGATAAAAATAATTGATATTATAAATATCAAAAAAAATGTAAATTGTGACTTCTGAATAACTCCATGAATTTCCTAGGTTAATATTATTGTTATTGTTGATTTAAATATTTTTTTTATAAAGTTGTTATGACTTTCAAAAAACAAAATACCATATATTGTCAAAAATTGACATAAATGAGATTTTAAAACCAATAAAATATTATTAATTGAAATAATATTCTTAAAAAACTATGTATTGGGAAAAGGACATAGATAAGCTTACATATATCAATAATTTACTACTTGTGGTTCACTTGGCTTTTTTTAGTAAGTTTATTATCCATTTCTTATAATAATTCCAAAATACTTGGTAAAAGTTAAACTATTTAAGTAAGAGTTAAATATAAAAGATAAGGATAATATGGTTACCTAAACCAGTCTAAAACCTATTGTTTGAGAGTTTTTATACCCATCCCTACTGTATCTTCAAAATAAATCTTTTAGTATCCATTCTAAATTGAATATTATTTTATAATAAAATAATATTTCAATCTTTTCCTAAAGTGACCCTTACCTATCTTATAAAATGGTACTTTCCCATATCTCAAAATAACACCATCAAATCCATTTGACTTAGACAACCCCTACATAAATATCCTCCCAACTACTCTCCCTTCAACCTAGAGGAATTACTTTTTTCATAATTTAACCTAAGTAGACCATTTGATCAAATCGAAAGGAAACCCCTCAAGAAGAGGTAATAATTTCACCACTTTTTCAAAGTTCTCTTTTTCTTCCACCTATTATTTCATTATTGTTTCCATAATAAAATAATAACTATAGTACCTTATACATAATGTGATTTTATTATAAATATTTTAGGACCATATTAATTATTCTATCCATCCTATGAATGACATTTCACAATACATGTGTACGAGTGGCTTACAGTCTCAACGTCATAGTATAGTTTGTTATTCAAACAGTTAATCATTTTGATGGGTATAATAATGAGTATAAATGATGTAAATAATTAATAGAACATGTTATGGATAATCTAAAAATTATATACCGTCCAATTACATATTATTTCACCATCAGTAGAAGGATATTGTTGCTCGTACATATGTACGAATTACAGTTTCCACGAACGCGATAAAATTCATTCACCATGATAAACATTCACGAATAATTTTCATTTTATGCTTAAAAATAATGTTTAAGAACATAATATAATTCTGTATATAAACCATATACATCCTATCCATAATAAACAAGGCTTACATAACCAAGCATACAAAGGAAAACGAATCATTTAATACCCGAAACAATGATACTACAGAAATATTATTAACAAATAAATAATAGAATATCATATATGATATTATTTTTATGTATGTGGTTCTTGTATAATTTATTAAAAATGATTTAACTATTATATATTAGGTTAACATACACTTGATCATGTAAAAGAACTAGGTAAGGGTTAATTCTACAATCTCTTTATTATTCGAGGTTGTTTATACATGAGTATATACAGAGACGTCTTTATCATCCACATCTGTGTTTCTTAAAAATGAATTTGAAAACATTTATAGCATTTCCAATACTATGGTTTAATGTAATTTATACCCTTGTTTGAATTTTTATATGATGTTTATTAAGCAATATTTCTTCCATTTTCTAAACAATGCCCTTTATGACCTGTTTGAAAAAAAAATTATGAATGAATGGATTTTTAACTTAGTCAGTAGGTGCATCTATTTTCCACCATTATAACACCTTCAAAGCTTCCCTTATACCCTTATAAGAATATTAAAAAAAAACGTTTTTCATTATTTTTAAATGCTTTTCAAAATAGAATGAGATAATTCTCTCAAATAGTTTTGATATCATCTATGTCAACATCCTTTGTTGGATTTTACGCTTGTTTGAAGTTGATTTGTTATGATACAATATTCCATATTGTATTGATGGTTTTGTGATACATTTTACTATAGATGTGATATTTTTTTTACTATTCATGTTCTATGGTTAAATTATTAACATTTCATATGATATTTTTAAGACGAATGATTATGTTATGTTTTAACATTTTTATACGAGTAATGCATTGGACTGAGTAAGTGATGGGTGGAACCCTCTATAGCTCCTCGATGCATCAGAAGGTATCATGAGACAAACTAGGGTCTTGGAACAAGACCATGAAAAAATATTATTTTTACTCTTGGCACATGAACATGACTATGTGGTTACGAAGCCTGGAATTATGCATTCTATCGTTATGAAATTCGCTATTGATATTACATGTGATTATTCTACTAGTATAATATCCATATTAATAAGTAAATGGAATTATTAGATTTATCTTATCCATATTATGATTAATTTTATGTTTAAAATGGGTGTTTTGTGTCTTATACATTTCCTTAAATGATTATTCTTATTTATGAAATATTCTAATATATTGTTATCATTAATATAGAACCCGACCTCACCACTTTCTATGTTTTATTTTTCCCAGGATGCAAAGAAGTATATTTTCACTGACCTGCAAGGATAGTTTATGGGATATGAATGTGTTCAAAGGAGATAATTTTGTTTTGGTTTTTCATTTTATAATGTAATGAAAAACTTTGGTATGTATCTAGTAATTCCAAGGATACTAAACAAATCTGTCATACATGACATGTTACCTTGCGCTCATGCCAATGTAATGTAATAATGCATCGACTATGTGTAAATGGGGTCAGGGCATTGAAAATAACATAATCAACTTATTAAACCCTCAAGGACAAAACTCTGTAGCAATGAACATAAATTAGGTAGGGGTTTGATTTGGTTTTATTATTTCCCTATTCTTTTTCTAAATGACAGACAGAGACTATCCCACGAGCAGGTTAATCCATGGATCATGTGTTCTTGTGGGATGGTGTCATTATTGGGTTTTCTATTTGGGATTAATATTATTGTTGATAGAATGTTAATCCACATACCATTCCATTTTTAAACCCTCTATCAAGGAGGGTGCTGTCCAATAAGAACAAGGTCGGGGTCCCTCTCCACGTGTGTTCTTCGTGTTTGTATCCTCAAATTGGTGATAAGTACAATCTGGGGGAAAGGAAGGTATTGAGGTGACCCATGAGTCCCATAGGTATAGGTAGATTGATAAATAGACTACCAGAGTAACTCTATTGGCCGATAAAAGGAACTGTCGTTGTGTAGGCAGCTATCAGTGGCCCATGACGGTCGTCTGGACGCAACAACGTGAAGGAGTGGCGCAGGTCGGCACCACATAGAGGCTGCGGCCCATGTCAAGGACATCTAGAAGACCTATAGGGCTACAGTTTCTAATAAGTTCTACATGTGAGGCTATAACCCAACGTCTACGGTAGGCACTGGACGCGACACTAGGTGGTCATCATGTGGAAGGAGCATACCTCTCTTTTCTTGCAGCGTACAGACAGGGAGGGGACGCGACGACGACTGTCACATCCGAAGGACGCACGAACAGTCATCCCATGGCTGACTAGGATCCAAATGGCAGGTTTGACCCCCATCAATTAGGTTGGGCTGATCTCGCACTAGTGGTTGGGACCCACGCCCTTCGAGCCATGGTAAACGAGACTGGGTCTCTCAGTGACCCGATGGCCTACCCCCAGCAAAACTAGGCCTGGCCAAGATAGGCCCATTGGTCCTGGCCCATTGAACTGGTCGGAATAGACCTACCATGTTCTTATCCATGTCATGTCAGCCCATTGGAATTACACCATGGTATGTGGCACCCCTGGACTGGGTTGGTCAGGTCGTTCAAACCGGGTTGGACTGGGTCCAGACACAACTAGTCCCTATTTACTAAAACTCTAATAACATGAAAACTGTGTGTCTGGTCGATGCGTTGTCTATTGCATTGGAACTCTCATGAATATACGATCATTTTGGTACATATATGTTGGAATTAAGTGTATTTTAAGTAAAATTTTTGGCTCGAGAAATTAACATGTGGATCTATAGTGGCCTGACAGATGAGCAGTAACCGTTGGGATTCATAATGGATTGATAGAAAAGTTGTAACCATGTGGATCCTTAGTTTCCCAACAGATGAGAATCATATGTGGGGATCCCTAGTGGCCAGGAAGACGACCATCATCCATGTGGATCATTAGTATCCTGGAAGATGATCAGCGATTCATGAGGGATGTGTCCCTCAACTATTCAAAACAATAATCACTATAACCGATGAACCTTCTCTCTATGATTTATATATTACCTAGTGTTAGTTGTCCATAATTTTTAGTGTTACCCTATATTCCTACTTCATGGTAGTACTTTTTGGATTCTATTTGTGTTGCTTTGTTGTATTTCTCTTTATAGAATAGGGTTCCTCTACTGAGTACTATTTTACTCACCCCTACATGGGCTTCACCCACATGTGTTGTGTCTTGTATAGATGATAGAAATTTCGATGGAGGACTTTATGATCTTGGATCATGCAGTGCCTAGTAGGATTAGGCCAACGGGACATACTAATTAGGCTTCTAGTAGCTACACTACTCTTACCATCAAGTGGGGTCTTCAGCATATGGCTACTTGAGTTGCTTTTTTTTCACTGTTGTTTTTTGTTTCTTCTTTGGGTTTGTATTCCAGCCCACCTGTTTTCATTTTTAATTTTACTCAACACTTATTTTGGTTTAATTTTTCACCTTTTAGTTTCTGGGATGTGGTTGGTCATGTGTTTCCATGCAGGTACTTATGAAAATGCCTCCTACTAGTAGGTTGACGTCTACAACACTAGACAAAAACCCCTAGCATTACAGAGGTGGGTTTGGGGTTTGTCATGACATAATACTTGAGGGATGGGTCATGATACCTCATCACGGGGCGGACTATCCTCCTAACCACGTATAAGAATCCATGTTGGCCATCCTCATGGAGTCATCTTGAAATAGATCATGTTTGGCCATGGTTAGTAGATTATACCTAATGAGCTGACTATTATACAAAATAACCTAAGGTGACAGTTTTCCCACCATGGTTTTTATCCATTGAGCCAAAAAGATGAATCCATGGTCCTGGGTTGTGGATACGTCGGCCACCACACCAAAAATGGACTCCCTGAATATGAATGGTTCACTCACAACATTTGACATTGTTTACCCAAAACAGAAAAAATAGACTCTCAGTCTTTTTGGTAGAACCTACCATGTTTGATAACACTTTGTAATGACCTTTCCCATTAGGCTCATGTCATGAATAACCCATGATCACCTCCTAGTGGCCAAGGGCTGGAGACTGGAACCAAAGGCATCACTTAAAAATTGTGTTGTGTTTTCATGATTACATATACGCAGACACACATGCAAACAAGTCGCACAAACTAAAATGGGAAAACAAGTATACAAATAACAAGTACGGAGTACAAGAATAACTGAAAACCAGTGGGCCAGAATACAAACCCAACAAATGAACTGAAACAGGAAAGTACAAAGGGACTCGGGTACCCATCCAGTGAAAACACAACATGAGGGTAAGAGTAGTGTATCATTTGGAAGTATAAGTCGTATGTTATGTAAACCTATTCCTACTAGGCACCACCAGGTCCTAGGACCCTGAGTTCTCCAGTAAAGCATCAATTATCTTCACCAAACACAACAGGTGCTGTCGAATCTCTTTCAGTGGTGAGGAACAAAATACCCAATAGGGAACCATGAAACACATGGAATGAGATGAATGAAATCCTCAAATAAAATCACGAATCATAATAACAATTCAAGGGACATTTCATTCCAGGTCGATTCTAGAGTATTAATGGTTTATAAGTAAAAGTGAATAATGTTTCATACTATTGAGGGAATCATACCTGATCAGTCACTGAACTCAGTTGGACCACTGAGGTTCACATGGCTTCTGATCATCTGCCAGGCCACTCAGGTCCACACAACTTCTGCCCTTGTACCAGGCCACTAAGGTCAACACAACTCTTCCATGATACTATGGTTTACACATCTGCGGGTCTACCAAGCTACTAAGGTTCACACGACTGCTCATATACCAGGACACTGTGGTCCACACTATTGCTTCTCATCTCTGTCTGTGATCCAGAGATTACCCCTCCCCAATGTCATACATTGAAAATCAACTACTATAGAAATATCCAAAGATCATTCAAAAACACCAACCCTGTCGACAGGTTCCCAACATAGCAAAACTCTCATCAATCAGACACTTTTTTCCTTGTTATTATCCATTTAATAAATAGGGGTTGGTTGAATCTAGGCCTGGTCATTCCCAACCAACCGAGCCTGGTGGTCCCACATACCCTGGTTAAATTTTACTAACTTGGCATGGACTGATTCACGTCTTGGTCAGTCTGGTCATACCTTGCTAGTGTTTCGGGCCTATTTGGTCTCACGAGACTCGAATTGATTGGTATGAGGGTCTAGCATGCCTGGTCACTTAGTGACCTGGACTCAACCAGCCCATCATGAATGGTGCGGGTTCAGCCTACTGGCTGGGGTCACGACTAGCCAACTGAATCCCAAATGCATGTGCGACTAGTGGTGTGCACCTGGGACGTGGAAACTGCAGCCACTTCCCCTACTCTAGCCAAATGTGACCCACAAGGAGCGGACCACACCTCCTATGTGGTGCTCACCTGGAGCCACATCCAGCACCTACTATGGTCGTCGGGTCATGCCATATCCTCTTCCACAGTCAAGCGACCACGACTCTCTAGGTCTCCCGGGTGGCCCGGATGGGGGCCGTCGCCTCCCCGCGGCGTAGGTCAGGGCCACTTTTCTATGTTGTGGCGACCAGCTGGCCATGACCGCCTTCCACTTCAGCGCGCTGACAAGAACGCCGCCTCCCCCCCCCCCTCGTTCCCACAATCGTAGGCTAGAAATATCCACTACCACTATTAGCTCTCCAACAATTCCTTCTATAGGAAAACAGATTTTCTCCAGAGGTTAATTTCTCGATATGCATGTTCATATGGGCTCCGTAGTGTGTCACTGTCACTACAATGATCTAAGATGAACCATGTTGCCATCATGGAAAATCCATTCACATTGATTGAACATGTCGTGGGGCTTGTGACTTGTTCATGTCATCCCACACCCTCTGCATTTGATGATTAATATCCATTCGAAGATCGGGGAAGATGTTAAATCCCTGATAATTCTATTCGGATATTGAACCCCAAAAGAAGCACCCACCCACAAGAACAAGAAAACTACAGATAAATTGTTTTGGGTGTTGATCCACATTCTTCATTTAAAAATAAATAATGGGGATGACTAATAAATAGAACCCCTAACTTTTTTATGTTCATATTCATAGAGAGTTTTCCTCGAGTGTCCATGATTTCGATATTGATTTTCATTCTTCAAGGTACATTGAACTTGATGACGTCCCTCTGGTATTCTTTTTTCTTTGTTGGGGATTAAATATCCTAGGGTTTTTTTCAGAGTATCCTCCCAGTTTCATCCTCATTCGTCCTATGCATCATACTATTAAAAAGAAAAAACATCACAACATTTATATTATGTTGTGACATCAGGTCATTACGCTATTTCAGAAATGAAACAACATAACAAATATGCATTATTAAATCATCTTTATGATGCATGTTTTCGAAGCATTAATGTGTTCCATTAATGTTCCTTGCCATCTCCTCATTACAACATTGCGGTGTCACTATGACAGTTTTTGTCAGTTCAGGAAAAGAAAAAATATATGTTTTTAGTGTAAGTTTTTTTTGAAGGGTATGATAATTGACATTTCTGTTTGGCCATTGCTGGCCGATGTAATATACTTTCTATGAGAATCCCTAAGTTTTGAGTTCAATGGTGACTTTTGATTTTTTATCTGAGCACCAGTTAAAAATTAAAAAAAACAGCTCGCATGTTTACTGAACTTTCCTTAAAAAAAGTTTAAAATTCTATTCCAGGATAACAATGCCTTGTAATCACGGGCCATCAGAGCATACAGTCTCAATATAATTCCATATAATTAAAAAATTACATGGAAATTCCCAGTTGTTACATGAAATGTCATCATTATTTTTTTAAATGTTGGTGGTATCATATAAAAATGTTGTGAAACCCTTCTTTACATATATTGGTTTGTTATTATGTATTGTCTGTTTGTTTTATACTAGGAATCATATATATGATTTATTGATCATTATGGTCAAATATTTCCCTCCCATGAAATGGTTACTAATTTATTTTTCATGAGATGTTAATGTTGTATGTGAACATGATAATATTTACATTTTCTCACATTATATCACATAGAAATGATCACATATTGATTTTATCACATGATGGCGGGTCATGTATGTAATATATATTTTTGGACATGATTTTCCATTAATAGGATAACACATATCATATTTCACATGATTTTTCATGGACATGATCATGATTTTTATTGTTCATAGGACTATTCCTGGACATTATTTTTCTTCTCCTTATTAATCAAATTTTTATTTCATATGCTTATGATTAATATTCTTGTATCATGATAATTTTTTATAACTCTTATTCAAAAGTAATTTTTTTTTCATTTGATGTTAAACATTATTTTATCATGTTTTACATAACACAATTATTATTCTATATTATTTTTATAATATCTTAAAATCATAATAATGTTTTCTTATATTCTTATAGTTAAACTGTTGAGGAGATGTTGATGAGTTTTACACTTAATAAGCTATTTTTAACACTTGTTTCTTACATTCCCATGGTTATAAAGAGGGCTAAAACCTATGATTTTTCTAGGATATATTATAGTGTTTTCAAATTATGGATAAATATTCTCTTGTATTATAAAATTCATCAGTTATATAACTATTCCTAAGACATGAAAACTATTCAATTCTTTAGATTATACATTATTTATGATATGTATAGTTCAGATTTTTGAAATGAAGTAAAATAATGACAGGTTCCTCACACTTTGTCACAAACCTAGTGCTCAAAGAATCATTTTTGGCACCATATATGGGGGTGTGGATTTGGGGTACTTTATTTTGTATCAGAGAAATTTTTAGATGTTTTTAGTATTATAATCGTTATTTTGGGTATTATAATGAGTGAACAATATGTAAAACCTTATAAATAAGGGTATTTGAGGATTTTATGTATATTACCACATATTTTATTGTTTATAATGTATTGATTTTATGCCTCTAGTATAAATTTCATCCCATTATAGTTACTATAATGTGGTAAATGTTTTATAATACATGATGTTATGGGTAATCGCCCTAAAATGGCTAGTTGAGTATCAACCCAATATTCACTCTAGTAAATAATGTGTGGGCCTACGACTACACACTTGGTCAGACACTCCTAGGGGATATGTGTTATTTATTAATATTTATTTAAATGAAATTATGAATTATTTATTATGATATTGAATTAGGTTAAGGAATATATGATAAAATACCAAAACGATACCATGACAGAACCAAAATTTATTTTTGAAGAATAGAATTATAAGGTACTAATATCAAAGAGAATTTCATTTTTAGAGTGATTTTTTCATGAAATTATATTAAAATAATTGAATTCTAGTGTTAATTGTTCATTACACATAATTAAATTGTTTATAATTTTTATTTTCCTTGAACAAGGTTGGAACTTGTTAATAATGGGTGTGAAAGAAAATTGAATAATTAAATAAAAAAGAAACTGAATGAGATATAAGTTTATGTTAAATATATTATGTTTTTGGTCAACCATATATACATAGTTATGATTAATATATAGAATATTTAACAACATCATTACACAAAAATGAAGAGAATTATATAATATTAGAGAACATAAATTAACGATGATGATAAGGGATTTAAGATTCAACTTTATACATGTCATAAATGATGGTATAATTACAAAAGGGAATTTCTCAGTGAAACAATATATTTTTTAGGTTTAGAAGTATTATCCATCGATTTAATTATTTTTTTGTTGTGAAAATGAATATGATGAGTGAAATGTAGGAGAAGAATGTATGAAACCTAAAATATTGGGTGTTTGGTAATTATGAATAATGAATCACTAGACTAATTTCTATTGAGAATAATAAAATTCAGTAACCTCCTAAACTGAGGGAACAAGATAAAGACTATAAAATACCCTATGGTTAATTTAGATATAGAAAAAAAATTAAATGTGAAACTCACCTTATTCACATTATTTTTTAATATTCAATTATAATCTTGTTTTAATCACCACTGTAGGGATAGGATGTTTAATAAGAGCATTAAATTAGCACCCCGATAATTTTATAGTATCAGTGATAATATTATATTAATGTTTTAACCCATATTATGGTATATGAAAAATACATAAGGAAATAATTATTTCCCATTAATTAGATGAATTCATTGTGATTTTTAAAAAATTATTTTATATGTTCACATATATTTTATAATATTCAATGAAATCATGAAATAATGATTCATATTTCAAACCAACCAATACTATTATATTATTAATGGGATGTGTATGGGAACACATGGAAATATAATTATTTAAAAGTAGTTATGAAACCTAATCAAGAGGGATGTTTATATAAAATTACTTTAAAAAATATAACACCCTAAAAGTTTATAATATTAACATTAATTTAAATAATGTGATTTATAATGAACTAGACATAAACATTACACAATCATGATTTTTATTTTAATAATAAAATCAATAACATTTTATGGTCATTTCGGGTTGAAGTTATTGATAATTATTCCCTAAATCAATCATTACATAACCATATAATATAATGTGGACACTTTTATTTATTAAACATTTTTGTCAATATGAATCTTTTATGATAAAAATGATTTCTTTTCCAAAAAAATCATCACATTTTTTCACATGAACAATTACATTGACTTTCCCATCCATTAATTCTGTAAAAAAAAATTTAAATACATAAAAAAAGAATAAAAATCTTTATAAGGATTAAAAATACAATAAAGTTATTATTTTAATGAAAATGTGAAATCCCAGGAAAACATACCTTTATATAAATTATATTTGAGTGAAAGAATTAAATAAATTTCATATAAAAAATTAAAAAAAATTATTATCAGTGAATATTAATAAATTCTATTAAAAAATTAAATAAATCAAATTTTTATATTCGGTGATCATTATACATTTCCCGCTTACAAATTTAATAACCATACGATCGACATCCAAAAACCATTAATTATAAGTCTATCATGGACCCACCTATCATTTGTTTATAACATAACCACCAGTAGTTGGATAATAATTTAAACATCCATCCTTGATTTATATTGTAAAACTCTTAAAAAATGGTTTTTGAGAACCATTAAAAAATCATAACACATAAAACATTTCAATTTTCAGCATCACACTCATGAAATGTTATCTTTTACCATAAGAAAACATATTCAGATATTAAAATAGCCTCCCCATTGAGAAGACCATATTTTTTCAAAAGAAAAAACGTAAAAAGGGAATGAATGTTTTTATTTGAATGTAACTTAGAAGCCTAGAAAGGAAACCAAACTTTAAATAGTTTTTATAATTGAGGAAATGTTTTTTTCCCTGTATAATAAAAAATAAATCATTCTTTTTGGTTATTTTTTAGGAAATTCATACATTGAACAATAACATTACATTTTTGAAAAATATTTAAGAAAATAAAATAAATTACCAATATTAAATTGGCATGTCAATAATAATATCATTTTAAAATCATGAAATTTTATCAAATAGAGAGTTAAAATCAATACATTAAAAGTTAAATTTTCAAAGGGAAGTCACTTGTCCATTTGGAAACATTTTAATTATCATAGCCAACCGGAAATAGGATTAAAAACATTAAATATCATGATAATATATTATTTCAATATTTAAACTTTAAATAGGAATTTATATAAATCATTTAAAATAATATCAGTGCATAACTTCAAAATATACCTCAATAAAATGAAATTGAGATGAAATCAATTACATCGAGCCTGACTCATCACATACATTTTTATCATCATGAATAGTAAACATATGTAAATTCTTTACATTATTTGGAAACAAATTCATGTTTATTTTTCGTTTTTTCAATTATTACCGTGTTCTACATGATTAATTAATTAATAAGGTCTATATAAATTTTGTAGACAATATTTGGATTATGTGTTAAAATTGATATTCATTGGTTGACAGGGCTCAAAGAGGTTATCATTTAAATATCTCTAGAATATTAATCATTACATAATTATAATATTTTATAGTAGTAAAAAATTTGAGACCAATCATTGATGTTGGTTTTAATAAATGAGTTATGGTATGATCAGGGAGAAGGTTGGTCAAATGTGTGTATGAGTAATAGTTCTATTATACAATGACCATTATATAAAGAAAGTAAGTAATATATAATCTTCATAAAGTTGTCATAATATTACATAGATAACATACTATTTTTTTAAAAAATACTTATATATATAATTCATGTTGTCTGGTATTTAAAAATGGGTCACATCTCTTCATGAATTTTTTATTCCATGCGTACGTGAAGGATGCTATCATTTTCTACTATGTGAAAATGTATGAAATTAAATTACATATTATCATTTATAAGTGATAAATATTTAATTAAAATCATAATTATTTTATTTATAACACTCTTATAAATTAATTTTGGTGAAATATTTTATTAATATCATAATCTTGTCAATACATTTATATCTTACCATGTTCCCCGTTAGTTAAAAATTAATCACATCACACCATGAGGGGGATGTCTATTGTACATGTAAGGGGTGTTATCATATCCCCTATATAATTGAATGTATGAATGGTATATAATATATAGTTAATATATAGGTATAAATTGGTTATGAATATAGAATATATTGTTTATATGCATCATCATAAAAAAACTGTGAGCTATGTTGATGGAAAAAAAGTCACATCAGTTCGTGAAGCGGTAGTTTATCGTACACACGAAGGTTGTTATTGTTTCTCATTTGAGGAATATAGAGATAAATAAAAATCGTAAACATAATATAAAAACAAATTAGTATATTAATTTTTTATATTATATGATCATGTTTTAATATTAATTTTAGCTTCTAGAAGATGAAATATGATTAAAAAGCTTATTTAATAATGTTATCTCTTAGCGAAGAAACCAACATAGGTTTTCACAAAAATAATTATTAAGTATGATTTATTATACAAAAAAAGTGATATAGTTCATGGGGATGGAATTAAAGAATCACTATGTGTAATTCATGACCGATCCAAGCCATATTGACGACTTTAAGTGATGAGGAGAGGGGAGTCCCTTCTAAAAGTAGTGAAAATAACCCACTAGGAAACAACATGGAAATATATAAAAAGAATCCCAAAATGGTATAGTCATTACAGTGAAAAAAATTTCAAATGAATATATATTTAATCTTGGGAACTATTTTAATTAAATAAAAACATAATTTATGATTTAGGCATTTTTTATATCAATTCCAAAAATAATATTTTTAGTTTAACACACTATAAATATATTTTTACCTTAACGAAGGAAATAAATTTTAACTATTTTTAAAATGAACAATGGTAAAATATTATATTGAATTTATTATAAAATATATATTGTTATGGATCAAATTGTTTAATCCATTTTATAAAATGAAACCCACATAAGTGGAAATTTTTAATTTAAAACATTAACCATATAAATAATGAAAAAATTGGTGTTCAAGATGTGTATTTTTTGTGAACGGGTTAATTTAATAATAAATCCATGTTTAATATTAAATTTTTTAATATAAATTTAAATTTGTTGATTTATAATCTAAATAATTTTATTAAAACATTTCTAACTATCTTTTAAAACAATAAATTAAAATAGAGATACAATTTTCCTGTTAAAACTTTTTTTATAAAAAAACACATATTAAACACAAATAATAATATTATAATAAAATCCAATATAATGATGATTAAATATTTAATAATTTTAATAAATATATATAAATAATATTTTGTTACATTAAATTATATTAGAAATGTATAAGACTTTTAATTTACTTAAATTTTTTAAATGAAATTATTTTCGTACAAAAATTACTATTTTCACCATTCAATGAAAATTCAATATTTTCCAAAAACATCCAAAAAATTCCACCCATATATATTTTGGTATAATAAATTGTAAAATTTTATTATATATTTTAATTAATATATTTATATTTTGAAAATAAAATATAAAATAAAATATTTTTACATAAATAATTTATTTAAAAGTATTAATTTTTATTTAAAAATTTCATTATATTTTTATAATTAATAAAAAACTGGAATTTTATTATGTTATCATTATATAGGATGTTAAATTATTGCCCCATTTTCAAATTTAATTTTCTCAATTAAATTCATTTATTAAACAATTTGGGATATATTTCCATCAAATCATTTTTTTTATTCCCATGATTCCACTTCAACAATATGGGTTTTCCAGAAAAACCCATAATTTGTTGAATCACCTTATTCCACAATGAATATTCTCTATGAAAAATAATATAAACTATATGTTTATCCAAAAAGTTACTATTGTACTATGAAAAAATATCAAGGCTAACAACATGAGATGAATTTGGATCATATTTTCTTAACATTGAGATAAGAAAAAAGTTTTGTTCCCATGAAAAAATCTCTTGTATTGTCCATCGATATGAAACTGATCCAAATTTATCATTGATTTTATGATGTTTAGTGAACCAAGGACAATGAATTCCTCTTTTAAACAAATATTATAACCATTTTCCATGGAAATGATTTATGGAAATCTTGACCGCACACCTCGAAAGAAATATTTTTCCTCTGGTTAATTTCATAGCATTTACTCCTTCTCTAATCCCTCACATTTTTATATATAAAGAAAACATGCGTAGATGATTCTTTTATTAGCTATTTTACCATTAAATTTTTTTCTTATACTTCATCTCAAAAAGTGTGTTTCTAGTATCTCGTTCCATATAATTCTCAAAATAGTTCCATATTTATAGTAGAATGAAAACTCTTGTTATAAAACAATTTAACAAAATAATGATATTGATCCCAAATTCCATGTAAATCAATTTAATAAGAATGAAGCATATCATCCATGGTATGAATACTATTCTCAAAGTACCCAATGATTTGGGAATGAAATTTAGAAATTAAATAAAATTCAGTTCCCAAATTTTTTTAAATCCCCTCCAACGAATTATATATAAATATTGGATCACGGTAATAGATAATGAAGATATGGACACCATGTAATATTACTCTTTTCTTTAGATACATTCAAGAAATATTTTTTAAATTAATTGTATATCAAATGGGAATGAAATGTATTGATATAGTCAACAGATTAAAAATTAACCAAATCTCATTGTTTCCTAAAGGAATATTTGGTAATCCCACTAAAAAATACTAGGATAGATTTTACCATTTCCACTTTAGCACTAGAAAATGATGAATCATTCCCCTCAGTATTTTCCATTCTTCTACAACCTTATGGGAAGTCAAATAATTATTGGTAAAATAAATAATATATATTTTCCTTCCATACAACCATTAATACTCAATATGGTCTCTGTATATATTAGGTAATTCAAAATTAATGGAAAACATAGAGCTATGAACATCACTCATATAGCCCCGAGCTAGAGACACAAGACTCAACACATTATAAATATGGTGTATTTTTTTATAAAAAACTGTAATAATACACAAAATTAATTATATAACTAGAGATTTTAATAGTCTAGGTAATGAATAATTAGAGACATGAATTTTAACCAAACTAAACAAAATATATGAAAAGACGTCATGCATGCTACTCTTTCTTCAAAGACGCCTCCACTGAAAAATCTTCTAAACCAATAAAATGTAATTAAAAGTAAAAGGAGCACCAAATCATCCAGAAATGGGTTTAAAAATATTTGATAAATTCTATTTAAAATATATATTTCTAAAATATAATCAAGAATATATATTTAGATATATCCATTGTAATAATCATTCTTAATTAATGACACCTTAAAAATAGTAGTGTATGGATTTGGAAATTTGTTAAGCTCAAAATTGATTTAATAATATTCAAGTGTTTTTTTAAAAATATTAAGAGATCCCCTAAAAACTAAACATAATAGAATACAAGATACATGGATGACTAAATGGGAATTCCCAAATTCTTAAAGGACGAGTTCACTCCCCACACCCTATCAGGTTTACCATTTTCAAGTGTAGATTTATAAAAACCATTTCAGTTTTCATTATATATAAGTATTTTTTTTCTACTAGATTTTTTACATTAAAACAAGTATTAAATGTTCATATAATTGTATTTTTATACAAATTTATAAATAAAATTATTATTGGAAAATTACTTAATAGTCCAGGCACATCCAAGTCTCTTGAAATTACAAATTTTCAAGGACTGTTAATTGGTTCCACATACTAAGATTTTCATTCCTAATATTACAATGATTCCACTTCTACATGTTGAACCTATAAATGAGAAGTTATTTAAATACACAAGAATACATGTACATAAATTATTATATATATATATACATAATAATAATGTATAAATTATCATGTATATTCATTAAAATATGGAAACAATCAACATTTATAAATGACATGCATTTCATAAAATTATAAATGTTCTTAACCGTTTTTATTAAATAAATTAATAATTAAAATTATTTTATTTAAGAATAATTTAGAAATCATATGTGCTACAAGAATAAATATAACATATGTATGAATTATAAATTAAATAATATCATAACAATATAATAATTCATTTATATGTGATGTACATAATTTTCAAACAAATGCACATTTAAACACATAAGTCTACAACATGTAATTTCTAGTACATGTAATAAATTTGTGTCTAAAAAAACTTTAATAAATTGTAATATCTTCTATATGAGATTTATTAGAAATATATTTTGATAAGGAAAAATGTAACCATGAATTTAAACATGAATTGATATTTTATATGAATTTATTTAAATTATAATCTAAATAAAAAAATATTCATTCATTCATTATAAGATATAAAAAATAATTAAAATTAGATATATAGAATTTTTAATTCTAAATCAAACTAATAAATATAAATAAACCCTTGTAAACTAAATTTTTTAAAAAATCCCTTACAGAATCAAACCTAGTTGGTTAGAAATAATATATAAAACAATAATTTTCAATAACAATTTTAGAAGATTAAATCCTATTACATTTGAAATTCAAAACATAAAACATGAATCATATAAAAAAATATACCTTAACTCAAGTAGAACTAATATCAATACTTGTCGTAATATGGACACACCAAAATTCATAAGAAATCACACAAAAAATGAATAAAGATGAAAAAATTGTGAAAAGTGAAAATATTTGTGAAATACATTACAGAACACAAAATTATAGGGTCAAAATAGTATTTGTAGATGCTCAAATACTAGAGGGGTGTGAATGGTATCATTAAGTGTACTTGTTTTATACTTTAAGTAGATATATTATTAACAATGTTAAACAATGTAAATTCAAAGTCCCTAAAATTGTTCTATGAGACAATCTTTCTTAGGTTATGGAAATATGGTTTGGGAAATGAAACGTAAGAAAAGTATAGTTTGGAAAAGATTATTACTTAAAGCATATAAAATCTTACTTATCATAGTAAATAAAAGTATAATAAAGTATAATAATGTTATAATTTCTTCCTTTATGAAAATACAGCGGAAATAAAACATGTAGAAAAACATGTAATATGTATAAAATTATTTAACCCAAAGAGTAAGGTATATAACTACCCTTGATAAATGTCCCATGATTTATTCATTCAAGAAAATATGTCTTACCCATACCAGGGTATGCCCTATATATTAATATCAAAAATTTTAAGGTTATCCTCGCAAGTCCCCAATCTTTAAGGTAGTCGGCACCTCTTTCTTTCTATCCTCGGATGTCCTCAAACATTTAAGTAGTTGAAATGTCTGTATTCCTATACCTATAAGTCTTCAAAATATAATGTAGTCAGCATATCTATCTTCCCATCCTTGGAAGCCATCAATTTTACTTAGCAATAATCAGAGTTACAGGAAGCAAGGTGAACAAGGTTTTCAGAGCATACAAATCATGACAGTCTTTCCATCTATAAAACAATTCATAGAATGTAATATCTAGATTGATGGAATGGTTATCAGATCATTCAAATGTGCTACTATTTATAGGAAAAAAATCCAATGGCCGGCTTCCTCCACCCACAATCACATTTTTCCATGAATCTCGAACGGACATGTACACGTGTCACTTAACAAATGGTTAATTAGAACTAGATTGTATGACATAATTTCAGAATAATAACATGTGTAATGAAAATTAAGTATCTTAACCAAATTTGAGCATCCAGGGTCTAAAGAAAAATAAAATTATAAGAATAATCAAATAAACAATTAGAATATATAAGACATGGATATTCAAATTCTGTTTTATATTGAATTCGAAATATGAATTCGAAAGATTCCAGAGTCAATATTCTAGTGAAATCAGAATATTTAAACTGAATAATTTGGAGTCTTAATTATTAGCAATTGAGAGTCTGAATTATAAGGATTTTAGAGTCGAAATTATGAGTAATTTAGAATATGAATTGTGAGGAATTCAGAGTCTAAATTCTGAGGAATTAGGAGTCTCAATTATGAGCATTTAGTGTCTAAATTTCATCAAATTCAAATCAGAATTTTTGAGAATTATGAGTCTGAATTTCACGGAATTTCACCTCTAAATTTCAATGAATAATGATTCTGAATTTCAGGGAATTCAAATTCTGAATACAAAAAACTCTATATCAAGGAAACTATAAGATTCTGCGGTTCTAGATACGAATCCTAACTTTTTTACATAGTAATAAAATGAGATTGATTATGAGGAATTATAAAATGGGACAATCAAAAAAAGGCGAGGATAAAACCTTCATTTGAGAAGGTAAATTTTCCTTAATAAAATAGTCCATAGGGAGATATAATTTTCCATAAGATGAATTGTTAGCAATTTTCAAAATATATTTGAATATAAAAATATTAATGAAACCTTATTGATTCAAAAAAAAATAGACAGTAGAGATGTTGAATGGTACTATAATTTAAAATCTCCAACAATATCATCTTATTGACATGTTCAAACTTGCAATGCAATCCCGTACTAAAAAAAGAAATACAAGACACCCAATTACTATAATAGTACCAATTTTTTAAAAACTAAAACAATAAAATTGACATGAAAAATGTATAAATTTAAAATTCAATGATATATTTGTTCAAGAGTGGAAAAAATAAAATGTTCTTTTGATAAACCAAAATAATGAAAAAAATAGATTAACAAGTCCACATGTATGTTTGAAAATTGATAGTGAACTAAGAAGAAGAAAAATAGATATGATGACAAAACCATATGATTCAAATATAAAAAAAACTTCATGCTTAGGTTTAAGAAAAATAGAAATCAAAACCCTCTTAGATCAAACCCATGTGGAAAAAGCCACAAATCTTCCCAAAATGAAACCCTAACATTGACACATTCCATTTACCAGTTCTCATACCAACACGGTCGGGAGAAAAATACCCTAACCTCGCTTAACCATGGCACTCTAATCGACTTGAAGTAGAATCTATGGTCCTTGAGTTCATCCAACATGACCTGGACCACCACCCAAACCCCCTAAGCATCCTTCTGTGTTCGGCCTATGCGACTCCCCATAGACAACCATCTATGAGACACACCCTCACAGGTGGAACCCACTTAAACCCAAAATCCAACTTCCAATTAACTCAATTTACGTTTATTTTTTTCATCATTTTTTTACATTATTTTTACTTAACAAAATATGAAATATTTTAAATTTAATGTGCTTTATATTTCTTTAAATAAAAAATAAATTTTTTAATATTTTTATTATAAATTTTAATGGTATAATTTATATAAATTTTTGTATTTATGAAAATAATAATTTTTTTCATAGATAATAGTTAAATTTCATACATATATATATATAATTATACATCAAATTCATAAATATATATTAGATAATAATATGGTTCATCTAAATAATATTTTTTATTTTTTATTAATCTTACTCAAAATTATATTGTTCATATTCAAAACAAAATTTTTAAGAATATTTTATTTTAACTTCATCTTTACATATATTTTATTAAGGAAATAATTTTTTAAATATTAAAAAAATTTAGGTTATAAAAATTATACATAAATTAATATAAACCACTTAGAAAAACATTTCGAAAAACCGATTTCATTAAAACAAAGATGTTTTATTTGTAAAACATTTATTAAAAAGAGTTTTTTTAATTGAAAGATATTATCAAATAATTTTTTAGTTCTATGAAAATTATTTATTTAATAATATTTGATAAATATATTTTAATTAATTTATTATTTAGTTACTATGAAAATATGTGATGCAACATCACTCAATGACTATTTGTTCAACTAGTTATCAAAATGAACAAATAATAATTTTCCAAATAATAAATCAAATTCCCCATCAATATTTTAATCAATAAACTTACCCATAATATCCGATTTATCTTTTTATTGCCTTGATTGATCCTTATTTTCAGATTTATTAATTATTTCAACCAAATTTGACTATAATTTAACCTGAAAAAAACAAAGGATGTCCCTACATCTAAATATTCTATGAAAAACATTATAATGACATTAGAAAAATGGCCATTTTCTAAATATTACATGGTTTATAGTGAATTATTAGTTTGAATAAATACATCATAAGAATTGATTACCTTTCTATGATGGTAATTAATCATGAAATTATAATCATTGATCAGTTATAACAATCTTCTATGTCACATATTTAATTCTTTCAGAGTTAATATATAATTTGATATTTGTTTAATCATTATATACCTTACACATTACAACATACTAATGATTCATGTAATTTTTTAATCAAGAAACCATAATCTCTAAATAAACATAATTTGTATGGTAATTTCACTCATTAGGTTTTTGTTGATATGATATATAATAAATTACATGATCAATATAAATATGAAAACATCCAATTTATTTCAATAAAGAATAACTATAGATGATGAATTCACTATTACAAAAAGTTAAGTAAAAACTGGATCATTAACTAATTTTTTTTTGTTCGTAAAAAAAATTATAAAATTAAAATTGCTATATTAATTTAACACATTTTTAATTAAAAAGGACCAGTTGTCTTGAAAAATGGATAATGTTTTTAACCAACTTTATGTTGTCACCTGTATATCCATGAATGTTATTAATATCTATAATATTTTTGAGTCAATTCAATTATGTAAAAACATTTCTATGTATTGTCATTGTTTATACCATAATTATATAAAATGTGATCACATAATGAGATTTTATGGAACTAAAATTCACCCTTCCTAAATTTCAATTATAGTTACATTTCATTTATAGATTTTAAAACAACAATATGTTTTATTTCATGTTCCCTGTGAAATTTTGAATACAACACAATTTTATCAATAAACACATCCAATTACATTTTATGAACTCAATTCAAGTTATATTCATATGGTCTATAAATATAGAAGGTGAATTATAAAACCCAAAGGGAATAATAACAAAATCATAGTAACCATATGTTTCTAAAACATATTATTTAGAATGATTATTTCCTTAAAATTAAATTGATGGTACCAAATCATGAGATTAACCATAAAAAAATAATGATATCCCTAGAGTTGGTCGAACAAATAACCGATATAATGAAATGGATCATTTTTCTAAAAGTTTTTTTATTCATGATTCTATAATCAATGAAATTTCTTATTTATCGGTCAATGTTTTTTTATAAAAAAATATTAGCACTCAATGATGAAGTAATATAGATAATTAAACCATTACCCAAAAAATTCTTCATTTTTTTCAAATTTCAAAAGATTCCAATTGAGAAATTCGATAAGGGGGTTTAGAAATAATCATAAAATATAGACCTATTTAAACTGTAAACTAAAAATATTGATCATTAATAAGCCAATGTAAATCATCATAAAATACATCCATGTATTGATTTACTACTATCACATCAATATTTTGAACAATTTTTTTATTTTCAATAATATGATCATGAAGCATGGACTACCAACCCTAATAATTTTATTATCTCCTTGGTTGTTTATAAAATTAATGAAATTAATGATCATAAACTTGTTATCTCAAATAGATATTTTAATATGATAAAATGAAGTCAATTATATACCACGAATGTTGTCAATATCTATTATTTTCAAGATTAATTGGATTTATATAAATGGATAACACACTAATAACAACCTGAATATTCTAATAAATCATTGTAACTTAAATATTTATACTTATAATTTTCAACAATACTTATCTCTTCATTTAATGTGGTGATATTCTAATTTAATATTTAAATTTCTCAAAAATGAATGAATATGAAGTTCCAGAGTCAAAATGGGTATTGACATAATTCCAATAAAAATTTAACATACAAACCACTAATTTATTTTCTAGCCCAACATCAACTATTGTATTATAGAAATATATATTCTCAGACATTTTATTTTAGTCTTATTGATTTATGAACAAAGTAACGAACATTGTATAGATTTTGTAATAATTCCCCAACACATTGCAATTAAAACATATTATCGTATACTATTCAAGACATTACTGATCATTTTACATGGAATGAAAATATACATAGTGAAAATTAGAACATTTTATGAATTTCCCAAAAAACAAATGGTATTTTATAATACACATTATTCTACACTTCTCATAATTTGAGAACATTTTTACTTATCTACAAACTTATTGGATGAATTCTTCCACAATAACATCCAACTGGACCTCTTCTTCTTCCAATTTCAATTGATTACATGATCAATAAAATATTATATCTGTAACACCTCATAACATATAATAACATTACCATATGATTTTAATTCATGGGAATCTTATTTCCTTCGATGACTTAGATTTTATTACGAATAAAACTCATTAATCTTAATATCATGATTCTAGAAAATTTGTGATGTACCATTAAAATGTAGTTTAATTTTTATTTATATAAGTATATAAAATCTTTATTCTTTTTTATCAGTTACAGTAATATTTTTTCCATTAAATATATAAAATATATTATAAAATATTTTACATTTGAAATAGTTTTAAATTCATCCCACTCTATGGAATTAATATCTTCCTTTTAGCTGATATTCTTAATCACAAACCACCACTAAAATGAATGAAATTTAAAATGATAAATAAAAATACATATCTTTTTTAGGATATAAATAACCAATGGAATATAATATATATATTTTTTATTTATATAATCCATTATCTATCTTGGGGTAAGAAAATAAACTGATTGATGGTGGATTTTATATCATAAAATGACCCACTATTTACATTTTCATTATTGATAGTTCATGTTAATCTCTTACATGGATACTACTTCTATTAATAGATGGTTTCAACTAATCCATTTCTAAAAAAATTCTATTTTAATTCCAACCATCCTAGGATATTTATTTCAAATGATATTTTTTTATTACATCCTTTTCACTATTGATTCCCTTTTCTCTTTTATAGAGAACCATTCAAAATAGATTTTTTAGATTAAGAAACATGGTAATCATTAAATGATAAATCATTTGAACAAAATTATTATGTTAAATATTTATCAGGTACATAATAATCACTATCCTATAATATATTGTTATCCAAACTTATCATCGATTCCAACAATAATGAATCTTCTTTAAACAATTATTAATCACAATTTTTCTGACAATGATTTATTCTATTATATTTTAGGATCTTTTAAGGTATAGAGTTTTTGATAATTTTTCAATAACTCATACATAACCTATACAAATAAAACAAATTATACTTCTGATCCATATTCATTTATTCAGAATATGAAATATTTAAGAGGAACTAGATTTTCTTCATAAAAAATCATCATGTCATTACACATTACATTTTTAATTACCATATCGAACATTAAAACCTAAAGAATTATTTTAAAAACATGGGATGATAAATGAAATTGCATTATGTTATAAAAAAATAAATAAAACTATTAGGATAGTAAAAACATAACCCATGAAATGTTTGTTATTATATAAATGTTCTCGGAGAAAAATAAGATATTCATTTTCACAAGAAAAACAAAAACATATTTTTCTCAAAAAAATAGTAAATAAAATAGTATTCATAAAAAAAATCATATACCTATCTTGGGAAATCATTATCCATATCACCCATACAAATTAAATAACCATTCAATGATATTCTATACCCAAATCATTGGAGGGCTATTATGGACTAACCTATCCACGGTCTATAACATAACCCCTCGTCTATTTTAAATAATGATACAATATATCCTTGGTTTATAACATATCAACCCATCAATGTAAATAATTTCCAAGAACCATAACTTAGTCATAACACATCACATCATCCAATATTTAACATCACAGTCATATAATATCCCATTTTCCCATAAGAAAACATTTTTAGATATAAAAAAATACATACTATTAAAAAACCCATTATTAAATACTAAAAATACCCAAAAACAAAATGAAGGATTTTTTTTATAAAATATGAAATCTTTTCCATGAATCCAAATATCAAAAAATGATAATAGGAGAGGAATATAATTTTAGCCATATATATTAAAATATAACATGAATTTTATCATTTTCTATAAATGTCCCACATTCCATACAATAATCCTATTTAATGATAAATATTTAAAGAAAAAAATAAATTTATAAATCACCATTTCCAGTAATAAATTGATTCTAAAAACATTGTCATGGAGTAAAAAGAGGGTTATTTGTAGAACAATCAAGTATATTTTTTAAAAGAATAATCACTTATCTCTTTAAAACAATTCAACCATAAGCCCAATGAAAAAACACCATCCAAAACATTAAATAAACTGATAATAGTGAAATTCATGCATTAAAAGTTCATTTGGGATGGATATAATCCTTTTATGAAATATTGGATCATAACATCAACATATACCTCATTGAAGGGATATTGAGATAAATTCTTTTACCTTATGTCTGACTCATCACATACATTACTTATCATTAATAATAATACAATTATGTATATTATTTAATTTATTAAAAATACAATTCAAGTTTATTAGTCCATTTATTTATCTTATATAGATATTATTCATGATTTATTTATTTGTTAGTTTTCTATCTAATGTTATGACAATATTCATCTTTTGTGTCAAAATTGATTTCAATAGGTAGACTATGGTCAAAGAATTCAGAATTCATATATATCAACAATAATAATCATTAACTAGTTTTCATATTTATATTGATATTATTATTTTTGAGAAATCATTATTTTTTTGGTAATTGAATTATTTTATGATTATAGAGATATTATGATGTATGTACTCATGTGTACCATTTCCATTTTTCAATTATAATTTTGAAAAGAAGGAATTTAATTAATTTAACATTAAACAAATTTCATAATATCATAAAAAAAAAATTCTTTTTTAAATATACCTATATATATCATCCCTATGGTGTGCTTTTGTAAAGGGAGCCACATCACTTTCTAAAGGTAGTATTCCACATAAACCTAAACGACGTCATCATTTTTTAGTGAGTGAAAAGGTATAAAAAAGTTGATATATTTTCTTCATAAATATGTCCTTAATATATTTTATTTTTCATATATTTTAAATTTATTCATTATACATATCCTTATTACCTTCCATGTAATGTGTTATTGAAAAATGAATCTAATTGCTTTGTGAGGCAGTAGTTTTCTATACACATGAGCAATGTGAACATATCCCCTATAAAATGGAATGTAAAAAAACATGTATATAATATAATGACTATATAGGTATAATTATGTTATTAAAATCATATATATACTCTATATTAATCCTTATATGCATCCACAAAGTGTGTTTTTGGAAAACATGTCATGTCAGTTCATGAGGTCGTACTCTCCCGTATACATGCACGAAATTATCTATTATTATTTTAAGGTAGAGAAGATTGATAATGGACATGAAGCTAAAATTAACAAATATATTGATATGTAATATGATTTTTTTATTATATTTTTAGTTTTTTATATTAATATATGGGGGATTTTTAAGAACTAAAATAAAAAAAGTTGTTGATAATTTCTTCGTTTTCAAGTTACCTCTATAGGTTCAAAACCAAAGTCCAATTTGATTGGATTTATGATCACACTATGGGAACTTGGTCATGTGGATGGAATTAATTAATTTATTTGGTCACTTATTAGAAGAAGAAAAAAAGTAATTTATTATGTAAATAGATAACGAGTGGACAAGTCCATTTATATATGTGGAATGTATCCAACCTTGAAACTACATGGAAATTTCTCAACAAAAACCAAAATGATAAATTAATTCCAATTAAAAACTCTTTCAAATTGCTATATATTAGAACTATTTAATGTTAATATTTAATTATTTATTTTTAATAGTATTTTGACATGTTTTGGGTCATTTTAACACATATTAATTTAGTTTTACCCCACAGAACATCCATTTTACCTTAACCAAGATATTTTTTTTCTATTTTCATAATTCATTATGGTTCAAACTACTGTTGGAATAAATAGATAATATATATTATTATGATAAAAAATATATAATCATATTTAAAAAAATCAAAAAAAATATAATTGTAATAATTAAATTAAAATACAAACATATAGATGTGATAAAATCTATTTTTCAAGAAGTGTAATTTTTTTTGAAAAAGACGATTTTATATTAACTCTATGAATAATAAAAACAATATTATTTATATTATTTAATACTAATTTTATTTTAAAAATTTATCACTAAGGACCATTTTAAATAAATAAAATTGTGAAATAATTTTCATTTTAGAATAGTAATTTGAAAAATCATACATTTAAACCCAAAACTACCATAGAGAAAAATCGAATATAATTTTTATTCAATAAGTAATTAGGTGAATTAAATATAAATAATTATTATTAATTAAAATTAAATCATATTTAAAAAATTTGGACTTATAAATTTATAAATTTTTTGAAAATAAATATTTTTTTTAAAAAATATAGTTATTTTCAGTATTCAATGAAAACTCAATATTCCCCCAAAATGTCCAAATTTCACAATATATAAATTTTGATCAGACAATTTCATTATAAATATATATATAAATATTTTTTATAATTAAAAATATAAAATATAAAATTTTATCTTTTAAATAATACCTTTTATGAAAAGTGTTTAATAAATAATATATTGTTTTTAATTTCAAAATTACTTAATATTTTTTTAATGATAAAAACTCCAAAAGGGATTTATTATATCATTACCAATGTTTTTAAATGTAAGAAAGGATACTCAAATATTAAAATAAAATATATCACCACAAATACATTATTCTATATATTTTTTTCAATTTTTCAGTACCATTAATAACTTATAATGCACAGTTCACACGAAATAAACGAAGCATGATACCCCTTTAAAAAGTTATAATTTAAAGATAACCATTATAACATACCTATTAAGATAGAGTGTACAAATATGATTAAATAAATTATGATAATTACTTGTTTTACACATGTGTAAAATATATTCACATTTTATCTATGTATTTTGAATAAAATAAGAACCATTTGAATGAAAAAGAAATGTTTTTTGAGAAAGGGTAAATTTTTAAGGATGTTTGGTTGGGATTTATAAGAATAAATTAAAATTATTATTAAAAAATTTAAAAATTTAGTTGAAAGAATTTTCATTTTTTAAATATACCTTGGAGAATTATTTATTTTTATTTTTTGATAATTTTTTTACAAGATTAATTTTTTAATTAATAGTGAATAATATTTTTTTTTGAAATTTTCCTTTTTCATTTAAATATATTATAATATATATTAAAATTAAAATGTGAGTTTTTAGTCAAATTAATTTAATAATATTATATTTTTACTAATACAGGTCATTATCAACAATTTCTCATTTAAATATAATATGAAAAAATTATAATCTATTGAATGTTTTCATTTAAAAAACTAGTTTTATAGATGCATCTATGGGATTAATATAAAATTGGATTTGTTAAACAATGTGAATTTAATATGAAAAAATTTATTTGATATTTTTAATCAGAACATTTTATATTACCTAATAAAATCATCAAAATTACTCATTGTAATGGATACTGAAAATATTAAAAATTATTTATTGTGATCAACGTAAAATGGGATTAGTTGGTTTTAAACTAAGGAGTTATGGGATAGAAATTCATAAAACTCTTAAAAACCCATTTTATTGAATCATATATTCCTTTTACCCTTTTATAATGAATTATTTTCAGTTTTATATCCTTTTCCGTGATAAAAAATGTTGTATCACATTATCTTTTAAAACATTTCATATATTTCTTCTCCCTAACTTATAAAATGGATCCACATATCTTATCATCCTCACACATCCTAATTTTTTTTTCTAAAAAGACCTTCCAAAATCTAGTATTCCACTCCTAATATCTTATATTCCCTTGTTTCATAAAATTCCATTAGAGAATGTCTTTATGTATAAACCTATATTTGTTCTCCAAAGAAGTGTTAATATCCATAATATATATATTTTTCTAATTTATTCCCCTATATCCTTAAAATATTATTAATATATTTTTAAATAATAACATTTGTATATTATATATATTAGGAAGTTATTTTTTTTATGATCTTGTCATATGTTCATAACCTCTTCCATAAAATGGGAAACAAAAATCTCGATCAAATGTATGGAAAGCTACCACCTCGCAAGCTGATTTAATTTTATTTAATTCACCAACATTTAATAAACTGTATTTGGATAAATTTAACATTTTTATATGATCATATAAAAATATCAACCTTTTGGACTTTTATTTCACATATACCTTTTTACTTACCATTTTGTGGGGGGATTTGATAATATCACTTGTGTGTACGATGGACTACCACCTCACAATGTGATGTCATATGTTTTTCTATTAACCATTATGTGGAATATATTATAGATAATTATAATAAATATAAGTGAAATTTATGAACCAAATAAACTTATAGTAATATATTTACACATATTACTTCATACCTTCCGACATATTATAGAACAATAGTATTTCTGTCGTGTACGTGTAGACAACGGCCTCCACACAATGACGTGAATTGTTTTTCCTATTATTTTTACATGAATAGTAATTAGGATCTATTAAAAAAATATAAATTAAAAATATAAATTAAAAGTTATTATAGAAATATGAATTATAATTTATATTCATATCTTTCCATCTTATAGGAAAAATGGAAATAAAGAAATTTCATACGTACAGCCTACGATCACCTTGAAAGGAGCAATCCATTAACTAACATTAAAATTTAAATAGTTCTACAAATAAAAATATACATAATATTTATGATATTATTTAAATTTAAAAATATTTTAGATGATTTAATAATGATGAAATTAAAATGAACTAAAATTCTAAACTAAAACATATAATACATGGAAGACAAATATCACCTAAAATAATAATTTTAAAATGGAATTTGTAATAAATAGGAGATAAATTACTATATCAAAATCATATATGGTAAAAAATATACTATTATTCTTCAATAATATATTTATAATAAAAATATATGTTTTATGTAGGATTTTCATATGCATACAATGAATGTCAAGACTGAGTTAAGGGTTTTTTGTCTCAATTTTACTTTTATGATATAGAATATTTAATCATCACACATTCTATAATTTGGGTTATATATTACCCATTTTTAATTTTCATATCATGAATAAATTTTAATTTATGGTATTTAACTTTGAATTTGATTTTTTTATTTCATGGGTAATCGTATTAAATATATATGAAGTGGTAATAGTTTATTTCACAATCTCATCATTATTTTGTATTTTTTTTATTCAAGTCACCCTTATGGTGATTAATTTGTATTACTATCATAAACCGAGTATATTTTTATATAATATTTTTATTGATGATATTTTATATAATAGTACCATTTTAATATTATATGATACTTATAATGAATTTTGAATTTTTTTAATAATATCGGATAAAATTTCAACATTCTATTGAAAAACCCTTTTTCCATATTCTTGTTTATTAAAAACAGTTCCCAAATATTTGTAACAATATACAGTTGATTTATAAAAGAAATTTTTACAATTTTGTTTTTGTTTATACATTTTTTTAAATTAATTATTCATTCTCTTATTGAAACAAGGTTTTTTTTCTATTAAAAAAACTATGAAGGAATCTATGTCTTAACGTGGATGGTATGTTTATAATTTTTTATCGCCGTGAATGAATAATGTTTTGAACAAATAATTAAATGTTTAAAGTATGTATTAAAAGAAAATTATTTTCAAAATATTTTTTAACATTTCATTTTAAATGATTATTTTCAAATTTCAAAAGTTTTATCCCCAATAATTGTTTTAAACGATTTTTTTTGTTATTTATAATCATCAATAGAATAAAACCTTTATTATTGTCATGATCCACTAGGTATATTATCAATTGATATATTACTTATTATTTATATTGATTTATTATGACTTGTTTTACTTGGGTTTCACACCTTTATAACAACTCACTATATTATATTGAATGGTGTATTATTATTTGTATCAATGAGTTTTAGTGTTGTAATTTTTTTGATAGTGCTCCAATATGAATGTTTATGTTAATTATTTTACACCCCTTTTATTTAAGTAATGAATTAGAAATATTATGTTTTAGTTGGGGACCAGAATTATATAGACCCTTGTGGCATTGATAGGTCCCCTGAGACAAATCTATTGGAAAAACTAGATAAGTTTCTACCCAATTTTAAAAAATCCATGTAAAAAAGTCTCAATGTTAAATTTTTAATGTATGAAATTTTTAGTTACATCATTATGATATTAGTCATTTATTTCCATGTTATATTTATATTTCTTGTAATAACAATTGAATATTTTCATGATCATGTGATTATGTTTGGGGAATTATTTGGTCATTATTTATTATTTTCATATTATTCTCATGTTATTGATTAAATGTAATGTGTTTCAGTAATTTATCGTGCCATATTGATTAATATTTATTTATTAATATATTCTACTATACTCATACCCTAACTAAAAAATTATCTTTATGACTTTATTATGCTTCATTTTCCATAAGATAACATGAATTGTTTTATGATCGATACAAAGGGATGTGATAAGGGGAAATATATACTTTTTGAAGAGAAAAATTTATGTATTTATTGTTTTAAAATGAAAGTGAATTTAAATTATGTATTTACTTTTCCAATAATACTATGATATTCGGTCTATTCATATTTGATTCCTTTAATCTTAGACCACTTTAATAAAGTAACCAATGACACCAGGCTACTAGGTTTGGGTACCTTTCAGATACACAATAATAATATTAACATATTCTTCACAAATATTTAAATTCCCTATGTTTGTTGACATAACTCTATAAATTATATTTTAATTCATTTATATCCATTAGAAAACTTTATATAGTTTCATTAGTAAGTGAAAATTAAAATTTTAAGGATACAATTTATTTTATAGAAGAGAATGCATTGACCAAGATTTTGTATATATTTTTCCAAAATTGATTTTGGGATTCATATATTCATCCACACACTAAATAGAATAAAAAAGAGACATTCGATATATATTATTTATAATATCTGTGGTTAATAAAACCACTTCTAAATAAAAAAATATCAATTAGAAATGCATAATAATTATTAATATGAACACATAATGTTTCAAATTGGGCTTTTTATGTAAAATAATATTTATATTTAATTTTTACATAAATAATATATATATTATTGTTATAGATTAAATATTAAACAATGAACATCACTTTAAAATTTACCATAAATAAATTAGCATTGTATGAATTTTTTCAATTTTTATGATATATGTTGTTTTTAGATAGGAAAATGGGGAAAACCATGGGTTATGGCCCATGATATCAAAATTTAATCAAGGAAAATAAATGTATCAAACAAGATAGGGGAGACATAAAAATTAGTGAGAAGCCACTACTACCAAAGAAAGACACATCCAAATATAAGAAAACATCAATGGGAGATATGGCTCCCACGTCTACCTCGTGGATGTCATCCTCTCCCACATGTCTTAGGATATATCCATGATTAATCATCCACATGAGATTCTGTTTTTTCCTCTAGTAGTGAGGGTGAAGGAGGATCAGATCAGTCTAGTAATTTAAAGACATTCCATCCTACAGTAATCATTTTGAAACAATGTGTGCTCACAAATTCATCTCAAAATACTCATTTTTGATTGATATTTTAGGAATGTCAAAAAAAATGAATTTTTCATATATTACAAGAAATCATTCAAAGGAATAACCTCCCTCTATTCTCCCGGTGGGACTATAACTACGTCCAAAGAAGAAAAACTAGCATTGATTAGTTTTAGGGGAGAGTCAATATGTTTCACTTTCCTATTTTTAGAAGAACGTATCTCCTCTCAAAACTAAGTATCAACTTCCACTTGGGAATCATGATCCAAATTAGACTCATACTGGTCATTATTGGATTTATTTCCTTCCACAAGAACATCACAAAAGGATTAAATATCATTTCCTTAAAAAATTCAAATCTCTTATTATGATTAGATCTAGATGGTGAATGAAGCATTATCCCTAGAAGTGAATCTAGATATTGTGTAACCACCTTCAGATTTATAAATATTACTTACCAACACCCCCCTTTGACAAAAAAGGATTGTGGTGTCCTCTATATAGACCTACTTCTATAGCTGGTTAAGGGGATTAATCCATTCCTCCTTAGAGACTGCCTAGTTCCCACAAATTTTACCACCACTAAAAAGCCATGATACTTATTAACATGGGAAGAAGATCTCAATTTCATATGAATTTTTCTCCCATTCATACATTAAAAAAAATATCACCCACAAACATGCAATAATTATAAAATGCTGGGATTTATTCATAAGAAAATTGAACATTAAATTTTTCCCCATTGGACACCAATGTATTATAGTCAGGTAAATTATTCTGCAAGTCCACATCAACAGAAACTCTTGAAATGTAACCAAAATTTTTATTCAATATACTTTCATCCATTTTCATGAGAACACTAATGTAGGATAGTAAGTCTTTCAAAATTTAAGGATGTTAGAACACCCATATTAGGCCATACTATTCATCCCAAATATGGGCATTTGAACGCTTCATCTAATAATGGTAAAAAAATAAATCCCAAGAAGACAATCTAAAAAATAATGGGTTAAGATAGTATAACAAATTTCTCCACTCATTCGATATATCATCTTCAGATGATAAAATGATATGGAAATTACCTCTACCAATCAAGACTATCATCCAGTCTATGAAACCTCAAATTTTAGAGAGTCTGAGATTTAACTCATCAGTGTTCAATAGTTGATCACCTTTAGAGAGTATTAGAAAACCAACAAGGATAACATAGTAGACCTCAAGTTATTCCATGACCTCCATAGGATGATAAATAATTAGTTTTTATATGAATATTGAAATTATAGTTTTTACTAGAATTATCGAAAATATGATTATATGAAGAAGTAAAATCGTATAAATAATATAAAAATATCTTAATGATCAAGTATGTGTTTATGGAGTAAAAATATTAATTTAAAAATAGTTTTATTAATTTACAAAACAAATTTTTAACAACTTATTAAAATTAGTTATATTTTTTATTAAAAAACATTTTTTTCATTTATTTTAATTTGATATTTTTCTGGTCAAATTAATTTTACTCATTATTTTAAAAAAACATTACATAATATTGTTTTATAATAAAATTTTTGTATTAATAAAATAAAAATTATTTATAAGTTTTTCAAACACAAAAATATTAAGCTAAAAGATACACTTTTTATAATAATGAGTTCTTACATATTATTTAAAATGATATTAAAAATATTCCCTCATTCATATAGAAATTATTTTTGATAACATGTATTTAATATATTTAATATTTAGCTCTAAATTATTACACGAATATAATTTTTTTATTAATGAAAAATATATTTCATTAATTAAACAAAATTTACCGTGGTATAATTCCATAAAGGTGAAATTGGTTAACCAAACATGAGAAATTCCTAAAATGTTAAAAACATATTTCAAATTGATTAGTTAAGGTTTTTATCAACAAAAAATTATCTCCAATAAATTATTGTAAATTTAACACTATTCTTGACATGTGTAACATGTTCTCCATTTTTACTAATTTCAAATATTTTAAAAAATGAAATTCTCGACACTAATAAAATGGAACACTTACCACTCATTCAAGAACACCCAAAAATATAGGTTTCCTCCAAAAAATAAACCATATTTACTACCCCTATAATACCCTTTCACATCATTAATATTCTAGAAACAATTTTTTGATGCATCTCCTCACTTTCCATGAAATCAATATGAGAATATCAATGTTTCACATATGATTACAAATTTTTCATGCATTATTTTCCTTTCCAACATACATTCGAAAGTATATTTTTTGAATTAATATATAATGATATAATTATTTTATTTAATAATAATTGTGATTATGAAAATATAATAATCATTAACCACATTTCCCCTTTTCTATTTATGAAAGAGATGTTGTTTTTAATGTATATTTTTGAACTACCACCTCCATAAAATAACATATCTCATTTTCCATAATATTTTTTTTCTTAATTATTATATTTTATTCTAGTATGATTCATTATACATATAGAATAATGATAGTACAAATGAATCAATTCGTAATAATACATTAATTAGTATATGTTCATGGTTGGTTCAATCAAACCACCAACATGGAAAATGTTATTAAAGAATATCAGGGATGACTATACAAAAAAATAATTATAATATTTGTTTTAAATAAGTATATAATTAATTATTTTTTTCGACTTTATAATAATTATTATAATCATTAGTTATGAAACCATGACCATTCAGTTAGAATATCCCCAAAACTTTTCATGACTAATTTCAATAACATTGATCATAAAAAATACATAGAATCAAAATTTATAGTTCTATATAGTTATGAAAAATAAATTGTAATATCTTTTTATATCAGGTAATAATGAAAATTTGGAGAATATTGATGAATAAAAATACTATTATGAAACAATTTCAAAATGATTACGAATAATCAAACCATACATTGATGATGTACAATAAATAACTATTGTAAATGTAAATATTATATATAAATGATGTTTATAAAGTTTTATATATATGGATATGGTTTTCATTTAGATTATTATGAAATTTTTTATACGAGATACTCTATCATATTAGTGAATGTTGGGAACTTAGGTAAAGGGTTATTTATCACAAATTTTATTTCTCTAGTCATATTTCATATAATGAAGAATTACATCTTCGATGTTGTGTTAATAATTCTTACTTTATTTATTTTCTTCAAATTCATTAAATTCAAGTGGTTTGAAGATTTATATTGTTTTCCATCATTAATTTTATTTTTATTTAATGGATACCAATATTTTAGGGGAATTTATAGCTCAACTCCCCTCATTGAGTTATCATTCATATTTTTCAAAATAATCCATCCATGGTTTATTTCATATACACTAATATAATATTTTATAGAATTTCCTCTTCCACAATTATGAGAATATATTTTCAAATTAGTATATTTACTTTTATTATTCTCTTCCTCAAAAAAGAATTACACTATTTGGAATAGTTCAAATAATATTTTATGATGGGATCCCCTATATATATACATTTAAAATTCCCAAAATTATTATTGGTTATAATTGGAAACCTAATTTTGTTTTATGCCATGTTATAATTATATTCCATTACTACACTTTTTAAAATGAATCATTCATTCTATTTTTATGATATTGGCCATAAATAATGTAAATAAAAATTTTAAAAAAATCATTTCTATATTTTAAAAATATAATTTTTCATCTTATACACAGTATTTATATTAATTAAAATTTATTTCTATTAAATAATAAATTATTGAATATTATTTTTAAATTAAATATCATCCAATGTTTTAAAATTATTTTTTTGGAACCTTTATTACTTCTTCAAGTCTCCATTATTGAAGACACTTTTTAAATGAAAATGTTTTAAAAATAATTTCAGCAAATGTTTAGGAAATTTTTTTGTCTATTTAAATTTATTGTTATTAATATTTTTTTTCCAAATATTGTTTTCTAAAACAACATCCTTTGAAGTTATCAGAAGTATCCTTTCCAATAATGATTGTTCAATTTGAGTAGTAACTTCATATAAAATAATGAATTGATAGTAATTATCAAAAAATAGTATTATAGTTTTGTTACCTATTTCTAAGATAACTGTAAATGACCTATCTGATTATATTTCCATTTTCATGAATCACACTCAAAATGATCGTATGAAATATGATTTTGCAGTTATGTAATTTTAATAATAAAGAATTTATACTAATAAGGAAAAATGTTGGGGTACCATCCTGATATTTTGTGAAACTCATTTAATTTCTAAGAGCTATATATAATAAATTTATTGATTGATTTAAATAGTCACATATATTTATGTATTATTGATGGTTGAAGTCATATATCACCATCCATGGAATTTTTTTATGATTATGTTTCTCATGATATTTTTTTGGAGCACAATCGCAAATATATATTTTTTGTTGATCATGCGTGGACATGACAACTTAAATCCTTTTTCATCCAATAATTCATAGAAATTGTTACAAATATATTTTTCACAATCTAGTTTAGAGACATTCTCACATATTGATTTGATGAAAATATTTCTTTACAAGATCAGGTTTTTCATTATTCACAATATTTTTCCAGTAAATGATTTCTCTAAAAAAATGATAATAATACAATTTAATAAGACTGTTCTTATTCCATTTTTTTATATTAATATAATTAATATCTATATATCATGTTTATTATCACTAAATAATATTATATAGTACATGTTTAAAAATTTGTAATTTGGTTTCCTTCTATCCGGTTTTATTGAAAACTCTTATTGTTCAATGTTATTTTAATACTATGTTACCCCAATGATCACATTTTATCATAAAATTATTATCAAACCATTGAGAATGTGTTGGTGATTTTTTCTCAATAATATAAAATTGATATAATTCATTTATTTTTTATCCATTAACAAGGTTTTCAATATAACTATAAACTATAAGGAGTCTTTAGGAGAGTCTGGGGTGGTTAGATTGTCGAAAAATATTCATAGGTATCGTAAAATATGTTATATATGTAGTATATACTCAAATACATTATAATGTATAATATTTTTATTATATGTTAATTTTGATATATAATTATTATATTATTTAAATAATTTAAAATAAAGAAACATTCAACACCCTTTATATGATATCAATCATTTAAATTAGTTTCCGAGCACCAGATGAATTAATGGGTGTCTGTGGAAACTGATATATTTGGGAAAAAATAATTTTCATTGTTTCTAAAAGTGAATGAGGTTAAATTTTTATATAACTTATATATTTAAATTAATTAAAATTATTTTATTCCTATAAGAAACAATAATATTTCTTTACAATTTTTTTTTCAATTTCACTGTATTAAGAATTTTCAGTAATTTTTATTATATAGTAAATAATTATTAAGCGCTAAGTTATTTTATGATTTAGTGACACTATTTATTCTTATTAAAACCCCAAAACTTACTAAACCATAGAATTTTGAATACATGGATAAGAAATTTAATATTTTAATATTTACATGCATCTTTAGGATGCGAAGATAAAGATGGGATTATATTATTTTAATCATTAAATATGTTATGGAAAAAAATTATAAAATAATTCTAATATCGATATATATATATATATAAATTGTTTTATATACTATTATAATTTATTTTTTAAATTTTCATTCTATTTAAATATATGGTCTTTCGTGAATTTATATTTTTGTTTAATTATTGTATGGAAAACCACATCATCCCTGATCATTGAGAATAATCAATTTTGAGAAATATTATTTTATTCTCATGATAAATAATTATTATTTTAGATACCAATGATGAGTGATGAAAAATTAAATATTCCCAGTATTGAATGATAATGAACTAGAAAAATTCTTCATTGGGGCCCCAATAGTTTAGTGTAAATTTATTATAAGGAAATATATAATTATATTAATTTATTGAGAATCGCTATGTTTGTTGAGGCTGATGATTTTGGATAAAAATTTGGATCATAATCTATGTGTATTATATATATTTAACGATGTGTTAGAAAATTTAGTAGTATTCAATATAGTGATACCCACAGACTAGTTTATCTATATATTTCATTTTTATATATATTAATCAATAATATAGTGTTCAATGATACTATATAATTGTGATATTTTAATTTCATACAGACTGGGAGGGGATGGGACTATATAATGTTATTTCCCTGTAATTTTTTAATAATGGGGGAATATCAGGGAAATTATTTCGTTGAAAATCATTTCCTAACAAAAAAAATAAAGAGGCCTCATATTGAAATTAAATGTATTTACATAAATTAATGATAATACTATTTCAAGTCATGGTAATTATTTATTGATATTATAAGTAACTAAACCCACTATAGGGTGTATTTTTAGACGTATTTGAAAAAAAAAATTGTTTAAAAATTAATTAAATAGTCAAGGTTGAATCAGTAGTCGGGGTGTTTTAATAAGAATACCACAAATCATTGAATATTAAAAAGTAGATAAATATTATAGAAAATTATACTACGTTAATAGAGAGGGTATCCATTAATGAATATGTGTCCAACACATGATAAAAACTAGTAAGACAGTAGCATAAGTGAAATCAACAACTAAGAAAATTTAAATTCCTCTGTTATTTTGATATAACAGACCAAAAATTTAATAATATAAAATTAATTTATGTGAGATATGTAGAGGCCTCTGGGAATTTCTTAAATTTCATGATTTGAATTAGTAGAACCAAATAGGATAAGTTGTTTTTTTAGTCTTTAATTGTCTATAAACTTATTTATAAATACCATTTTTATAATAATTCGGGATAGTGAATAAAAACCAAAGGTTGAAACAACATATATTTATGAAAAATGATAAATATTACCATGTTCTATTATGATTTTCCCAAGTAAAAAATTATCATTACTCATTGGATAATAATTCGATTTATAGTGGTAAAATATGACCAAACATGCCCAGCAAAAATAAAACTAGTTTCAACTTCTAGTCAAAAAGGAACATCTCTCTTGATAGTCATTCAAAATATTTTAAATTAGTAAAAATTATTAGTATCTAAATCATGGTCTAAAAAAATATTAAATCATATAATCCAAGGAAAATCACTGATATTTACCTTATATAATTGACTATAATCATGGAGAACTCTCTAAAAATATATCTAAGAGTATATATGCACCATTTGTGGGTAAATGATATATTTTAAGGTCGTAGGTTATTGTTGTAACATTGAGCTACATATGGGAGTCGGTGGCGATGAAAACCTGAATGGATAATGATGAAAAAAATGAGAATGAAATTGTGGGGAAATGGAAGGCAAAATAACTGTATGATGAATTTAGTAAATAAACTGATGTGGAAGTATCACATATTAAAATGGAAACCTCAAATTCATTTTAAGTGAATCATTATAGGACACGTCTTCTCATTCATTATATTTTTTAAAATGGAATGATTAATATTTTTATAAAAAATAGTGTGATATCAAGGTAGTTTCTTATCAATATCCCATTATTGGAGAATTTTTTACAAATGCCAGAACATGAAAAATTCATCAATGATATCTCTTATAAATAGATAAAATTAACCTATTTATTAGTGGTTTTATGTAATTAATTCACATTTATGATATAGATAAATCACCCACTCGCATTTTTAGATCTATTTAACATCGATTTTAAATAAACTATTTTTTCTAATATAGTTGCATACCAAATTTTTTATTTTGATTCATTTTCCAATATTATGTTTTTAACATAATTATATTGATTTTATAAAATACTATTCATAACATGATTGTTTCCCATCTACTAATATTTGGATAGATCAATTACCCATTTTAAATATTGAGTACATAATTTGAATGATGGATAAATTTATTTTTTTCACATCAAAATTTATATTCTCTAAATTGAGGAAGAAAAACAATTTTATATAGTACTTAGTATAAATTTCTAAGACAACAAAAACATACTAATTTGAATCATGGACTATTTTATTTCATTGATGGATCAAGGTTTTCTTGATGAAAGTTGAAAAGTACAGGGATGAGGCAGATTATTTATATTCAATAATTCTTACTAATGAGAAGTCAGTTTATTATCAAGAAAAAATCATGCTTCTTATGTTGGATATTATTCTTGGTTTGGAATATTTATTTTTATAAATATAGAATAAAAACTATATGAATTGTAAAAGTACAATATAATAATAAAATATTATATGAACATGACATAAATTATTCATTAAATTCATTTTTTAGTTTATAAATCTAATTATAAATTCCATAAAAAAATCAAAAATTATTTTTCTATTGAATTTAAGATGAATTTAGGGAGAAAAAAGATTCATAGATGAAAAACTAAGGATGTGTATGAATAAAAAAGGGTTCGTGAATGTATAATGAATGAGAATTTCCTTTTTTGTTATTATAGGAAACTATGAAAATGGTTCAATTTTCTATTATTTATATTTGAAGGGTGAAAATGTAATAAAATAGTTCGTTATAAAGAGAAAATTATCAATTTCCAAAAAAATACTACTCCCAATAGAGTGATAAAATTGCACACATTATATAGCATAAATTAATAAGGATACAGAAAATTGGTCATTAGATTCAAGAACATGATTATAGAAAAAAAGGGTGGCACTAATTGTGAAAACACATGGTAAAACAATAGAAATTAATATTGAGTTTATTGAAATAATAAAACTATAAAACATACAATTATTATTTTAGTGATGTATGTTTCTATTTTATGGATAGAGAAATATTTTTAATGATTTATATCAATATAACAAAAATTGTAGGATAGAGGACATATAGACATATGACTAAATGAATATTTAAAAATTTTTATTTCTGGTTGAACTTTTATGAAAAAGTGGTAAAAATCCCATAAAAGCAAATGAACATAAACCCCATATGAGATAACAATACCATTCTATACAAATTTAATGACGTTTTAGTGGTTTACATAGTATAAATTTTACTCGATGGTGTCAACCTGAAAATCTAGATTTTCTTTGATGAGGCCTTGAAGTTTTATCCCATATTTTCCAAGGTATGTACATGTTCTTCCACGTTTCCTCTTCATTGAAGAAATGTATCAAAATAAAATTTTATTTATCGATCCAAGTAGCATGTTCTTTTCTCATATCCACTCACAAAAGTATTTTAAAATTATATGAGGGTCCTCATTAGATGCATTAATCAAGAAGGACTCATTAATCATATCTTCATTATATTCATATATAATCAGCTAATAATTTTAACTTTCAACCTCATCTATTTCATATAATTTTTGGATTAAAAAAATTTATTCAATCTTTGACTCTGACTTGATTTCCCTATCAAACCGAGTTCCACAACATCCAACAAGGAAGAATTATTAGTTCTTATTATAATATTATCTCCAGTGACTTACATCATATTGGAACTGAGATAAGATTACCTCAATTTCAAAACTATCCCTTTTAAATATTCCATTCTATTAAAGAAACCATAGAAAAATAGAATATTTTTTGAAGAAGGAACCTTTTATAGATGATCTTGAAATTGGGGGACTAGGTAAATTTGGGTTTTCCTTCTATGTGTTCAATAACCTCACCTGCTTTTTGAATCCATTAGAATCAATAATAGTATTACTTCATTTACTTTTTGATGTTTGAATATATTTCTACCCTAATTATCCTTTTCATGCTCTTAGAGGAACATTTTTTATAATTAGAACCCTTCTCTACTTACATATCGACCATCATTAATTCTAGATTATTATTCCCTATATGGTCGGGATCATCACCGCGTCCTTCTTCGTGTGGGGTATTCTCTTCCTCTCCCAAATCTGAAAATATTTTTTAACTTCCTATTCAATTTTATATTTTTGTGTATACAAATATAAACTTTCCATTTTTGAGGTTTCTACCATGGATCATGGATATACTCTATATTTACCCTACAATAATATTGACAATGTAGATTCAACCAAAATGAGAGAATTTCATCAAAAATTCATAACTATGCTCTATATATTTTTTACCAGCCACATTAATGATTGGAATTGATAAATAACTTCTTACACTCATGATTTAGGAAAATATTTGTTACACATGATAGTATTACAGGGCTATCATTATGTGATCTGTATATCCTTCCAAAAAATGGACTACTTTTTCATTCATTCAACCCCTGTGATCAGATTTTATTTAGGTGGAAAAATTACACTAAAATTGGGTCTCTAAGATGAATTAATTTAATGGTATTATGAGGAGAAATAATGTATCAGTAAATTATTAATTAACAAATTTTAATTCCTGTAGTCTCCCTCAATCTCAATCAATATTAAATACAGTGGGGCCTTAAATATGTTGAAACAAACACAAATTCTATTTCATATGGGATGAAAAAATAATTGGGTCCCATGAAACACAAAAAATAATCAACCTACAAGACTACATGTAATCTAGAAATGTAGGGATGTTTGAATGAGAGTGGAAAACTAGGAATATGAAACAAAATCATCAAAATTTCTAGGTCATGATTCATGATTATATCAAAGGAAAAATGAAGGATAATTATGTTTCTTTACAAAACAAAAGTTTTAGAACAATTAAAGAACCATATTTTTATTATTGAAATAATTAATCATCATTTTCCAATAGTCTAGAAAACCAACCCCCACAAGATGGAGAATACCCACTGTGTGTTGACGAATCCATCGAATACATCTATTGATGGCCACTTATATCTAAAAGTAGCTGTCAAGGTGAGGTGTTGTAGGTAATAAGCTTATTAGAACTAGATGATGCTGGTAAGATGTGAATATGATACAATATGAAAATTATGAAACTTATGGGAAACATAATATACCGAGAATGTTGGGAGAAACATTGGGATGGTAATGGGTGAAAATATTTTGAATGATTTATGAACATAAGATTAAATGATTACATTACCTTCCACTCTCTACAGGTGGGGAGGGTCCAAAGTCCCTTCCACCATTAGAAGAACCCTATAAATTCGTGAAGGACTATGAGTGAGATTAGATATATCTTTATTTCCCTATAATAATTTTTTTTCCTTTATTTTTTGAGAAGTTGAATTGATATGTTTGAAAAACCTATGACGTATTTATGATGCTACAGTGACCCCATTATAAACTAAAACAAAAAATAATGATTTTATAATTACATGTAATTCTTAATGACAAAAAAATAACACATAAAATAATTATTCAATGGGTGAATTTAATGTTATGTTTTCTGTGGCACATTAGAATATGAAAATGTTATCTGAAATTTATATATATCTATAATTCATAGAATATTTCATACTTATGAATGTTATAATTTTTTAAATCATTAAATAGAATATCTTTTAATATAAAAAAATAAAATGATTAAATATTTTAGAAATTTAGGACTAACCTCTATGATCTTTTATAATTAATCTAATAGAAATAAAAGGTTCATGAGATATTTGAACCATTGAAATTGATTGTAAACATGTAGAAAAAAAGAAACAAAGGTAATCATTGTTTTTATATTTCAAACATAACTAATAGAAGAATAAAATATACACCTGAAAAATATTGTAACAGAGATATATGGTATTCTTTATTCCATTGTGAGTGGATCTAGAACTCGTGGTATGATTATGTAAATATTATGGTGACGATATATATTTTCACATGGAGTGATTCTAGTATAATTGGATTTTATGGATTCATCACACAATTAATGATGTATGAGGTGATTTCTAAATGTATATGGAATGTTACAAAGGTTTTGATTTAACATTTAAATGGAATAGATATTGATTAAAGAATATGATATTTATGAAAAGAAAAATATTATAATTTGAAAAAACTATTGTTCAAGTTAATATTATTTATTAATTATGATTATTCTATGTTATATTAATGTAAATATATTTGGTCATGTTAATTATCGAATCCTTATTATTAACATTATTATTTTAATTCCTTTTATATAATTATAATAAGATTTTGAAAACACTAATATAATCAATTAATATATAAAACATTATGTTTTTTAAATAATGTGAGATGAAATATATTCTTTACACCTATTAGAGAATGTACATATCTTAACTAAGAGTGCAAGGCATAAATTAATTGGTGGCTATGAAACTTGGTCACCCTTTGGGAAGCATGTACATGGAACCTAATAGGGACCTATACTATATCAATAATTCATAGAGAATATTGATTGAGGTTTAAAGGATAAAGGGGTTTTAAATGTAATAATACATTAAATTTAAATAATAATAGTGTAAAAAAATCCATGAATTCCCCAATATTTTATTGCAGTTCAAATACATTATTTTTTTATTGTTACCTTGTATATACATAGTGTATTTCAATATTATTCATTATTTATAAATAAATATTATATAAGACATCATCATGATCAAATTATTACTAAAATTTTGTTTGAATAAAAAATCAATATTTAATGATTTCTAATAGTTGTAAATGAGGAAAGGATAAGTATAAATACGTTAATTTGTGGTAGTGATAGTGTTAACTAGTAGAAATATGTGCATTTATTAATACACACATATACCTTAAGCACAGTTGGAAACATTTTTAAGGATACTATTTTAATTTATATATATTATTTTTAAATTTATATACAAAAAAAATATAAATTATATTATATTTAATATACATCATCACATATTTAAATGATTCATTACTTCCATTAGATTATTAATAAATTCTAAAAAAGTGGTTGTATTATGAAAATAAAGAAATCCTTGAGTGTAGGATTATTACCCAATATTCTAGAGATAATGATATATTCAAATAGAGGATAACCGTTAATTACTAGGGACATGGAGGATCCAATTTCAATATTGGGTTTTCCAGAGATGGGAAACCAATGGTTTCCAATTATTAACATTAAAAATAATATTTCACCAAATATAAAATACATAAAAGTAAAATAATTTATTAAAAACCAGTCATGAATTAGAATTTCACTCAATGCAATGAACTAGAGAAAGAACCATATATTTTTATTGTATCATACAATATTAAATAAAATCTTATTAGTTGATTCATTGGATTTTACTATGAAAGCTCTCAAATCTATATATTATGTTCACATCCTTGTTTTAGTGATCATAAAATCATGTTTATTAGGATAAATAATGAGCTTTTTTATTCTATCATTATTTTATATTATAAATTATATGGAACAAATTTCTTTATGAATGAGTTGCCATCAGATAATTATTCACTATTAAGGATGAGACACATTCAGCAAGTCTATCTACCCATAAATATCTAAATTTCAATACAAAAATGTAAATGATTCAAAAAAACATTCCATATAATTAATTCACTACCAATAAATAATCATCATAATATATAAAATGTTTCACTTCTAATGATGACTCGCCATCAGATTGTTGCCACTGCTAGATCATGAGACCTCCAGAGTGTGTCTCACCACTAGATCGATTCAGCACTAGTTCAAGAAATATCTATATTGTGTTACCATTAAAAATAATCACTAATTATATTTTAAATTCCTTTTACATTAATTATATATAATAGATATTATATGGCATTTAATGAAATAACTTATTTATTTGTTTTTCCATAATTTCATGATTAAAATACATTAATGTTTGTGTCAGATATGCAGTTCGAAGAGTAGAGGATCTGATTGATTTTCTTTATTGTGGGTGAAACTAATTAAAATACAAGAAGACTCCCTCAGTGTATCACTTGGAATAATTATGAATTACATAATAATACTTAAAATTAAATAGATATGAGTTTCTAATAAAAATTCCTTACATGAATGATCTACATCGGTGATAACCTACATATGATTCCAAGAACATGGAACATTTGGATTACTTCTTATAGTTAGAACTAAATGAGTTTTTGATACTATGATTGATAAAATATTTTAGAATGATGACTCTATCTTCATTTCAATCTATATTCTAGGAATCTTGAGTTTTATTTCTTATCAGATAGTTTAACTCTATTATTTCTTATATATTGTTTCCTTATATTTAAATTTTCATTAAATTAATATTAGTGTTTTCATTATCTATATTTTATCTACATATAATCTCCTAATTTAAACATGAAGATACATAGATATCTTCTCAAACATTATCTACATATGTATCCCATTTGTTGTGGTAGAGGTCTGGTTTTGACCTTTATTATTTTTATTCCAATTATTACTGTAGAATATTTCCAGGTGTAACATGGATAGTTTTCATTCTATTTTTTACATGATTTTGGTTCAGTATCAATGTTTATGATTTATATAATCCTCTTGGGCATTATCAAATTTCTAATTAGAGTGGAATAAGTCTTAGCCTGAAATTGAACCTCTTATATTTATTTTTTGATGTCTGTTTTGAATTTTTATTTCTATGAATTAAACATGGATCTATTATAAATTTTAAACAAAAATAACCACCTTCATACTTAAAGATAATTTTTATTTATATATGGGTTTTATTGATTAAATTTATTTCGAAGTATAATGTAATATTGTATATTTTTTTTACCGAACACCTAATAAATTACCGAGAGTCATTTGAAAAGGTAATGATTTATATCGATCAATTATTTTCATTAACTAGACCATATTTATATTTATTATGGGATTTGAATTTAACATATTTTAATATAAATGTTTTATTGGTCAGTATATTCACCCCCATCATTAGATACACACTCCATCCAGCATTTGGAATCAAAGGTTTCTATTTTGTATTATGGGATTTTAAAAAAATCAATAATGATTTTAGTTGTAAGTTAACAAACAAAAATTCATTTTGGTTTTAAATTTGTTTTATTAAATGTATAATTAACAAGATGGTTATACTACTAACATAACTCCTTTATCAATTTAAATTAAATATTTTCAATGGATGATCAAAATGAAAATTCATTTTGAATGTATTTTTTTTTTCAGATCATGTATACTCTTGAGGATAATTTTGAGAAACAAAATATTAATAGATGATATTGGGATGATTCTACAATATTGACACATAATAATAATTGATATATATCAATGCCATGTATTTTTCCTTAGGATATGAGGAATTTCGTAATATTTCATCTAGTAGAACATCCTATGAAATTTGGTCCACATTATTTATTTCTTATGAAAAAACATACAATATCAAGAAATGATATTGAATACATATAACATTATACATGTTAATTTTATGATGGATCTAGATGATTAAATTTTAGATATTTATATCAGGTATAAAAAACCGCACACTGTGAGCTCCATGGTAAAACATGTCGCAACCCATCCCCTGGGGCCCATACTCGGACATACCCCAAGCTTTCCTCTTGAAGGATAGGGGTTGGGGACTAGTGCAAAAGGCATCAACCTGCATGTGGGAGACATTTTCTTGGATACATGTATACATGTGTACTTACAAACCAAATCAACAAAGATGAATGATAAATACTATGTAATCAGAAACCGGAGTACAACAGCATAATGCACTAAGTGATAAAACCAGTCCATTATAAAAGAATAACATATAATTGGAAATAGAAAGTTACAAAGGGAGGACTTATGGACATCTATAGAAAAATCACCCATGATCGCTAGAGTAGTAAACCCACTGGAATTCGAAGTAGTATGTCTTTTCTTCCTGGTCCAAATAGGTCCCACCTGGTCCTTGGCCACCAAGTCCACCATCGTAACATCCATCGGTCCCATATCCATGATCACCTCTATCCAAACATCAATGTATGAACAAAACACAACACTGGTAGGGGAATCACCTATAGGGGTGTGTAACTCAGTACTAAGTAATGGACAGTGAGACCCTCAATGGTATATTAGAAATCATTAAAGGAAAACACCCCAGAAAACCAAGAAATAAACCACAAAGACACAACCACAAAGAAAAAAACAAAGCCAAAACCACAATGTAATTTAAAAAATTTATTCATAGTTATCTATACTCTAGTATATGACTATAATTATATCTAGATCATCCAAATATACTTGTCTCAGCCAAAAATAAGGAAAAGGCTCTGACCTCAAAGCCATTTACATGATTTCAATGTAATATCAAAGCGTAACTCAAGGATCAAGATTACATTCTCCATGAGTTGGACATCCCTAATGGAACTCTTCTGAGAGATGTACTACATCAGGTACAACACAACCATTTCTAGTAGTACATATGAAAAGACATTCTCCATCTGGAACATTTCATTAGAACTGCCTCTTATGCCCGACAATAGAGGTCTCATTGTCCCAATTTTTTTCCTGAGTAAAGACCATGGGAAACCATGTGAAGAGGCCCACTCCATGACACTGTGTTTAGTTGGGGGAGAACTACTCTAGTATAAATCATGATATCTCAGTTGATCTAGTAAAAAGTGGCCCGTACATCTGTCTGTCGGGGGAGCACAACCTTCTACCTCTATATCAATAACATCCAGTGGATGGGCCCACTCATTGTAACTATGTCATGTAGTCGAGGGATCTCCAACACCCATGAAATACAATCTCCCCATCACTAATCAGATATATAAGATTACTACTCCATAAGTGAGGACATGAACCCTACATGGTAATGGAGTACAACTATGGTACTTTATTCACTGTGGGAGAACCGCACCCTACCCAGTATGGGAGTACAACTCTGGTAGTTTTTTCACTGTAGGGGAACTGTTCCCTAGTAAATCAGTTTAGTACGGAACCCAGGCTAGAAGACCCACACCATGGAATGGCAGGGGATTACCAACTCTACTGGAATTAGGTGTAAAGAGGACCAACACACTGAATCAATGGGGGGGAACAACTTGGCGACTAGAGGAACCACACCCTGGCAATGTAGCAGAGTAACCAACTCTGTCACAATATCTGATGTGGGGGATTCACACCATGGTACGCCAGATGAGTAACGAACCTAGGCTTGAGGACCGACACCCTGGAACAGTAGGGTAGTACCGACTTTTTCATGCCAGTGCACAAGGAGGACTTGCACCCTTGGTCGATAGGGGAATACCTACTCCTAACATAGAGGGCATGAACCCTATCCAGTAGGGGAGTACCTGACTAAATGTAAGTTAAGAATGTAGGATCCATGACCTATTCCAATAGGGGAGTACCAACTCCAGTGATAGAAGAAACTTGATAGTTGAAAATTAAACAACACCCATGATGCGTGGAGTCCAATCTCTACCGGAGCATAGGAGTAAGAAATACCAGCACCGTGAGTCATCAAGGGAGTAGCCATCCTAAATCTCACAAAAATAAACCCCTTGGTTCTGATCATCAGTCTATTAATTATACATAAACTGCCACACTGTTTAAATGATAAGTGACTCGAAGGTCCACCATGTCATAAGGGTTTCTACACGACAGACGGTGTCTCAATAAGACTTTCAGTTCGTATGTTATGAGAATTTTAGTATTGAGTTCCTAGTTAGATTTGTGTTCAATCCAAATTTTCCATTTTTTAAATTTCTCCAAAACACAAGTGAATTATCTAAAATGTACTTCCATTCCCCCATGGATTCCAACGTCATAGGTGGTTCCTAAAATAGAATGCTGGTTTAGGATATAAGGTACTTTAAGCGTAACTGGGTCGAAATGTGTCTGGGTCCGGTCCAACTCGATCAAATGGACAAGACTCAACGTAGTCGGGGGAAACCCAACCTAGTTTGGGTCCACTCCACTCAATCCGGGTCGACCTAACCTAGGTTTGAACCAACCCGGTTCGACCCAACGTTGGTTCGAACCAACCCGGTTGACCCAGCCCGCAGGGCCCGGCCTGGCCCAGTCGAGTTGGGCAGCGGGTCTGGCCCGCCTAGTGGCGTGGCCTACCATGCTCACCCCGGTCCACTATTTCACACTGATCCCCTTCTCCATGGATGCATGATAGAACTGTTTGGCACCTGCTCACATGGTTGGGGCCACCATCCACGTCCCCCTTGTCAACTCGCATTGAGAGTTGAATTTTCCATTCGGCACCACGTAGGGTCTATGCGACTCAAAGGTCGTGGCCCATCATAGTCATGGATTCTATCACCTAGGAATACATTTGTGGTATTCCTCCTCTGGCTGGTGGCCCGTCTCGTCTCTGCTGGGAATGTGGGTGATGCCACCGCGTGTCATCGCCAGCGCCACCAGACAAACTCTGGTAGAATGTTTTTCACACTGTTTGCACCTGCGGTCTCCAGGGAATTACCTCTTCACTATGATAGATCTGGTTCCATCAAGACTCCAATTTAAATGATCTAATAAAAAGTAATGAACATGAAGAGGGAAGTGGGCATTCATTGTGTCAGCCCGAGCCCTTAGTGTCAGACGATAAAAACTAGGGTGGTTTAGGGGAGTGAAGTTAGAACCAAAATAAACCAATCCCAACATTGAAACCCATAGTTACCCTCTTGAATGATTGAGTGACTTGTAGATTAACCAGTTCAGGGGTTGATCCACATCAGTCATTTTAAAAGAATGACTAACAGGGAATATCATTCAAAAAAATAAATGCATACCTCTTAAGACATTTGATGTTGCGACATTCGACCTTGAGGGGTTAAGACGTCGATTTCACTTCTTGTATCTAATTATTGAAGGCATCATAGGTGGTGAAGATCTGACTATATTTTTCATTCTTCACTGGGGTGGATGTCTGCTATAGGTTCTCCAGATAATCCTCTAAATTTCTAATCCATATTTCCCTAGCGTATTGATCTTTAAATAGGATCATGTCACAACTTCCCTATTATGGGGCGATCTCGCTTCATTAAGTTATTTCATTTATGAAACTAATTCACTATTACACACCACTAAACTGTCAGTATTCTGTGATATTAACAACCCATTGATGATCCTCACTAATGCGCATCATCTCCACCATGTCACTACCCCACACCGTCATTTTACCCCACTAAAATGTGAGAAAGAAAATAAAATCATTCAATAAAATCATTTTATTTATTTTTCTCGAAAAGTATAATAAATAAATTTTATACTCGGCCCTTTCCATCCCATGTTATGTCATTTATAGGTGAATCATGACTTTCATAATTAAATGGTGCCCTTGTATTTTTGATCTTATAGATAGTTCAAAAGATGGAAAATCTGTCTTGAACATTTATTGGTCACAATTAATAAAAGTATAAAATTTTGTTTTGGGCTTTGTGGACCATGGAATCATGTACCGTCAAATTTCACGGTCCTAGAATAATTCCATATAAATAAAAAAATTAAATGGAAATTCGGATACATTACATCCTCCCCAAAATTAGAAATTTATTCCCCAAAAATAAAAAAACCATACTTATGGGAGGAATCTTGCTCTACAAAGGTTTCTACGCTGCTTCTAAGTACGTTCCACAAAGAAACACTAAGATCAACTACTCTCATGTCATGATCTTAATAGGTCGACATCATGAGGCAATAGGAACATGTTTCATTAGCAGTGAAAAGAGGTAAGAGATCCAAGTACTACAATTCATCTGCATTCACAGGGTTCAGTGGCTCACCTCTACACAAACATAACGAATATCACAGACATAACCCCACAGTACACATCCACTCATGGATGCACTATGATAAAACCCCCACAAAAGTTATGCATTCATGTTGGAAACTAATGTGTGAGAGTAATTACGAATGAAACAAGGATGCCCACAAGAAAATGATGGGTCTTACTAGCACCTCTGCGCAGAACCTCCACGTGCCTCACTAACAGCAAAAACATGAACATGGACACTCCCATTTATAGCTTCATGGCATATTATATATGGTTAGGAACCATTTTTCACTACGAAAACATCTTTGGTAAAAATCTTCCACCACATAATGACTCAATATGGACTCATTATGAGAGTCCAAACCATGCTTCATTGGATTCCCTTTTTCTTCCATATAAATGCATTCTCCTCCATGCAGATATACCACATATATTCCAAATATCATCATTCAATGAATGATAGGTATTAGTTTGTACCTAGAATGATGACATAAGGTCTCAACACCACGACTAATACATCTCAACCGAGACTCTCAAATCCAAGGGCCAGGTTACACTATCATCGTCTATGTGTGATCCGTGTATCTAATCAATACAATGTCTCATAGTGTGAGGGTCAAGTCCAATGTCCAACCAGAGCCTCAAACTCTTGAATATGATTTGAGGAAAAAAGAAACATCCATCACCTATGTATTTTTATAACAACAGAAAAAGAAAATACCAAGGGTGTACCTTGATTTTATCTTTAATATTATTGGTCCTGATCCATGACTATGTGAAACCGTCCCCATCCATGTCCTCCAGCTACCTGGGCTTGGTAGGGATCACCCCCTGATTCTTCTTCAACTCCTTTACCTAACATGTCGTCTTACGGAACTCCATGCTCCAAGAAATTTCTCTGCCAAGGAGGTTCATCTTCAGAGCCCCTCTCATCACTACAATAGAATAGAAAATATCTATAGAGATTCCCCCAGATGTTACAAGCATAAAATAACCTCTCCTATGGCTGATTTGCTCCTCGACATGAATGCCTCATATGCTACGATCTCATCACCACTCGTCTACTAGCTCCAATATACACATCTACTCTGTGACATCTATCGTAGGTCAAATCCAAATGCTCCTCTGCCAGGAATCTCTCAATAATCAGGGATCGTTCAAGTACCTGAAAATGCATCAAAATACAAAGAGGTATAATCGATGCCAAAATTTCTAGGTGAATCCGCTGCTCTAATGTATGGGCACTAAAATAATGCCCCCACACTATATTGGTAGAATAACAAAAAAAGATATGTGAATCTCACTGAGTTGTCTATTATTTCCATGTGGAATTTCCCGATGTGCAATATCTCTTGTGTGAATACAAAGAGAAAAGATTCTTGAAATAAGTCCACTCTAAATAGGCACTGAATGTCAATCAAAAGGATGGTATTGCCTTTGTGATTCTAGATCATCAGGCTTCACCATCTTCCTGATGAGCCCTGAAGAAGGATTGCATCTAATATCGCTATCTGGTCAGGCGGTATATTCACTAGGTGGAAGACACACATAACTTCCTCAATCCAATCCTCAGCTACATAAAGATTTGTCTCATCAATGAACTTTGGAGGTCACTTCCTTTGACACTTGTGTAGCATGGTTAGCCTTCACACATCCTCACCTTGAACAACTATTTCCAACTGCTGCTTGATGGGCGGTGGAATCAATAGTGCACCACCTGAAGGTAAATCCCTTGTTTGAGTGCCCTGTATTGAAGCCTCCACTCAGGGAAGATCATCATCATGATCATATTATGGGATCCTATATAGTTTTCATCGTCAAGGTATCCAGAAATGAGTCACGATGAACAACAGTTAAGAGTATATTTGGAGAGCTGACTGAAGAAGGGAATGGAAATCAAAATCATTCCTACAAGTAGCATAATGCCTTCATTTATCCACAACCAATGTTTTATTGTTCTGTTTCGGGTAATGTGTGTCCAAAATTCTAGCGTATGAATACCTCAGTAGGATCACCACCACTGGAGTCCCTAGCCTGAAGTCTAAAGTCAAAAAAACCTGACAATGATACTCGTAAACCAAAACAACAAACCCTTAGTCATTGAGGTAGAAACAACCACCTCCAGAACCAATTTTTCCTGACCAGTTCCTAGGGGCCCATACCGTGACATACATTATGCCCGACTCTTGAAGGCTATGGTTTGGAGACTATCATTGATGGCATCAACCTGCAAGTGAAAGGAATTTTCTTCGATACCTAAACACACGTGCACTCACAAACCAAATCACCAAAGATGAAATATGAACACTATGCAATCATAAACTAGAGTAAAATATCATGGAAAGCACAAAGTGGTAAAATAGGGCCAATATACAATCCCAACAAAAAGCTAGAAATAAAAAGGTACAAAGGGAGCACTGATGACCATTTGCAAAGAAATACCACCTGATCGATAGAGTAGTGAAGATATTGGAAGAAAATGTAGTATGTCATATCCACACAGTTCTAATGGGTCCCTCCTGGTCCTATGCCACCATGCCCACCATTTTAATGCATGTTGGTCCCATCTCCCCGAGCACCTCTATCGAAACATCGAACATCTTTACCAGACACTTCATATGCGGTAAATGCCCATGTAGGGGTGATTAACTTAGTACGCAGTAGGGGAACCCAAGACCCCTGATGGTCTATTAGAAATCCCTGACCTCAAATCCATTACAAGGATTTCCATGGAATGATAAAAGCATAACTCAAGGATCAGAAGTACCTAATCCATGATCCGTCCATCCCTATTGGCATCTGTCTAAGAGATGTACTCTATTAGGTACAACTAAACCATTTGTAATGGTATGTCTGAATGGATGTGCTCCATCGAGAAACATTATTCTAGAACTGCCTCTATTGCCCACCACTAGAGGTCCCACTATCACAGTCTGGTGCCTGAGGAAAGACCAAGGGAAACCAAGTGAAGAGTCCCACACCTCGACTCTAAATTTAGATGGGGGAGCATTGATCTAGTCTAACTCATGATATCTCAATCACTCAATTAAGAAGTGGTCTGCACCTCATTATGTCGAGGGAGAACCAACTTCTACCTTGGTATCGATTACATCATGTGGAGGGGCATGCTCCTCGTAACTATGTCTTAGATTCAAGGCATATATAACACACATGAAGGACTCACTCCCCGTCGCTACATGCAAACAGTGGAGTACTACTCCACACGTTTTGACTCATACCCTACCTGGTAGGAGAGTAAAACCAGGGTAGTTTGTTCACTATGGAGGACCATAACCCTTTCACGTCAAGGGATTACCTACCCCAGTCTAGAGAATCTTCTCCCTATAATGAGAGTGTAGTACCAACTCTGCTAGAACAAGTTGTAAAGAGGAACCACACCCCGAATCGGTAGGGGATTACAACTCAGTTACTAGAGGTCACATGCCCTGGTAATGTATGTGAGTAACCTACTCTATCACAATATCTAATGTGGGGGATATGCACCCTAGTAAATTAGTGGAGTAACAACCCCAAGATATATGACCCATGCCTTGGAATGATAAGGTCATAGAATCTCTACCACAGAACTGGTCAAAGAGGACATGAACCCTAAGTAGACATGAGAGTACCTAATCTAAACATAGAGGCCTCGCACCCTACTTGGTAGGGGAGTACCTGACTCATTGTGAGTTATGTATAGAGAACCCACACACTACTCCAGTGGGGGATTACTGAATCCAAATATAGAAGAACATGATCAAAAGAAAACAAACATGCAACTATGATGTGGAGAGTCCCGTCTCTACCGGAGAAGAATAGTAAGGAATACACGCACCTTGAGTTATCAAAGGAGTAATCATCCTTACTCTCACAAAATGAAACATCTTAGTTTTGATCCTCATGATATTTTTCATAACTCAACATACATAAAGTATTAAAATTAACTAACCTGATGGACCGCCATGTCATGAAGGTTTCAATACGAAAGACGACGCATCAATCAGATGCCCGGTCTGTATGTTATGAGAATTTTAGTACAGAGGGCCCGATTGTATTTTTGTTCAATCCAGCCCTGCTAAACATTAAATTTATCTAAAACTAATGTGGAGTATTTTAAAATAACTATATAGTTCCAATGATTCTATTTCCATATATGGGTCATTAGACGGATGTCTGGTTTAGGAGATAAGGCCCTTTAAGCAAAATGGTGTTCAAAATGGTATACGTCCGATCTGACCCGACTCGAACCAGTCTGGGATGAACTGACATAGGTTCAACCCTCACATGTCGATAGGGACCACTAATCCCATCCTAGAATTGCAGGTCCTGAACCCTTTTGTTGGGCTATGGGGCCTGGTGCTCAGTCCGTTGCGCCGACATGATCGGTCAGGCCCACCTGGTGGCATGACCTTCCTACCTCACCTCGACACACTATGGTGGGTCAGCCCCCTTCTCCACTAACATGAAATAGTCGTGTTTAACACATTCTCACATGTCCAAGCCTACTAGTTGTGTACCCCACATCAACCGTCATGGCGGGTTGACCTCTCCATGTGGAACCACACTGGCGCTGTGGGACTCCAGCACCGCTGCCCGTCCTGGTCGCAGCTTCTACTAACCAGGTGCGCCACCAGAGCACACCTCCTACTCCACCCTCAAACTGGGCTAGTAGCCCATATCTTCTCTACTAGGTACACAGACGAAGCAACCACGTGCCATCACCAACTTCGTCGCACACTAGCCATAGCCTCGTTCAGCTTCCAAACACACTTTGGGGGCCCATTTTTTCACACTGTTTGTGCATGCGACCTCCAAGGGATATCCTCTTCACTAATATAGATCCAGATCTACATTTTCGTCAATTTCAATGATCCAATAACAAGGAATTAACATGTGTAGGGGCTCGGTCCCTTTTCATGTTGGCCCTCAGCCTTTGAGTTAGAGGATAAAAACTTGGGAGGTTTCATGAAGTGAAGTTCGAACCAAAAAAATCAATCCCAACATAGAACCCCCAATGATACCGCTTTCACAGTAGAGAAAATTTCTGATCAACGTATTTGTTTTTTGACTAGCATCTTTCATTTTAAAAGACTGAATAATGGAGAAGATCTTTAAACAAAAAAACCCATACCTTTTATGACGTCTTATGTAACAGTGTTCACCTGTGAGGGGTTAAGACGTCGAAGTTTCTTCGCAGATAAGATATTTGAAAGGAATCACAGTTGGTGATGATCTACCAATGTTCTTCATTAGTAGATAGGTTGGAAGTCCATCCAAGGTTCTCCAAAGCATCCTCCAAATTTATAATACATATCTCCACAATGTGTCGATCAATAAATAGAATCACATCAAAGCATTCTCATTATGATGTGACATCGAGTTGTTATGTGACACTAAAGAACCATTACACTATGATTTTAATGGGCCATAAATGAGCCTCACTAATGCGCACCATCTTCATCATGTAACTTTTTGTAAAAATTATAAACTCAAGATCATCAGGCATATCCAAATTGGTAAAACTAATTATGTTTTAATTTCCAAAATAATCCTTTTTGATGGTTTAATGCATAATTTTATAGTATGTCATAATTGTTTGATGATCATTTTCATTTTAAATATTTAATTAATACATGTAATGTTTTTGAATCTAAATATGATTTTGTTTTTACAATATTATGGAATGAAAATGATGATTCTATTAATATAAAATCACTATATTATCATAGTATTTACTAATTGAGTTCCTTTCGTAAAAAATCATGACTATGGAATAAGAACCAAGGCTATTATGATATTCACTTACTTATCAATCTTACTTTAAAAGGTTTATACTGGGATATAGCAATACCATATGTCCCAAAAAAATAAATATTGTATCCATATCCCAATAGGAAACAACACAATATTTTTTTAAATAAAATAAGTTAGATTCAACATATCAACATCTTTAGTTGGTTCTTATGTATTTATTTTGTCCATCTAGAGTTTCTAGAATAAATGGGAAGCAGTATTATTATATTCTATTAGATGAAATTTCTAGTTATACATGAGTGTTAGTAAAACCTCACAAAATTAAAACCTATTTTTACTTTACCAATTACGCAATATATATAGAAAATTTATGTTTACATAGAATTAAGAACATAATGACTGATTGTGTCCATGAGATTGAAAATAAAGTATTTGAATCCTTTTTCTCACAATATTTATATAGTTGTAACTTCTACACTACTAGTAAGCCTTAGTAGAATGAAATTTTAGAAAGAATGAATATAATTATTCAAGGGATAGCCTTAACTATACCAAATGAATATGACATACCAATCCACTTTTTGTAGAGGTTGTGAATGCAGCCTGTTATATAATCAACATATTATTAATTAGACATGTCATAAAGAATACACCTGATGAGCATTGTAATAGTTGAATGCCTTAGGTTAGTTAAATTATAGTCTTCAATGTAATGTTTGTATTCTTAAGGCAAATGAAGATATGGAATAAAAATTCCTCCAATAGTGATGATGGAATTTTCATGGGTTATTATGTCTCTATAAAATCTGATATTATTTTTAATAAATGGAAAAAATATAAAAGATTATATTCAAGTCTAATTTGATGATAAATAACCACATGAGCCTACGACCTCTTTAGATAACCATTAGGATGAATTATATTGTAAAAAAAATTGATTCAAAACCTGCTAATTCTGCTATGGTGAAATCATAAAAGTTATCCAGGACACATGAACATCAAAAACATGAACCAAAACATATTGAGAATCTCAAGGTGACCTGTTCATATTTACCTAAATCTATTGTAACCATTATGTTGTATACATTATATTTTTTAGTTTTTCTCCATGATAGAGGTACAAATATATTATATTCTCTATGAAATTTGGTTGAAGATCAATTATTCTTATCATAACATGAACCAAAGAAGATAAATGGTAAAATTAATGATTAATTAAAGGTAAAGGTTAGTGAAGAGGAATTAAATCATTTTGAATGCAATATACTATTGGAACTTGTGGATATACCTAAAAAATAGTGACTATATGTATAAGGACCCGAACTTACACCTTACATAATAATGATTTAAGTGAATAATTAACTTTGAGGATCTTTTGAGTTTAGAGTCTGAGAGAATTATGCATAACAATTACATTACAACTTGAATATTACATGTAGAAACTACTACTATGTATCCATTTTTTCATAAAAGAAAAACACTTAAAAAGAAACACGTCTAGTTCCATGTTTTATATAACATTAATTTTCCTTGATCCCATCCTTGACCCAATTAAAATTTAATTCCTGTTGAAAACATTTTAAAAACTTAGGGTGAGCATAAAAAGCTCAGTAAGGGTTATAAAATATGAAATGAAAACATTATCCCATCAATAAATACAAATCAATGAAACCATACTTTTCAATCATAAGATACCTTATAAAATCATGAGATTTATGAATAACACACAAAATCATAAATCATAAAGGTTAATTATGGAATCCATATCAAACATACATTGTAGCTATCACAGCTACATAGGGAGTCACAGTTGGAATATCCATCACAGTATATTGCCTAAATCTCTTAGGAGAAACATCACATTTACCTCTGTCACGTTACCCAATGCATTGGAGAGCTATCTCGGGCTCACCATCCCTATGTTTATCACGGAACCCCCCGTATACGTAAACAATGCCCAATTAACATAACATTATCATAACATATAAAACATGTATAAAGTCAATATAACATTTCCACATTCTAATATATCAAATCAAGATATTGAAATAAACAACGTTTTCTGAAATCATTTTCAAAACCATTTAAAAATATATATTTGAATCAAAGCGTCACATACCACTTTGAAGATTTTAAATGAATTATCATTTCACAACATTAATGTCCATATAAATAAATCCTAAAACGAATTTTTAAAACATAGACATTAATGAGAAATATTTAGAATAATAAATCTTTAAAACATTGAAAATGATCTTTTAGTTAAAGCGTTTTTAACAAAAAGAGAGACACTTTAATAAAAATAATTGAGGAATAACATTTAATCAAAACATTATAATATGATGAGAAGAAAAGTATTCATGATATATTATTCTAATTGACATTATATACACCGCATAAGAGTGAATTGGTGCCTAACAACAATGAAGTTTCAATGGAAATGTAAATTGATATGAAATCCCTTATGAAAATGATATCCTTAAATTAAGGATAAATCAGTCAGATAATTATGTGTGAATAACATAAATACAAAAAAGATAAGTGGATATTATGTTTAAAACAACCATAGTTCATTCAATCATATTCATAGGATGACATATTCAAGAATTACAAGTTGAACCTGAAGAATTGAAATTGGGTTAAAACGTTCCCTTGTAAAAATTTGACAGCCTAACGGCGTCACTTTAAAATTCAGAAAATGAGTTGATGATATAAAAAATGGAATCTCATCAATTAGATATCATGTTTACATAAATATGGATAGAGAAGAACATATCCCAACATAATAAGTGGTAAATTTAAAGACATAACAAAAAGAAGTCTTTTATAAAGAGGAGGGTGAATAGCTCCCTTACCGATTTGGTAACATACAAAACATACACCACATGAAAGAAGGATCATACAATGAAAATTTAAATACTCATAAATGAAATTGTATTAAATAAAGAGTACAATAATGGTTAGTAAATACACCACACAAACAGAAATAGAGGCAAATAGAGCATGAATCTTACGGGAATAAAAAGTGAGACGAAACCCTTTACCACGTTGTAATCAACTGAGTCGTATGACCAAAAGATAATAACCACAAAATTAATAATATAATACCATGAATATAATGAGAATAATTATAATATATATATCAAATTTGAGTACACAATACACCACATGCAATGAATAAGTGGTGAACAATGGATATCTGACAGAATTAAAAGTGAGATAAGAAAATCCCTTACAAAATTTCAGAAGCCTAACGACACCTCTTAAATTTTTTTAAAATGAATTGATGAGAGTAATTGGGGTTATCTCATCATATGAAAATATAAATTAATGTATGGTGAATATAAAATAACATCCTCCAACATAATAACAGGGAGCATAAAATAAATGACATAAAAGAGAGTACTTGAAACGAAAGAGAGAGGTCAGATCCCTTACCTCGTGTCTGACTTGACACGATCATTCTTTAATCTCCTGAATAATAAACTAAATATAATTTCTAATTTCTTAATAATATTTTTAAAGTTTATTATTCCTTTTATATAACTTATTACCTTGTTATAATCAATATGCAATCATTTAAGTTAATAACGATCATTTTGTCAATATTTGGTACCTGAGTAAAAATGAACACCTTATATTTACAAGTTCTCCTTGTGGTCAAACATTCATTATATCCAGAATGATATTCATGATTTGGATATCATATATATCATATATATCTATTATATACATGTTTTTATAATATTACATAACATTTAGAGGTATGAAATGAAATGCCTCGTTCATGGAGACGGTAGGCCGTACGTACGCATGAACGATACATTCATTACTATTTCTTATTTTAATGGAAATAAAACATAATGATACATAGGTATATTATAATTCCAGTATAATATAAAATATAATATTACTAACTCCATCTTTTATACAACCCTCATAAGGCATTAACGAGTCACATCACTTTGATGGGGTGGTAGTCCGCGCATCCTCAAATGAGATTATCGTATTTACCCATTATGGAAACCATAAAGGAATTCTATAAATGGAAAATACAAGAAGCATAAAGAAAAAATAAACATAATATATATCATATATAAATACATTTATATCATAATGTCACCCATTAGAGGCGGTTGGAGATATTTGAACAATCATCGTTTCGTGAGGCGTTAGTTTGCCATCCACAGAAACACTATGTTCATCATCCATTAGATGGGGGTGTGTGTAAGTGTTTTATAAATCCCTCTCATATCAAAATCCTAGTATATTTAGGATACTGGTTTTTTTACAAAATATAGTAATAAAAAGAGTTTATGGGTTAGAGAAGTAAAATAAATAAAACAATTTAAGTGAAATCGTTACCTTTTATTTGGGTAACTCCATTTGTTTTGAACCAAAGGGCTTCTTAAAGTGCCTTCTGCCTAAGGTATGGATTCTAAGAGGAGGATAGGGATTTTTAAAGCTTAATTGGGAAGATATTTGATGGGCCAAATGGCTTGAGAGATGTGAGGAATTGGTCAGAAGTGGTCTCCTTTTATAAGGGGGAGGAGGGGCTCTTTATGAAAGCATGAAAGTATTAGTTAATTATATTATGATATTCGGTTTCTAATTGACCAAAAAATATTATATTAGAATATTAGATGATTCATGGTGGAAATAAAATTATCCAATCATAATTTTACATGTTTTGTATAGTAATTGAATCATTATAATTTTATTTATTTAAATTATTTATTAATGAGGTAAATACTGCTTCATTATTGTGTCATAAATAATTTAATTTATTTAATGTCTAAAAATTATAAAACAAATACCATGATATATTAAATATTTTATCTTTCCAAATAATATTTATAGTTGAAAATAGAATAAATATAAAACCATCAAAAAATTAATTACTAAAAGATTTTGGTTTTTGTCATTTTGGCCTTTACTTTAAATTAATTAATCTAAATTGTCATTATCACTTCCAAGTGGATCAAAGAGGTCCCAAAAAAGACCCAAAGATTCCTGTTGTCATTGATGACTCAACAAATAAGGTTAGGACAAGTTTTAAGGTAATTTTGAATTATTAAAATATTCTTTTAACCTTGAATTACCCTATTTACCTATAATCGCGATAAATAAGTCAAAAGTTACGATTCACCAAAAATTATTTTCTTTTTAATGAACAAAATTTTACTTCTTGATAACAAACATTTATGTAGTATTTTTTAAATTCAATTCACATAAGTGGTAAAATTTCATTTGAATGAAAAAGTTGGTTTTTTAACTACCACTAAGTGGTTTCACTATTCATCAAAAATTGATGTTTTTCAAAACAATTCCAAAAATTCAGCCTAAGATATTTTTGATATTATGAATTAGAAAAGGAAGTATATTTTTAAAAATTCAAAACATAGAAGTTTAGTTAATTAATTTTAAAATTACTTCCCATTATCAATATAAATATCGTGTTTTTAAGAAAAAATAACTATTAAAATATTGATACTTGTTTATGTGCAATTTCAAAGTGAAATTTATACCAATGACCTAAATTTGATTAAATGGTTAAAATATATTTTAATTTCACTTTAAACCCAATTAAAAAGATAATCTAACCATATATATAAATTATATTTAAATTCACTTTTGAATTAAAATGCAATATTTTCACTATTCATTAAAAAATGAACATTATCGGAAAAATTACAAAAATTTACACAAAGTAAATTTTGAATACCCCATTATAAAGAAGGATTTTATTTTTTCATAAATAATATATTAATCCGACCAAAACTAGATTTAAAAAGGGTTCTCCATAAAAGGCGTTAAATCAACCTGTTAATGAAAATTATGCTTAAAATTAGATTCATTAACATTTTAAGCCTATAACATTTATTGGATAAAAGTAATTACATTTAACAAACATGTATAATCATATTGTATTTATTTTTGTTCATTCCCACCAATACTACGGCTAGTAATTAACAAACATTTAAAATAATAATATTATATTATTAGTGTGCAACGTATGATTTCCAAGAAATCCATTGTTACGTATCGGGTACGCTATCCAACTTAGAAACCCCTTTAATGTAAAATTAATATTTAATTAAAAAATATTAATAAATATGAAATTTTCAAATTCTTTATTTTCCTGGGATGTTATATCCTTCATCCCTTTTGGGAATTGCGTCCTCGCAATTTTAAAAAATTGGGCTCAGGAACTTCATTGAAAGCCCCGAATCGAAAAAAGAGTTAGAAAAATTATCACATTAAAATAAAGTAAGAGAAGTACAAAGGTTGCCCAAGACAAAAGATAATATGATTCCATGAAAATATGGATATGGAGGAGAAGAAAATCATCATGTTCTGATGGAGAGTGATAGAAACCTTGTTTAGGAGAATGTTAACCACCTGAAAATCACAAACTTGTGATGGGTTAAACAGTATTTGATTCCCCAGTAGGAAAAGTTAATGGACTAGTTTTTTGTTTAAAGATACTTTTCGTTGAGGAATTTATTTATGAGATTAACCAAAAACATAAGGAAATATACTTACTTGTCATTTATACATTCATCTTTTACTAGATTTCAAACACAAACTCATTTTTTCTCCAAACGATTAGTATTCAGAATGACTGTTTTTCACAATAAGAGTGCTATAATTAACTTTGACAGAATCACATAATCCATAAAATATGAACTATATATTTCCCATGTCTTTAGATATTAAATAAAACCAAAACGTTTTGTTTAAGATCATATAATCCCCCAAAAGGATAAACATTTACATAACGAAAAACTACATTTAATCTCCAAAAATAGAATAACAAAACCCAAGGATCAATAAAAACCATTCAATTAACAATTGTCCCTAAAATTCTTCAAAAGTAATCCAAACTGTGATTGTAACCCAAATCTCATGAGGATTTAATTACATAAACATCCAATATACATCTTAACATTTATCTCCCAGTAACACCAGTTACTCATAATGTCTTATATTGAAAAGTAATTAAACTAATCACAAATTCTTCATGATAGGTTAATCATTTTCATAAATAAATCAAATCATCACGTGTCCATAATAAAAACATAGATTCATCTAAACTAAAATTTCAATGATTATTCAACAATTTAAATCCCATAGTATTCTATCTTACTTATTCATATAGTGTTTCCTCAAAATAGAGAATGTTATCATCCACAACCTTTATCACATAATCACTAAATCATCTTTCTATACAAAGTATATCCATTTGATAAAAAATAAGTTCCAAAAATAAAGTTATTCATATTCTATTAAATCATTTGACTAAAATAATAATTCATACTAATCGAGGACATTTAGTAGTCTAGTGGTAGGCAATGTGCCCTTGTCTCCCTTCGATTGTGGGTTCAATTCTGGTAGCCTTGCTGGATGCGACGGGTTGTCACTAATCTTATGGGTTGTACTTTTTATAAAAATCAAAAATAACACTAACATGTTTTAACCTCAAAGGTTTCCTTATAACTAACATTTTCATCCAAATTCATTATGATATAAACATCATAATTCATGAAGTCTTTTTTCATCACCATATGATATAATAAAATGATTCCCAAAATGAATGACAGCATACCATGATCATGGTGTCCACTTGGTTTCGTCGTCATATTGTTCACATAGGTAGAAGGTCCATGAATTAAAACAATGATTTACAGATCCTTCAAAATCATTTGCTTCCTCCATCCAAATACACCTTGTAAAAAATGGGTCATATGGTTGATCACAGAAAAACAGTTTTGGAAAATAATCATGTATGACATATAATTTCAAAACATCTGAAAAAACATAATTTTTATAAAACAGTCGAAGAAAATTTGATTTGAAACATTCAATTAACAGTCCTGTTAAAATACCATAAGTATGTGCTGAGAAACTATATTTTAAAATGAAATATAAATAGGTTGCGCAAGGGTCTCCTTCTTCAGCACCATTTTTAAAATCATAATATGCTTCAAAATCTTGTGATAAGGTAAAATATTTGAAAATACCATGATAATATTTACTTTTCTTGAAAATATGAGAATATTGTGAAAATAGGATTTTTCTAAATACACCCCATGATCAACGATGATAACGAGGTATATTGGATGTGTTTGATATCTCAAACAACTAATTTCAAGTGAGTTGTATGATAGAAAAAGTTTCACAGTCATCTGAACATGACTTTGTAATAATTATTGCAAGCGTGTCATTAGGAAGAGATATGAATGTCATTTGAGACCCTCCTCCTTCCATTTGTAACTGGATTTATTTGATCTTAAAAAGTTATAAAATAAGGATTTAACTAAAATAATAGATAGGGACTAACCATATGTCTAACAAAAAATCCTAATCTCTAATGTTGTCTAAACCGACCTCTGACACCAACTACAAGGACCCAGCCATAAACCATACATAATATTGAATTAAATGAATAACTCACGTTGAGGATATTTTCAGGTTTAGAGTTAAAAGAATAAGGCACAACAATTACATTACAACTTGAATATTACATGTAGTCACTACTTCTCAGTATCCATTTTTTTCATAAAATAAAAACACTTAAAATGAAACATTTCTAGTTCCATGTTTTAGATAACAGGACTTTTCCGTGATCCCATCCTTGACCCAATTCATCTTTAAGACCTGTGGAAAACATTTCAAAATCTTGTGGTGAGCATTAAAATCTCATTATGGGTCATAAAATAAGGAAGGAAAAAATTATCCCATCAATAAATACAAATCAATGAAACCATACTTTTCTATCATAACATACCTTATGAAATCTTGAGATTTATGAATAACACAAACAAATCATAAATAATAAAAGTTAATAATGGAATCCATATCAAAAATACATTGTAGCTATCATAGCTACATAGGGATTCAATGTTGGAATACCCATCACAGTATATTCACTAAATCTCTTAGAATAAACATCACGTTTACCTCCGTCACGTTAACCAATGCATTTGAGAGCTATCTCGGGCTCACCCGCCCTAGGTTTATCACGAAACCACCCATATACGTAAACAATGACCAATAACCATAAAATAATCATAACATATTACACATGTATAAAATAAATTTAACATTTCCCCATTACAATATATCAAATCACGATATCGAAATAAACAATGTTTTATCAAATCATTTTCAAAACCATTTAAAAAGAGATTTTTGAATCAAAGTGTCCCATACCACTTGGATGCTTTTAAATGAATTATCATTTGAAAACATTAATGTACATATAAATAAATCGTAAAACCCATTTTGAAAACATGGAAATTAATGAAAAATATTTATAATAATAAATCATTATAACATTGAAAATGATCTTTTACTTAAATAGTTTTTTAACAAAAAGAGAGACACTTGAATAAAAATAATTGAGGAATAACATTTAATCAGAACTTTATAATATCATGAGAGTAAAGTTATTCCTAATATATTATGCCAATGGACAGTATATACACCACATAAGATTGAATTGGTGCATAACAATAATGAAGTCTTAATGGAAATCTAAATTGAGATGAAATCCCTTATAAAGATGGTGTCTTTAAATTAAGGATAAATAAATCACATAATTATTTGTGAAAAATATAAATAAACCCAATATAATTGGATATTAAGTGTAAAAAAATCATAGGTCATTCAAACATATTCATAGGATGACATATTCAATAAGTACAAGTTGAACCTGAATAATTGAAATTGGGTTAAGAGATTCCCTTGTCAAAATTTGACAGCCTAACGACGTCACTTTAAAATTCAAAAAATGAGTTCATGATATAAAAAAGGTAATCCAATCACTTGGATATCATTTTTACATCAATAAGGATATATAAGAACATATCCCAACATAATAAGATGTAAATTGAATGAAATAACAAAAAGATGTCTTTTATAAAGAGGAGGGTGAATAGTTCCCTTACCGATTTGGTAACTTACAAAACATATGCCACATGAAAGAATGATCATAAAATGAAAATGTAAATACTCATAAATGAAATTATATTACATAAATATTACAATAATGGGAAGTAAATACACCACACAAACAGAAATAGAAGAAAATAGAGCATGAATCTCATGAGAATAAAAAGTGAGACGAAACCCTTTACCACGTTGTAATCAACTGAGTCATATGACCAAATGTTAATAACCAAAAAATGAATCATATAATAACATGAATATAATGAGAATAACGATAATACATATATCAAATTTCAGTATACAATACACCACATGCTATGAATAAGTGGCGAACAATGGAAATCTCACAGAATTAAAAGTGAGATAAGACAATCCCTTACAAAAATTCGGAAGCCTAACGACGCCTCTTAATTTTTTTTAAATGAATTGATGAGAGTAAGAGGGGGTATCTCATAATATGAAAATATAAATTAATTTATAGTGAATATAAAAGAACATCCTCCACCATAATAACATCGAGCATAAAATAAATGAGATAAAATAGAGTACTTGAAACGAAAGAGAGAGGTCGGATCCCTTACCTTGTGTCCGACATGACTCGATCATTTTTTAATCTCCTTAATAATAAACTAAATTTTTTTCTACTTTATTAATAAGCTTTTTAATGTTTATTATTCCTTTTATATAACATATTACCATGTTATAAACATTATGCAATCATTAATGTTAATAAAGTTCATTTTGTCAATATTTGGTACTTGAGTAAAAATGAACACCTTATATTTAGAAGTTGTCCATGTGGTCAAAGGTTCATTATATCCAGAATGATATTCATGAATTGGATATCATATATATCAAATATATCCATTATATAAATGTTTTTATAGTAGTACATAACATTTAGATGTAAGAAATGAAATGCCCCGTTCATGGAGACGGTAAGCCGTACGTACGCATAAACGGTAATTTCATTTCTATTTCTTATTTTAATAGAAATAAAACATAATGATAAATAGGTATATTATAATTCCAGAATAATATAAAATATAATATTACTAACTTTATCCTTTATACATCCCTCATAAGGCATTAACGTGTCACATCACTTTGAGGGGGCGGAAGTCCGCGCTTCCTCAAATGAGATTATCGTATTTACCCACTATGGAAACCATAAAAGAATTATATAAATGGAAAATACAGAAGCATAAAAAAATAAACATAATATATATCATATATAAATACATTTCCATCATAATGGCCACTATGAGAGGTGATTGGAGATATTTGAACAATCATCGTTTCGTGAGGAGTTAGTTTGTCATCCACAAAAACATTATGTTTTTCATCCATTGGATGGAGGTGTGTGTAAGTGTAGTTTTAATCCTTATCATATGAACATCGTATTATATTTAGGATACTGGTTTTTTTAGACAATAAAGGAATAAAAATAGTTTAGTAATTGGAGAAGTAAAATTTAAAAAAAACAATTTAAGAGAAATTGTTACCTTAAATTTGGTTAACTCCATTTGGTTTGAATGAAAGGACATCTTGAAGTTACTTCTGCCTAAGGTAAGGCTTCTAAGATGAGGAGAAGGATGTTTAGATCTTAATTGGAAAGAGTTTTGACGATCCAAATGGCTTTATAGGTGTGAAGAAATTGTTAGAAGTGGAATCCTTTTATAAGGGGGGGCGAGGGGCACTTTAGGAAAGTGTGAAATTATTATTTTAGTATATAATGATATTCGGTTTCTAATGGTCCATAAATCATAATATTCGAAGATAAGATGATTCATGGTCGAAATAAAATCGTAAAATCAGAATTTGACAGGTTTTAGATATATTTTAATCATTATAATCTTATTTATTTAAATCATTTATTAATGAGGTAAATAATGCATCATTATTGTGTCATAAATAATTTAATTTATTTGATGTCTAAAAATTATAAAAAAACTACCATGATATAGGAAATATTTTTAGGTTTGCAAAGAATATTTATAGTTGAAAATAGAACTTATGTAACACAATATAAAAATTAATTACTAAAATATTTTTGATTATGTCATTTTGGCCTTTACTTTAAATTAATTAATCTAAATTGTTATTATCACTTCCATGTGGAACCAAGGGGTCCCAAAAAACACCCAAAGATGCCCGTGGTCGTTAATGACCCAACCAATATGGTTAGGAAAAATTTTAAGGAAATTTTTAATTATTATAGTATTCTTTTAACCTTGAATTACCCTATTTACCTTTAGCCGCGGTAAATAAAAGTCAAAAGTTACTATTCACCAAAAATTATTTTCATCTTAATGAACCATATATTACTTTTTTATAACAACCATTTATGTCGGATTTTTGAAATTCAATTCACAGAAGTGGTAAAATTTCATTTAAATGAAAAAGTATGTTTTTTTAACTATCACCATGTGGTTTCACTATTCATCAAAAATTGATGTTTTTCAGAAAAATACCAAAAATTCACCTTAATCTATATTTGATATTATGAATTAAAAAATGATATATATTTTTTAAAATTAAAAACATAGAAGTGGAATGAATTAATATTAAAATTAATTCATGTTATCAAAATAAATACCTTGTTTTTAAGAAACAATAACTATCAAATGATTGATACTTGTTTATGTCTAATCTCAAAGTGAAATTTATACCAATGACCAACATTGGATTAAATGGTAAAAATATATTTTAATTTCACTTTAAAACCAATTAAATTGATAATCTATCCATATAAATAAATTATATTAAAAGGCAGTATTGAATTAAAATACAATATTTTTCACTATTCATTAAAAAAATGAACTTTATTCGAAAAATTCCAAAAAATTTCACAAAGTAAATTTTTATGTCCCAATTATAAAAATGGATTTTATTTGGTCATATATAATTTATTAAAGTGGCCAAAACTAGATTTATAAAGGTTTCACCATTAAAAGGCGGTAAATCGACCTTTTATTGTAAATTATGCTTAAAATTAGATTCATTCAAATTTTAAGCCTATAACATTTATTGGATAAAATTAATTACATTTAAAAAAATTTATAATCAACTTGTATTTAGTTTTGTTCATTCCCACCAATACAATGGCTAGGAGTTAACAACTGTTTAAAAAAATAATATTATATTATTAGTGTGGAACGTAAGATTTCCAAGAAATCCATTGTTGCGTATCGGGTACGCTATCGAACATAGAAACCTATTTAAAGTAAAATTAATATTTAATTAAAAAATATTAATAAATATGAATATTTTATATTCTTTATTTTCTTTGGATGTTACAATATGTACTAAATGGGTGTTTAAAAACAAGGTATATGAATCAGGAACAATAGTAAGGAAAAAGTCTAGACATGTTACACAAGGATATAATTAAGAAGAATTAATATACTATAAAGATAACTCTACACTATTAGAAAGACATTAATACATTAAAATACTTCATTCCTATGCAGATCATCTAGATTTCAAAAATTATTAAATGAATATCAAGAGTTCATTCTTAAATGGGTATATAATTTAGGTTGTTTTTATTGAACAACCCCATGGTATTAAAAATCACCATTATCCAAATCATTCTATAAAATAACCAAAAGATTTATATGGATTTAAATAGTCTCAAAGATATTGGTATGATTTAATCAACACATTTCTTATTTTTAATGTTTTTTTAAAAGTTATAACTGATCCTACCATTTGTAAAACTTGAATGTCAAAATAATTTTAAGTTGTAAATATTTATGTAGTTGACACTATTTTTGGGTCTTCAAGAAATTCATTATGTGATATGTTTTCATAAATAATGAAAAATGAATTTGAAAATATTTCAATGGGTAAAATCCAATTATTTCATGTTTTTCATGTTTTTTAATATATATAAAAAAGTATTTTGAATTAAATTAAATATACTAAGGTTATTTTACAACATTTTAACATGGATAAAACTAAGAGTAGTAATACTCTTATGTGTATGACATGTAGATTGGAAATTAATGAATTTGGGAAACTAGTGATCCGACCAGTTATAGAGGTATGACTGTATGTCTTCTATACCAAACTAAAAGTCAACTTTATATTATGATCAATGTGTGTATGAGTTCACATTTCCATAAAAATACAATAAACTCACACCAAGTGGATCTAAAAATAAATCCCAAATACCTCAAATATTTGACTAATTTAGGATTCTTTATCCCAATAATAATATAATTTAACTTAGTTAGTTATTATGATGATGATTTTTTTAATGTAAGTTAGATATAAAAACATTTTTGTTACATGTCACTATTAATAAAGTATCTAGTTAATTTGTCTAGTATGAAACAAAATTAAATTTAAATATCTAAATTTGAAGCTATGTACGTATCTTGAGGTTTAATATGTGCATAAATATTTATGATAAAACACATATTACTATACTATATATATCAATTCTAACTTTTTCCTATAAATTGTCAGTATAAAGGGGCTATAAATATCTCAAAGAATCATGTATCTCATTCTATAGTAAATAATATTGATGTAACACATTAATTTTGGTGAGATAATTTCAAAAATGTCTTATCACTCTCAAATATAATTGTACAAGAACATCTATATTCTGACATTTTCACAAAACCATTGAATTATAAGAGAATGAATTACCTCAATCTTTATTTCGTTATGATAATTTTTTGTTATGTACAATTTTTAGGACGCACCATTGGTGATTTCTCACTATTTTGAATGTATCTCTATTGTGAATGCCTCTCCAATTTTAAGGTCTCACCATTGATCATTTTCTCAAATAAAACTTCTCAACATTGATAGTTCTCAACAATGATAACTTATCACCATTGTAGTTCTCATGCATTTGTCAATTCATTATCTCAACTATTTATTTTAAATACAGTAGTTTTATTTTTTATGGTTTATTTAATTTCTGTTTTGATTAAAAAGTTATATAATTTTTTGATTTTGTGAACCCAAAAATCCCAAACGATATAAATTAGGGGATTTTTCTAATTCCAACGATCAATACTCTCATGACTTTTATCTCAAAGGTTGTTCCATCATTTCCTCTAATGACTATTTTACTACATTTATCATCACCTAAACCTATAGATTTGATCTCCATGGAAAATATGAAGTTTCATATAGAGTATTCAATTCATAATTTTTAAATTAAAAGAATAAAAAAGGGTAACTGAGTGATCTTTCAACTTTAGAGTCATCAAATACTGAGCTTTTGAAGAGAGTGGTTCAACCTGAAAAGGAAGTTCATCTAGAGTAGTTGCTTTCTAGTAATTCTTTAGTGCATAAATTTATAAATAACCAAGTACGGATGGATTTGTTTTCGTCCAACCAAAACACATTAGGTCATATGTTGATATATGTTATTTACCAATTTGTAGAGTTATACATTACAAAACTGAATATTGGATAAGAACTCATATCAAAGGATATAATGGAGTGATGTCTTCAGGATTGTGGGATTATTGATTTAATATTAAATAGTATTGTGCATTTAATGGTTATTATGGAAGCATTCCATATAAAGGTGATAATTTAATCTATGAATATATCATATCTAAGTTAATGAGTGATGGAATAATTAGAAAGGCAGTAGCTTCTGAAATTGATTATGAATTCTTATTGGTTTTAAAATTCATACAATGTATTCTTTTTCCAAGAAATGGTTAATTTTCTAACATGAGGTATCATGATGTCAACCTATTTATTTAATGAAAATTGGTGAGAAGATAAACATGTATAGATACCTTATGCTTCACATGCTTTAAATGAACAAGGAAATATCATGATTTAACTCCTTAATCTAACGTAGGCTTTTTTAATACATTATAATGAACAGTTTTGTATTAGTAATTATAAGGATGTTTCTTTGCACTATGTCTGTTTCTATATCACTATAAAATTTTTTAGAAGGATGAAAATTAGTTAGATCCCAAGAAAGAAGATATATTTGTCTTATAGTGAAAATATTTATAATTAATTTAATCTAATTGACCATAATTTGAGACCTAGATATCTTGTGGACCATAGTATATAGAATGATGAGATTTTTGAATTTTCTAAAATTTATTTTAATGAAATTAATTTTACATATAAGGATAAATAGGAGATTAAATATTCAGTGGATTGATGGAGTGAGCTATATTTCTAAAGATAATATCCTTCTATTTCCATTGGATCATCTAGTCCACCCATACCACCACCTAAAATATATAAATTGTTAAAGGAAGGGAGTGGTGAGGATGTAACCAAGTATCATATAAATAGAAATTCATATTTACATCCAAATCCTCTAACCAGAATGAAAATGGGGAAGTTTAATATGAAGTATATGAAGAGGATATAAATTGAGATGAAAATAAATAAGAAAATTGTGATGGAAATGAGTATAATAATAGAGGTGGAGATGGTGATTATGATGGTGATTATGGAGATTCTGAACATTATGGTTTCAGTGGTAGATTTAGAGTTGAGGACATGGAAATACTTCAGGCTATCGTAACTTCTCCAAGAGGTTCTATTTCTAAATCAGCGTAAATACCTATTATTGTTAGTAAACCTGATCTAGCTGCAAAAAAAAGGAGTTTGATTCATTTTGGGGGAGAAATCCCCATTATTGGAGAGTCTCCAAGTTTTTGATAATGTTTAGATAGTTTTATATTATGTTGTTTTTTATCCAATGATATTTTATGCTTATTTTGATCATTATGTGGATTAGAATATATAATTTGATCATTTATAGAAATTTTTTATTAATATAAATAATTTGAGATAACTATTGTTGAGATACCTATTATTGAACCTGATGAATTTATGTCTACACATGAAAACCCTATAGTGGTTGAGACTCTTTTTAAGTCTTCTAAAAGTCAGATTGACCCTAAGTATGATAAATGTGACATGTGTTCATTTAAATTTGGTATTACAGTAAATAATTATGGACATTATATTCGATTTTTAAAGAATTAAAAAGGATAATTAGTTGAATAAGTTGATGTTGTAGGATAATTAGATTTTTTAACTTCTGATATGCATATACTCTTACATATCAATTAATGGTATGATTATTTTATTGATTCTTTTGATGTCATCACCATGGTTGTCATGGATTAAATCTATGAAAATAATTTATCTGAGATTGATGTGAAATTTTGGAATCAACCTTCTTTGGTTACTAAGATATGTGAAAAGGATGTTCATTAATTTTTATAAATGTTGATACCACATATTCATCCTCAAATGATGCACCATATCCTGGAAGACTAAATAGAAAATTAACGGGATAAAATCATTCCAAATTCATAAAATCAACCATGGCAGAGATGCGACCTTCTATTACTATGTATTTGGATTATTTGTCAGAATGGATCAAAAATATTACTTTAGTAATATCTAGTCATACTACTCCTATGATTTTTTATGTTGATAAACTCATATTAGTTTTATGGGAATAGCTTATATCGTCTTTAAGTGGTGAACCCTTAATACCATTGGAATGTGTGATGATGTTTGATCATCATAATTCTCATATACTCATGTTGGTTAAAGAGTATGTGAAGTACATGAAGGCTAAAATAGAGTCCAAAAAAATCTATCAAATACTATATCTCTATAAATTTCACCAAGCATGAAACAAATGCTAATTTTATTTTCATTGTAAAAAATATATGGATAACTTTACTTTTAAAAGCCTTCAAAGTGAAAATCAACCAGTTGATGATGTTGAATCCCATGGTAATGTTTTTTATGGAAGAGATGAAATACCTTTTTAGTGAATTAGGTAATGGTTGAAACATCATTATAGATTTCTTAAATATTATGATACTATTTTATCATGTTCATGAAACTATATTTGTATCTCAAGAATCCAAACCTATTACATCCTATTTGACCCATCCACCTACTTCATAGAAGTACATTAGAACTAGGGTCATCGGAGATACTCTTTCACCCTTACAACCCATATTTCATTGTTTTTCTCTCGATCTGAGATAAGCTGTTTAGTACATACAAACAATTATAACCTGAGAGGCTTCTATTCCGACAAGTGGTCCTTATTTCATCCTTCATTGTCCCTCAAATATTTTTTTAGATTTTTCTTTGGTTAAAAATATGGATGGAAACAAATCCCGATACATCTTTTTGGACCAAATACCATTAATTAATACACTTGTTGTCCTTGATGGTATTTTTTCACTCTTTTGGAAACTCTTTTTTGTGGAAATATTGTGAGTGTACTATCAATGAATTTTTCATAATGGAAATATTTCTGATTATTCTAATTTTTTTATTCTTTAAAAACATTAATTTATTCTTATGGTGGACATTGTAGTAATCCAAAATTGGGGAGAAATTTTAATGTCTTTTATTTCGTTTCATTTGATAACCTTTTGATATTCCATGATACTTTTTTGATAATATATGTGTCTAATTTGACATTGATCTTAATCTATTTCAATTCCTTTAATAACATGTGAACTTTTCAATATATTTTATACCGTCTACGTAATATATTTAATCACATGTGCATCTTATTTACCATTGATTCCCTTATTTATCATCTATAACATGCATATAAAATTCCTTGATTTGTGATCATAAAAAGGGGGACATTGTTGGAATCATTGTTTTAATGATCAGAATGACATGGTTATCATATGAAGAGGGATTTTTCTTCTATAGAAGTTTGGGATTGTATTTATGAACTACCACTACCCTTTCAGAACCCTACAATTATCTATATGTGAGGGAATCTTGTGGGGAACTTTCTTTGTTCAAGTAGTCATACTCGGTCCATATGTCATCAAATTTCACCTAGATTCCGTGTAGAGGTAGATAGGATGAAGTTGCCTATTGATTTTTTTTCTAGTTTTTTTCAATTATATAAGGTATAAACAAACATTTTATTTTTGAAACTATTTATGATTTTTATTTTTTGAGTAAGATACGAGGACATTATGAGATGGATTAAATGCACGCTTTGCAGATAGAACTCAGATCAACTGCTACTTAGCCTGAGCTGGTCACGAATGTGGTGTTTACTACACGAGAAAGTCCATGAGGTGTGAATTGTTTTTGGTCTACTATGGGTTGTGATATTGATGAGTCAGATTTTCCTCTTGGTTATTCTATGTGTTATTTTTTTATGTTGAATTATGAGTGCAATGTGTCTTTTACAAAGTAGGATACATCATTCTCTATTTTGGTTAGTCAAAATTATTCTATTGTGATGTTTAGTGAAGCTACCCATGTAAGGCCAATTCAATCTAAGTAATTACCTTTTGATCTCATGGTCTTGGAGGTCTTCAACATACCACTTGGTGATCCTAATGTCTTGAACCCTCCAGTGGAAATGGCTCCTCAGGGTAATGCAGTGGGCTTGGGTATTTACAATTATACTAATGTTTCTACTCTTTATGGGATGAAAAAGGTGATATATGATTACCATTTTGAGATTTAAAGGGCTTGAAGTACAAAACACACAACTCCCAATGAGATGTAAAGACCTTCCCATGTTATTATAGTTTATGACATAGTGAATTAGACACCACCCAAAACTCCCTTGAGTGAATAGGAGGTGGAAATAGTTGATATGGGTAAACGTTTGGAACAGATGTTGTTTAATTATCTAACCTAAGAGACTGAGGATGATATGAATGGGTATAAGACAATTGGGATAAAATCTAGTGCATTTGAATTAGAGGAGGATGTTTAGGGATACATGTATCCATGCATGGGGAGAAACATGAAGAAAATGAGAATCCATAAATAGAAAAAGAATTATTATTTTTTTAACAACCAATAGAGACACGATCAATAAAGAAGTATAGAGATAATAAGATGGACATCAGTTCCACCTTCCAGTAACAGATGTAAGGTGGTTTTCATGGGAAATACTTGGAATTTAATATAATCTTAGAATAAGAAGTTGTTGAACATAATCATTCACCTAACGCTACTGGAGTGGATGTTGTCAAAATGATGTGGAGGAAATTTGGGGTGGACGTAAATGTTTAGCAATATAAATTGATCGAAATGTTGGGTCTGATTCTCATTGGGGGATTCTATAGTAGAACGATCAACCTCATGGAATTCATCCAATATTGGGACATGATTTCCTTTCATTTTTATGACTTTATAGTGGATAAACTAACCACTTAGGTAACCAACATCTCTAGGTAATTGTTTTGTGAGATCAAACCTGGTAGGCATAAATTGTTCTTCAATGGTACTACAATTTCATTTGTGGTTGAACTCATGGTTTCCCACTATTTCCAAAAATGTTTCTGCATAATAAAAATATAATTTTCATCAGTCACCATCTCTATAGAAAATGGAAAAGTGTTGGAAACACTATGAATCACCTTTAAGTCACCACTAGATGAATTATTAGAATGTAATAGATGTGTCACAGCTAAAGATGAATCACCGCCAGTGTGAATTCACCACAATCAAATGGTTTTTTTTTCAATGTACGGGATGCCCCACCATTCAATATGAGACACCACCATAAAAAATGCAGAGATGTTCTGGACTGACCTATCATTTATTAGTTTCACTGATAGCATGATACGATGTCAAAATATTAATCTTTGGTACTCTCTAAGTCACCTCAAGATAAAGACACTTCTAGAGTGTCTCTCACTATATGATTGAGTCACCACCATAATTTTTTACAATTACGAAGAACCGCTAGTAATATTCTATATTCATTTGGAATTGAAAATATCTAATTAATATTTTATGGAATATAATGAAAAAACATATATTAATGATTAAATTTTAATTTATCAATATATATGCATTAATACTGGTCTAAGACTCATTGTACATGGACCAAATGATCAGGAAGATTCTCATTACTATAGATGCTAATAAATATATCAAGCAGAACCTCTCATGTGTATTACAGGGAACATCTATGAATTAAAAAAATAAATGTACACATAATGAGAGTTGATTTTATGAGATGTTTTCCTTACACAAATCATCTATACCAGTGATCACATGTAGAAGAAGAAATAAACATAGATTAACTGTAAAACATTCTATAGTAATAAAAAGATATTATGACACTATGTTCTAGTGAATATTTCAGAAAGGAGGCATGATCATCATTTCAAATTACATTCAAGGTGTCACAAGCTTCATTGGTTATTATATATTGAAACTCTATTATTTATTACAACTTTACATAGTCTCTTTTTCTATTTGAATTACATTTTGATAAGTTCATGAATGATCATTATTTTTCACACACACTTACACTCTCGGTATCCTAAATTTATCAATAAGATTCTTAGATATCTTCTCAAAATTATATTACACTTGTTTCCAATGGTTTGTGTTAGTTTTCGGGTTCTGGACTATTTTATTTTGTCCACACGATTAATATTCAGGAGGTCGAAATGAGGCATAGACTGTTTTCATGTAGTATTGGTACCAAATCCACGTTTTGGAGCAATGATTATTTTTAAATAAATATCTTGAAAGTATTTGATATCTAGGTGGAGATAATTGTATCTTAGTTTAAGACATAAAATATTGTATTCATTTTATTCTATGTGTTTTTTATATCTATGATTTAAAAATTAATATTGTTTAAATTGAAAAAAACTAATACATTCATAGTTAACCCTAATTACTGATTATATATGTTTTTAATTAAGTAAATTTATTTCAAATTAAAATGTAATATTGAATATAATTTTAATCGATAACTAATAAATCTTTGATAATTATTATACATTTTTATAATTTAAATTGAATATTTTATTTGTTAGTTAGGCCATATTTAAATTTATTGGGAATTTTTTTTTTTAATTATTGACCAAAAATTTTAATTTTTTATTCAATTCATCCCCAAATTTAGATACTCACTCCACAGTATAATTTATATGTTAATTCATGCATATAAAAAAGATGAATTCTGATTAATGTGTATCTATTATTACATAAAGACAAAATATCAATACATACCATTGTGAGAACATAAATATTCATTTTAAAAATAAAATTCATATGTAATGCCTCGATTAAGAAATTTTATCTAACTATGAGTTCCATGTATTTTAGGTATGATTCTAATATTATAAATTGATATAATGAAACATTCTATGATGCATGAGTTAGATTAAAGGCTAATACAATTAATTTTCTATCTAAAATTCAAACATCTGTTAGTTTTATAAATTTTCTACAATGGAATGAATTAAATATTGTAAATATTAGTTTATTAATCTTTATGTGTAAAAAATGTTGATAAATAGACTTTAGATCTCAAATAATGTTTACTATTCGTACTATGAATTCATAGAAAATGTATATGTGTGGATGGACATTCGTTGTTCAGGAATTCAGTATCATATGTGATTTTAAATAATAGATTTCATATCTTCAAAAACAATTAATATATTGTATGTTCATGAATCATGGGAACAATAAGAAATTAAATTACTATGGAATGTTGGTTAGTAATATTATCCATTGAAAGGATTTTGAAATTCTAACTATAGAATGTCCATGTTAATGTTATTAAATTTTAGAGAAATTTTATATGAACCACAGACATCATATTAAAAACTTAATAGAGACTTTGATAAATAAATATATTATTATTTCAACAGATTCATCTAGATGTTTCATAATACTTTGATAGATATCAAATTTTTAGAGGAAATGAATAAGATTCATTCATATACAGTACTATTGGAGAAAATACTCTCAAAACGTATATTTAGGATGAGTATTTATTTTTTCGATTGAATAAATATTGTTAAAAGAATATTTAGATATAATGAAATACAATGTAAATATACATATAACTAACGATTCCATGTATTTCATATTTATATGTCTAGCAGATTTGGGTCCAGGAAATAATTTCATTCAATTGGCAAATTATTAGGAATATGAAATTAGAGAGTCTAATATGACTGTAATAGTTGAATATATTGCCAATATATGGGTGATTTGTTATTTAATATTTATATATTAGAATTTAAAATCTAATTCTTCATATAGATCCTTGTGTTTTAAACACTAAAAAAGACAGAGGTAAATGTGGTACATTATTTTTCATTTTCATCTACTATATTATCACACTTTAATGTTCTGTAATAAAGGTAGAAAATCTAGATGCACATTATGGATGTTTTAAATAAAATATAATTTTTTAGTGTGGGTTCTATCGACCAAATTAATACTAGGATACAAGATGAAAATTTAATTATTTTGATATGTTTTAAAAATAGGGACAATGGATAAAATATATAAGAAATATTAATCCGTAATTTCGGAATTTGATATTTTAGATGTAGGGTGTCTAGATTTTATTTCTAAAATAATAAAATTAAAATGGAATGAAAAAAAACATGTTACTGTAGACTATGTTTCAAAATTAATTAAACCACCTGATTTACTAAATTATAAAACTTGTACAACTATGATATTTTTTAGTAGAAGTTTCATATTTAGATATAAAATAACATAGTTTAAAATTACTATAAATTTATTTTAAATATAAAATTGTATTTTTTTCCAAACATATAAGTAATTATGGTAATAAAGAGAAAACTTTAGAAAATTTTAATCCCCAGACTAAAATAAAATATTCAGCGTCCAATAAATCATTTCAAGTACTTTTGAAAAATATTGAATATAATTTAAGAAAATATTTATCATTTATTATTGATGATAAATAGTGGTTTTTAATAAAATCCCATCATACAGTAATTTTAAAGGATTTATAAATATTTCTGTTCTAAAATGTATGTTGTACACTTGATGAAATATTGAAGATGCAATTTTGCGAAGTAATGATACAAAATATGGATCTCATGGAAATAAGTGAAAATTTGATGTTTTATTTGAATGTATTTGAGGTAAAAATAAGTTTTACATATGATATTAAAGTATAATTGTGAATAGTGTTATGTTATTCTATAATAGGATGATTCAATAATAAAAATACAATGAAAGGATTCATGCTCTTATTTTAAATTGAAGGATATATTTATTTCCTAGAAAATTAATATATTTGTGGTTTTTAGTATTTTATTCATTCAATTTGAATCAAAATAAATTATCCACGATCATTGGAGAAGATGGAACTCAATTTTTACTGAATGAATATATATAAAAGTTATTAATTAATTGAATAAATTTTGAGATATCAGCCATCAATAAGCAAAAATATTGAAGACAAAGAATTCAAGAGCATGAATTTGAATAATGTTTTCATCAGATATGAGCTATGGAAAAATATAATTACTTTATATTAACTAATTTATAATATATTTTATTAAATTTAGCTTTTTTATTTATGTTTCTCATGACGACTACAAAAGTTTTTTGTCCCTACCCTGAGAACCCAAATCCTGATGTTTAGAATGATTATTCATAAAGCCATAAACATATAGTTAATAACTAGAATAATGAACATAGTTTTGAGGTATATAATATATTATATTTGGATATATTTTTAATAAATATGCAAAAAAATAAAATAATAAAGACTCCTTATAAAATAATTGAAAACCATCATTAAAATAAAATAATGTAATGGTAAAATAAAATAATATTAACACTACCCAAAGATGTCACATTGGAGTGGTAGGTGAAACCCATTATATTTTATTTTTATATCTATTCCAATAAATTGTATCTATAAATATCAAATAAACCAAAAAGATATTTATATAAATCTCAAAGGAAAACATTATCATTTTCTATACCTCTATCATGACATAAGTAGTATATACACACACTGGGGAGTACTGAATGGTGGTATGAATAATCAATAGGATTTACCAAAAAACACCATCGTGTAATACAATGTATTTCCTATTGAAAACCATGTTACTAAGGAAATTTAAAATAGGTTATAACATTTATAAACAATAATTCGAAACATCAAAGGAAATGAATGAAAAATATATAATGGAAATAATAAATTTTTTATTTAATGAATATGTATGCCTTATCAGTTTCACCCAAATAATAAATCAATAAATACCTATTGTAAAAAATTATTTGATGATAAATAATAAAGAATATAATATAAATATTTTCCTATTGAAATGGTACATATTAACATCGGATGATCCCCAAACATTGTGGTACCTTATTTTTATAGAAAAAAACAATTTGTATCATTCACAATAATAAACTATTCTATTAATAAAAAATATACATCCATTTTATTTGTAATTAAAACTTGTTAGTAATTTCATTGATCCAAAACATGAAATTAGAAATAAACATTTACTTCTGGAAACCAGTCAACAAAAATTAATACCTTAAAAACACATCTTGAATCAATCTAATCTATGATACTGAAAAATATGGGTCAATATTAACAATTTAAACCCATAAATAATTGTTCAATTTATACCATTTTATAAACAAACTCCTTTGGTTTAATACAAGAACCTCATACTACAGTTTGTTCAATCATGAAATAAACGAAATTCTGAAATTGACTTCTATTAAATTATATAACAATTAAATATAAAACAACTTACCCAAAAATAATTTTTAGATTACAAAGAATCACAATAACATAAAATATTAATAATATCCTTATACATTATGAAAAAATTACACAAAATATCAATGCTTTAAATATGATATCATCAATTAGGATCTGATAAATGAAACCAAATTAAAATGAACACCGGATTATTATTCCACTTTTAATTATATAAATAATCCCCAAAAAAATATATTTATCCCCAAAAAATAAATTTATCCAATGAAGAAGCATAAATGATGGAATGAAAATAATTCTATAACACATGAGAATATGGAAAAGATCGATCATTGAGATAAATAATTTTTCTTATGAAGTGGAATGATTAAAATGTGTCCCAATGAACCCTAGATTAATCCCATTATAATTTTATGAGTTTATAGAGGCGTTTTGAGGATAGTAGTTTTTAAAATTTTAAAAATATGTATTAAAATACAAAAAAAAGGTATGACAAAACATGGTCTTATAGGACCATGAACCATTTATGTGGTGCCTCTACTCATGATCCCAATGTGATAGAGTATCCCTATATAGTCAATCAAGATTGATAAATTTCCATTGTCTCTCTATATTACCTATATTATCATATCTTATAGTCTATAGAACTATTACCTCAAACCATGTGGTGTACATTACATCCCCAAAAAACAATGAACCCAAAAAGAATAACTCAAAGAGGGGATAGAATTAAATTAAGAAATCCAAATTCTACCCAACAAATGTATTTTTATCCAGGAAAAGTCACTTATATTTGATCTCTATAAAAAATATTCATTTCTATTTCATATGATCCCTTAAATTTAACACCTCATCATGAATAGGATTATTCACCCCTATAACTCCAACTAATGGAATGAACCATCCACTCATTAGGTTGTCTTATATATAAAAATAATATTCGACTTTTCCAAAAAGGTCATGTATGGTGAAAATAAACATCATTTTATAGAAGAATGTTACATTGATCCATTTATTATAACTTAATAGTGATACATAGAACACATTATCCATTTAATATAACATATTATTAAACCATACGTAATAATTCTTATCAATAAATCATCCAACAATATCAAATGTTCCCATATAATAGGGTGACAAAAAATTTTTCTTCCTAACTCATCAATTACCTAATAATAGAGTCATTTTTATGTGAGTTGATATCCAACAATGATATCTAAAGTTAATCTAGGATGATCAGCTTATGTATTTTAAATAATAAAATATTTATCTATTCACTTTAATTTTATGTCAATATAATCCATCATATTATACACCCTTATAGGCCCCAAAATTTGTCAAACATATAATTCTTCCAAATAATTAACTGATTGAAACAACTCACATAAATAACTCCAAACATATATATATATATATATATATTAAATCTTCATAGATCTTATTATAGGAAAAATATACAAAATAAATATGATACTCCCTTTATCTCTTAAAATCATGTACACAATATCATAGAATGTACAACAAAGTATTTATGGTCATTTTCATTTGTTCAACTATCATAGGGAAATTTAACACACTAATTTTTAACTGAGTCCACACTTCCATCCATAAATATCTGAAAATTATTTATTAAAATAAATTAATAATTACCAAAAATAATGGATGAATTCTATCAATAAATCCCAAACACATCATCCATATATTTCTTAAATGGACACTTATATTTGAACACATCATGAATTGGAAAGATGATGGATAGATTAATGAATTGAACCCAAATGAAAAATATCTCATCATAATTTAGTGTATTTATTAAAAAATTAATAATTACATCCATTAAAACAAATTCTCATTTCATCATCAACATAAGAAAAGACTAAAAAATATAAATTGGTCAATAATAAAAGTCCATTATATGTTAGAAAATTTAGATTCAAGAAATATAATCATTCACATCCCTCTTAATCCCTCCAAACCAAAACATTATTTTTAATTTCATGATTGATATTTTTATCTATAATAAATTGCGCATATATATTTATTAAACATACATATAACACTGTTAATTTCAATCAAATTAACATGAAATATATCTGATAATTAGAGTGTTGAGTCTTATATTATAGACCATCATTCCATGGTGTCCCCACAATTTATAGTGTCACTAGAATTATTAATATGGTTATTGTTATATTTTCCCACCATTACATGGATCAGAAGCATTGAAGTGGATTTAATCCAACGTAACATCATGATTCATCCCCTCCTACCGAGATTTATAATGAAAACATTTCATCAAGATAATTGTTGTCTACTATTCTTTTTCTTTCACCACTAATTAATATTCCAAACCCAAGAAATCTATCACAATATTATCCATTCCTATTGTATAGGATACCAAAAAATCAATTTTCTAATGTTCCTACAACTGTATCTGCCACCTCATGTTGAAATCATGTTATCAGAAGATATACCACAAACTATTATAATGTAACCACACCATGAACATATCCCTAAATAGGTAAATTCTTAAAATCATAAAGGATTACACAATCTATACTATTTATAGATAATTAATAGGATATTTATTATCATTAATTCAAAATCACAACAACTTTTATGAAATCACATTATCCCTTTTTATAAGAAAACACTATAATCTGTATCCTAATGTATCATAATAAAGGGAAGACCCATATTTTTGTATATGAAAACTTATTTTTTCATTGGTACTTAAATTCACTATCAATCTATATACATGTTGAACATAATGTAATCATCTGTGATACTCAAATAAAAAATTACTGATAAAAGTGCTAGTAGTATTATTGATATTTAAGGAAACTATGTATCTCAATGAAACTATTGGGAAGCACCCTATAATCACTTCACCATTCTTAAGGTATACCCATAATATATTATTATAAATTATCTTCCATAACATAATTAAACACCATTTAAAAATGATATTTATTTATCTTTTAAATGAATACTATTAGCTTACAACAACTCCTCTGAACACAATAAAATAATTCTATTATCCAAGGTATTATTTAAATAAATAAAAATTTCATCTATAAACATATTTATGAATGAATCAGGGTAGCTTTTTAATCTATGATTCATTATTGATATAAAAAAATCAACATCAGTAATCATATATTATATTAATAAAAATATATACTACTCATAACTACCCTTGAATGTGGTATTTCTAATGTTCACATATGTCATCCTAAACCAGAGATATCCTGATCACCAGTCAATATTTGAAAACCAAATAACACTCATAAATATATATATCATTTCATTGATGAGAGTAAGATGTTATTAATGATTCTTCATCACATTTTTAAACTTATAATATTCACTTCACAGCCAAAATCTACCATTATCCTTCATATTATGTTGAATTGCATCTAACCATGGGGAAGCACTCATTTAATGAAATTCGATTATCTATAAATCAACTGAAATTATATTTTTTTTAAAACTCTATATTATCCATGTTATAAAGGGGATATAATATTAGAATCAATCCTAGAAGTAATTTGTTGTAGATCCCTATGCATCCATAAATAAGAATACAAAAGAAATTTTGTAGAAATACATTCATGATATCCTTACCAACCTCTTAATACTAAAACAATCCAGGGGTTATACTGACCTAAGAACCAAACCATATATATAAAACAATAAATCCATTGTATATTTTCAAATCAGATCTACCAAAATATAGATAATATGTTTTTTCCAAATAACTGTGTAAACACTTCCATCGAGGGATTTAATTAAAATGTTTTGTTAATTACTATCAACATGAGTCTAGAATTTTTTCTTCCAATACATATTTATAATGAAAATGTATTCATATATCTTATGAATTAAAATCTATATTTTTCTTCCACATCACTTATAATAATAATTATATAGACTCCAAATTACTTTCACAAATGTTCACCCTGGAGGAATGTAAATATTCAAATAATAATACAGTAACTACTCATAAAAATTCGTCTAATTGTAAATTGACGCTGATGTGAATGAATTATTTGTGACAGTATTGAACATATATGATTTCATTATACAATTAATATAAAGATTATCTATTAATACTATATTTTACTCCACATATTATTCTATCACACGATCTATAGAATGAATGTATCCTTATTTATTATGATCCTATCACTGATGGAGATTACCACTAGTTTATTAATGTTACTCAACTCCAGCCAGCATAAAATTCCCAATAGATATACTTAATCACCATATCTAGTTATAACCACTAATTATTGTATATAGTAAAATAAAATTACATATATTTTTCATATGATTGATCTTCTCAAATATGTGAAATATCCTGATCTTATTAGTATAGTCCCACATCATGGGTTTTATGATTCTACACTAGTAACATCCAAAAGACCTAATCCCATGAGAAATGCTAAATAAAATCATTTATTTTAGATGAAACCATGATAAATATGATCCCACTTACTCTTCCTGTACAATAGGAAAATTATTTCCTCTATAAGGAAAAGTAATCTTATTATTTTCACACAGCAAATTCATCCCATCTTCATCAAACATTGATTCCTTATTGAAAAATATAATATTAATGCATAAATAAAGATAGATCACCATTAACTATAACTATATGAATATAATAATATTAGACCATTATTCCTTTATAATATCATAAGTGGTTATCTCTGGTTAAATAAGAACTAAACCTATAAAACTGTAATCATACTTTGGTACTACTATATTCCCCAACTCCAAATCTAGGAACATCTATTAATTAATCATAATAAGCATGTTTAGATTAAATTTCTCATTTAACACCTTCTATAATAACACCCATGTCATATTCTCATATACCCCACAAAAAATTTAATATTATCACATGAGAATAAAATTACCTAACATTGCATTTTACATTTAATTTGTATGAGGAAATTATAATATTGAATAGATATTATCAAACAAATCCTATTAACAATTCACTCATTCATCACCATTAATCATGGGATTAGTATAATCCAAAAATTAAGTAGCCTGATAAAAATTCATTGCATTATCATGATAATAAATTTACAATTTCCTCGATCAAATGAATTAGTATAATTAAGAGTTAATGAAAACACTCCATGCCATTATATCCTTCATAAAACACATTATAACATCCCACGTTCTTATCCTCTTCCCCCAAATTGTCAATTTATACAAAAAATTAAATCTACATAAATTAAGAAATATGATCATATAATAAAATAAAAAATAATTTCTTATAATAAAACAATAAATCAAACAAAATATTTGAATCCAACATATTCGTGAATCTACTTCTATCATAATAATTCATTCATATTTTATATTGAAAAAAATAATCAATAATTAATTTCATCATAAATATTTCAATATTAAAAAATTAAGAAATCATTTGAATTAACCTTTTAAACAACATTAATATAGGGAAATTTTTTCAAAAAATCCATTAAATATGTATATAACCCTTTCTCATTCCATTCCTAATTTATAAGCAGACATATAATAAAAAAAATGTAATATGATGCAGATATGGAATGACAGCCCAAAACCATTATGGGTTCGTTTTAACCATTGATATCACCCAAACTCTACTAAAACACAAGTCTCTCAATTAAGGTATTACTTGTGAATTTGTATCAGTTTCCCTTATGTTTCATCAAAATTATGATCCAAACATACCAATTACCTAGTGAAATACCATTATTCCCTTATATTGATACCAATAAAATGGTACACTTAACATGGAACATAAATCTGAATTCCAAGATGGAATTTCTAAAAATCCTTAGTCATTTTCTCAAATCAAAAACATTTATACAGATGTATTGAAAGACAAAAAATATCATCAAGGACAAACACTCTCTAAAAGAATGAGTATAACCATATTATTCAAGAATTAAAATTTTACATAAAATATGGATTAAAAGTTTTGAAAAATAATTAATTTTGATCAAAAAAATTTGTTTAATGAATAAGTATAATAGATATTTATAAATATAATCTTGATACAATGAAATAAAAAATGAATTCCATACAAGGTGAATGGTTGAACTCCTATATTTTTTTTGTAAAATAACACTATTTCTTCGTCCCAAAATTCATCTCATGATATCAACTGGCCAAGAGAATCAGATCTGTTTCCCTAAATGTATAATTATATTATAAATCATTACACCTTTATATGTATGATTTCGGTTCTTACAAATACCAAATATGATTATCCAAGATGCCATTATTTATAACATAAAAAATAAATCCCAAATGAATTTTTAATATCACAGGTAATCATAGAATAATTTTTAATGTTATTTGATTAAAAAAATTATTCTTGATATATTAGGGGAATTTATTGAATTATATATTTGTTCAATAATTCAATATAATCGGGGTAATATATATATATATATATCAATTTATGTGACATAATAAATTGGTGTGTGATATAAGTACATCTAGAGAAGTAATTGGTCATATTTCATGAATTGGTATGCATATGATATAAGATATCACATAGAAGAAAAAATTTTCCTCCAATAAAACATATCATTCATTAGGATTAATTACATATGGTAATATTTATTTCATTGTAAATTCATCACAATGAATTTTCAAAAAATATGCATCTACATCATGTTTAATAATTTGTAGTGAAAATATTAATAATAATGGTTTATAAATTATATGGAATTTGAGAATGAACATGGTAATAAATTTTTTAAGGCCATAAAAGTAGCCTATATATTAGAGGTCATTATGGGGTGAAATATATTCAATTATTTTTAAAATTTATAGGTCTATTGATCCCCCAAACAATAAAATTTAAAACTATTTTATTAGATTAGTATAACTTAATTAAGATATCATGAAGTCATGCAAGAGCCAACAAAAGGGTTTCATTATGAATTCAACTATTAGGTACCATATAAGAAAATACTCATTGAACTATTTTTTATATCTTAATAAATAATACTGATCTAGATAAATATATAATAAATAATGTTGGATCATCATTTTATATTATTATTCTAAACATCTCATGGTTTTTATATTTAAATGGGATTTTTTTAATGTTATTATACTACATTTGTTTATGGAAATGATCATTATACCCTATTAGTATTATTAGATCAACATCATAATGTTTTTTAGTTTTTTGATGCATTTATCAAATTATTAATTATTTAAAAATATTAATAGAGCATATGAAGTGGTATAGAATTTTTTTATGATATATTTTTAGAAAACATGATGTAATCATTATGAGTAATAAATGTGTAATAGATAGTGACATGAGATATCGAGATTTGTTATAGGCTTCGTATGTGTTCTTAAAATAGAGTATCAATGTATAGTTATGATATAGAATATCATTATCTATGTTATTTTCCAATGTATGAATATTTAATTAAATAAAAGTTTATATATATGGATATAATTGCATGTAATATAGAAACATATTGAAATAGGTATTTATCATTATCAATGACTCAAAATGGGACCTCTGATAATAATCTTGTAGTTTTATTAGGCTTTTTAATTAATAAAATATATAATATAACTATTGGTTATAAAGAATATAATAAGGGTTGTGAATAGGGTTTTCCAACAATGTAATTATCCAGGATTTTAAATTTCCACATAACATAATGAGTGATATTTATTATATAGTTTTTATAAATATATGATATTTATTTTTTCTTTTTGTCTTTTTTTTACATGAAATTTTAATGGACTAAAGGGTTAAAAATTATTATGTTAAAGAATGATCTTTACAGAATATTTTAAATGGTTTATAAATTATTTCAATTTCTTAATTTTTTCATATTTATTTATTAAATATTTTTAAATTTCTATATATTAAATTTTTTATTTCAATTTACTAGTTTAAAATTTCATTAAAATTGTTTTTTGAAGGTAAATATTTTTACATTAAAAATAAAAAATTGTTTTACAAATTTCATACTAAATAATATGAATGAAAAAAATAAAATATTCATGATTATTAAAAGATTCATTATTTATAATATGAAATGTTCACATTAATATAATATTTTATTAATTTTTTAATACATTTATATTTATTATTTTGTTTTCTAAAATTAATGTTTTAAATTAGTATAAAAGATTATATATTTGATAAATAAATACTGTATTTATTTATTGTTATTAAATTATATTTTTAATGAAAAATAAACTTTTTAGTATGGATGAGTTCATATATATACCTTATAAATATAAAATATGAAATTTTTAAAATTTAGATATATATATATATATATATTCAATGGTCTATAATTTTATCAAAGATTGATAAATTATTTATGGTCATGTTTTTATATAATATTCAATATATCTCGTGCTTAAATTCATATATTTTTTGTTAATATATTTATTTACATATTGATGAATATAAATTATAATATTTATTTATGGTTATAATATTTATATGAAATTTTCAATACAATACTATAATATTTCATACCATGCATTTATGTATCCTAGAACCATGTTATATCACATTATTTAATGTATTTGAAGAAAATTTATTAATTTAAATATTTTAATTATAACCAATTTATTTCATTATAATTTGTCTTATATATTTGGGGCTATAATAAAGATGGGTATTTAAGACACTCATATTTATTAGTCTATGGAATGTAAGAATTTGTATTGGATATCCATGTATCAGGGAAAATTTTTTTGTAAAAACTACAGTGTCGACTACCATCCATACTTTAACATCTCGGTTCTGGGAGCCGCCCAGAGGTGCCCCGTACCCAGTTGGTCACATGGCCTCAAGTGAATTTCCTCGAATGCTAGAGGCGCTCTACTAGTAGTGAGGGTCTTTGGTGTGATAGTGGGCACATTATTCCCTCATTGGAAGAGTAACACAGTGGAAGTAAAGTATATAGAAATAGTGGATGCAGTAAAATATGAAATAAGTAAATAGGGGAAGTAATAAAAAAGTGGAGCATGCACATATATATAAATGAAGCATGATATATATTCATAGGAATGCATCTAAAAAATCACAATGCGGGAATAAAATACTAAACTAAAGTAAACACGAATTGAATCTAAATCTCCCCATAACATCGCAAGACTTATCTTGGTTCCATGCATCCTAGCTCCACAACAATAAAGTACCAGGAGGAGAAGGGCTCTTCCCCTTATATATTCCCACAAAAATATAATCTTTTTGGGCCCAAAGCATTGCCCAAACAAGGTGTGGGACTAATCCACGTAGGTAACCACCCAAATACATGTGCCTAACAGTCAGTGAATATATATGGAAAAAATATACAAAAAGAAGCAGTGAACATATAAGTACTCAAAAGTAAATAATCCTACAGTTTCATTTACAAACAGTTACTTTTATGTATTTAATCAACTAAAAAAAGAAACCCTCTGGGTAGTTCTCTCTGCCTATCCCCTCTGGTTTACAATACAAGACAAGATATATCAAGGACTCTCTATCGTAGCACTCACTATCAATTCCCCCATTAGTCATGTGTGATCAAAAACTCTTGGAGGAAGCACTCACTGTCAATTCCTATGTAGTCTTTTAATGGTAAACTATAGACACTATAAGGAAGAACTCAATGCTGATTCATCATGTGGCCTCGTAACATAACAGTAGTCGCTCTGAGGGAGCACTAAATGTCAATCCCCTCAATGGTCTTGCAGCTGGATAATTATAACATACACTCTGGGAATGTCCTCAACATCAATTTACCCTATTGTCTCACTACATCAGGTTCCCATAGTCCCATGTAAAGAAATCGTGAAAAAATATAATCATCTTTGAAAGTAAACCTCATGAAATAATTTCCTGAACAATCTACAACATATCATTAAATGTCAGATAATAATCACTCCACTTTAATAGTAATAGGAATTGAATAAAATACAGTATCCTTATAGGCATGGCTAGGGAAAATGGTCAAAAACAACCAAACATGGGGAAAAAATTAATTTATTGGAAATGAAAACTCTATTCTCAAACAATTAACCTTTATCCAATTAGACAAGGCATAACATGCAATTAAAAGTGCTAAAACCATAAACACACAACACCCTAAACGAGGGTATTGGGAACTTTTTCACATATAACTCAAATATTAACTTTGAAAAAGAACAAACCACCTACCGTGGCATCAGGAGATCAATATAAGTGAACTTATGGACATGAATCCCCATAGAAAAATGTAGAAATAAACAAATTATTAAGATAGTAAACTAGGCATATATTTTAGAATAGGATAAATCAGTAGATACAGTTCAAGAAGAAAAGAGAAAACACTGATGCGATTCCAATTCAATTGACGGTGGTCGAATTGGAGAACAGATGGAGTGTTAGGTGCTCTGAGAAGATCTGTGGATGTACAAATGCTCTTCAATGAGATAGGTCAAGAAGAAGTGTGTTCTTCCCATCAGACGTGTCCCGAGACAATTTAATGATAAAAATGAAAGTACAAAGCATGTTATTTAAAAGTACACAACATGTAATTTCTTTTTTAGGCCTCCTCTTTAGTCTATCTCCATGTCACCACACATGGCCATGTGCCGGGATGTCACACAGCCCGCACACGGTCACCCACGGAAACCATGTTCACAAAGTGTAATTAAAGTACAAGGTGTGTACTATTGAAATTTCCGAAAACTAATTTATTTCACAAAACAACCAGAATGTTAAAGCATACGTGAAAAGAATGTCTGGGTTCTTACAATATTCCCCCCTTAAATAAATGTGTCCCCTAATTTCCTTAGCAAGATAATGTAGAAGAAGAAACCTCGAATAGCTCCAGCCACTACGATTGTACATTAGCCTCCCTCTCCCAGGACTCGTCCTATACTCGCCCATAATTCCATTTCACTCATACTAGAGGAACATAACAACCTTAAAGAACCTTCACACTTCGATCAAAAATCTGGATAGGATGCTCCTCAAAAGATGTTTCCACCTCAAGCTCGACCACCTCCGGTTGGATAACATGAGATGGGTTTGAGATGTAACACACATGCTAGGAAATGTGGATTACATCACGCATATACCAGTATCTCCAAGGTAACTGAAATTGATATGAAACTGACTTGACTCTCTCCAACACCTCAAAAGGCCCATCGTATCCTAGTGAAAGTTTAACCTATATCCTTATCTTCTTTTTTTATAACCTTTGTGTGTCACATAAGAAAACAAAATCTCTTCCTTCGAACTCTATAGGTCATCTCCATCGATCAGCATAAGGCTTCTACTGTGACTATGTCAAAGACATCCTTTTCCAAATAAATTCTATCAGCTCTATGGTCTCATGGACATGTTGAGGTCGAGCATAGCTACCTCTCCTGCTTCCAGCCTGCATATGGGTGATCATTATAGCCTACCGTACAAATCCTCATAAGGTTCCATCTAAATAGTTGCTTGAAAACTATTATTTTAGGAAAAGTCCACAAGAGGTATGTTCTTCTCCCATGAACCTCCAAAATCTTGGATGAATTCCCAAAGCATGTCCTCAAGCACCTGAATCATATGCTTAGACTGGCCATCTATATGGGGATGGAAAGTTGTACTCAAAAGTACCTATATAACCAAAACCATATTAAGTCCCTTCCAGACCTGAGATGTAAAACTACCATCCCTCTCTAAAACAATTGAGTGTGTAACTCCTTGTAAATATCAAATCTATCAGATGTAAATCCTACCCAACTCATCAAAATTAAAGGTATTCGTAACTGGAAAGAAGTGGGTAACCTTCGAGAGTCTGTCAATGACAAGCCATACTGCATCATTCCCTAAAGGTGAACTCGACAAACCTGTCATAAAATCCATCACAAGAGTATTCCCCTTCCTCCCAGGAATGGGTAACTGTTGTAAAATTCCTACTGGTCGTTGATGCTCCACCTTCATCTGCTAACAGAAGGATCACCTCACGACAGAACCAGCAACATCTCCATTCATATATAGCCACCAATGTTGATGGGGAAAATATCAATACATTTTGGTGACACTAGGATGAACTGCCAAAACTGAGAAATGAATGTCTCCCAACAACTCCTCGCGTATGTCTATTGTCACCCATGAATGTCCCTAAAAATTCAATATCTCATCCACGCCTATTGTTCATCATAGAATAAGGTCCTCTCCTGAAACACTCTCCTGTAGGACTAGACCCTCAAAATAAGATAACTGCCTTATTCTCACTTGATCAAGTATTGTAGATGTAACAACCATAGAAGAAAGAAATGTCTTCCCCTGACTATCTTGCACCTCCAAATACATCCCAGAAAATAGATGCATAAGCATTCACTCACTACTGGCCTCCTGAATTTCTGATGTATGGGTCCTCCTGCTCAATGCATCAGCCACAACATAGCCTTTCTTAAGCATGTAGTCATGCTCAATGTTAAAGGATGGAAGGTACTCAACCCACCTTCACTGTCTAAAATACATATCGTGCTGAGTGAAGATATACTTGAGACTCTTGTGATTAGTGAAAATGAAAAAATGATCTCCCAGAAGATAATGTCTCCAACAACATAAAGCATGAATAACTGTATCTATCTCGAGATCATGAGTCAAGTAGATTCTCTCATGTGGCCTCAACAACCGAGACCCATAAACAACAAATCCTTCTCCTTACATAGGAACTACCCCATCCAAATACCTGATGCCTCATATTATACAAAATATCTCTTTCCCGGATCTAGAAATAATAGTACCAGTGATGAATTCAACCTATCATTTAGCTCCTAAAAGACAGAATCACAAGAATATTACCACAAGTACTTCGCCCCCTTCATAGTCAAGCCCATTAGTGGCATTATTAAGCCTGAAAAGTATTTTATAAAACGTTTTTAGTAACTAGATAGACCTAGAAGACATCATACCATAAATATATTATTTGGATGCTCCCAGAAAAATACTTCTCTCACATTCACGGGATTTACTGATACTCTTTTCTCTAAGATAACATGGCCGAAGAAGTGAATCTGGTCCATCCAAAAGTGGCATGTTGAGAGCTTATCATATAAATGATGATCTCTCAATTTATAAAAAATGATCTCAAGATGTGTGGCATGGTCATGTCTAGTGTGAGAGTACACCAAGATATCATCAATGAAGAATACCATAATGGAATGGACATACGGATTGAACACTCTGTTTATCAGGGCCCTAACGACTACAGGTGAGTTCGTGAGACCGAACGGCATAACCACAAACTCTTATAGGCCATACCTACTCTGAAAGGAAATAAGGGGTATATCAGATGGTCTAACATACGACTGATGATAACCGGATCTCAATTAAATCCTTTAGAACACATAGGCTCCTCAAAGCTGGTCAATGTGATCACTAATCATCTATAAGGGTTATCGGTTTTTGACCATCATATGGTTCAACATCCTATAATCCACAAAATATCTGAGGGTACCATCCACCATCTTTGCAAATAGGATAGGCGAACCCCAAGGAGAAGTACTGGGTCAGATGAAACCATTTTCCTGCAACTCCTCCAACTACTTACTGAGCTATTGTGACTCTGTTGTATCTATCTTATAAGTTGGAATGGACACTGGTGCCACTCATGGCACTAGATCAATAGAAAATTCCACCTCTCACTCTATATTAAAACATTAAATGTCTACTGGAAATACGTCTTTGAAACAATCCACCAATAGAGGAAATTACATATGTGAAGTTCCCCGGTCATCTTGTTATAGACTAGCATTCTGGGTTGTAACTCCTCCCATTCCATGATCCTCAGGTCCCTCTCTGCTTGCCTGAACTTCCCATTCTCCCATATGAAGAAACTACCCACCCCCTACTGAAGTGAAACTCACCCTATAGTGGTAGCCATTGAAAAAAAATCCAAGAAGTGATCTAACCAGTCCATTCCAAGAATGATATCATAAATCGTTATCTCTAGGACATAGAGGTCTAAAATGAAGTGACAACCACCAACCACTATATGGCTCTCCTTGTATAGCCATACACTAGCAGTTCTGGCCCCCAATGTGGTGTATAATGTTAAGATATCAATAGATGAAAATATAAATAGCTTATGGCAATCCACAACCGAAATAGATATAAAGCTATGGGAATCCCCTGTATCTGAAATAACAGAAGCTTAAAATGAGGAAACTAGGTCGTACCTCAAACTGTATAGGGTCTAAGATCATGATTTTTCTAGGTCTGGACCACTAAAAAACTATGACATGCACCGAGACTATGGGACCATGCCCGACCACATTGATCAGATGCACCATGTTTGTCATTGAAAGCCTAGAAACTGGCTACCACAACCATTACCTCCACCTTAGCCTAAACTGACGGAAGAACTCCAGTTCCCTGATTGGTGAGAAACTGGTGGTGCTTCTCCTGAATGAGGAGTCATAGAAGAACCCTTGTCACCAGTTGATGGTGATATGATCTGATAGAAGCACTAGATATGGACCTTCATACTACATGATTTTCACTCAACTATGTCTATCGAGTAATGTTTACTGGTATTCCTGACCTTCTCGCACAAGTGGCATACCACCTGGATACCTAAAATTGCATACCACCTACTCAAATCTCCATGTATAGACTCCTTGTGGAACTTCTTGCTATCAGTCAGAGATGCAATAACAATGGATGTGGAACCACCCTAGATCAAATATCAATAATCTCTTAAGTTGCACTCCGTGATTAGTGCCTGGTTGACTATGGAAGATAAAGTAGTCAACCTGAAGATGTTAACCTAAGCTTGAATATCCTACCAGAGACCATCGTCAAACTTCCATTCATAGAATAACTCATCTCCATATAGAAAATGAGGAATGTGTGACATCTCTGTGGTGTGAGAAGATTATTTCATGACTGAATGAGTACCATGCTCCAAAATCATGAACTCTTAGGCTCGATTGGCCATCAAGGTCTCTGGGTAGAAGTAGTTGTAGAATGTACACTGAAATTCATCTCAGGCCATAACCTGCTGGCGTCATGTCTGTGAGATCACTTCCCACCTTCTCATGGATGAATCCTGAAGCATATAGACAACGATCCTGACCCTCCTCTCTGGATGAGAATCCAGATTCAAGAAGATCGTCAGCATGGATTCTAGCCAGAAATTACAGCCTGGGGTCCTCCATTCCCTTAGAAAGTGGGAGGATGATACTGCTGAAAGACCCGCATCAATTATTCCATCGACGACGCATGAATCTGTACTCCCATGAAGGTCTGCATAAACCAGAAAAATACATCTCAGAACTATGCCTCGACACCTGTATCCTATATGATGGCTGGTTCCAAGACTGGAACAGCTGGAGGTTCTGCTAGTAGTCCATGATAAGCCATATCTGATGTCTAGTAACTTCCCTATAACTGGCGCACAAACGGATGATGTCTCGATGGAATGACTCTGCAAGGTCAAGTGCACACCATTGATCATGAATAATAGGGTCTAAAACATAGAATTTTATGAAGGGAAAAGGAGAAGTAAAACATTAATGTCTTTCAAAACATGGATATACGGTGGGTATAATTTCTATAGTGTGTGTTCCCTTTAGCTTTCACATGGGCGTGTACATCAGCCAACCCAAGTCGTGAAACACCTCATACACACATCATGTTTTCCTAGCACACAACGTATACATGAATCCACTTCCCCTGCCCGAGTTGTTCTACACGGCCTATCCACTCGGTTCACCTAGAACTAGTCTACACAATGTGTTAGTGCAAGACATGGCATGTACTAGACAAACATCACCGACTCATATTTTTAGTTACACAGTCGGTTACATAGCTCACTCTACACAGCACGTTCTTGATTGACACAATGTGTACTAGAAAGAATTCACCACCTCGTTTTGTTTGTTACATGGCCGGATACAAGGGTCACACTACATAACATGTTCAATATTCACATGATGTTTATAACATAACATTAATCCGTTCATGTCGTTAGTCACATGGGTGGAGACATGGTCTCAACAACATGGAATGTACATATGGTACACGGTGTGTCACTCCATGATTTTCCAACCCCGTGCCTCTGCCAACATAGCCAGTGACATGGATAGAGACTACATGGCCTGTACATATAGTGCACGACATGTGCATAAGAGAAACAGTTCCTTATCGAATAGAAGTACACATTGCGTGTATTCATCATGACACACCATGTATTCTGGGTTTTTAATGACACTATGCCTTAGAAACTACTTCGGATGCCCTAAAATGAACTGAAATGAACATTAATGTGCCAAATTATGATCCGTGAGGGCCCATACACCCCTGAAATCAATTAATGTCATCTTATAAATGTCATACCCAAGAAATATGAATACAATGATCCTCAAAATTTTGATCCATGATGGCCCATAACACCTCAAGAACCAATGTTTAACATTAATTCAAACAAAACCATATCCAATCCAATACCCTATCAAATAGCAGGAATTCTATCAAGTCATATATCACAATTTCATGAATATCTACCACAATATCTATCACAACAACATGAAATCACTAATTCACCAAAAATGTCATGGAAAGAATGCATGACATGTGATCTCTAGAAAGTGCGTATATGATCCAGGAGTTGGCATAACCTCGTCAAATCAGGTTGAGACATAAATAGAACCTCAATAATACCAACAATAACAATACAAAACATGTGAATCACCCAATGGTGAAATAAAATCAACTGTATAATTGATAAACCAGAGAAAATACAATAACAAGTTTAATTGGATTTTCCATGTACATGGGTAAGATATGCTCGAGCACAACATATTACCATGCACCCATTCCATCCTATCCCTTGGTATAGTCTCTAAAAAGTATTTCAAGAAGAAACGAATCCCTATGATATCACATTGTAATGTCCTGATTCCAGAATCCACCCAGAGGTGCCCTGCACACAGTTGGTCACATGGCCTCAAGCTCATTTCCCCAAATGCCAAAGTCATCCGGCTAGCAGTGGGGGTCTTGGGTGGGATAGTGTGGAAACTATTCCCTCGTTGGTAGAGTAACTCAGTGGAAGTAAAATAGATAACAATAGAGATATCAATAAAACATGCAATAAGTAAACAACAAAATTAACAAACAACTAGAGAACACAGAAACACATAAATATTTATAAATGATTCATGATACATATGCCTAAGAATGAAGCCAAACAAATCCCAATGTTGGAATATAGTAAAAAACCATATTAGAAAAGAAAATCAAGTAAACATCTCTCCAGCATCGCAAGAATCAGCTTGGTCCCATGATCCCCAGTTCCACTACAATCAAGTACCTAATGTAGAAGGGAGTTTTCCCTTATCTGTACCAACAACAATATAATCTTTTTAGATCCATAGGCATGACCTAAATAGGTTTTGAGAATAATCCTAGTATGTAACCACCCAATGATCTATGCCTAACAGTCAGTGATTATATATGGTCGGTAATAAGCAAAAAGAAGCAATGAACACAAAAGTACTCAAAAGTAAACAGTCCTACAATTTCAATTACAAAAATGTAATTTTATGTATTTAATCAACAGAAAAAAATACAAGAAACCATATATATAGTTCTCACAACCAAACCCCTTTGGTTCATAATACAATTTAATATATTGAAAATACTCTCTGAGGAAGCAATCGCTGTCAATTCCCTCTTTAGTCATGTGTGATCAAATACTTTCTGAGGAAGCACTCCCTGTGAATTCCCCCTATAGTATTTTAACGGTAAACTACAGACATTCCGAGGACTCGATTGACAGAAATTCCTCATGTGGCTTCATAATTTAACTATAGACACTTAGAGAGATCACTGAACATCAATCCCCCCTATAATCGCGCAGTGTGATAATTATAACAGACACTAGGAAAATCCCTCAAAGTTAATTTCACCTATGGTCTCACAACACCAAGTTCCTGCAACCCCATGTAATGTAATCGTGAAGAAATGATAATCAGAAGCCAAATCAAACCTAAAAAACTAGTTGTCTATACAAAATATAGCATATCATAGCATGTTAGATAATAATCACTCCAACCTAACAATACTAGGGATGGATGGAAACACAATAGCCTAATAGGAAAGGCTAGATCAAACAGTAAAAAACCAGAGAACATAGGAAAAACATCTATTTCATGGCCATGATAAAACTATTCTCAAAACATTAACCTCTATCCAATCAGATAATGCCAAGAATGAAATTAAAATGTCAAAAACCATAAACACATTAAACCCCAAATGAGGTTATAGGGAATTTTATCACATAAAACTCAAAGACTAACTATGAAAAGAAATTAACATCCTACCTCACCCTTGCGAGATCGATATAAGTTATACTCAGGCATTGAATCACCCTATAACTCCATAGATATAAAAAAACACATATGACATTCAACCGAGGATATCTGGTGGAAGATGATGAATCTGGAGATGATGTTCAAGAATAAAGGAGAACTGACCGATGTGATTCCAAAAAAATCAACAGTGACTAATTCGGAGAATAGACTGTGAGTCAAGGGATCAGAGATGATCTGAAGTCGTAAAGACAATCATGGACAAGATAGGTCAAGAATAAGTTTGTTCTGTCTGCCAGGCATGACCCCAGTCCAATTAATGAAAAAAATAAAGTACACATTGTCTAATTTTATTATCTGGCCTCCACTTTAGGCAGTCTCTAGTCACCAAAAAGGGCCATGTGCCTAAACGTTACAGGACCTGCACACAGTCACCCGCGGAAACCAGGTACACAACTTGTTTTTAATGTACATGGCATGTACTTGATGTACACATCGTGTACTCATGAAATTTCAAAAAACTGGTCTTTTTCTCAAAAACAACCAGAAAGGAAAAGAATACCTGAAAATAAGATCCATTTTATTACACTTATCATAGATTCACTTGATTATTCATTCAATTTAAATATGGTATTATTCATTTTAACGAATCTATTTCATGTAACATTTTTTTGAGATTGATATATATATGTGTAGAACATTATAAATAAATTTTTATTATGGTTTAATATAAAATATTTTTTATTATATAAAAAGTAAAAAATTAACATGAATAGAGATTGTCAATTTAGTAATTAAATATATATATATTGAATCTAATTGACCAATGAAAAAAATTAAGGAAGTTAGGAGGTGAATAATATATAATTTGAATTGGAGATTCAATGGTTTAACCACATAAATGTATAGTCACAACCCAAAATGATAGTCAATGTTGAGTTTTAATTCATGAATTAATTATATTACATTAATTAATATTTACATATATATTTATATGAGAATTAAAACAAAACTCATTCATCATAAACCAATATATTAAAAAGGTGGAAAACCGAATCAATATCCATTTTCCCAAAAAAACAAGTCACATCAAATTTAATCTCTTTTATTCATTAAACCAAATACTCATCATTTATTTTTATTCTACATGGAATAATATTATTGTCACCCACACAATAGTATGAAACTTTATAGGTTCTCCGAGCATAGTGGGCCACATGGACTGAAGTGAAACCTCCCAAATTTTAAATTCAACCGACTAAAAGTGAGGTCCAAGGGTGTGTTCATTGGGAGACTATTCCCTTTTTCCAAACTATTGAACAATAGATAAATATAAATAGAGGTAAATAACAAAATAAATATAAGTAAATAGAAGGAACAATGGAAATTTAAAAGGATAATAATAACTAGAATGACATGAAGACCATACATAAACTAATGATGATATTTCATATGTCCAGTAAACTAGAAAACAAAGAAACAATGTAGCAATAATATATAAAATCCCCAATGTAAAAAAAGGAAATACATAAACTATTCCAAGCATCCCCACCTAAAACTCGATCAACTGCCAAAAACTCCATCCTAGCACAACAAGAAATCATGTTTCTAAAGCACTGTGGTCCCTATATCCACACATGCATACATTTAATCTTCCTCAGGTACCAAATGGTTCATAGGTATGATGTGAGATAAATAATAATGGACCAACAACAATGGTCCCTATAACATTCACCCATGTATTATAAATGAATTGATGTTCATGAATATATATGTATTGTAAATTAGTATAATGTAACAAAATTACAAATTACATCTTATATCCCTAGACTAGGGTCTAAACATGTAACCAGTTCCTAAAAAAGGTGGTTCAAAACCTAATGGGCATAGGGGGTACTGTAGAAGTATAGGATCATTCTGTAGCAGCAGAGGTACTATATTAACAACGGGCACTATAGCGGTAGCAGGGCACTATAGTGGTGACATATCACTATAGCAGTTAAATGGTACTATAGTAGTAGTGGATACTATGAAGTACAGTAGAAGACAGAGTACAATAGCAGTATTATTCATAGAATGGGCCTTGGAAAGAAAATTGGGCGTACAGGCCATGTAATAGGCAAAATTCCCAATGGGCCTTCAGGCTATGTAATGGGTCTCCCTCTACCCAGTTAAAAGAGGTATTTGTTTTTCTATAAATAATAAATGAGGCTTCAATCCCAACCGTTTAAAAAAATGTAACCTATTCATTGTTTGATTGTTACCAATTTATAAAAAAATAACATGTTAACAATATCAAAGGTTCCATGATGTTACATGTGAACCTGAGGTAAAATTTAATAATGATGTTCTATGGTCATACCAATGCAACACAGAACAAAGGCTCATAAAATCAATAATAATTATATCCTTGCGAAGTGTAAGAGTGAAATCATAGGAACATAGTCCACGGAATTCCACAATTCACTGCCAACCGAGTCAAAGAACATAATCCTTGTTAAAATTGGGCTCAACAATGACTTCGACCATTGGAATTTAACCATGGAACTTACATGTTAATGATAGATACCAGGCATGCATCCAAGCCTTAATATGAAATTGCTGATGAGATTCTATAGTTTTATTCATAGAATATAAAGATAGATGGGGATCAGGTTTAAGGTGGGTCTCAACCAAATAAATCCAAGTCATTGAATCAGAATGGGGTTTTGTAGTGCCAAATGTAATCCCTAAGGAATCCCAGGTGTGATGAAGTCATGCCAAACAAATTTGATAATGAAGTTTAATAATATTCCATTTGGTTCAAGACATTAATTTCATTAGTGTGTCAATGACAAGTAGCATTAAACCCTTTAATCATGTATTAATTAGTCTATAATTCCATTTTTTCAAGCCTTTCCATTCATTTTTTAGACACATCCAAGGATAATGCAACTATTAATTTAATCAAATTAAGGAATTTTCGTGAATAAATTTTCACACTTCTTCCTTCCATTATCATTTTAAGAGGGGTTTTGAACCTAAAACATATTATTTAATTAGATTACAAGTTAAAATTCATATACTTAGTAATCATTCCAGTTTCCATTTGACATTTAATTATCAAATTGAAGCACTTACATTAAGAGGATCATGTGGTTAGAATAAATTGTAAAATAAATTATTAAATGAAAATTTTAAATCATGAAATTTAATATAATAAATATTACCTATAGGATGTTCAATCCATGTCACACCCAAACAACAACGAAAATGTGTCAAAACAAAAAAAACAACTCTTATTGAAAAAACCCTACAGTAGATGGATATAGTTATGGGTGTAACCACTAAAAACTAATCAAATATTTTGAAATAGAATAAACATGTTATTCTAATGATTATAATAAATGTATATAAATTGAAAAAATATCAGATAATGCAATCAGTAGGCCCCACACAAAATACCTAAAACATACCAAATAAAGGGATGAGTTATAGAAAGGAAACCATATGATTTTAAGAATTTATTCATCTAATATTAGCCTCTAATTTTTCTTGGTAATATGTATATATAAAAAAAGAGTAAAAATTATTACACTTTGATAACTTGTTTGAGATAGAGATATCAAGTTCAGCAAAAAAGGAGTCGAGTACTTACCTTTGGACATCCAACTTGATAAACAAAAGTTTCAACAGATCTTGAATGAAGAATATCTTTTGATCCCGTGTTTAGGGATTAAAAAATCATAAAAATGGGGTAAATGGAGGTTAATAACATTTTAAATCATATTAATGTAGAATAGGAGGATTAAATATATAATTAAGTGTAAAAATGTAAAAAAAGAAAAAAATTCATGTTACAGTTTGGCCGCACAGTTTTCCAAACCAGGAAAAAACCCTGCACATGTACCCCTAGAAATAGGGAACTTATATGATTAATACATATTGTTAAGGAAACCATGTTCCAATCAAGTGTAAAGGTTGTGTCTGAAAATTAATTCTACCCACACAGTTTTCTATAATAGTACAACCTTCTTAGAAGGTTTACTACAAACCATTCCCTTGGCCCAAATGTCCTAAAAATATGGGTTTGGGGATCCAAACACGATAATACACTAATGAGTAATTTTTTAAATCATTAGAAATCTATATTAGGTATAAATTAAAGTATTAGATAGAAATTTAACAGATCCATATAGAACTGAAATGATAGGTTCTTACCATATTCTCCTATTTAAATAACTATTCCCATAGTTCACTTTCTTAGGGTGGTGAAAATCTATATGATAACAACTCTAGCTACTAGGAACATAAGTTGGCATCCTTCTCCTAAATATCATCATCCATGTAGCCATGTTTCCATGACACTCATACTAGAGGGGTAGACCAGCCTCGAAGATCTTTCTTTCTTTGGTCAACGATGCATATTGGATTCTATTCAAAGATATAATCGACTTCTAACTCACCTTCCACAATATAAAATGTATGAGATTGGCCATAATTATATTGTTGAAGATGTGGAATGTGGATGATTAAATTCATGGAATTATACATATGAGATAGTTAAAATTGATATGATATTTTCCCGACTATCTCTATTATCTCAAACAAACCTACATAATAAGGAGAAAACATCACTTTTATTGGTAACCATCTATTCCCTACCCTGGGTGATACCCAAAAGAAAACACAATCCCTGACCTCAAATTCTTCAGTTCATCAAATGTTAATTACATAATATATCAATTTAGTCAATGTAGTAGACATATGATTCCTAATTATCTAACGCTTCCTTGAAGTCTCCTATACGAGATGAGGACATAGTCGGGATACCTCTTAATAGAACGGGGAAAATGACATGACTTACAATATAAGTCATCCCATGGGGCCCTCTAAATTGTCACCTAAAACCTATTATTATAGGACAACATTATGATAGGGATAATATTCTACAAATACTTATCAAAATTTAATAACACAAGCTCAATTTAGGTGCTATAAAACTGATGTTTTTTTATTCTAATATTCCATCAGTCTGAACCTGAAAAGATGTTTTTATAATCACTTATGTAGCCATATTTTTATGAAAACCCATCTAGAACAATGATGTGAAGTCTTCATTCCAATCTAAAATGATTTTACTAGGGACCCCATGTATTCATATGATCTCACAGACATATATTCATCATAACTCATAAAATAATAATGTATCCAAAATATGAATGAAGTGGGTTGCCTTTATTAGTTGGTCAATAACTAACCATATATAGTCGCTTCCCCTCAGGGACCTAGGTAACCGGACTACAATGTCCATGGAAATATTTTCTCATTTCCATTCAAGGAATATAAGTAGTAGTAAAAAGACTTTAGGACTCTAGTGATTTTACCACGCACACATACATGCAGAACACCTGGTGTTAATGTCTTTTATCTAACATATCATCCTAGGCCACCAATACTATCATTTCATATCATGATATATTTTGGAGATTATAGAATGAACTACCCAATGAGAAGCATGAGACTCTTTCATCAACTCCTCTCTCATATATGTAGGAACCCATACATTACCATGAGTACATAGGATTTCATCTCTATCCATAGACCAATCTAGAGTTGGGTTATCTTCTTATATATACTCAAGTATAACAATGACCTCCAGATCTAAAATTTTTCTACCATTCATCTTCTCAAAGAGGGATGTAGTAACTACCAAGGATGAGAGGTAAGAGTACTTGTGACTATCTTGAAACTCTATATTCTTCTCAGATATGAGGTCTATTAACTTTTATTAACAGCTAGCTTTCCATATAGCATGTTATTGGGTTTTTCGACTCAACATATTAGTGACTAAATTTCCCTTCCTAGGCGTATAGGGAATATGAATATAGATATATAATAGAAATTTAACCAATATCAATTATCTTAGGATTTTTTCAAACTATTTTAAAATATATATATATATATATATGAGTCTTTTTTGGCCTTAAAACATAACAATACACTCATCCGACAGATAGTGTCTCGATCAATGTAAGTCATGGAAAACTATTACTAGATTATGGCCAATCTTCAGGTAATTTACCTCATTAGTCCCCAACTATAAATATCTACATGAAATGAAATTTATCTTTTTCATCATCACTACGCATTGGATTATTCCTTATACATCATATAAGATGATGGAACCTATTCTATGATTTGTAAGTATAATAATAGGTGTCGAGGAAAGCTACCCTTTTAACTAATAAAATTATTTTAAGAATTATTTTGACACTATGAACCTAACACTATTCATTGTAAAGCCCTTAGTAGTTGAAGAAAGGTTGGAAAAATCCTGCATTAAACACCAATAATATCCAATAATCACTAATAAACTATATATATCAAACATGTTCTTTGGATACTCCCAGTAATCGATTTATCAAACCTTTTCTTGGATAACTGATACTCTCAATTCCGATATGACAGTGAATCTTTTTAATCCATAATTGGTTCTTAGAAATCAAGTCATAAATATGCTTCTATCTTAGTGTACTCAAAATAATATCAAGGTGTTTGTAATGGTCACTATTAGTATTATAATCCACCAAGATGTGTTCCCAAAAACCAGTACAAAAGAATCCACACATGTATGGAAAACCCAATTCATTAGATTGACAAAAATGGTAGGTTCATTCATAACATAAGACTACACAATGAGGTGATCATATAGACTGTACATGCTACAAAAGGGTGTATGAGTTGTGTTTGATGGACTTACTCACACATGGAGATATCTCGATATTAGGCTGATCATAGAGAAGACCCATTCTCTTCAGATATAGTAAAAGAGATCATTTATTCAAGGTACTGGATAACAGTTCTTCCCCAAAATATGGTTCAACTATTTTTAATCCACACACAACTAAAGGTTTTCATCCTCCTTAGAAAAAATTATATGTGAACCCCAAGATGAAGTGTTGGTACATTGAATAAATTTGGAATCTAAATAACCTAATACCCACTTGAGTTTGTAGATCTCTATATGTTCTATCGTATACGGGGATATTAACACTAGATATACTCCAAGAAGAATCTCAATCATAAACTCTACCTCTATTTAAAGAGGGTATCTAGAAAATTCATCAATAAAAACATACAAAAATTTATCTAATACTAAATTAAATTCATCCTATCCAATGATTTAATCCATGATGAAGTTGTTGGTAATTTATTTGGTAACTCCACATGTACTATGATGCTCTTGTCCAACTCTATCATCCTGAATATCCTACCCACCCTTATATATATAACTTCAATCATTTGGGGATGTAAATGATACCCTAGAACAATATCAGTATACTTGAGAATGATAATGAATTAACCAATCCTTTATTAGACTTACATTGAAGTATTTCTTGTTGAGAATGAATAGGGTCCATATGAATAGGTAACTATCTACCTCATAGGGAGAGTCCCTACATTAGTATGTGCCCTCTGACTACTCTCTTAATAGTTTATATAGGTTCATTACACCATAAGAATATTGTACCTCTACAATGAAATATTACATGATTGATGCAGATATTAAGGACGTCAAAATAACTATTTTAAATTAAGAAGATACTACAATATATTCCACTAAAATAGTACATCATAGTATAGAATGTGTTGCAACATGATCCTTGGGTATCAGTAGTAGTGCAAGAAACTAGCTGGATCCGGGGATTGTGCAAGTGATGGAAAACCATGATCATAACTACATTGATGGAATTACTGGTGATATTGGGTTAAGTTATCATGGAAAAAATTCCTCCTCAGTCAATCCTTCTGGTTTTATTCCAAATCCTCACTAAACATGGTGTAAAAGAACACACTCTTAGAGGTGGAGATAGTGTTGATCTTTTTCCACTCAATGTTTATGGAATAGTCTTTTTGAATCATTTAAGATTCCCTACATGTCCAAAATATGTTCTTTCCATTAGGCCTCTATCACAATGAGGCATTAGATGACCCATCATCCACATTGATTTGATAACATGGATTCATCAAAATGGGTACTCTGGTTGTCACTAAAATGATGAGAAATATCAATGGAACATTTCTTCCTATAGAGATCTATTGGCTTGCTATGGAACTGATCATGTATGCTCAGTACTATTACTATTCCTCAGGGTGTGCTTAGTGATAGGTTCCTGATTTATTTTACATAAATAATATACCTGTGAAAGTTATTCACCTATATATAGATGTCGTACATAGGCCCACCCCTGAATTATCTAGCCCGTAAAATCTCATCACCAGTTAAAAGTGGTGAGAAGTCATTCAAATACATGAAACAAGATAAGTCCTACCTAAAATGTATATAACCCAACTTGATATGCTTGAAAACTCTAACTCTGTCATCTATTTTCATTATAGGAAAGAACTGATCATGGGGGGAAGCCTACAAATCAACCAATAACATGCCCTGATGATGACTATCCTGGGAAATCACCTCCCACCAACACATGGCCAAATACCGAAACATGTAGGTGGAATGATTTTATATATCTTCTAAAGGAATTTCTTGATGCTCAATGATAGTTTTGTTGTACTCCATCAAATAAAAATTTGTTTGTGGACCGCTATACCCTAAACTTGTGAGAGGATGCTCTAACATGAACTAATGAGTCAAATCATCCATCGTTGGTGCATATCATGGATCACCATGCATGGACTGCCTCAAAATTAGGAAAAAATCATGGACATTAGAATTAATTCTAGGATCATGTATAGCAGGCGGTGCCTCACGTGGCACTCCTTTTAGTTTTAATACTTACTTAGGGCCCACCATGTCTAGTACATCATTCTTTCTTTCATCTATTCATTCTAAATGAGGACTTCATGGGGGAATTGGCCTACTAATTGCATACACAAACCTCAGAAGAAACATGGAAGCATAATGATATCATAACTAGTGGAACCTAAATTTATGAAAACTCACTACATAAATAAAACTACCCCAACTACCCTCATAGATGGACATGTATTGATATGTGAAAAGATATTAGTTACATGGGTTATAATAGATGAGTGGTCAATGGTACCTTTCCTCATCATATAATGGAAACCCTTTCATTTAATTTTATGTTTAATTACTAGGATCACTCTTTTACATTACATAAACAAGACTAAGAGGGATAATGGCATGCAACCATTTCTTTTTAGAAGTCATATTTTACTTTATAATGGTTATCCCATCCCATTAAATCAATGAACATATTCATTATCATGGAAAATGGAAACAATTTATTTTTATCATAATGAATCAACTTGGTAAATTAATAATCATAACCTTTGGAGACCTATAAACCTCATGAATTGAGATATGAAATATCTTAATCATAACCAATAGTAATACAAGTGTAAGAAAACTATCATAACACCACTCAAAAATCACAAGAAACTCTGGAAAATTAATTTTTGAAATTCACCTATAAGACATGGTAATATGCATAACATGAAAATTTTAGGAACCTAATATGATGCATGTAATAATGATCCTTTAACTCATGCCACCGAGCAATGGATGAAGTAGACTCTCAATTATAATGATAAAAAATAACACCACACATCATGTGTGTCACCCAATGATGAAATGATAATGACTGTAATATGGAAAATAGAAAAGAAATTTAATGTTAGAAAATATTGCTTTTAACCTAATCATGGGTTCATGACACGCAATAATGATATATGACCAACTCCCAAACAATAATAATTTCAAATCTATGTTCTCCAAATAATAAATATTGAAAATAACACATCTGATACCATATTGTGACTTCCTAGACCCAGAAGCCAGTTAATAGGTTCCCCACACATAGTGGGCCACATGGCCTCAAGCCCATCCCCCCAAACACCAAAGGCTATCGACTATTAGTGAGGGCCTTGGGTGAGTCCATGGGGAGACTAAGCCCTATTTTCCATAATGTATCACAATACAAAAATGTAAACAAATTTAAATATCTTAAGCAATATAATTTAATAGATGGAACAAAAAATTAGAAAAGGATCACTATAACATAAATAATTTGAATAACAAACAATAACTAGTGATGTTATTTTATGTATCTAGTATGTAGGAAAAAATATATCCAGTGTTGAAATAATACATTCAAAAAAAATATATAAGAAGGAAATATATAATATATCCCATGCATCCTGAGAAAAAGCTCAGTCATCTTCTATAAGATTCATCAAAACATAATAAATAATAATGTGTACAAATAATTACAATTCCCTTCATAAACACCTTCATATATGTAATCTACCCTAAGTACCAAACAGAAACCTAAGATGATGTGAGATAAATATCTGTGGTCCACCACTAATAATTTCTATGATATTCAGCCCGTGTAGTGGAAATGTAATAGTTTGAAATCATGCATATGTAAATTAAAGCTGTAAATGTTAATAAATACCTAAGTACTTGATTAAGACCTTAGCTAGTGTCTAGACATGAAACCAATTCATTATTTTATTGTTAATAGTTAATAAATAAGTCATATGTTCACAATATATATGGTTCCAATATATAACAAGGTATCCTTAATTGATATTTAAAAATGATGTTCCATGGAAATATACAAGGAAACATAAACCTCAAGTGTCTCTAAATTAGTAATTAATATTGCGTAGGTAATGGTAAGAGTGTAATTCAAGGATTATAGTTCTAGGAGTTCCAAAATAATATTATTACTGAGTCCCAGGAGTTCATCCAAGGAACAATTGGGATAAGTAATGACTATACCTGTTGGTCATTAACAATGGAACCTAAATGAAAATGATGGATCCAAGGAGTATTTCCAATTCATCCTATGATAATATTTAATGGATCCTATGATGTAATCTCAAAAATCCAATGTTAGACAATGATCATGTTATAGGTGTATCACAACAAAATAAAGTAGCATCCATGAATCAGAATGGGGTTCCAAATTGTCCAAGGAACTCTATAAAGAATCAATGGCAGCCTTGAGTTAGGGCACACCTATTTTATAATTAATTCATATAAGATTCCATTTGTTTCAATCATTTTCTTTATTTGGTCAAGTCCATATAGTGTTCAACCCTTTAATCAACGTATAATTAATGGATAAATCTATTTGGTTTGAGTCATTCCTTTCATTAACATGACACATACAAGTAGCATGCAACAATTCAGTTAATCAATTTATCGAATTTTCAAAAATCATGTTTCACTATTCATTCGTCCATTTACATGTTAAGGGGTTATATGGACATGAATCCTATTATTCAATTACATTTAAAAATTCTAAGTCATATACACAATATTCTATAATATTTCAATTTCACATGTACATATAAAATTAATGAACATACCTTAGGCATATCAGGTGGTGAGCATACATGATACATTTCATTATTAAATTAAAATTTTAAATGAATCCATTAAATATATAAAATCATACCATTTGAATTTTCATCCCAAGGCACAACCAAATGGTGGAGAAAACCGTTCAAAATACTAAAATGAAAATTTTGGGAAAACATCCTGTATGTGGTGGATGGATTTTTGGTTGTAACTACTAAAGACTAACCACATATATGGAAAGAGAACAGCCATGTTGTTCTACTAATTATAAGCCTACCATATAAATTAAACAAATGGATCCTAATTAAATTTGTAGGCCCCACATTAAATTTCCAAAATAAATGAACTAGATGTATGTTTATACAGACCACTCTAAATAGGATTATACGACACTCCCCATCTAGAATTGGCCTCTGATTTCGCTTAAAATAGATTAAATTTTATAAAAGAGTAAAATTTATTACACATCCAAAACTAGGTCTATAGAAAGAGAGATAAAGAATGGTTAATAAGAACCAGAGTGGTTACCATTGTGCATCCCACCTGATGAATTAATGCTCAAACAGATCCCATATGAAGTATAACTCTTGATCCCTTTCTTAGGCCTCCATAAATCTCTAAAATGGGAGAAATAGAGGTCAATACTGTAGAAAATTTTATTAGGTAATTAAGGGTGGATTTATTAGGTTTTTAAGAGAAAAATGTAAAATAAACCAAAATTTAACTTGTCTGTAGCTTGGCCGAACAATTTTACAAAATATATGTGAACCCTATACTATTATCTAGATAAAAGGGGGGACTCGCATGGTTAGGCTTTATAGTTTGTAAAACATTACACCGACTGTGTAGTATGGACATATCAGAAAAAGCATTCCACCCAAACAGTTTCCTCTAACCATGCAGATTACACAAAAAATTTACTAAAAACAATGTTCGAGACATAGTTCTCCCTATATGATGGGTTCTATGATCCTAAAAAGCCTTATAAACCCTTGATACATTTTCTTAGTAATTACTCAACCATATTAGATCCCAAATAATTAAGGATAGCAAAATTTAATGAATTCATACTTGATAGAAAAACTATTTTATTCCAACTATACCTTTTTATAGTTCCATATCATCCATATTCCTTATGAAAAATTCAAAAATGTGGTATGATAGAAAAATATCTTAGTAAGAGAAATAACAAGAAAGGATTTTTATTTTATAAATATGTATAAAATATGTTCTCCTTTAGAATAAAATTTTGATTCAAAATAATCTTGTTATTACTCAATAAATCACATTCTATAATAAATTGTTTTAATAAATAATTCACTAGAAATCTTAAATGAAAATTAAAAAAATTAATGTTTATTTGAAATCATAAAAAAATGAAAACTAATTCATTGTTTTATAGATTTAAAAATTATGATATATGATATGTATTTATTTTAAATATATACTTTTTTATTACATATTTACATCATTATATTTCTATTAAAATTTATAGAATGAATTGATAAATAATATATTTAACAAGAGGAATAATTTTCATATCACTCTAAAAACAACTCTTACAAATGGAATAACTGTCACTGTTACATATAGAATAATATTCATGGTTGAAAATAGAATATTATTTCAGATTAAAAATAGAATAACTGTCATGATAAATTCCCATAATATCTTATAAAATACCTAACTTGTTAACACTCTATATTTACACAATTTCTCAGATAACTATATCAATCCCACTGAATCAGGGTTTATAATAGAACCAAATGCCTTTGGTCTAATGCTTAACAACCTATAATCATAAGATTTTTTACAAGACCTATATCATTATAATAAAACATGAAATCCTTTTTTGCATCATTAAACTAATAGAAATAACATTTTCACTCATAGGAATACTAATTCTGAATATTTAAATTTCCATTCCAGTTGGAACCATTTTTTCTAAATAAAAATAAAAATAAGGATCATTTTAATTGAATAATAAATAGAAACATGTAATGAAATACCAACCATGAATAACAGTTACAATATTTAAAAAATTTACATAATTTTTATATGTCAAATTAATATATTCCTATCCTATTTTGGTTAATATATTATATATAAAATATCTAAAAACATTAATTTTGAAAAAGAATTTAATAAAATAAAAAATAGATATTAAATTTCCTTTATAATATATTGATTTCAACATAAATAAATTTTAAATGATATAGTAATGGAAGAGAAATATTTAGAGAAAAAAAATCTATAGAACATTTCAAAATAATTTTATAATGTATAGTGTCGTCTAATTCAGGTATCAGACACATTTTACATTCCTTATCTCATTAATAGGTAGATTTTGTTAATTATTTTGTTTTCAAGTTCATATTCATGTTTAATATTAATTTTATTCCATTCTATAATCAGTTACATAATCAATAACATCATATCAAACATTTTGGTGATATTCAGTTCATATGGCCAAAATGACTTTGGTTGTTAGAATATGGTCAAATATTACATTATTTTATAATAAATGGAATATTATTAATTTTACAAATATTATTTTAATATATCATTTATTCCTCTAAAACCAACTATGAAAAATGGTAAATAAAAAATAAAAAGACATAATCTGGTAGACGACCGGCCATTTGTATATATGAGTAACACATCCATTTTTCAAAGATACATATATAACGAAATTATTTTTTATTTTTCATTCTCGAAATTATCATTATATCATAATTTTCATAGTATAAATTTATATTTACATACATATATCATCCTAAATATGTGGTGATGAGAAATTAATTGAAGTGATTTGTGGATATGGTAGTCCACACTTACGCATGAAAGAAGTTATAATTTGTAAATGAATAAAAATGTGTTCAACTAAATGATATATTATAGTTAAATAATTATAAATAGTTCATTAATATCATATAAAAATTTAAATCCATTTATAGTTCCATCCATGATATATGCTCAAATAAAATGATTTAAATAGGTTGGTGAGGTGGTAGTATAGAATATACATGAATGATGGTTTTGTTTCCCATTTAATAGAATTAGAAAATATATATAGGTATTTAAATTAACATAATAATATATTACTATATAAAATATACCGATTTCAATATATCGTCATGGTTGAATAATATTTAAATGAGGTGGAAGAAGAAATGTGACTAGAACAATCGGTGAGAAGTTATACTCTATTTTGGACTATTTATATATCATTTGCACCGTAATCCCTATAAGGTTCGTATATATCCTAATATATGACCTAGAAAATGGAATTAGGGATTATAGTAAGTTATATGGTAATATCATGACCAATCGAAATTTATGTGTAATGAAAATTAGAGAGGATATTCCCTTGTAAAAGAGTTGGGAGGGGAAATATGGGATTTTCATTAAAAATAAATCAATAAAATAAATCTTTATTATAAAAAAGGGGAAAAATAAATATTATTTTTATTTAATATTATTATAAATTTATTTAAATAAAATTTTGAAAATGCTAGATTTTTTTCCAATATAAAATTTTTTTCACTTGTTTAACACATTTTGATGATAAATGTGAACATTTTTTTTAAAAAAATGCATATATGTAATGATAGTTACTATAAAAGGAAAATCTTCCCATAAATGCAAATTTTTTGATATTTTAAAACATATCATAATAATTTTTTTTGATATATGATTTGTATGACTTTGAATGAATTTAATAAATATTATTTGTTATAAAATATCATTAATTCCATTTTGGAAACTATTCATTTAGTTGAAATTGAAAATAACATGACATGATTGGAATTAAAATATAATCCACAAATATTCCCTATAATTATATATTTATTTTAAAAATTCAAGGGATACAACAATTAATAAAAATTATATTACTTTTTATATTTGTAAAATAATTTTTTAGTCCTTTGTTAACTGAATAAAAATTGTGTCACTGTTGTGTAAGTATTTAATAAAAATAATTGATTAGTTTAAATTTTAAATAAATGAACATGAAAAAAAATTATTTTTATATTAGATAACAATTTATAACTATGAATGATTTTTTATCCCTATCAAAAAAATAATGAATACATTAAAACAAATAATTAGTCTTTAGTTTTAAATATTTTACATAAATAATATAAATGTATGAATTAAATAAATATGAAAAAATAATATTTAAAAAAATAGTATGGAACATTTTGATATCCTTTCATAAAAAAGGATAAGGGCATGTTTTACGATTTTTTTATGTAACGCCATGCGATTTAAAAGAGGAGAATCATATTCGATATCATATATGAAATGAAACCCCATGAATAGAATTGAATGTAACATGAAAATTCTTTATTATATATTTTTTTATAAATACAATCCGCCTCCCGATTATCATACAATGCATGAAACACTGGAATTAATGAAAAAACAATACTATGCTAAAATATTATATATATAAAATTAACATTATAACATAGTCATTAAGATGGATGGTATGAATAAGACTAACTAAATAATCAATATAATATGTTTAAACAATTTATAAAATAAATTATATTGCTATTTACTGATTATAAATAAAATAAGAATCATTTGAAATAAAAATAAATGTTTTCAAATATAAAATATTTATCTTAATGGTGTCATAATCACACACTTTTCACAAAATATAAAATTTATTTTAACCACTTTTATTATATTAATTTTACATAATAATATTTTTTATATAAATGGTGAAGTTATCATTTCCTGAATTTTTGGTATTTTTATTAAACTGTTAACTTATTCTCTAACTACCTAAAAATACGAATTTTTATTTAAAACTGTGATTTCAATTAAATTATTTAGAAATTTAAATTATAATTTTTACCATTTATATGTATAAATTAGTTCCATTATATTACATTTTTATTAATTTATTTCATTTAAATAATTTTATATTTAATTATTATATAAATAATTTTTAAACATTTGAAATTTTTTTTTAAAAAAGGTTTTCCTCTTTTTGTAGGGTTTTATTTTTTAGATAAATTAAAATGATTATATAAATTTAATTTTAAAAAATGTATTCCATATTTATAGTCAAAATATACTATATTATATAATTATTTAATCTTAATTTTTATTCAAAATTTTTAGTAATAGTAATAAAAATATCATTATCATGGTTATGGTTAAGACATGGATATGCAAATTTCATGCACTCGTGATAAAATTATTTCTCAAAACATAAATAATTTTTATTTGATAATTTGGATTTGATATTTATAATAAGTGGTTCTAAATTATATAATAAGGCATTTATTATTATTTTTAATGGATAAATTACCTTGGTATATTAAAATATATAATTAAACATGGTGAAAAATGAAATTGTATAATTAAGTAAAATTAATGGATAAGGAATATCTTATTAAAAATATGTTTTTTCTCTGGTGAAATTCTGGACCTAGTATATCATCCACACACTCTATTATTTATCAATTTTAGTGGAACATTGGGTGAGGGAGAATTTTTTTTACTAAATTATTTTGGTATTTTCCAAAATTTCATTCCCCGTGAATTATAAAAGGGAACTCACTCCCCGCATGTATTCACACATATCAAAACATTTTGGTTGAGAAAACCCTTCCAAAAAACACCCCCACCATATATATCAATATAAATGAGTTTTTTATCTTCTCTGAATATAATGACCCCAGGGGTTCTTATATAAATATATAAATGAGGGTTCTCTATAAATATGTAATCGTCTTAACAAATGAATTTTGTTTCTCATTTTCTATTAAAATAAAAAATTATGTCATAAAAATTCAAATATAATAACTCTCATATAACACATATACTAATATGAAACTATTTTAATAGTGTAATATACATCCATATCCTCTTCCATTAATTGGGAAATGAAATCATTGATCGTGTATATGACAGACTATCCCCATATGAACTAATGAAAATTTTGTTCTATCAACTACTATCATGGATGGATATAATGAAAGACATAAATTGTATATATGTAATAAAAATGGTTTAATTATACTCCTTGATTTTTAATATTACAAATACCATCTTACATTCCATTTTTTATAAAATAATATAACTTCACTTGTGTGTAAGGTGGACTCTGGCCATGCGAAAATAGGCGATTGGTTTTCCCATAATTCTTTAAATGTAATGTAATAAGGATAAATTTAGTGAATATATGATATATATATATATGACATTATGTAAATTCAAAAAAAATTAATATAGCATACACTTCTTTACGATTTTACCCAATAAAAGAAATGAAATCATCACGTGTACATATATATGGCCAACCATCTCCACTAAGCGATGTGATTCATTTTATTTTTAAATTTTTAATAATCGTTATAAGGATATATCTAATGAAAAATATATTTATAAAATTAATATCACACTGGATATGATGTCATTATATTTCATTTACAAGACCCAAATCCTTTATGGCACAACATGTTTGATAAATCTAGAAAATTAACACAAAAAACATTAGAAATAATGAAATATAATTAAAAATGGGTGGGAAATGTAATAATAGTACCATATATGGTGTGACATATATGATTGTGTTTCAATAATATATTTTTATTTAAATTGTATTTATTATAGATTAGGTTCAATAAAAAATTAATGAATTCAATAACTAGGGTTTCCTGTATGACTAATACTTTCATGAGGCATATTTTATATAAAAAACATATTCCTTATAATTTTGTATATATTAATTATTTTGATTTTTGTATCATGATTATATTTATTTTTATACAATTTAAAATTTCATTTTAACTTATTTATTTCATGGGGATTAATATTCAAAAGTTCACAAAGTGGTATGTTTTTTTCACAATCACATCATTATTCAGGTTTGTGTTTTTAAGTATCCATTAGAGGAATTATTTTGTATTTATATCCAAAAAATATATATATTTACATATAATAATGGAAATAAATTAAATTTAAAATAATATAATGATTCATACAATCGTTTGTACCTTAAATTATTGAAAAAATGTATTCAAGAAAAGGAAAATGTTTTCTCTTTACACACAAAAACTATTTTTTTGGAAATCCATTTTAACTAAATATATTATAAAAAAGTTGTGCAAAAATAAAAATACGATTAATTAAAAAAAGTATACCCATTTACTGAATTTTTTAAAACAATTTTAAAAAATTAATCCCATTTTTTATAACTAAAAAAGTGAATGAAAACATTTTTTTAACATGTACAAAATGAACAATATTACCTATCATAATTTCCACTCAATTATTAAAAAATTACATTATAAGTTTCAAAGAACATTATAAATTAAAATTATACGAAATTTATTTTGTGTATGTTTATTTTTAATAGGTTATTTTCAAAGTTAAGAAGTTATTTTCCTCAATAATTTTTTAAAGGATCTTTTAATGTAATTTATATTCATCAACATCATCAGCACATTATTGTATATATTATCCAATGGGTATATGTTGTCCTGATACTATCCTTATAATTTCTCTTTATGGTTATTATTAGTCTAAATTTGTTGTAAAATTATCATAATATTTTACATATTACAATGAATGGTTTATGAATATGATATTTGATAGGGCTATGTATTAAAATTTCATATATTAGTTTTCAATGAAATTATTTTTGATGATTATCTTTCACCCATTTAATATGACTAATTTATTGAGAATGATATATGATTAGTGGGTATAAAATGTACATTTCCCTTTATCCATCATTTGGTCTCATGAGACAAATTAGTTGGCCAAATTGGATGGGGTTTACCCAAAGTGTTGTACTATATTGTAAAATGTCTTAATAGTACGCTTTAAATACCATGAATTATTAGTTTCCTTATTTTGAGATTATTTAATTATGTCTATGTTATTATCATGTTAGTTATAATATTTATGGATATGTATCTAGATCGTGAGATTATTGATATTTATTTTTTCGATCATTATTTATGACATCCATTTAATGTTTATGTTTTTGATTGAATTCCAATTGTTTTGTTTACTTGTATTTCATTTTTTATTATGCCTTATTTATTTCTTATATATTTAGTTATATGCATAACCTTTCTGAGAATCAATTCTTGTCGCATTCTTATGTTTTCATTTTCTAGGGATTGTAGAATGTTATTATTGACCTGAATAGATATGCTAGGAAAAATAATACTGTTCTAAATGAAAAAAAACTTTTTATTTTTGGGGTTCAAATGTATTTAAAACAGTAATATATATCTATTTTATCAAGGGTACATAACTATTTGGTCCATTTGGATGGTATTAAATATATCTACTTCCAATATAAAAAGGTATCCCACAGCTCCGAGGTATAGTGAGAAAATTGTAGTATAATCCATTGAAACACAATTTATGAAAATAATGATTAGGGATCAAAATATTATTACAGGAATTGATGATATATATTTAATAAAATCATTTTTTTGTTTTAGATAAATTTGTTTTTATAGAAAAAATTATTTTATAGATTTTACAAGTAGATGTTGTTTAGGAACATATATACATATGGGTAATAACTAAAAAAATTTTATGTTCAGTTTGACTTGAGATGTACTAATAATATAAAAAGGGTCTTTCATCATGACTCATCCCCTAGGGACCGTTCTATGACTACCCCAAGCCCACCTTCCATTCGCCTGGGGATGGCGACAAGCACCAAAGGTGTAATTCCCTAAATATGGGAAGGCATGGCCTTTATGACTGTAAATGCACACAACAGAGCACACAGCTTGATATAAAACACTATGTAAAATTTTATAACAAGAGAGTGCTGAAATGTAACGGTGATGGAAATACAAGCCCAACTATAATGTACAAGTACAAATGAAAAGGAAAAAACAACTAAAAGGTGATATGATGATTGATCAATTTCCACCTACCACCTCTCATGGTAGCCATTATGATGGAAATAAAATTATATATGATATTAATGATATTTATGTTATATATATAGTTCTGAATATCTCATTTATAACATACCTTTATTTGTTTCATGATTTAAAAATATGATAATTTGTTTTGAGGAAGTGCAGACTAACACCCCCTCAAAGTGATATGACTCGTTCATACCATACAAGGAATGTATAAAGGATGGTTCTAAATAAAATATGTAACAAAAATTAAATATGATATTATACTATAAAAATAATATACTAATGTATCATTTGGTTGTCATTAATTTAAAAATGAATAAAATGAAATGAAAGTAGCGTTCTTACAAAAGATGGCTTACTATCTCCATGAATGGTGCATTTCATTTTCATATATCCAAATGATATAGACTATTATAAATAAATATATACTGGATATATATGATATATATGATATTTAAATCATGAATATCATTTTTTATATAATAAACATTGATTAATGGAAAATTTTTAATTATAACAAGTTTATTTTTGACTCATGCTCCGAACATCGACAAAATGCCCAATATGAACTAAAATAATTAAATATTTTTTATAGAAAGGTAATAAGTTATATAAAAGGATTATGAAACATGAAAAATGTTATTAATCAATTATAAATTAACTAAGTTTATTATTCATGGAAAATAAGGAACATACAAGACATTTCAGACTTGAGGTATGAGGTTTTCTTCTCACTTTTCAATCCTATGAGATTCATTCTATATTTGCCACTATTTCCTTTTCTTGGGTGTATTTACTGCTCATTATTGAATTATTTTTTTAATATGATTTTATTTATGGGTATTTACATTTACATTATATGGTCTTTCATTCATGGGGTGTATGCTTCATAGGTTTCCAAATGGGGTAGGGAACCATTCACCATCAACTTTTAGTAAAAGACTTATTTTATGATATGTATTTTAATTTCAATTTCCTATGTTGGGATATGTTCTTATATATCCTTATTGAAGTAAATTTTAAGTCCATGTGTTGAGATACCATTTTCTCATTTATCAAATAATTTTTGGAATTTTAATGTGATGTCATAAGGATGCCAAATTTTCATAGGAAAATACGTCTCAATCTTCTCTCATTGATGGATATCTTGATATTGTGAACCTTTATTATTCGATAATTTGTATATACATTAAATTAAAATATTATATCATTAATATTTTTTATTCTCATTATATTATACAATTTTCTTTAATGTTATGGATTAATTATTTTATTCAAGTATTTTCTCAAGTAGTAACAGACTCTTTAACAAAAAAATTATTTTAAATGTTTTAATGATATAATTTTTCTAACTATTTCTCATTAATGTCCATCTTTTCAAAATTTTAGTAAAGATTTTTTATATGGATATTATAGTTTTAAAATTTTTATTTATTAGAAAATTTTTTATGTGCTATGGGACACCATGATTTAATAATATTCTTCTTAAATGTTTTAAACATGTTTTTTAAAACGAATTGATTGTGTCAATATCTTGAAATGATATCTTGTTAATGAAATATGGAAATCTTATCTTACCATTATTCTTGTTTTATGTGTTATGAATTTGTTATATCTCTTGTTAATTGTGTAATAATATGGGAGGTTCAGTGATAAACCTAGGGTGAGTGAGCCCAAGATAGCTCTCCAAGGGATTGGGTAACGTGACAGAGGTAAATGTAAATTTTTCAAATATGAGATATAAAGAATATATTTTGATGTGTATTACAAACATAAATCTCTACATAGCTGTGAAATATACAATGTATGTTTGTAATGGATCCCATAAATTACCTTTTTGATTTATGATTAATATATGTTATTCATAAATCTTATGATTTCATGAGGTACATTAAAGAGCTAAGTTTTGTATGTATTGATGGAGTAATTTTATTTATTTATTTTATATCCCTTAATTATATTTTTTTTCTCATACCATGTTTTTGAATTGTTTTTATAGGGTTTATGGATGGTTAAGAGAAAAGAAGAATTCACAAATATTATTATCAAGAAAATAATTATTGTTTTATTTAAGGAGTATTTATTTTATAAAAAAATTGGATATTGAGTAGAAGTGTCTAAATTGTAATATTTGATATGTAATGTAATATTTTTGGCCTAATTCTATAAAACTCTAAACCTAAAAAAATTCAATGTTAATTATTTATTTAAATAACGACTATGTAATGTTTTAAGACTCGAGCCCTATAGTTGGTATCAGAGGTCAGTTTAGAAATATTAATTAATTATGAGTTTTTGTTAGACACATGGATAATCTCCATGTCAAAAATTTAAGTTAAATTCATATTTTATAGCTTTTTTATATCACATAACATTTGTTACAATTTGAAGGAGGAGTATCTCAAACGAAATTCATATCTTTTCCTAATAATTTTCTTGAAATAATTACTTTAAAGTCATGTACAGATGAATCTAAAACCTTTTCTAACATACAACTCACATAAATGTTTTTTGAGATATCAGACACCTCCACTATACCTCGATACCATCCTGGATCATGGGTTGTATTTAATCAAAACATATATTCATAATATTCTCGTATTTTCATGAAAGGTAAATATTATTAAGCCGTTTTCAAATATTTTACCTTATCTCAAGATTCTGAATCATATTATGATTTTGAAAACAGTTAGAAAGGAGACCCTTGGACAACCTATTTATATTTAACATTTAAATTATATTCTTTCGACACACACTTATGGTATTTTAAAAGGACCATTGATTGAATGTTTTAACACCAACTCGATCCGGCTGTTTTATAAAAAGTATTTTTTATCATATATTTCGAAATTATTTTTCATACATGATTATTTTCCAAATAGATTTTTCTTGAACCCCCATATTACCTATGTTGTTTGAGATGTGTTAGGATAAAGTAAGTAGATGATTTTTAAGGATCACTAAATCATTGTTGCAATTGATATACCATCTATCTATGTGGGAAAGATGAAGGTGAAACCATGTTGACACCATGATCATGGTGTGATGTTCTTTCTTTGGGAATAGTGTTATTTTATGGAGGTAAATTTTTTTAATATATATAAGACTTCATGAATGATGATATTTTGGTCATTATGAGTATTGATGAAAATTAGAGTTATAAGACAACCATTATGGTTAAATCATGTTAGGGTTGTTTTTGAGTTTTATAAAAATTGACAACATGCATGATGGGTGACAACCCGTCGCATCCGGAAGGTCCACATGAATCGAACCCACAATGGAATGAAGACATGGGTGCATCACCTACAACAAGCCTATGTGAATACACTAGTTAGTATGACTAATTCCATTTAGATAAATGATTTTATTGACAAAGAATAATTTGATTTTGGATATTATGTTTTATAAAATTGATATCCTTAGTATAAGAAAACGATATGGTGATAAAGTGATAATGGTTATTTTTTATGATTCTTGCACTTTTGGGAACACTATATGCCTAAGGAAAACATGATACTATGTAATTCCATTTGTGGAGTAAGGGTTGAAATTTTATTTTGGATAAATATTTTTTTTATTATGCACATATTGATATTCGGGTAATTTTATAGAAATGATTAACCTATGATAGAGAATATGTGATTAGGTTAATTACATTTTAATATAAGACTTTAATAGTACTCAATGTTATATAGACATAAATGTTATGATTTACTAAGGAAGACTATGTGATTAAATATTTCTAAATGTTTGGTTTCAATCTTAGTTAGATTTATATTGATGGATATTAAGGATAATTGGTTATTGAATGTTATTTGATGAACATTTAGTATTATTTGTTCAATTTTAGTGATTTAGAGTTGTATTTATTTTTATAAAGGATTATCCTTTTGTGGATTATCTGATCTCGTACCAACCATTTGGGTTTCCATTAATTTCTAAAGACATGGAAAATATACAGTTCATCTTTCTGGATTATGTGATTCTCTAGAAGTTGATTATAGTTTGTTTAGGGTGCCCAGGTAATCTTGAATACTTATCGTTTAGAGAAAAGATGGGTTTTTGGTAGAAACATATTAAATGATGAAAATAAACATTTCATGTAATTATATTTTCTTATGATCTTAGCCAAGGTAGAAATAAAATTCTTCAACTCTATGATGATGTTGATGATGAAATTTTTTTTACGCTTTCTTAATCATCATAATTTTACCAAATCCCTAATTTATGGTATTTTGGTGGTTATCATTTTTTGATCATGTTCTCTATCACTCTCTACTAATCCATGTGAGTTAGTTTCAATTCCATATACATGTTTTTCTACTTGTAATACTAGTATGTGTTATCTCATCTGATCTTTTTTACTTATCTTTATTTCTTTTAAGGTGATAGTTCTATTTACCCTTTTTCTGATGTGGGAATTTTATTAATGTTTTCGAGCCCAATTTTAAAATTATGAGGACAAAATTCGCAAAAATTGTGGAAGGATGTAACATACCATGTAAAAAAAGAATATGACATTATCATATTTATTAATATTTTTGAATTCAATATTGATTTTACTTTAAAGGGGATTCTATGTCTGATAGAGTAGTCAAAATGAAACAACATGTTTCATTGAAATCTTACATTTCACACAACATTGAGTGATAAATAAAAAAATATAATATTGTTATTATTTTAAATGGTAGTTAATGCTTAGCCATTCTATTGGCAGGAATGATAATAACTAACAAATATATGATTAATTTTTTTAAATGTTTTTACTTTTACCCAAAAATTCATGTAGGCTTAAAATACGATTGAATCTGTTTTTATTCATGAAATACACCAATATTATTTAAAATTATGATTTAACACCATTTGATGGAGAACCAATTTTAAATCTTGTTTTTGTAAAATTTATATATTACATTTTTCAAAATAAAATTCTTCTTTAGAAGCGGGATATCAAAATTCACTTTGTGTAAATTATTGGTATTTTTTTGATAGAGTTCATTTTTTTGAATTGTGAAAAATACTGCCTTTTAAGTCAAAATTGTCTATTAATTAGATTTATTTATATGGATAGATTATATTTTAAAATGGTTTTAAAGTGTAATTAAAATATATTTTTAATAATTAATTTAATGTTGTCCATTGGATGTAATTTCACATTGAAATCGGATAGAAACACATGTCGATCTTTTTGTAGTTTTTACTTCATAAAAACACACTTTCAAATTTTGAAAGTGGAATTTAATTTTAAATTAATTAATAAAAAATACATGTTTTTAATTGGGTAAAAATGACTTCATTTTGGAATTGGTAATATCAAAATTTTCTATTGGTGATTTTTGGTTATTTTTCCGAAAACGTTCTATTTTTAATGAATAGTGAAAAACACAGCATAGTAGTTAGAAAAACTTCTTTTTCATTTAAATGAAAATTTTACCTCTTCTTTGAAAGGAATTGAAAAAATCCGACATACATGGTTGTCATAAGTAAGTAAAATTTTGTTCAATATGATGAAAATAATTAAATGTGAATAGTAACATTGGATTATTATTTACTACGATTGAAGGTATATAGGGTATTTCAATGAAAAAATAATATTATTATAAAATAAAATGACTTTAAAAATTGTCCTAGCCTTATTGGATTATTCATGGCAGAACAATAGAATCCTTTGGTATAACTTATTTCCTTCGGATGCCACTTAGGTAAGATAATAACATTAATAACTTTTTATTCAAAGTAAAAATAAAAATATCATAAACATATATCATTTTTAAAAACAATTTTAATGTGGGGTTATATAAATGATATATTTGAGTATAAATAGTGATTAAAAATAAAACAATGTTTTAATACATAATGTTATTTTATTTATAGTTTTTAGACATCAAATAATTTAATTTATTTACAACACAATGATGATGTAACAGTTAACACATTAATGAATGTTTTAAATAAATGATATTTTAAATGTGAAAATCAATTTATTTTTAATCTTTTTATACCATACATGAATTTTATGGACTATTATGACATTTTATATTTTAATTAATGATGTTTTTTAAATTGATTAAATTTTTATGGATTTTTAAATAGTCATGATATGAATAGTATATAAATTGACATAAATGAGTTTTTTAAAAATTATTATTTTATTAAATGATAAAATGGTCCTAAAAATCAACGATTCATACAAATGACATATAATATGTAACTAATATCATTAAGGATTATTTTTGGGTCTGTTGAAAATTTATAGTAAATATATTAATCTTATAGTATGAATATAAAAGAAGACATAGTAAAAGTTAAATAAATTAAAAAAGGGTGAAATAAAAAATATAAGTATCAAAAAATATCTACTACATGTCCAATTATTATTGGATGATTTTATATATTCTTATATTTATCTTATAATATAATTTAATTTTTTTTGGACCTTTTTATACCGAGAATCATTTTATAATAAAATAATACTTTAAAACTTTCTTAAAGCGCCCATCAAATCTCTTATAAAAGGACACCACCTATAACCCATTACTCACACCCCTAAAGCCCCATGTAACATCCTAAATCTACCAAAATAAGCTAAAATGTTCCTCTATTACACAAATAATCCTTTATTTGTGTAGAATTCAATTTAATAATGCCTTTTGTTTCAAACCAAAAGGAGTTACCCGATTTAAAATTAGCATATTCTCTCAAGTTCAATTATTTTATTTTCCCCCTTTAACCCCCTAAAATATCTTTATTACATTACATTATAATAATAAAAATTATATTTAATATACTAATATATTTTTATTATAAGCATTTGAACTAAAATTGCACACACCTCCATCAAATGGATTTGAACATAATGTTTCTGTGTAAGGCGAACTACTGCCTCACGAAAGGATGATTATTCCATTTTCCCCTACCAAATCTAATGGTGGCCATTACGATGACACTATAATTATATATGATATTTATGATATTTATTTTATCTCTATACTTCTGAAATTCACATTTATGGCATAACTTTATTTTTTTCCATGTATTATAAATATGATAGTTTCATTTGAGGATGTGCATACTACCACCCCCTCCAAGTGACATGACTCATTCATACAATACATGTAACTTATAGTGGATGGTGTTAATTAAACTATGTAACATATATAAAGTATGATATTTAACTGGAATAATAATATACATATGTATAATTTGGATATCATTCCATTAAAAATGAATAAAATGAAATGGAAGTTGCGTTTAGGCGTACATATGGCTTGTCGTCTTCATTAAAGTTACATTTCATTTTCATATATCCAAATGATATGGACTATTATAAATAAATATATAATTTATATATATGATATATATTATATCTATTTCATTAATATAAATCTGGAGATAATAAACTTTTGACCACATGGATAATTTGTAATTATAACAACTTTATTTTCTTACTTATGTTCCAAACATCGACAAAATGTCTGATATGAACTAAAATAATTAACCAATTGTTATAGAATTGTAATAAGTGATTTAAAAGGAATAACAAAATAGAAAATGATTATTAATAAATTAGAAATTAACTTGTTTTTATTATTCAGGATGGACGTGGAACATACATGACAAGTTAGACTTAAGGTAAGGGGTTTTCATCTCAGTTTCCATTCCTATGAGATTCATGCTATATTTTCAACTATTTTCTTTTTTTTGTGGTGTATTTAATGCCCATGATTTTATTATTTGTGAAATATAGTTTAATAAATAATGGGTATTTAGATATTCATTTAATTATCCTTATTTCATGGTGTGTATGTTTCGTAAGTTACAAAATCGTTTAGGGAAACATTCATGCTCCTCATTAAGTAAAAGACTTCATTTAGTTATGTATTTTAATTTTAATTTGCTATTTTGGGATATGTTATTATATATCCTTTTTTCTATAAATTTAATGTGCATGTAATGAGAGACCCTTTTTCTCTCAAAAACTCATTTTCTAAATTTTAATGTGTCATCGTTAAGCTGTCGAATTTTTTTAAGTGAATACATCTAAATATCCCTTCATTGAGTCATATCTCAATATTATGCACCTTTATTATCCAATAAGAGGTATATAATTTCCTATAACATATTATATCATGAATCTAAATATTCTCAATATATTATAAGTTTATTAAATTTTTATTCATTAATTATTTTGATTCAATTATTTTCTCATGTCACAATAGTCTATTTAACTAAAGCATTGTTTAAAATGTTTTAATGATATAATTTTTCTAAATATTTTTCATTAAGGTGTATGTTTTCAAATTTTTTTAGGGATTTAATTATATCCACATTAACGTTTTAAAATTCTAATTCCTATAAAAATTTTAGAGTGTTATGGGACACTTTGATTCAAAAATACTTTTTAGATATTTTAAATATGTTTTTAAATAAATTTATTATGTTAATATCTTCAATTGAAATCTTGTTATTAAAATGGGGAAATTTTATCTTTTCATTATTCTTGTTTTTTGTGTTTTGATTATGTTATTACTATCGGGAATTTTTTACACATACGAGTGGTTTTGTGATAAACCTAGGGCAGGTGAGCCCGAGTTAACTCTACAATGCATTTATTAACGTGACAGAGGTAAATGTTATTGTTTATCCTTAGATATTAAGGGAATATTCGGTGATTGGTATTCCAAATGTAACTCTCCACATATATGTGAAAGTGACAATGTATGTATGTAATTGATTCCATATGTTACCTTTAGGATTTATGATTTCTATGTGTTATTCCTAAATCTTATGATTTCATGTGATATGATAAAGAGATTATGTTCTGTATGTATTGATGGACTATAATTTTCTTTATTTTTTTATAACACTTAATAGTATTTTTATTCTCATCCAATGTTTTTGAAATGGTGTTCAAATGGTATAAGTAAAGGTAATAGAAAGGAAGAATTCAAGAAGATTTATATCATGAAAAAAATTCATGTTTTATTTTAGGGATTTTTATTTTATGAAAAAATGGATACTGAGTAGAAGTGCCTACTTTGTAATATTTGAGATGTAATGTAATATATATGGCCAAATTAACTAAAACTATAATCCTAAAAGGATCCTCAATGTTAATTTTTTATTTAAATAAATATTAATTAATGTTTTAAGGATGGGGCCTTATATGATCTGATTTTTCTTTAATATATATAGTAAGGAATCATAAAAATATAATCAAGAACAAAACAATCAAAAAATGATTTATCCCCGGACTATAGACCTAATGTCTTGAGTGATCAAAAAAGAATATATCTATGAATAAATTCATTATTCAAAGACTTATTGGGATATCTGGATCTGAAATGGGATTTCATTCACATATAACATTCACCCAGATCAAAGAGGATTTCCCCTCAAGTCTTGGGAGGAAAAAGTAATTGGATATGGTGAATTATTACTAATATAATATGAGTCCATGGAATTCATTCATGGTATATCCCTCAATATTGGATCTACAACTTCACATGGAATAGTTAGGTTGAATAGTTTGGAAATCATGCTTCAACAATATTGTGTTACTCTCATATGGCCACCCCTCACATAGTTGACTAGCATTGTTAGATGAATCGTTTGAAAAATAGTGTTTTCCCTCTATCCAAACAATATCTAACTCTCCTAGATATCCCTAAAGTTTCCTCAAACCATGAACAAATCATGTGGAGCTACTATCCCTCATTCCACAAGCTACACAATCTCCTGTATGGAGTGCATGGTTTTTACTAACCATGTTAAAACCATGTTCCTCCATAGAACCCTCCAAAAATTCCAAAACTCAACTGAACCTCTAGAAAATTAATCATATTAAAATGTATAATTAAATTAAATAAATTAATTGTCATTTACCAGATACTCGTGTTGCTATAAAAGTAATATTATTCATTTAAATTATTTTCTCTTCAAAAGGATTTTAATTTATATTAAGGAATAAATATTTTAATTTATTGGAATGATTTAATAATTTATTTAATAAAATTAACATTCCTATTTAAATTGGAATAAAAAATGGTAATTTTAGTGAAATTATTGGATTTGTTTGTGAAATATTGATTTATTTAGTGAACAATGAAAATTAATTCTTTTTTGTGAAAATGTCATTTATTTTCAATAAATTTAGCAAGTTGAATTATGTTACAAATATTATGTAGACACGAAACAATATCATTTATATATATTTATTCCAACAATTTTTTTATTCAAATTAATATTCAAATTGTCTCTATTATTTTCATTAAAAATAACATTTTAATGAAAATTGTTTTAATATGAATAGTGTTTCCATATTTTAATTATTTACGAAAAATAAATAGTGAGTAATATTCTAATCATATTTCATATATTATATATCAATTAATCTTAATTTAAATTCATAAAACATTACTATTAGTCATATATTTAATACAAACCCATCCATTCCTCAAAAAATAAACTTCATGAAAACAATCTTTTTATGGCGTTTGTGGGATTTATTTTAAATTAAAATTTCCAAATTCCATAAATTGAATTTTAAAAAATTTATTAAATATTTATAATCAGTATAATTTATTTTACCTAATAAAGAATTACTTTTGACGAAAATGAATAGTGAAAAAGAAATATTATAATTAGTTATCATGGTAAAGGTAAAAAAAAGTTTAAAAGGGTTTAATTTAAAAAGAAAAGTGATTAAATAAAATAATAATCGCTAAAATATATTTTATGTAACTATTTAGAACCTATCATGTCTAAATATCATGAAAAAATTCATTTGTTCACTTTTCTTCATATGAAAATGTGGGTAAATCATTTTTTTTCAAAATGTTTATTGTGTGCTGCTGAACTTTCTTATAAGAGGACATACCTATACTATCATATTCACACATTAAATCCCTTTTTTTCAAAATATATCAAAAAAATTAACTTCATGAAATTCCTTCTATCCTACGGGAAGGAATTTGGGTTAGAAATCCCAGCAAGGAATGAATTTTTTGAGAAGTCCTAAGAGTTTCCCCAAATAAGAGGTAATGTTCATCAAAGACTGTATTTAATTTATATATTCCTCAACATTGTTAATTTATTATTAAAAAATTTTGATTTCAAAATTATTTTATATTCCATATACTTATATGTTTTCATAACAAAAATAATCTATAACCATCTACAATTCTATAAAATGGGTTATGAATTAATCATTCATTTGTATAGAGGACAACAACCTCATGAACAAATATCATTATTTTTTCCCATACCACCTCTCACCATTTGTTATGATAATAGTTATAAAGAATAAATATCATATTTATTACATAATTATACCTATTTGGTGACAATATTATGTATTATTTAGTTAAATTTTCAGTCTATAGGGGATACTATACTTTTACTCGTGTTTATGGGAGACAAAAACATCCCGATTCAATGGATTTTTTTTTCAATTACTACATTACATGTGATAGAATAAGGGATAATTTAATAAATTTATGTGATATACCCGAAATAATTATAAAATAAATGAAAAAAATTCATTATGAAAATATAATATATCATTTTCATTTTTTTCCTTTTCACTCATTGAATGATGATTACATCATTCTAGTATTTATGGAATACCACCTTCATAAATCTATGTAAATCTCTATTTTACATACATGATAAAATGTATCATATGTATTTAGGCTTGTAAAAAAATAATATTTTATATATAATATTATGATACATTCTATAAATTTAAAATATTACATATCTATTATTGATAATGATTGTTGGAAAATAGAAATGTTACTCAAGAATGTGTATGACCTACCATCTATATGATATTAAAAAAAATTCATTTCTCAAAACCATATTTCATTATTTTTCTTAAATATATAATTGATGTAAAAATATGATAATTATTTCATGATTATTATTCTATATTTGATGAAACCATGTTTAAAGGACGTGAATGAAAAAAACATATATGAAAAACAAAGTGATTATTACCAAAAACATGATTTTAAGAATTAATTTGTCAAAAAAGTTAATAAACGGTCAAAATAAAATAATAAATTGAAATATATATAAAAGTATGATTCTGTAATATATATAAAATAAAATTATATTCATTATATTATATTTTTGAACATATATAATATAGACCCTTTCTTGATATATCTCAAGATCTTATTCAGGTATCTTTTTCATTTCTCAAGTATACTTTTTGGGTACTATCACGGGTGATTTTGAGTGAAAATTGGATTTTTTAGAGGGGATGTTCATAGTTAATGGTTGGGGAATCATTTTCATATATCGTACGACCTACCCCAAAAAACTATAGAACCATAGATTGATAGGGGATGCATGGTAAGAACATGGTTTTTTAAAACATGGTCCCTCATAGAAGTAACAATGAACTACCCCCAAATAAAGAGATCATAGTTTAGGTGCACGATTTTAGAAAACAATGAACCCCAAACTAGGAAACCATGTATATAGTTTTTAATTTTTGAAACATTTTTTTTAAAATCCATACCCCCATGAGATTCTCCCTAACTCGACCCATTTTGACCCTCAATGATTTATATCATTTTTTAGGTTACTAGAAGTGTTATATGGCATTAAAAGCTGTGTTCATACCAAATCAATGACTGGATTGGAGATATAGAACTCACTGGATATGAATTTTTTATCCCATGTGGTATCCTCCAACATTCTTGTTATTCTTTTTTCAATTGAAAGGATTTTTCTCTAAGTTAGTGATAGATATAGATATAAGTTTATATTGAACTATTACTTTTGATCTTGGATTTAGGTATCAGATCTAGATTTTGTTCTTCATCATGTTATTGATTTTTATACTTCAATTGGGAATTTAAATTTTGTGGGCATTCATCATCATTTTTGTGGTAGGTGTTCAAAATGAAATAGTAAATCTCTATAATTCCAATTGAATGTTTGTGTTATGAAATTTCAAAAGGAATGGTTGAAAATTTAATCTTGAAGTGAAAAAATAAATCGACTAATTAATTTTTGGAATTTTCAGATTTGATTAATTAAATGAAGATTTCTTTAATTGGATATTGGGAATTTGTAATTGGTTTAATTAATTGGTGAATTATTTAATTGGATATTGGGATTGTGGAATTTTATTAACTATTAGGTTAATTAATAAATTGGGTAATGAAATAATAGAATATTTGGACTATAGAAATGGATTTTTTAGTTAGTAAATAATGTTAGCGAATTTTTTTTCTTGTGGAATTTTTTGATTAATGGAATACTGATTTCATAAATTAAATGTTTCTATAATTGTTCAATTAATGTGGTTATGAATTAACTTATAATGTGAATTAATATATGTGTGACACAACTTTAAATGGTTGATGTGTTTTCTATTTATATAATGTAAATGGTTTAATGGTAAATTATTCTTATTTTTCCATGTGATTAAATTGAGTAACATTTTTTTGTGATAATTGGTAATAGTATATTTTGGTTTCAAATGTGATAGAGGGTTAATATTGACTAAGCATGATTGATTTGATATGTGACATAAATGAATTATATGGCTATTTATTGGTATATGAGTGTGGGAAATGGATTTAGTATCAAAATACTCATTCGTTAAAAAAAGTTTTTAGGACATGGCTTGAGGATCCAAATACACATGCAATATTGGGGAGTCAGATAGGGACTGAGGCTCCAAATACCCATATGAGATAGTGAGTATGGGATATTGTTTGAGGATCTAGATAAAAATGTGATTTTGAGGTGTGAGATAATGATATAGGATCCAAATACCCACGGTGTGTTAGACATGATGTTCTAAACCATGAGATTGGCATTAGACTATGGTTCCAGTTGAATGTGATATGAATCGAATGGAATGAAAAAATATAATCTTGGTGTTGTTATGTGATTCACATTCTGGAATGGGCCAAAGAACGTATTTAGGGTTTGGGTGTACTTGAGAACCTAAGGGTTAATGATGTAAATGAAATAATAATGAAATGTTATATCCAATTACCTTATCTATTGTACCTTATTCATTAAAAAAGTGAATACACTACTATTGACTAGATATTTTTAGATATTTCTTGTGGTATCCTACTATGTTTTACTCAGACCCTACTCAGGTTTCTTTACTGGTACCCAAATATACATTAATATTGTAGGAGATATAAGAGAAAATGTCTTGTTAGATGGATTAGTTTGGACGAGGAAATGATAAGGGAAACAGATGTGATTTGGGAACCGATTGGGATCCATTAGTGTTTTATTTATTTTTGGGTTTTTATATTGACACATGTCGCATATTTTTCATGACATATCTATAATTGGTTTGGTATATTGTAATTCTAGTTTTGGTCATCACGTGATTCTATTTTTATAATGACATTTTATTTTCATATATAGACATAACATAAATTTTATAGAATATATAAAACATTAAATAAACACGTGTTCAATGATTTTTTTAGTGCATTTTTAAATAGGGAAACATAAATTTTTTAAAAAAAGTGAGTTATGTCATCTCCCACTATGTTTTCAAAGACTACCACCCATTTCAAAAATAATATAAATGAGTTTTATCTTAATAACCATTGGAAGGAATCAAATAAAGGGGTGATCATAGATTCTCATTAATGGTAAACAAGAGATACGTGTAAGAATTATCATGATCATAGGGGTATGAGAACATGAACATAACATTATAAGATCACTCCCTTGAGAAAAAAATGATTGAAAACCTGGATTATGGAATAAATTGGGGTAGTTTATAAGAGATGAATCATAATTAAATAAATTACAATATCTAAGAAATCATAACATATAAATACCACTTGGAATTATAGGAAAAACATGAGAATATAACATGATCCATATTAGACAATTGCATCACTACTAAGACTATATTGGTTCTATGTGTTAGGTCCCCATACCATCTTTATGCCATGGTTAACTCCCATAGTCATCTTGGTTGCATCAGTTCACTCCTCATACCATACAAGTAGTCATTGAGCACTTCAAAAGACATCTTTGTAGTCCAAGTTCACTCCCATGAATATCTTAGTATATATCTTGAGATATAAATCTTTTACTAATGCATTAGAGGGAGATATAGGTTAGACCCATCTCATAAGGAAATCCAACATACATGATTCAAAAGATCCTTAAAAATCAAATCACAACCAATGAAATTAAATTGATATCATAAATATGTAATCACATAATAACCCATTGAGAAAGATTCATGTTTCATAGATATTTAATCAAAATCATTTAATTTGAAAAGAAAATGGTTTTAATGGAACATAACCCATTAAATAGAAACTAGTTTCAAAAACAGCACGCTATGGAAACATAATCCATTCAGAGAACGATAATGAATGGAAATATAGAATCATTTATCCAGAAATGCATGAGTAACACAAACAACTGCAATCTTAGATGTGAAATAATTTTAAAATATATTTTAAAAACTTTCTTTTTAGTAAATATTGTTATTTTTTTAAAATATCATTTTTTTCAAATATAATACTTTTGAAAAACATTTTCTAAAAAATAAACAAAAATTCTTATAAAAAAATTAAAAAAACAATCGAAAATCCATTTTCCTTGAAAACATATAAATGTGGCATTAAAACATTTCAAATACCATTTTATTAGAAAACATATAAATTAATATTTAAAATCATTTGGAATATCATTTTATTTAAAAACATATAAAATATGATTCATTACATTTTAATGAAAATTTTCTTTTAAAACACATTTAAAACATATAAATAATGAATAAAAAGGTTTTGAAAAATATTTGTTTGGAAATATTTTGAAAACTGATAAAGAAATCTGAAAATCATTTGGAAAGAAATTTCATCTAATTACTTTGAAAAAATATATAAAAATGATCATTTTAAAACGCCTTTATTTAAAAATAATAATAAAACATGTAAATACATATTCAAAAGGTTTTGAATTTTTTTTCCAAAAATAAAATTTAAAAAATGAATTTCAATAATTGTAGGAAAAAAATTTATTTAATAACTAAATAAAATTTTAATCTTGTTATGCATGGAATGATGTAATTTCGGTTATGATAGAGGTTAAAATCTGTATATATCAAATAGTCCTTTTAAAATATACAAATGTTTAAAAATTTCCTTGAAAGGAAAACAACTAGAAGATTAATTTTTAATAGCCACTATTTAAAATGGTAAAACATGTGTAAAAAGTAGTTTTAATGATCATAAGTTAATATTAAATTATTTTTGGAAGCCTTTTAGGAAACATTGTTTATAAATAACACAAATTTCTTAAGGAAGGGATTGTAATGTCACACATTCATAAAAACTTATTCCTATGAATATTATGTACCAAAGAATGGAAAATAGTACTATAACATGAATATATCATGAAAAAACTGAGCATAAGAAAATTCATTAGTGATTTTGAGAGATTTATCATATGCTTTTGTCAAAGGAATAATAAATGTAAACAATCCTGAAAAGTGATGAGATTGTTTAAGTAAACACTTATCACATGGTAAAATGGTATCATACAATCCATTTAGACAAAGGAAATTATATGGATCTTAAAATACCATAAAAATATGGATATCCACCATATAACATTTCAGATGTTAGTATATTCACTTCAAAAAGGAATATTGGTACATAAGAAAACATGTGTCTTAAAGAACGAAAATTGGGACCATACTATTTTCCTAATTTGGTAAATTTTGAATCATCAACCACATGAAATAAAGATCATAAAATTTATAGGTAAAAAATATATATTTTATAATAATAATAATAATTGGAAACATACATCAGATGTATATACATGATGAAAAAAGAAATAATTGAGAATGTGTCTTCTATCTCACAGATATAAAAAGTGAGATAAAACTCCATTACCTTAAGTATTAAATCTCTTCAGACTCAAAATTGATTCTTCCATAAAAAGAATAATTTTATTATACATTTAGTACTGTTTCTAGTTTTATTATTACATTATGCTACCCAATGTTTAATAATTCTTTGTTAAGTAATCTATTTGTATAATATTTAATGTGTTCTTAGAATGAAACTTAATTTGTTATATAATTAGTCCTTATACTTATATAACAATTTAAAGAATATAAAACACAATATAACAATCATTTATATAAATTATATATTTATTATAATAATATATATTATATTTGATTATTAAATGAATTCCCCATTCCTGGAGACGATAGGACATAGGTACGCATGAACATTGTTCATGTTTTTTTATTATAATGAAAGAAAGAGTGAAAATTAAATATATGTATATATGTATATTATTTAATTATAGTATAATTATCATGATATATATAACATATATATATTCTTTAAACCAATCCTCAATACATTTAATGTGGTGTGTGAATGAATCACATCGCTTTTAGGGGGACATAATCAACACGTTCTTGATCGAAATTATCATATTTACACAAAGTGGAAGGATTAATGATATGTGTTGTAATAGAATTTAAAAATCTTAAGGATAATAAAAATAACAGATTTTTAATATATAATTATTTTTTCATTATAATAACCTCCATTATAGGAGGTAAAGAAAAAAACAACAATCATCATTTCGTTAAGAGGTAGTTTACCATAGAGGTTAACTGTATATATGTTACCCATTAGATAAATAATTGTGTATGTAGAAAATTTAGAATAAAAAAATTATACTATATTTATGATAATTTTATTCTAATATTGGAATAAGTAGTTCTTATGGTGTGATTAAAATAAATCACATAATGAAACTAGAGGAAAAATGTTACATTTTATTTAGGTAACACCTTTAAGATTGCACTAAAGGGAATTCTTGGATTTATTTTTTACAAAAGGTAGGAAAACATGATGAGAAGAGGGATTGGGATGATTTATTTGTTCAGAGATTTGTTGATTCAATGTGGCATGAGAGGTTTGATGAAGTTAGACGAGAGGCAACCTTTTTATTGTTGAGGAGGAGTGGCACTCTTGTAATTTTTTGGAAGAGGAACTCAACCAACTTTTTTTCCATGGAATATTGATCCAAAAATGGTTAAAATTTTATAAAATATACAATAATTTTCAAATATTTTAATCTAATTAATTTTGGAAAATTTTATTTTTCATTCGGGTCATTTAAACTAGGTTTTAGTCTTATATTAAATTAATTCTACCTTAATTTATGTAATTATGTTTTATTATATTCACTAATATTTTATGTCAAAAAATAATTTAACATATCAGAAATTAAAAAGTATATATATTCAACATTTTGAATCAATTTTTCTAAACTCCAATCTTAGATGTTTAAGAAATTAATTTAAATTTAATCCCACAGTAAGGGCGAAAGAGTAGTTTTTAAAGAAAAAATGTTCAAATGTATTCTATGTTTTTATATTCAGGTTAAAATATAAATTTAATCCAATGACACACAATGAGTGTATTTATAAAAAATTTATCTAATCAAACTTTCAATCCAATTTAAAAATTAATTTACCTTTATAAATAAATTTTATGAAAGAGTTTTGAAATAAAATTCAGTATTCTTCACTATTCATTAAAAATATTAAAATATAAGAAAACCAAATATTACTCTAACCTAATTTTTATGTTTTAATTTAAAATATGAAGATTACTCATAATATTATATTTTTAAATTTTCTTATATTTATATTTAAAAATGGTCTCTATTAAAATATTGTAATGGTGCGTTTATAAAAATATGGGTTTTATATGTAATATTGAGTATGTTTTCATACTATGAATATCAAATAAATTCGATAAATATAAAAAAATCACAACATATAGAATATAAATTTTATTAATATTATTCACTAGTAGTTATAAAGTTATCTTATTAAGAAAAATAGTCTTTTTTACATGAAAATGTCCTCTTATGTAATCATTGTATTTATATTCTTCTAGTTTCTATATTCTTTTCTGATTAATGTGTAATAAATTAATTAAACTATAGTAAAGTTAATCCAGTAATCATTAATTTAACAAATATGTTATATCTTATTAATTATAAAATCATTATTTATTATTGTTTAGAAATAATAAGTCTTGCGTGTTACACAAGCCATTGATGAGATTCATGCTTGTGTGTGGTGCATGATTAACTCAATGGATCATATAATTAAATATAATCATAGTGATTTAATATAGAATAACATATTATTAGTGTTACGTGAAATTATGAATATCAAAAATGATAATTTTATTAATCAAGAATAATTAATAAAATCTTGCGGTGTAACATTATACCCCCCATAAATTGAATTTCACCCTCAAAATATGTAAGGGTTATCAAATATTTATAAATATTTTATTCCTTTAATCAAAAACCATATCATGAAAATGAACAATATAAATTCATTTAAAAAATAAATTTGGAACCATAATGGTATCCCATAGTGAACATAGATGGTTTTATAGATAAGATAACATATGAGGAATGTTAATACATGGAATTAGAGTAAAAACCTAAATATTCGTAGAGAGTGAATGAGGTTATCAATCCCAAAAAATCGAATGAGAAAATATATGATTAAGGGATCAAAGTCATAAATCTTTTTATGATTTAAAATGAAATCCTTTGAACAAAAAATAACTTATTTGGAAAAATTTCATTTCTAGATCACATTCCTAATGATAATTTTTTTTTGGAAGTGGTGTACTTGCATGATTTCATGAAAACCTCACCCATTGTTTATTACATAATCAACTTCACATATTTCTCTAAAATGAAACAAATATTTTAATTATGGAAACACTTATAGATCATTATATCCATGATATGTGATCCCATTTTCCATCAGTTATCATCGAGACGATGTTATTAGAATAGAATCTAAAATATGAATAAATTGTCACATGGTGAGATAATAAATTAATCTCATGAACATCATCTAAATTGTTATGTAATATTTCAAATAAGGGTTAACCTTAAAACGTGTCCAAAAGATGAAAATCCAAAACATTTTAATGAAATATAGGAAATCAACTCAACAATTTTCCCCCATATATCTCAAATAACGACATGGTTATCAAATTCTAAACATGTTAATACCATCATTGTATATTCCCTTGAAAAGTTTTAATAAAAAAATTACTATAAATTATTTTTGAAACATTAATTCTTCGTTGTTCCAATGATTACTATATATATTCATTTAATACAACATATTTTTTACATTATCAATGAAGACATAGATAACATTTTTGGTAATTAGTTCTAGGGTAATCTGTACCATACAATTTACATATTCATATCCAAAAAATCTATATTCAAATATCATTATCACAAAAACATGCAATAATATTGGGTCACCTTCCCCTAATTAAAATATCACATATTTGATGAAATGAATTATCTATGTAGTCATCGTTATTCTACATGTCCTTCTCAATCCTTACTAAAAACATATACATAAAATAATTATATATTTCATATTCATATAACATAATCATTGAATTCCAATACATAAATACCTTATTCACATAATTTATTCACAAATCATTACTTATTATTCATAAACATACTCCATAATACATATTTTCTAGAATATGAAATATGAATCCTGGTTTATGGTTCCACATCCTTAATCAATCATTGCTTCTTATATAAACAATACCTGAAAAACATGACCTAACTTTTACATGTCATCTATGTTCAATTGATCCTCAGAAGTATATAAAATACTTGTCTAGCCATCCTAATTCAATTTATGAGATTCAAAAATGAAAAATTTAATATCATAATGCACATTATTTCCAAATATTAAACATTCAATGTTAACTGTGTTCCTTTACATTCTCTCCATTGATTGAAATCAAAAAACATCAGGTGAGAAACAAAAATCCTGTAAGAAAACCTCATAATAATAATAAAATTACTTATAAGATGTCTAAATAATGAAAATTACTTTTTAATAGATGAAGCAATTGGTTTATCCTAGGTTATTCATATTTATATTTCATTTACATCCATCATGAAAATTCGTGAAGAGTTTGTGAATTTCTAAAGCATATCACTCAGTAGTGTCAAACTAGGAGTGTAGTACGTGTCATGTCATGTGCCTGATCACTCTGAGTCATGCCTGTGAAGTATTGTCTGAGTTGTTACCCATAGTTATAAATGTGCCATATCCACATCCACTTGAAGTATCCAGATAGGTATGTATTCCATGAATCCAACTTACACTATCCTTTTAAACATTCCATGACATTTTATTATACTTTTATTATCTACATACTTATCCTTTGACATTTTATTAGGGTTATCACTAAGGTTTTCTCATAATATCTTCTATATAATAACTAAAAATTATCCCTGGTAAAAACTATAACAATCCATTCCTGACATACATAGACATAACAAGACAAATACAGAATAAATAAAATATTATACAAATATATTTTCAATGATTGTATTAGTTTATTGTCTTTGGAAATAATTATATGTAAATTTTTTTACATAAGCGAGCTACATTATCTCCCAATAAGTACTAAAAGACTATCAACCCTTATAAGCCCATAATTCATGAAATAATTCTTCATAACATGGGGTTTGAATCATAAAATGTGGTGATCTTAGATGCTCATTGAGTGTAAATAAGGGAGACATGTATTTATAAACATGAGTATATGGTTAAAAGAGTGTGATGATATCTTTAGAATATCATACCCTCTATATCAAAATATAATTATCCTAAATCATGGAATAATGCCTGGAAATTCATTAGACAAGAATCAAATGGAAATAAAGAACGTAATCTGAGAAAGCATAACATAGTAAGAAGATAAAGAATTTTGAGAACCACATAAGCATATAATATGATTTCAATAGTAGTCTAGGAATTACTTCCACGACCATATTGGTACTATGTGATCACTAACCATACCATATAGGTAGTTATGGTTCAGTTCCATGACTATATTAGGTGCATGAGTTCACTATTCATTCTATTTTGGAAGTCATGGATCATTCTCATTTCCATATTAGTAGTGAAGGTTCACACCCAACTCCTTATTAGCTAATCTCATGATATATAAATCCTTACCAAATGCATTGGAGTTAGATATTGGTTCAACCATTCTCATTACTGAATCATTCACACATGATCCACGATATCATTAAAAATAACACAATATCCCATGAAATTAAATTATTATCACAAACATGTCATCATATCATAAAATGTGAAGCAAGATACAGGTTTCACAGTAATTTCATAAAAATAATAACTCATCAATATAATAGGGTGTCAAATTAATATAACAAATAAAAGTGAAATAGGTTTCATCCACATTATTCAATCAAAACATAATCCATTTAAAGATACAAAATTAATGGAAGCATTGAATAATTTCCCCTAAAATGATTGAGCAAAACCAACTGATGAAATCATAATTGGGAAATAATTTTAAAAGATATTTAAAAAAAATTAAATAGGAAAGGATAATTTTTCCCTTGGAAATATTGTTTTTTGAAAAATAACCTTTTGAAAGAAATTTATTTAAAAACGAAAATGAAAACCTTTAATGAATGCTTGAAAATATTTTAAAATCCAGTTTCCTTGAAAACTTCTAAAAGATGGTTGAAAACATTTTGAAAACCATTTTACATTAAAAATTTAAAAATATTCTTGAAAATATTTTGAAAATTAATTTCCTTGAAAATATATAAAATAATATTCCATACATTTAAAAAAAATTCAGTGAAAAGGATTGAAATATTATAAACAACGCTTAAATTTTTTTTCAAAACTATTTCTTTGGAGATAATTTTAATACATATAATGAATGATATAAATTTTTTTAAAAATAATAATTTCCAAAATAATTTTAAAATGTATAAAAAAATCATGAAAACTATATGAAAACCATTTTTTGAAAATACGTTAATATATTATAAAAAATTGTGAAAATTATTTAAAAACCATTTTCTAGAAAACAATCATAAAACAATGAATTTATAGAATATTAAGAAAAATTTTCATTAAAAAAATTACTTCTCAATTTTATAATGGAAGCTTAAATTGACTTATTGTCATGGGAGTGGGTTAAATATAGATATATCAACGCTTTATTTTACACCCAAAAAGATAAAAATGTTATTTGATCAGAACAAATAAAAGAAGATAATTTTTTATAATGAAATTTTTTAATGTAAAACATGGGTAAAAATGTAGTTTAATGAATATTGGATAATAAATAAATATTTTTGGAATACATTTAGAAAACATGATTTAGAAGCAATAATGATTTCTGACTGAAGGAGACAAAAAGCTGAACATTCTTAAAAACAAATTCTTAACTATCATATGTACCAATGAGGGAAAAAACGTAATATAAAATGGATATATCATTAATATGAATAGTAGAATATAATACTTGAGGTTTCTTTAGTGATATATTATATGGTTTCATCAATGGAAGCATAAACATAAACAATCTAGAAAAATGATATTCTTGTTTAAATAAACTCTTATCACATGGTAACATCAGATCATACTCAAAATATATGAAAATAAAATTACATGAACCTTAAATAAAATGAATGTAATGAGATTCAAGATATAAATTTTAAAATTGATGTATATAAAACTCGAAAAATAATGTTGGTGCATAAAAAAGATGTGTCCAGAAGAAGGAAAATTGAGATAAAATGTCTTACCAATTTGATAAATTCTGAAAAATTATCCTCAGAAATAAAGAAAATATAAATTATATATAAATTCCCATAAATTTAATAACAATAATCAAAGTATACATTTATAGGAATTATATTCACCCTGTAATAGAAAAGAGTTGTTAAAATTCCATATATATCATGGATATAAAATGTGAGATAAAATTACCTTACCTTATGTACTGACTCTCATCGTACTCCAAAAATATTCTTATATAATAAATGTAATTTTATTATAAAAATTTTATAGAATAATTTTATTATATATAATATAATATAAATCTTCATATTACCCTCTTGTTAACAACACTATATTATGGTTTCAATTTATGTAATATCTGATTTTTTCTTTACATGTATCGTCAAATGCAATATCATTTATTCAAATACTTATATCATGATTTCCTGAATGAAAACCATTATATAAATATAATTTATATTCATTATATTATAATTATAATAATCCTTATAATATAGGATTGTTAAATGAAATAAACTATTCATTGAGATGTTAGGTCGTATGTAAGCATAAACATTGTTTCAATTTTTATTATCATATTGAATAAAAGAAAAAATATTAAATATATGTATATATTTATACTGAATCATTAAATAATCATTATTAAGTTATATATATAAGAAAACTTATCTAAAAACATCCTTAATACTTTAAATATATTGTGTGAAGGAATTATATTGCTTTGAGGGGGTTATAGTACACAATTCCTAAAATTAAATTATTGTATTCACACCAAATGGAATGTATAAAGATATGTGTTGAAAATGAATCAAATAAGAAGAAAGAAAATATAAATATTATATATTTCAAATATAAATATATTTACCACCGTAATGACTACCATGAGAGGCAGTAATGAAAGTGTGAACATTCATCATTTCATTAGGCAGTAGTTCATTGTACACATAAATAGTATATTTTTCACTCATTTGATAAATTTAATAGTAAGTATATATATAACCTTTATAATAAAATTAATAGTATATTTATGATAATTTTATTTATATGTATAATATATGTAGAGCTGTGGTGGATTAGAATGGAATTAAAATAAAATATGTTGGGGGAAAATGCTACCACTTATTTGGGTAATTCTTTTTGGATTGCACTAACATGCATCATTGGATTGAATTATACCAAAGGGGAGGCTCCTAGGATGGATTTCATATGTTAATTATATATTTAGTAGTATATGGATTGATTAAATTTGTCTTGATATGTGTGATGTCGTATTAGTATATGATGCCTTTTATAGTGGAAGTGGAGTGACACTCATGTAATTTTTGGGAAATTAAATTTCACCAATGTTTATCACATGTAACATGGATCAAATAATTGTTAAATTAAGATAAAATTGATTATAGGTTTGAATGATTTCCAAAAAATGTATTTTTTACATGTTTCTATGTCATTTAATCCATTATGATCAGAGTTTAGTCCTAAGTTAGAATTAATTTTACCTTAATCATTGTAATTAATTTTAATTAGATTCCCTAATACTATTTTTACAAAAACTATATTGATATTATTATAAGTTATAAATTATTTTTATTCAAAAAATGTATTACATTTAGCTATATTTTAATCATATATGTAGAATAAATTATCAAAAATTTTATCCCACGATAGGGTCTACAATGCAGGTTTTTAATGCTTAAATACTCAAAAGATTGCTATATATTTATTATCAATTTAAAAGTGAAATTGATTAAAGTAAACAAAATTGGGTTTATAGATAAAAATATTATCTAATGAAACATTCTAAATTAATTTAAAATTTAACTAAACCTTATTAATAAATTAATTGAAAACACAGTTTCAAAGGAAAATTCATTATTATTCACTATTGTTTATAAAAAATACAGCTTCACAAAAAATACAAACCATTCACCCTAAATTAGTATTTGTTTATCTATTTCAAATATTTATATTATATTTACATATAATATTTATAAAATATCTAAAATTTAAATATAAAATATGTTCTCCATTAAATGGTGGTAAAACTGCTTTTTTAAAAATATAGGTTTTTATGTGCAATATTGGGTCTATTCTCATATTTTGTAAATAAAACCAATTGTATGAATATAAAAAATAATTTGTTTAATATTTAAAATTGAAATTTAATTAATATCATTCAATAATAGTGGTTAATTTCCTTATTAAGGAAAATCATCTTTTTTACATGAAAATTGTCTTTTATAAAATCATTCCATTTAAAATAATTTCTTTTCTATATTATTTTATAATTAATAGGTAACCATTGAATTTTAATAAAATTTATTCAATCCTATAATATTATATTTAATGGATATGTTAAATGTTATTAAACAATATTATTTTAATATGGAATTATTATTTTTTATCACTCGACCATGGGTACTATATATCCCTACGAGAAATGTCATGCTTACGTGTAGTGCATGATTGACTAGGTGATTCATATAATGTAATAAAAGAAATGTTCTTTAATATAAATAAAAAAATTTGTGTTTTTTGAAATGAAATATATCAAAATGGTTATAATAATTAGAATAAAATAACTCACAAAATCTCAGGGTGTTATAGGATTGGTTTGGTTAATTATTATATCATTTTGTTTTTTATTATTTGTTTCTCATATTGTAACACTTGATAAAGATGTTATATTCTCCCAATTATCGATATTTGACCCCCTTTTCTAGTTTAGAAGAACTGTAATATGTGTAGGCATGCCTATGGTCATGTAAACCTCTTTCTTGGGGCACTATTTTGTAGAACCTAGGACCGTACCTTACAAACTAGCATCAATGGAGTTATCTTCTCATTTTTTGTCTTACAATTTAGAAATGGAATATCGGATATAGGGAATATTCCGGAACTATTGATAAGATCTAAAATTTGTGTAGCTAACCCATGTGTGGGGAAAACACAAGTACCATGGGTCGGATTTTATTATTTGTGTTTTAGGTTACCATTGGATGTTATTTCACCGTATATGATGTAATTTTTGTGAGATGCATTTTTTGTTTCTGATATTTTATGATATTTGAATCATATCCTAGTATAGAATGAAATTTGAGTATTTATACCTCATTCTATGTACTAAGGATTGTTTTTGTAATATTCATCATTTTAGTCACTCATGTTGAAAAGGAATTTGGGTATTTTATTAAAATTGAAATGTTTTTCCATGCTTGTGTAATTGAAATGAAAAAGGATTCTAATAATAATTGAATGTCCTAAGATGATTACGAATATGAATAAATGGGTGTCAAATTATAAACATAAATAATTAGAATGAGTTTACTATTTATCATCCCTAACATAGATGTACGGTTGTTAAGTGTAGTGATAAGGCCTCATTTTTGTCTATGTGGTAGTGTTTGTGGGATATTATTTTGTATTTATGTGAATACATTTGATTTTGAATGTTTTTTATATATAGTAATATTTATGTTTGTAATTTTAGTCATATTCATCTATGAGGATATTTGCTGATAAGATAATATAGGGATATGGATGGAAATGATCCCCCAATAATGGAACATAATACATCGATAGTGTCGGGTGAAGGATTCAGAGAGTAGTTTTGTGAGAACATTTCTCACCTCATGCAGTTTTTTGATAGACACCCAGAGTAGGTCATAAATAGTTTCTGAATCCTTACACTTGATTTTTACATAAATCATCCCCCTCTTTTCAACTATGATAGTAAGACTAAGAACGAAGAGTTGTGGTTTGATTCCAAATGGACTATACTTAACCATTTAGATACTCCTTCAGATAGGTGTGTCAATTTGTCTACATATATTCTATGAGTATCAGTAAAGCATAGGTATAAAGATCATGTCTGGACATGATAGGTAGACATCATGGTATGGAATGAATTTTTTGAGAATTCCCTAGAGAACATTTATCTAGACACTGGTACATGATAGGGAGTTTAGGTCATGTAGTTGATATATAGAATTATATTAATGATTGAAAATGGTGGTAGTTATGATAACATATAGTGATTTTCTCTATCTCCGGTAGGGGATGAAATATCTAAGGAAAATTATTTTCAGGAAGGTTAAAAAAAAGTGATATTATGTCTCAAGATAAAATATATCTATGATTGAACATTTCTAAGGTGGAGGATAAGACTCTCATAGCTAATGGGAAACTAAATATGTCCGGTAGGGGAGGAAAAGTAGATTCTACTGGATGAGAAATAGTTATGTACTCTAAGATTTGGGAGTGTTGTTACGATAATGATAACTATATCTTTGGAATGAATATTATGTAGTTTAAGGATACATTAATTAGGATCTTACCAAAGAAATTTTCTTCCTGTGTGGTAGGAACTTCTGCATTCATTGACATTTTACCTAACCATCGGTTGTGTTCCAATCATGTGATATTGTTGGATATCTATAGTATTTCTACATGATCCCATGAAATATTTGTATGGGTTGAGGATCTAGGAAGAACTAGAGTGGGGGATATTGGTCATCTACGATGTATCAGAATTGAAATTGGATTTCTATAGGTCATGGTAGTAGTGGTAGTAGACATGATGATTTTACAAGAAAGATATCATATCAGTAGAGTGGTGTACCTCAGAGGACTTAAACTACATCATATAAATGATGGGTAAGACAGTTACACATTAGTGATCCTACACTATTAGAGAGTGGGGTAGGACTGTCAACAATTATAGGTTTTATTATTGTATCTTGTATGAAAGCCTGTTCATTATTTGATATTGTGCCTCTTATAATTTAATATATTCCAAACTTATTAATGGGTTGAATCTGGATATGGTGTTTTTGAGTGTTGTTATGGCGATCTATACATCTATAAAAGTATAGTTTATAAACATATATGTTTTCAAGGGATATTCAACTAAGATTAGTGTATGTCATCTTTAGTATCATACTGAGACAACATTGATTTCTACCAAACTAGAGTAAAATTTACATATCGTGAGGTAAATAATTACAATTACCATGGAGAGTGGGTTCTCTAAGTGGGCATTGGACGACCAATTCATCATCAACTGAGTGAGTTTACTGCCCATATAGCTTGTTGGTTGCAGCATAATAGGGGTGTGATATTGGGATTCATTCCAACCATATTGGAATGGTTTTAGGATATTTTTATTTAATAGCTCATAGTGGTGACACCTAAGAGGGATATATACTATTTTATTGATCTCATTCCAAGGGATTTTCCCATTTCTATTACACAATAAATAATGGAAAAAAGAGAGATCCAAGAGCTTATGAATCGGAAGGATGATTTGATTGAAAATGTGTTTATCAATCTAAATACATCTCCATGGGGATTTTTTTACAATGAATGATGATATTACTCTATGATTATATTTTTATTAGCATAACATGAACTAGATGATTATGAAGAACTAATATCCTATTTCATGTATAATAAAACTTGTTGACTCTTTGAGAGGAGATTTTTTCTCAAAAGAAAAAATGTGGTTGATGTATCATCAGTTGACTATTCTACCTACTAATATACTAATGATTTCATTCCATAGTAGGTATGGATTTCATGATTTATTTGTGATGTTGTTCGTGTTGGATAAGTCACCAGTAGAGTTAATGAAATGATGCAAAAAATATTCCACACAATCCTAGATCAATTTTTGGTAGTGTTTCTGTATTAAATCTTCATGTACCTCATGACTCATGATGATAATTACCAATATATTGACTTTATATTATGTATAAGAAGAGAGAATATTATATATTCTAGGATTTAAAAGTGTTAGTTATGGATTGATTAGGTGCACTTCATGGGTCATATCATCTCTGAGGAAGGTGTGTCACTTGAACCATAGAGTGTGTAGGTAGCTGTTTCTTTGTAGAATACCAATTTGTTTATCTACATAATTCTATGGTTAACAGGTTATTAATAAAGTATCATCGAAGAATTTTCCCAGTTGGGATAACACCTCTCATGATTAAACTATGAATGTTGTTAATATTGAGGGGTTTTAAACATGTCATAATTCCTTATATGTGTTGAAGAAACGTTTGAAAATGATATAAATCTTGATCATATCCAATCAATGTGAGATTTACATGGTGTTTTGTGATGCTTCTTGGATAGTTCATGGAGTTATGTTGATGTAGGGAGATCTAGTTGTGGTATATGGGTCTCACATGTTGAGGCCACATTAATAGAACTACCCTACACATGACTTAATATTAATATCAATGGTTTATTCTTTGAAGTGTTGGTAACCTTACGATTTAGGTAATAGTGTTACTAAAACATTATGTCAGAAATATTAGATGAATGAAAATATTGAATCTAGTGCTATGTCAAAAATGATGACTTTTTTTTCTAAGATGGATGTTGTAGTTTTGGATTCCCATGATTAGATGAATTATATATTTTTTTTAATGGAGTATATACTATGGACATGAGTTAGAGGCTGACAGTGTGAGGATGTAGAAATTTTTTCCATGTGGAAAACAAATGAATGAATGGATACACCAACATATTGGACCATATATTATGATGAGGTAATCAAGGACTGAGGTAGTGTTGTTGTTCTTACTTGTATGAGGGATGAGTTTAGGTTTTCAATTCATTCCTCTATGTGTGAAGTGCAACTTGACGTGACCAAATTTCACCATAAACTATGATGTTTTTTTTGTGTGGTGGAGATTGAAAAAGGATATTTTATTGTTTGTGACATGATGTTACACTTGTGAAAATGTTATGGACGAGAATCAGTGACCTAGTTGTTTACTGTAACTGTTGAGAATTAAAAAATTGAATTGGGGTGATGTTATAATGGGTATTGAGGTGAGTTGTAATGAACCATTTTTTCATAAAGTCACATATCAGTTTTTTTCAAAATTAATCACCTTTAACTTACCTTATAATGATACCTAATAAATTAAATATGTACTCAGTTGTCACACAGATTTTTTTTCATGTCTTGGTTTTTATCCAATTCATTGGAGATCCTGATCCTTTTCATAGGTTCTAGGATAGATTAATGTTGAGTTCTGAACGACCATATTATTTCTAATCATCCTAAAATGGGCCCCCCATAGCTTATTTGGGATTTTTTGGAGCTAATGGTGGTAACTTCAAGATTTGGGCCTATCGTGAGCTAATTTCTAGATTTAAAAACAACATTTGTTTCTTTTATACCGTTTTAATTTTTAATTATTTTATACACATTCAACTTCCTAATAGGCCTATCCTGAACTATTCAAGCCACCATATCCTTTTGTACCCATTTAGGAATTGATAATCATGGTGGATTTGTTATAATTATTAAGGTATTAAGCAAACTCGTGATCCCATTTCCAGTTTTAAAAATATAATTTCTTGTGTTCATATATTATTCATTATTTTATATTTTTCAGTGATTCTACCTCTTACATGTGGACACGACCCCTATTATAACCTCACAAAGTTCTATTTTCCCACTTTGGATCTCATCTTAGTCGTGGATTAGATTGAAATTTCTCAGGGATTCTAAAATCAACCAGATTTGGTAAGGTAATTTTATTCTTACACAAATCATTCATGTTTTTCTATTTTTCCCCAAAATATTCATTCCTTTGTTCTTCCTGACCTAAGTATACTCTCAATGTTGTTCTGTGACATTTCCTTTCTTGTAAGGGTGTATATATTATGGAAGATTAAGACTTCTCTTGTTTCCAAGGTGAGATTCCTTCTCCTTTATCCTACATCTTCCTTATCCTTCCACTTTTATTTGGTTTCCAATTCTTCCTTGGTAATTAAATTCCTAGATTTATGTTATATCATGATTTTTATGGATTTTTTCATTTGTTTAGGGCTTTTATTAATAGATCTAGATTTTTGGGAACTGTGGCGGGTGACATCGGGTGTTTGGATCCTTTCTATAATTGTATTGAGGTAGGATATCCCTTAAAAATGCCTTTATAATTTATGTTTCATATTTATTTTTGTTTTTATGACCCGATACATATGATTATAATGGGTTTTAAGACTTTTTATAATTTTCTTGGTGTAAAAAATGGTTGTTTAATACTTGTTTTGTTAAATGTTGTGTTGTTTTGTTATAAACATGTTCACTGCTTGCTTACATAAATGTTTTTTAGCTAATGCTCCTATTTAATTAATTTTTTAAAATGGATCAAAATATTGAATAAATATTTTTAATGAAAATAGTATTTTATCCATTTCCAAGTGTTTAAAATAAGATTTTTGTTTAAAAGTGCATGCCTTGTGTTCAGTAAATAGCCTGGTTGGATTTTATGTGCTTAGTGCATTTTAAAATTGTTCTTTTTGGATTTATAAATACATTTTTATCATGAGTAATTTTATTTTGGGGGTCCTTTTATTTATTTTCAATGTACTTTTGGTTTAATAAAAAAATGAGGTTTTGGTGGTACACATGTTTTTCCCCGAGTTGCCAGAAAATGGCCTGTTTGGTATCCATATAAAAATGGTCAAAGTTTGGATGTGTAGCCTGAATGTCATAAGGGATTTATTTATGTTTTTTGCTTTAAATATTTTTTATATACCTCTTTATTAAAAGAGAAATTTTTACCTTTGGGAAATTTTAGTTTTTAGAAATGTTTAAATTCCCATTTGATATTTTTCTTGTAAACATGGTTTCGATGTGTATTTCATGTTATATCATTTAGGGATATTTATGTTCCATGAAATTGATTTATTAAATGGTTTTGGGGATGGAAAATTGTGTTTTTATGGTATTGGTGGGTTTTTTTCATAAAGGGCATTTTTCAGTGGATTTTATGTGCAAGTCCTAATTATACTTCATGAATTTTTTTTATGAATATTTACGTTGATTATTGATCTGTGAAATAAATATGAGACATTTGTATTTTATGGGTGATGTGTGAATGATTTTAACATGGAATAATCATGATAAAATAGTATTTTATATATGTGTATCTTGTTTGATCATAGGAAGGGAATACCCGGGTATCTAAGTGGACGACGTGTACTAGTATGCTAGTAACCCAGAGGGGTTTTTACTTTGTTTCCCATAGAATGTTTGAAGATGAAAACACATAATAAACAATGATGATGATGATTTTAGGGAACACTAGGTTATGGATTATTATTTTTCTAGTGGATCATGTGCAAGATAATTGATATTTGTTATGATTAGTTTTACACTGAGATATGAGGTACCTGGGATCCACAATGAACAAGTTCCCAAGGGTGTTCCTATGACAAGAGCTCTTATGATATTTTGTACTCACCATTGGTATATGGTGTGTTTATTCTGTAAATCCAGATGAATGGATGTTTTATTTAAATTTTTACATTCATTAAATAATCCCTCTTGAAAATGACGTCTATTTTAATGTTTCACCTCTTTGAAAAATTATTACAAGAATTCTTGTTTATAAAACATGCAAGTTTATGTTTGGTCATTTTTTTAGTATGGAACCTCATATGGATGAAAAAAATTATATATTATCCCAATCTTCAAAATTTATGTTTATTTTATTTTAATGGACATGAATTGGGAATAGAATATCGGGAAAACATGCTGAGTTTCAATACTCATGCATATAGTTTTCTTCTATTGTTATCCCTTTTGGAGGTTTCATCTTTAGTTCAGTCAAATTAGGAGATGAGAATTTGTCTTTTTGAAGAGTGACCAGTGGGGTCACATGGTGTAAGTTTCGTCATTAGGTTTGGTTGGTTGGTTGTATTATTAATATGTACTTTAAGTTTCTTGTATAAATAATGTGTACTTTAATTTAATATAAAGGTTTGATGGGATATCCAATTGTTTCTGTTTCTTTGTTCTTGATTATATTTGTGAAAAATCATTCCATTGAGTACTCTTTTGATGCCCGAAACTAGTTCCTATTCCATGGGGATAGATAATTCTATTCGTTTTATGCCACGTATCAGTTCGGTTTCTTGGTTCAGGGTTGAACAAGGATGGTTCGTGACAAAATGGCCTCAAAGGAGGTTGGATCCTGGTGGAACATTATTTTTAGAGTGTATTTTATTATTTAAGGATTTTAATATAATAATAGTTAAATTTTCGAGACATTAGGTGTTGGTTCGAGATGAGAATCTTGAAATCTAGGTCATTCCGACACTCGGGTGTCGATGGGAATTCTAGTTTTATTAGTGACTTCGGTTCTGATTGATTGTATGGTTTTTGGATAGGACAAGGGGAGTTGGAATAATTTTCACTATGATCTCGCAGGTCCTGGAATTCCATGTGGAGCCAGGGCATGGTCCTATCAAGGCACTATGGGTTGGTAGTGTGTTTGACATACGGTAGCAAACCATATGGTCATGTCACCCACAATCACAAGTTCACTTTTGTGTGTCTCTTGTACTTTTCTAGAATGCATATTTTTTTTGGAGAATCATTATGTTAGAATTGTGAATATGTGTTTTAAAGGAATGTTTGGTTGTTGAAAAGTGTAAAATTGGTTTTTAAAATTTAAAATGATAAATGTTTTTGAATGTTATGTTTTATAAATCAAATAATTGTGATAAATAGGAAACGATTTAATGGGATTGAGTTTTCTTAATGGAAACATATGGTTTCTTGAAATGGAATGTTTTGGAAATATTTTATTATTTTAAAGATATTCTAAACTTTATTTTAAATGGGATGTTTTGGGCTATTGAGAAGTGTCTGAATAAGTTGAACTAGTTTTTTAAGTTTGGTTACGAGCAGCTGGTGTTTTTCTAGAAAGTGATTTAGGCTGTTGTGGTTGTCAGATTATGAAAAGAGACCTTGCTGAATTTATGAAAATAATAAAGGATTATTTGGAATTTAATGTATTTTTTGGACGTTCTATTAAATGAAATAGATTTGGTTTTAAATCAGAGGTTTCTTGATGAATTTTAGTTTGTTTGGTGAAATTGGAAAATGTTTTTTGATTTGGTGGTTAATGTTCCTTTAGATGGAAAATGATTTTTTCGGAGTCATGATTGTTTTATTTTAGACTTTGTGTTTCAATGGGTTCTCACATATATGGTTTTATAGATATATGGATGAATGTACAATATGGAAAATTGGTTGGGTTCCCGGGGTGGCACAGAAACATGTATATAAGTTTGACTTGTTCAAATACAATTGGTGAATGAAAAAATCCATCATGTTGGTTTGTTTTTCCAATGATTTTTAAGGTGATTTCTTTTTTTATAAATAGCTGGTTTTGTGGCCTGTTTTTCCTAAAACATCTATTTTTTTCAGTATTCTTCCTGGTGATATGAAAATCATACTCTTAATATATCTTGATATGGGATCTCGTTGGTGGCTTAGTTTTGGAGAAATGTTCAGTGGGTTTCTAAAGATGAGTTGGATGTTGTGATGTGGCCACCGATGGTTCGCCGTTGGAAATATTTTTAGTTGATCACCCTAAGGATTCATTCCAAATAATAAATCCACCTCCTTAAATGATTCCTCAACCCACTTTTTATAATTGAGAGCTTTTAAGGATCTATTAAAAGTTCCTTTATATTATGGTTTCCCTATCAGTTTGGGTATTTGTGCTCAATGAAATTGATGTGTTTCTCTATGTACCATTTCCATTCATCTTCTTTTGCAGTGTGGGAGAAAATAGTTTTGTGTATCTCCATGTTTTTGATTAGTTAAAAGTTTTTTGTTTATGGAAGAGAGTTTTATGTTTTTCTTTGATTTTTTGTTTCATCTTGGTAGTGTTATGTGTCACCATGTGGAACTAAGGGGTAGAGTTGAAGTTATGGATATTCAAAGCCTAACAGCGAGGAAAAAGATACTTCATCCATCAGAGCTATATCCATAGGTCTTGGTGTTAGTATGGTACGTAATTTGGAGTCCCAGGACTCTAGGTAGTATTTTTAATCTCATGATTCTACCATTGTAATGTTGTAGTTATATTATTTATTTTTTTGGCTCTAATGTCCAAATGATTGGGTCCCCTTCCTCCCTTACCCCAATTGGTGGGGGTTTGGATCTATTCAGAGAGTGTTGGCCCAGTTCTTGTCCCATTTATTCAGGAGTGGACAGTTTAAATGTTCATGTTGTGTTCCATTTAACATTGTTTAGTAGGTTGTTTTGGGAGATTTTTGGTGGGCATGTGTGGGAGAGACACGTTCCTAGTTCATGCTGAATTATCATTTGGTCGTTGATCATTGGTTCTTTATTGTGGGGAGAACCACCATGGGTCTCGAAGAGTTTCCTCCTAACAGTACGTGAAGTTCTAGTTGTTTCGTAATGGGGTGGAGTCCATAATGTACTCCACTAGAATCATTGGTTTTCGTGAGTGTTTATTATTTTGGGAGATCATAGGGTTCATTGGGTGAAGGCCCAATAATCTAGTTATTGGTTTGGTTAAGGAGGTAGTGACTCGATCAATTGGTTGATTGTTGGGAAGTGGTCAGTAGTTGTTGTATTGGATGAGGTAAGAGGATTAGGTTCCATTAATGATGGATGATGTTTCATTTTATAATGATTCTAGAAAAAATATATTAGGGATCCTAAGGTGTTGATCAAAAATATAAAATGTGTTCTGGATTTAAAGGGGAAAAAAGCATTAATCATGGGGAGAATTTTGACACCCAATATCTTTTTCATGTCTGGGTTTTGATCTAGTTCATCTGAAATCATGTTCTTTTTTCTAGGTTTTTTGTGAGATGAATTTTTTTTGAACTTCCATATATATTTAATCATTATACCATTGGTTCCCAATAGCTTGATTGGGAGTTTTTGGATAAAATGGTTGTTACATCATGATTTGGGCCAACCGTGACACGATTTCTAGATTTAAAAACAATTTTATCTTTTATAACTCATTTGATTATCATCATTATTCACTCATGAAGCTTCCCATATATCCTATTTTGACCTATCCAACCCAATATATCCTTTTAGACACCAATATTAATTCATAATCATGGGGGATTTATGTTTTTTATTGAGGTATTGTGCCAGCTCGTGAATCCATTTCCAGTTAAAAAAACAATTTTTATTCTTTCATATATTCTTTTTTGTTTTATATTATTTGGAATTTTTACCTCTCACTCGAGATGAATATCCCTAGGTGCACACCCAAGTTTAAATTTCCCACTTTTGAGATCATATTATTCTCGTATTAGGGACAAATTTATCCAGGCTTCTCAAATCATCCAGATTTGGTAAGTTAATTTGTTTCTTGCATAAATTATTTGTGTTTTTATCTTTTTCCCCCATATATTTTATTTCCATGGTTTTTGCAGACCTAAGGATACTCTCCAAGATGTTTTGAGCCATTCCATTTCATCTAACGGTGTATATCTAAGGTAAGATAAAGAGTTCTCTAGTTTCCAAGGTGATATTCCTTCTCCATTCTCCTCCCTCTTCCATCTCCTTCCATATTATTTTGGTTTCTTCTTCTACCATGGACATTAAAGTACATGGGTTATGTTATATCATGATTTTTTATAATTTTTTATTATTATTTTGTTCATTTAGGGCATGTCTTCATAGATATAGATTGTTGTGGACTACGATAGGGGATATCAGGTGTGTGGTTCCACTCCACCATGGTTTAAAGGAAGTATATCCCTTGAAAATTCATTTATCATTTAGGTTTCATCATTTTAATTAATTTATAACCTGATATATATGATTAGTATGTTAGATTTTGTGTCTTGATAACCAACTGTTTATAATTCGATTACATGAATGTAATCTTATTATATATTGTTCATTGTTCAACATGAAAATAATATAATAATGTCCGGGAATAATTGTTGCATTAATAAGGCCATGGAAAACCCCTACTATGATGAGAAAATTGAAATTCTATATGAATATTATTAAATAAAGTTTTAAGATGGTATGATATACTATGATAGGAGATATAGTATACAGACTCCCATGTGCAAGTACTCATAAGAAGATGAGACTCTCTCTCATGGAGTCCGCACTTGATAATCTCCATGATGGGAGATTATGAGAACAGCCCTACCAATAGTAATTCTAAATATCTTGGTGTCATCGGACATTGCAATCTATGAGTGTGTGTAATGGTCCTCAGACTGGAATATTATCATTAACTCATGTCATGACTCACACACATAGATTTTCTGACGAAAACCATCACAAAGACAGTTGGCGGGATGTTGGGTACGTTGGGTGCATAACGAATGTCATGTTGTTAATGGATAAGTCGTGTAAGGATTTCTACCTTCCATATTTATGGAAGTTGATATCTCGGGCCCTTTGAATGAAATAGAACTGTCTCCCAAATCCCATTTCCATGGTTTCACGACAAGTTTATTTCTAGAAGTCAATGAATGATTGTTCAAGCATATAGGTTTATGACACTACCATGAAACCTTCTTGATGAGATATTGAGACAATGGGATTCAATACATGGTAATCATTCATATGAGGTGACACTTCAATGTGGCCTCAAATATTTTCTCTTTGTTTCCTTGACCCGTTGCTGCAAAGTAATCATGGACTTTAGGCAAGACCAGTAAATGCCAATAAGAAAGAGTCATAGAGATCACACACTATTTATGTACAAGTATCTCTAGTAGAATAAAGATTATTCCCATATGTTGTTTAATAATTATTCAAGGAATCCTAAATCACTTTAATGTTAGTGGAAGAATAAAATGAAAACAAGATATACACATTGTGTACATTGAATGAACTTTCCGTGTAGTTTTCATTTTTGAATGAAAAGGAAAATGAGTGCACACCGTGTATTAATGATTAGATGCCCTGTATTTTTTCAGTCAGGATTTTGAGGAAATAATATCTTTTTATTAAATGATATTTATTATAATCAGTGTGGCCGCAGGTCATGAAGTTAATGATTTGAAATGTGGGTTTTTGATAATATTTAATGAAACAAATAAAACGCGTAACTCATTTATTTACTGTCATAAATCTATAACCTCAAACCCTATTATAAATATCCTCACAACCCCAAAAATTTTCCATAATAATTGTGCACAACTATTCTGGAGAATTATCTCAAGGCCGAAAGAACTCCTTCCTCCAAGAATTCTATCAAGACCGAGAGATAACCCCCTTCATCAAATCAAGGCGATCTAAGGATGTCAATGTAAGAAAAGGCTTCTCCATGCTAGCACATGGATATTCCTTTGGCGACATCTAGAGATACATGCTGCATGTGTGGATCACCACTTGAGGAAGTATACACTTGGCTTTTACGACATAATGATGAATCACATCAGAACGTGATCCGAAATATCAACGAAGAAAGAATGCCATAAAAGGTACATATTGTCAATTAATTAAATTAATTATAATCCACATGTGATGATCCTCCATTGTGGTTCTTGGACTATTGTTTTTCATTGTCAATTTCTATTATTCAATCCATGGATTTTGGCATTTATTGATGTATTGATCATATATTGATCTTTGAAAATGACAAAAAGTCAAGTGGGAACATCCACCCATGAGCTTCCACTGTTCCCGGGACCTTCATGTGGTATCATAGGGGTCACAAAATTGATTATAGTTACTTGGTTTTCATTGATAATTTACGCATTTATATTTGATTAAATTAAATATAAATTGTTCTATAAAACTAAATGAATGAGATTTTTTCTTCCTCCTTCGTTTCTCGATTCACATCACAGAAATGACCTATTAATTTTAATTTTGACTAAAATAAAAATGAGGAACTCATCTGGAGGAGCCACTCATTCTGTCTGTACAACACAAGAATATACGACGTGTAGTGAAAGCTATAAGCAGTGTACTTAGGTTAAACGAACTGGTATAGGTCTACCAAACCACACCATGTGAATTGAGAATACCTATGTTTTTTAATACACCATGTTGACCAGAACTGAATGGTGCATGAAAATCGGAATCCACGACGTGTTTGTTGAATCAACATGTCGTGTAGTTTGATCTGGCCGAGGTGAAACCATGTACAAGTAGAATCCATGTAACTGCATACACAGGATTGTCTGGCCGATAACTACGTAACAAGGAATTACAAGCCGTGTTATATTAATCTACACGTTGTGTACTTCCAAATTTCCAAAGTACGTAAAACATGCCAAATCCCCCACTGTGTACTTTGGAAAATGGTGAAAAAAATATTTTTCATGTTATATATCCTACACATCGTATACTTTACAAAAATTAAATTTCACCAGGATTCCTCCAAATTACAAAGACATGTATAAGGAATATGGATGATAATATTCTCAAGGAAATTCTGAAAATATTTAAAGATAAATAATTGATTAATTATAAGATCATAATTAATTGAATTCAAGTGCGACTTAACTTGAATAAAATCAGAATTAAAAGAATTTTAATACTAAATATGCATAAATATCGTTGCATGAAATGGATGATAATGATCTAGACCAAGGACCCTTTGTGTGTGTATGGTTTCATTTAAATTTATTTAATTTAAATTCATTGTACTGTGATCCTTCTTCCAATAAAATGTAGAGCCTATGTGCCCATGATTTCTATAATGTAAACCCCATGTAATGAAGGATCTCCCAAGCCAGAGGAGACGGTTCAAAATCAAAATTTTAGGTGAAACCAACCCAAGAAGATACAAAGGTAGACATGTGGGAGCTGGAAAACCTGAACCATCGGTTTCAAGGTTTTTTTCCCAGGTCAGGGTTACCTAATCAAAACCACTAGATAATCTAACCAACATAAGCTCATGATCATGACATCTTATTTTATTTCTATATGATTGCATGGTTTATTTATTATGTATCTGTTTTCGCGATCACATAGTTAATAAAATAAACAAGCAAGCAAAGATGGAGTAAAATAAAAACCTGAAAATTCGTAAACATTATCATAACATGGTTAATCACGTTAGAAATCATCACTTAATATTAAAAAGCATGTGATAATGTGTATCTATGTATAAAGGATTGAAATCAATCAAATACCATATTATGTCAGACCAATCCTTCCATTACATGATTATGGGCAGGACACAATAAAACTGTGTGTTTGACCAACCCCTGTTGGGACACATACTTTTATAAAGTAATCTCTTATGAATGTTTCAGGTTGAATTAAACATTTTAAATCAAGAGGAGTATCCCTTTCTAGACCTATTGTAAAAAGGATGGAAGTGCTGAGGAAATCCATGTTAGGATTTCATGATTTGGGATTCCACTCAACAGATCAAGGATCTGTAAGTTCGTAGTTGGAAAAGACCAGCCTACCTAAATACATTTAAATATCATGAACAACCCTTGTTGGTGTTATGTGAATGGGAATGTGGATCCTTGCCACAAGAATGTTATAGACTCTAGGCATTCCAAGTTAAATGGTAATCCCACAACAAAGTCCATTGATATATTTTCCCATTTCCACCAAGGCACTGGTAAAGGCTGAAGCATCCCATTTGGTAACTACCACTCTACTTTAACCTACTAAAAATTCAAACACATCACTGTAAAATCATAAATATCTCTATTTATTCTATCCCACCTGTAATATTTTCGAATATCTCTATACATCTTAGAACTACGAGGATAAACAGAAAATGGAGAACTATGATCTTCACATAACAACTCATTCTTCAACTACGAATCACAAGGCACACACAATCTCTTCCCTAACCACAAAACACAATCATGATCATTGTTAAAATGAGGTAACTTACCCTTCCAAACCAACTCTACCTGTTTTGGAAACTCATTGTCTTCTTTCTACACTTTCTTTATTATCTCTGATAGAGATGATTTCACTGACGCCTGAAACAAAATAGAAGAATTTTCTGCCCCAACAATTTCAATAACAAATTTTATCAAATAAAAAACCAAAGGATCATATTCCAAATGCAACATGGTTAATGAAGCATTAATTTTTTGACTCAAAGAATCAGCCACGCTATTTTCTTTTCTCGGATGGTAATGGATCATGCAATCATAATCCTTGATTAATTGAAGCCATATCCTCTGTCTCATGTTCAATTATTTTTGAGTGAGTATATACTCTAAAATTTTGTGATCAGTATATATTTCACATATTACTCCATACAAATGATGCCTCCAAATTTTTAGAGAAAAACCAACAACATCTAATTCCAAATCATGTGTAAGGTAATTTAACTGATGTGGTTTCAAGTGTTGTGAAGCATAAGAAATTACCTGATCATTATGCATTACGACACAACCCAGTCCTTTCAATGTAGCATCACAGTAGATACCAAACTCACCAGTTCTGGATGGTTGTGCCAAAACTGAGCATTCACCAATCTCCTTTTCAATTATTGAAAAAAATCATCACATTCTTTTGTCCTGATGAACTTAAAAACTTTTTGAGTTAACTTAGTCATTAGGCTAGATAAATATGAATACTTTTCAACAAAACTCCATTAATAACTTTCCAAACCAATAATACTGCAAATATTGGTTATATTTATTGGTTATGGACATTCTTCAACAACTTTTGTTTTAGAAAAATCAATAGTTATTCCATTTTTTGAAACAAGGTGACCAATGAACGAAATCTGTTTTAACCAAAACTCACAGTTGCTGAATTTTCCATAATGTTTCTTTTATTTTAAGGTTTTCATGATGACCCTTAATTAACTATCATGCTCTTATTTACTTTTAGAATAAACCAAAATATCATCAATGAACACAACCTCAATCATATCACATAACTCATAGAAAATTCTATTCATAAGAACTATGAATATAATAGGTGCATTGGTTAATCCAAAAGGCATAACTACAAATTCATAGTGGACATATCTTGTATGAATTGCAGTCTTCGGAAAATCTTCTTCCTTTACATTCAACCGATGGTACTCTGACCTCAAATCAATATTCGAGAAATACTGAGCTTCATGGATCTGATCATACAAATCTCTGATATGAGCAAAGGATACTTATTCATAACATTGATATTATTCAATACACTATAATCAATGAAAAGTCTCATTGAACCGTCTTTATTTTTTAAAAAAAAGAGATAAGCCCCCCATGGTGATGTGATATGTCTAATCAAACCTTTATCAAATAAATCCTTCAATTTCATCTTTAACTCTAGAAGTTCAATTTGAGCCATTAGATAAGGGGGTATTGAAATTTTCATAACATCAATAACTAAGTCAATATTAAATTAAACCTTCCCATCAGATATAATACCAAACATATCATTAGTACAAACATCAAGATACTCATTTACCACTGGCACATCATTAATCTGAATAGTTCCTTTATTTTCAACAACATGTTCAAGGTAACATTCATTTCCATCTTTTACTAGATTCACATCTTCCTGAAATTTTATCAAAAGAAGGGGTTCATTCTTGAACACAAACTATAAATATTTCAGAAAATAATGTTCTTTAGCTCTATAGTTAATTTTAACATGACAAAAAAATCCAATCCATGCCCAAAATGACATCAAACTCTACTAGAGGCAAAAAATAAGGTTTGTAGGTAGATTCTTTCCACACACAAGGATCAGAATGTTCTTATGTTTACTTTTTGTCTCAAAATTTCCTAAAGGTGTTTTTACCGTAAGTTTAGTATTCATATCTTTTGATGGAATTCCAAATTTACTAGAAAACTTCTCAGAAATGAATGTGTGTGTTGACCCGGATTCAAACAACACATTGTCATAATCTGACCAAATAAATTGTGTACCTGATACAACTTCATTTGATGACCCAACATATGCTGAAGTAGTTACAAAAGATTTCACCACAACTTTCTTCTTGTAGTCTCGTTTCTTTACGTCAGTTGAGTTCTTTGTTGGACACTCATTTTCATAATGAACCATTTCATTGCACAGAAAACATTTTACTAACTCTAAATCAGATTTTGTCTTACCATTACCCTGATCTTTTTTAGTGAAATTACGAGCCCTATGTCCCATTTTACGACATTGGTAGAACTTACTAGAATTCAAAAGACATTCCACAACATGATTTTTACCACAATTTTCACAAACTGGGAACTTATGTTTCTTACCATAAGACTTTTTTGAAGAGTTCTTCCCTTTCTCATGCTACCTCAACCTATTATTCTGTTATTTGTCAAACAATACATGATCATCGGCAAACTCCATGTCCACCTTATCCACACAACGAAAGAGTTTTTCAAAACTTTTGAACTCACGAAAAGGTAAAGCACTTCAATACTTTGGAGTTAATCCTGAGTAAAAATAGTTGGTTTTACTAACAAGATTTCTTATGACATTTTGAGCGTACCTTGCCAGTTGAGTTAATTTTTCATCATAAGCATTCAATGAGTCATCCTCCTGCCTCAATTCTAGGAATTGTTTTTCCATCTTAAGACAAACCAACTTGCGAAAATATATCTCAAGAAACATACCTTTGAATTCATCCCAATCGAGCGAATCAATATCTTCACTATCCCTTATATTTTTCACCATTGACCAACACTGATCAGCTTCACCTACAATATGGTAAACAGAAAGACACACCATTTGTTTTTCTAAAAAACCCATGACATGAAAAATCTTCTCTATTAATTCAATCCACACATCATGTAGCACAGGGTCAGATGATCCTATGAATGAAGGGGGATGTTGCCTCATGAAATGATGCACTACCAACAAGTTCCTATAACATTGATCTGGTAGATCTTGTGCATGGATAGAACCACCATTTATAACCTGATTCAACTATGTCATCACTGCAACAAACTTTTTAGTTCATATTTCGATCATCTCAAGATACTGATTTGGAAGGTTGTCTTCCTCCTGACGTCATCCAAAAATAGCTGCCCTGTTACCTCTATGAAAAACCATTCTGATCATAGAAATATCTTCGGCGAAGCAATATGGTAATCTGTAAATGATATATCATTTAAATATTACCATAAATTAATTTATGGACATTTATTTAAAAATACCCTAACTCCTAAAGTTATCTAAACCGAACACTAATACTAACTATAAGGACCCGACCAAAAAAATACATAATATTGAATTAAATGAATAATTCACATTGATGATATTTTTATGTTTAGAGTTTTAGAGAATTTGGACATAACTATTACATATCAAAAGATTAAAAAGCAGACACTTATAAATAGTTTACATTTTTTCATAAAATAATAACTCTTGAAAAAAAGACATGTCTAGATCAAGGTTTTAGACAACATGAATTTTCCATGATCCCATCCTTGACCCTATTAATCATTAATTCCTGTGAGAACATTTTAAAACATGGGATGAGCTTAAAATGATCAGTAAGGGTTATAAAACAATGAATGAAAACATTTGTTTATTAATACATACAAAACATAAACACTTTTTCATACCTCATTAAAAAATAAGATTTCTGAATAACACATAGAAATCATAAATCATAAAGGCAACTTGTAGCATCGATAACAAACTTATAATGAAGGTATCCTAGCTACATAGGGAGTTACTTTGGAATACCCATCACAGTATTTTCCTTAAATCTGTTAGGAGAAACATTCACGTTTTCCTCTATCACGTTACCCAATGCAGTCGAGAGCTATCTCGATCTCACCCAACCTAGGTTTTTCATAGAACCACCCATATACATAAATAATTTCCAAGAACCATAACATGATCATAACACATTACATAAGCATACATGAAAGATAACATTTTCACATTGCAAAAAAATATCATTTCAATACATTGAAATAATAAATCCATTCTAAAAAAAATTCATTACCAAAATACGTAAAAATTGTATATGGTATTTTTTCCATTTAAAAACATTATAGTTTGTTAAGGAATCCAAATATCAAATAATACTTGCGGCGGTGGAATGGTCGTTGTCACCGCATACATTAAAAAAAATTATTTTTTGTATTTTAGTACAATTCCTCATATAAAAATATTCCCTTTGAATGAAATTAAAAGTCAATGTGCTTTATACAACGTACAAAATAATGTCATGTATAAAACTAAATACTCCTCAATGAAGGGAGATTGAGACGAAGTCCCTTACCTCGTGTCTGACTTGACTCGATTGTTATTTATTCTCCTGAATAATAAACTAAATTTAATTGAAACTCAACTAAGAAAATTTTTCATGTATATAATTCATTTTATATAACTTATTACCATGTTGTAAACATTATTTAATCATTTATGTTAATAACGTTCATTTTTTCGATATTTGGTACTTGAGTCAAAAAAGAACTCCTTATATTTACAAGTTTTCCATTTGATCAATGGTACATTATATATAGAACGACAGTAATTATTTAGATACCATATATATCATATATATCTAGTATATATATATATATATATATATTTATAACAATACATATCATTTGGAGGTAACAAATGAAATGCACCCTTCATGGAGACGGTAAGCCGTACGTACACATGCACACTACTTTTATTTCTATTTCTTATTTTAATGGAATTAAAACATAATGATACATATGTATATTATAATTCCAGTATAATTAAATATATAATATAATATATTACATCATTAACTCCATCCTTTATACTTCCCACATTTGGCATTAACGAGTCGTATCACTTTGAGGGGGCGGTAGTCTGCGCTTCCTCAAAAGAAATTATCGTGTTTACACATAATGGAAATCATAAAGGTATGCTATAAAAAATACAGAATCATAAATAAAACATAAATATACTATATATTATATATAAATATAGTTCCATATTAATGGCCAACCTGAGAGGCGGGAGGATATTATAGAAAAATCATCATTTCGTGAGGCGTTATTTTTCAATCCACAGAAACATTATGTTCTTCACCCATTAGATGGAGGTTTCTGTCAGTGTAGTTAGAATAATTCTCATAACAACATCATGGTACATTGAGGATACTTGTGTTGTTAAAAAATAAATTAATAAAAAGAGTTTAGGGGTTGGTTATGTAAAATTAAAGAAAATAAGTTAAGAGAAACAGTTACCTTTAATTTGGGTAACTCCCTTTGGTTTGAACCAAAAGGACTTATTGAAGTGCCTTCTGCCTAAAGTAAGGCTTCTAGGTAAAATATAGGGACATATGGAGCTTAATTGGGCAGATTTTGGATGATCTTAAAGGTTTGATAGGTGTGAGGAATTGGTTATAAGTGAGGGATTTTTATAAGGGGTAGGAGGGGCTCTTTAGGAAAATGTGAAAATATTTTTTTATTATAAACTTATATTCAGTTTCAAAAGGTCCAAAAATAATTATAGTTGAAGAAAAGACGACTCATGGTAGAAATAAAATCATACAATAACAATTGGATATGATTTTTATGTTATTTTATTATTTATAATCTTATTTATTTAAATCATTTATTAATGAGGTAAATACTACATCATTATTGTGTCATATATAATTTTATTTATATGCTGTCTAAAAATTATAATAAAATACCATGTATTAGGAAATATTTTTATGTTATAAATGAATATTTATTGTCAACAATATAGTTTATATAACCCTTTTAAAAATTACTTTACTAAAAGATATTTTTTTTTGTCGTTTTTGCCTTTACTTTAAGTTAATTATTGAAATTTGTCATTGTCACTCCCAAGTGGCTCAATTTATCACAAAATCAACAAAATGATGAAAATGGTCGTAAATAATTCATCCAATATGTTTTGGACAAGTTTTAAGGTAATTTTGAATTATTGTAATATTCTTTTTACCTTGAATTAACCTATTTATCTTTAACCGTGGTAAATAAAAGTCCAAATTTACTATTCACAAAAAACTATTTTCATCTTATTAAAACACTTTTTACTTTGTAATAACAACCATGTATGTTTGATTTTCAAAATTAAATTCATAAAAGTGGTAAAATTTCATTAATATTAAAAATCCCATTTTTTTAACTACTACTATGTGGTTTCACTATTCATCAAAAAATGAAGTTTTTCAAAAAAATACCAAAAATTCAGCCTAAGCTATATTTGATATTCTGAATTAAAAATTGAAGTCACTTTTACCAAATTATAAACATAGAGTTTTCATTAATTAATTTTAAATTTATTACTATTATTAAAACAAATAGTTTGTTTTTATGAAATAATAACTATTAAAAGATTGATACTTGTTTATGTCCAATTTCAAAGGGAAATTAATTCCAATGACCAAAATTGGATTAAATGGAATAAATATATATTCTAATTACACATTAAAACCAATTAAATATATAACATAACCATATAAATAAATTAGATTAAAATACAATTTTGAATTAAAATACAATATTTTTCACTATTCATTAAAAAAATTAACTTTATCAGAAAAATTCCAAAAATTCACACAAGGGAAATTTTGATGTCCCCATTTTAAAGAAGGATTTATTTTGAACGATTATAATGTATTAAAGTGACCGAAACTATATTTAAAGAGTGTTCTCCATTAAAAGGTGGTAAATCGACCTTTTAATGTAAATTATTCTTAAAATTAGTTTTATTCACATTTTACGCCTCTAAATTTTATATTGGATAAATGAAATAGACTTAACAAATATGTATAATAATATTGTAGTTAGTTTTGTTAATTCCCACCAATAAAACGGCTATAAGTTTACTACCATTTAAAATAATATTATATTATTAGTGTGTAACATAAGATTTCAAAGAAACCCGTTGTTGCATATTGGGTACGCTATCGAATATAGAAACCCCTTTAATCTAAAATTAATATTTAATTCAAAAATATTAATAAATAAGAAATATTTATTATTCGTTATTTACCTGGGAAGTTATATCCTTCCCCCTTTTGGGAATTGCGTCTTCATAATTTTACTTATCAAAATAAGTGGGGGTATTTATCCCTCATAACATTTTCTGATTCCCACATTTCCTCTTTAGCCATATAGTTTTCCACAAAACCATTACCTGGTGAATTACCTTATTTCACAATACATGCTCTCTATGGCCAAGAATATGAACTGGTTGTTCTTCATAAGAGATATTCTCTTCCAACTGAACTACCTCTGGGCTTATAAAATGATATAGATCTGTCATACACTTTTTCAACATCGAAACATGAAATACATTGTCTACCTAGGATAAACGTGGAGGTAAATCCATTCTTTAATAAAATGATCCAACTTTGTCCAAAATTTCATAAGGTCCAATGAACCTCAACCTCAACTTTTCCTTCTCACCAAAACACATCACACTTTTCCCTGGAGAAACTCTAAGAAAGACATGATCACCGACCTCAAAATAAAGACCCTTTCTCCGGTTATCTGCATAATTTTTCTATCTTCTCTGAGCTATTCTCAAGTGTTTCTAAATCAATTGAACTTTATCTTCCATATCTTTTAACAATTCTTGTCCCATCAGCTTCCTTTCACCTACTTCATCCCAAAATTCTAGAGTTCGACAATGATTTCCATATAATGCCTCAAATGAGGCCATCTGTATACTGGAATAAAATTTTTTATTATATGAAAATTAAACCAAAGAAATATGATGGTCACAAATTACCTGATTATCCATCGAGCTAGCATGTAAAATATCCTATAATGTATGAATTGTTCGTTCTGATTTCCCATTAGATTGAGGATGAAAAGTTGTACTAAAATTTATTTCAGTGCCCAACAACTTCTGAAGGCCTTTCCAAATGTTAGAAGTTAACCTGGGATCCCGATCAGATAAAATGGAGAGGAGAACTCCATGCAACTTTACTATCTCCTTAACATACAATCATGAAAGTTGATCTATAGATAATGTATCCTGAATAGAAAGGAAATGAACAGATTTAGTCAATCAATCAACAATAACGCAGACTGCATTATTACCTAGAGATGTCTTTGAAATCCCACACCAATTTCCATTGATATATTTTCGCATTTCCACTCTGGCACCGGTAAAGGCTGAAGCATCACATTTGGTAACTGCCACACTAATTTATCTTGCTGACAATCCCAACACATCACAGATAAATCAGAATTATCTCTTTTCATTACATCCCACCAGTAACACTTCTGAAGATCTCAGTACATCTTAGTACTACCAGGATGAACTGAAAATAAAGAAATAAGATCTTCATATAACAACTCATTCTGCAACTATGAATCACAATGCACATATAATCTCTTCCCAAACCACAAAACACAATCATTTTCAATGTTAAAATCAGGCAACTTATCCTTTTTAACTGACTCTCCCTTTTTCTGCAACTCACCGTCCTCTTTCTGTGTTTTCTCTATTCTGTCTAATAGAGATGATTTCACTGATGCCTGAAACAAAACAGATGATTTTTCTGCACCAACAATTTCGATGGATAAGTTTTTCAAATCAAAAACCAAATGATCTTCTTCCAAATGTTACCTGGTTAATGAAGCATTAATTTTTTGACTCAAAGCATCAGCCACTTTATTTTATTTTCCCTGATGGTAATGGATCATGCAATCATAATCCTTAATTAATTCCATCCATATCCTCCTTCTCATGTTCAATTAATTCTAAGTTAATATATAATTTAAAATTTTTTGATCGGTATATATTTCAAATTTTACACCATACAAATGTTGCCTCCTAATTTTTAAAGAAAAAACAACAGTAGATAATTCCAAATCATGTATAGGGTAATTTAACCCATGTGGTTTCAACTGACGTGAAGTATAAGCAATTACCTGATCATTATGAATTAGGACAAATCCCATTTCTTTAAACATTGCATCACTGTAGATAAAAAACTAACAATTTCTAGATGCTAGTGTCAATACTAGAGAATTCGCCTATCTTCTTTTCAATTCCTAAAAACAATCATCGTATTATTTTTTCCAGATGATCTTAACACCTTTTCGTGTTAACATTGTTATGGGACTATATAACCATGAAAACTATTCAACAAACCTCTGGTAATAACCTGTAAAAACAAGAAAACTATGAATCTCGATTATATTTGTGGGTCTTGGGCATTCTTCAACAAATTTGGTTTTAGCAGGATCAACAGTTGTCCAATTTTTTGAAACAATGTGACCAAGGAAAGAAATTTGTTGCAACCAAATCTAACAGTTGAAGAATTTCCCAAAAAGATTCTTTTCTTTTAAGGATCGAAAAATTAACCTTAAATGACTTTCATACTCCTCTTTACTTTTATAATAAACCAAAATATCATCAATGAGCACAACCACAAACATATCCAAGAACTCAAGGAGAATTTTATTCATAAGATCCATGAATACAATAGTTGCATAGGTTAAACCAAAAGGCATAACTAAAAACTCATAATGGCCATATCTAGTATCAAACGAGGTCTTCGAAACGTCTACTTCCTATACTTTCAACTTATGATACCCTGATGTTAAATCAATATTTGAAAAATACTGAGCTCCCTAGAGTGGATCAAACTAATCATCGATATGAGGAAAAGAGTACTTATTCTTAATAGTGATGTTATTCAAAGCTCTATAATCAATGAAAAGTCTCATTGAAACATCTTTATTTTTAACAAACATGATAGAAGTACCCCATGGTTATGTTCTAGATCGAATAAAACCTTTATCTAATAACTCCTGCAATTCATTCTTGAACTCTAAATGTTCAATTTGAGCCACTCAATAAGGGGGTTTTGAAATTGGATTAGCATCAGGAACTAAGTCAACAGTAAATTCAACTTCTTGATCAGGTATAATACCAGGAAACTCATCAGAAAAACATCAAGATTCTCATTTACCACTAGTACATCATTAATATGAATAGTTCCTCTATTTTAAAATATATGTGTAAGGTAACATTCATTTCCATATTTTACTAGTTTCTCATCTTCCTAATATGTTATCAAAATAATGGGTTCAATCTTGTACACAAACTGTAAATCATTCAGAAAAGAAACATCTTTAGTTCTGCAGTCAATTTTAGCATGATAAAGAGAAAGCCAATCCATGCCCAAAATAACATCAAACTCTACTAGATGAAAACCAATAAAGTTTTTAGGTTTATTTTTTTCCGCACACAATGACAAGAATGATCTTATATTTTTTCAAAATTTCCTCCTGGTGTGTTCACTATATGTTCTGTATTCATTTCTTGAGATGGAATTCCTAATTTACAAAAAAAAATTCTCAGACATGAAAGAGTGAGTAGACCCTGAAACAATTAACACATTGGCATAATCTAAAAAAAGAAACAGTGTACCTAATACAACATCATTTGATGGCCCAACATCTGCGGAAGTAGTTGCAAAAGATTTAACCACCCCTTTCTTCTTGTAGTCTGGTTGCTTTCCTTCGGTTGAGTTCTTTGTTGGACACTCATTTTCATAATGACCCATTCATTACACTTAAAATATTTTTCTTACTGTAAATCATATTTTTTCTTTCCATTACCCTAATATTTTTTAGTGAAATTACGAGCCTTATGTCCCATTTTACCACATCCGTAGCACTTACCAGAATTCAAAAGGCATTACCCAGCATGATTTTTATGACATTTTCCAAAAATTATAAACTTAAGTTTCTTACCATCAACTTTTTTTTGAAGAGTTCTTCCCTTCCACCTGCCACCTCACGCTCTTTTTCTATTGTTTGTCAATGAATACCGGATCAGCAGAAAACTCCATTTCCAACATCTCCGCAAAATGAAATTTTTTTCATAACTTTTGAAATCATGAAATGCTAATTCCCTTCGATACTTTAGGATTAATCCTGAGTAAAAATGGTAGATTTTACTATCATGATATCATATGAAATTTGGAGCATACCTTTCCATTTAAGTGAATTTTTCTTCATAAGAATCCACTGAGTCATCCTCCTGCCTCAATTCCAAGAATTTTTTTTTGCATCCTAAGACAACAAATCTTTGGAAAAAACTTCTCAAGAATCATTCCCTTGAGTTCATCCCAATCGAGAGAATCAATCTCCTCACTATCCCTGCTATTTTTCACCATCGACCACCACTGATCAGCTTCACCTACAAAATAGTAAACAATAACACTAACCTTTGTATGTTCTGAAAAACCCACGACAGAACAAATCGTCTCCAGTTCGACAATCCACCCTTCAGCTAGCACATGGTCAGATGATCCTCTGAATGATGGGGGATGTTGCCTCATGAAATTCTCCACTACTGACATGTTCCTCTGCAGTTGATCTGGCTGATCTCGTGCATGGATACCACCACCATTTATATCCGGATTCAACTATTCTATCACATCAACAAGTTGTTTAGTTCCGATTCTGACCATCTCAGGTTGTGGATTTGGAAGGCTCCCTTCCTCCTGATATCATACCAACATATCTTCCCTATATTTTCTACGAAAAACCATTCTAAACACAGAAATATCTTAGGCAAAGCAACATGGTAATATGTAAATGATATACCATTTCATTATTACCATAAATTAATTTATGGAAATTTATTTAACAATACCCTAACTCCTAATGTTATATAAACCAACCACTGATACCAACTATAAGGACCCATCCATAAACATTACATAATATTTAATTAAATGAAAAATTCACATTGAGGATCTTTTAAGGTTTAGAGTTTTATAGAGTTAGGACATAACTATTACATCTCAAAAGATTACAAAGTAGACACTTCTACATAGCTTCCATATTTTTTCATAAATTAAAAACTCTTGAAAAAAAGAGTCATGTCTATTTCTAGGTTTTAGACAGAATTACTTTTCCTTGATCCCATCCTTGACCCTATTCATCTTTAAGTCCCGTGAAAAAAATTCCAAACATGGGATGAGCTTAAAAATCTCAGTAATGATTATAAAACAATGAATGAAAACATTTTTTCATTAATATATACAAAACATAAACTCTTTTACTTACATCATAAAAACATAAGAATTATGAATAACACATAGAAATCTTAAATCATAAAGGTAACATGTGGCATCCATAACATACTTACAATGTAGCTATCACAACTACATATGGAGTTACTTTGGAAAACCCATCACAGTATATTTCCTAAATATCATTGGAGAAACATTCATGTTTACCTCAGTCACATTGCCCAATGCATTTGAGATCTATCACGGGCTCACCCTCCCAAGGGTTATCACAGAACCTCTCGTATACATAAATAATGCCCAAGAACCATAACATGATCATAACACATAACATAAGCATAAAAGAAAGATAACATTTCCACATCGCAAGAAAACAATTTCATTTCATGATATTTAAATAATAAATACATTATCATAATCATTTTCAATACCAAAATACATAAAAATAGTAGATGGTATTTTGTTCGTTTTAAAAACATTATGGATTGTTAAGGAAGACAAAGGTCAAATAAAATTCACGGCGGCGGAAAGGTCGTTGTCACCACTTACGTTAAAAACATTATTTTTTTCATTTTAGTACAATGCATCACATAAAAAGATTCCCTTTGAATGAAATTAAATGTCAATGGGGTCTATACACTGTATAAAATAAAGATGTGTATGACACTAAATATGCCTCAATGAAAGGATATTCAGACGAAGTCCATTACCTCGTGTCCGACATGACTTGATCGTTCTTTAATATCCTAAATAATAAACTAAAGATAATTTCTACCAGCATAAGAACCTTTTTAAAGTTTATAATTCCTTTTATATCACTTATTACCTTGTTATAATCATTATGTAATCATTTATGTTAATAACGTTCATTATTTCCATATTTGGTACAAGAGTCAAAAATGAACACCTTATATTTACAAGTTGTCCATTTGATCCATAGTCCATTATATCCAGAATGGCATTCATTATTTACATATGATATATATCATATATATCTAGTATATATATATATTTATTACAGTACATATCATTTGTAGGTAAGAAATGAAATACACCATTCATGGAGACGGTAAGTCGTACGTACGCATGCACACTACTTTCATTTCTATTTCTTATTTTAATGGAATTAAATCATAAAAATACATATTTATATTATAATTATAGTATAATTTCATATGTAGTATCTTATATAATTTCATTTACTCCATCCTTTATAGGTCCCACATATGGAATTAACGAGTCATATCACTTTGAGTGGGTGGTAGTCATCATTTCCTCAAATGAATTTATCTTGGTTACAAATAATGGAAACCATGAAGGTATTAAATAAAATGATATATAAGCATAAGGAAATCATAAAAATAATAAATATCATATATAAATACAGCTCCATATTAAGGTCCACCAAGAGAGGCGGTAGGAGATAATCGAACAATCATCGTTTCGTGAGGCGTTAGTTTTCCATCCACAGAAACATTTTATTCTTCACAAATTAGATGGAGGTGTGTGTAACTGTAGTTATAACAATTCTCATAAAAACATCCTATTATATTGAGGATACTGGTGTTGTTATAAAATAAACTATTAAAAATAGTTTAGGGGTTGGAGAAGTAAAATAAAAGAAAAGAAGTTAAGAGAAACAATTACCATTAATTTGGGTAACTCCCATTGGTTTGAACCAAAAGGACTTCTTGAAGTGTCTTATGCCTAAGGTAAGACTTCTATATAAAATATAGGGACTTAGGGAGATTAATTGGGCAAATTTTGGATAATCCTAAAGGTATTAGAGGTGTGATGAATTGTTTATAAGTGTGGACTTTTTATAAGGGGGATGAGGGGCTCTTTAATAAAATGTGAAAATATTATTTTTTTTATTAAACTTATATTCGGTTTCCAATGGTCCAAAAATCATTAGAGAAGAAGATATGATGTCTAATGGACGAAATAAAATAATCCAATAAGAATTTAACATGTTTTGGGTTTCATTTTAATATTTATAATCTTATTTATATAAATCATTTCTTAATGATGTAAATACCACATCATTATTTTGTCATAAATAATTTTATTTATGTGATGTCTAAAAATTATAAACAAATTACCATGTTGTAGGAAATATTTTTATCTTTAAAATTAATATTTATATTTGAAAATATAATTTATATAATCAATTTTTAAAATTAATTTACTAAAAGATATTTGTTTTTGTCATTTTTGCCTTTACATTAAGTTAATTAATCTAAATTGGCTGTGTCACTCACAAGTGACTCAATGGGGTCCCAAAATCGACCCAAATATTCCCATGGTCTTAAATGACTCAACCAATAATGTTTGGACAAGTTTTAAGGTAATTTTAAGTTATTATAATATTTTTCTTACCTTAAATTAACCTATTTACCTTTAACCACAGTAAATACAAGTCAAAAGTTACTATTCACAAAAAATTATCTTCATATTATTGAAGCAAATTTTACTTAATAATATAAACCATGTATGTATAAATTTTTAAATTCAATTCCCAGAATTTCTAAAATTTCATTTAAATGAAAAAGTCTGTTTTTTTAACTACTACTAAGTGGTTTCACTATTCATCGAAAATTGACGTTTTTTAGAAAAATACCAAAAATTCAGCCTAACATATATTTGGTATTCCGAATTCAATAATGATGTCTATTTTACCAAATTATAAAAATAGAAGTTGAATTAATTAAATTTAAATTACTTCCCATTATCAAAACAAATAGCAAGTTAATAAGAAACAATAACTATCAAAAGATTCATAATTGTTTATGTCCAATTTCAATGTGAAATTAATTCCAATGACCAAAATTTGATTAAATGGTAAAATGATATTCTAATTTCACATTGAAAACAATTAAAAAGATAATATAACCATATAAATAAATAAGATTACAACATAGTTTTGAATTAAAATACAATATTTTCACTATTCATTAAAAATATAATCTTATAAGATAAATTCCAAAAATTTACACAAAGTAAAACATCATGTCCCAATTATAAAGAAGGACTTTATTTGGTCAATTCTAATGTATTAAAGTGACCAAAACTATATTTAAATAGGTTTCTCCATTAAAAGATGGTAAATCAACCTTTTAATGTAAATTATCTTTAAAATTAGATTCATTTACATTTTAAGCCTCTAATATTTTTATTGGATAAATGTAAATACATTTAAAATACATATATAATAATATTGTAGTTAGTATTGTAAATTACTGCCAATAAAACAACTACGATTTAAATACCATTTAAAATAATATTATATTTTTAGTGTGCAACGTAAGATTTCAAAGAAACCCGTTGTTGCATATCGGGTACGCTATCGAACATAGAAACCCTTTTAAAATAAAATTAATCTTTAATTAACAAATATTAAAAAATACAAAATATGTCCTATTCTTTACTTACCTGGGATGTTACATCCTTCCTCCAAGAACACTATCAAGACCGAGAGAGATCCTCCTCCATCTGATCAAGGTGATCTAAGGCGGAAAACATAGGAAAAAGCATTTCTATGCTAGCAACTGAAGATTCCTTTGGCAACATCCAGAGATATGTGGTTCACGTGTGGATCACCACTAGAGGATGTCTACAATTTGCTTCTGGGACGTAACGACGAATCACATCGGAACGTGATCAGAAATATCAATGAATAAAGAATGCCATAAAAGGTACATCTTGTCAAAAAATTAAATTAATTATAATCAACCTGTGATTATCCACTTTTTTGGTTTGAGGACTATTCTTCCTCTTTTTCTATTTCTGTGATTCAATCCATTGATTTTGGCATTTATTATCGTATTTATCCCGGATTGATCATATATAATGAAAAATTGTTATGTGGGAACATCCACCGACGATCTTCTACTGCACCTGAGACCTTCATAGTATTGTTTTTATACATTATATTATTTTCTTGGGGTGAAAACGGATTTTTAGCATTTTTTTGTGAAAAGGCGTGTTGTTTTGTTATAAATGTGTACACAAATTGCTTATATAAATGTTCTATTACCTTACACACCTGTATAATGGTATTTTGAACATTGTAATGTATCTTGAAGAAATTTTTTGAATGAAAATGGTATTACATCCCATTTCCAGTGCTTAAAAATGTTTTTCATTTAAATGTTCATGACATGTGTTGGGTAAGATTCCCAGTTAGGTTTTATATACATAGTGAGCTTTAAAACGTTTTTTATTCTTTATAAAAACATTTTCAACATGAAAAATGGTATTTTGGGGTAATATAAGTGTTATCAATTTTTTTTTGGTTTTATACGAAAATGTATTTTTGGAAGTAATCATGTTTTGGCCCGAGTTGCTAATGAATGGATCGTTTGGAAAACTTATAAAAATGGTCGTGTTTCGGATGTGTAATATAAAGGTTTTTAGATATTTATGAATATTTTATTATATTGTAAACGGTGTATATAAACCTATATATTAAAAGGAAAATGTGTACCTTTGGATAATGTTAGTTTTGAGAAATAATGAAAGGACAGTTTGAAATTTTTCTTATAAAAGTGCTTTCCATGTTTATTTCATGTTTTATCATTAAGGTCCATTTTATGGTCCATGAATGTTATTTATTTTATGGTTATGGGGATTCAAAATATAGTTTTATATGTTGTTGGTTTTTTGGATTTAAAATATAATTATTGAATGTATTTTAGGTACAATTCCTCATTATACTTCTTGAAATTGTTTTAAGAAAATTTAGGTTGTTTATAAACCTGTGAAAGAAATGTGAGACATGTGTTTGGGATGTTTGATGTTTTTATGATTTTTAAATTGAATATAGACGAAATAAATTCTATTTTATAAATTTGTAACTTTTTTTATTACAATAAGGGAAAACATGGTCATCAATTTGGGTGCATGTACAACTTTTCTAATGGTCTAGAGGGGTTTTGTCCCCGTTTCAAGTAGTAGGTTTGATGTAGACAACACTAACTAAAAAATAATGATGATGATGATGTTGGTGGCCATAGGTTATGGATTATTATTCAACTAGTGCATCGTGTGAAGGGGACTAAAATTTTTTTATGGTTACTGTTACACTATGATATGAGGTACCTAGGGCTCACAACAAACTAGTGCATAGGGGTGTTCCTGTGACCTGTGCTCATTGGATAATTTTTACTCACTGCTGTAATATAATGTGTTTACATAGTAAATTACCTATAATGTGTGTTTTATTTAGAAGATTACAGTTTAAATGAATTCTTCTTGGATAGAAATTTTCATTTTGATGTTGCAGCTCTTTGAAAAATTGTTGCTGGAATTATTGTTTATAAAACATGCAAGTTTTTATATGGTAAATTTTATAGGATGGAACCTCACTTGGGAAAATAATTATATATTGTATCTCAAACATTATAACTATATTTCTTGTATTTTAAGGGATCCACTTTGGGAATAGAATATTCAGCTAAACCACTGATTTTTAATACTTCTACCTATAGTTTTCTTTTATTTTTTGACCTTATACAAGTTTCAACATGAGTACAGTCACCTTGGGTGATGAGTATTCATAGTTTTGGAGGGTGACTAGTGGGGTTACATGGTGTTATTTTGGTCATTAGGTTTGGTCGGTTGGTTTTATTGTTTAGTTGTATGTTTGGTTTCTTATATAGACAATGTTATGTTCAATTTAATATAAATGTATATAGGGATGTCCATTTATTTCAACTACATAGTTTTTTATTATATTTGGGTGAAATTTTTCCATTGAGTACTCAATTGAGGCCTGAAACTAGTTTCCACCCCATGGGGATCAGGAATTCCATTTGAGCTGAGTCAAGAATCGGTTCAGGTGCCCGGTTCGGGGCCATCCCAGGCTATTTGGTGACATCAGGTGTTTCAGGGGCTCATTCAAAACCAGATGCACTGAAATGGGAAGAAAATACTATGATGTATTGTTATAGTAAATCACATATCCCAATGAGAAAGTCTCTCTGAAACTGTGTGGTACATATAGTGGTGAAATAGAGGATGCATGGTTTTTTTCAACCATGCAACCCTAGGCACATGACTATGCATTATTGAATGACTATATGATAGATCTCCTTCTCTCTATTTTCACATTATTAGGTAAATGGTTTGTATAACAATTTAGGGTGACCCTCTTTGGCAGTGAATGGTGAATGGTTCGTGCGTGGTTTGGTCAACCGTGTAACTAAAATGTACACCCATATATTTTGAGTTGAAATTAAATTTTCACCCTAATTTATCTTCTTATCCTATTTCAAATTTTCCATTTCTTCCTCTAGAAGGATGGACTCTTGTTTCGTCATATGTGTGATCAAAATATCTGTTATCTTGGATTAGTGTTAACATTATGATCCAAAGTAAAACATTAATATATTTTATAAGCATTTTATATATCTTGGTATGTTCATATCTTATCTTTCCTAAGGTCTCAATGTTGTTTGGGATCCAACGTACAATTTAACTACAAGATCATTTTTAGTTTCTTTGGAATTGGATTGTTTCTCAAATAACTTTCAAAATACTTCAATGATGAGGCTAATATTAAGAAAGGAATCATATATTTCTTTCAAGGAGGTGTTAATATTTTTATTATACAGAATTTAATTTCTTTTAAGACATGTCATTGTGACGCACGCTATATCATTATGAGGGACCACTTTTAAATTTATTCCCTCATATCAATGTGATTTTCTGGCCCTAAGAAATGCCCCTTGATTATCGTTAAGATTTTTATAGGGACTTAACCACACATAATGACTCCCTTTGTGTGTTTCAAGTGGAGTTTCCCCATTTTCGTTAAATGTGTATATGTTTGAAATGAATTCTAAACATTCAACACAATTTTCAAATTGAATTTCATTTTCTATATAAATTCTTCTTTGAAGAAAAGGTACATTCCAAGTGTTTTCCCAACATACTCGTAGAGTATCCCATATAGGAAATGAAATTAATGACCATGGAACCTTATATATTCCCATTGATCCCTAATAATTGAAATTTCCATGTTATAGTAAATTAAATTGAATGAAATTTTGGAATGGATATTGCATGATGGTTGATTTCCATTAAATGAATTGTATTATCTGATTTATAAGGGTTGTGAGGCCACACCTACTAAATAATAATTAATAAAATTTATATATTTATTCAAAATAATTTTATATAAATTTATTTTATAACTGATATTCATGTTATGTAATTCCACATTCTTATATTTACAAATTTGAATAATACTTATTTTTATATATTAACATGATGATTGAATTACATGAGAGTTATGACTTCATGATTAATATTAAAAATGTGATTATTCCACAATATAGATATTATAGGATGGTACGGTATCATTTGATATTGATGTTATCATGCTCTCATACACCAGGTGTTATTCATAGTGTCTCACAAGATTGGCAATAGTTGTACTTTTGGATTTACACATCGCATCCGTTGTTAGAGTGTTGACATGATTGAACACTTACCATATCATGTGTCAAGTAAGATGTCTCCCTCTAAATATTTTATGTATTGAATGCACCCTACTTATTGAGATTATAAAATCATTAGAATCTTTCTGCATATTTGAGTTATTCCTCAGTCTGGCCAGTAACTAGTATTCTAGGTATAAGAGAACATGTGTGTGAACAAACATGATTCATATAGTTGGATGAAATATATAATTATAAAACATATATATTAGTTTTATTTATATAGTGGTTGATAATACATCTATTCCATGTATGAGCTAATGATGTTAGATCATCCATGTGTCTTTTTGCAACATTAATGGGAAGTCATTTATTAATTCATCATTGTTAATTATTTATATATGCCTTCACACTGTATAGTTTGAAGAAATATTTAGATTATGAGTTTACACCATTTTTTGTGGCTACTATGATTTTAATGACACCCACTACTCAGGACAGAATTTCTTACTAATAATATTATCTATATACTCATATCAATAAGGTAAATAACCCTTTTACAGTTTGTTGATATGATTACTAAAGTTGGAGTTTAGCAATAGAGGAACAAATATTGGCTAGAGATGCTTGGGGAGTAGTTTTTTTATTTATGTAACTTGCATATCATGTTGTAACATCATATTTTCTTTTTTATATTATCATTTATTTCATTAATATATTGAAAATACAGTCTAACTTTTGATATATTTATTTAGATGTTCAGTTATTATATTCTGATGATTAATTATTCTAAATATTAATTTAAAATGCCACAGTTTATTTCTAATGTCAGTTATATTTTCCATACACTACCGATTATTATCAGTTGTACCCTTTTGTGACACTATGATAAGAGAATAGAGTCTCCCCACCATACCACATTTACACCCTAACAGATATTCCGAAACCTCCAGTGTACAGGGGAAATGCTTGAGGCCATGTGACTCATCAACTCAAACCACATGATAAGTGGATCCAAGGGAGGGACATTAAATTGTTATATTAGAGAATTCTTTCCATTAAATGAGATAATATTTGGTAATATGAAAGTATACTAGTAGTTAAGGGATTTTGAGTTGACCTTTTTCTTGTATGCAGCTAACCCATGTATAATGGAAGCCCCAATTTCCTTGGATAAGAACCTGTTATTATTTCTCACACCTCTTATGGTTGATACAAATTCACTATTGGGTGACACACTATTAATAGGATGTTATTCATATTGGTAATATTTAAATGGTGATTTATTAACTATGTCCCAATGAAATAAAGGCTTTTAATTATAGTACACATAATTATTAGGAAATTTAGGATAGAAAACAATGAATTTTTCCACATCGTGGTTACTTTCCACATGCATTTTCTTATTGCATATATATAGTTAATTGGATTTGTATTAAATTGTGATGAAATTTTTTAGAGGTATTGTAATAAACAAATTGATGTATAATGTTCCTACCACAACTTATTTATGTTAACTATAGTATGTTAAAGATGGAACATTAAATACACAATTATGGAACTACTATCCACGGGCTGCAGGTCTCATTAGGATGGAATGTGTTATGGTATGGGTTAAATGGATGCCATATTTTGGATCAAAATGAGTATGGTCCCATATGAATTGGAAATGATTATAATTTTAATCTAACTATTTAATGTGATATAATATTTGAATAGGAAAAAATATAAAATGAATGTTCCTTTTCAAGCTAAATTAGTTATCATATATATGTGAAATCAAGATTCATACATGAACCTAACCTTATAGTGGGTAGATTTGTCTATCTTATATTCTAGTGGAATTTTTGTCTTTGAAAACCACCTATACCTATCTTATTGAGTTTATAGAGAGGCGTGATCTGTTTATAAGAAGGCTCTACGTTTTCCTAGTTTTCTATCTAAAATCTTCATTAATTTAAAAAATCCCTTTTGAGGTATTAATTTTTAATTGTATTATCATTATTTTATGATGCCCTCATATTTAATACCCTAAATAAAAAGATGACCTAGATTCTGAGGTTGCATGACCTAATCATTTAGTGATCCCTTCTATAGTTCCACATGTGTTACCTCTTCATGTACTTGATATAAGTATTGATGCCTAGTTCTGGGATCAATTCTTTCGTATGTTGAAGTTTATAGAAGTCAAAGTTTACCCTTCCTTATTTATGGAATAGTTGGCATTGGTATTTCAGCATTAAAACACTCCCACAATTTAGAGGAATAGATGGCCTTATTCTATTGAGACGTAGCTCAATGTGATTATATCTATGTTCGAGCATCTATAGGTTCCTACATTGTAGAGGTTAAAACATGGTATGAATATTATATATGATAAATTCAAGTGTTGGGGGGAAGTAATCATCCTAGAACATCAACATCATCATATGGTCTATGATATTAACCAGATTTACTTCTATGACTACTTCTATCCCCAAACACCGAGGGATGATATATCTTTAAAATTCATGAATATCCCTTAAGGATGTATGTCTGTTATGGAATAATCTTTTTATTTATTTGAATTATAGATGTTATCCCATTATATATAGGGTGATGATATTATGACCCCTAGGTGATTTGAGTAGGGGTCAATATAGTCTATCTAGTTTCATGTCAATGTATTAAGGTTAGCCACTATTTCTGATATCGTCAATGAAGCCCCTATCACAAAACAACATTTGAGATAATCTAGTGGTCTAAGTCATGGTATTTCAGAACCTAGATCTAACTGTGAATCTTCTTTAAGTTGAAATAGATTCATTGAGGATAATCATTGTTATAATAATAGTCTAGTTTAATGAGCATATAGTTTCATTATCGATAACTAGTTCGGAAAGCTAGAAAATAAAAAAAATATTTGGGTTTGAATGTTCCAGTGGGGTGAAGAGGTCATGGAATGGTGTACCACATATAAAAATTCTATATAACTTTTACATCAATTCCACGTTATAGGGGATCTTCTATTACACCATGATCAAGGGTATTACCACTACTTTGACTAAGGTTATGAAGATAGAATACCACCATCTGATCAGGCTAAAATGGCAGTTTAAGAAGAGGAAATAAAACATATAATTCCCAATACCATTATAGTAGGATTGATTAGGGTAAGAAGTTAGTGACTCAAGATCATGGTACATGCTAATTACATGTATTTTATCCCTCATCGGAGGAGCAGAGCATCAAACCAGCTATTGTTAGAGGATCTATTCTAGTAGCCTCCCCTTTAGTTCCCATTTTGTTTGACATAGGAATGTCTCACTCATTTATTTCTGAGACTACTATAGGATTTATGGATCTTGAGATTTAAAACTTCTATTATTTTATGATATGTGAAACCACGTTAGGTATTATCTCAAAGGGAATTCATTGATGTATGTAATGCCACCATGAAATTGGTGGATACCTATTCTTATGGAATATTAATGTTGTAAACATGATATAATTTGTTGTAATCATTGGTATGGGAATGTTTTTCCTCCATAAACACTCTATTGACTAATATCATTATCCGGTGACATTTAGATCACCAGGTGGAATTAGGAACATTCATATGGGGGATTGGGATGTTAGTGCGACAAAAGTATATCCCTAGAATTATTGGTTGTGTAATGTGACATATCAGATTTCCAATCATTTTCTAGATGACTAGAGGTTACAACATGATCTTTTTTCTAAAGCTGGTCATTTCAATTACATACTTCCTGATGGATTCTCCAGTCTATCTTTGGTGAAAGTGGTAGATTTTCCATTTTAACTAGATCCTGGAGAAGTATTGGTTAATATTACCCATTGTAGGATGGCACCAATGGAGATCCTAGAGATCAATAAAAAATTGAAGGATCTATTGGGAAAATGATTCATACAATGCATCACTTCTCCACGAGTTTCACTAGTCATTTTTTTAAGAATTAGAATAGAACCCCTAAGGATTATGTGGATTGCTGTTGATTAAAATAGCTCAAAATATAGAAAAAGTATTTAAATCCTTGAAAAAATGATCTATCTATTCAGATATATGGAGAAAAGGTGTTTTCAAAGATAAATTTGAGTTCAATCTATCATCAAGTGCATGTTAGGACTTTGGAAATTACATTCACATCTTTTAGGATTATGTTTAGTTTATATGAGAACCTATACATACCGGTTGGACCCCCTAACTCACCTATAATCATTATGGATCATATGAACCTGATTTTCCCCTCATATCAGGATTCATCCTGGTTTTCATTTAGTGACTACATCTTTTTGAATTCATTATCTAGAAATGACCATGAAAACAAACTTAAGATCACGATGAATAAAATGATAGATAAAAAGATCAATTCTAATATTAGTAAATGTCTCTTATGGATCAAAAAAGTCCACATATTAGGTTACATCCTCCAAAAAGATTTTCAGTAGACCTAGAGAATTTGAAATCAATAGTATCCTAGGAACACACATATAATGTATTTGAAATTTGGAATTTTCGTGGTCTTTATATATATTAATGGTGCTTCATATATGATTACACATGCCTGTAAACACTGGTTGACCAAGAAGGGTGTGAAATTCATATTGTCAGAAGCATAGGAAGAATCAATTTTTAAGTTCAAGGTTCACTTGAATTCATCGACGATACTGATTCTTAAATATATTAGATTGATCTATAATGTATAATATGATATATAAGGTATTGTGCTAGTAATTATTATTATATATGATGATCATGTAGTCCCAAACGACTTTATTCAGTTGTGGCCTCATGAGTGGATTTACAAGGAACTTGACCGCGACCTCATAGTTGTAGGTCAGGATTTACACTGTTTGACACCCTACAATCATGGAGAGATTGTTTTGTAATAACTGATAAAAAAATAATCAAATACGTATTTACATGGTGATATATGAGTCTTAGATATCTCATATGGATTGAGTACATATAGTCATATGATATTGAGATTTTATACACGTCTGGTAAAGTCAATATATTATCCAATTTTCAAATACAGATTTCTCTGAAAGAAGTCATTCATTAATATATTTGTGAATGGAATAATCTAGACATATTCTCAAAGAGGAACATTTAGGCACTAGAGGGCCATGGTATGAAAATCATTTAGGCCTTAGTAGTGAATTTTACTCTTCTGTAATGGGTATTAAAGAGAAAAATATCTAGTCCTGAAAGCCTTGTCCAAAGGGAAAGTGTGTCAGATGATGTTACATATTCAAAATATAATTTCTATAAGTATGATACCATAAAAATTACATGGGAATTTATGGGTATCCTAAAACATCAAGGAAGCTATGATGTGGGAGTTCTGTTCCATGACTTAGATGGTTCAACCTAGTTTCACAAAAATTTATTGAGATATACAGAGCCAATTTTGGTATCCTGGTATAAAACATGAGATTACTAAATTGATAACATGGTGTTCCACTTGTCAGTGGGTGAAGGTAGAATATTTCCAACCGACAGATCATTTAAACCTATTTTCCTTCCCAAAAAAAATGGGATGATGTTTTGAGGGACTTTTTTTATTATTTACCATTTCAACCTCAAGAAAATTATTTAGTATTAGTTGTCGTTGATTATATGATGAAGGTCACACACTTTTTACATCTGTGAAAAGCATTCATGGTAGAGGATCTAGAGAGGCAATATCTTTGGGAAATTTATTTATCCATAGAGATACTCATTCTATCATTTATTAAAGAGACTATCATTTCAAAATTATGTTATAGAATGGTTAAAAAAGGCCATGGGTAAGAAGATGCTTCCAAGAATGCACATTCCCTCATAGACTAATGGACATGTAGATCACATGATACAGGTTACAGATGACATGATCCGTCAATGTTTCATTGACTTTGTGGGTCCATGGGAGAAACATATTCCACTTGTCAAATTCTTTTATAATAATAGTGTTTCGGCTACCATAATGATGGATCCATAATAATCATTATATATTAAGAATTTACACTAAACTCTATGCTAGTTAAATGGAGTTTAGGAATCTATTCTTGGACCGTGACTTGGGTCAAAACCAAAAATTAGGTCCAACTGATCAGAAAGTTCATGATGATAGCTATGTTGATATTTTACTAATATGATAATATACATCAATGAAAACTTTATTACTAGGTTGGAGATTTTTTTTCATTATATTTTTACCCATGTTGGGAAATATGCATATTCAAATGTTGGTTAAGCTCTCACTATGGTTTTTTGGACTCTTAGAGGTTGTGAAATAGTTTGGACCGGTGGAATACAAGTTTAATGATCTCATATATACCACTATATACATGATGTATCTAATTTATCTCAACATTTCTGGTATTATATATACCCTTCACAAGTATTTTAATAGGAAGAGGTTTAACATGATGTAGATTCTTCATTTAAGGAGTATATAAATCATAATATTGATCTGAGTGCGATGACACTACATGGAAGGTTATTTCCTTTTGTATGGGTGCTATGGAAGCATTATAAGGTATAAGATGATACATTGGACTAGAATGTTGATACATAAGCTCACTGGTTGGAACTCTTTAAATGTGATGCCTATTTTACCTAATAAGTATAAATCAAGGATGAGTTTCATTATGGAGGGGAGGTTTTAATGAACCATATTTTCACTTAGGTATGGATTATATTTTAAAACTTAATTTCCTTAAACAAAAATTATAATTATTTGAAATTGTGTCATGTTGGTATCAGGTGTGTATTGGGATTTTTTATAGACTGGTAGCCCGAAAATGGGACAAAAATTTCAATGATTCAAAATTAGAGTAAACTGTGTCACCTTGGTTGCATGGTTTCTCTTGAACAATTTGGTTAGAGAAAATTGAGAGCTAGGGGCCATACTATTTGTTTAAAACTGTGTGAACGTAAAAAATGGCTGTGTTGCACTATTGGGATTCTTGAATAATCCCATCTATGTGGTTTTTACATGTTTTGATAATTCATTCCCCGAACCTTTCATGGTGCCACCGAATAGTAGTGACATGTGTATGGTTGGAAACAATTTTTTCTAACTGTGCAGCTGAAATGTGTGCAACCATTTTTTGATAAAAAAATTAATTTTCCCTTAATTAAACTCATAACTTATTTCTCATTTTCCATTCTACATCAAGTGTATGGCCTCCAGCTTAGTCCATGTGATCATAGAATCTATTTTATATAGTCTTTGAGATAAATTTATGATATGAAGTCCAAATCACGACCTTTGGGAAGAATATGACCCATCATAGAAATATACTTTTATATTTTTTCCTACGATATCAAATTATTTATTAACCTAGCATGCTATTTAACTCCAATCTCTTCTGCCCTATTTTATGGGTGTTGGAATGTTTCTGATATCTCTCCCAATTTACATGGAATATGAGGCTGATATAGAGTGAATATTCATCTATGAACTTGAGGTTTATGTTCACATTTTATACACTATGTATCACATTTCATCATATTGATTTCATTGTGTCACACACAGTCTTATCCCAAGCATCCTCTTTTAAATGGAGTACATAAAATAAAATTTATTTTTGAGCCATGATTCATGTCCCCTGATTCTTGTATAGTTGTTTATAGGGTGCTGACAACATATATGGACACACCTTGGGTGTTCAATGTGGAATTTACCCTTTTTGGTTAAATTAAGTTTTAACTGAAATTATTTTTAAACATTCAACTGAGAATTCGAATTAAGGTTACCTTATAGTGTTAATGGTTCATTGAACCAAATGTACCTCTAATGTTTTTGGCTATCCTATGATTTAAATTTTCCATGATTTAAATTATATAAATGAACATGGAAACATCAATACACCCCTTGAGACTTATGAATTGAGTATTTCATATATTAGTAAATTAAATGGAATGTAATTACGGAATCGATATCCCATGATCGTTGTTTTCCATTAAATTAATTTAATGATTGGAATGAGGTGAAATTAAATTATGGAATAACCACACCAATTATTTAATGATTAGTAAATTCCATAATTGATTTATTATTATAATATGTTTATTCATATTGATAAATGATATGCATGGGAAGTAATACCTCATGCTTATATTTAAAAAAATGAATATGCGTTTTTTATATAAATGAACATAGATATTGATTTGGAAGCATATGGATATGGATAAATGTTGCTAGAATGAGAGGGTATGCCACCTACCATTAGGAAAAGCTTGTACATGAATGTGAAAGCCTAGCTGAATAGCCATGCAAAGTTGGAGAGCTGATTTCATGATGAAGATGTTGTGGAGGAGGAGTTCCATGTAGTTATTCTGAGTTGTATGTCTTTTTTGAAGACTATAGGGAAATGAATTCCTTTTTGTCTTACAGGCCTTGTAATTATTATGCCAACAGGCCTTTTAAGGGTTCAACCTCACACCTTGAAAGGTGAATTACCAAAAATTATTAAAAAAAGAAGTACTTTAGGCCATTAAAGTAGGATAAGGGTAAAAGTAGATAAAATTATTATATTTCTAGACATTTTTCACCAATATTGCAATACCATAAGATATAGAGCAATGGAAAGTTGGTACTCAATATTTTTGGACATTTTTTAATTGTGTAGATAATCATGTTGTTCTTATACAATCTTGATCTCCTGCATAGTTTCAATTATATGTCATAAAAATTTTATGTGTCAAAAAAATAGGGGTAACTCCCCGAACCTTGTCATTTGTCCAATGTGGGTAATGTTGAGGTTGAGACCTATGAATCCTTTGAGGATCATTTTATGTGAGTTGGGGATCATAGTGAGAATCTATTATGGGTAAAGACCATGCTAATAGATTGTATTTTGGGGAATCATGGTTGTTTTTGAGAAGAAAAATGGGAGAGAGATATTATATCGGTGCATAATGGATAGGTATTTTTGGCTTAGAATATAAGAGCTGGTTGTGAGTATACATCAAAGATAAGCTGTTATAAGGTGGTGATATTGTAAGATCCTGACCCTTTCTAGAAATGTATCAACACCTTTTATATGTAAAATTATTCAATATTTTGAGTATTTTTTTTGGGTTTAATCATGGGATTTTTTAGTGGAAATTTTATATTTTTTTGGAGGGGATTTGGGTAGTGCTCTATTGGCACACGTTTTTCCCAGAACATGCACCCTATCAATGATAACCATACAACTACTAAATGATCATAATGTAATTTCAATAACAAAATTTTATAAACTATGATTCATCTTAGATATAACCATACACCCCCTAGAATAGGAGCACAGTTTAGGGGTGGTATTTCCCAAACCACACACCCCTACCCAGGAAACAACGCATTCAGTTTTTAAAATTCATAGAATTGGTTTTAAAAATAATAAACCCCCATAATTCACCAAAATTCAACAATTTTTGTCCTCGAAATTTTTCTCTCTTTTTTAGGTGCTCAGATGGATTACAAGGCCATCCATGCTATTTTATTGGTGAATTGAATCTTGAATTAATGATATTCACCTCACTCTATACATGGTTCTCATCATGTGTTGTATCCTCCGGCTATCCTATCATTCTATGATAAGTTGAAGAGATTTTTTCCTCAATTGGTGTTGAATGTAGATCTAGGATTTGATATTTTTAATCTATTTGATCATGTATCCTGGTTTTGGATCTAGAAAATTGGATTAATCGTTTTTTTATCATTCCACAACAATTGGGGATTTCCACTGGTGAGTGTCTATCATCAATTTTGTTTTTTATCAACTAAATTCCATTCCCATAGTATTTAATTCCAATTTAATGTGTGTAGTAAAATTTCTTTTGGATTATTTGAACGTTTAATTGTGAATTGAATATAATATTTGATAACATAATCTACAGAATTTTGTGATTGGTTTAATTAATTATTTAATTAATTGATGGGATATTTGGATTAATTTATTGGAGAAATAATTAATGGAATATTGGTAATTTGGAATTGGATTAATTAATTGGTGAATCAATTAATTGGATATTGGTATTTTTTAATTGAATTAATTAATTAGTAAATTATTTAATGGAATGTTGTGTTTCTGAAATTTAAAGATAAACTAAATGAATATTTGGTTAATTAAGGGGTATTATAATTTAGAAAATTATTATTTTTATTAATTATTAACAATAACAGATATGATATGTTTTACATAAAATTAAATTGAACAAGGGATTTGATTTAAATAATGTAAATTGTTGAATGATGAATTATTTATATTTTTCAATGTGATTAAATTTAGGAACACTATTTTGTTGCGGTAAATGATAATGTTATATAATTGTATGAAATATGATAAGAGTGTTAATATTTATTAACCTTGACTTATGTGATATATTTGATATATGTGATTATATTTGGTTGAATAATATTTGACTCAGGGACAAGAACTGAGGTTCCAAATACCTATATTCGATAAATGAGTTTTGGAAAGGGACTGATGCCCCAAATACCTATTTGATGTTGAGATTTGGGATAGGGACTAAGGCTCTAAATACCGATATGAGATAGAAAGTATGGAAATTTGATTAAGGCTCTAAATAACCATGTGAAATTGAGGTGTGGGACATGGATAGATTATCCAAATACCCACATGATGTTAGACACAACATTCTATTCTGATGAAATTGGAATTACATTATACTTCTAATTAACTGTGATATGAATTGAAGGGAATGGTAAATTATAATTATGGTGTTGTGTTAAATTTTAAACTCTAGGACATGAAAAAGAAGGTATTGAGGGTTTGGTTTTCCATTGGATGTTTAGGGTTTATTTGGTAAATTAGAGATAAATTAATTTTGATAGATTTTTTACATTATTCATTTTACCTTTCTATTTACACAACTGCACACAATGTTATTGACTAGATATTGATTTATATATTTTTGGTGGTGGACTACTGAGTTGTACTCACACCCTAGATGTGATTCCACATCAGTACATGTAAGCACATCACGCTTTCAATATATGATAAGGGAATGATTTTTATGTTAGATGGCTGAGTGGGGAACAAACATGTATGATGGAACTAAATATGATTTTAGACCCAATTGGGAGTTTTCAGTGTATATATTTTTTTGTTTTTTCATATTTCCACTTCACACATATTTGGAATGAAATATTTACAATAATTTGGGATATTTTATTACTTATTGTTGTCATCATGGGATACTAGTTTTGTTTGGTCAGAATTTTTAATATTTGGTTATTGTTTAATTATTCTAGATGTTGTGATACATTATAAATAGGGTATAGACACCCCATGATTGATATTAAAACTAAATTTCTAGTAGGTAGAACCAAGCATATGAGGAGGTTCACCCAAGGTCACATAACCCACTATCATAGGGTATTAGTGTGTGGAAATTTGGTCAGGACATTATAGAATGTGTACTATTGAATTCAAGAATTTAATTAAGGGTTCTCTATTCACGTAGTTATTTCTTGGAGACATATGTTGATCAACTAATCATTTAGTATGTGTTGTGTATATACTACCACTTTTTTGCATGTTAAATCCAAAATCTAAAATAGGTAATTATATTAATATTATCATTTTATCATGATCTTTTTAGGTCTTATGATTCCTAATATTTCCATAGAGGTAATATATTTTTGTCTCTATTTTTACCTATGTGAGACGCATACTATAGTCACCAACTATTAATTTCATGAGTTTATGTACATAAAAGAATGTATTTTATGATGATTCTATTAAAAGTTATTAGGATTTACATATCTATATAAGTATCCCACTTTCAAAGAGTTTATTTTACAATAGTTATGAAATATTTAACATATATTCGACTCAGTTTTCCTTCTTTGAGAAATGTATTTTGTTATGAACATTTTTTTTTCATGTGGTGCATAATAACCCCTTTTTGACAAGTAATATAATGAATTTTGAAATTATAAAAATATTTTTTTTAATTTAATATTATTTCATCATCAAGACAATTATTCGATGTTGCTAGTGTTGTAGTTTTTTATAATACAATCTAATTGTTTATCGAGAATATTTATGTTTATGATTATGATGATGAAATATTATGATCCATCATTATGGAAAATAACTAATTTTATTCTCATATTTTTATTTCATGATAATAATTATTTCCTTTCATTTTACGTACTTTATATATCCAATAGTTCATAAGATTGTTTTTATGGAAAATAGACATTAATTATATGTTCGTTCGAAATCCTTTAATTTTTCAAAACCCTTATGTTCTAAAAATGTTTTTATAAATGATTATGACATTCTTAAAATGATTTTTTATAGGAATTTTTACACATGTAATATTTATTATAAATTCTTATGAATGGAATCATCTTAAATTTATCCAAACAACATCGAATTTGATTTTACAAAAAATGTAAATAGAATGGTTTTTTAACATGTATGGAATGAAGATTATTTCCCAAATTCCTGGACATTAGTTTCTTTGATGATTTATTTATATGTATTCAAGTATATTTAAAAATAACCTAATTTTAAAAAATATGAGTAAATATATTTTTTTCAAAATAGAAAGTATATTTTTCTCAAAAAACATTTTAAATGATTTTAAGCATTTTTTTATGTTTGTAGTGTTAATTAAAAAATAATATTTAAAAAATGTATTGCATTATAAATGTTATTTTCCAAACAGTAAATTTTTTTTCCTTAATAAATATATTTATGTTATTTTTATGCTTTTGTTATTTGTTTTCATGACGATTTTTAATGAAATTAATTTTCAAAATTTATAATTTTTTAAAATAGTTTTCCAAATTTACATGATGTTATCCTATTGAAATATATTAAATGATATTTTATGCTTAATTTATATTTTCTTATGATTATTTTTGAATTGTTTTATGTTAATTAAAATTCAATGTGAAATGGATATTTTATACAATAAATTATTTTAATGAGTTTCATGATTCCTTTATATATTTTAAATGTTATTTTAAAAGAAATGGATTTTAAAAATGTTTTATGTTTGAAGGGTTATTTACATGTTGAAATGATATATTCCTCATAAATATTTTAATTTTTTAAATATTCCTTTATATGAATTTATTTTTTTCAATGAAATGGATATTTTCAATATTCATTAATTTTATTTAAAAAATGGTTTTATAAAAAAGAAAAATTATTTTTTGTCAAATGTATTTTATTGGGTTTTCCATTATCTAATTTCAAAAACCCATATTGTTAATTATTATCAAATAGATATATTTTTAAATTATACCATAATTATTCATTCTATATATGGACTGGCTTTTTTCAAATTGATTGAAATGAAATTATTTTCTTTTTCACAGTTTAACCATGATTCTATTATATTTCATTATACCATTTTATATTTCATGGATTACTATTATTGTGAAATTTTTAATGAAATTTTTAATTATTTTTAAAATAAAATAAAATCTTTGTATACCTTATTAATATTTTGGTCATTGGAAATTATATATGATGGGAGTGCCCAAATAGATTAGGGGTATCCCGATAAATATTATATGAGATGTTCTCATAAATAGTGATCCAATAAATTGAATAATTATTAATTTCTATAGATAATTATATTGGATGTCTAGAATATGGTTATTAATGTTATATGGGTTGCATAATGATGGTGTTCCATGATAGAAACATGTTTTATCTATGTGTACCATGAAATTATATTATTTCATTTGATCAAGATTGATACCACATGCTTCTTGATAATTGATTCTTTTGACACATACCTTTTTAAATAATTATTCCATGTTTCTGTGATTCATGATTCATGTATTAATAAGTATGCATTATTTTGTTTTTCAGTAATGCACTCTAATTATGATATTATACCCTAAGTCACTTCCTATGATCATTGATGGATTTAAATTTTAAATCTTATGTCTAACCTTACAGAGAATTTGATACCACGTCTCTTTTGTTTCCTTAGACCTATGTTATGAAGATTTATTTTAAATGAATATTTTTTAAAGGTTTTCATATGGATAATGATGATGAATTAAGGGTAAACAATAAATCTCAATAATGTTATAGAAATTCTCATTTAATTAAATCACTATAGTTTATTTAATAGTTTTTCTTAATTATCCAGAAAATATTTATTCTAAAATGCCCTTTAAAATGTAAATTATCTAATATTTATTTTACAAATTAAAGGTTTTGATGAACTAAGTTAGGTCACCATCATTTTTTTCTGAGAAATAAATGTAATGTTTATGATTTTATCACAAGATCATGGTGTATGAGTTTAGATCTATTATAGTTCATATTAGAAAAAAGGCTTAGATAACATTTTATATTATGATTCTTTCATGCGTGGTTATATTACGATTTATGGTTCCCATTATAGATTTATAACATTAAGGATGATCATAAGTTCAATTTCATAGACACCCTAATGAGGAATTAATTGACGATATATTAAAGCGATTTATGAATGTTTAAAGTATGTTTTAGTAGGTTGAATTATTTTTAATTATTTGGTTTAGCATGATGTATAAAATTACATTTTGTTGAAATATTATGTATGGTAATGATATGATTTAGTGTTTATATGCTCATGGGTTTTGAAAAGACAATTTTGGTCATATATATAACCACAATATTGAAAACTGTACGGTGACTAAGTGAATATTGTTAATTTAAAAGAAAAACAACATATATTTTTTCAATAAATATTAATGGAATCAAATAACACTCTAGGTTATAATAGTTTTTAATGTTGAGTTTATTTAGAAATTATTTTGTATAAACATTTTGTATTTTTATTAAATTTTAGAGATTAATGGATTAGTTAATCATATGAAGGTCTAATTATTTCAGGAAATATCTTACTATGATATATCCATTTTGGTTTTTTTTAATTTCTAAACATATGTGAAATAGCTTTTTATCCATTATATGAATATATGGTACTTTAAATTAAGTTTTCCATTTCTTCAAAGATGAAAAATTATTCTTTAATACATATATATTTTAGTGAAAAATGAGATTGTTATTTAAATTGATAATGATTTCAATTAAACACATAATTTAAGTATATTTCTTTATACACTTTGTTTATATCTAAAATTAATTACTCAACACTATGAAAAAGATATTGAATGAAAATTTTGTTATATTAGAATCATTTTTCATGGAATCAATGTCCTCTTTCAATACACTTTGGAGTATGTTTTTGTGGTTGTTAACATTCTACTAATGAAAGACTATCTTTTTATCAAAGATCTTTATCACTCTATGACATTATTGGAAAATTATGATTTTCATCCATGTAGGGATTGTCACTTCCAAATTATTTACACATATTTAGAATCCTAGTTTCTATTTTTCCTAAATAATTTCATATATTATTTGCTCTCAATTTTATATGAAATAATTTCTAAAAATAGAAGGATCAATGTCCTGAGATTTTAGAAATTAAAACTATGTTTGATAATTTATTTTACACAAATGATCATGTTTAAATGACCAACATTATATATAATAAATATAACTTATCCATTAAATTTGATGTAAAAAATAGTAAATATTAATTTCTGAAATAATTACATCAATATTTACTACTATATATATATTATTTATAATTTTTTATTAAATATTAATTAATTTTTTATTAAAGTAATATTATTCTTTAAAAATTTGATTTATTTAGAAATGAATTATTTGGCTCTTCCAAAGAAAATACTAGAAATCATTATTTTTAAGTTTTAGAAAAAAAATTAAAAATGATTATTTAACTTTATTAATCATCATTCAAAAAATTTCTTTGAGGGGAATGTTGAGATTTTTCTGAAAATATATGTTTTTCAAAAATTACTGAAAAATACAAATTTTTTAAAATATTTCATTTCTTTTATCTAAATAATGAAAAATCAAATTATTATTTTCTTTTTAATATAATCTATAGTAAAGTATATATAATATTTTTATATTTAATACAATTAAATTCATTTAGATCAACTACAAATTGTATTTTTTTGGAAGTTTGTTACTTGATTAATATAAGGTGGGTTCAATTTTTTAAAAATTTTCATATTTCTTATCCATTTTAATAATTTATGAAAATAAATATTAATTATTTTTTAATGAAATATATATATTCTACTTAATTAAATAAGAATTTTAATTCCATCAATTGTAATTATTTTTCATATATTTTGTATAATGTCTTATTTTTTATGAAAAATACACTTCGTGAAAACATGCTTTTTCATCACGCCATAAGGTTTAACATTAAACCAATTCAATGAATTTTATTAATAATTATGGATTCAGTATTTGAAATAAAAAAATTAAATTATCTAATATGGAAAAATTAATATGTTTCCAAAATTAATTCTGAAAATAGTAAAAAATATTTATTATAATTAATGTAAAAATTTGATTACCGGATTGTTAAAGATAAAAGATAATGACTAGTTACATAAAAAATAATAAAAAATAGTTTTTATGGCCATAATTGAACACTATAATATTTAATAATAAATAATTTCTTTTTCACTTTTGGATTCATAATATTTGGCAACAAATATTTGTTCTTAAAAATTACATGTCTTCCTCTCACCTCACTTATAAAAGGACACACACAATCCTCTCCACATATCACTATAAAACCCTTTTGTAGCAGTCAATAAATTCCCAAATAAATTTAAAAATTTAGTCTTGTAATAAAATAATCCTTTTTTTGGGATTAAATTTGAACTTTAAGGCTATTGGAGAAAACTAAAGGGGGTTACCTAAAGATGAGGTATGGTTCTTCAAAAAGTGAAATTTTTATTTCATTTTGAACCCACGTAAATTATTATTAAACCATTATTATATAATAACCTATATATAAAACATAAACTAGTATTTTATTATGTTATGATAATGACCTATAACATTTTGAACTTCCATAAAATGTGGTATAAATTCCTCAATCATGTGTACAGCGGACTACATCCTCACAAACTGATGACATTCAATTTTCCATTTCCAACTATCATGATTTGGTATTACATGAAAAATAAAATATATATTTGATATTTATAACAATGTTATACATATGGACTCCTCATATAATATATACCATTCTAATTTATGTACCATATGGGGATATGATAACGTGCCTATTTTGTATGGCAGTCTGTCATCTCAAGGAGTGATATGATTCCTTTTTCACTAATTTTTTCCATAGAAGATAATATGGATAATTTTAAAAATCCTATGCTTAGAAAATTAAAAATTTATGATATTAATTAAAGAAATATAATTAGTAAAAGATAATATATCATTTTCTTTCTTACCTTGCCAGTCATTAAAAGATGATAATATCATTCAAGTGCATGTGGAGTGCCTCCTTCATGAGGGTATGTGACTATTCATCTTAACACCACACCACATGGATGATATGTGTAATTTTTTTAAGATATATTATTATATTTATGATATTATTCTCATTCTATAATAGAAACATTATTTTATCAAGGATTAATTATCAAACAATTAATAAATTTCCATAAGTAAATTATATAAGTTATTATATATATATATAAATGGTTATATAATAGATGTATAATATAATTATACTTGTTAATCAAGAGTTTCAAACTTATGAAAAGGTAGTATGAACATAACGTAAGATATTTATATTCATTAATTTATTTATGGGAGAGATATATAAATACATAACTCCTTTCTTTTTAGTGGTGTATACAGTGCCATTTTTGGGTTTTCATGTCATTTATCTACTAATTTTTATGATATCAAATTTTTCATTGGATATTATTCTTTAATTGGGATTATAATTCTAATGATTATTAAAGTAGTAAGGGATTTTGGTCTAATTTTGTACATTAGTGAGACAGATTTCATATTCACCAATAATTTATTTTTTGTGGAATAAATATGTAGTATCCCATTTCTGATCAGATAGGAATATCATTAACATTTTTATGGTTTTTTACTTTTCATTTAATGTATTTGTTTGTGAATTAATTACTAGGATAAATATAATGCCGAATCCATATAGTTTATGGACTCTTAGCTTTAACCATCCATTTCATCGGGGTGAAAGAGGGTTACACTCATTGTAATAGTTTCTCGGTGAATACTATGAGTAGGGTTGACATCATGAACTGTTGAATGACATGATGATTTATTACACATTGTGAGTTAATTATAGAGAGTTTTTTTTCTATGGGATACATATTTTGGTGGATACATATTTAAACCATTTCATGACGTGTAATGGGATTACATGTCATGCAATACCCCACATGTCAGTTATATACAGGTAGCATAGTTTAGATTGTCTTATCCCTTCTACTCTAGTTTCTTTTCTATCAACCCATAGCCTTCCCCAGGTGATCTTAGAGAACTAAAACCCTTCATAGTCCTTTATTTTTGTATTTAACCATAATTGTGTTGGTATTGTGAAATATTATATAATAATTATATCTATTATCAATACATTCCTCATTTTCCACTCCTATGGGTTTAATATACCATCCTTAAATTTATAGATGTACACTCTATGTTATTGGATCTAACACCTATGTTTAGTTTTGAGGTCTTCTGAACCTTCACTCTATTTGGTGGGTTCCATTACGGGTGTTGAAATTTTGGATAACGTTATTCCATTCTGTCTATTTTTTTCAAATTTATTATCCTTAAATTTCATGATTTATTTTATTTTTTTATTTAATTTCTATTTTTTGAAAATTAAATTCAATTGGTTTTGATCAAAACCCAATAATAGTGAATTTGGTGGTCTAAAATGGATAAATCAAGAAATTGGGACCCCCCATTCTGTTATATTGGGGTGTGTAAAAAAATTTAAGGAAATTATTTCAATTGAATTTTGGAGTTTAATTATTCAAAAATGATTTCATGTATTTTTTTAAATTATGAAAATGGATTAAATTGTTTTGATAGAAACTAAGTAGTTTTATCTTATAAAAAAGAAATGTTTTTTTTATTAAAACCTGATTTTTTAAATGGAAAAATTTGAATTTGAAATTGGGTAATGGGATTTAATTGTTTTTACGGATTATTAAATTAATATTGCCATCATTGAATGTGTAAGATAACCAGAAAGCCTTTGGTATATTGTGAGTTATTTTAACACACTCTGAGATTATAAAATATTTTGATAAATATATGATGTCAGTCACATCCTCTATAGGATGTTGATGAGTCTCAATTGGATAATGTCAAAGGGATGTGTGTGTGACCATATTTTCATGATCACATATAGAATGAAAAGTCATATATCCTAAAACATACGTACCTATATTGAATATGAACATTTTGTTTACTTCGTTATATTTAAGAAATAAAATGGATTCCAATGTGGTTAATCTTATTTACATGCCTTTTTGAATTTATGTAAATTATTTTATATAACAATATTTATTTGAGACATTGTTTTTAGATTTAAACTGTCACTTTTAAATACATTATCAAATGAATTTTCTAGCAGTTTAACTGTATAGAATGATAGGGTTAAATATTCTATAACATTCCAAACATATTTATTTTTAAAATAAATTGAACTAATTTTATTATTATGTTAATTTCATATCATATGGAATCTTTTGTGATATCACACTATGATTTATAGATCACAAGCAACTTGTAATTTTGGCTATTTTTATGTTTTCTCCTTCAAGATTCAAGCATGGGGAAATGATCAATTAGAGGTGAATGATGTAGGTGAACATTGAATTTAGTGAGTTGTGTCCGTAGGGACATGGGATGTTTTTAAATATTTTGGAATGTGGGTCATAATTATTTGGGCATTAATTCTTTATTGAATTCTAGTATATTACTCATAATGCAGTTTCTTTTGTATGCATATTGACTTTCTTGTCTTTCTTCTGTGATGTTTTGTGTAAAATAAATTTCCATATGCATATTTTATTATACTAGGTGATAGTCATCAACCTGTGGTGACTGGTAATGGACTTTAGTCTTTGTCAGGGCCATTTTGGTTACTGTGTTACCATATACTCAGGTTGGTTCGTGATGATGTGGTATTGGAGGGTGTTTGGTATGATTTTTATTGAAGCCAGTATGCATTTTTGAAATTATATTAGGACATAGGAGGTTGTTGTGATTGATTATCTATCCATCTCTCACCACGAGGAACCTTATGTATCCATGGGTGGTTATGTGAATACATCTTATGGATTAGTTCTATAATTTTTTCAATTTTGATTGGAATAGATTAGAATACAAACCATTTCTTTTTATCTGTAGAGAACATGTTCCCATCCTTACTCATTATGATAACTATCTAAGGTATTACTTTTTATATGATGATGTTTCGTAGCATCATTTCTCCAAGAAAATGTTCAAATTAGATCTAGGAAGACGTTGATGTTGAACCTCAGTGAGAAAATCCTATTGTGGCTCTGAATTTGGTTGATGAGATCATGTGCACAATCCAAGGCTCGAGACATGCACAAAAACCAGGCCCCATTCAGGATCCAACAATAGAAATTTATGGGGGTGTTCATCAAAATAATTCATAAGACCTCCTTCAATAGAAGACACTAGTTTTCAAAGGCTCCATTGATCCTCAATATTCATTGGAATGTTTTCGATGGATAGAATGGTTGTTTGTGTTCTTGTAGACACTAGAAAAGTTCAAGGTGAAGTGTGCCACCTTCGTGATGGAAGAACCATGTACAAGATGGTGGGACCATATAGTTATATGAAAGAAACAAGAGGTATTAGTGTGTAAATACATGAAATTTTTTTTCACCATCGAGTCCCTTCTACAGTTAATAGTGTTATACAAGGATGAGTAGCTTTTCAAGACAGAGTAGGGTGATAGAAAAGAGAATAATTATTTAAATCTCTTTGATGAACTTGTTAAGTTTTCTACTGAGATTGTATATAGTGTAATGATAAAGGCTCTATGGTTCTAGTTGGGAATTTTATCATATATTTATTTTGATCGTTTCCTAATAAATATTAACACTTATGCTGATGTGTTAGATATAGAGATTATTGGTTATATGGGCCTCAAAGGAATGTTTCAGTTGATGGGAGTTTTTTTTACTGAGAGGTATCATGAGTTCATTCACAGTAAATCAGAAGCATGATGATTCTCACAGTAGTTCTCGATTTTAGGAACATTCTATACCTCCTACAGTGCTAGGAAGAAGTCCATTGATTTTATATCATCGTGGAAATAACAGAAAGTATATATAGGTTTTCACTAAAGTAGCTAAATTACTATAGCTCCTTTGGATGTTTAGGGAATATACAGATATTCTTCCATACCATTTTTATGCAATGTGGTAAAACTTGATAATCAAATCCAACTAAAACTATGGGGAAATCACATTCATCATGTATAAAAGGGTTCCAACTACATGAATCAATAATAAATCTACTTCATGCACATGAAGAGTCTCTTGGGGAATAATACATGTCTCCAACCACTATGAGATATTCCATTACGTTGGCTTCGTCAATACTGACATCACTATTTGAGGTTGGTGTATTGCATAAATTTATTTCATCCCTTCATTTTAATTTACTAAATCATCATATATAGTTTATATTATGTGAAATGGATATTATTACTCCTAATGGTTTCAAGAGATATAATTGTTTACATCATCCTACTTGTTTCTTCTCTCTTCTAGATGTCCAGCGTGCTTATCATTTTCCATTCATCGGCAGGAAAAATCAGGATGTCATTTTCAGAATGGATTAGATCATTACTTATAATACCCAGATTTATTTTTATCTTCGATTCGTCTTCCTTACTACACCCAGTGTTGTGTCTCTTATCTATCAAAGAGAATTCTACCTATGGTCAAGCAGGGTAGGACTATCTTATCCACATTTTGGGAATGTAATATTGGTATTTCTCTATTTATTTATAGTGGGAATATTTTTTAGGAGATTTGCCTCAATATTTTACCATGTTTCCTGATGTATTTACTGTTTATGTATCTATTTTCCCCCATTAAGTTAAATTGATTTTTTCAATTGACATAATGCCTGGTACTCATCTAGTTTATAATCCCTCTTTCCACATGGATCCAATGGAAATAATAGAGTTGTATTTCTTGTTGTAATAAATAAATGGTATGTATTTATATATATCAGTTGTTCACACAGGGTAGAACAGTTTCCCTTCTCTAAGAAAGCTGAGGGATCTCATTGCACAATTTCATATTAGAGTCCTAGAATCACGAGCAGATATTTCTATTGATAGTGTTTAGTTAGCATCTTCTCTTCTCAAGATGATTCTTTAGGATCAAAATCTTGGTGATTAATTACATATTAGTTTTTACTCTCTTTATGGTGGGGAGACATTTTCCAAATGGTAATTCTCTAAAGAGTGTGTCATATATTATCAGAACTACTTCAGTTTGTCATTAGTGGAAAGGAATGCTATGATGGGGGATTATAGTAATTCCCAGTGAGTGGTGACCCAGGAAGAACTATGATTTTATATTAAATACAATGTCATTTATGATGTATAGGTATGAGACGTGAAATTTCTATGTTTATTTTTAATTTTTATACATGATCGATGGTTAAGGTTGAGCACTGTAAAAATTCTAGACTGCTTTAGCAACATTCAGCCCCTACATGGAAATGGGATGAGATCTATATAGAATTTTTGGTTAGGTTTCCTCATATCATTTTAGTGAAGAATGATATATGGGATGTGATCGATATGATGACCATGTGAGATCACATCATACCCATTCGTGATGCCACCCTAGTTGAGTAGTTAGGAAATATCTACGTGAAAGATATTTTTGGTTTTCACAGAGTTCCATAAGCTATAGACACTAATTGGGATCCTCAGTTCACTTCTCTCTTTGGAATGGTCCTTTAAGAGGAATTAGGATCTCCTATCCATTTGAGAATGAGCTACCATCAACAGTTAGATAGCCAGATAGAGAGAGATAAATAGATTTATGAGGATGTGCGTCAAACATGTATTCATGACTTTGGTGGGGCTTGGGATGATCATTTCCAGTTAGTGAATTTTTTTATAACAATACTTTTCAGTCCATAATCTGAATTACTCTTTTGGAAGTATTTTGTGGACATCCTTATAAATAAACATTATGTTGGCTAGATATTGGTGAATTTTCCTTGGTTGGAGCAAGTTTGGTGCTATAGGAAAAAAAGATTTAGTTGATTCTTCAGATAATGTTGATGGCCCAAAACTAATATAAATCTTATGTTATACATCTCTATAGAACGTTGTAGTTCTCAGTTGTTGAAGGCGTGTTCATGAATTTTTCATAGTAATTGGGTCATTGACATATTAGGAGGAAATGGATGCTTTCTCCTTAGTTTGTGGGAACTTACATGGTTTTTGAGAAGGTGGGTAATGTTACATACCATATAGATCTTCTAAAATGGATTTCTAGTCTATTACATGTTCTGATCAACAATGATATTGAGATTAATCTTGATTTATATTTTCAATAGTTTCCAAACTGGATAGATTATTCCAATACAAATGTACATCGTGGGAGGATAACACATTTGGTTCAACATCTTTGGAAGCTTTTTTCTAATGATCATGATATTTGGGAATGTGTCACAGTGATAAGTGAGAAGTGGCCTCATCTTTTTAGAATAAATGTGTCTTCATGGAATTTCTAGGGTCAATTTTTTTTTGGGGAGTTTGTAACATCCCATTACCGATTTTATAGGTAGGTATTTAACAATTTCATGATATTTATTTTTAATTAACTAAATAGTGTTGAAGAATATTTTGGGAGGATTCCTATAATATTGAAGTCATATATTTTTCAGACTATCCACATTAACTAGCTTTTATGTAAGCAGTAAGATGGGTCACACACTCTGTAACTAGGTTATACGCCTTGTCATTGTTGATGATTGCATACCACTAAATATTTTCCAGCCATAACAGGTTACATGAAGTGATGGGTTTTTACACATCATGATATAATTATATAATTTTTTTTATAAGTGACACATTTTTATGTAGTTGGGTATATTAACAATTTAATGACTTGTAATGGGATTAAAAGACATATAATATCCAACGTGATGATTATATACATGTAGAACAACTAACATACACTTTTATCCAACACTATAGTTTATTTTATCTCAACCAAATCCTTCCCTAGAATTTCGTGGAGCTCTTCAATCCTTCAAAGTCCTTTCATTTTGGGTATGATCATCACTGTGTTGGTGGGGTTAATTCCAGGTTTTGAATTATTACTATTGTTTTTTCCTTCATCTATTTCTCCTCCTTGAGTATTAATAGATAATCTTGAGATTTATGGATCTATACTCTGTGTTGTTGGATCTCGCTTCTATTATGTGTTGCAAGGTCTTTTTCTCCTAGGACCTCATTAGTGGGTTGTGTTATGGGTGTTGGGTTTTAGAAAAAATATAGGCCATTCAATCCTATTTGGATAAATTATTTAATATAAAATTTAATTATTTATATAAATTGTGGATTTGAATTAATTTTTTTTAAATTTCTTTATATTGGCATTAATAGAAATTTAATTCTATTGAATTAGGTTGTTTAAAACTATTTTGGCATGATTTTGGGGGAATACGGCCAATTCTGTTGAATTTGGGTGTGTTTTCAAATGAATGGAAAAAATTTAAATTGATATGTAGAATTTAACTATTGAAACAGATTTTATATCATTTGATAAATTTTTAAAACTGATTAAAATGATTTCATAGAAACCCATGGGTTTTATCTCGTTAAAATTTTTCTCTTTTATTAAAACCAAATTTTGTGTAAATAAAAAAATTATCATTTTAAATAGGGGAATGTGATTTAATTTTATTATATTAAATCTTAAAATATGTTTCACATAATTTATTTTGTAATAGATCACTCAATCCATTGGTATATTGATAGTTATTTTTACAAACTCTATAATAATATAATGTTCTAAAACATAAATACAGTTGGTCACATCCTCGGTGGGATGGGGATGAGTCACATTTGAAAAATTTCCCAGGGATGTGTGTGTACACATATTTTCTTGATCACATAGCAAGTGTGGAGACCTATTTATAGGAATATACCTATCTATTAGAATGATTATCATGTTTCTCAATTGATTGTATTTGTGATATAAAATTTTTTGAAATGTTTTTAATCATTTTTTCATGTATTCTGGAATTTATATAAACTGATTTATATGAAATTATTTATTTAAGACATTATTTTGGAATCAATCCTTCACATGTAATGACTTTTACCAATATATATTCAATCATTTAGAACTATAAAACATTATTTATTTTTAAATTCCACACCTATTTATTTTTTCAATTGAAAGCATCCATTCTGTTAATGTACAATTGGAATTGTTTTTTGAATCCTTAGTGAGACCCCACTCGAATATTTAGCTCACACAGTTTTTTTCGATTTGGTGTCTGTGGATTATCTCCATCCATGATGGACTAAGGGGAAAGAATCTTTTAAGGGTGGATTTAGCTTGTGAACATTGGATTTTTTGGGTTGTTTCCTTATAGAGATGGGATTTTTCAACCATTTTGGAACTTTAGTTGGAGTACATTGGTCATTAATACATTGTTGACTTTTGAAAGATTACTCCCAATAATGATTAATTTGTTTACATATTGACATTATTGTATTTCTTCTTTAATTTTTTTGTATTAAATTATATCTCACATGCATTTTGTATGATTCAAATTTATAGTCACCGACCCTTGGGGATCATGAATTTCCGTCAGACTATGTCAAGGCTAGCTCAGTTATCAGGTTACTAGGGTACAAGATTTAATTCTGGACAATATATATATAATTAATATATTTTATGGTTATTAACCTTTTTTGGGATTTCCATATACATTTTATGATCCATCACACAAGGGATATATAGTTCAAATGATAAAAAATGGAACAAGGGTTTTTACCCTTATTTTATTTCCATGAGATATTTATTATATTATAAACTTATTTTCTATTATGAGGCTTTTATAAGTCCCATAAGACATGTAATATCATTAATTTACTTATAATCATGATACTTTAAGTAAAATTTAATATTATTCCTTCATGGATATTATTATTTAATGGTACCAAATTTATAATGGAATTATGATATAATTTCATTATTTATTGAGATTGTTTATTATTGTGGTTGAAATGATGATATATTAAAATATATATCTTAAATACTCTTCCATTTTTTTATCCTATGGTTATTTCTAGTGAATAAACATTATCCCTTCATTTTTGTCCCTTTATGTAGTCAACATTTCAAAATAAATATTTACAAAAAAAAATTTCTTTATTTCTCCCTTCAGTAAAAAATCCATTTTCTTCTAAAAAAATATTTTCTAATAAAATTATAAATATTTTTGACATTATAATAATTATTTATTATATAAATATTATCCAATGTTTGTGGTTTCAAAATAAATGTTTTGAAATTAATGTACATGTTTTTTTTTCCGACAAATTATCATATCAATTTTAACAAAAAATGTGAAAAGAATATTCTATTTAATATATATGGAATTAATCAAATTTACCTCTCTTATTATGACTATTTTTTTAATATTTTATTATAATTTTGAAATTTAAATTTTAAATAAAATCATTTTATAATTATTTTATTTAAAAAAATTAGAAAATCAAAATGATATTTTCCACTAGAAATGTTTTCAATAGTTTTTGAATATTCTATTATATATTTTCTATGTCATATTCATAAAAAATAATATTAATTTTTTTTATATAAAATGTGATATTAAAAATGGAATGATTATCTTCGTCAAGATATTTTAGAAGTCATTTTTATTCTTCCTTTAAAGATATTTATGTTTTTTTCATTGTAAACTTTTTTCAATATTTTTTATATTTTAAAAATAGTTTTTTTAAAAGATATTTTCCTCTTGAAATGTTTTAAGTTATTTTAAAAATAATTTATATGTTTTCATGGTTAATTTCAGAGAATTTGTTTTTAATTTTTTATTTTAAAAATATTGTTTTCCAATTTGAAGAAGTTATATTCCTCCAAAAAAATAATAAATTACATTTTTAGCATCATTTATATGCTCTCGATGATATTTTAAAAGAAAATGTGTTTAAAAATTTATTTTAATTTTGTTTTCAAAATTGGAAATGATATTTCATTCATGGCCTGATTTTATTGATATTGAAATATTCTTTTTTATGTTTCGATGGTTGTTTTAAATGAAAAATACATTTTCAATATTTTATAAATTTTATTACTATAAAAAGTGATTTTCTAAATGATAAGGTTCTGTCTTTCAAAATGAAATATAATTTTATTTTTATTCATCAATGTCAAAACCCCCATTTCATACTTATTATCCCATTGGGAAATTTTTTTATCTTACAATCTTCATTCTAGCATTATATAGATTAATAATCTTAAAAAGTGATTATTATGGTACCCATTTATCTTCCATATTTTAACCGTGTTTCAAAGATATTATCATGGAAAATATTTCTCTTCAATTTATTGATCATTTATTGAAAGAAAGAAATGTTATCTTTATGAGTTTTTGGATACAAATTGTGCCCTATGTACCTTATTCAGGATGTGGTTCTTGGATATTATATACGATGTGTGCACCCAGATTGCACCAAGTGAGCTTTATATAGATTATAATATGTGTGCTCGAATATATCTGTAACACCCCAGGTAAATAAACAATATGACATTTCATATTTATCCATATTTGTGAATAAAATATTGAAATGAATTTAAAGGGGATGCTATGGTCGATGGCGTACCCAACACGCAACAACGAGTTTCTTGGGAATCTTACGTTGCACTCTAATAATAAAATAATATTATTTCAAATGTTAGTTAACATGTAGCCGTTGTATTGGAGGGAATTGATAGAAATAACTAAAATATGATTATATATGTTTTTTAATGTTTTTACTTTTATCCAATAAAAGCTAAAGGCTTAAAATATGGAAAGAATTCAATTTTAGGCGTATATGCCCTAGTTTTCACTAAAGGTTCACTTATCGCCTTTTAATGGAGAACTGTCATTAAATATAGTTTTTATCACTCTTATATATTCTTCTGGAAAAAATAAAACTCTTATTAAGAATCGGGACATCAAAATTTACTTTGTGTAAATTTTTGGTATCATTCCGATAATGTTCATTTTTTTAATGAATAGTGTAAAATGTTGTATTTTAATTCAAAACCTCTTTTTAATCTAATTTATTTATATGATTAGATTATCTTATGAATTTGTTTTAAAGTTAAATTAGAATATATTTTTACCATTAAGTCCAATAGTTGTCGTTGGAATTAATTTCACTTTGAAATCAGACTTAAACTAGTGTCAATCTTTTGATACTTATTGTTTCATAAAAACACGCTATTTGCTCTGACAGCGGGAATTCATTATTAAATTAATTAATGTGACTTATATGTTTTGAATTTTGTAAAATAGACTTCATTTTTGAACTCGGAATATCAAATATAGCTTATGGTGAATTTTTGGGAATTTTCTGAAAAACATCAATTTTTGATGAATAGTGACACCACTAAGTGGTACTTATAAAAACTGATTTTTCCATTTAAATGAAATTTTGCCATCTTTGTGTTTTGAATTTCAAAAATCCGACATACATGGTTGTCATTAAGAAGTAAAATGTGGTACAATGGGATAAAAATAATTTTTTGGTGAATAGTAACTTATTAAGTTTTTAATCGCGATTAGTGGTAATTAGTGTTGTTTAATGTAAAAATAATGCTTTAATAAAATGAAATGAACTTGAAACATGTCCTAACCTCATTGGATGTGTAATGGCCGACCAAGACAAGCCATGGGTCAACTTGGGGACCCCATGGATCCACTTTGGTTGGGAAATGACATAAATAACTTTTTATTTAATGTAAATGTAAAAATGACACAAACATGATATGTTTTACTAAAACAATTTTTAAGTGGGGTTATATAAGTCATATTTTTGATTATAAATAGTCATTGGAAAGCTAAAAAGATTTCCAACATCATAGTTGTTTGTTTTATAATTTTTAGACATTAAATAAATTAAATTATTTATGACATAATAATGATGCAGCGATGACATCATTATTTGACGATTTAAATAAAATGAAAAGATAATGTAAAATATATGAACTAGACATGTCCAAAACATATTGGATGGGTGGATTTAGAACCCTTATAACCTTATCCATGAATTATATCAATGTGGGACCCTTTAAAACCGAAACACATTTTCAAATAAAGTAATATTTCTTACTTTCCAAAAGTGCCCCTCCTCTCCTCTTATAAAAGGCCCCGACCTCTACCTCATTTCACACACTCCTCAAGCCTTTGTCTCGGCCAACCCCTAACCCTTTACTCTCTCCACATCCCTATTCTCATCCTAGAGGATTCCCTTTGGGAATAATCCTTTCAAAGTAAGTCTTTAGGCTCAAATCAAAAGGAGTTACACTTTTAAAGGTAATTCATTCTCTCATGTTCATTTGATTTATTTTGTTTCTCCAACCCCCTAAACTATTTTTATTTACTTCTTTTGTAACAACACCAGTATCTTAAATATACTAGGATGTTTTTATAAGATTTATTCGAGCTACACTCTCACACAACTACATCAAATGGTTAAAGAGCATACGGTTTCCGTGGATGGCGAAATTCTGCATCCCGAAACGATGATTGTTCAATACTCATTTAACACCTTCAAAGGTGGCCATTATGATGTAACTATTTTTATATATGATATATGATATGTTTATTGTTTCCTTAATCTTCTGTTTTTTTTCATTTTGGGCATACCTTTATGGATTCCATTATGGGTAAACGCGATATCTTCATTTAAGGAAGTGCGGACTACCGCCCCCTCAAAGTGATTTGATTCGTTAAATACCATATGTGGGATGTATAAAGGATGGAACTATGATATTATATATGATATTATACTGGAATTATAATATACCTTTATATAATTATGATTCCATTCTATAAAATAAAAAATAGAAATGAAAGTAGCATTCATGCGTACGTACGGCTTACCGTCTCAATGAACGGTGCATTTCATTTCTTACCTCTAAATGATTATGTAATGTTATAAATGCATGAATTTACTGGATATATATGACATATATGATATCTAAATCATGAATACAATTCTTGATATAATAAACATTTGGCCACACGAACAACATGTAATTGTAAGAAGTCCACTTTCGACTTAAGAAACAAATATCGGCAAAACAAATATTATTAACTTAAATGATTACATAATGTTTATGACATGGTAATAAGTGATATAAAAGGATTAATTAACTTTAAAAATGTTCTTAAGGAAGTATAAATTAACTCAAGTTTATTATTCAGGAGATTAAAGAACGATCGAGTCAAGTCGGACCTGAGGTAAGGGATCCTACTCCTCTCTTTCTTTTTAAGTACACACTTTTATGTCATTCCTTTTAAAGCTCACATTTCATGTTATTGGGATGATATTTTATATTAAAATTACTTTAATTTTGATGTTCATGTGATGAGAGACCCTATTCTCTCTCATCAATCAATTTTGGGAGTTTTGAGTGGCGCTGTTAGGCTGCCGAACTTTCGTAAGAGATCTAACCTCTCTCTTTCTTTTTAAGTACTCTCCTTTATGTCACTTCTTTTAAGATCCTCTTTGTAATGTTGGGGGATGTTCTTTTATATTCCTATTTCTGTACATTTTATTTTAATGTGATGAGATACCCTATTTGATCTCATCAATCCATATTCGGATGTTTTATGTGGCGCGGTTAGGCTGTTGAGTTTTCGTAAGGGATTTTTCATCTCACTTTTATTCCCGTGAGATTTATGCTACATTTGCCAAAAATTCCATTGAGTGGTGTATGTACTGCCCATTATTCTACTATTTGTGTAATATAATTTCGTTTATGAGTATTTACATCAATGATCTATTGTCCTTTTTCATGGGGTGTATGATGTGAAAGATACCCATGTCGGTAAGGGAACCTTTCACCCTCCTCTTTTTTAAAAGACTTATTTTGTTGGGTCTTTTAATTTACATATTGTTAAGGTGGTATATGTTCTCATATGTCCTTATTGATGTAAATTTTATGTCCAAGTGATGAGATACACTTTTTATCTCTCATCAACTCATTTGATGTGATTCCGTTAGGCTGTCAAGGGAACTTTTTAACCCAATTTCGATTTCATTGGGTTCAACATGTAGTCATTGAATATGTCATCCATTGAATATGTGTGAATGAACTTTTATTGTTTTACTCTTAATATCCACTTATATAGTGTGTATTTATATTTTTCACACATATTTTTGAGTTTGATTTTTCCTTAATTTAAGGATACCTTCTTTATAATGGATTTCATCACATTTGACATTTCTATTGAGGGTTCATTGTTGTTATGCACCAATTCACTCTTATATGGTGTATATACTGTCCTTTGGAGTATTATATCAGGAATCCATTTATTCTCATGATATTATAAAGTTCTGACTAAATGTTATTCCTCAATTATTGTATTCAAGTGTCACTAATTTTGGTAAAACCCCTTTAACCAAAATATCAATTTAAATGTTTTAATTATTTGTTCTTATTAATATCCATGTTTTGAAAATGTTTTTAAGGATTTATTTATATGGATATTAGTGGTTTAAAATTTTAAGATTCAAGGTGGTATGGGACACTTTGATTCAAAAATCACTTCATAAATGTTTTAAATGGTTTTGGAAATGGTTTCTTTTTGAATGAATTCATTATTTCAATATACTAAAATGTTATATTGTGATTGAAATGTGGAAATGTTATGTTTCCTTTATGCATGTTTTATGTGACACATTTATGTAGTGGTTCTTGGGCATTGTTATGAAAACGGGTGGTTTCGTGATAAACTAAGGGCGGGTGAGCCCGATATAGCTCTCCAATGCATTGGGTAACGCGAAGGAGTGAAACGTTAAGGTTTATCTGAAGAGATTTAGGGAATATACTGTGATGGGTATTCCAAACGTAACCAAGAGGGTTACTCCCTACGTAAGAATGCTATGAATGCCTCAAGTTACCTTTATGTCATATGATTTCTATGATTTTATGAGGTATGTTAAGGTGCTTCTGTTTTATGGGTAAAGTATGATTTTATTCTTTTGTATACATGTACTCATGTTTCCTTTCCATATTTTTATAACTCTTACAGAGATTTTTATGCTCATCCCACGTTTTTGAAATGTTTTTCACAGGTCAAGGGAAAGGTACATGATGTGATGATAGTGTCAAGGATGTGTCAAGAAAAAATTCGTGTTATATTTTAAATATGTTTCCGTTGATGGGAAGAATGAATACTGTCTTTTATGTAACCACTTTGTTTAAATGTGTAATGTAATGCAAGTTTCATGATCTAATTCTCTAAAACTCTAAACCTGAAAAGATCATCAATGTGTAATCTTATAATAACTCAAGAATAAGTAAGGTTTAAGGTTGGGGCCTTATAGTTGGTATCAGAGGTCAGTTTAGATAACTTTAGAGGTTAGGGTATTCTCTAAGCATAAGTGACATTACCATAATGGTTAGGATTTCAAAAAGAGTCCTAGTTTTAGATAAAGTGAATGAGTAAGTGTATCTTAGTGTTTACCTTCCTCATTAGTACATGATGGTTTTGTTGATATACTCACACTGAAATTTCTATTTTTAGTGAATGGATGGATCTAGCAGGCACCAAAGAGACAACAGGTTTGAAGGAAACTGTAGTGGTTCTCTGATTAAGATACTAGATAAAATAGAGGATTCAATGAGGAAACTCATGGTTGTTCTAAACCAAATATCAAGGAGTCATGATCAACCATTTGAACCTTGGTATGTTCTATAATGAATCATGTATGAGATGACTAATCCATGTGGAAGTTCAGGTAATAATTATAAAGGTCACCATTAGAGATTATATGATCCTAACTTTTGAGGTAATTATGGGTTATTATATGATATGCTGGAAAATGAAAGGCATGAGATAAACTTGAGGTTAAAATATTTTATGATCATTTTTGATGATTTTACCTCTTTTTGGGGATTGATTTAAGAATTATATAGTTTTGGAAAAAGGACAACACGTAGATCGTGTGACAACCCGTCGCGTCGGACAAAGCTGCGGGAATTGAACCCACAACCAAAGTGCGACTGGTATTTATCGCCTACCACTGGACTACGTGAAGCCCCTGGTTAGTTTGAACGATTATTTTTAGTTATATGATTTTAGGAATTAAGAGTAAGTTGATTTTGGGTTATTTATGAAAGTGATTAACCTATCATGGAGGATATGTGATTAGGTTAATTACTTTTCAATACAAGACTTTAGGGGCAACTGATGTTGTTTGGAGATAAATGTTACGATTTGTCTTGGAAGACTATGTGACTAAATCCTTCAAATATTTGGGTTTCAATATTATATTGGTTTACTTTGAATACTTTTATGTACAAATTGTTTATCTAATGGTCCTCATTAAACTTTGGGTTTTGTTTGACAAATCTTGGAGGTTAAGAATAGATTTTCTTTTATAAAGGGTTATCCTTTTCTGGATTATCTGATCCTGTACTAGCCTTTTTGGGACTGGTTTTGGTTAAAGTCTAAAGACATGGGAGGTATATAGTTATCTTTAGTGGATTGGATGATTCTCTAGAAGTTGATTATAGTACTCTTAATGCGAACAAGTCTCCCTAAATACTCGTCTTTTGAAAAAAAATATGAGTTTGATTAAAGAATCTAGTAAAAGTTGAAAGTCAACATGATAAGTGATTATGTTTCCTTATGAATAAATTCCTCAATAAAAAGTAACTTAAAACAAAAAATTTTTCTATTAATTTTTCCTACTGGGGAACCCAACACCGTTTAACCCATCACAAGTTTGTGATTTTCTTATTGTTAACTTTCTCCTAAACATGTTTTCTATCACTCTCCATCAGAACATGACCCTATGTTTTCTCCTCCATGTCCATATTTTTCTACATGTAATCCTAGTATGGGTTAACTCGGGTGACCTCTGTACTTATCTTTCTTTATTTTAAAGTGATTTTTTTACCGACTCTTGTTCCGATGTGGGACTTTCAAGGATGTTTCCAAGCGCAATTTTAAAATTGCGAGGACGCAATTCCCAAAAGGGGGGAAGGATGTAACACCCCAGGTAAATAAAGAATATGACATTTCATATTTATCCATATTTGTGAATAAAATATTGAAATGACTTTAAAGGGGATGCTATGCTCTATGGCGTACCCAACACGCAACAACGAGTTTTTGGGAATCTTACGTTGCACTCTAATAATAAAATAATATTATTTCAAATGGTAGTTAACATTTAGCCGTTGTATTGGCGGGAATGGATAGAAATAACTAAAATATTATTATATATGTTTTTTTAATGTTTTTACTTTTATCCAATAAAATCTAAAGTCTTAAAATACGAAAAGAATTCAATTTTAGGCGTAAATGCCCTAGTTTTCACTAAAGGTTAACTTATCGCCTTTTAATGGAGAACTGTCATTAAATATAGTTTTGATCACTCTTATACATTCTTCTGGACAAAATAAAACTCTTATTAAGAACCAGGACATCAAAATTTACTTTGTGTAAATTTTAGGTATCTTTCCGATAAAGTTCATTTTTTTAATGAATAGTGTAAAATGTTGTATTTCAATTCAAAACCTCTTTTTAATATAATTTATTTATATGATTATATTATCTTTTGAATTGGTTTTAAAGTTAAATTAGAATATATTTTTACCATTAAATCCAATAGTTGTCATTGGAATTAATTTCACTATTAAATCAGACTTAAACTAGTGTCAATCTTTTGATACTTATTGTTTCATAAAAACACGCTATTTGCTCTGACAACGAGAAATAATTATTAAATTAATTAATGTGACTTATATGTTTTGAATTTTGTAAAATAGACTTCCTTTTTGAACTCGGAATATCAAATATATCTTATGGTGAATTTTTGGGAATTTGCTGAAAAACTTCAATTTTTGATGAATAGTGACACCACTAAGTGGTATTTATAAAAACTGATTTTTCCGTTTAAATGAAATTTTTCCATCTTTGTGTTTTGAATTTAAAAAATCCAACATACATGGTTGTCATTAAGAAGTAAAATGTGGTTCAATGGGATAAAAATAATTTTTTGGTGAATAGTAACTTATTAAGTTTTTAATCGCGATTAGTGGTAATTAGTGTAGTTTAAGGTAAAAATAATGCTTTAATAAAATGAAATGAACTTGAAACATGTCCTAACCTCATTGGATGTGTAATGGCCGACCAAGACAAGCCATGGGTCAACTTGGGGACCCCATGGATCAACTTTGGTTGGGAAATGACATAAATAACTTTTTATTTAATGTAAAAGTAAAAATGACACAAACATGATATGTTTTACTAAAACAATTTTTAAGAGGGGTTATATAAGTCATATTTTTTATTATAAATAGTAATTGGAAAGCTAAAAAGATTTCCAACATCATAGTAGTTTTTTTTATAATTTTTAGACATTAAATAAATTAAATTATTTATGACATAATAATGATGCAGCGATGACATCATTATTTGACGATTTAAATAAAATGAAAAGATAATGTAAAATCTATGAACTACAAATGTCCAAAAATTATTGGATGGGTGGATTTAAAACCCTTATAACCTTATCCACGAATTATATCAATGTGGGACCCTTTAAAACCGAAACACATTTTCAAATAAAGTAATATTTCTTACTTTCCAAAAGTGCCCCTCCTCTCCTCTTATAAAAGGCCCCACCTCTACCTCATTTCACACACTCCTAAAGCCTTTTTCTCGGCCAACCCCTGACCATTTACTCTCTCCACATCCCTCTCCTCATCCTAGATGATTCCCGTTGGGCAGAATCCTTTCAAAGGAAGCCTTTAGGCTCAAATCAAAAGGAGTTACACTTTTAAAGGTAATTCATTCTCTCATGATCATTTGTTTTATTTTTCTTCTCCAACCCCCTAAACTATTTTTATTTACTTCTTTTGTAACAACACCAGTATCTTCAATATACTAGGACGTTGTTATAAGATTTATTCGAGCTACACTCTCACACAACTACATCAAATGGTTAAAGAGCATACGGTTTCCGTGGATGGAGAAATTCTGCCTCCCGAAACGATGATTGTTCAACACTCATTTAACACCTTCAAAGGTGGCCATTATGATGTCACTATTTTTATATATGATATATAATATGTTTATGTTTTCCTTAAGCTTATGTTTTTTTTCATTTTTTGTCATACCTTTATGGTTTCCATTATGGGTAAACGCGATATCTTCATTTAAGGAAGTGCTGACAACCGCCCCCTCAAAGTGATTTGATTCGTTAAATACCATATGTGGGACGTATAAAGGATGGAACTATAATATTATATATGATATTATACTGGAATTATAATATACCTTTATATCATTATGATTCCATTCTATGAAATAAAAAATAGAAATGAAAGTAGCGTTCATGCGTACGTACGGCTTACCGTCTCCATGAAAGGTGCATTTCATTTCTTACATCTAAATGATTATGTAATGTTATAAATGCATGAATGTACTGGATATATATGACATATATGATATATAAATCATGAATAAAATTCTGGATATTATAAACATTTGGCCACATGAACAACATGTAATTGTAAGAAGTCCACTTTCGACTTAAGAACCAAATATCGGCAAAACAAATATTATTAACTTAAATGATTACATAATGTTTATGACATGGTAATAAGTGATATAAAAGAAATAATGAACTTGAAAAAGGTTCTTAAGGAAGTATAAATTAACTCAAGTTTATTATTCAGGAGATTAAAGAACGGTCGAGTCAAGTCGGACCCGAGGTAAGGGATCCTACTCCTCTCTTTCTTTTTAAGTACACACTTTTATGTCATTCCTTTTAAAGCTCATATTTCGTGTTATTGGGATGATATTTTATATTAAACTTACTGTAATTTTGATGTTCATGTGATGATAGACCCTATTCTCTCTCATCAATCCATTTTTGGTGTTTTGAGTGGCGCCGTTAGGCTGCCGAACTTTCGTAAGAGATCTAACCTCTCTCTTTCTGTTTAAGTACTCTCCTTTATGTCACTTCTTTTAAGCTCCTATTTGTAATGTTGGGGGAAGTTCTTTTATATTCATATTTCTGTAAATTTTATTTTAATGTGATGAGATACCCTATTTCATCTCATCAATCCATATTCGGATGTTTTATGTGGCGCGGTTAGGCTGTTGAGTTTTCGTAAGGGATTTTTCGTCTCACTTTTATTCCCGTGAGATTTATGCTACATTTGCCACAAATTACATTGAGTGGTGTATGTACTTCCCATTATTCTACTATTTGTGTAATATAATTTCTTTTATGAGTATTTACATCAATGATCTATTGTCCTTCTTTCATGGGGTGTATGTTTTGAAAGATACCCAAGTCGGTAAGGGAACCTTTCACCATCCTCTTTTTTAAAAGACTTATATTGTTGGGTCTTTTAATTTACATATTGTTATGTTGGGATATGTTCTCATATATCCTTATTGATTTAAATTTTATGTCCAAGTGATGAGATACACTTTTTATCTCTCATCAACTCATTTGATGTGATTCCGTTAGGCTGTCAAGGGAACTTTTTAACCCAATTTCGATTTCTTTGGGTTCAACATGTAGTCATTGAATATGTCATCCATTGAATATGTGTGAATGACCTTTTATTGTTTTACACATAATATCAACTTATATAGTTTGTATTTATATTTGTCACACATATTTTTGAGATTGATTTGTCCTTAATTTAAGGATACCTTCTTTATAAGGGATTTCATCACATTTGACATTTCTATTGAGGGTTCATTGTTGTTATGCACCAATTCACTCTTATATGGTGTATATACTGTCCTTTGGAGTATTATATCATGAATCCATTTATTCTCATGATATTATAAAGTTCTGACTAAATGTTATTCCTCAATTATTGTATTCAAGTGTCACTAATTTTGGTAAAACCCCTTTAACCAAAATATCATTTTAAATGTTTTAATTATTTGTTCTTATTAATATCCATGTTTTCAAAATGTTTTTAAGGATTTATTTATATGGATATTAGTGGTTTAAAATTTTAAGTTTCAAGGTGGTATGGGACACTTTGATTCAAAAATCACTTTATTAAATGTTTTAAATGGTTTTGGAAATGGTTTCTTTTTGAATGGATTCATTATTTCAATATACTAAAATGTTATATTCTGATTGAAATGTCTAAATGTTATGTTTCCTTTATGCATGTTTTATGTGAAACATTTTTGTTATGGTTCTTGGGCATTGTTATGAAAATGGGTGGTTCTGTGATAAACTAAGGGCGGGTGAGCCCGATATAGCTCTCAAATGCATTGGGTAACGCGAAGGAGTGAAACGTTAAGGTTTCTCCGAAGAGATTTAGGGAATATACTATGATGGGTATTCAAAACGTAACCAAGAGGGTTACTCCCTACGTAAGAATGTTTTGAATGCCTCAAGTTACCTTTATTTCATATGATTTCTATGATTTTATGAGGTATGTTAAGGTGCTTATGTTTTATGGGTAAAGTATGATTTTATTCTTATGTATACATGTACTCATGTTTCCTTTCCATATTTTTATAACTCTTACTGAGCTTTTTATGCTCATCCCAAGTTTTTGAAATGTTTTTCACAGGTCAAGGGAAAGGTACCTGATGTGATGATAGTGTCAAGGATGTGTCAAGAAAGAATCCGTGTTATATTTTAAATATTTTTCTGTTGATGGGAAGAATGAATACTGTCTTTTATGTAACCACTTTGTTTAAATATGGAATATAATGTACGTTTCATGATCTAATTCTCTAAAACTCTAAACCTGAAAAGATCCTCAATGTGTAATCATGTAATAACTCATGATTAAGTAAGGTTTAAGGCTGGGTCCTTGTAATATCTCTCTAATACATTGTGTATTTTAAATGTTATATGAAAAATTATATCAGATGTATGGTGTATCATTATTATAATTGTGTGTTTTTAGTAAGGGTTCTCTGATGATGATATTCTATAATAACAAGAAATTTTATCTATGTTTTCTATTGGGTTATAATGTTTCATTTGAAAAATATTAAAATCACAAGGCTCATGATTATTGAATTTTATAAATAATTCACTTTTTAAATCATTATTTTATGTTTTCATGATTGATAATTCCGGTATTTTTAGGTATAATTTCAATTATTATTCATTCATAAACTCTAATTATGTTTTCAAAACCTTATAAAATTTTTATTTGAATTTATGAATTTAAATTTTAATTCCTATATATACCCAAACATATCAGTTTAGATACAAAATATTATGTATAATTTTCCCCATGTTTTCATGAATGATATTGAATGAATTTTGTTTAGATGTATTTTATATAGTTGACAATGATGACTAATGGTGAAATAAGAACAGTTATTGATGTTGTTAAAAACTCATTTGAAAACACTTGCATGGTTTATGAAAGTGTTATCCTAAATATTGAGGACTATAAACCTAATATTTCATTTATAATGTATGTGATCTAATAGTTTCATTTTATGTTTTATTTTTTGGAAATAAAAAATTAAATCACTCTCATCGATGCCAAAGATAGAAATGTAATATCCCTAAGTTCATAACTCGATTAGAAGATCTAGTTTCAAGCTATAATATATATGGGTGAACCATAATAAACATAAATATTCATATTTCAAAATTAAAATATTACATCTTAACACATACCACAACAAAATAAACATAATCATAAACCAACCAGAATTATATGGTGAATGGTAATAAAATTGTACATCCGTCTTCATGATAATAATAATCCATGAATATAAATAATTTTTATTATAATTATATAAAATATAAAAATTGGATAATAATTACAATAATAATTTTATGTCATTCATGAATATAAATACCAAAAATATTTCTTTAAAATATTTTTTGGGAAAACAACCTTTTTACATTGAATATTCTTTTTATTTAAACGGTTAAAATTAATAAAATAATAATTATTAGTGATATCAACATTTTAAAACATATAAAAAATCTTTAATATATTTAATGTTCAAGATACTGTAAAATACGGTCCATGTCGTTCACGTTAAAACAAATATTCCTCTCCCATTTTTTGTAAAACCCAAACCGCCTTTTTTGAAAAAATGACATAAAGATCACAATAATTTATATGAAAAATTACAAAATGGTATAAATTAATTTTTAATTAACAATTAAAAGTATATTTTTTAAAAAAATCCATAAAAACTGTTGATTTTGATGAAATAGGGTATTTCCCTCTGAAGGCTCACATAATGCATGGTTATCATAATTACAGATTCTCAATAATTTTATGCACTAAAACCTATTGAAATGGTACAATTAGGTGAAAATTTCTCAAATAAAAAAAATTATTATAAAATATATTTATATTAATATAGAAATATCAAAAAAATTATATATGAGACTAAATAAAAAAGAATCCCTAATATTGATGAAACGATTAAATAAACCCCTATCTCATTGGTAATTTTTTAATCATAACCCCTATAAAATAAATAAAATTAAATGAATTCTAGAATAAAATTGTTATTAAGTAATTATTTATATGAAATATTTATTATTTACATACATTATTAAAAGTAATAATTTTTTAATATGGTGTATGTCTCATGGAAGAAAAAACTGAAATGAGAAACCATTACCTTAGGTTGGTATTCCTTAATATGTGTTTGAACCTATTATATAATAACTATTGGTTAATTTTAAATCAATTACATAAGAATTATCATATATATCATAACATATATGATTTAATCTTTCTCTTATATCACCAATTTATTTACAATTCTATTTGAAAACAATTATTTAGTATGATAATTACAATTTTTTCATGAAATATTTTTTGTAGTAAATTTATATCATTTAATTTGATCCTAGATAAATCATATAAAAAATATTAACCATCATATAAGTATCATATATAATCATTTTATGTTTATTTATAGTAATCAATTATTTTTAGAAATGAGAAATGGATTGCATAGTCTATGGAGACGTTAGGCCACACAAACTCATTAGCGATGATTCAATTTTTCACGATGAATGAATTGAATGGAAAATAAAAAATAATTCAACATTCTTGAATTATTATATATTTATAATTTATCATAATTAAATACATCATTTTTATTATCTATGTGAAAATAAAATTCAAAACACTTTTCATCACTACGTGGAGGTGGTGGTCTACATGTATATATCAGCAACGTTATTATTATCCCATAGAGTGGATTGTAAAAGGGTACACATGATAAAATATTAATATAACATATTATAGAAAAGAAATATCAAATATATTCATTATCATTAACCTCACTACCTTTTATGTATATCACAAGTGACAATCGAATCAGATCGCTTTGTAGGGTGGTTGTCCGTCGTACACATGAGTTATGTTATCATATCTCCCATAGAATAGAAATTGAGAACTTATATTTGATATGAAAATTACATAACTATAATAATTTCATAAATATAATATAAATTCATTAAATAAATCATTATATACATCAGTGAAATGTGGTGATGAAGAATTAATTACATTTATGTGCAAGGTGGTAGTCCTCTATTCACAGGATCGATGGTTTCGTTACCCAATTGATTGATATGGATACAGATATGGGTTATAAAATTAACATAAAAAAATTATGAGAGATACTAATATTGTTATATTATCATATTTTTACATGTTTTTATGAAAATTTAATAAGAAATAAATAAAATAGACACCTTTAAAAATCTTATATATTCGTTGGAAAGCCTTTTTAGGTTTTACCTAAAGCCTTCACGGATGGACTACTAATAAAATAAATTCCAATATGAGGTAATTATTCAATTAATATGGTGTTTTGAGATAATTTCCAACTAAAATGATTTTTTAAAAAAATGATGATGGTAGGGGAGTGTCTAGCCTTTATAAATAGAAGAGATAATATATATGGATTTTTTTAAAGGAAAAAGTGATAAACCAATATTTCTCCTTCCACAAGCCTGGTTCATTATAAATATTATAAGTGATATTGTTGATAAATATCAATTAAATGGGTAATTGAAATGTATTAGGTAATTATTAATCCTTATCTTCTTCGTTTAACTACCTTCCGCATATAAACCCATTTATACCATATCTATGGTAATAATTTTCCATTTTCACTGTTATTTATGGTAAAAAATTAATTTTATCATATTATAAAAAATAAAAAATAAATATTCCAAATAAATATTCTATTTTTACAAAATATATTCACATATGTAGAATAATTAAATCTAAAATTAAATTGTTGACATGATGAAAGATCATTTTTCCAATGTGAAAATTCTCATAAGTATTGAATATTTTGATATAAAATATCAAGATGAAATTTATTAAAAAGAACTGCATTAGTTACATTTGATTATATTTAAATAAGTTTATTTTAAAGCCAATTTAAAATATTATTTAACCATTTATCTAATTTAAATGAGAATGCATTTTTCAATAAATATTAATAATGTTCTAGACATGTCAAATAATTATTTTTTCATAAAATCCCAAAAAAACTCACCCGAAAAATATATTCACATTTATATTTAATAAATTATTGTTTTGGAATAAAATTTATAAAAATATTAATAATAAATTTTAAAGTATTCTTTTAATGTGTGACTAATTGATCTTTCAGAAAAATATAATTTTTAGAAATAATTTATTTCTCTTTAAAATGGTTTTAATTTTATTTATAATCGCTACATAAAAAATAGAATTTATTTTATAATTTTTTTAAAATTAAAATTTTCATAAATTATTTATTACTATTCATACCATACTTCTTAATTGCTAGTTTATAATATTCATGTTTATATAATATAAATTAAATAGAGTATCATGATTCTTTAAAAAATAATATCACATGACTTGCAAGATATCAATGAGATTAAATTTATTTGAAAATAAATATATCATAAGGTCTTGTGGTATTACATTGTCTTCTTATATTAGTGTTTAATGTCATATAATATATCAAATTAAATATTATTATTTTTAAATATAGGGTGATCAAATTCGACCCCTTTAAATAATTTTTTTCCTCAACATTTAATATAAATATTATCAATCAGTGGTTTAAAATTAGAAAATACCCTTTTATTAATCCCATATCATTATAATGATTAATAATAAATCATTAGGACTTTGTATAATTTTATGGATAATGGTATCAGGAATAATACAATAACAAGGCCTCCATGTAGTATGACATAGGTGGTAGCTGGTGATATAGACATGGAATGAAATCATAATGATCAAATAATAAGAGAGGGTGATAGAGGTATCTGATCACATGAAAGTTACGATCAAGTGAAATTCATCAACCAAAAAAATTATAAATCAATGATGACATAAGGGACAATTTTATTCATCTGAAATGATGGTACTCATATAAAATTTTAGTCTCGTGATCATTTTTATGAGTTGAGGAAATATAGTACCATCTATATTGAGAACATATAAAATAAAAACATACAATATATATTTTTATTTCATAGGAAATATGTTTTCCTTTCATTGAAATTCAATCATGTCTGATTTCATTAATTCCCCATTTAATCCATATAAAATTGTAATTTTTATTCTTAAAGCACAAAAAATTAATCGTCATCAAACAAATAGATCAAGAAAATAATGAAACTATATTCCCCCTATCTGTAAAAATTTTCCAAATCCAAATTGTTATTACAAGTTATCCAATATAATAAATTCTTATATAATATAAATATAGTAACTCCCAAAATTCAACTTCATCGATTTCATGAATGGTTAACCTTACAAATCATCCAAAAATATATTTGACCATATTAAATATCTAACAAATTGGATGGGGGTCACTATATAAATATTATATTCCATATACATTATAATGTGGATCTTAATTTAATATTCTTAAAATTAGAATATATTGATCACTAAAAAAACATAATTATATCCTTGATGCATCCAAAACTAAATTCTATTATCGTAAAATTTATTTCATAAATCCGAATATGTTGTAAACTCTAACAAAGATAACAGAAACCATCATATCAATAACAATTTTTTTCATCACCAATACTATCGCAAAAAAATATATATTTATCATTATTGTCTCATCATTTATAAAATATTGTGGGAAATATACCTTTGATCATTTTTTTCCAAAAATATCAACATTCCATTGAGTGACATTTCCTTATAATATGTTCTATTTAATATAAACTATCAATTACTTAATGAAAATTATTTCATGACAATTCTTTTATATTTTGTAATTATAATAACAAAGTCATCATTGATAAAATGATAAAATAAATAGTTTCTTGCATAAAAAAGGACTATAATTATTCAACATTGGTTATAGTAATATAATGTTCTTAACCTTCTTCACCTAGCATCCTATAATATATATTCCCGGAATGGTTGTGGAATTTCCTTACTTAGCAACCCATATAATTATTCTTCACGTACTAAGTATAAAATGTTTCATTATTGACCTTCCATTCATTCTCTTGAGAGACTTTGTCTCCATAGATGTTGAAAACTATCTTTCCTTTAATAAAGTATCTATGTGTTTCTTTTCACAATAGACACAGGTGAGAAAATTGTTCTTTCCCATATTAACACAATCCATTTTATCTTTTACTTTATATAATTCTATTTATTCCCATTTAATATATCATAATATTAAATTAGTTCACTATTTTTACAGCACATGATAATATTCACTCATATAATGAGAATGGATTTGAGAATTGTTCCTTTAGAAATATTACTGTAGGGAAATAATGGAAATGAACATTCAAACACATTGGATTACATGTATTGATATGGTTCCCATTATTTCTACTAGGATCTATATCTATAAAATGGAATACACAAGATTAGAAAAACAAGATTATGTATGAAAATATTAAATTAATATTTATATTATTAGTGACGTAAAAGTCATTTTATATTCAACTAAACACTCTATGTTTTTATTTTGGAATAATCCCTGGTAACCAAGTGTTAAGAATGGATATCTTGTTTTGAATGGATGGTAGGACGGTGATGGAACCTATATATAGGAACATTAAATAAACGAAATGAAATCCATGATAATAATTGATCTGAAAACCACCATGAATTTTTAGCTCTATCAAATAATTTATTAAAATTCATTATCCATATTCAGTACATGAACCAGTTTTCCTAAAAATAAAATGAATTCTATATATTTCAATGTGTTAATTCTATTCACATTATGAATATGTTGTGGCTTATTTATTTAAAAAGTGAAAAACCCCCTCATTTTAACCCATTCCCATTTTTTCTCTATGAGTGGTCTTGTAAAGAGTTACTTCCCCACAAAAACCAAGAATTTGATCATACTCTTCCATTCAATAAATTATTCACTCTCTATAAATTTCAGGAAAATTTTATTTGTATTATATTAAATACACTTCCTACTTTTCTTGGATATACATCCACCTTTGTCAAAATTTTGGTGTGAGATGGTATGTTCTATTTTCATTGAATTTTTCTTTATTGTTGATTTCTTCCATTCTATCTTAATTTAAAAGAGGATAATGGAAATGAATATTTATACTAACTTATATTAGGTGGACTAGTTTTTTAAAAATATTATTAATGTTCAATATATTATGGAATCATTTCAAAAATTATTCCTCGCCAAAGATGGTTCCTATTTGTCTTTTTAATTAAATTCATTTATGCTACAACACTTTATGTAATTATATCCTCCCATAAATCAATATTAAAGGATTGAATCAATGATATGAGACACCTCTATAAGAGTTTCTTAATTAAATCCCTAATATAATCATGTTTTGGAAATATTTTGAACTACCATATTAGGGTGTTATTAATTTTCCCATGGGATTGTTGCGTATTTGAAATTTCACAAGGAAAGAAATGGTATGCCACACATGTAGGTTTTTTTCATATTTTTTATTTTAGATAAATTTTATTATATAACATGTATAATGTGATTGATAATATTTTTGAATGCTATGAATTAATGATAGCTATGACCATTCCATTATAACATGTTAATGTTGATACAAGGACCCACATTAATGAAGCCTTGGACTAGTTTAGGAAGGATAACAACTAAATAATTTAAATAAATATTTAATAATGGGAGGGATAAACATGTTAATTCTATAAAAAACAATTTAGGCTCATTGGGTGTTTGTATTAATTCTCCCCATGTGTGATACCAGATTTCCATGTAGATTATCTTGGATGGGAATGGTTAGCATTATTATCATAGCATTATAGGAGAGATACCTGGTTCCCAATGTTGTACACCATGTAAATGAATGGAGGGATATTTTTTATAACATGTCATGAGTGATACAAGGGTAATAATATGCACTCCATTGATGGAATCATGTGTCGATGGAATTATTAGTGTTCTTGGAGGGATAGATGATATCTTTACACACAACAACTTGGATGAACTAAAAATGAATTTTTTTTCTAACACTAAAAATGAATTCACATTTCAAAAGAGAATTCAGGGGTTAATTCCTTGGATTATATGGGTAATTTATGATTTTTGAATTATATCACCATGGACATATTCATTAAGGTTTATGAAACCCCTCATATGTAATGGTGTATCCCTTAGACTTACATATTCGGTGCTGAAAATTCTTATATAGACATTTATAATCACATAAATTTATATAGGTATAAAGGAAATATAAATTAATAATATTTATATATATAATAATTTTTGTGTTGGGTGAAATTTTTTCTGAGATATTTGATATGGCATCCCTCCTTTTATAACATAACTTTTCATTACATTTTACAAAGAGAGGATCTTTAATGTCTTCTGTCTTGAAAAAAGTTACATAATACATGAAAACATATAAAATAATTTTAATCCTTTTGAAATTCTTATTGAAATGTTAATCATATGTAAAATTATATCATCTCATAACCTAAGGACATACATCACTGCAAAGGGTGAGCATAAGTCTTAGAAATAGTAAACAAATGAATCAGTTTACTTGTGATATCAGTAAGAACATAATGAGATAAATAAGGTAACGGGAAATGAAAAGAGGAGAATTTTATAATAAAATTAATATGAATCATAGTGTGAAAATTTGTCTATAACATTTAATTTATACATTTCTAAGCATAACACTGAGTTCCATCCCCAAGGTGTTATATAAATTACCAATGTTATTCACCATGGTTTCTAAATACTTGTAATCTCTAGATATTAATTTCATTACCCAATACATTGGAGTTATATTATGGAACACCCTTAATATTTGATTATTTTCATGATATCCACATATATAATAATCAAACAATTCAAGAAAAACCCAAATAGAAAAATGAATTGGGTTAATGTCAATCTTGTTTCGTTTTAGTAAGGGATTAAAAACATGATAACTATGTCAATCATAACACTCATTTATGTGTTCCAATTCCAAAATCTTGTATATCATATTTATATAAGGATTAATACCCCTAAAAATTAAATATTTTTCGGTATTCACATAACTATAATAGGAATTTTTTTGAGAAAAAAAAGATATAGCATTTGACAACTAAATTCTATAGCCTAACGACTATACATCATGGTATTTGAAAACATTAAAAAGAGAGGGGATATTGGAAACAAATTCATAAAATACACATAATACAATATAGGGTATGAATAAAATAGAAATAATAAAATGGTATGGAAACATGGAAGACATACCACTTAGATAAGAACTTGAATAAAAAAGAGACATTTAGAATTTCCTTACAGAAAATTCGGTAGCATAACTATATCACTTAAAGCTTAAAAATGAGATATTGAGAAAAAAAATGGTATCTGAACATTTTTATATAAAATTTAGAGAAATAATAATATATAAAAATATATATAAATATAATAAAATGGAATCTAAAATAGATAACATAAAAGAGTTCTTTGACTAAAAGTGGAGGGTGAAATGCTCCCTTACCTAGAAGAGTAACATAAAAAACAAGACTGTTGGGAGCTTAAGGGAATAAAGGAACGTTATGAGGAATCATGGGAGGTAAAAAGGAAATAGATTCATTGAGGTGTAATTTTTAATGAAATTAAATTAATGAATGACCTTGTATTTATAGTAAAATAGATTGTGGTTTTTATTAATTTCCAAGGGATGCCTCTTTGGTGGTATTTGCAATACCATCCGCTTGCCCATGGAATTTTCCCATGGTTTTGGAAACATGGTAAAACTCATATAATATTTTAATCTAAATGAGCTGAAAAATGTTTTAAATTACATATTACACAATTATGATTTCATATAACAAATCGAAAACTCAAAAAAAAAATATTTTTACTATTCGCCTAAAAAAAATTTCATAAAGATCTCATAAATTCATCCTAACCTAATATTGATATTTGGAATTAAAAAATGAACTCCATTTTATGAAAATAATTTTCTAAATATGAGAAGATTAATTATTAAATAAAATAACTATTTAGATGAAAAATACTTATAGTTAACTAATAATTTCTGAAACAGTTTTATTACTTATGCAATTAAATCAAATTATCATTAAAGATGATTGAATTATATTTATAATTAATAAAATAAGGTTAATACTCTATTGTCTATATTAGTATTAATTAGGGAAATAAAAATATACATAATTTATTATTTACTAAAAATTAATTTGATTATATCAGACTCTAAATTTCTTACACTCCACAACCATATATGTCAATTTTTTTGAAATAATTTCACATTAATAATTAGTTAATGTATAAAAAATATTTTAAAATACATTTTTTTATTATTATTCAAAAATATGAATATTCTTAGAAAAAAACTAAAAAAGCATCCTATATTTATTTCAACATTTTAAATGATAAAATTATGGTTATTTTACCATAAAAAGATATAAAATTTTCATTTATAAAAAGGATAAAAAATGTAATTAAGGCCTTATTACATAGCCTCTTATAACACCAGGACATGACTTAAGAGTAAGGTTTGAAATTTTGATAGATTTATTAGATGGTTAGATAACATTTCTTGAGTGGTGATTCCTATCATCATGAAATTCTCCCATAGGTGATTAAGATCAAGCATAACCTGTTGATTCTTTGCTTGGGCATGGTAAAGATAAAATTCCAGTGATGTTAAATACTTACCACAATCCAATAGATGGGATTCGTACAACCCGATCCTTCTAGATGAGGTCATATACTCTTATTTTTGAATTTAATACAAATTAATATTTAATGTTTTAAAAAATAATTACAATGTTATAAATTAATATTGTTTCCAATGACCATATTGACTAAGGTTATATAATGGTCAAAACCTTATTATCACTTTTTTTTTATAATTATACATTTTTATTGATTATTACATATTAAAACATATATTTTCAGAAAAAATAATATCATACAAATATTCAAGTCGATACATTCTTCCCCCCCTTACGATATTTCATCCCCGAAATTTCAACTCATACCCTCAGATTAGAAAATGGGTTGGAACATTTTCCTCGTAGAGTCCTCTGGTTCCCACATAGCTTCTTCATATTTTTTGTTCCTCCACCAAACAATAATAGGTATGGTATTCTTATTTCATAGAACATTATCTCTATGATCCATGATCTAAACTGGATTGTCCTTATAAGAGAGGTCATGTTCCAGTTGTACCACCTCTAGATTTAGTACATGTGAAGATTCAGTAATGTACTTCCTTGAGAAGAATACATGGAAGAAATCATGTACTTGTGCTAGATTGGGAGGAGGTGAAAGCTAATAGGCCACTGCCCCTACACGATCAATGATTTGATAGGGGAAAATGTCCATAGGGCTACGCTTACCTTACTTCCCAAAACTCATGAATCACTTCTAAGGGGACATTCAAAGTGTGACATTGTCACTTACATTAAAATAAAAATCCCTTCAATGGTTTTTGGGATAGCTCTTATAAGACTCTAAATAACCTTAATGTGTTTCTAGATGACATGAACTGTTTGTGTCATCAATTTCAAAAGATCTTGCCCAAGAAACTGTATTTCACTAGCTTCATCCCAGCATGTCGAAGTTCTACATGCTTTCAATATAAATCTTCAAAGGGTTATATTTTAATGCTCATGTAGAAACGTTTTTTATATGATTAATCAACTAATAATATATGTTGATTCTTTCCAATTTTAAATTATATTGAGCATATTATCACCCTATAATTAGGTGATTAAATAGTCCTTTCAGACTGGTCATCTATTTGGGGGTGATAAGTTGTACTGAAATACAATTTGGTGCATAGATCACGTTGAAGACATCTCTAGAATTTTGTTGTGAACCTTGGATCACAATTAGATAATATTGGAAGGGAAACTCAATTCAGCCTTACCACTTCCTTCAAAAAATCATGGAAAGTTTATCAAGAGATAATTCATCCTTAATAGAGATAAAATGGGTTTTCATGGTGAGATGGTACACTGTAACCCATATCACACTTTTTCATTTGGATGTTCTCAGGAGACCAATGAAAATGCCCATAGTGATATTGTCTCACTTCTATGCGGGTATAGGTAGTACTTGTAATACACCATTAAGAATTTGCCACTCTCCCTTCACTTGTTGACATACTAGGCACCATGTAGTGTAGTCACCAATATCCCTTTTCATATTATCTCACCAATAAAGATCATGAAGTTCCCTATACATTTTTTCGCTTTTAGTATGTATATAAAATGTAGATATCTTAGCTTCATCTGTCATCTACTTTTTATTTCATGAATAGATAGAACACATTTCCTAGAAAAAAATTTCAGTACACCTTCTTAATCAATATTGAACTCAAAAAAATTCCCATCCTTCATAGCCTCAAACTTCTTCTGTAACAAAGGATATTCTTTTTTTAGCCTTGATCTTCTCTAATAATGATTGTTGAGAAATCATTTGGGATAGGGATGATGATTTCCATTCCCTTAAAATTCTGACGTCTAGTTTCCCTAGGTCATTGATCAAGGGAACTCCATGGATCCTCATAATGGACAGAACAATATGGACTTTCTTACATAATGCATGAGTGATTTTTTTTTCTGGGATGATAATGAATTGAACAATCATCGTCTTTAAAAATTTACATCCATCTTCTTTGTCGGATGTTCAATTCCCATTAGGCAAAAATATACTTCAAACTTTGATGGTCCGTGTATTTATTATAATTCTCCCTATAAATATAGCTCCTCTAAATTTTCATAGAAAAAACAACCACAAACATCTCCAGATCATGCGTAAGATAGTTCTTCTTATCAGTCTTCAACTATTGAGATGCATAATAAATCATCTTGTCATTTTCCATAAGGACTCACCCAAGCCCTTTCAAAGATGCATTGAGAAAAATAATGAACCCTTCTCTGCTTGAGATTAAATTTTGAATAGTTGATGTAAACAATCTCATCTTAAGCTATTGGAAATATTCCTCACACTCCTTTTTCCATATGAACATAACCCCTTTTTGAGTTAACATTGTTAGTGGATTAGAAATTTGTGAAATGTTTTTCACAAACCTCTGATTAAATCCCTCTAATAGTGAGAAAATATGAATCTCATTTGCTATTGTAGGTTGAGGCCACTCATCGAAAATCATTTTCATTGTAGGGTCAACTATTATTTCCTCACTGGTAACAATATTCCCCAAGAAGGAAACATTTCGATAGAAAAACACCCACTTTATAAACATTCCAAAAACCATCACCTTTGTTAGAGATTTCAATATAACCCTTAAGTTATCCTCAATCATCCCGTAAATTTTAGTATAAATTAGAACGTTATATATAAAATAAAACATAAAATTTTCATGGTAGTCCTTAAAAAATATATTCATCAAATATATAAAAATGGCAGCTTCATTAGTCAGTCTGAAGGCTATAATAATGAACTCTTAATTCCCATCTCTGTATCGGAAGGGTGTTTTTGAAATATTATCTTTTTCGTCCTCAATTGAAGATAATTGGATCGAAGATCAATCTTATAAAATAATTTATCCCCATGAAGATGGTAAAATAATTCATCAATTCTTAGAAGAGGGTATTTTTTCTTCCCTGGGATCCCATTTAGATATCTATAATCAATGAATAGCCTCATTGATCCATCCTTCATCTTCATAAAGAGAACATGTTCTCCCATATGATACACACTCAGTTGGATAATCCCATTCTCGAAAAGGTATTTTAGTTTCTTCATTATTTTCTCCAGATCAACATTTTCTATCCTATATGGGTTTATCAATATCATATGAGATCTAGGTATGATTTCAATGGAGTAATTTACCAATATTTAGGTGGAGGTTCGTGTAACTCCTTTGGAAATACATCAATGTATTCCTTGAATATAGGGACATTTTCAATCCCTATACTCTCATTTCCTTCCACTTCCTCAAAAATACACACCATATAGAGGGATATAGGATGTGATTCATGACAAAGATCAGGATGGGATATCTCTCCTAGGAAATTATAACTAGGTCATCTATTCTAGAAAACTAACATTTCAATGCTTATTCCAATGATAATAGAATTATACATCGAGGTCTTGTCCATACAAATTATAATGTCTAATTCGAACAAGTGAATGACAACCAGATTATTGATAATATTTTTCTCAATAAAATAAATATTATAGGCTCTAAATACTGAATATTCTTGGATAATTCTTCTGGAGTCATGACTGATAACTATACTTTTAGAAATTCATGGGATGATTCTAAATTATTTGCAAACATGGAGGAAAAATAGGAATGTGTAGAACTAGAATGAAACAAATTACATAATATCTTTGAGATAACAACAAGATTACATGCCACCACATCTTTTGGATCATCATCATCAGCTATCGTGATAGAAAAAGAACAAACTTTCTCATCTATCCTCTGGTGAAGTTGATGGTGATTCCCCTCTGCTGCCCTTGGATTTTGATAGGGATTGGAAAAGTGCCAAGCTATCCACACATGAATCATTAGACTTCAGTTTGGTCCTACAAAATCTTTCCTTTGTTTTCAGTATTTGTATGTTAAGGATTCACCTAACTACGATAATTCTGAACGATATAGACACCTCTATGACACATTTATCACTTCCCGCTCTGAGAACACAGTTCCTCGAATGCTTCTTCAAACACTTATTACCTGGAGAAATATTCACTTTATTTCCTCATCTTCCCTGATCAAAGCTCATACTTAAGCTTGGATCCATTGATATCATCTTATCATTGGATAAATGAGACCAATACATCTCACAGAACTCTTGTTCAAATTTCACAACACTCACCATAAAATCCTCATATCTATCATAGTCTCGGTTGGATAGATTCTTCAGCAGATGAGGTCATAGTCCACTAAATAATCTAACAACCTTCCCATTATGATACATGATAATGGTTAAGGTGTAACAGGAAAATCTTGTGAAGTTCATCTCCTAGAATCTAACAAATTCATTATCCTTATACTTCATCTTGATAAACAACTTCTAAAATTTTTTTCTCATCGAATGAGGGACTTACTTTTTGAAAAAGATACCTATAAACTCTTCCAACTCCATAACTTCAACCAACACTCTCAGTATCATATTTTTAATCAGTTCACACCACTGATCAGCTTCACCTTCTAAGAGGAAAACGGCCCGGGTGACCTTCTCTCAATCTAAGCAGCAGAGCACATAAAATATCTTTTTGATAGAGTTAATCAGTTGTACCAAAATCAATGTGTAAGTAGGTATAATGAATGTTTGTTTTCATTAATGCATAAATGGATCAATAGAAATTATTTCTTTCATGGTGAAATTTTTATATCATGTTGATTCATGTTATTTCCCATTACATGAGTTAGTTAGTTCTTAAATCTGATGAAATTTTATATTTTGGCATCAATCGGTGTGCTGTCAGCACAAACACCATTACTATCACTATATTCACGATTCATTATTTTTCATGAAATTTTCTAAAAGTATAAAACCTTATTGAGAGAATTATATCAGTTATGAATGTTTTATTTTGAAGTTTTTTTATGTCATAAAACAACATGCATAGTGAAATTATTCATTAAAAACAATTTATAGTTTCTACAAATACATTATAACGATTCATAAAAAGCATGTGATTTACCGAAAATATCCACTGAGAGAGTCAATATAAGAGTTCATAAATTCCCATTTTCATTCACCAGTTCATGTTCTTTTCTATATCAAATCGGTGTTTTTGAGGGTTGTACCCCTAATTACATTTTTTTCATAGTCGCATCCACTTGTTTCTATCCGGACGTGGATTTATTTGTTCGAAAACCAATTTATTAATATTTCACCAAAATACCTTGATGTTTTCCTATAATTAAAAATTTATATATTTTTTTATAATGTTTTAATATCCTAAATTCTACAAATAACTATACTACTGTTTGATAAAAACTAAGGCATCCGTCCTTTTTATTACATAACTTTCCATTACATTTAACAAACAGAGGATCTTTAATGTCTTCTATCTTGGAAAAAAGATAAATAATGCATGGAAAAATATAACATTATTTAAGTTCTCTAGAATGGAATAGTTGAATGTTATTCTTAAGTACAATTACAAAATCTCATAACCTCGGGTCATACATCAAAGGAAAGGGTGAGCATAATGCCCAGTAAGGGTAATCAAGGGAATATGTATACTTGTGATATCAATAAGAACTTGATGAAATACATAAACAAATGTTCAATAGAAAGAGAGGAATATAATAATACAAAAAACGTTAATAATAACATTAAAATGTGGCTAAAACATTTAATTTATACATTCATAAGAATATCAGTTAGGTCTATCCTCGTGGTGTTATAACGATTACCAGGTTTATTCACCAAGGTATCGTAAAACTAATCATCTCACGAGATTAATTTAAATTACAAGTTAATAGGAGATATATTAAGGAAAATCCTTAATATATATTTATTTTAATGAGATACATATAAATAATAATAAACCATTTCATAAATAACCCAAATAGAATAAAAGAAACAGGTTTCATGTCAAAATCAGGATGTTTTTTATAGCGTTAAAAACATGATCATTATGCCATTCATGACCCACAAAAAGAGATTGGGTTTTGTGTATGTCAATTCCAGAATCATATATATCATATTTATTTCTTGATTATTGACACTAGAAATTAAATAGGTTGGGTATTAACATAAATAATATAATATAATTTCATTAGAAAAAATATATATATTTTGAGACAAAAATTCCCTAGTATAACAGCTATGCAAAATAGTTTTAAAAAACATAAAAAAGGTATAGGAAAATGGTCACCCATTAATAAAATCAACATAATATTTTATAGGGACACAATAAAATGCAAATAAAAACATTTTATGGAAACTTGAAGGACATACCACATGTATGAGAACATGAATGGAAAAAAGAGACATTGCATATTCCTTTATGAAAATTTGGAAGCCTAACAACATCAGATAAATTTTCAAAAAATGAGTTGATGGGAGAGAAAAGGGCCTATCATCATTTGGAAATAAAATGAACAATAATAATGATATAAAGGAACATACCCCACACATAATTGAATGGAAAATAAAATAAATAACATAAAAGACTTCATTGATAAAAAGAGGAGGGTGAAAGGATCCCTTACCTTGAAGAGTAACTTCAGAAACTCAATGGTTGGGACCTAATGGGACTGAATCCACCTTGGTAATACTATATGGTAGGTAAAAATATGTAATATTCATTTAGGATTAAATTTTAGTGAATGGAAATGATGGAATGGATTGGTATTTATAATCAATGAGAGGTTGTTTTTTATTAATTTATATGGGACACCTCATTAATGGAATTTTCAAAACCATGGGCTTGCCCATGGTATCATCCCAGGGTTTGGAAAACATGGAACACCAAATATAATATTTTAACCCAAATAATTCTTCTAGAATTTTATATTAACAATTACATAATTATGATGTCATAAAACACACTGAAAACTCAAAAACTATATTTTAACTATTCACCGAAAAGCATAACATTTTATATGTAACACCCCAAGATTTCATAGTGTGTTATTTCTTCAAAATAATTCAATAACTTGCACTACACGCAACACCGAGTTCAATCACACCATGACTTACAAAAAAAAGCCATTCAAAAGAGGTTATGAATAGTATTATCTAAATTTTGAACTTTATATAATCCTTATATTTTTAGAATCCATATTATGAGTTTCTTAGATATAATTCAAGAACAAATTCATTTTCAGTATTTCACTTTTATCAACTGTTAATAGTGAACCCTTTTTAAATACAATATTTTAAACTTTTTGACTAAATGGTGACATCAAAAATTTAAAATGAAACATCCCAAGCTTCCACAGTACGTTTCCCTTCGAATAATGCGATAGCGTGTGTTGTACGCAACCTCGAGTTTTAACACACACCACAACCAATCAAACTAGCCGTTATGAATAGTAATACCTACTTTTCGAAATTATATATATTTTATATTTTAAAATGGACTTCATTTTTTGGATTCGGAATATCGAATTTAGCCTAGGGTGAAATTTTGGTACTTTTCGGATAACTTTTATATTTTGATGAATAGTGAAAATTACTAAATTTTAATTAAAAACAACTTTTTTAATAAAAATAATTAATAGTGATAAATTATGAATTTTAGTGGTTTTAAAGTATATTTAGAATATATTTTTACCATTTAATATAATGTTGGTCATTGGACATTATTTTACAATTAAACCGAACATAAACAAGTGTCAATCTTTTGATAGTTATTATCTCTTAAAAACACGCTTTTTTGTTTTGACAGCGGGAATTAATTTTAAATTAATTTCTGCCACTTCTGTGTTTTGAATTTAGGAAAATGGATTCAATATTGGGAATTAGGATGTTCAAATTGTGTAAATAGGTATCTTTTATTTTTAGACATTTTGAATAATTACTGCGGTAAATATTTTATTTACCATGGTTAAGGGTAGATCCGGTAAATAAGGGTTAAAAAATAATATTATAATAATACTAAATTACCCTAAAACGTGTCTTAACCATATTGGTTGATACATGGTCGACCATGGGCATCTTTGGGTCAATTTTCGGACCCCATGGATCCACTTGTAAGTGATAATGACACTTTTTTATAATTAAGTTAAAATGAATACAAAAATGACACAAGCATATATCTTTTATCAAAACAATTGTTACATACGGTTATATATGTTGGATTTTAGATTATAAATATTAATTAGAACGATAAAAAGATTTCCTACATAATTCTATTTTATTTATAATTTTTAGACATTATATAATTTATTTTATTTATGACACAATGATGATGCAGTAATTAATATAATAGTAAAAAATTAAAATAATTGATATTATAAATACCCAAATAAATATAATATGAAACTTTTAATGAATTAAACTAATTTTCTAGGATAATATGATATAATAGGATTGATTTAATTGACTTTGTTCGAAGTAATCAATCTGTTGTGAGTTTCACAAAAATAAACTATTGAATAGTGTCAAAATTGACATAAAAGAGTTCTTAAAACAAATATTATATTATTAATTGATATTAAATTCCTAAAAATCTAAGGTTCGGCCAAGAGACTTATATAATGATAGGTTAATCATTAATGGACCACTTGGGGGTCGCTTGGATGTATATAGTAAGTTTATTAACCATATTATATAAAAATACAGAGAGACATTATAAAAGTGAAACTAATTAACTTAAAGTTAATACTTAAAGATAAGGTTAATATAAGTACACAAACCTGTCTAAATTCTATTGGTTGAGTTGTTTTCGACCCATACCCACCTTAAACTTTTAATAGTCAACTTTGGAGCCATTAGAAACCGAATATGAATTTATTATAAACTAATATTTCTAGCTTTTCCAAAGGTGCCCCTAACCCCTCTTATAAAAGGGCACTCCTCCTTCTCATTTCTTCACACCTTCAAAGCCTTTTTGGTTCTGCCAAACTCTGCCCAAATACTCTCCCAACATCCCGCACTACAACCTAGAGGCCTTAGTGTGATCAGAAAGCCAACCTAAGGAGCCCTTTTGATAAAATCAAAAGGAAGAACCCGAAGAAGAGGTAATGTTTTCACCACCCATTTTCAAGTTCCTTTCTTCTTCCACTTCTTCTTCCTTTGTTCTTACCATTCTAAAATAATAACTCCAGTATCTCACATATACTGTGATGTTATTATAAATATGGTACAACCATATTCAGTATTCTATCAACCCTTTGAATAACATGTCACCATACGTGCGTACGTACGGCTTACCGTCTCCACGTCGTGGTGTAATTGTTATTAAATATATTATTATTTGGATGGGTATAATAATGATGTGTAACTCAAGTAAATAATAAATATAACATGTTAATGATTCTGTATATATGATATACCATCCATTTATATATTATTTTAATATCAAAAGAATGATATTGTCGCTCATGCGTACGTACGGACTACTGTCTCCACGAACGCGATGAGATTCATTCTCCATCGTATCCATTCAAGTATAATTATCATTTGGGGATTTAAAAATGATGTTTAAGGACTTTATATCATTCTGGATATGAATAATATAAAACCTATCCTTTACAAACATGTCTTACGTAACAAAACATATAAAATAAAACAAGTAAGTTAACACCCGAAGCAACGATAATATTAAGATTTTATTATCAAATCAATATTAAAAGATCATATATGATATCATATTAATGTATATGATTATTGTATAATTTAATAACAATTATTTCACCATTATACAGGAGGTTAACCTACCCCAACAAAAGAAAAGTACAAGGTAATGGATTTTCTTATCTCACATTCAATTCCGTGAGATTTCCATTATTCGCCACTAAATTATTGAAAGTGGTGTATTGTGTACTGGAATTTGATATATATACTATCATGATTATCTTTATATTCATGTTATTCTGTAAATAATTTGGTGGTTATTAAATTTTGGTCATACGACTCAGTTGATTAACGTGGTAAGGAGTTTTCATCTCACTCCTTATTCCCGTGAGATTCATGCCATATTGCCACCATCACCTTTTGTGTGGTGTATATACTGCCCATAATTATATTCTTTGTGTAATACACTCTAATTTATGTGAATTTACATATTCATTGTATGATACCTCTTTCATGGGTTGTATGTTTCATAAGTTACAAAATTGTTAAGGGTTATTTCACAATCTCTTCATTATCCGAGGTTGTTTATATGTAATAATCTACTGGGATCTCGTTATCATCCACATCCATGTTTCTTCAAAATGTATTTCAAAACATTTCTAATATTTAAAAGAATATGGGTTAAAGTCATTTATACCCTTGTTTGACTTTTTATAAGAGGTTTATAAGGGAATCTTTCCGTCTTTTTCCAAACAAGGTGCTTTTTAACCTTTTCGACAGAATTAAGATAAGAATGTTTATTTTAAAACTTATACAGCGGGTGAGGTTATTTTCCGCCGTTATAAAATCGTCAAAGCTTCCCTTACAAGCTTATAAGAAAATTTTCAAGAAAATGTTTTATTTTATATGGCTCTTAAATGATTTCAAAAATAGAAAGAGATATTTCTCTAAAAAGTGTTTTGATTTCATCTATGTCAACATCCTTTGACGGATTTTACGCTTATTTGAAGTTGATTTATTATACAAAACTTCCATATTGTAATAAAGTTTTGTGATATGTTTGACTGTGGATGTGCCATTTATATAGAATTCATGGTTTATGAGTAAAGTATTGACATTTCGTATGCTAGTTCCAATAAGAATGATTATGTTATATTTCAACCTTTACTTCATATGAATGTGTTGGAAAAGTATGTTCTAGGTTGGGGACTGGTTAAAGTAAGCCCTCCAGGTTAGGGACTGGTAAAAGTAAGCCCTCCAGGTTAGGGACTGGTAAAAGTAAGCCCTTCGGTTTGGTCTCCGGTTATTAGAAGGACTCCGGGTTGGTGTCCGGTTATTAGAGGCACTCCGGGTTGGTGTCCGGTTATTAGAGGCACTCCGGGTTGGGTTCCGGTTACAGTTAGCCCCAAGGTCTTGGGATGAGGCCTTGACAAAGAAATTAATGTTCAGCATTATGCATTCCAACATTATGAAAGTGGTTATTGATTTTTGCATGTGATTATTCGATTAGTAGAATATCCATGTGAATAAGTAAATGGCATTATTTCATTTTATTTATGCCATACCATGTTGAAAGTTCATGTTTGAAAGGCTTTTGTTTTAGTTATACATTGCGTGAAATGTTTATTCTTATTTATGAAAGTTTCCGCTATATTGTTATCCTTACTGGGCATTTGAGCTCACCCCTTTTCTATGTTTTATTTTTCCCAGGAAGTGAAGAAGTAAATTATGAATGACCTGCAGGGATGTTATGTGGGGATATGAGTGTGGTTTATGGAGACATTATGTTGTTGTAGTAGTTTTTCTTTTTATGATGTAATGTAAAACTTATGAATATATCTAGTGCTTCCAAGGCTACTAAACCAATTGGTCTTTCGAGATTTTATCTTTCTTGTGATCATGCCAATGTTATGTAATAATGCACCGACTCTGGGTAACTAGGGTCAGGGCGTTACAGTTGGTAACAGAGGAAGTTTAGTACAAACCTTGGAAGCTAGATTTAGATAAACTCTGATTAGAGCATGTAGACCTAAGATGAACTTTGAGGATTAGTATAGAAGAACTTCCTAGAATTTTGGTATTGTAGAGATTTTGTGAGTTTTCCGAGCAATACATCCCTGTCTGGATACGAGCAGGTAGAGGCGGCTCTGGCACAGATGTACCTAGGGGTAAAACCCGAAAACACCGCTTTGAGCTAGACTCGAACGGGAACTGGTGCACGACAACGGGCCTTGCTGCACTCTTGGTTACGACACTCCCGGGGGATATGCTTAGGATAACTCTCATTTTCTTTACAAATCATTATGAAGGGTTTTTTAGTATATACTTCTTCAATGAAAACATTTTTATGATTATGGATTATATCCATAAATAGTTCAATTTATGTTAAGTGTTTTATAAGTATGGGATTATGTATTTTGATTCATAAACTGATCTAGTGTATGCCATTGTTTAGAAATGGCGCCCAGTAGAAGGAATGAGAACTCCAGAAATGTACATGATCCAAAGAGAAGGAAGGATCATATCTTTCATGGTCTTAAGCTAGAATTTATAAGAGAAATAGTCTCCCATATATTATCATCATATGAAGAAATAATATCTTGTGTTGATAAGATAAGTAAAGAGTTTACTGAGTCCTATGGCTTTGAAGGGAAGCAAGAGAAGAAATGGATGGAAGAGAGAAAGATGGATAAAGGGAAGAGGGAAAAGAAGAATTTTCCCATATGTGGTAACTGTGGAAAGAAACACCCTGGAACATGCCTGAAAGGAATGGGAGTTTGTTATAAGTGTGGAGGAAAAGGGCACAAAGTACGTGACTGCAAGGGTAAGAAAATGGTTTTAAATGTACAATGCTTCATTTGCAAAGAGTTTGGACACTACACGAACCTATGTCCCAGTCATCAGACTATGCCGCAAATGATGTTATTGGATAATAATCAAGTTATGATACTACCACAGATGAAGAGGAATGATTAGAGTTCTTATGTTGATTATGTCAATTGAGTGTTGTATCAACAATGTACTTGTTATAATAATTATGGAGTATATAAGGATTGTACTGCTGTACTATTTCATTAAGGACTTGAGATTGTGTGGAACAACGAAAAGTGACTCAATAGCAGGATAAATTTTTGGAAAATATATGGTTGAGAGAATGATAAATCATAATATAGTTCTGATACTGAGGTAGTGATTTTGGAATAATATGTGATTGTTTTGGATAAATTATATTGGATATTCTTGACTACCTTGGAACTGATTAATGATTTGTATATTCTATCATTGTTGGGGTTTAAAACATTTTTGGATTAATGAAGTATATCCAGCATTCTATATGGAATAAGGGAGCATGAATGTAATCAATAAGGAATATGGTAATACATGATGAAGGTATTCATATGCTATTACGGGGTAAAAAGGATCTATATTATGTTTACCTTCCGTATAAATGTTAGACTATGAGTTTGGACAGAAGTATTTTGGATAGTTCTAGTTTGGATTATTTTGGATTTCCATAAAAGGACAACCCGGAGGTCGGGTGGCAACCCGTCGCGTCCGGCAAGGCTGCGAGACTTGAACCCGCAACTGAAGGGCGACAAGGGTGTATCACCTACCACTGGCCCACGAGATATCCTGGATTAAATAATGAAGTTTTTATTAAAAGATCATATAGATGAATTATAAATTCGTTTATTTTGGAACCCTATACGAATAGTGTAAATAGAATTTTTTTTACATTCTATTATCTTTTAGAGTGAAAAATGAGTTTGTGGTAGAAATTTATTAATGGATAAAACTCTAATTATAAAGTAAGTATATCTCCTTATGATCTTAGCCAATCTCGTAAATAAATTCCTCAATATTAAGAAAATCAACTTAGAACAAAAATGTTTTCCTAGATGGTACCTTAAATCGTCACTAATTTATGGCTTTGGGATTGTTGGCCTTTTCATAGCCATGTTCTCTACCACTCTCCATCAGATAATTGATGGTTAGATTTTTCTTCCATATCCATATTTTCCTACACGGAACCCTAGTATGTGTTATTTTCGGTAATCTTCATACTTTCGACTCTTTATTTTAAATAGAGGCCTCATTAATTCATTTTTCGATGTGGGATTTCAACTAAGATATTTTGAAACGTCAAAAATGTGTTATCCTAATACCCTATGTTTTGTTGAACCGATGGTATTTCAAATCATCATAGATTGATGAATTTAAGGACCTCAATTTTATACTTGTTTGTGATTGATGACCTCAATCACTACCTATAAATATTTACGTTTTTCCTCCAATTATATGTCTCTAATTGCCACCAATGTTCCCCTAATCGAGATCATAATTTGGTGGTGACCCTTTGATTTCTCTTTTCCTCATATTAAGACTAAATTTTAGTAACCCAATTTCCGATGTGGGTTTTCCCACAAATATATTTTCTACTATCAACCTTTTATTTTCTAAGAACAATTTCAAATTGCGAGGACGCAATTTATTGAAGGAGGGGAGAATGTAACACCCTAAGATTTCATAGTGTGTTATTTATTCAAAATAATTCAATAACTTGCACTACACGCAACACCGAGTTCAATCCCACCATGACTTACAAAAAAAAAAGCCATTCAAAAGAGGTTATGAATCGTATTATCTAAATTTTGAACTTTATATAATCCTTATAATTTTAGAATCCATATTATGAGTTCCTTAGATATAATTCAAGAACAAATTCATTTTCAATATTGCACTTTTATCAACTGTTAATAGTGAACCCTTTTTAAATACAATATTTTAAACTTTTTGACTAAATGGTGACATCAAAAATTTAAAATGAAACATCCCAAGCTTCCACGGTACGTTTTCCTTCGAATAATGCGATAGTGTGTGTTGTACGCAACCTCGAGTTTTAACACACACCACAACCAATCAAACTAGCCGTTATGAATAGTAATACCTACTTTTAGAAATTATATATATTTTATATTTTAAAATGGACTTCATTTCTGGATTCGGAATATCGAATTTAGCCTAGGGTGAAATTTTGGTACTTTTCGGATTACTTTTATATTTTGATGAATAGTGAAAATTACTAAATTTTAATTAAAAACAACTTTTTTAATCAAAAAAATTAATAGTGATAAATTATAAATTTTAGTGGTTTTAAAGTATATTTAGAATATATTTTTACCTTTTAATATAATTTTGGTCATTGGACATAATTTTACAATTAAACCAACATAAACAAGTGTCAAACTTTTGATAGTTATTATCTCTTAAAAACACGCTTTTTGTTTTGACAGCGGGAATTATTTTTAAATTAATTTCTTCCACTTCTTTGTTTTAAATTTATGAAAATGGATTCCATATTTGGAATCAGGATGTTCAAATTGTGTAAATAGGTAACTTTTATTTTTAGACATTTTGAATAATTACTGCGGTAAATATTTTATTTACCATGGTTAAGGGTAAATCCGGTAAATAAGGGTTAAACAATAACATTATAATAATACTAAATTACCCTAAAAAGTGTCTTAACCATATTTTTTGATACATGGTCGACCATGGGCATCTTTGGGTCAATTTTGGGACCCCATGGATCCACTTGTATGTGATAATGACACTTTATTTTAATTAAGTTAAAATGAATACAAAAATGACACAAGCATATATCTTTTAGAAAAACAATTGTTACATAGGGTTATATATGTTGGATTTTAGATTATAAATATTCATTAGAAAGATAAAAAGATTTCCTACATAATGATATTTTATTTATAATTTTTAGACATTAAATAATTTATTTTATTTATGACACAATGATGATGCAGTAATTACTATAATAGTGAAAAATTAAAATAATTGATATTATAAATACCCAAATAAATATAATATGAAACTTTTAATGAATTAAACTAATTTTCTAGGATAATATGATATATTAGGATTTCTTTAATTGACTTTTTTCGAAGTAATCAATCTGTTATGAGTTTCAACAAAAATCAACTATTGAATAGTGTCAAAATTGACATAAAAGAGTTCTTAAAACAAATATTATATTATTAATTGATATTAAATTTCTAAAAATCTAACGTTCGGCCAAGAGACTTATATCATGATAGGTTCATCATTAATGGACCACTCGGGGGTCGCTTGGATGTATATAGTAAGTTTATTAACCATATTATATAAAAATACAAAGAGACATTGTAAAAGTGAAACTAATTAACTTAAAGTTAATACTTAAAGATAAGGTTAATATAAGTACCCAAACCTGTCTAAATTATATTGGTTGAATTGTTTTCGACCCATCCCCACCGTAACCTTTGAATAGTCAACTTTGGAGCCATTAGAACCCGAATATGAATTTATTATAAACTAATATTTCTAGCTTTTCCAAAGGTGCCCCTCACCCCTCTTATAAAAGGGCACTCCTCCTTCTCATTTCTTCACACCTTCATGGCCTTTTTGGTTCGGCCAAACTCTGCCCAAATACTCTCCCAACATCCCTCACTAAAACGTAGAGGCCTTAGTGTGATCAGAAAGCCAACCTAAGGAGCCCTTTTGATCAAATCAAAAGGAAGAACCCGAAGAAGAGGTAATGTTTTCACAACCCCTTTTCAAGTTCCTTTCTTCTTCCACTTCTTCTTCCTTTGTTCTTACCATTCTAAAATAATAACTCCAGTATCTCACATATACTGTGATGTTATTATAAATATGGTACAACCATATTAAGTATTCTATCCACCCTTTGAATAACATGTCACCATACGTGCGTACGTACGGCTTACCGTCTCCACGTCGTGGTGTAATTGTTATTCAATATATTATTATTTGGATGGGTATAATAATGATGTGTAACTCATGTAAATAATAAATATAACATGCTAATTATTCTGTATATATGATATAACATCCATTTATATATTATTTTAATATCAAAATAATGATATTGTCGCTCGTGCGTACGTACGGACTACCGTCTCCACGAACGCGATGAGATTCATTCTCCTTCATATCCATTCAAGTATAATTATCATTTGGTGATTTAAAAATGATGTTTAAGGACTTTATATCATTCTGTATATGAATAATATAAATCCTATCCTTTAAAAACATGTCTTACGTAACAAAACTTATAAAAGAAAACAAGTAAGTTAACACCCGAAACAACGATAATACTAAGATATTATTATCAAATCAATATTAAAAGATCATATATGATATCATATTAATGTATATGATTATTGTATAATTTAATAACAATTATTTCACCATTATACAGGAGGTTAACCTACCCTAACAAAGGAAAAGTACAAGGTAAAGGATTTTCTTATCTCACATTCAATTCCGTGAGATTTCCATTATTCGCCACTAAATTATTGAAAGTGGTGTATTGTGTACTGACATTTGATATATATATTATCATAATTATCTTTATATTCATGTTATTCTGTAAATAATTTGGTGGTTATTAAATTTTGGTCATACGACTCAGTTGATTAACGTGGTAAGGGGTTTTCATCTCACTCCTTATTCCCGTGAGATTCATGCCATATTGCCACCATGACCTTTTGTGTGGTGTATATACTGCCCATAATTATATTCTTTGTGTAATACACTCTAATTTATGTGTATTTACATATTCATTGTATGATACCTCTTTCATGGGTTGTATGTTTCATAAGTTACAAAATTGGTAAGGGTTATTTCACAATCTCTTCATTATCCGAGGTTGTTTATATGTAATAATCTACTGGGATCTCGTTATCTTCCACATCCATGTTTCTTCAAAATGTATTTCAAAACATTTCTAATATTTAAAAGAATATGGGTTAAAGTCATTTATACCCTTGTTTGACTTTTTATAAGAGGTTTATAAGGGAATCTTTCCGTCGTTTTCCAAACAAGGTGCTTTTTAACCTTTTCGACAGAATTAAGATAAGAATGTTTTTTTTAACTTATACGGCGGGTGCGGTTATTTTCCGCCGTTATAAAATCGTCAAAGCTTCCCTTTCAAGCTTATAAGAACATTTTCAAGAAAATGATTTATTTTATATGGCTCTTAAATGATTTCAAAAATAGAAAGAGATATTTCTCTAAAAAGTGTTTTGATTTCATCTAAGTCAACATCCTTTTACGGATTTTACGCTTATTTGAAGTTGATTTATTATACAAAACTTCCATATTGTAATAAAGTTTTGTGATATGTTTGACTGTGGATGTTCCATTTATATAGCATTCATGGTTTATGAGTAAAGTATTGACATTTCGTATGCTAGTTCTAATAAGAATGTTTATGTTATATTTCAACCTTTACTTCATATGAATGTGTTGGACAAGTATGTTCAAGGTTGGGGACTGGTTAAAGTAAGCCCTCCAGGTTGGGGACTGGAAAAAGTAAGCCCTCCAGGTTAGGGACTGGTAAAAGTAAGCCCTCCGGTTTGGTCTCCGGTTATTAGAAGGACTCCGGGTTGGTGTCCGGTTATTAGAGGCACTCCGGGTTGGTGTCCGGTTATTAGAGGCACTCCGGGTTGGGTTCCGGTTACAGTTAGCCCCAAGGTCTTGGGATGAGGCTTTGACAAAGAAATTAATGTTCAGCATTATGCATTCCGACATTTTGAAAGTGGTTATTGATTTTTTCATGTGATTATTCGATTAGTATAATATCCATGTGAATAAGTAAATGGCATTATTTTATTTTATTTATGCCATACCATGTTGAAAGTTCATGTTTGAAAGGCTTTTGTTTTAGTTATACATTGCCTCAAATGTTTATTCTTATTTATGAAAGTTTCCGCTATATTTTTATCCTTATTGGGCATTTGAGCTCACCCCTTTTCTATGTTTTATTTTTCCCAGGAAGTGAAGAAGTAAATTATGAATGACCTGCAGGGATGTTATGTGGGGATATGAGTGTGGTTTATGGAGACATTATGTTGTTGTATTAGTTTTTCATTATATGATGTAATGTAAAACTTATGAATATATCTAGTGTTTCCAAGGCTACTAAACCAATCGGTCTTTAGAGATTTGATCTTTCTTGTGATCATGCCAATGTTATGTAATAATGCACCGACTCTGTGTAACTAGGGTCGGGGCGTTACATTATAAAAATAATATAAATTCACCGTAACATAATATAACTTTTATGAATTCAAAAATTATATCTATTTTATTAAAATAATTTTCTAAAAATAATAAATTTAATTTTTATGTAAAAACACTATTTTCCCAAAATAATTCTAATTCCTAAAAAATAATTTCTAAAACAGTTTTTTACTTATGATATTATATCACATTACCATTCAAGATGCATAAATTAAATTTATACTTACTTAAATTAGGTTATTATTCCATTGGTCATATTACTATTAATAAGGGTAATAATACTATTCATATTTTATTATTCACCAAAAATTATGTTGACTTTGTCAGACTATAAATTTCTTATTCATCATAACCATATATGTCCATTTATTGAAAATAATTTCACATTATTAATTATTTAAAGTGTAAAAATATTTAAAAATGCATTTTTTTAATATTCAAAATTAATATGAAACGTCATTAAAAAAATATAAATTCAACTTATATTTATATTGACCTTTGAAATTCAAAAATGATGGTTATTTTTCTATAATAAGAAATAAAAATTTCTTTTATATAAAAGGATTATACAAATTAACTAAGGCCTAAATTAATTTCCCCTTATAACACTTATATAGGACATAAGAGTATGGCGTGAAATGGTGATAGAATCTTGGGGCATCTTGGACAACATTGCTCGAGTAGTGATTTCAATCAGGTTGAAGTTCTCCCACATGTGATTTCCTTCAAGCATAACATGATGATGCATGGATTGGGCTTCGCCCAGAGAAAATCCCGGTGATGATACCTCTTTACCATGTTTAGATAAATGGTCTTCAGACAAATTGAGTATACTAGATGATTTCATCGACTCATTCTTCATTAATTATCCATTATTATTTCAATTTTAAACAAAAATTCTAACATTACAAATTATAATTGTTCTCAATGATCATATAACGGTCCAAACATGATGGTCATATTTCATTTATAATTATATTTTTTTTATTTTGATTGTGACATAGTAAGAAATACATTCTTAGGAAACAAAATATTATACAAAAGTAAAGGTCATTAGATTTGACTTCAGCCTAGGATTGTAATGTTAGTTTGGTGTCTTATGAGGAACCCGGTCTAATATGATTTTATAATTTATTGAATCTCATATAATCATTATTACCTACATGATTATTATCATATGTAAAATTAATATATAATTATAAACATCGATCATGGTGTCTTACTGGGTATATCTCACACCCTATTTGGGGCACCAATTTATACTCGGGAAAACCAAATGCTTGCAGGTAGGGTCAATTGAATGTCTCCATATTTGGATGTTTGTCTTAATATCCATGGATGGAATATCATAGAATAATACTTATCATGATATCTTGATTGCAGTGGATGAATTTTTTCTGCATTTTTTTTAAATTTCATTTTTTATATCTCTATAACTATTCATTCCATGTTTATTCAATTTTGATTAGTTCTCTATCATGATAATCATTTTTATACATGACATTAATTCAGCTTCAACCTATTAATTATATTTTGATGATTTATTTTTTTTTATACTAATTTCCTATTATTATTTCCTCTATTTACTATTATTATATATATCAATGATACAATATGATCATGGGGGTGTATTCTCCCCACAATCGTAGTTTAGATGCCCACTAGTAGATATAATCATCTGGAATAATCGGTGACTTTATTATTTCATGTAGCCAACCATATTTAGTAAAATGTCAGTGAACCAGATCTGGGATTCTATAATGTGGTATCAAAATATTATTGTTCCTTTTTTAAAAATTTTTCGGTATTAGATAGGTGACAAGGTATGTTCATAATTTGGTAATGTGATTGTTCCCAGGTGTCAATTACCCATTTATAGTGGAAATCCAAATTACCTAGTTTATGGTATTATTGTTATTGAATAATTCATATAATAGTAGTACTGATATCACCATTGGGTGATTCATATGTTTTTTTGGATTATTCTTATTTATATTATTATTATAGAACTATTTTTCTTTTTCCTAGTACTTTAGGGTGGTGTCGTCTCATGCATCATATAGGTACTTCATAAAGTATATATCATGAATTGTTCAATTCCATATTTGAGTATATCATTACATGCATTTCAAATTGTTTCTATGGAATATTACTGGTTCCATGAAAATTTTTTTAATGTGCTAACATTAGATGTAGAGATAGAATAATTGGATTAATTTAATTTTCTACATCAATTAAAATGGAGTTTTACCATATAGATTAAGGATGTAAACTTAATTAACTATTTATACCATGTTTGATTCATAGAACACTAGTTCCATGGAAAATCATTAAATAATTTTGATTATATGAATACCCATTAAAATTTATGAATCAGGTTATTTAATAAATATTGAATAGTAATTCATATAATAAAATGATTATCTTTAGCCTATAACATTCTGATACATGTTTTGAGGATCAGGACATGGGTATAAAACATGAAACATGAAATTTAAAATTCTTATGCACTTATAATTTGAAAATTAGGATGTATCTAATTAGATTGTGAAATATATATGTATATATAAGAGTTCAAACTTAATTGATTGTAAACCATTTGATGAAATGGTAATAGTAAAATGGGGACACAAATTAAAAACTAAAATGGATTTCTACTACAACATATAATTGAAACTCTATATAACAGAACCACAATGGTGTTATATCATACATTGATCCTGGACTTACCTTAGTAGTGTGTCGTATGATGTTTATCATGTGACTTATATGGCCCTTTTTTACCTTGACATAACATTAGGAATTGGAAAAGAGTTTTGAATCATGTCTAGGAAGTTTATGTACCTATCCATTTTTACTATCATTGGCCCAATCAGCTGTCAAATTTTATTTGAGACATCTGTTTTGAAATTTTAGAGATATGCTACCATAATGTACAGGTGTCTTACACTAGAAATGAAGAAACGATCATACATTGTATGTGGTGGACCCTAATCCACAACTTTTTCCCCATTGGTTCCAGTTGAGGAACCTACAACTATTAATAGTATGGATTCTGATGTTAAATTCTAAAAGATCTAACTATACTTCATATATTTATTATTTGGAGCTCCATGATCTGGACATTCTATTATAGAGTTACATCAGAATTATAGTAGTAGCACCCTACCACCTTCTTGTGTGATTTCAGTACATACATTATTATGTCATAAATAGAGTCCATGTTATCTATTTTCAGGTATTTATAGACTCATCTATAGTATATATTCAATATATTATCATATATGATTAATTATTATATAATAATTAGAGGTATGTTATGTTGAAGGATGGTATTCATCAGGAATTGTTTTGAAAGGACATCCATAAACCCTTCAATGATTACTTTTTCCATTATACATTGAGAGTATCTGGAAAAAAAATATTCATCTAGACTAGGGAACCATTTATGTGATCTAATATTTATCTCACTTGACCATGATTTAGCACTATACACTTAACAATTCTAGTGAAAAATTAATTAAAACATGTCAATATGAGGATGGTAATATGGACTACAAATGATCAGAATTTAATGTATTTTGGAGTCACACCATTTTAATGATAGTAATCCAAACCATTATCACTGAGTAAAACCTGATGGGGGATTGAAGCGTGAGCTAGGATGGATCAGTATGGCGATTGGGAGGTGGTTTATATAGTGGAAGGAAAAATCGCTTCATGTCATTTAACTGGGGAAGCACCAACAAGACAACATGCACTGATGTTTATCTATAATGTCACCAGTGTGGTAGTGAGAAAATGAAATAGTCGTACTGTATTAAGGACCATACATGGTGTAGATATTGAGGTAGGATATGACACCTATACCATTTATTTGGGGCATTACCTCTAGTTCATAGTGGAAAGATATTTGACCAACTCATAATTCAAGAGGAGGATCATTATCTCTTCTTCTGAAAGGATGTTTAGATACTACTGGTTGATCAGTCCTAGGAGGTGGATGTGGATGTGATATACATAATTCAAAGGTACTATTTAGATAGGGCTGACCTTCCGAGTTTAGTTAGGTTTCATCATAGTGCAATGGATATGGACAAATGTATTAAGTGAAATGTAATCCCATGTTGAAGAGTCCATGATGTTCTATATTTTGAGTAACAATTATAGTGGACTCTACAATAGTTTATACATTATTTAATACATAATCATCAAATTCATTCATATATATGATGATTATGAAATTTATTATATTATAATTAGAGAACTTATATGGTGTGATAACTATGACACATTGTTTTGGATCCGATCATAGAGTGTAATCCATTATAAGGGAGACCCCATTGAGATCTGTGATTATCATAATTTATGGAATATCATATTACTCTATATTATAGGCTACATCATCATACTCAAGATGGATAGTCCAACATATTATCATGATCACCGATATTTCTATCATTAGAGGTTATATTTCACATCACCTGGGGGTGGTACATATATTCATATAGATGAATGGAATTTCTATTAAATTAAGCCAAAAAACATGAATCATGGAATGGGCGGAATGATATCCCATAGGGATAGTCTCTTTTTGAACAATTAGTGTATGTGACATGTGGAGTTCCATACTATAGTGGATTGTTTAAGAGATGATTTCTTTGGAGAATTCAATAGATTTTCATTAGTGAGATAGGTGGAGTTCACCACTGAACTAGTTGTTGGAGATGAACTATTTTCCCTTTTACATGATATTATATTTCCTACAGAGCTTCATTATCATATGAAGCTAATAGATTAGTTATAATCTAAGAATATTATCATACCAAATACTTCTTCGTGGTGTTCACCTATTCTCATTACTAAGAATGTGGAAAAAATCCTCATTCATTTTTTCTCATTATCGTTAGTGGAACTACATTATATTTAATAAACAATATACACTCTATCCTATAGATGAATACCTTAACCAACTATATGGAGTGATTGTTTTCTACAAGATCATGTTGTTCTCATGATACTATTAGGGTCATTTTATATCATAACAAATACAAAATTTATAATTATAAAAAAGACATTTCATGTTTATATATCTGGTTAGGTGATTTGGAATTACAAATACACCATCATTTTTTATGGACCTAATGAATTTGGTTTCCCATCATTATCTAGATTCTTTTCTTAGAGTCCTCAAGCATGAAATCTTAGTGTATCCTTAAACATGATAAGACTGTGTTGGGAACCATGATATCATGATAAATACACTTAGAGGGGGTTACATATATAATAATCACACTAAATTACACTTTGGGATAGATAATGTTCACTTCATGGGTCACAAAAATTTAATGTAATTGGTATCTATTGTCATAGATAAGGTGAGAATTGTATTTTCCTTATAGTATCCCAAGGATTTCATTGACATAATAATTTTCTTGGGGTTGGATATAAATTACATATGTACTATCCATGAATTTTCAATTCCAAACTGTGTCTATCATTAGATTAACTAAAATTTATGTTAATTATTATGGTCAAACACATGTGGGTCATCATTACATATGCTGAATGTGCATCTCAATTCCTCATTGATCTTAATTCTTCAATATCTTAGTAGAACCTATATATTTTATTATGATATCTCATGAACTGATAAAGGATCCATTTTTATTAAGGAGATTGATTATTTGTGCATGGCTACCTCCAACTAAGAAATAAAAAGTAGGATTAACCAATGAAAAGCCTTGATTTGGAAATTATGAATCGTCTTTTACACTGTTAAAGGAATTATTTATTGGGACACAGATTATTCAATTACACAGACCATAAATTTGTTATATGCATTTCAACCAAGCATTAATTGAATCTTAGTTAGCATAGGATGGAAGATTACCTTTATTAATTTCACTTCATTATTTCTTATACACCTATAAAAATGAATTATCTGATGATATAAGCTATATGATGTAGTCATAAACTTTTTAAGAGGCCAATAGTATGTTGATGTTGATTACCATATTTTTTAGCATCTAATAGATGATTGAAAACGTCATGGGAAGCTTGTTTTATAGATTTAGTAGTGAAATAATCCTATATATAATGGGTGAGTATGAGAGATATATCAAATCCCGAGGGCCTAGTCCATTAGGAGGTTATCTATTGGAAGGACCCATCACCTGGTTGGGTTATAGACAAGGATAAGATCATATAATTTCATGAACATGTCTGATTGCCTAAAAACATATGGTAAAAGTTTATGATAGAATATCATGCATCAGTTTGGGTAGTATATCATGGGGTTACTAAGATTTACTAATAAAAACACCATCGTTATTGATGTATGAGTATGAGGATGTGGATTGTGGGATTTTTCTCATTGTGTACCACCTATCAAAAGGTGATGGAAGAGAACCAACAACATGTGGGACTTCTATAGCCTATTTTAATTCTGGAGTAGAGTTGAGATGAATTCACCATGAATTTTATAATAGTATTTCAAATATCCCCTTGAGTATGTGAAGCTTTATGTGTGACCATCAAATATTTTAACATGGTTGGGAACTTTTTTTCGATCGATGATACATTTTTAGTAAATGATATTGGGGTACTTTAACATTGGGTGATTTTATTTCTCGATTGTGTTTCCTGATTTATCATAATAGAGAAATATGGCTAGTTTATATGGATATTCTAGTGGGGGTTATAGAAACCACGGGGTTTATAGATGAATATGATTATTTCATACCTCCCTCGGATAGATGGTAAATTATAATGTATGGTACACATTTTATATGGAATGCTCTGTGAATGCGTCCATGATTTTTGTAATGGTATTGGAAAAATTTCATAGCTATCATCAAAATTTACTATAATAATATATTTTAGGAAAATATTTCTATGGATCCCAATAAGGCCCAATAAATTAAGTCGTTACATTCAACCCTATGCTGGTTAGAGTTAAGTGAGGCTGTGTTGTTCAGACATTGTGTCATTCTGGAGACTTCAGAGAAGGTTCATCTTATTAACAATTACATGGAAACATCTCAGTCTAAGAAAATGTTATATATTGATGTTCAACACTAACCTATAGAGTCTGAGGTGTCACATTGGGTTATTATTTAAGTTTATCTTTGTTTAGTTAATAGAATCATTCAGGAATAAGGTAATATATCACCTTGCAATATTGAGCCTTTCAAGATAATTGAAAGATTTAGCATGATATCTTATAGGATGGTAAACCTATAGAGGTATCAATCCATGAATGATTTATTTCATGTATCCCAAAATTATTTTTAATATTATGACCATTATTATTTGTTTGATATTGATGATAATGAGATAGATACAAATGAGCCCTTAGGGAGCATGTGATACATTTAGTTTTTTGGAGCATGACTTTTCTCCAAGGAATGAATGTTCACCTATTAAGGGTGTTATGTAAGTAAACACAAGTACATGATAAGACCTGGGAGATAGAGGATGGAATAAGTGCTCAGTGGAAGGAATGTTTCATAGAAGATGTTTTACCACCACAAAAGCGAAAATCATGGATGACTTTTTTAACAACTAAAAGTTTAAATTATAGAATTTTCAGATATAGATTATGTTAAATTTATTTTAACAACCATTATGTTTTCATTTTGTATAACATCTTGATGACATCACATTGAGGTTTGTCAATTTTTTTGTAACTGAATGTAGTTGAGAGTCTGTAGCCTAGCTGTACACTACAGCAATTCTTGGTAATTGCAACGGGATCCCATCACAAATAGGCTTTCGCGACAGGGCCCCATCGAAAATAGCCCGTTGTACAAAACGATGTCACAAATACAAGTATTTGCGATGGGCTTGTCACAAAAAAAGTTATTTGTGATGTGAAACATCATCATCGCAAATAAGCTTCTAATTATATGTATTATATATACGTAAACGTTTTCCCAACGAGTCCATCGCAAAAACTATTTGTGATGGGCTCTCATCCCATCGCAAAAAAAATATATATAACACTTTCTATGATGGGCCGGTGGCAACAAATTATTTTCGACGGTCAAGTAGTACCATCACAAATATTTTTAAAAAAATATTTACATAGACTATTTGCGACAGGACCCATCAAAAAAGGTCCCATCGCAAATAATAAATTAATTCTAAAAAAATAAAATTTAATTAAATTATGATTAATGAAATAACAATATTACTATTATTAATATAATTAAAAAATTAAAAATATTAAAATTCTAAATATTCAAAAAAATAAGAAAAAATTAAAAATTAAATTATGTAATATTTTTACTGATATAAAAGACAAAAAAATGTAAATAATCCATATTACAATGTTAAATTAAAATGATTGTAACATAAAAAATCACTAGGGGTCGTCTTCTAGAGGAGGTGGAGGAGCTGAAGGAGATGGTAGAGGAAACTCCATCCCTAAACTACGAGTCAGATGGTGCATGTACTCCATCTTATATTGATGATGCTACGACCATCGACACATCTGCTCCTCATAATGCTGCTCCTACTACTGTTGTCGCCGACACCTCTCTTCTTGATACTTCTGCAAAGTCTCTATATGCTCAGCCTGAGCTCACAACTACTCCTGATACTGTGAGCCAGAAGATGATACCACCCCACGAGCTCCTCTCGAGCTGGACGCCAACATCGCAGTAGTACCATAATAAGTACCAGGTGTCAAATGAGAGCTGGTGCCAACTACTCTACCCTTCTAAAATCCATACTGAGTCGCCTGCATCCATGCCGCCTCATCGAAATGGTGAGAACTGGTCTGCTCAGCCGTCTCTTCCTCACCCTCCGCCTGTCTCTGAGAGGTCGCAACCATAAATGAATGCTTAAATTACTATTTAAAATTATAATTTTCAAAATAATATATGTAGTTAATTGATAAAAAAAATACTAACCACAATTTGACACTGGCGATCACCTCTAATCTCTCCAGTGGCTGGATCACTGTACGTCCTCTGATAGACGTCGAACTCCGTAATATCAGGATGCTCGACTTCCTATAGAAATATAAAATAAACTATTTATATTTAATGTTATATAAAATATTTAAAAAATATAAATACTAGATGCTCACTATGAAAACTGAATATACGACTACCAGCTCGATGCGTCACCTCCTGTCTCCCCCGGTTCTGTCGTTCGACTAAAGATATTCTCTGAAATCCACCACCCAACAAATGTAAACATAATCCATCCCAAACGTGAGATGAAATGTAATCTGGTCAGTGGGCTCCACAAGACTCATCAAATTCTATCACCCCTGCTATCTTAATAGTTTTCCTTCTCATATTGCGCAAAAACTGGTGGAAACGGTCACGCATAGAAACATGCCTTGATTCATGGATAACGTCACACATGCTATCATCAATAGGATTCCATAAACCCTACAAATAATCTATAATATCTAGTTGTTAATAAAATAAATTTCAAAATAAATATTATTTATTTACGTACCAGCCAATGCTGGAACATGTGGGATCGCACATCAATGGGAATCTGTTCCCATGTGATCCATGGATGAGAAAAATAATTACGCAATATAGCACTACCATGTCCAATAGCTACATGCTAAAAACTGTGAAAAGGGAATAAATAATCAAAAAATTAGTATATATATAAATAAATTAATGAAATCTAACTAAAATATACAGGTTACCATACCTCCGTGTGCGTGGATCAAAACTAAGATGTGGATGTCCCTCGAAGATAGGGTCAAGAATCATTAGTCGCGCAAGACTGCGCCCCCTCCACATACCTCCAGAACCACTAGTAGGATAAGGGTAATCTGATCCCACATCCTCATCATCCAAAGGTATCTCAACCTCTTCTAACTCACACAATAGATCAGAATCCATCTGAAACACAAAATGATTGTTATTAGCAGATAGTTGAAAATAACTATTATATATAGATATATATTAGTTATGAATATAACCAGATTTTAATTTTGTCAATATTCATCTTATTCCTCTTCCTCATAGCTGTCAATATCAATTTCTTCATCTTCCTCATCATCATCATCAATATCCATATGATTTTCTGTTTAATCATCTATTTTCATTTCAAATTCATTTTCAACATCATTAAAATCTTTATCACCATCGATTCTTAATTATGGGGTTTCATCGTCGATATTCACGTCTCTTTGTGAATCAGATGGATTTTGAGCCGTCTTTTGAAAAATTTCAATTCCTTCCACTTAATTGGAACCACATTCAATTTGAGTAAACTGATTTTCCAAAGATTTCATTTTTATTATGCTCCACCAGTTGCTCAAGTCTCTTAATGTAGCACAATACTTTGAATAATAAATTTTATATGCCTGTTGAGCCAGTAAAAATGGTTCATTTACTGCAAGAAGACTTTTATATTTAATATCGACGATTCCATGAGTCGGATGAACACACAAACCTCTCTTAGTATCCAACCACAGACATTTAAACATTATTATATAATTCTGTCCTAGATAACACAGCTCAATAATTTCATCCTCATTTCCATAAAAGTCAACTTCAGTTTCTCTGTAATGTGGTCCTCTCAAGAAAAATCCATTGTTCATTGTTTTTTTGATTCCCCGTATGCATGTGTGTGAAATAGAAAACCATTCACCACATATTCATTATAATATTTAACCATTTTGGATGGTTGGTTACTCAATATACACAGTCTCTTATCAACTTTATTAGCATATTTAGACACCTGAAAATTTGAAAAAAATATATCAATATAATAAATAATAAACAGAATTGATATAAAACCATCCATAATTTATGGTACAAGTTTTTTAAACCATTGATAAATAAAATTTTTCTGCGTTCTTCAAGAGCAGCTGCTGTAATTTGTGGAAGTTGTTTCTTTATATGATTATCATATAACCTAAAATTAAAATAAGTTTAAATATTGTAAGAAAAATTAAGAATAAGTGATAGATTCACTCACAAGACAAATTATAACATTTCTTCATATTTTAGAAGAACGTATATATGAGCTTTTTGATGTTCATCATCTGAATTCCATCGTTCATAAACTCCCCTGAAACCAAGATTTTTCTGATTAAAAAATATTAATTGATTTTCCATTTTGTCATTAACATTCCCCTCGTTTTGTCTAATGCGTTTCTGTTTTGAGGGATATTGAGATTCAAAATAATGAGAGCAAAAAAAAAAGAAATTTCCTCTTGCAAATAAGCTTCAGCAATTAAGCCATCAACTGATGCTTTGTTATGTAATTTTTCTTCAATTTCTGCATGCATCTCTCGAATGGGTACATCCATTGAAACTGTATTGGACCTCCACATTTAAATTCATGGAGAAAATGTAATATCAGAAGTTCCATTGAGTCAAAGAAATCCAGTGGAAATATTTTTTCCAGTTTACATATAATTATAGCAACATCTTCTGCCAGTTTTCTTAGCACGTCATAGTCTGTTGTCATTACACAAATGTCTCGAGAAAATATGATATGTCTGTTATCGAATCCCAAATCATAGAATTCAATAAACCTCTAAATCCAATTGGCATAAGCCTTTACATTATAACATCACAATCATGACTTTTTAATCCAGTAATATATCAATTCTTAACACATCTACCAAAATTGGAAGCATAGCCATCTGGAAGTCTCAAATATGCAATCCACTGACAAATTAATAAGTGACTCTCTTTGGACAATGTATAATATGATTTAGACTTTCTTATCCTATATGATCTGACATTTCAAATAAATCATGTTCTGGTCACCTGTAAATTTGAGCAAGATCTAATTGTGACTTTACAGTATATTTAGTCTTACCTGGTGTATCAAAAACTGTATGAAATTAACTATCAAAACAGTTCTTCTCAATATGCATAACATCCAACATGTGGCAGACCAACAAATCAGACCAATACGGAAGATCCCAAAAAAATGCTCTGTTATATCCAATTATGTTCTTTCCCAAATCCATGATTTTTTTGTTGGTTTACTGTTGGTCCAAATGTGATGGTGGGTAATGAAAATACAACTTTTTTAACACTATACCTGAGATCATATTTTGAGGTTCATCCCTTTGAATTTTACATTTTCTGAAATGACATTTTTTCCACCAAAAAGGATTATCGGTTGGAAGAAATCTACGGTGACAATAAAAATTGCAAGGTTTTTTACATTGAACAACATAAAGGCTTTGTTTTCTTTCATACAATAAGGACATGATTTCGGACCATGTGTACTCCAACCAGATAACAGGCCATATTCCAGAAATTCACTAATCGTCCACATCAATGCAGCTTTTAATATGAAATTTGGTTTCAAGGAAACATTATATGTATTAACACCATCACTCCACAATGAATTTAACTCATAAATCAATGGTTTAAAATTAACATCAATATTCTTTTTCGTATGTCCTGGGATTAATAGAGTCAAAAAGATATTAGGCTCTTTCATCAACATCCATGGAGAAAAATTGTACAGAGTTTTAAAGATAGGCCAACATGAATACTAACTGCCAGAAGAACCAAACAGACAAAAATAGTCAGTAGAAAGACCCAATCGCACGTTTTGGGCTTCTATAGAAAAAGACGGATGCAGATGGTCAAAATGATTCCATGAATCACCATCAAATGGATGATTAAAGCTTTTATGTGTTAAAATCTTTGTTTTGTGCCATGACATCATTGATGCTGTGTTCTGGAGACATAAATAAACACTACAACCTGGGTGTAAGGAAGAAATATCTCAACTGTTTCACTGGAATTGATCTATACTTCCCTGGTTGAGCTTCTCTATACCTCGATTGTCCACATGTGGGACAAATATCAAATTTCTCTTTTTATCCACAATATAAGATGCAATCATTTGTACATGAATAGATCTTCCAATAACTAAGGCCCAAATTACGAATATGCCTCTTGATCTCATATTAATTTGAAGGAAACACATTTCATTCAGGTAACCGTGTTTTAACCGAAGAAAATATCTGATCAAAACAGTTGTTTGACATTGCATTATCCAATTTAATAGCCATAAATTGTGAAATTTCTTCTAATTTTCTTATCTTGAAACCAGGATATAATGCATCCTTAACAGACTTCAACAACTCATAAAATTCTGATGGTGCCAACTCAAGAGTTAAATCAATATCATCATGAGTTTCAGTTTGTTTCACAGATGGACCCGCAACATCATGTTCTAAATTTTGAAATCATGATCGATCTGGAATCAGGTTATTTGTATCTTTTCTGGAACTGTGTTCACCATGTTGATACCAAAAAACATAATCTGGTTGAAAACCAAATCGTAAGAGATGGTCCCCAACCTTGTCAAATGTGTCAAATGTTCTCAGAGCACATTTTTTACAAGGACACTTAATTGTGCCTTCTGAAACATATTCTGGTTTTGATGATGCAAGTGCTAAGAAAACTTCAACTCCCACAATATATATAGGATTTAAACCAGAACCATTGGTATTTTTGCATGGATTTATCCAAGCTCAATCATCTAATAATGACTGATGTCGAATTCCTTGTTCCATATTTTTCTACATAAAATATAAAATCATCAATATTTTTGAATAGTTTGAAATTATAAAAACACTATCTGAAAAAGAAGATAAATAATTACAACTACTTAATATTTATCATTAATTAAGTATGACACAATTTCAAGTGGATTAACGACTACTGTATTGTCTGAAAGCTCATTTAATTGCATCTTTCTCACTCTTATTATTGCTAATTATTGCTAATTATTCCTAATTATTCCTAATAATTTCTAATTATTACAAATTATTACTAATTGTTACTAATTATTAAAAATTATTACTAATTATTACAATTTATTACTAATTATTACTATTTATTACTAATTCAGTAATACTTATCAATACTTAGCAAAAGGAAAACTGCTTGAATAATGAAAGGAATTGGTTATTCATCATTATGGAGATGATTACAAATTTTCCCTTAATTATCCAATCATATTTATTTTAATAATTATTAGTAATAAAAAATTATAATATCAATATTTATGAAAAAACAATAATAATATCATTAAAATAATAATTTTTTTATAAAATATTAAAATTATCAATATTCACAATAAACTTTGTTCTATTCGTAACTTGTATAAATCTCAAAGGGCGTTAATTGTGAAGTCATGCACAATAAAAAGTTTGTGTCAGTCATGTCAAATGTAAACTCTATAATTGTACTTGCATGGTTGATCACCTTGCAATTAGTGTTGCAATAGGACGACCAAAGTAATGATGTTCTCGTCTCTATGAATCATTTCACAAGACACCTTACATAGATCATTCTTCCTTAAAAATTTGAGGGGGTATCATTATTTTTCCCTCAAATTTTCAAGGAATAATGGTCTATGTAATGGTTCATGTGTGATAATTCTTTTAGATAAGAAGGACATGACATGGTTTCTCTGATTGCAACATTAATGGTGAGGTGATCAACCATACAAGGACAATTATAGAGTTTACATTAGACATGGCTGACACAAACTATTTATTGCACATGACCTGACAATTAGAGAATCTTTATGATTTGAACATGTTAAGAATAGAGCAAAGCCTGTTGTGAATATTGATAATTTTAATATTTTATAATTTTTTTATTATTTTAATAATATTAATATTTTTTTCACAAATATTGATAATATATATATATTTTCTAATTATTGCTAATTATTGTTAAGTATTCCTAAGTATTCATATGTATTCCTAAGTATTCTTAAGTATTCATATGTATTCTTTTGTATTCCTAAGTATTCCTATGTATTCCTATGTATTCTTAGGTATTCCAAAGTATTCCTAATTATTCCTATGTATTCTTAAGTATTCTTATTTATTACTAATTATTCCTAATTATTACTAATTATTCCTAATTATTACTAATTATTCCTAGTTATTGCTACTTATTTCTAATTATTGCTAATTATAGCTAATTAATTCTAAATTATTTCTAATTATACCTAATTATTGATAATTATTCCTAATTATACATAATTATACCTTATTATACCTTATTATATCTAATTATATCTAATTATACCTAATTATAGCTAATTATACCTAATTATTCCTAATTATACCTAATTATTCCTAATTATACCTAATTATTCCTAATTATAGCTAATTAATCATAATTTTATAGCTAATTATACCTAATTATTCCTAATTATTCCGAATTATTCTTAATTATTTGTAATTATTACTAATTATTCCTAATCATTCCTAATCATTCCTAATCATTCTTAATTATTCCTAATTAATCCTAATTATTCCTAATTATTACTAATTATTCCTAATTCTTACTAATTATTCCCAATTATTACTAATTATACCTAATTATTACTAATTATACATAATTATTACTAATTTACCTAATTATTATGAATTATACTAATTATTACTAATTATATAAAATTATTAATAATTATACCTAATTATTACTAATTATACCTAATTATTATTAATTATACCAAATTATTACTAATTATACCTAATTATTACTAATTATACTTAATTATTACTAATTATACCTAATTATTACTAATTATACAGAATTGTTACTAATTATAACTAATTATTACTAATTATACCTAATTATTACTAATTATACCTAATTATTACTAATTATACATAATTATTACTAATTATACCTAATTATTTCAAATTATACCTAATTATACCTAATTATACCTAATTATTCCTAATTATTACTAATTATACCTAATTATTACTAATTATACCTAATTATTACTAATTATAGTTAATTATTACTAATTATTACTAATTATTACTAATTATTACTAATTAATCCTAATTAATACTAATTAATCCTAATTAATCCTAATTATTCTTAATTATAGTTAATTATTCATAATTATAGATAATTATTCCTAATTATAGCTAATTATTCTTAATTATAGCTAATTATTCGTAATTATAGCTAATTATTCCTAATTATTACTAATTATTCCTAATTATTACTAATTATTCCTAATTATTACTAATTATTCCTAATTTTTACTAATTATTCCTAATTATTCCTAATTATTCCTAATTATTCTTAATTATTCCTAATTATTCCTAATTATTCCTAATTAATCATAATTATTACTAATTATTCCAAAGTATTACTAATTATTCTAATTATTCTTAATTAGATCTAATTATTACTAATAATTACTAATAATTACTAATTTTTACTAATTATTACTAATTATTACTAATTATTTCTAATTATTTCTAATTATTCCTTATTATTACTAATTATTACTAATTAAACCTAATTATTACTAATTATTCCTAATTATTACTAATTATACCTAATTATTACTAATTATACCTATTTATTTCTAATTATACCTAATTATTACTTATTATACCTATTTATTACTAATTATACCTAATTATTACTAATTATTCCTAATTATTACTAATTATACCTAATTATTACTAACTGTACCTAATTATAACTACTTGTTACTAATTATTACTAATTATTACTAATTATTATTAATTATTACTAATTATTACTAATTATTACTAATTATTACTAATTATTACTAATTATACCTACTTATACCTAATTATACCAAATTATTACTAATTATACCTAATTATTACTAATTATTTCTAATTATTACTAATTATTCCTAATTATTACTAATTATTCCTAATTAGGAATAATTACTAATTATTACTAATTATTCCTAATTATTCCTAATTATTTGTAATTATTCTTAATTATTCCTAATTATTCCTAGTTATTCTTAATTATTGCCAATTATTTCTAATTATTCCTAATTATTCCTAATTATTCCTAATTATATCTAATTTTTCCTAATTATTACTAATTACACCTAAATATTACTAATTATACCTAATTATTACTAATTATACCTAATTATTACTAATTATTTCTAATTAATACTACTTATTCCTAATTATTACTATTTATTCTTAATTATTAATAATTATACCTAATTATTATTAATTATTCCTAATTAATACTATTTATTCCTAATTATTACTAATTATACCTAATTATTATTAATTATTCCTAATTAATACTATTTATTCCTAATTATTACAAATTATACCTAATTATACCTAATTATTTCTAATTACTACTAATTATTCATAATTATTACTAATTATACCAAATTATTACTAATTATTCCCAATTAATACTAATTATTCCTAATTAATACTAATTATTCCTAATTACTACTATTTATTCCTAATTAATACTATTTATTCCTAATTATATCTAATTATTCCTAATTATATCTATTTATTCCTAATTATATCTAATTAATATTAATTATAACTAACTATTTATAAGTATCACTAACGATATCAAATTCTTAGTAAAACTAAATATAAATAAAAATCAATAAAAATCTAATTAACTTCGAACTAATAAACAACAATTAAAATTAACATAAAAATAATAAAAAATAAATACCTTAAAATTTGATATTCTGAAAATATTGACGCCCTCTGATTGATCTGTTATAAAATACTTCAACTAAAAAAAATTTCTTTTTAAAACTGAAGAATGAAGAGAGAGAGAGAAATCAAGATCTGAATTATTTGTAAAAAACGGATGGGGGTATATATAGGTTAGATTAGTTGCGACGGAAATATTAGCGACAGGCTTCCCGTCGCAAATGGTCGTATTTGCAACGGGCCCCGGCACAATTACCCTCGCTCGCAGTAATTACTGTCGGCAGTTAAAAGGTTGTTTGTGACGGGTCATGTCGCAAACAGTACCTACCGACAATCTTTTTGCAACGGGACGACATCCCGTCGTAGAGGGTATTGACCACCGCCGGGTATTTGCAAAGGGTCCCGTCGCAAATACAACTGTGCGGTTTGGCGCGCAAGTCGCGCCAAACAATTTTCGACGGGAGGCGAAATCCTGTCACAAATAATTGGATACTTGCGACGGGGTACTTTACCCATCGCAAATATATTCTTGGATGGGTTATTTGCAACAAGAAGAGATCCTGTCGCAAATAACCCGTTGCAAATTCTGATTTTTCCCTTAGTGGTAGTACCAATTCACAATGTAAATGAAATTGACGATGAAAACTTTTCTATCCATACACCATTACATTTTATTATATGATATTAAATCATCAGACATTTTGAACACTATTGATGATGTTAAATGGTTTTTTTGGATGTAAAATAAAAATCAATGAATTCATGATTTGAATTCAATTCATGCCCTGCAAATGTCATGATTTTTTTTTGAAAAACGGATATAAACCCTCATTTTAACACATTACTATATTAAATCTATGATAATCTATATGAATTTCTCTATAAAAACCTAAAACTAGGACTTGTTTAATATCTCCCCTCTGATATCGGATTCCTTTATAACCAGTGGCCTTAAATGCATATCTATAAGATCCTCATTCTAATTTCGTACATTCATTATTTATTCGTCCTTATTTAGTGCTATTTTGTTGTCATCTAATACTCCATATTTTGAGGGAATTTTCATTGTTTACAGATTTATTAAAATCATTCTTAATTTAATGGATGAGTAGATTTACACCATTCTATGTTATGTGGTCTCGTACATTTGTAGAATGTATGACGTTCTATTTGGTGCATCATTTTTCAAGATACTGAACACTTCCAGGTACAGCTCGTAAATAAAAAAATAATTAAATTAATTACTGTTACCATGATTTGGTTAGTAATATCAACCCCAGTAAACATGATTCACACCAACAAGTGTGACTTTTTTAATGACCCACGAGCCTCATGCAAGGGAATTAATTTGAACTACCATTTTAAGTTGTAATTAATTTCCTATTAGGATTGTGGTGTATGTAGTATTTTACCATGGAAAACAATGGTATGTCATATGTATTGGACTTTTCCATCAAATTGAATATTAGATAAACTATATTAAATTAGATTCAATACAAGATTAAAAAGTATTTTCATATGGTATGATCCTAATGATAGCTATGAAATTTACTTATACAATGTGGAGGGTGATAAGAGGGTCCTTATTTAGAATTCCAAGGATTGGCACATCAAGCATAAAAAACAATTTGTATTAATTTATTTTATCATGTCGAGGTTATACATGGTTTCATTAGAGAACATAATAGATGGGATCACCTCATGGACGGTTTTATGCTCTCCGTGGGTGATACTTGGTTCTTTGGTCGTTTACCTTGGATGGGTTCGGTAGGGATTTTTACCCTAGAATTCCACAAGAGATACATGGTCCTAATGTGGTACACCATGGAAAAACAAATAGGGATATTATTTATAAAATACTATGAGCGATACATGGGTTGTTATATCGACGCCACTAATGGACTCATATATAGATGGATTTGTTAGTGTACCTAGAATGTTACTTTGATAACTTGTTTGTAATTCCATTAATGATCTTAGGAGACGAATTAATCTTATAAAATTTGTGCATTCAACAAGTCAAATAATTTTTTGGAATTCAGTTCATGATTTATATTGGTATTGTATAATGGCTTAGTTATATCTCTATGCTCATATGCCAAATGGATTATGAAACCCCTAATAACTAATGGTCGACAACTTGGGGTTATTCCTTCGATAAAAAATACTATTGTGTATCATTTTATATGAACATGTATGTGTATACGTGTATGAGATGGTAGGGTCTTGAAAAAACATCAATGGGAAAGTTAATACTCCCATAATTTTGGAAAATGAAACCAAAAATATTGGATTAATAATATAGAGGAATTTGTTGAATAATCCAAATGAGGAAAAGGTAATAATATGTATGCATACAAAATCCTAAGAATGATTTGTGGGAGGAAAATCATACAAACTGAGTATTATGTGGAACTAATAAATAAATTCCTACCACAATGAATTGCATTGTTGTCGAAATAGAGTTGAAGAATTCAACCCCCGCATATTCCCACTATGAACTGTGTCATTGGATAAATAGAGGTAGAGAATTATTACCCCATGTGACTTCCCTGAAAACTCAAAAATTCAAAAACATTCAAATCTAAAATCATCCTGCAGACAAGATGAATTTATTTATGAGATTGAGGTGGTGATTTTTCATTGCTATGAACCGCAACCCCATGGGCCTCTATTGATCGAGTCATCCATAGGTTGGGTTATCTCCCTAAGTGCATCTGTAAATGGTTTAGTGAGATAAATAAGTATAGATTTAATGAAAATATTTAATATGACATTGAGGGGATATCAGTGAAGGACTAAATTTCAGAGGAGTGGATAGACTTTTGAGACATATTTCTGAAGAGAATAATTATTGTAGCACATAAATCATCATAAGTATTCTTCTAGGGATAAACTCACCGCATGGAGAAAAAATAAATTATCACTGGTATACCACAAACAATATATCCTTTGCGGATGAATTTTTCAAAAGGAATTAAACAAATTCCACTTCCTCACAATGGGGCCTCGTGTAGTAGAAGGCTATCCAGGTGGAACCCGGTGGCACATTTCACTAAGATACACAAATGGAACCCAACACTGCGTAGCACCAAGTTACATGGCTGGAACCCAGTCCCGTGTAGCCAAACACTACACAGACTGAAAACACGTGTGTCGACCATCACAATATATAGAGGGTTCCGTCTCCCATGTAGAAACACACTACATGGGGGTGGACCCCATTTTGCATGTAGAAACAATATGTTGAATTGGGTATCCTCAGAAGTTCCACCCTTCACCATCAATCATCTTCTTCCATTTCTATCAACTCATCTGCAGTACCTCAATGAACCAGTCCAACATCATTGGGAAAAATCTTTTTCAAAAGACATCAAACACATATAATAAAACCACCTTGTGCCTCAATGTGCCTTTTTGAGTTTACATACCCATGGTAAGAATAATAATTTGGGAATTCTCTACAGTGGTGGAGACCCCATGATTGTCCATATGTTTACTTTTTAATGGTAACCCCGGGTCCAACCATGTGTATCAAATATGAAGTAATATATTCTAGGAATAAAGTGTAATCATTGTCCTTTACCTTTGATGAGGTTCAATGATATCAGAGGAAAATAATGCTTGATTTTCCCCTTGAAAAGAATCAACATTCCTCCAAATTCCCAAAACCATTTTCAAGGAACCCCTACTATGGAAACCCTAGTCATTTTAAATGAGGTTTCATTAGTTTCCGACTTTTCCTCCACCAAAGGCACACTTGGATATATTAATCTTATTATCCAGGGAATAAAAAAAGGGGGGTTTTGGGATGTTCAAATACCACTCTCTCGCTCCCTTTGGGATCCGGTACCGTCTTTCAGTAGATGATTTGGGACATTCTTTTTTTAGACCCACTTCCACCTCTTGTTTCTCATACTGAGCATGACCCATGCAGTCATAGAGGTTGGAGGAAATTATGAACTCCAATAGCCTCAATGTTTGGGCATCCTAGATGGTATAATCCTCAATCAATTTATTTGCCCCTAAATTGGCATCCTCCTATGTGTAAGCCCAAAATAGAATAAAGCATGAGAATCCTAATTCCTACTCTGATTAGGATACTTAGGATGCCTGTCTATGTCTCGAGCTAAAGGGACATTCTTCATAGATGTCAGTACGAATAAAATTCACCCAAACAATGTCAATTATCTTCTTTAGATGTATTCCCTATATAGTTTCTCTCAAATGGGAAGCTCCAATGTGTAATCCCCCAATACATTCTCCATAAAAGGGTCACCTCACGAGTGTAAGTCCCGAATCAAACTAAACTATGATGGATTTTATTCCCAACCAACTTGGATTCGTTGGAGACCTCCCTGAGGACCGAACTCATTACCCATATCACCCTACTGTTCATTGGGCCATGTCACTAGTAGGGTCATATCCAACTAGGAGACTATATCTCTCCAGGATATCCCCGACTTCCTCAGAATAATACCCATATCATATCATAACTATGCATTGTTTTCATAGGCAACCTCAATGAAATACGTTAAACTGTATAGATGAGTCCTTTTCACATGACCTTAAATTGTTATGTGTTTAGTTAAGTGGCACAAAACAGTGAGTTGTCTAATTCCTCTCATGAGGATATGTATGAAGACCATATAATGGGTTCTACCATAACATCAGAATAATTATTTATCCCCTGGATGATGATAAACTCCATAGAACCTCATCACACTGCTTAAAAACATGATGTCTTAGTAAAGGATAATGGAATCCCTAACCAATCAACAAAGGGGGAACATTGGTGAAGAACCTCGAATACCTACAGGTATATTTATCAATAGAAAACCTCTAATACATACAGATGGTTTTATATTTAAAAGTATATATGATCTATATTATAACATATAAGTAATACTTGGACACATGCTTGGGACATAATGAAGGATTCAAAAACACCTGAACAATTCATTAATCTATAAGAGAGTCCCAGAATATGAATCAATTCCCCCCAAAAGGGTGTTATGAGCCCAAAATCCCATCCTCTCGACAAACAATGTCCATAAATGTTGTTTGGAAAATATTCATCCAATGAGTGCATGCCATTGGAATTCAGGTCCCTAAATCCTAGATAAAATGGTTGTTGGGTGTCTCTAGCTATATAAACAAACCTATTAAAGACCATCTGAGTTCATCGTACCAAATATGGGTCCATTTCACAAAACCCATATCCCCTACAATTGCTCGCTAGGAATATTCAACTTTGGAACTTACTTCGAGACCTAAAAAGGAAACACTTCCCAGTTCTGATGTGTCCATCTCGCACACCAAAAAGGTTATGATGTGAAATAGGTCAAAACATAAAATGGTAATACCAAAGTTAAAATATCACGGAAAGTAGGAAATTAATTGTTATGCATCAGAACATTTTTCCACAATATACACACAACATGATATGAAATAAAAATAGTTAACCCAACCTAAATCTATAACCAAGGTGGTAGGTTACCCCTCCTCAAGTACCTTTCATATTCAAAAGGAATATGTCCTGGAAAGATCATCAATTTAACATGTGATCATGATATGATACATTGATAGGATTTTATTGTCTATATATTTAAAATATATTTCAAAAATCACGTAGAGTTTACATAATTAAAATTGAATCAAAACTATTTTTTCAGACCCTGGTGGCAGTGACCTCATAGGTGGTTGGGTCCCTAACAAAGAGAATTACCCCCTTTCAAATCGATTGTCCTCAACACATGGTTTTAAGAATTCTGATAAAATATTTTGAACATAATTGTATTATCCTATAGATGGAAGCTCCATGGTTGGCCCAACTATTGGTGAATTACCACCAGTAGCCACTTAATCTGCATCCCTCAATCCAGAAATGGATTACCACACTTAATGTCTCAAATTATTTCGAGAGGTTATCCCCAGAATGAAAAAATGTGTACCTTATTTACTTTAGAGAAGGAGATGAGGACATCATCATCAACTTTGTCACTATTTTATAGGATCCCTCCTCGAGGTCCCCAACCAGAGGACATCACCAACGTCGTCCCACATCCCAATATCCTCACTCTAAAGAGGATGTCATACCATGGGATCCTATAGAAGTACAATAGACATAGGCCACTCTGACAGCCCACCGAGGGCGAAAAACATATCACTAGAAATAGGTCATCACCCTTGTTCATAGGTAGGATATCCACTGAAAAATCATGGTGAAGAATACGGGCAAATGAATATCTCTATCACCTCTTCTGAATTCCTCCAAAGAAATATGAAAACAATTTATCAGTGGATTAATACCCCTCCACCCTCCTATGAATCCCTCCATAGAGATTGGGTGTCATAGTATGACAAAACACAAATTCCATCTAGTTCATGCAGCTCCCTCAATGCGTATATTGTGGAGAACAATATGGAGATAAAATCCTAACTGACGCATAATAAGACTGTTATCCAAATATAGCCACAATGAGCTACAATATGGCACAAATCCCTACTGACGAACACCAAACATGCCATAAAGGCATTGTAGAAAACTATGTCCAGCCCTAAAACACTGCCAATATAGGTGAATCCCACCTGTCAAATATGGTGGCAATCAAAAGGCATACATAAATTCCACCCTACCAATATCAATCCCACCAATCAATTATGGTGGCACATAAATAAAATCATATTCAAATTCCTACGGATATACTTCAATCCCATGAGAAAAATAATGCATTAAATGAGTAGGCACAAATTCCTTCTCACAAATATAAATTCCCTGAGTTAAATACAATGTAAACCGGAGAAAATAGTCAGTGTATCATGACTACATGTTTGGGGAATACTTGTTCGTCTACCTTAGAATAAACGAATATCCTTTAACCAATAGAAACACATGGTGGACCGGGGGAATAACATACTCTTTCTATTAAATTAGAAGGGGAATTTATACCGGTTTCAGCCAAAGACATATCTTAGCACATCCTGGAAATGATGGAGGATCAAACATCGATTCTAGACCATATCCTACAAACCTATCAAGATGTCATCACGTATAAGGAAAAGCGAGGTGTCAAGCCCATAATCCAATCTTATGGGTGGGGTGATTCATCCAAAAAATAATATGGTTACTCTAGAGAATACATTAATCCATTCTATAGTATAGTAGGTTTGACGAGTATATTCTTTAATAAGATGACACCCAAATTATGAAAAAACACGTGTTCCAACTAGGGGACACTAGTCAAATGTGTTGGAAGCTCTAGGAATACATATATCACTACAAGAACACAAGATTCTTATCAGTGTATCATGGAAACATCGTGTGAACCAACAAAGTAGGATTCCTTATATGAATTCCATTATCAATAGTAGGTACCCTAGTTTCCACAAAGAGATCACCCAAACATGAATTGTGCAAATTACATATAGAAAATATTGTGTACATTCATGATTATACTCTTCCGAAGTTGGTGTTCTTGGTGAGATAAGAAATATATCTATAGATGGTTAATATCTTATTTATCCATTTCCTAATTATATAAGTGGTAATTATAGTTGTTAATGTCCTCCCTGTAATGTCTCTTCTAGCAGCATTGAAGGTCCTCCCTTGAGCACCCAAGGTTGCTTACACCATGGGCCATAAATGATCGATCATGAGTTCCCATTTCTTGGTGTGTGTCAAGGTAGCCTTCCCCATGACTAGATGATCGAACATAGATATGGTCCTTCCCTTAATATCATATTCCCAAATAGTCCTCCATATGGTATACAATACCAATATTATTCTCTCTGTATTTGTACATCAATCTCTAATTGTAGTCCTCATAATGATGTCAGTCACTACGGAGGTCCTCCCTATAGTGAAATAAAGCGACAGGAAGGTATTCCCTTTATTTAAACACATCTTGAAGCTCATATATATAATATAAACCTTTTATATTCTCCCTTTATACAAAAAACCATCCATAATCATAGTCCTCACAATGATGGAATTCGTTGCAAAGGTCCTCCCAACAATGAATAAAAAAACACAATGGTCCTCTTGTTTCTACAGTCCACCCTAAAGGTCCTACACATGGTTGATGATAAGGAAAATATCATTATTTTCATATGATAAGCTACAATGATATTCTTCTCCACCACATATTCAGCTATAAAGGTCCTCCCCACAACCAAAATTCACATCGGAATGAAGGTCCTTCCCCACCTGTCAAAATTTGAGAATTCCATCATATCTTTAGGCGCTTGGAAGGACAAGGTCAGAGACACTATAATCTAATTCGAGGAAAAGTTATATATTTTCTCTACTAAGAGATGAGTTGGGGCCAGACTCATCCTCTAATACACCCTCGCATTATCGATGCATAGATGAAACCCCTACTATCCCCACAACTCATGATGAAATCATAAAAAATAATCCATGTTGGGCACAACAAGTAGAGGAAGACCGAGTAGAAGAGAAATATAATATGTATCTCGTGAGAAGATAGCTATCCAGGGAAAACATACTAGTTATGTTCAATCGTACAACCACTTATCATTTAAGTATTCCAAAAGAGATATTAGAATAATGTATGAAAAAAAATTTCTTAATGAATGGATGACTCCCCTCTAGTTGAAAATGAAATTTATTCTTTATAATGGGTACAAAGATAATGGTAGTATATTGGGGGATCATCATTGAAAAATTGTCCTAAAAGGTCTTCTATTTACATAAAAACAATGGTCTAAATGGAAACAGAAAAATCATGAATTAACTTTCCTCCATGCACAACATCAATTGCATTGTCTCATCGGAGACACCTTGTCTGGTGTTCACATTTGGGGTTGGAAAAACATAGAGTTCAACCACTCACCTCAAATACCTTATATAATAACCCATTATTAATGGAATCCAACAATGTTATAACTCCATTATTGATTCCAAATAAAGTACCTACTAATGAATAGTGGAATTCTCGACAAAAATCATCCTTTAGTAAGTCTCAAAAGCATTATCTTAATGAGATCCAGACATAGAGACACACTTGAACTAGGAAACAGAGAACTTTTAGTAGGCTCTTACCTGAGAGAAGAAAAAAAAAATCTCAGATCGTGTCATCATAATCAAATAATTCTTGTGTATATCTGACACCATATTCATCTCATGTCCACATTGGATTGTACGAGATCAAGAAGGCAGTGATGGAAGTACCAATAGCCAATGTATGGGAGCAACAACATCCTTTAGGGATGAGATAGTTTTTAGCACAAAGTACCCCCATAAGACCAAAAAAATTAAGGCCGAGGTACAATGAACAAATAACATGAGAAACGACACCCTGTATGGATGGGGTCATTTTTAACTCAACCACATGCCATGAAATGTCATTATTTTCCCTCTTGAAGAAGACAAAATGTATGGATGTTACACATTATATCCTGTCTCATAACTCATGTCTCATAGGGTAGAGCCAAAATACAAGATCATCTTGAGGATCCCTTCGATTCAATCATCAATAAGTAACTCAAAGAGGGTCCTAGAAAGGAAGGTGAAGATCCGAAAGGGATCTAAGATTCCCTCTTAACATTCTACACCCAGTAAAACACACCCAATGGAATATTCATCAGTGAACAATGTGGATTTCACTCCCATTGACTTTACTGAAGATAATACAAATGATGAGGATATAAGAGAAGATGGTTTTATTCCAGATGTGGTCCTCATTGGGACTAAATGTATTCACAATTGGAACCAAAGAGATACCCTATATTTATGTGCCTGCTCAATTTATCCATCATTGCCTCCCATTAGAATCCATAATAAGGGGAATAATAATAACAAGGTTGTATAAAACACACCTTCTCATAACAATTTTAATGTGTCCCTAACACAAGAGGAAATATTCATTCAAAAGGATAAATAAATGAAAGGGTTAAGGAGAATGAATTCCACATTTCTTCAAGAATGTCATTCTATCAGACATGTTATTCATGTAGAGCATCAGCACAAAATTCCAATAGAGGTTCTTATTCCATATAGGCTCATCCCAATACATGAATCATGGTTGGAAAGCTTGTTCATGTAATCACTCAAAAAATTAGTCTACCTAAACAAAATCCCTATTGGATATCCATACTTCCATCCGTTGGGGAATAAAATGGAATAAATTTAGAAAAATCCATAACGGGTGCCCATTCCTAGGAATCCAGATCATGTTTTAGTAGCACAAACAAGTCAAATCATCCCCATTATACACCCAGTCATGCTCTGGTTTGACATGACATGCAACAAGGGATCATGAATACCATCTAACGATTGATGACTCAATTATAATCTATTGAAGGAAGGGATTCTCTAATAAAATTGGAGTAGAATCCCTACCATGACTAGGAAAGAAATGTTCCACCACTACCAAATTTCATGAAACCAATATTCTCAGTGTTCATCTACTCTGGTGACCAAGAGAATCACCTAATGCACTACTCATATAATTCTGAGCCCATGATGGGAATCCCCTAGAAACATAATCATATAATGATCAAATGATTTTTGCTGACACCACAATGATCAATATTTGTGTGGTACACACGTTTTCCAGCTAACTCAATAATTGGATAGTAGGATTACCAGTTCAATGTCATGTTCCAGATCATCGTGAATTTTCCAAAAACTATAGTCATAAACCATGTGAAATTCACAAAGTGAGAGAATGATAGAGTTTCATAATTCACTTATAGACAGAAGGGTCTAACTTAGTCCTCGAACTGACAACACACCTAACAGTAGATGTTGTCCATAGGCATCGAAAACCACTATGTTGAGTTGTCATCACAACTTATTCTGATGAAATATTAAAGTGGGTTCTGAGACATCTCAACTACTAATCAAAGGATATAATATTCCTTATAAATAACAAATCTCAAGAACCAAAATAGCCCCATCCGCCCTAGTAAAGGGAGAGAGAGGATATGGTGTTGACTCTATCATGTTTAAGCAACACCCTGCACGGGATAAGGATCCTAGGCCTGCACCAAATCACTTGGGGCCCCTTTGATATCAGCTGAAGACCTCGACACCATTTGATTATTGAAAATGAACTCATAAATAACTTCTAGGAATGAAAGAATAATGTTTACTCATTTTAGGATGACCAAGTCCATGGATACTTCATCACTTCCATGAATTGAAACATGATTCATCTTCTAGAGCGAAATTGGGAAAATGAATTAGGTGTTAATAACCATTCAGATTATTTTATTTTTTATTGAATTTTGTGGAACAATATCCAGTAGTGTTTTTTATTCATGTACCTCCAACAATGCATTATATATTCCATACAAGTTAAAATGGTACCCCCGCTGGTGGAAGTGGAATATGTTTCCACTACCGAATCAGATTAAGTATGGGTGTGGAAAAAGGTTGTTAACAAAAAAGAGAATTTTTTTATTGTTGGATGACGTGGAAAACAATTAATCAAGCCCATGGTATCCTCTTTGTATAGTTAAATCATCCATCTATTCCTCCAACATCACCTAATGCTACAAAACTAAAATCATCATCCCCACAATCATTCAAAGATCGACTACCCAAAAATTTTTCCAAATTGAAGGGAAGAAAACAATTGAAGGAAGATAAACATTCACCAAAGACAAGGATAGTTTTGACACTGTCCCAATTTATTCCATCAGATCTGAGATAAACGACACCACCCAGCCAAATGGAACCTTTGAAGGCAGATGATGATTGGGAGTGAACATTAGAAGAGGAGAATATTTTTCCTTAGTCAATTTCATCCAATTTATGTATCTCTTCTCATAAGACGAATATGTTCATCAAATAGAATTCACCACACCAAATTGGGGGGTCAGGGGATGAATTTGCAAAATCTAGGGATATCAATGGAGATTCCACCATGGTAGAAATCATGCTTATGGTCGAACCCCCACTCAAACCATTATTGTTGCAGAAACATGTTGAAGGAACCTCTAGTGGACCCAATAGATATAGGAAAATTATCTCACCCTCATTAGAATGAACCATGTTGCAATCCTTTTTTAATATATATTGTAGGAGGAACTTGTGACTAATTTCCCTTGGAATATGAGAATACATGTCCAGTCCAACCCAAATTTAATCGAAGCTCATTCATCTCTTATACCAAGGTATGAACCATTATCATATATTGATCAAGCCCTTAGGCACCTATAAATGTGAATTATTGAGCTGGGAAGAACTAGAATTTATATGAGAAATATGGTATTATAAAGAGGTTAGCTTTGGTACCATCCATGATTCCAATCATGGATTCAATCAATCTATCATTAGATCTCACAGAATCACTCTAAAAATCTATTATAAGTCCTTTGGAGTTTGATGTTGAGGTAGAAACATCTATGTCTACCGGACATAGACCCAAACTGCGTAATTCCAAGAATTTAACTCATTCACTAAACAAATGAATACACCATAATTCAGGGGCACATCATACCCTTATATGTGACTAGAAGGATAAATGGTTTTGATATCTAGAAAGTCTTAATTGATAACAAAATTGGAGTTAATTTCCTCTACTATATACACTTATTCTGCAGGGCTGCAATGAGGATGATGTAACACCATTCACCATAACTATCTTTGGATATGGAAAACAAATAAGAAGTAATTAGTCTATGTTAATCTCAAAGAATCATCCGGTGACCTTGAAACTCACCCAGGAATTTTTGGTGGTCTGAAATAATACAACCTTCAATGCCCTGTTAGGAAGGCCCTAGCTGCATCAATACACATAAATCCCCTCCTCATACAATCAAATCCTACAATATAGCATTAATGTATTGAGTGTGAAACATCACGTCGATAAATCCCCATTCAACCTCTGTAATTCACACTCTATTGATGTAGGGTTCTATAAAATGAAGGAAAAGAAACTTCTAGTTACTGGTGTTGAATGTATTGTCTCCCCAAATGGTTTGGAAATTTTTCCCTCCAATCCCCTCATGCAGCTCTGGGATGAATACGTACTTCCCATCAATTAGAATGAATGAAAAATTCCATATTTGGATGCATTTTCATAAGTCCTCATGATTTTAGTCTTGACCATCGAGACTAATAATGTTGAAAATATCAATAAATCCAAAGATACTGGAGGGTGTTCAGACAATAATGTACCTGAACCACCATCAATGCTCTAGAAAAAATTTTCATCACCAACTGAGGAAGAAGGGTATGTCTTGTCACTCAACGAAGCTATGGAAAATTGTTTACCCCTCACTAAATCTTCTATAGAGAAGTCCCCTATAACAGTTGATGCCGAAGAGGTGGCATCACCTCATAGACAAAACAATTATAGATCTTCCCTCAACAATGTAAATGTAATCTCAAGAATTGTTTCCCTTCATAGAGATGAAGAGGAAGATGGTGAGGATGTATATGAGGAAGAATAAAAACTAAGGTATTCCCCTCCAATATTTGAATAAAGGGTCTCTACCGCCATTGATGAACTCATGGAGAACAACATGGGTACAAAATAAGTCATGTAATACACTCTGATTAGTGTGTCCATTCCTTCTGAAGAGAAAAAAGTATACACCACATTACTGAGGTAGAATCTAGATTGTTTCTCATAGAATTATACAAAAATGTCATGCCTTGATCCATAGGTTTCAAATCACCACATGGGTTTGCAATAAGACCACTATTGTTGCAAGAAATCCGGTAGAAGGATGAACCTAACACATGTTGCCTAAATAGATACTGAATTCGAGAAGCTTATCCGAGCAAACATTATTCAGGAAGTATTATTCCCCTTTAGGATAACCAATATTTTACCCAGAAAAGAAATGGTACATCAGATTCTTCATTTATTTCAAGGATCTCAATCGTTATTTCCCAAATGACGATTTACCAGTCTTGATCACAAAATTACAGTTCAATGCAATAATGATATATAAGTCTCTCTCATTCATTTATGACTATTCGGGAGAAAACTAGATCTGAATGGATTCCTTTAGGTCCCACAAGGGAGTATTCTATTATAAGATAATTCCATTTGGTTTGAAAAATTTTAGTGCCACATATCAATATCCCATGAAACACATCATCATACACTTACTAGGAAAGTATATCATATTCTATGTGAATGATTTTGTTTCCATGTTTCGACAGAAATCCAATCACCTATCAGATCATGAAATAGTATTCAGTAAATAATTATAGTATATTCTAAAAAAACAACCCTAAGAATTATGTTTTTGGAATTACCTTGGAAAATATCTTCTCTTCATCATATTACATCATCACGTTGAAGAAAAATACGATATTAAAAAAGCTATACATGGAATTTCACCTCCTCGCAACCACCATGAGTTGAGATGACTCCAAGGAAACATGACCTAAATTCAGTGATTCATAGAAAATCTCAATGGAAAATGCTATCCCTTCACTAGGTTGATGCAATAAGGGGTAAAACATCAATGGGAAAATGATTTCAATGAAGAATTCGAAAATTTCAAGAGATATCCCTTATTCCCTCCTATACTAGTTCCACCTCTCAAAGGAATACCACTCATTCTCTATGTGACCAGCATAGAGTGATCCTTAGATTCATTACTCACACAAAATAATGATTCTAGCAGTGAGAATAGTCTATATTACCTCAGCCTACCCATGGTCGAGGCTAAGACTCGTTATTTTAAAATCGATAAGAGATGCCTTGTGTTAATATTTTTAGTCTAGAAGATGAGTCATTTCATGAAACATCATGAGGTACATTTGGTCTCATTTAGGAACCAACAAATTATATTCTTTGTTGTCTAATTTTTACTGGATGCCTGTCATGGTGGTTCGTCATCCTCCAACCATTTTATATATGGTTCATATCACCAAAATCCATCAATGTCTAATAATTAGAATATTTCTTTGCAATGAATCCTTTAACATTGGTTTCCACATTAGATGTTCATCTACCAAATGAGGAATTGTTCTATATTCAGGATAACTTTCTGAGGTGGTAAAATCACTTCAATGTTGCCTCCAAAATCCCACCAGGAAAAGGAATAGAATACCCCATACTCAAAAAAGTGGGTTTAGGTGTCATTCTAAAATCCCCAAAAAATAAATTTATTCCCTATTACTTTCTACTGTCACAAGGACACACAAATAATGAGGAAGTGTATCAAGACCTCATCACATGACTAGAACTAACACTCTCAATTCATGGAGAACACCAAAAGATAAATGGTGATTTAGAACTAGAAATCAAGAAGATATATGGTGAAAATGATATAAAGAAAGAGGAGTTTATCTCATGGATGAACTGTGTTCAGTAACTGATTAAAGAATTCATGTCAGTGACAACAATGACTTATGTTCCACAGTTGCAAAATGCACGTGTTGTTTCATTAGAAAATGTAACAATAGCTTGGGCTGAACCACACCAAAATGAGACAATTATTATCATTCCACACCATCACATGGTCCAACCATTCGTTCTGAAAAAACTATTAAACTAATGAAACTAGTCCCCTCTCTATGTTGTATGTTTCTACCACTAGTTGGATGACTCCCATTGCGGATTACCTTTGAAATAGAGAGCTCTCACAAGATAAGGATTGAAAGGAGAAAATATGGAGATAGAAAATCAACATTAGGATGTACAATGGTATAAAGATGAAAATGTATCTCTACTAGCGAGGCCTTGATGGTGTACTTCTCAGGTGCATTGTTGGAGAAGATACAACCACCATCACGAAAGAAGTGCATGTCATAGTTTATGGGAGGCATCAATCAATGTACAAGATCTCATAGAAGATTCAATGGATTGGGTAATTTTGGCCCACCAAGATAGGTTATTATGCCACTTTCAGCATGAAGTGTCATTCCTGTCAAATTCAGTTAAATTTAATCCACCAGACCCTTCTGTTACTTCACACAACCAAGGACTCCATTACATTTTCCATATGGGGGAATTTTCATCATGGGACCACAACATCCCACCATGGATAGAAAATTTAAAAACATTCTCATATCAACCATCTTCTATTAAAAAGGGTATATGTTGTACCCCTTAAATTGGTCAGGAAAATAAGAATTGTTAGCTCTTTGATAGTCAGATTTATCACTAGATTTGGTGTCCCTCATATAATACTGATACACAATGACACCAATTTATTCAATTATTAATTAGAAAAGATATATCAGGAGTATGGCATCAAGGCTAGCCTTTCATCCCACTACCACGCATTGGATAATGGGTATATAGAGGTGTTCAAAAAGACTATGTCCAATACACTCTAAATGATGGTTGAAAATGAAATGAATTCAAGTTCATATTATCCCCTCCATGATCTGTGGGTTTGCTTTACCATGACTCGTACTACGCCTCATGAAATCCCTATACTCATTAATATACGAGATGTTGGAAGTTCTACCCACTGAAGTTCAATTACCATTGATCCGAATCAAAATCTATGATCAACTATATATAAATGAAAAATTTGAAAAATGATTCAACAAAATTGAGAAACAAGACAATTATAGATTCCATACATTTTATCATTTGGAAGTATGAGCCTTCAACAAATCGGTTCTCCATCGATGTTTTCTTAATGGGGACATGTTGATGGTCCTTATAAATCTAGTGGCACTCGAAATGATTCCCACAAAATTGAAACCAAAATTGGAAGGACCAAATGTCATACACAACATCTACTCCAACAAAGAATGTGTCTTATGTTCAGTGGATGGACAGCTCACAATATCTCCCACTAATGTGAGGTTCATGAAAAAATAAATTGTTTAATTATAAAATGATCATCTTAGCTGTATGATGTTAAAATGCATAGGACTACATAAAACCATGATACTGGATGTTAAAATGTACCAAAACCATCCTAACCACATGATGTAAAAATAGAAGGACATATTTTCATAACCACCTGAAATAAAACAGTATAGAGGTCATTGTGTTTTGAATGGCGACTCATCGTGCATGAGTTAAATTCATGTAAGGGAAAGATAACAATGACCCATTCTTGTGTTTTGGTCAGACCATAACAATGAGTGTATCATAGAACTACAAGTGTCTTGATTCCCATTCATTAATGGATACATAGTGAATCTTGTATCCTACATCTCAGTCCAACAACCAATGTCAGAATGGAATTACCACCTTCCCTATGTGCGGGTCAGACCAGTACATGGAACATATTTTATATAATTATGTATTGCTTTATTCACATTCATCAATTGGAGTTGTAAATATTCCTCAACCTTAGATCCTGATTCATCTATCACATGACATGAAATAACAATGTTATATCCTTTGTTCTCTCTGCACACACGGGGAAACCCTCATCATTCCTTGTATCTCACACTGAGTATAACTCTTGTGAGCATAGTATTTGTGATAAGGGTTTTCCCATATGGAAAAATAAAAGAGTAATTTGATAATCCCATCATCATGAAGGAGTGGTATTAAATTACACCTTCCTGTGCATGAGTTTGACTAATACAGAGAACCTCATAACAACATTTGGCGTTATTCCAATTTCTTAATGAGCTACGTAGTGATGCATGGATCCAACATCATAGTCTAGACACCAGCCAAAGTCAACCAAGCCCCTTTCCCATTGTATATGTCAGATGTGCATAGGGGAATCCCTGAAATATCCTAATAATACAACATTAAACTATCAGGTACCTCTAGAACTTCGTGTGGATTGATTTCAACCCTATCAAGATATGTATTGACACCAGTATCCTTGATCAAATTCCATCCACTATTAAAAAAAACCCCTCCCTCTACATTAGTTAGAATATTACCAATAGAATCATGTGAAAATATGTGGAATTTGATTTCCATCAAACTTGGATATGTTGGAATCATTCCCGAGGTTCAAACTTGCCACTTCATCAACCTCTGAATTTTTGTTTGGGATCAGTCTCATCCTTACCATATGATGCTAAACTAAAGGGAATACCAAAAATATATGTGTCTTGATTCCTTCCCTTGACTGATACATAGTGACAATAAAATCCTTCGTCCTTTTCCATCTACCATTAAAAAATTAATATTTCCCGCTATACATAGACCATACCAGTATAGGGAACATGGTTTTAAAACTACATGTGGCATGATTCCTGCGTTTTCTGGACACATATTAATTCTCATATCCCATAACCTAGCCCAACATCCATATAATAAAATGCCTCCCTCTATCGATATGTTAGACTTATGCTGGGAAATTTTTGAGTCCTAACTGCACACCATTAAACAACATGGCCAAAGATATCCTAACCACATGACAATAAACTATAAGGTATCTCCAGAACAACTTGTGGATTTATTCATGGTATGATGAGATACATAATGACACCTAGGCTATCCTAGATCTAGATGAATAAAAATAAACGACCTTTACTTCTTAGACAAGAATGTAAATTTTGCAGAAGTTTCCAAACCTTGATTCCCTAAATAAGGATTAGTCAAAACATCATTCCCCCCTTACATAATAATCGAATATTTAATGAGGATCTCGTATATTTTAAATATTCATGGTCTAGATAATTCTCACGTACTTATATATCCCCTTATATTTGATCAAACTCCATGCCCCCTGTATTCTCAAATCCCCATAATTGACAACAACTATCAGAAGTGTAAATCCTGTGTTCTATAGGCACTTTTGATTAACTATGAACACAATGCCCCGATGACTCTGCCTATGTTACCTATATTTTTTTATTTCAAAAAAAGTAAAATTATTCATGAGGTTACATTTTTTATACTTATTTATGCCCATTGGATACAAAGTCTCGGGTCATCCCTCCTAATTTTTAAGTCTCCTAGAATCATGGTTTACAATTACTTCTCCTGCTCACGCTAAGGGTGTACCAGATATATCCCGACCTAATTATCCCAAATTTACACTTGATTACTTTGATAGTCCATCCATACAACATGATATTAAACTATTTTTTAAACACACATTATGTATTTATTAAAACCACATGGGCTTACAATAGCTATCTCATAGATGCCGAGTCTCCCATGTCCTCACAACATGACGTTATACTGTATATCCCAAAAATAATTCCAAACCATATGAAATTAGACTTCAAGGTACCCAAAATATAGCTAATGTTCCCCAATCCATATGAAAGCTCCCAACATATGTTGGGAGCCTAATTTTGATACACCGATGTCTTTAAAACTGGGCCCCACAATAGAAAAGGATTCCAGATGCCTCACACTGCGTGTGAGCTATATCCTTGTTGGAGAGTTCCCAAATCTATGGATGATCATGGCATAAATGTATATATCATATCGAAACATGTATTTTCCATATATTATACCATTTTATTTTACTGATTTCACATCCTCATATACCTCCCTGTCCATTGAATATTGGAGGATAGCTTCCTTTGGATACCGTTGTTTAACAATCCATATAATGCCTTGGTGTCGCTATATATGATACCCACAAAAATATTATGTCAACCAAAGGCAAAATAATCCTTAGGATATTATTTTCCAATTATCATATGCTCAATGGAATACGAGACATGTATAATCTCTCTTGATCCATGATCCCTTGAAATGATGACTAACACATTCTTCCCTATCATCATCCTAAACATGTTGGAAAACTTGTCCTTGCCATCCCCTAGTTAATCAGGGATTATAAATTAATTTCAAAATAACATGAAATTAAAACATAACTATGTTATACAATAAATTTTCCTTCTTGTGCCCCGAAACACCAATGAATTTCATCCCTCATGTTCCAATGAATTAAAAGACTCCATATTGGACTGTTCAACATGGGTCCCACTTCATTGGTAACCCGATGTCCAAAAAATGTGTCCCATTCATTAGCATGAACTATATATGAATATTTATATAATTTAAAATAAATATGTCCAACATCATTCCATTCATCATTGGATATGTTAGTGACACCTCAGTCTCAATTTCGAGTCCATCAAGGAAAAATCATGGTCTCATTCTTTCCCATGGAAGGGTCAGACATACATGGGGATCCTACTCACACATATATTTGAAGCACGAATTATACTATTAAAAAATATCATCCTTCAATTTCGCCTTTCCATGTTGAAGAACCCCTCATCACACACCATATTTTGTGTCTAGAATGGTCTAAATCCGCATAACCATCCCTGGCCATCGGAAATGGACAACTAATGTCCTAAAGACACCTTTGCTTAACTATGAACATAATACCTCGACGGCTCTATATATGATTTCCAAAAAAATTCCAATCAACCAAAGGAAAATTAGTCTTCATGAGAGGATTATCCTACCTCTTTATGCCACTATGGAATTTACGTCTCACCACATTCCCTGCTTTTGGAAACCCCCTAGATTTCAGTTTACATATTATCTCCCCTTTCATGCATGAAGGTGGTAGACCATTTCTGGTCTTCCCCCCATGAGATTGGTAGATCGTTTATCCCTGAGTTATAGTAAAATGAATCCAAATCGAAGGTCTCAAATTTCTCATTTTTATGATGTTAAAATGTGTCATGCTCCAAACCTCTTTTATAGAAGTCACATTCATGTTGGTGTGGATATTTGAAAGAACCAATATAAATTCCCTTACCACTTCTAGACATAGTTCCACCAAAAACACTCCCATTGTGTTCATACGAACATAATTAATGTATAAATATCCATAAAAATTCATGGACATGAGATATGGAAGGCCAGTGTCCTCCATACACCTTTTTTTTAAAATTTCCAACAATGCCCCGATGACTCTACACAAATGACCCATCAGAACAACATATAAACCAAAGTCATAATATTCCTTTGGAGATGCCTATACAATTTCTACATTACTCATGGATTCTATTCCACATTCCATATCCCATTATCTAGAAATCCCATGTCTGGGACAAGAAAAATATCTAATTCATGTCTTCATGTTTCCAAGACATCCTTGGTTAACGTGTCCTAAATTGGGTCCCTTTCCTTACAAATAATGGTCAATGATGTTATACATACAATATAAGTAATTATAGTCTAGTTTTCAAGAAATTAAACTACACATGAAAGAGAAAATACATTCCATGATGAAAATTCACAATGGGAATACTAGAAAAAATTTGACTCTCAGAACGCTAAACCTATGATCTGTACGATTCCGGAAAATATAATAAGAAACCAAAAAATAAAGAATATAAATATTGTTATGTCATAAAAACCATTAACAGTGGCCTAAGGAAAATTTATGTTATTCCCACTAAGTCCACACCATAATAGGATTAGAAAATAATTAGTGTTATAATGAAAGAGATCTATAGATTGAGGTGTCTTCCATGAAACCCTAACAATATTCAAACTACCATTATTGAGCCCATATGTCTAGAAAAAATTAAGGGATGATTTTATTATTTCCTTTATCCTAAATTGTGAGTCCAATTTATATCTGGATGAGATTATTGATTAAATTATAGTTGAAAATGATTGATTAACATTACATAGAGAAAATAAAAGAGAATAATTGGAGAGAAAAACATCAGTATTAAATTATATGAAATTAATGAGGATATACACAACCTAATGTACCTCCCCGATGTCAAGGAAAATGACACAATAGAACAAGATAATTATCTCTTTCTAGCATATAAATAATTGTATGACTGATTCAATCAATATGTTGTTCTAATGAAGTCTTTTGGGAAGCTTTAGCTTCAATCACTAGATGTACTTTTTTTTGTAATGGCTATGAGATCTTACCACTTCTACATACTATACTAAAAATTGGTTTTTGGTGATCCCAATTCTACCTTCAACCTGGTTACAAGAGAATTTACTCCCAAAACTATTCTATTTGGATAATCACGTGGTCTATAAAATTTTCCTCCTTAGCTGTTAAGCAGTATATATCTTTCGTAAGATCCCAAAGGTTATTTTTGGTGGTATGTATAATTTAACTGATCAAGGTATTCCACATGAGTGGTTAGACCCTCTAAAACTAAGAAAATACGGTGTTGGAGTTTCGTTAGATGTTAGCATTCAATGACGCCAAAACCCATTTTGGTAAATATCTACCCAATGGTGTCATCCTCATTGGAAATCTCTGGTAGAGGAGTTTTAGAAACAATATTCCAGATTCAAGGCCATGCCCATATTCGAACAGTTCAATGTCTCCTAAAATTATTAGAAGCTAGAATTAATTCCTTTCTTGTTATAGTTATGTAGTTCAGAAATGACCACATGATATATAGATCCATCCTAGGATAGGATACCCATGCGGGAGAGCCTTACCACTCTTTAGGCAGTACGATATCTGGAACCATGTTTTCGGGGTTTACTGCAACTTCACGGGTACTCAATGAAATACCATTGGGGTCATATTCAGTAGGCCCACATACCATCTCTCCTAGAGATAGAGGGTGTGAGTTGTTGTCCACATATATAGGTTTCGCACATGATGTCCCCCAAAAATTCATGCCATGGAGGATAGAGAGATTTTAGGAAATATGAATAGAGGGAGATAACGTAGCTGGAAAAGATAAAATGTTACTAGAAGTAGGTAAGGGTTGTTTCACCCGTCAGACTAGCCTAGAAAATATATCGTCAGGATATGCTGTTACCCAATGTTGGAATACACCAACTATATGTATTTAGAGGATTCAATGGGAGGAATGAAGACATAAATCCTAGATTCCTCCCACATCATCATCAACCGTACTCAATGAATAATTTTGTGTTGAGATTACTTATTAACATGGGTTTCAGGGAGGAATGTGACTCACTGTAGACATCAAAACCTCTTGGAAAATTGGTTCTTTGTATTCGGTTTATAGAGGGTCATCCTTTCTATATGAGCGGTTAATATTCCTTCCTGATGTGTGATGTGGTATGAACATTCTTCCAAATATTCACTCCCATAATATGATACTATTTCATAAGGCACGATTTATGTTAAAAAATTAAAATACAATAGATCACTTAGGAAGTCAAGGATGACGCCAACCCTCAAGGACTCAGAACGAACTATGGAAATGTTTAAAAATGTCAAATGGAAGTCCGAAGGGGGGACCTTCACTGGTTGTCGATACATGTTACAGAGGTAATGATCTTCTATCCAATGATACAAAAGTGAAATGGCATGCTTAGATGATGTGGATTCTTACCATCATGTATTTACCCTAAAAAACACAAATTCCAGCAAGAATGGAGATGACTACATTGATAGGCCGCCCCTCCCCCATCGTGGATGCCATCATTACTGTAAAAACCCAGAATCCATTATAAACATCATTAGAAGGAATGACCCACCAACTATGGAACATGAATAATAAACCTAGTAGGTTAAGCTCTGGAGATACATATATTTGGAACACATAAAACTATGTGGTGTAGTGACCCTCCTTAAGGGTAGAATAATAAGATAAATTAAAGAAAAATGACTGCTGGGTGAGATGGGTTTGGATATAGTGACATCTCGGTCGAGGCACGTTCTCCCACTAGAATACTCCAGTAAAATCCTCAAACAAAACAAGTGAGTGATCATGAAGATTCTGACCAAGTAGCCTCTCAATTATAGTCAGAAACTTCACCACCAATGGAGATACATGCCCACCATTTTCCCAGGCATTTATATTCTTAAAAATTAATCATACATGTCTCCAACGAGTATAAGTTCCCCTATTAGGTAGACATCTAATAAATTAATTCCCACTTGAACAAGTAAAAAACTTAATGGTGTTGGTGCTTTAACATCCGATTCTAATTATCTCTGGTTGTATCTTAGCCGGTGAATAGATAACAAGTTGGGAGACACATCTGGCTTGATAGAGGTTAATGAATTCTAGTAGCATAAAGTCTTCCAATAAGTTATCATGATCCTGGAATGCCTAGGCCCACTCTCATAAAATAACCCTCGAGATCAGAGATCCCATTTGGATCTCCACCCTCCATTGTTATTGATTAGTTTCAAGCTAATAATATTTGGGTAGTTCTGAATGAAGATACTGGAAAATGTAGTGTGGTGACATTTATTTCCCTGTGTCCTCATAGATCCATTAAAAAAAGCTCATCTTGACTTGAATTATATGTAATATCTCACATGAAATGAATGTTCGTCCAGTCATACTCTAAAGACATCTCTATATGAATATTAAAACTATTCCGTTCAACTAGAGGAAAATGGGTGACATCTTTGATACCGAATCCGTATAGTGGAAATCGATTGGATAGGGGTTAGGCCATCAGCTCTGGTGAGAGAAGATATTCAAGGATATTATCCCGAGGAATGGTGTAAGAAAAACTTTTATCCTTAGTGTTTTGGACATTAGTATCCCTCCTATTTGTCATTTTCATTTACATAAGAGGGAAACCATATATTTAATGCAAAAAAGACAATAAAATGGTCAATCTAATAAAAATTATATAAAAAGATATAGTTTTGGGAATGGAATAAATGAATTACAAATTTCAAAACATATCAAATATTGAATTCTATAAATGGTTTAAGGATGGTATTGTCGACAAATAGATAGTTCATTCAAAACCATGTGGGGATCTATCTGGCATAGCATTGTCCAGTGAACTATATGATTCATAGATTGGGTGAGACAAAAACTAATCCTTTATAAGAAGTTATGCAATGATTATAGTGTGAAGACTAAATGTTCATTTTTAAAATCATAGTCTAGTACGAGTATTAAAAAATTGTTCACAGATGATGGTTACTATGAAGGATTTTCGGTTCATGGAACTGAAAGCATAGTTTACGGATGAAGGCTTTCAGTCAGAATCTTCGATACATGCATGTAAGGAATGATGAGATAAATATTCAAAGAACTATTCACTGAGAAGTCCGGTAAATGAAAAATGACCAAGCCCTACCTATATATAGATAAGTTCCACCATTTGAACTCAAACCAATTTAGTACATGACCACTTTCTATATCATAATAGCTTCCTCTTCCTCTTGATTTGAACAAATTAAAATGGGGGAAATTCATAGTGTCGTAATAAAATCGAATAGGAAAAGTAAATACTCCTATAAAATTGGTAATGGAAATAAAAAAAATGGGTGAAGGATTTAGAGAAAATTGTTGAATAAGACAAATGTGGCAAAGAGAAATAATTCGTGTACATACTGAATCCTCGGAGCCTCACCCACAAACTAATTTGTACGTGGAACTATGAAAATAAAACCATCCCTTGTTACCCACACTATTAAAAAAATATAAACACACAATTTCACCCATGCATATGTCCACGATGAACCATTTCATTGAAGAAATAGAGGTAGATAATTCTTCCCTCGTGTTCAATACCAAAAAAACACAATAATTCCTAGAAGAGAAAAATATCGTGTCATCCATCGAACAAGAAGAAGTCGTTCATGGAATTAGGGTGGTGATTTTTTCCACATATAACTTCCAGCCCATGGTCCTCTATTTACTAAGTTGTCTATAGTCCAAGTGATTATCCCATGGGCCTTCATAAAATGTGTCATGATATACCTTGTTCTAGATTCCCTGACACTCTATAAATGGACCCAACAAGGATCTAAGAAAAGTAAAAAATTTATGTGGATTGGAATGAATTTTGAGGTGTATTTCTAAAGATATCGATTGATGAGGTGAAAACCTCTTATGAGGAATGCATGTTGGTATCAATTCACCGAAAATAGTAAAAATAAAGAAGGAAACATAAAAATTGGAAGACAACGAACCATATCTACTTCATAAATAAAATTCCAACAACTCACGGAACCAATGCACATTTATCACCCCAGCACCCCACTTGGAACATGTCTATACAAGTAGAACCCTAAGCCACATAGCATCATTCTACGCATATGGAACTCAAAACAGCTTATAATCATGCTATGTGGTTATAACCTGGTCCCATATAGAAAAAAACTACATAGATCACATATATGACTGTATACATTACAATATGTTGACAACCCCTCCTCAACATAGCATCACCCAACACAGGGAGTTCCCCATCCCCATGATGAAACTCCATGTTGAATGGTTTGTCCTTGAGTTTTACACCATTTAGCTTTGATCATCTTCTTCAATTTCCATTTCCTCATCCACAGTCCTTCCGTCAACTATTCTAATGGAATTATGCCATAACTTCTTCCAATGACACCATACAAGTATGATAAAACCACCAGGTGAATTAACATTCCCTTTTGAGTTTGAATACCCATTGTATGAGGAGACATGTGGGAAATCCCTGCAATAGTAAAGATAGCTGGAATTACCATATGTTTATTTCCCCATGGTAACATGTGGTCGAAACATGGGATACAAAAATGAACCTCCCCGTTATGGGGATCATGGTTACTCATTGGACTTTTCCTTCGATGAGAGTCTGTGATATTAGGGGGGGAATCATTATTTCATTTCCCCATGAAAAGAAGCAACATTACTCTCCTTTCCAAGAACCAATTTTAGGGGACTCTCACAAAGGTACTCCCCTAGATTTTCTTATAGGTGGTTTCTTTAGTTCTCCTCTTTTCCTCTACCAAGGGTATACCTAGATAGGTAAATATAAGTATCCAGGTTATTAAAACAATGGGTGGTATTGGAATTTTCAACCCCCCCCCCCCACTCTCCCTTTGGAATTCAGTACCATCTATTAAAAGGTGATGTGGGAGGTGCAGTCATCATATCCCCTACCTCCTATTTTTATCACACCAACCATGACTCACAAATTCGTAGAGGTTGGTAGTGATCATAAAATCCACATAACCCCCATGTGTGGGCCTCCTTGTCTATATAAGACCTAATCGATTCCATTTTCCCTTCAATTGGCCTCTTTATAGGTGGAATCCCCAAATAGAATAAACTAAGAGAACTATAATTCTTGCTTGGATCAGGATATATATGACATGTCCCAATGTCCCAATCTCAAGGGATATTCTCCTTAGAATTAAATTCCAATAAAAATCCCCCAAACTCAACAGTGAATCCTCTTCAGGAGTATGCCCCAACTAGTTTCTCTCAACTAGTATATTCTCATTTGTAATCCCCAATCATTCCCACACAAATAGGACACCTCAAGTGTGTAAGTCCCAAATCAAATAAAACTGTGAGGGGTTTTTATTTCCCACCAACTAGGATACATAACAGGTCTCCTTATATTCCATACTCGTTACACATATTACTATACTATTCTTTGGTCCATGTCACCGATAGGATCATATCCACCAAGGATATTGTCTCTCTTCTTGAAAATCATGGATGTCTCAGTGTAAGACCATCATTTTTTATTGAATTGGATCATTTCGCTAGAAAACCAATCCACATGAATCTAAAAAACATGGATGGGTCCATGTCACAAAACATTAAAATGTGATGTGACCAGTTAAGTAGCATCAAATTATGAGGGTTATAATTCCTCACCAAAGGATACATAGGAGCCCATCTTATGGGTTCTCCCCCAATATCAAAATAATTCCCTTCCCTCTAGGATGGTAGTAAAATCCAAAGAGCTCCATATAATGGCTTAAACTCGTGATGTCTTAGTACATAATAAATGAATTCCGAATCATTCAACCAAAGTGGAATATTGATGAAGAACTATGAATACATATAATTATCATAATGAATTGATAACATTAGATACATATAGATGGTTCTACATTTACCCTTAAATAGGATCAATTATGAAACATTATAGTCATCCACTGAGACATGATTGGGAAATAACCAAGGATTCAAAAAAATCAACATTGATTAAATCTATAAGATAGACCCCCAATAGAAAATAATTTACCTACAATGGGTGTGATGAGCCTGAACTCACATCCTATATAACAATGAAGTCATTAAGATTCAATGTACAACTCACCATCTATTAATCGTGTGCCTTTGAAATGAATGTACATGAATCATGGTTAAAAGGGTCATTGGGTGTTTCTTTCTCCATGAATAAAGCCATTATAGACTATCTGGTGACATCTTAACCAACACGGGTCGATTACACAAAACATAAAACCCTATGCAGTCAACCTCTAGCAAAATTCAAACATGGAACCTCCTTGATGACATAAAAATGGTCAACATATTGAGTTCTAGAGTAACAATCTCACCAAAAAATAAGGATATGATGCAAATCGATATGAAAAAAATGCTATGCCCAAAATTGTACTCTTTATGATAGTGGGCAATTAGTTTTTATCCATTGGACCATCCCCCCACCCATAAAAGCACATCTGGTTGAAACCAAGACATATAAATAAATACCTATATATATATATATCAATGTAAATGATGGGTGACATAGGTTCAAAGTTATAGATCTTGGTCTGGAGAAGATAGTGGCATCCATGTTTCCTATATAGAACCCAGTCTAATATGATTTATTGATTTATATGATGTCTTATATTAGTTTTTTCATGCCCATTGATGGGCATATATACACTGAATGTGTTGTTCTAGATTTACTTTCTAAGGTTCTATAGAGTATATACCACACCCTATTCAAGACAATGGTTATTACACAAATAGATCAAATTATTTAGTTAGTGTCACTGTGAAGCTTCCAATATTGGAAGCATGACTTATTGTTTGAGGATAGGAAACATGAGAAGAGGACTAAACCCATACTCTTAATTCTAGAGGAGTTATTTTTGGGACTTTTTGTGTTTTGTATAGATTTTTGTATGTGTCTATACCAACGTATCCCTTGTTTAATCACTTTCTATTTGTTATAGGAAAAAATTGCCATTTTTTGTATATGAAATTGATTCAGTATCAACCTATTAATATTTTTGGATTATTTATTACTCCCCCACTGTATATTGTTTATAATTTTTATATTGCATACTATAATTATTTATTGTTGTCAAACACTCTAATCATTGGTGTATATTTCCTCTATAAACTATCAAAGACCACTCTTAATAGTTGGAACCCTATAGCATATGGGGGGGAATTTTTGTCATTTTTTTGATTGAGTTAAGATACTTATGTGTGAATGGACTCTGGAACATTTTGTAAAGTCCCAAAACAAGTGAAACACATAACAGAAATGACAATTTTGTCATTGATATTCTAATAATAAAAACATTATTTCATTAGGAATGATTGTAAATAATAAAAATATTTTCAGATCCTTCAAAAATATTTGTAAAAAAATGTGAATTTTCTAAAAAAACATCCCCCATGAGTGTTTGAATAGATGCATAGTAAGCCCTACTATCATGCACCTGGAAACACTTGAATCAATCTTGGAGTTACTGTTTTCTGTGTTATAAATATATGATACATCTGTTACAGATCTATTTACACATGTTGGATCCATAAAGGGATGTATTTATGAAAAAAAATCTAACCATATCTAAATTATTTAAATATTAGGTTGTTCATAGATAATTGTCTTCCATGATTATTATAAGGACATATTCCTTGATTTTTTTTTCAAAAATGGGTTCTCATTGTTTTTACCAATTGTTTCTATGATTAAAATATAATTACCTTGACCCCAGTTGACTAGATCCAGTAGTTACTTTATTATGTTGGCATATGATACAAATAATCACATCCTAAAGGACCAAATAGATAATTAGTATTATAAAAATAGATATGTACATCACATTCACATTATAATAAAAAAATAATATGTTTATTTTAGATCTCTGTTATTCTACATAGCATATATATGCATTAAAATTTGAATACACATCCTAGAATCATGGGGAAAATAAAACTCAATAATTGGATAAGCTTAGATGCTCCTAATGGGTAACAATATCACTAATTTTATCATGAATACATAAGAATAATCAATATGGCATCATAAATAAATGAAAAAAATCATTCTATTCAATAACCTATACATCAAATGGAAAAAATAAATGGTGATAAAAAAATTCATATAAATTGTCACATAATATAGAAAATTTCCACATATATTGTATCTAATTTAATAATCACTTCAATAAAAATAATTTATCTGATAATGCGTGAATTCATAATTTGTGACATCAAAAACATAATTCCAATACATTTAACAATGATGTTTAAACATGTGGGTAGAAAACCAAAAAATTTAGGTAACTTATATGTCTCATGATACAAGTCAATGCATCATAGGGATTTATATAACAATGCCTCGTTAATTTCAAACTATGTCTAATTAATTCCTCATATAAAATGGGTGAAACATAAACAACATAAACATTTGTATTTAAAATCTAACATATGAAATCTTAAATATTCTGTAAATCTAATTAAAATAATCAAAAACCATTGGAATAATAACATGAATGGTAATATAATTATACTCATAAGTAAGACAGGTCATAAAATATCCAAAAAATATTAAAGATGGATATAATATTTCAAAACAAAACTGTATATTAATTAAAACAATTTATTGATGTGATTGATTAATATTAATAAAAAATCACGAATTCATTTTATATTGAAATAACCATTACACAATGATTTTTTTATTAAAAACTAAAGAATATGTTGAAAATAAATTTCTTAAAAATATCCTTTAAAATAGTCTAAAATAATCTTTAAAACATTTAGTGGTCCTGATGGAAGTTAATTTCATTCAGGTATTAAGCATTAAAACATTTATTTCTTTCAAATTTTACGTAAAATCCAAAATGGATATATAATGAATAAATGTGACGATTAAATTCAAAAAATTTCCTAAAATGAATAAATGGGTACAAAAGACATTAATAAATGTTTGGAATAGTTATAAAAAATTTATATAATTTGAGAAATCGTGGAATTTTATAAAAAATGATATTCGTCAAAAGAGAGATAAATTCATGTTTTATTAACAAATTATCAAAAATTTGTTGTACCATATAGTGTAAAATGGTTATATTTTCAGAATAATTTACTGAATAGCTAGAGGAGAAAAATATTGAGTTTAATTTAGAAATTCCAAATAAATTCTCCATGGGATATGTAAACAAAGTTCATATAGAATAATGTTGTGCTGGTGATATAAATCCTTACATATTTGGTAACATCTAAATCATAATCCCTATAAATGAAATAACATAAAATAAAACAATAAATTCATTGAATACAAAGTGATTCATGGTATAACATATTAATGGGATAGTATATACACCACATAAAGAAATAAATTTTGAATATGGTGTGTGTCTCACTAACTCAAAATTGACACGAGAAAACCTTACCTCGTGTTTTAATTCAATAGTACGTGTCCAAGCATTCAATATAATAAATATATTTTTATTATAAATATTATAAAAAGCCATAAAAATATATTTCATAAAATATATTATTTACAAATAATCTTTTATCACTTATTTATTATCAATCCTTTTTTCAAATCACAGTTCAAGGATATAATTGAATCTCTTTTAAAGAATTATTTAGTTTTTAAATTTGGTATATTTTAATTTTATTTTGATTAAATATTAGAAATATTTGTAATACTAAACTAATTATAATATATAATCATAGTATATATATTTATTTTAGTTAATAATATTTGTCGATACAATATGGATTACACTGTTCATGAAGATGGTATGATATAAGTAAGCACGAATGTAGTTTCAACTTTCCTAAACTGAATAAATATTAGGGATACAAATATTAATTAACAAATCCAAATTAATAATAATTCTATATTTACCATTTATATTAATAAATTTAATCCTCATTACCATCCATGAAAAAAAATTGGAATCATTTCACATCACTATATAGAGGTGGTAGTCTACACACACGCATTGCTGACATTATTGTTTGTCAACTGATTGAAAGGTAATAAGTTATGTGTTATATTATATTTCATTTAGTATATTTATATCATATGTATTACGTATAATCACTAAATTTTACCTTGCTACCATGTATGTAAATTGTAATCCCATAATAAGTAACATTGCTTCAGAAAGTGGTTATCTGACATACACATTATTGATGTTATCATAACCCAACCTGAAGGGAAATTAAGAATTTATATGTTATAATGTAATTAAGTATTTATAATAATTTCATAAATAAATAATAAATATATTTAATTCATAATTATATCCATCATTTAATTATAGTTATGGAAAATGAATTACATATTTTTGTGATATTGTAGTTCTACAAACACATGATTGTTAGTTTCATATATAGTTTTATAGATGCAAATATGTAAATATGATATGATTTATATATAAATAATATAACAAATAAGTATATATTGGACAATTTTTTTATATTATAATGTTTTATAATGGTTTAAAGGAGGTTGAAGAAGAAAAAATTTAAATACACATGGTTAATAATGTTCTCAAATTTAGAGATCCTCTTTATGATTACATAAAAATAAATCGTTGGAGGGATTAATAATAAAAATTATACATTGAGTATCTAGTGAAGAATGTCAGAAAAGGATTTTCAATTTTATTAACAGAGCCAAATTTTATTTAATGTATGAAGAGGGGAGGAGAGTGGTGGCCTTTTATAAGTGGGAGATAGGGCAGACATGAAATTTTAGAAATGATAAAGTTACACACACATGTTACTCATAATAAAATCTTAAAAAAGTAGTATTTATATATACTGTTATGTTATATGGTCAATATAAGTCCATGCAATTTTTTTATTCAAGATTAAGGTCATTTTTATCCCTTATCTTCTCAGCTTAACATAATAGTGATCCCATTTTTACTATAACTCTATTAATTAATTTTTAAAGTTTTCACTATTCATTATAGATAAATGTTATGTTGATTTTATTATATACTATACATTATAATTATTAAAAATATTGAATCTATTTTTCTAAATTCAATTAACATATTCTATAGAATTCAATTTAAAAATAAATCACAAACCTAATGAAAGGGGTGTTTTATAGTGGGAAATGATTCAAAAGTCTAAAAATTTTTCATATTAAACAATAATATAATATTAATTCAAATTATGTAAATTTGTAAAATTTTAGTGTAACTAATATATTTTTATTTTAAGAAAATTATAAATAATAATTCTATATTATGAATAATTTAAATGAAAGGGATATTTTTATTAAATATGAGTATTATTTATTATTCCTCAAAAAAATTATTCATTTTATGAAATTCAAAAAAGTAAACCCAATGATAATTTTTCATGTTAATTTTAAATAATAAATTTTTAAAATAAGTTTTATTTTAGTGTTAATTATAAATATTAAATTCTTTTTGCAAAGAAGGAATAATCTGACATTCAAAAAATATAGTTTTTAGAAAACATTTATTTTTTTTCTAAAATGGTTATTATTTTAATAATAATAAATATACAATCATTTAATTTATTTGAAATATTTTTAAACCATATAATGGTCATTATTTATTTTTTATAATTCTTAAACAAAAAATTAATGGTTAATTTATAGTAGTCATGTTTAAATAATAACATCTGAATAGATTATTATATTTCATTCATAACTAGTGTTTTTTACATTTTAAACAATCAAATATATTGAAATTATTTGGAAATAAATAGTTGATAATGTCTTGGAATGTTATATTATACTCTAAATTTATTGTTTTGTTATATATATATATATATATATATTCATATATGTTGTCCCTATTTTAAAATCAATGGGTGTTGCATAAATGGAAAAGTGTTATAGAAAATGTGTATGTTGTGGTACCCAATTTTATACTATAATATATGTATTAATTCTATTTGATCAAATATCTACACTCAAATCCAGATGAATCAATTTAGAAAAACTTTTTTTTATATTTTTAAATTAACCTTTAAGAGTAGTTAGAATCTGATTCTCTTCCTAGAATATTTTCACTCCACCTTGAATGATAATTGGAACATGGAAGACATTAGTTGTTATATTATTCGACCAAAATTGGAGAACATAAAAATCTCTACAGCTAGTTGTTATCAATGTACCTTAGTTTTCCATAAAAGAAATATAATACTGACTTACAATAACGATAATTGGACCATCCTAAAACTATATTTCAGAAATATCACAGGTTACTATATTTTATATTTACTTCCTCAAAATATAATTATACATAAACACAAAAAAAATTATAAGTTCATTTATTTTAATATAGGTTGATTATAAAAATAATAATAAATCATCCTCCTATTCAAGACTTCATAATAATATCTAGAAAATACTTATCACTCATCAAGAATAAGAACCCAAAAAATTAACTAGTGAGTAAACACTAAATATATCATTCTATTCGTTCTCAAATCATAAATAGTTTCAAATATAAATTTATTTTTTTTATATTTAAATTCTGTTGAAAACGGATATTAGAAAAAAAACCACTCGTTTTTTACTTCCAATTCTTATTACTATTCTTCTTAAAAACACATTCTTATGGGAAAAAATGTATATTTATATTTTTTCCATCTCAATAATCATTATTTCTATAATTTTATATATATTTAATATCATTAAAAAGAATGAATTTAATTTATCCAATAATTTTAAAAATCCAAAATTGAAGAATTTTAAAAAAATTTAACCCCAAACTGAATGAATAATAATAAATTGATAAATTTGTGATCACCCATTATTTTACGATGATTTACCACCAAAAATTAAATTTTTTTCATTATCCAATATCAATATATGAATTATTTTGAGTGTACTTATTTTTTTTATCTATGTATAGAATATCACACACTCAACTCTCATCACCATCACCTTGTTAATTCAGAGAATGCGTTCTTCACTACCAAAAAACAATAAATATCTAACTCCGAGGAAAATTTAAATCTTATATTGATACTTAGAATGATTTTTATGTATGAAACAATAGATTCAATAGAGAAACCTAACAATTATATATGAATAATTTCTAAAAACATATGAATTTACTTTTACTACAACTCATCCAGTTTTTTCACAAGAGTGGTCATTTTCTACCTGGTGTGAGGCCCGTATATACATCATTTTATTTTCTCCATATTTCATTTATTATATTTTCATCACTAATCTTCACCTTTTATATTTTCTCATTTTATTTCAACAACCTAATATTCAATTCTACAATATAATTTATGATTCCATAAGATTGGATGAACATTTGATAACATAACATATGTTATGTCATAATATCTTATTCATTTAGTCTTTTTATACATCCATCATATGAAACTACTTTTCTCTTAAAAATAAATACATATTATGAAGAAACTTATTATAAGAGGTACCTTAAAACCTGATAATATTATATACCATCCCATCGTAATTAGAAATATCTTTTACATATTTTCAATCATACATAGATATGATATCTTATATTATTATTCATGTTATATATATCCTAAATAATTTGATATCATAGTCTCTTATAAAACTATATATCTTTTTAATATAATGTAAATCATGAACGTTACCTTTATCTTATGATAATAAAACATATTACAAGATTTAGTATCTTAAACAGATGGAAAATAATCTTCATTGGAATTCATATTATGTTATTCTAGTGTCTTATAAACATAGATTATCCTAATAATCCTTTATATCATATGATATCAGGATATATTAAGAACATAAATATAACAAAACATCATACTATATTATTAAATTCCCAAAATCTTATAAAAATGAAAAATTATATGAAATCACTAAATCATAAAAACATTTTAAATATTAGAGACTTGCACAGTATTTAATATAGGAATATACAAATTTCATAAATAAAATCATCATTTTGTATCAAAACTACTGAAATCATCTGTAAACTATTCAAAAAATACATCTCCAATATCTCTAGTGATAATAAATTTTTAAATATTCTTAAAAATCACTAAAAACTTCTTTAACATTTCTATAGGGAAAATTAATCACCCAGATTGAATTTTTTTAAAACTACATACAACTATTTAAACACAAAACAATTATTTTTTGAATTTTCAATTCTCATGGAGATAATTATATAATTACCATCATATAATGAGAGATTAAATACAATTTACTACTAGATAACTTATTAAATTTTAGAGTATAAAAAAATATTAAAAAAATTTATAATGAAAATTTGATAAACACTGTCTAAATTTATACTTCCATTACATTTATTCATAACTCATAATTGGTAAATAACCAAACACTAGTATCCAAAGGTCATTTGTTTCATTAATAAATGTCATTATAATAATTTTAATTACATCATAGAGGACCAAAAAATTTTGTAGACCAGGTAAAATATTCACTTACATGAATTTTAGATTCATTTTAAATCATAAAATAGACAAAATGATTTCAATATAAAAACAATTATTCCTTTTTATCATATTACTGTATATCAGTCACAAAACATAGTTGGAATCCTGGTGAAAATTAAAAAAATGGATGAACTCATATTTTCTATATGGGTAGTCATATGGAATAAGGTATTGTAAATAAATATAAATATTCAATATGTAATCCTATGAAATTGAAGTACATTACATTAAAAAAATAACTTGAGAATAATAGGGATGAAAAAAGATGATCAAATAAATCATTATTAAATTCATGAGATCTTGAATCTTATCAAATTGTATTATATAAAATATAATATTCAAATTTAAATAAATAAAAAATCTCATACCGATGGAATATATAATTTTGAAAATATAAAGAAATATCAATACAGTTTACAGTATTGTATAAATATGTGGGAAGAAACCCATCTAATTAGGCTAAATAATTTGTCTCATGAGACCCGTTGATATATCGAGGGGCTATTTATAACTAGAAAACACCCATAAAATACTAATAATAATGATTTAATCAAATGAAATATTTATATCATAATTAACATAAACATTTGTATTAAAATACTAACATATTATAGGTTAATATTTACATAAATAAAATAACATAATCAAAAAACATCAAGAGTGATATATTGAATAGAAATAAAGTTTTAAATAATTATTCAAACTGATCGGAATACATCAATTGAAAAAATATGGTTTATATCAGTATAATATATTCCTAGAGGACCATAATTATAATAAATGGTTGAAGTCATTGATAAAAAGAAATACCATATAAATTTCAAAAAATCATTTCTGAGGAAAATAACATTTATGTCATTGAAAATAATATTAAAACATAATGTTCAAAAAAATAAAATATCATTTTATTCAAAAAAATATATTAAAAGTTCATTATGAATATATATATAACAATGATTGGTCCATAATTAGGAAATTATTTACAATGTTTATATGCTAAAATAATGGATCATTTCACTTTTTTAGTAAAATCAAATTGAGGATTTTTTGGAAAGTGACATGAATATTCCCTTAAAAAAATTAAAATGGAAAAAATGTTTAAACCTTATTTATAAAATTATTTGAATAATTTAATATTTTTTTAAAAAAATATTAGAAGATATTGTTTTTTTATAGAAAAATAATTTTTACCCAAGATGGGAATCAGTCATATTTTCTTAAATTTGTTTTGGATAATTTCAATTTCCAAATAGTTTAATAATGGTTCTATTTTTTTGGATCATGAAAAACTATCGTCTAGAGTAATATATAGGTTTTTTTGATTTAACTGTAATATAATACCCCCAACAGATAATTAAACCAAAAAACCCCAGAATAATGATGAGATTTTGAAATAAACCACTTCCACTTTGAAAACATTTGAATCATAAGACCCATCAAATAAATTACATAAAATTAAAAATTAAATACCATGAATATAAATATATTAATGAAATAAAATATGTAAATGGTATGTAAATACACCGTATAAACATATAATTGGTCAATATGGTGCATTTTTTATAGAAGTAAATATGATATGAGAGACCCTTACCACGTTTGTAAATTTTCAATAATAAGTTCCATTAATGAAATATCATCCAATTAAAAATTTATATATTATGAATAGAAATAGATTAATGATATAACATATCAAAATGGTATGTATATTTATCATACAATGGAATATGTGGTAAATATTTCATATGTCTCACAGAATTGAATGTTGCACTAGAAACCATTACCACATTCTTATTTTTAAATCATAAGCACCACGAATGAAGTAACGTAAAATGAAACATAAATTACATAAAAATAAATATATTAATGATATAACATATGATAATATAAATTATATATTCCATACAATGTAATAAGTGGTTAATATGAAATTTGTGTCATGAATGTAAAAGTCAGACAAGAACGCATCAAATAATTCATAACATTTGAATCAAAATTCCAATGAATAATAAAAATGAAACTATAAATACTGTAAAGATAAATTAATAAATGATACAAAATATCAAAATCAGTTTTACATACCCCAAACAATTTAATAAGTGGTCAATATGGTGTACGCTTCAGGGAAGTAAGAGTGAGGCGATAAACACATTCATTAATATTGAATTCCATCTTATATGTCCAAAAATCCATTTTAATATATATTGATATTTTAAATATAAATTATTGAGTTATATTCATATATATATATATAATATAATTATAGTCTTTTAAGACTCATTTATAAACAATTCATTGTAAAAATCATTATTTCATGTCATAATTGCATCGGTTTTACGGAATATTTCTATACGGTAAATAATCCTCTTAGCTTCACCATCGTTACATCATATATAGAACATTAACAATGATTTATGATTCATATATATTCACTATATATTTATTTATATTAATATATAAAATTTTGAGCTATAAAATATATTACATCATTCCTGGAGAAAGACGGTCGTACGTACAAATGGACGTTATTTACAATTTTTAGATGGATGAAACAAAAGAGAAATAAATATTAACTAACAATTTTAGAAACATTTTTCTTATATATATAATTTATCTTCATAATATCCAACATATTACTATCCATGTAAAATTAATAAGAAAAACATTTCATAAAGCTATAAGGAGTTGTTGTCCAAACACACCCACAAATGATGTGATTGTTTTCCAATATTTTGGAAGGTAGAAGTTAGATGTAATATTATATTTTCAGAAGTATGATTATATAATAAATATATTATATATTTATTAACATTACCCTTAATACCATCCATATAAAACCTTAGTGAAAAATGAATCATATCTCTTCGAGAGGTGGTAGTCACGAGTATACATGGGGGAAACTATTTTATACCCCATGGAATGGAATGTTAAAATTTATATTTTATATCTTAATTACCAAAGTACAGAAATATAATAAATATCATATAACAATTATAAATTAATCAATATAACCAGTAAGAATGTTTTTGATGGAAAATGAATTACTCTAGTTCAAGAAGGGGTAGTCCTCCAAACACATGATGCATTGTTTTATTTTTCATTAGATAGAAGTGTGGATGGAAGTGGATTATGAACTTAACATAATATAATCTATTTATATATGACCTATATTTTTTGTTATATTTTCATAGTTTAATAATATTTTATTTAAGTCTAATAAAAAATAATAAAAATACAAATGTTTAACAATTTTACCCCTTATTTAAAGAGCTAATTTGGGTTAATACCTAAATCCTTATTCAGAGGACTTCTTAAAAACATTATGGTCTCTAAGATTTATGAATTGGTTTAATAATGTTAATTGGGATGTTATATTCAAAAAAATGGTTTTGATGTGTATTGTGTGGGGAAGACAGGGTGCCCATTTATATGGGGGAGAGATGACACTTGGAATTTTTGAAATAAAAAAGTGATACCCATATTTTTCTATTTTCACAATTCTCTGTAGTGGCTCCTTCAAAACTCTTATATGTTATAATTTCAAAAAATAGCTATTAAATTGGATTTGGGTAAATTTATGGTCATTTTTAACCCTAATGGTCATGTTTAACCCTATATAATACAATTGTTTTCTTAACTCTGGCAATTAATTTGTAATATTTGTAACACTCATTATGGTAAAAATATTTATTTACAATATTAGAAAATATTTATTATTTTTATTACAAATTTATAGTAAAAAGTTTTATAATCTATTCATAGAAGTAGCAGAATTCAATATAAAATCAATCCCATAGATACAAAGAAATAAAAGTTTTACCAGAGAGAAACCCTTTAATGTTTATAATTTATAAATATAATAATTTAATATGAAATTAATTTTAAAAGTCCAATATTAGTTAAATTCTAACTCAATTTATCTATTTTAATCATAAAAAATTTAAAATATAATTTTTCTTTTAATGGAATTTATATGAAATGATAGTTTTCATGATAAATAATATGATCATAGTTAATAAAAAAATTAGCTTCTCTGAAAATTATCATAAATTCACCAAATGAGAGTATTGACTTGTAGAATTATAAAATTGAGTTAATTTGGAAAAATTAATTTTCTAAATTTGGAAAAAAAAATTATATTTGAATTGTTTTTTCAAATGGCTCTTAAATAGTCTTTTTGGAAAATAAAATTAATTTTCATAATTTATTTATTACTATTTAGACATGCCAAATTAAAAACATGGTTATAATGGCCGGGTTCAAATTATAATAATTTAATAGAGTATATCTTTTTTTAACTTGATGTTTCATGCATCTCAATATATCAAATAAAATGACTTTATATAAAATTAAATATATAGTAATGTCTCACCATATTACATTAGATTCTAATATAGATGTTCTATTTAATATATTTTATCAAATAGAATTATCATCATTAAAAATCATAGGGTCTTAAAATATATCCTCTTAAATAGATTACATCTTTGATATTTAATTATTATCTAAGAAATCATGTGATTGATACTTGAAAATACATTTTTTGGTCACCCTACTTATAAAAAACAATAATGAAACTTAATCATTATATGAGATTTTGGTATGTATGCATTTCATTCATAACAAGACATTAAAAGGTTTCTATCTCGAATGAAATTGGTTGGGAATGAAGATATGGACAAAGAAGAAAACTATAAATGATTACGTAGAGTGTTAAGATATAATTGATAAAAAAGAAATTGAATTATCTCAAATATTTAATTACCACAAATCCATAAATAATTGATGTGGTATGAGACCATTTTCATCATCAAAAATGAATGTATAAGGATATTTTTATTATTAATGATCCTTCTTCTATTGTTGAGGGATTCAGTTACAATTATGAAATGGAACTCTTGAAAATGTACTTACAATTTCATCATTTTGTAATTATCAAATAAATTACTATATAATATATTACCCAATGAAAATAATATCATATAATAATATTTTTATGCATGAGGCACTGAAATTAACATTTAATAGACCATTATATCAATAAATTAATTATATTTAATTACTCATAACAATAGATAATTTCCAAAATCAATATGGTTATCCATTATTATATAATATAACCAAAATTACAACAGAATCACATTCATATATTGTAAACCTCAATACTTATCCAAAATACATCTGAAAAAATTCAATGTCCAAACATTCTGGAGGATCGTCACTAAAAATACATTAAATCCTCGAAATAATATAAAGAGGTTCTTAATTTAACATTCCAAATATTTTCATACATGTCCACTAAAAAATTCCATTAATTCATGGTTTCTTCCAAAAATAAAATACCATGTTGTCAAATATATTTAACAAATACAAACATTATATAATTTCCGAAAAATATAACATAAACAATAAAATATATACCATTTCATGTTCACAAATACTACACAATAAATACATCATATTAATTATTATCTCATCATAGGTAACATGTTAATGGTTATCATCCATCATTCATGTGATTGATTAAATTTTAATATTCCACCGAAACACTTTCCTGGTTAACTGGAACTATTCCAATTATGCTGTGAAATTTATAAATAAAATGTTTCGTAATACAACCATTATACAATTAAAATTTATTTAAATTATAAAATATTTAAAAAAAGTATACTATAAAATAATTATTAAATCTAATCGAAAGAAAATTAATCATTACAAATATTCTATAGTAATAAAATTATCTTGATCTTAATTCCAAAGGTTCTTCTAAGGTATATTATCTTAATATTTTGGGGAAATCGTTTACAAAATTCTGCATATCCTAATAGTTTACACACTGATAATTGCAAATTTCGTTATTTTCATATAATAACATGAATGGAGTCTTTTTATCCGTTGTTATACAAAAACCCCATTATCTTCAAGAAATTCTTTCATGTATCATTCTATAATTATCAAATTTGGTAAAATAATTTGTTCCCTTCTTCCCATTTTCAATCATTTACTCGGTCTCCCAATTATTCTATTTTTCCCGTAAAATCCATAAGCAATGGAGAATGATTTTACTATATTAATATCATAGAAAATTTTTCTTCATTAAATGGGAATTTTCAGGAGGCTAATTTCCATAGAAGGATTTACTTAATCCCATCAATGAAATGAACATTATTCATCTTTGGATTATGTGCATAGACCCTATCATTAGTTTCTAATATCATAACATTTTTTACATAGAAACTATTTCAGAATAATTTGGTATAAATATTTGTAATTTTTATTCCAAAAACACTATTTACTCACGAGGAAAATACTTTTTTCGAGAATAGTGTGTTAGAATACTTTAATTACATTTTTTTATTCATCGCCATCACTAATGTTTTGAATCAACAACCACCATTAATTCACATATCCTAAGAGATACTAAACATCCAAGAAAATATTCTTCATTTCTATACATCCCAATGATAGAAATATCTTTTCTAATGAACTAATTAAATTCTTAGATAAAATTTAATATTTTTGTCCCATTAAATGGTATATGTTTTTTATTCATAACGATATTTAACACTATTACACCATGTGGTGGATCAACATGCTTCTAAATATGGTAATTGTTATTACTCCTAAACTGAGTTATTTACCATAATATGGCTATTATTAGACCAGTCTCAGCTGTACCTCTAACTCTAGATTCATTATCACAAATTTTTGAGAAATCTAAATTTGTGGTACATGTATTTATGTGGTTCCCATTTCATCTTATATTTTAAATTTCTAAGAATTTTCATAAAATAGATTTATTAAAAACATAATGAAACCTAATGTATAATAATGTTATTGATAGAATAAATAACATAAATTAATAATTTCAACATAGAAATATCTTAATAATAAATAAGGTTTATTTGGATTATTTTCAAAATCATAAAAACATGTTCAAATCCATCATAATAGATTTTATGATATATGAATTATCCTAATAAAATTCCCTTGTATTTTCAATCTATGTTCGTAGTAAGTCTTGTTGTTGTGTACCGGGTAATGCTTAATTAAATTCTAGAACACCTTTTTTGGAGTTATTTTGCCATGGTATATCGATTCTATAACCATGTCTACATGATGTTTCATTACAGGGATTTATTTCTAGGAAAACAAATATATGCCTACATCACCGAAATTATATAATTTAAATCAATAAATATCTTTAATCATTATTATAATGTTATGTTCCATAATATTTGTTTTATTAAATCTAGTTCCCAAATATTATACTAAAATTCATTTGACAATAACTTTAAAGACCCCAAACCTAGTGGAAAATGGTAACTGGTTTCTTAATAAAAAATTTATAAGATAAAAGGAATCAAATACCTAAGTAAAAAATGTTTTTTTGTATTGGTAAAAAATATACAATATTAAATTGAACCTAGATTTTAAAAAATAAATATAAATGTTATATCGTAAAAAATGAAATTATTTGACTTATAATTTACATGAATATCAATAAAAAAACACATCATAGTACCCTAGGGAAAATAAAACAAAATAAAAGAGGTGATTATAGATGTTTAGTAAGGATAAGAATATAGTGGATGATATCATAAATTGTTAAGGATAATTAATATGGTAAGGTAAATAAACGAAACATAGTAAATTTAAATAAAAACATGGAAAATAATTTGGTAAGAATTAATAATGATCAAATAAATCCATATGAATTATCATGCTGTCTTTAAACATATCCATGGATATTATATCTAGTCAATTAATCACATGGACATGAATAAAAACATTATAAAGAGAGAATGTATAATATGTAATGATCACAGCCTCATATGCCCATATTCAGTGCCTAATTTATTATATAGTAATAATATAAAAGGAATCACATATTAAAGAGCCTATTAATTTAGTATTCTTATTAAAATAGATATATATTTGAATAAAATTTCCATTAAAAAAACTAGAATATAATTTTTTTTCAAACATGATTTTACCATTATAATACCCACATATATAAATATAAAAAATACTTCCTAGTATCCTTTGGAAAATATACATAAGAAATGGTTGAGCTCAGATGCTCAGTAATTCTAATATTATATAATAAGCTTTGAATAAATAAGGAGTAATCATTATGTAAATGAATATAATTGATACACATAACACTTAATTAATAATTTTTTCATAATATAATAAAAATAAATGATGGTCAAATAATTACATATAAATAATAACATGATCGTGAATCATAACCATAGTAAGTCTAACTGATTGAATAATCACATAGAATAAGAATAACTAAATTCATAATGATGGAATTAATAATGAAGGAAATATCAAACATATCATGTATGCCACGTTGTAATTAATTTAATACCATCGAGTATTTGAGAAAAATAAAAGTAAAACTATCAATGCATCATAAAAATTAATCTATAAAAATGGGAATTTCATGATTCAAATTTGTATCCTTTTTTTAACTAGATCTATCGATGCATAAAGGTGTCATAAAGGTCCACTCCTATCACATAAAAAGTCTAATATAATCCACATATAAAATTGGTGAAATAGAACACACAAAAACATTCAAATTAATAAAAAAATTATGAAAATGTAAAATATTACCCTAAATAATAAACATATTTACAAACCATTCTACGTAAAACAGTAAATAGTAATAAAATATCCCAATATCATTTAAAATGATCATAAATCATTCATTAATGAATAAATATTAGTTCAATACAACTTGTACCTAGATGATAATATTTATTAATAAGGTTTAATGTCATTAATGAATCGAAATAACAAAAATATATCTTAAAAACATTATAAGAAAAATATTCGTTTAACTTTCAATATACTGGGTTTAAAAAAATAAGAATTTAAAAAATATTTGGAAAATAATTTTATTTAAAAAATAACCTAGTAAAATTTAATTGGATGATTTTGAGAAATTACACAAATGATGGTGTGTAATTACACACATACATTAAATCTATGAAAAAAAGATGTTTTTCATAAAAAATTATGACAAAACAACCTCATTCAATATACGACAAAAATATTCAATTAACACAGTTTTGTAAAAAATAAAATTGGGTAAAAAATTATTTACTAAAACATCTAAATGGTGGTTAAAACTGGATTGAAATCATTTTTAGTAAACATGGTTTTCAAAAAATGGTTTTCTTATCGTTGAATTAAATGAAGTGAGATTTAACTGAATCATTTACAAAAAAATATATATGAACCAAAGAATTGTAAAATGGTACTATTAATATAAAATACCCTGAATAAAATGTTTAGAATAAAATAAATGTTTTACTAGACAATTATTATTTAATTTCATTCAATTGAAATTCATGAATAAATAATACTGATTAAAGTGATATTGTGATATAATCCATAACTATGATCAAAATTTTAATGTATGATTTAATCAATGAGTCTATTATTTTTATCAAATGTAAATTCATATAGAACGATTTTAAATAATGTATAATGAAATCAAAATTAATTATTCTCAAAATCATTTGAAATTAACAGAAACGAATATGAAATATAACCAAATTAACAGAAATTGAGTTATGAAATTATTTAGCAATAGATAATTTTTAACTCAAAAACCTTGTGTTAAATATTTCAAATTAATACAGAAAATACCATGCATAATGATAAATTAAAGATATTACTTGTTTAATGGTAATTATATAAAATATATAAAATAACTTCAGGGTATAAAATTACAATATACCACTATTAAATGAACACAATTCTATTTTGGTGAATTTTATTTAAATTCATTTAATTTATTTTTAAAAAATATTATTAACTAAAACTAGAACCATATTATTTTTTATAACATCATATATGATCATTTTATGACATATTATGACAATTTCATTACGATTCATTCATTATTTTCATTACTTAGGGTATAATTTAATTGTTCTCTTTTGAATTATTTTTCATTAATGATCCATTTTATAAAAATATTACATAGTTTTATAATCTCCAGAATAACAATCATAAGTTATTTATAATATTTATAAATAAATTATAATTTTTACCAATCATGAATAATATATTATATAAATTTATTATGTTACGATCATGGGGATAATAGTCCAAACATGCATATGAGTATAGTTTATATTTTCAAAAGATCATTACAGAAAAAAGGTAGGTAATATACCATAATTACAAACATTTTTAATATCCTATATACAATATAATATATTAATATATATCCTAAATATTATTTGGTGATGAAATGTGAGTCACATTTATTTGTGAAGCCATTTTTCTACACGTACATGAACGATGCTATAATCATTAAGTGAGTGGAAAGGTATGGAAAAAAATTATTTAATATTTTTATAGAATGATATAATATCATTAATATAATAAGTATATCATTTATATTACAAATAATATATAACATTATCCTTATATCCTTCCTTGATAATCACTAGTGATTGACGAATCATGCTGCTCCCAGACACGGTAATTTGACGTACACACAAGCGATGCAATCATATCTTCTTCAAAATTGAAGGGATTTATATATATATATTAGATATTGAACAATTTAGTATATATATTTTATATATAAAATAAACATAAAAAATATTGTTTATATTCATCATCATAACCGAAAATGAAATGTTGTAATGGAAAAATGAATGACATTAGTTTGCAAGGCGGTAGTCTATCATGCACAAGAATGTGGATTTCATAACCAATTTGATGGAATTGTAGATGGATTTTGGTAATGACCAAGGTGTGAATAGAATAATACATTTTAATCTCTATTATTATTTATGAGTAAGATAATATTTTCATATAAAATATGACACATTTTCTAATAGCTTATTTAACACATAACAATGTGTTTGGTTGAAATATTATGTTGCACACAACATTGAATTATCCCAAAAAATAATATAATTATAATATTATATTAAATGGTAGTTAATGTGTGGATTTTGAATTATAGGTAATAAAAAGAAATAATTACAATATGATTATTAAATGTCTTTACATTTATCCAATAATTTTTAGATGCTTAAAATAAGAATGAATCTGGTTTTAGAAATTAAATGCTCTAATATTTATAAAAGTTAATTTTATAGCATTTTTATTGAGATACATTTTTAAATAAATGTAATTTCTATTTAACAATTTCTATTTGAAAAAATAAAAAATCTTCTTTATATGTGGGACATCAAAATTTAGATTGATTTTTTTTTGTTTTTCTTACAATGTTCATTTTTTAATGAATAGTGAAAAATACTGTATTTTAATTCAAAATTGCATTTTCATATAATTTATTTATATAGATATATTGTCCTTTTATTGTTATTTAAAGTTTAATTAGATTATATTTTATTAATTTAATCCAATTATAGTCATTGAAAAAAATTCTAATTTTAATTGCACATAAACAGAAGTCAATCATTGGATATCTATTACTTCTTAAAAATCAACATTTGGTTTTGATGACCAGAATTAATATTAAATTAATTACTGCATCATCTGAGTTTTGAATTTGTAGAAATGGATTCCATAATTGGAATTATGAGGTCAAAAGTTTTTATATAGGTACTTTTATTTTAGGAAATTAGGAATTCAAACTTCAGTAATTAATTTATTTACCATGGATAAAGGGTAAATCTGGAAAAAGAGTAAAGATTTATATTATAATAATATAAAATACCCTAAAATGTTTCATATTGAAATTAAATATGTCTAAACATGGGCATATTTTGGGTGATTTTGGGACCCCATGGAGCCGCATATATGTGAAAATGACATTTTATAAGAATTAATTAAAGTAAAGAAAAATAAACACAAACATGCATCTTTTGCTAAAAAAATTATATATGGTTATATAAGTGAGAATTTAGACTATAAATAAACATTATAAATATATATATATATATATTTAATACATCGTTTTATTTTATTTATAATTTTTATACATCATATAAAAAAATTATTTATGACACAATGATGATGTAGTGATTTGCTTATTAATGAATGATTTAAATAAATGATATTATAAATATTAAAATAAATTTAGATTGAAAACTTTTATGCCAAAACGGAAATTTATGGGTTATTATGACTTTTTATATTTTAATTAATGATTATTAATCAAAATAATGAAGTTTTTATGGATTTTTACAAACTAATGATATGAATAGTATAGAAATTAACATAAATGAGTTTTTAAAAACAATACATCTTAATTAAATAATATAATAGTCCAAAAAAATATAATATTAGTCTAAATAATATATATAATGTTGAAAATTCTATTGATGAACCACTTTAGATTCAATAGTCATGTTACAGTAAATATATTAACCATATAGTATGAATATAAATAAAGGCATGGTAAGAGTAAAATTATTTACCAAATGGCTAAAGCTAATTGATAAGGGTAAATTTGCGACTATAATGGTATAAAACCAATTGGTTAAAATTTTTAAGACCAAAAATAATCTTAACATTGATATAAATGACTTTGAGTCTTTTTTAAACCAAAAATGTTTTTATAATAATATAATACTTCAAAAGATTCATAAAGTGCCCCTCCCCCTTTTTATAGAAGGGCACCACCCCTACCCATTTAATCACACCTCTCAATCCAATTTTCATGTAAAAAATATGCCCCAATATTCTTTTGATATTATTATCTTCCTCTTAGAAGCCTTACCTTAGGAATAAGGCAATTCAAGAAATCCTTTTGGCACAAATCAAATGGAGTTACATGTTTTAAAAAATGCAGTGTCTTTTCTGAAGTTCCTTTCCAATATTTTACATCATCAATCACTATTTTATTCTTATTATTTTATTTCACAACCACACTAGTATCATCAATATACTATAATTTTTTTATTAGATGGATTATAACTATACATACATACAACTCCATTTAATGTATATGAACATACTTTTTCTGTGGACGAAAACTTACAATCTCAAGAAACAATTATTTTTCAATTTTCCCCCGCCACCTCTCACGGTGGAAATTATGATGGAACTATACTTATAGATGATATTTATTATAATTATATTGATTCTATTATTCTATATTTTTCATTTATAGAATATCAATATGCTTTCCATAATGTGTAAATATGATTATTTCATTTGAGGAAGTGCAGACTACCTCCCCTCAATGTGATATATCTCTGTAATGCCCCACAAGGAACACATAAAAGAAGTTGTTAATGAAATTATGTAACATATATAAAATTTTATATTATACTATAATTATATTATATATATTTAACATTTATAATTCATTCATCTAAATATGAAAAATAAATGGAGGTAGCGTTCATGCGTTCGTACGACTTACCATCTCTATGAACAATGCATTTCATTTAATATCTCATAATGTAATGGAATATTAAAAATAAATATATAATGGATATAATTACATATATAATATATTTATATTATATTTAAAACATGAATACTATTCTGGATATAATGGACTTTTGACCAGAAGGACAATTTGTAATTATATTCAGTTTATTTTCGACTCAAGTAACGATTATCGACAAAATGACTGAAATAAATAGAAATAATTATTTAATTTTTAAAATAATTTATCAAGTAATATAAAATAATTAATTAACTTGAAAAAGTTTCTTAAGAATGTATAAAGTAACCAATTTTTATTATTTATAAATATAAAGAATGAATGGGACAAGTCAGACTCAAGGTAAGGAACCTTTCACCCTCCTCTTTTAGTCAAATACTTATTTTATGTTATATATTTTAATTTCCATTTTCTTATGTTGTGTTTTTTTATTATATATACTTATTTCGTTCCATTTAATGTCTGAAGGATTGGAGACCCTTTTTCCCTCATTAGATCATTTTCTGAATTTTTATGTGATGATAGTAGGCTTCTGAATTTTCGTAAGAGACTTTGTCTCTATATCCTTTCACTGAGTCACATTTGGATTTATACATGACATTATTTTATATGGTGTATAAAACCCATTTAATTTTAATTAAGTTCAAATATAATCTTTTTTTATGAATAATTTTACGAAATGATAAAAATAATGTTTTTTTAACATTTGACATGAAAATGACCTTTTCTCTACCACGAGAAATATTTTATATTTTTCTTCCATAACAATCCAAAATGTTTTTAAAAGAAAAAATTATATCATATACCCTTTTTACATGTATTATTATTGAAAATTTTATTGAGAAAGCATTAATTATGTACATATCTTGAAAAGATATATTGTGATTGCAAATATGGAAATGATATCTTTCCATTATGGTTGATCTATGTGTTCTGAATATGTTATGGTTCTTGGTAATTTAATAAATATATGGGTGGTTAGGTGGAAAATCTAGGGTGCGTGATCCTGATATAGCTCTCCAATGCATTGGGTAATGTGACTGAAGTAAACATTAATGTTTCTCCTAAGTTATTTAGGGATATATTGTGAGGGGTATTTAAAATGTTACTCACTATGTAGCTATGAAGTCTACAATGTAAGTATGTTAGGCATACCAAAAATAACCTTTCTGATTTATTTATGTTATACATATATATTATTATTACATTATGTATGAAAAATATCTTATGTTTTATGATTGAAAAGAATAGTTTCATTTATTTATATGTATTTATGTACTAATACTTTATTTCGTTATTTTATAACTATTATTGAGATTTTTATGCTCATCCCATGTTTTTGAAATTCTTTTCATACGTTATATATAACTCCCCAAACATTTTATAGTATGTTCCTCTTAAATACTTTCTATTCATTAGATAACTAATATTGCATGAATCACTATGTATTTTGTGAATCAGAACAACATAAGAGAAATTTTTATGTTATCCATTAAACATAAATTTTTTACTTCTATGTATTGAATTTCCTAAAATAGTCATCAAGAGTTTTGACCAGTAAGTCATTTGGAGTCTGATAGAACCATCATAATTTTTTGATAAATAGTAACATACCCTTATGAATAGTAATATGACACTTATAAATACTAATTAATGATAATATTTTATTTTCCTAAGGTAATAATTTAATGAGATCTTGGTTGTTTTTTCAATGAGATATATAACACATTATATCTTTAAAATTGCTAATTTTTTGAATTAAATTGATTTTATTTAAAAATTAAACTAAAAATAAATAGAAAATTATTTTCATAAAATTGATTTCATTTTTTAATTCTACACTCTGAGAAATGGTTAAGGTGGATTTTTTGTTTTTCTTCTAAAATATTTGATTTTTTCATGAATAGTAAAAATACAGTTTTTGAGTTTTCTATAGTTTAATGACATAATAATGATGTAATAATTAAATATTAAATTCTACTATAATAATTTACTATATATTATGGCATAATGTGTCCCTAGTTTCTAACACCATGGTAAGATACCATGGTAAATCCCATGGTTTTTCCAAAACCACTAATTTGGTGTCCCTTTTAACTAATAAAAAACTCTCTCTGAATAACTATAAATACTCACTCACCCCATTCGTTTTCATTCATTAAAAACTCAAAATCCACTAATATCTTGTGGTATTACCTCCCTATAAGTCCTCCCCAGGTTTCCAAAAACTTCCAAGGTCACAAAGTTCATGTTTTGGGAGTTACTCTACAAGGTAAGAGATTCAACAACCCTTCTCTTTTCTTAAAGATTTCATTTTATGTTTTCTAATTTATTTTAAATTGGATTATGTGGGGATATTTCATTCCATATTCCCCTTATATCCCATATTAGGTAATAGTGATGAGATACCCCCTTTCTCTCATTAAAATAATTTACTAAATTTAAGGTGACTCTGGTCGGATGCTAAATTTATGTAAGAGAAATCTCAATTTTTCTCTTATTTTGAGTTACATTATTTTATAATTCATTCCTCATCTCCCCTCATACAAATGTTATAATAATTACAGTACCTTAAATTAAGTGGAATTATATTTTTCTAATTGAATATTTCATCATCATCTCCCTTTCCCCCTCCTCTTATAATAAAAATGAAAACACCGTGTGAGATGTGTTAATTAATCACACTCAAGGAGGACGGGTGCATGATTTTCATTACCATGCACTATTCCTTTAATGAAACCATTCTTATGGTTGAACCAGCTTAGAATATATGTATTTAATCTCATTAATTTTTTTGAATCCCTATACACTCATGATATGGAATAATAATACCAAACAAGTTCATTGTTCACAAAACCGCCAAGCTTAATCCAAGCGTTTATCAATAACTTCTAAGTAATTATTCATCATCACGTATATAACCCAAAATAATTATAATATAATTTATATCCCTTTAATTTGAAAAATAATATATATTAGAAATTCTGGATGTTTAACCACATTTCAAATTAAATTCCATTCATGAAAGTAAGTAAACTAATCATGAAAAGAAAGGAAGAAAATAATTCCAAAATAATAAAATTGAACCTCTTAATCCCATTAAAAGGGCCCTGAATGGAACTAATAAGATTATAATAAATCAATAAGAGGTTATATAATTATTAATCATGGAATATAAATTTTATTATTCAGTTCATTAAAACAAAAAAAGAACACACTGAAGCAAAAGGTAAGGGGTTTCTCATCTCACTTTCATTTCTATGAGATTTTCAATGTTCACTACTTATTTCATTTATGTGGTATGTGTGTACTAACATTAGATATATAATAACATTATTCACTTTATATTAATGTTATTCAATGACTAATTTTAGGGTTATTATGTTTTGGTCATATGATTCGATCGATTATATTGTGGTAAGAGACTTTGTCTCAACTACTATTTTGTTGTGGCTAACATTGTATGGTGCACCTAATAATCCTTATGTGGTGTACCCAATGCCCAATTGAGATCTAATTTCTTTTAAAATTATATATATTAAATATATATAATCTCATATCATGGATATGTCTGTTGTCTAAACTGTAAACCATTTTACATACGTTGATTATTTGGAAAGTAAATTTAATTAGGGAAATATTGATGAATTTTTTACTGAATTCTATACAGATCTTAAAAAGTTATATTTCACTTATATTGAATCAATGTATAAATAATTATTTGGACATTAAGTGGATGGTGGGTCCCTCTATAACCCCTTATTGCATCGGAAGGTCTCATGAGACAAATCAATTAGGCAACAAACCCTTCGAGTTTGTTTCCAAAAATGAGAAGGGTTTCTACCCACATAGCTAAACCGTTTTAATGGTATGGTGGTATCAGGTGACAGATACATGACGTCCAATTAATAATCATTTTATTTATTCATTATTTGTTGTTAATATCCATGAGGTTATCACTATGACCAAATATAAGGATGCAGTTTCATTCTCTGTTTATTAATGGTGTGAGTTTTTCATTTACTCACCATGCCATGTTGATTATGTAAAATTGTTTACAATTATGTTATTACCAATTCATGCTTCTTCCATTTGTAACCCTTACTGATCATCATATCTCACCCCTTTAAATTTTTACCTTCTATAGGTGATGAAGTGGATATCATTTATTGGGTTCCTATGGATGCAGTTTTTAGTTTAACTTTTATATTGTATTTTGTAACCTTTACTTATGTAATTTGAGATACGTTTATGTATCTAGTTTCTTAAAGACTACTAAACGGATCATTCCATCCATATTTTCATTCCTTAGAACCATTCCAATATAATATTTAATGTGTCATCTCTAGTCTAGAGGGGTCGGGGGGCACAGTTGGTATTAGAGGAAGTTTAGTATAAAACATGGAAACTAGAGTAGGAAATTTATACTATGGAACTAAGACCTAAGGTAGTATTTGAGGAAAAATGAACATGAGTATCCTGGTATTTTGGTAAGTAATAGATCATGTCAGTCCTTCTAGAAAATATATCCCAGTCTCGATATGAGCAAGTAGAGGTGGCTCTGGCGTAGATGTACCGTAGAGTGAAAGCTCCTACAAGGAATTTCGGGCTTGACATGAGGTATCCGGGTACACGACAATGGGCCTTGCAGCACTCTTGGATATGACACCACTGAGGGATATGTTTAGTATAATTCATACTTTATTTACAAACCATTACAAAGTATTGAAATGTAAATTATTCCCCAGTAAACCATTTTTATAATTATGAGATTATCCACATGTATGATCTCAATTTATGCTAAGAATTTTGTTAAATTAAAATTATACATTAAGAATCATACCCTAATCTAGAGTGTACAATTATTTAGAAATGGCGTCTAATGGATGAAGGGGAATCGATACTCATGGTCAATCTATGGTTCTCCCCAATGATCTTATCAACATAGTGAATGTTGGAGCCGATCATATCATGACCTTATTAGGAAAACATACTCGGGTTGTAACAAATAACCACTCCACACATGTGTTGGATCTTTTTTTGCAGCAGAATACCCCATGTTCTAGTGGTACTACTAATCCATTGGTTGTTTAGCAATGGATCAATTCCATTGAAATGATATTCATGGCATTAAGATGAAATGAAAATGAAAAGGTAGTGCTGGTAGTATATTGTCTCAAGGTAAACGCTAATAAATGGTTGTCCATAATTTAGAATACCACAGAGGATGAAGAAATAGAATATAGTTAATGGAGGACCTTTAAGGAAATATTCATCAAAAAATAATTCCCTTATGGGAATGAACCTAAATGAAGAGGAAATTCCTTGGCTTAATGAAAAGGGAATAAGACAGTGTTGTGGAGTATGAGGCTACTTTCACAAGGCTACCTAGGTATGATGTAGATTACCTATGTGACTCAGAAAACAATATTGATCTTTTCTTTGAAGGACTTATGAAATGCCTTTTAAGGGAACTGGCTTTTGAAACATTTTCATCAAAGGATGAAATTTTATCAAGTGCCATCAGAACAGAGAAGGATTTTTCTAGATCAAATTTGTTCAAGGGGAACCAAGATAAGAAGAGGTACTATAATAACCAGGGGAAAGGTGAATCCCCAAAGAATAACAAGGGAAAAAATAATTTCTCATTATTTGAAAAATATGGAATGAATCATCTCAATAAATGCTTAAAAGGAAATGGAGTCTATTATAACTATGGATAAAAGGGTCATCTATCCCATGAATGAAAGGGGAAGAAACAATTTGATGACGTTCAATTATACAATTATCGAGATATAGGACATTATGAAAATTAATGTCCTAAACTACAAGGGAACATATATCATAAAAAATACATGATATCAATAGAGTGCTTATGTGATTACATCCACATATGTTGAGGTTCCTATTGGTGTGGTGGCAGGTACTTTAATTTTTTCCACAATCATAGCCAACACTTTATATGATTGTGGATCATATTTTTAATTTATATCTTCCCATTTTACAAGAAAAATAGACATGTACAATTTGATTTTATAATGGAGTTATCAGTTAAAACCCCACAGGGATGCATCATTGCAACAAAGGCATGTCAACTACTCCCCCTTTTGACTAATAAACATGGTTTAGTTTCTAACCTTATCATCATACCAATGAATGAATTTGATATAATTCTCAGCATGGATTGGCTATAAAATTATGTTGTGAAGATTTATTGTAGGAAAAAAGAAGTTAATTTTTTTTGAAAATGGTGTAGAATATCCTATCTTTAGAGGAGAAACCTCTCCATTTGATTCTTATCTAGACCCACCACCATTAGCTATATTGAATGCAATTCTTTTAGAGGAATAGAACTCATTATCTTCATTTGAGGAAAAAAATATTCTAATTGATGAAGTGGATATAGTGAAGGAATTCATTGTTGTGTTTCTAGAGTATTTACATGGACATCCTCCAGAGTGGGAAATTAAGTTTTTCATTGAATCAATTCATGGTGAATGACCTATATTAATGCCCGCCTATAGAGTGTCCACATTGTAGTTAGTGGAGCTAAAGAAAAAATTGGAGGAGTTGAATTAAAATGGATAAATTCTACCTAATGTTTCTCCATGGGGAGCCCCGAGATTATTTGGAAAAAATAAAGATGGATCAAAGAGGTTATGCATTGATTATAGGGAAATCAATTCTATTAAAATTAAGTATAAGTATCACCTTCCCCGGATTAATGATTTATTTTTTCAACTTCATAAAGCTCAATACTTTTCAAATATTGACCTTCGAAACGGATGTCATCAACTACGCGTGAAGAAGAAAGATATTCGGAATATAGCATTTCGAACCAGGTATGGGCATTACGAGTTTACAGTGATTCCTTTTGGACTGAAGAATGCACCATCTATTTTTATGGATTTAATGAATAGAGTTTTCAAGGAATATCATGATAAAATTGTTGTTGTATTCATCAATTATATCCCTATATACTCAAAAAGATATGAAGGCCATGAGGATCACTTTTAGATTATTCTAAAAACTCTTAGAAGAAATGAATTATATGGGAAGTTTAGCAAGTGATAATTCTATCTCCAATCATTTTCTTTTGTAGGATATATTGTCTCCAAGGATGGAATCCTAGTTGATCCTTTAAAGATGAAGGAAATCCACGATTTTCCCATGCCAACAAACATAACTGAGGTATATTGTTATATTGGCATAGCATGTTACTATTAGTTTTTTGTTCAGAATTTTTCCCGACTAGCTGACCCACTAACCAATATCACATGTAAATGATTTATGCTTGTCTGGACCAAAGAATGTACATAATGATTCGAATAATTGAAAATAATATTGGTCAATGCTCCAATTTTGAGTCTTCCATCTGGAAGTGATGGATTTTCAATATGTAGTGATGCATTACAGAATGATTTGCGTTGCGTCCTTATGGAAAATTGTAATGTTATTGCATATTCATTAAAGGAGTTGATGACTCTTGAGAAAAATTATACAACACATGAGATTGGGTTAGGAGCTAAAATCATTTCTCCAAAGATATGGAGACATTATATTTACAGTGAAAAATGTGAGATATACACAGATCACAAGAGATTGAAATACATTTTCACTCAAAAAGAACTCAACATGAGGAAAGGAAGATGGCTCATGTTATTCAATGATAAAGATTGTTCAATACAATACAACCTAGGAAAGGAAAATAAGGAGGCAGATGCATTAAGAAGGAATGATCATGGACTTCTGACTCAAATGGGGATTGAAAGAGATCCAATATTCATAGATCTACTAAATATGGATATGGGAATTGCTATGGAAGGGGGAACATCTTTCCCATTTCAAATTATTGCTAAAAAATCTTTACTAGAGAAGATAAAAACATCTCAATATGATGATGAAAATGTACACAAGAAAATTACTGTTGTTAAGGATGGTAGATTAAAATAATTCATGTATGAGGAAAAAGTTATAATGTTTGGGAAGAGGGTATGCCTTCCATCAGTACCTAAGCTAAAAAGGGAACTATTATACAATGATCAAAGCTCAAATTTATTTATAAACCCAGGTAACACAAATATGTATAGAGATATGAGGAAATACTTTGGGTAGGATAATATGATGTGGGAAATTGATGACATCATGTTAACGTGTCTAGTTTGTTAACTATTGAAAGTAGAGAGGCAACATCCTGGAGGAGTGAGGCAACCTCTACCTCATTCTATGTGGAAGTGGGATAAAATTACGATTGATTTTGTTACCAGACTACCAAGGACGCCTAGAAGGAATGATTCTATATGGGTAATTGTTTATTGTCTTGACAAATTAGCACATATCCTTCCTATAAGAGATGATTTCCCACATGAGCACCTGGAAAGACTTTATATTAAGGAAGTTACAAAACTTCATGGTGAAATTGAATTGATTGTGTACGATCAAGATCCCCAGTTTACATCAAAATTATGGAAATGTTTCCATAAGGCTTTGAATACATAACTTCATATAAGTACTATTTATCACTCCCAAACTGACAGACAGTCTGAAAGGACTATTAAAACTCTAGAAGACATGCTGAGGTCATTCTGTCTTGACTTCCATGGTATGTGGGATCAATACTTTCTTTGGTGGAATTTTCATTCAACAATTGTTTCCATTCATGTATTAAAATGGCTACATATGAAGCATTATATAGAATGATATTTCGAACTCAAACTTGTTGGAATGAAGTTTGTGAGAGGAAGCATATAGGCCCAAAACTTATTGAAGAGACCAAGACAATGGTGAAGACCATCCAAGACCATACTGAAGCATCCCAAATTAGACATAAGAGTTATGTTAAAAACCGGAAGAATGATTTGAAATTCCATGTGGGAGATCATGTATTTCTGAATGTATCTTCATATAAGAGAGTCTTAAGATTCAATTTTAAAGTAAAAATGATCCCCAAGTAGATCAAACCATTAGAAATTCTGGAAATAATTTAAGAAGTAGCTTATTGTTTAGAAATGCAGCCAAGTCTCTCCAAAGTCCATCGTGTTTTCCAAGTTTAATTATTGAAGAAATACATGCCGACCCAATGAATGTAATCCACATTGATGAAATAGACCTGGAACTATATTTTTCATACTTTTAAGAGCCAATTAGGAATCTTGACACAAGAGAATGGTTATTGAGAAATCAAACAACTCGTCTATTAGAGTTTCTTTGAAAAAAAAACAGAATATGGAGGAAGAATCTTGGGAACCTGGGGATGTTATCAATAAGAACTATCCACATCTTTTTGGGGTCTTTATAAAAAAAATTTAAAGGATGAAATTTCTAAAGGAGGGAATAATATTACACCCCAAAAATTTTATGTTATGTTCCTCTTAAATACTTTCTATTCATTAGATAGCCTCTATTTCATGATGAACTATGTCTTTTGTGAATTAGAACATTATTGGAGAAAGTTATAAGATATCCATTAAACATAAATTATCCACTTCTATTTTTTTAATTTCAAAAAATGGTCATCTAGAGTTGTGACCAGTATGTCATTTGGAGTCTGATAGAACAAACTTAATTTTTTGATGAATAGTTAAAAACCCTTATTAATAATAATTTGAATAGTAATTTGTCTCTTATTAATAGAAAATAAATATAATATTTTATTTACATAAGGTAATAAAATAATGAGATCTTGGATGATTTTTCAATGAGATATAGAACTAATTATATCATTAAAATTGTTATTTTTTTTAATTAACATGATTTTATTTAAAAATTTAATTAAAAAATTATCAAATTATTTTAAAAAATGGAGTTAATTTTTGAATTATAAAAATCTAAAAATGGTTAGGGTAAATTTTGGGGTTTTTTTCTAAATATAAATTAATTTTTCATTAATATTAAAAATACAGTTTAGAGTTTTCTATCGCTTAATAGCATCATAATGATGTAATAATTTAATATAAAAGGCTAGTAGACTTGTTTATAGTATCTTATTACATGAGGTGTCCCAATTGGATAAAACTATTGAAACATACCATGGGCATGCCCATGGTTTTACAAAAACCAACAATGAGGTGTCCCTTTTAATTAATAAAAACCTCTCTCTTAATTACTGTAAATATCCATTCACCACCCTTAATTTTATTTAATTCAAAACTAAATATCATAAAATATTATGTGGTATTACATATTAAGGATTCCTCCCAATGTATCCTCAAACCCCCAAGGTCCCAACCTTAATGCTTTGAGAGTTACTCTACAAGGTAAGAGAATCAACCGCCCTTTTCATTTATTAATGATTTCATTTTATGTTTTTTCTTTTATTTTTAATTGAATTATGAGGGGATATTTCATTCCATATTCCCCTTTATTCCCATATTATGTATGATTGATGAGATACCCCTTTCTCTCATCAAACAATTTTACTAGATTTTAGGTGAATTCGTTAGGATGCCGAATTTTCATAAGAGATTTCTCAATTTTTCCCTTATTTTGAGTTACATTCTTTTATACGTTTTTCCGCAAATAAACTCATCAAAAAGCTATGAAATTATAGTACCCTACATGAACTGGAATTAAATTATTCTAATGGAATGTTTCATCATCATCTCTCTTTCCCCCACCTCTTATACTAAAAATGAAAAAATCGTTCGATATGTATTAATTTCTCCCACTCAAGGACGAATGGTTCTCAATTTTCATTACCATGTCTAATTCATGTCATTAAAACAATTTTTATGGTTGATCCAGATCAGAATATATGTATTTCATCTTATTAATGTTCTGGAATCCCTACACACTCATAATATGGAATAATAATAAAAAACAAAGTCATTGTTCAAAGAATCACCAAGCTTGATCCAAGCATTTATCAATAACATTTTACAAATGATTCATCCTCAATATATAACCCAGAATCATTTTAATGTAATTTATATCTATTTAATGAAACAAATAATATATATTAATAATTCTGGATATTTAAACACATTTCAAATTAACTTCCATTCATGAAGGCTAGTAAATGAATATTGAAAACGATGGGAGAAAATGCTTCCAAAACAATAAAATTGTACCCCATAAACCCATTAAAAGGGACATGAAAGAACATAATAAGGATATTATAAATCAATTAATTATATAGGAGGGTCTGTAATTATTAATTAATGAATATATGTTTGATTATTAAGGTAATTAAAACAAAATAAAAACACACTAAAGCTAAAGCTAAGGGGTTTCTCATCTCACATTCATTTCTGTGAGATTTTCCTTGTTTTACACTTATTTCTTGTATGTGGTATATGTTTACTACCATTTGATATATAATAGAATTATTATCTTTATATTCATGTTATTAAATGATTTATTTGTGGGTTATTATGTTTTGGTCATATGATTTGACCGATTACATTATGGTAGAAGACTATGTCTCAACTACTATTTTGTTGTGACTAACTTTCTATGGTGCACCAAATAATCCTTAGGTGGTGTAACTACTGAAAATTTGAGATCAATTTTTATTTGAAATTATATTTATATTAAATATCCATAATCTCATATCATGCATATGATTTTTTTCTAAATCGTTTACCATTTTACATAAGATGTTTATTGGGAAATTTATTTCATTTTTGGAAATAATAGTGAATCTTTATACTGTACTCTATACGGATATTAAAAATGAAAAATTATATTGTATTGAATAAATATATAACAAATTCTTGGGACATGAAGTTGTTTGTAGGTCCCGCTATGGTCCCTCGGTGCATCGGTAGGTCTATTTAGGAAAATCAGTTTGGTGACAAACCCTTAAGATTATTTACAAAACTTAAACGAGTTTCTACCCAAAGGGTGAAAATTTTTTAATGGTATTATGGTATCATGTTCCAGATACATGGTGTCAAATAAATAATTATTCTATTTATTAATTATCATGTATTACTATCTATGAGGTTTTCACTATGACAAAATCTATGGATGTAGTTCTATTCTCAGTTTAGTAATGGCGTGAGTTTTTCATTTATTCACCATGCCATGGTGATTATGTCAAATTTTTTAAAATTATGTTATTAATGATTAAAGATTCTACCACTTATAACCCTTACTGAGAATTTGAGCTTACCCCTTTAATTGTTTACCTTCAACATTTGTTGAAGTGGAGATCGTTTATTGAGTTCCAAAGGATTCAGTTTTTAGTTTTTGTTATGTATTATATTTTGTAACCTTTTCCAATATAATTTGAGTTACAATTATGTATCTAGTTTCTTTTAGAATACTAAACTGATCGTTAATTTATGATTTTTATTCCTTGTAACCATGAAAATAAAACAATTAATCCACTGGCTCCAATCTAGAGGGGTTGGGTTGTTACAATATAAGGAAGGGTAAGATAAAGAAATCATATAAGGTGATTTATATAAAGAAAATAATTATTTTTTTACATAAAGAGTTTTATTATATTGAAAATAATAGGATTGTTTATAAGTGTCTACTTTGTAATTTTTTAGATGTAATGTAATAGTTATGGATTAATTCTCTAAAACTATAAACCTGAAAATATCATCATTGTGAAATATTGACTAAACTCAATATTTTGTAATGTTTTTGGTTGGGGCCTTATTGTTAGTATCAAAGTTACATTAAGATAAATTTATAGGTTATGGTGTTATCTGGGTGTATATAATGGATCTAATAAAAGTAAGATGATGATTATTATATAGAATCTTTTGGATTGTTAGGGATAAATAATTTCATTGGATAACTACCTGAAAATGGATATATAAGGAGTTAGGTGGATTATATTAATATAAGTGATATGATATCTTTTCCCTATAAGGGATTATTTTTTAAAAGTAATCCATTTTATGTTTATGTGTTGAATTTTTTAGCACATTTAGGATGATTCCTCATGATGGATGGAAAGAGATCATGAACAAACTACTTATCCATCCTTAATTATTTGATATTTAATATTATGTAAAAGGAATGTTCAAATGCTTTTTATAGATTTAGGAGTATTTAAATCACCTTTACGAAGCTGTTTGAGTTATCTAAGAACTACTCATTTCTAAACAAAATTCTGTGTCAATGTATCTTTTTCATATGATTTCAAGATCTCAAATTTTTAAACTCTATCTAAAAGTGAAATTATAAAAGTGGAGTGAATGTTTACATTTCGAAGGTATGAAAACATACCGAAAGGGAAAGGGAACATCTTGAAGATCATGATATCTATATTCAGAGAATGATTTATTTTCTTATCCACAAAAATAAAGCATTATTGGATTGATATTTAAAAATTATTAGGATATTAAATCTACAGAAATGTTGTATTAATAAATAAGGCAGAAATTCATAGTTAATGGATCATGATGAATGATGAATGAGTAAGATGTCTACATATAATGGATTCAAGTTTTATGGTAGAATATATGATGATGAAATTCATAAAATTATTAACGCTCGTTTGATGATAAGATTTAATTTGTAGTGTAATGGGTAAAATTTTATTTTGAAAGAATCTATGTTTTAATTGTGGACATATGTAAATTTGGTTTTATTAATAGAAATTATTAATCTATCATAGATAATATGTTATAATGTTTAATATTTTTCAGTATGAGACTTTAAGTAGAGTCACTATTATTTTCAAATAAATTTTATGATTTACTATGGAAGACTATGTGATTAAATCCTTTGGTGTTTTTGGTTTCAATAGTAGTTGGATTACTTTGATTTATTTTTAGAAAAATTTTGTTTTTAGTAGTCGTTGTTGAACTTTGGATATTCTTTGTCGAATTTTGATGATTATGAGTGGTATTTATTTTTATAAAGGATTGTCATTTGGGGATTATCTAACCTTTGACAAACCATTTTGGTTGTGGTTAATGTCTAAATACAAGTAAAATATATGGTTTATCTTTTTTGGATTTTATGATTCTCTAGAGGTTGATTTAAGCACTTCATATGTGACCATGTCATCTTAAAAACTCATCGTTTGGAGAAATGATGAGTTTATATTAGAAATTTATTAATGGATGAAAATCTTCTTTAAATGTAAGTATATTTCCTTATGATCATAGTAAATCTCATAAATAAATACCTTAAAAATATAAAAATAACTTTAAAACAAATTTTTTTTCTATTTACCTTTCTTACTGGGAAATCAATGACCGTTTAACCTATCACAAGTTTGTGGTTTTCTTGTTGTTAAATTTATCATAATCATGTTTTATATAACTCTACATTAGAACATTTGGGTTAGTTTCCCTTCCATATAAATGTTTTCCTACATATAAAACTATTTTGGGTTAGATTAGGTGACTTTTTACTTCTTTTTCTTTCTTTTAATGTGATTGTTTTATTGACTCTTTCTGATGTTGGATTTTCTATGATGTTTCTGAGCCCAATATTAAAATTTAGAGGATACAATTTCCAAAAGGGGGAAGGATGTAACGACCCATTATTAATAGAATAATACATTTTCATATATTTTAATATTTATGAATAAGATATTAATTTAATGTTAAATATTACAATTTGTACCAAAGTGTACATAACACGCAATATCGGGTTTCTTTGAAATCTTTTATTTCACACAATATTGAGTTATTCCAAAAAAATAGTATAATAATATTATTTTTTAATAGGTAGGTAATTCCTAGAGATTTTATTGGTATGAATTAATATAAATAACTACAATAATATTATTAAATGTCTTTACATTTATCCTATAAATTTTAGAGGATTAACATAAGAATGAATCTGATTTTAAGCTTGAAATGCAGTAATACATTTAATTATTGTTTTTATCAACATTTGATAGTGAACCCCTTTTAAATATAGTTTTTCCACTTTAATATGTTCTATTTGGAAAAATAAAATTATTCTTTGAAAGTGTGTCAACAATAATTACTTTGGATGAAAATTTTCTATTTTGATGATAAAGTTCATTTTTTAATTAATAGTAAAAAATACTACATTTTAATTCAAAACTACATTCATAACCAATTTATTTATATTGTTTTATTGTAAATTAAAAGGTATTAAAGTATAATTGGATTATATTTTTATCATTTATTTCAATTATGGTCATTGGATGTAATGTCACATTTTAATTTGAAATAAACGCATGTCAAACATTTGAAAGTTACTACTTCTTAAAACCCCGCTTTTGGTTTTGTCGATGGGAATTAATTTTAAATTAATTACATACACTTATATGTTTTTAATTTGGGAAAATGGATTCCATATTTGGTATCAGGAGGTCTAAATTGAGAAAATAGGTAAATTTTATTTTTTGGGCATTATGAATATTAACTTTAGTAATTATTTTTTACCATGGTTAAAGGGTAAATATGGTAAATAAGGGGAAATAATAATATTATAATTATATAATACTACCCTAAAATTATTCATCATACTATTAGACGTGTCTTACAATGGGAATCCATGGGTTGATTTTTGGACCCCATGGAGCCACATTGATGTGAAAATCATATTTTATATGAATAAATTTAAATTAATGAAAAATATAACATAAACATATATCTTTTACTAAAACAATTTTAATATGGGGTTATATAAGTTATATTTTAAACTATAAAGTTTCATTTAAAATATAATAATATTCCCTACATCATGGTCTTTTTTATAATTTTAAGACATCAAATAAATAAATTTATTTATGACATAATGATGATATAATGATTCCCTTATTAATGAATAATTTAAATAAATGAGATTATAAATATGAAAATAAATTTATTTTGATACTTTTTATGCCATCCACAAATTTTATAGATGCGTATGACTTGTTATCCTTGAGTAAATGATTTTTTTTTGAAATAATCAAGTTGTTATGGACTTTTAAAAATCCATGATATAAATAGTATAATTATTTTCATCTATGTCAATATCATTCAACATTCTCAATTGAGGTTAATATGATACAATAAAATATTCCATATTGTATCGAATGAGTTATGTTTGACTATGGATGTGCTATTTTTATACCATTCATGGTTTTTTGATAAATTATTGACATTTCGTATAACTGTTTTAATACGAATGATTATGTTATGTTTGAATATATTCATATGAGGAATGCATTGTACTTAGTAAGTGACGGGTGGAGCCCACTATATCTCCTCGATGCATCAGTAGGTCTCATGAGACAAACTAGTGTCTTGACACAAGGCCTTGAAAAAATATTATTTTTATTCTTGGCACAAGGCCTTTGACTATGTTGTTATGATAGTTTGGAATTATTCATTCCATCATTATTAAAGTGGTTATCGATATGACATGTGGTTATTCGACTAGTATAATATCCATGTGAATAAGTAAATAGAATTATTTCATTTTATCATTTCCATATTATGTTAAACTTCATGTTTAAAATGGTTTTTTTAGTTATACATGGGCTTAAATGTTTATGCTTTTCTATGAAAGTTTTTTGCTGTATTGTTATCCTTACTGAGCATCTGAGCTCACCCCTTTCAATGTTTTATTTTTTCCAGGATGTAAAGAAGTAATTTATGAATGACATGCAGGGATAGTATGAGGGGATATGAAGACAAGATGTTGTTGTAGTTTTTTTTCTTTATGATATAATGTAAGACATATGAATATATCTATTGTTTCCAAGACTAGTAAAATTATCAGTATTTTGAGACTTGATCTTTTTTTATCATGCCAATGTTATGTAACAATGCACCGACTCTTGGTAACTAGGGTCAGGGCGTTACAGTTGGTATCAGAGGGAGGTTTATTACAAAACATGGAAGCTAGATTTAGATAAACTCGAATTAGAGCACATAACCCTAAGAAAGACTATGATGATTAGTATAGAATGACTTCCATGAATTTTGGTATTGTATAGATTTTGTGAGTTTTCCAAGAAATATATCCCTGTCTGGATATGAGTAGGTAGAGGTGGCTCTGGCATAGATGTACCTAGGGGTAAAACCCAAAAACACATCATTGAGCTAGACTCGAACGGGAACTGTTGCACGACAATGGGCCTTGCATCACTCTTGGTTACGACACTCCTAGGGGATATGCTTTGGATAATTTACAGTTTCTTTAAGAACCGATTGGAAGTATTATGAGAGCAAATGACCTTAGTTAATCTTAATGTGTTTCAAATTGAGAATATGGTGACATGTTATTCTATAAATGATTGTATGACTACTGTTACTCACATAATGATTTCTATTTTTAGTCAATGGCTGGATTCCAAGGAAGTCATAGGGAATTTGAGAATGATGTACAAGGTGGGAATAGTGGTGGAAATGGGCAGAAAATGGAATGATGATAGGCATAAAAGATATCATCTTCATGAAAAATCAATTTTCCAAAAATATGATAAAAAATATATATATTAAGCAATTCCCAGACTCAACAAAGAAGAGAAAGGTGATGAATGATAAGAGCTCCAGCAGTTGAGACCATGGAGAAAAGAATAATTAATTTCCATAATGTAGTAAATGTAGAAGGAGACACCCAGGAAAGTGTCTTAATGTAACCAAGAAATGCTTTACCTGTGGGAAGGAAGGACATAAAGTGAAGAATTTCCAAGGAAACCTAAAGAGTACTATGGAAGAAAATAAAAATGGTCCCAAGATTCCAATTACGATCATTTGTCATAAATGTAATGGACCTTGGTATCACCCAAGTCAATGCCATATTCTATAGGATAACCGCTTGGTCAAGGAAGAACCTATGTGGAAATAAATAGATAGAAAAATATTTAATGGTATTAGTGCTCCTTTTTATTGAGATTACATTGGGTGAATTAACTCTTATATGTATAACCTGGTAATTTATCATGTGAGAATGATATTTGAGGAAGACTTGTCCTTTCCCTTGTGGATATAGTTATAAATAACCAGTTAGTTTTATATCATCATTGGGTTTGAGGCAATTATATGTTATTATATTTTATGATGAAAATTCAAGGTATGAGATAACATTTGTGGATAAATTATGTTATAGTTATTTTGAGGAATTTATCTTATTTTGGTAATGTTATAAAATATAGTTTTTGAAAAAGGAAAATATGAAGACCGTGTGACAACCCGTCGTGTCGGACAAATCTGTTGGAATCAAACCCACAACCAAAGTGTGATAGGGATTTATCACCTACCACTAGACTACGTGAAGTCCCTTGTTAGTGTGACTAATTATTTTTAGTTGAATGATTTTATTGATCAATAATAATTTTATTTGGGATCTTATACCTTATCAAGTGAATACCCATAGTATAGGAAAATGATTTATTGATTAAGTGATAAATGTTATTTTGGAAGATGTTCACTTTTTTGGGAACACTATATGCCCAAGGAAAATATAATACTATGGGGTTTAATTTGAGGATTAATGGTGGATTTCTATCTATGTTTTTATTATGTATTTATAGTGATTTGGGTTATTTATGGAAACGATTAACCTATACTTGAGAATATGTGATTAGGTTAATTACTTTTAAGTGTGTGACTTTGAGAGTAATTGACGTCATTTGAAGATAAAATTTAACGTGGAAGACTACATAAAAAAATATTCTATGTTTTGGGTTTCAATATTAGTTTTGATTATATTGAATGATTTTAGGGAAAATTGTTTATTGAAGAGTATTTATTTATATATGGGGTATTGTGGGTTTAATTTTAGAAATTATGATTAGTGTTTCTTTCTCTAATGGAATATCATTTTGGGGGATCATCAGATCTTATACTAACCATTTTGGTTTTGATTAATCTTTAAAGACAAGGTAAATATATAGTTTATCCATTGTGGATCATGTGATTCTATAAGAAGTTTATTTTAACTCTTCTAGTGTGATAAAGTCTTCTTGAATACTCATCTTTGAAAATGAGTTAGAAGTAGGAATTTATTAAATAATGAAACTTTACCCAAAAAGTATGTATATCCATTTATATTATTAGTAAATATCAGAAATGAATTCCTCATCTTTATGTAATGTAACTTAAAACAAAAAAAAATGTTGTCTGTTTACTTTTCCTACTGGGAAACTAATGTCCATTTGTCTCATCACATGATTGTGGTTTTCTTGTTGTTACCTTTCTCTGGATCATGTTCTCTATATCTCTCCATCATAACTTGAAACTTAGTTTATCATCCATATCCATGTTTTTCTGCTTGGAATCCTAGTATAGGTTGTCTCGGGTGACCTTTTTTACTTCTCTTTCTTTCTTTTAATGTGATAGTTTTATTGACACTTTTTTTGATGTGGGACATTCCATTATATTCCGAAGAACAATTATAAAAATTTGAGGACGAAATTTATTGAAGGAGGGGATAATGTAACACCCCTAGCTTCCACGGTATGATTCCCTTTGAATAATTCAATAGCGTGTGTTGAACTTAACTTCGAGTTCTAACACACACCACAACCAATCAAACTAGCTATTATGAATAATAATACCCAATTTTTGAAAATTTAAAAATTTTATTGTTCAAAATGGACTTCATTATTGGATTCAGAATATCAAATTAGCTTAGGGTGAATTTTTTGTATTTTTCTGAAAACTTTCAATTTTTGTTGAATAGTGATAAAACACTTAGTTATAGTTTAAAAATGAACTTTTATTTAAATAATTTTTTATTTTGTATAAATTTAATTAAGGCCAAAATAGACACATAATACCTATATATTTTCAACGTAATTCATTGGAGTTAGTATAGAATAATTTTAGATATATAAAAAATTTATGGAACTTTTCCCCGTCTTTTACCCACCTCCTAGGAGAATTTGGAAATTTATGTAAAATTTAATTTTACCACTTCTGTGAGTGGAATTTCTAAAATTCAAGGGACACAGTTAATATCAAGGAGTAAAATGTGGTTCAATAAAATAAAAATTATTTTTGGTGAATAGTAACTTGTTACTTTTATTTACCAAGGTTAAAAGTAAATAGAGTAATTAAGGGTAAACATGATATTATTGTTACCCTAACACATGTAATAATTCTATTGGACAAGGGTATCTCGAAAAAAAAACCTTAGGAATAAAATATTATCATTTAGGTCCACTTGTATTAGATTAAAACATTTATTATTATTTAAATTTAAGAATAGTTAAAAGAGTTAAAATTGATGTTTAATTACTAAAACATTTTTAATATAGGGCTATAAATAAGATAAATTAGATTTTAAATATTCATTACAACGATAAAAACATTTCCTACATAATGTTATTTTATTTATAATTTTTATATATTAAATAATTTAATTTATTTATGACACAATGGTGATGCAGTAATTACCGAATTACCGAAATATTAAAATAATTTAAATTATAAATATCCAAATAAATGTAATTTGAGACTTTTTATGAAATAAAATACTTTTTAAAGTTAATATGACATATTATTATTGGTTATTTGAATTTTATTCTAAGTAATAATGTTGTTATGAATTTATCAAAAACAGAATACCAAATTGTGTCAAAATTGACATAAAAGAGTTTTTAAAACAAATATTATATTATTAATTGATATTATATTCCTAAAAATCTAAGGATAGAAAAAATTAATTATATAATGATATTTGTATCATTAATGGACCACTTGGGGGTCTCTTGGAAGTATATAGTAAGTTTACTCACTATATAATATTAAAATAAAAAGAGACACGGTAAATGTCAAACTATTTAACTAAGAGTTAAATCTAAAAGATATGGTTACTATAGTGACCCAAACATATCTAAAATCTATTGTTTAGGTTTTTTTCGACCCCTCCCCACCATATACATTGAATAATATAAATTGGATCTAATATAAACCGAATATGAATTTATTATAAATCAATACATTACGTTTTTCCTAAAGAGCCCATCCTCCCCCTTATTAAAGGACACCACTTCTAACCAATTCCTAACACCTCTAAAACCTTTTTCCTCAGACATACTCTACCCAAATATCCTCCCACCTCCCCTAAATTAAACCTATATTCATTAGTTTGATCAGAAAGACATCCTACGGAGCCCTTTTGATCAAATCAAAAGGAAGAACCTGAAGAAGAGGTACCGTTTTCACCACCCTCTTCCATGTTCCTTCTTCGACTTCTTCTTTCTTTGTTATTTTCATTATAAAATAATAACTACAGTATCTTATGAATATTGTGATTTTATTATAAATATGGTACAACCATATTCAGTATTCTATCCATCCTTTGAATGACATGTCACCATACGTGCGTACGTACGACTTACCGTCTCCACGTCGTGGTGTAATTGTTATTCAAAAAAATAATTATTTAGATGGGTATAATAATGATGTGTAATTCATGTAAATAAAAAATATAACATGATAATTTTTCTGTATATATGATATAACATCCAATTATATATGATTTTAATATCAAAAGAATGATATTATCGCTCATGCGTACATACGAACTACCGTCTCCATGAACATGATGAGATTCATTCCCCATCATATCCATACAAGTCTAATTCTCATTTTATGATTAAAAATAATGTTTAAGGACTTAATATAATTCTGTATATTAATAAGATACAACCTATCCATAATAAACACCGCTTATGTAACAAATCATAAAAATAAAACGAGTAAGTTAACACCCGAAATGATGATAATACTAATATATTATTAACAAATAAATGTTAAAAGATCATATATGATATCATATTAATGTATATTATTCGTGTATAATTCAATAAAAAATATTTCACATTATACAGTAGGCTAACCTACCCTCTACTAAAGAAAAATTACAAAGTAATGGGTTTCTTATATCACTTTTAATTTCATGAGATTTCCATTGTTCACCACTTATTTATTGCATGTGGTGTGTGTACTGCCATGATTTTATTCATTGTGTAATATACAATAATATATGGATACTTACATCATCATTTTATTATCCTTCCATCATGGGTGTATGTTTCATAAGTTACCAAATTGATAAGGGAAATTGAAATTTCAATTTCCACTCATTCGGCTATAGGCATACTTCATTGATTATTTTACTCCAAGATTATGTGTGGAATCACTATTCATTTCCTTATGTCATAATATCCAATCCACATTCTATGGATATATTTTTTATATAGATAATGACTCCATTGATAATTCCTCACGTCATCGATATGAACTTGATAAGAGTAATTTTTAACTCATTCTCCATTTGTTGAGTTAAATATCCAATTCATCAGTGTTTTCTTTACAAGAATATGTGTGAATGTACTATGATTTATTTATAGTGAATATCCAATTATATTGACTTTATTTATATTTATCACACATAATTATGTTGTTGATTTATCCTTAACCTAAGGATATGGTCTTTATAAGAGATTTCATCTCAATTTACATTCCATTGAGACTCATTTGTTATTATACACCAAATCACTTTTATATGGTGTATATAATGTACTTTGACATTGTATGACATGAATCCCTCCATTCTCATGATATTTCAAAATTTTTATTACCCCAATTATTTTTATTCAAGTGTTTCCATTTTTGTTAGGAACTGTAACTAAAATATCATTTTAAATTTTTTAACGATTTATTATTCTAAATCTTTCTCATTAATGTCCATGTTTTAAAAATGGTTTTAAGGATTTATTTATATGGAAATTAATGTTTTCAAATAAAAATTTCTTTTAAAAGTATCAAAGTGGTGTGGGACACTTTGATTCGAAAATATATTTTTAAATGGATTCTTGTAAAATCGTGTGACTTTTAAATGATTTCAAGAAAAAGGGGGATATTTCTCTCTAATAGTTTTGTTGATTATATTCATCTAGGTCAATATCCTTCATCATTCTTGATTGAGGTTAATCTGATACAATAAAATCTTCTATATTGTATCAAATGAGTTATGTTTGACCGTGGATGTGCTATTTTATACTATTTATGTTTTGTGGATAATGTATTGACATTTCGTATGCTAGTTTTAATACGACTCTTTATGTTATGTTTAAATCTTTTCATATGAGGAATGTGTTGGACTTAGTAAGTGACGGGTGGAGCCCGCAATAGCTCTTCTATGCATCAATAGGTCACATGAGACAAAATAGTGTCTTGGCACAAGGCATTGACAAAATCTTATTTGTAGTCTTGGCAAGAGGCCTCGAATATGTGGTTATGATAGTCTGGAATTATGTATTCCATCATTATAAAAGTGGATACTGATATTTCATGTGGTTATTCGACTAGTATAATATCCATTTGAATATGTAGATAGAATTATTTAATTTTATCTTAGCCATATTATACTGATGTTCATGTTTAAAGGGATATTGTTTTAGTTATACATTTCCTGAAATGTTTATGCTTATCAATGAATGTTTACGCTATATTGTTATCCTTACTGAGCATCTGAGCTCACCCCTTTCAATGTTTTATTTTTACCAGGATGTGTATAAGTAATTTATGAATGACCTATAGGGATAGTATGAGGGGATATGAAGACAAGATGTTTTTGCAGTTTCTTTACATTATGATGTATTGTAATACTTATGAATATATCTAGTGTTTCCAAGAATACTAAACTAATCGGTCTTTTGAGACATGATCCTTTGTGATCATTCCAATGTTATTCAATAATGCATCGACTTTGGGTAACTTTTGTCAGGGCGTTACAATATCTTCTACATCTCATCCTCTATAATTATTATCATTCATAGGAAGTAAATCCCAACATCGAATATGTGCACTAAAATGGATCCCATTTATTTTATTATATTTCAATTCTAAATGATGACATGCACTATATTAGATCATAACATTATGAAACATAATTTTTAATATAAAACTAGTGAAACACTTAATAATAATTTGGAAAAAATTTAATAGATAATCTAGTAATCATAAAAATGTTTTCTTTAGGGAAATCATTATTTTAAGGTCATTTAAAACGGATATTAAATAAAATTTCAATTATCCCAAGTCTATCCCCATGGAGTGTCAAACTAAGTGCTAAGTGAGGACTGTTTTAGTTCTGCAGGTGGTGTTTGTGTCAATCCCAATGCACCATTTTTTAGTTTATTTCATGAAGGTAACAATTTTTCAGAACCAAATCCCTATATACTATCCATATTGTGATTTATGAAAACCCACATATTATTTACCATTAAAAATCAATAATATGTTCTTTGACACTTATCCTAAAATTCAACCATAGTGTTATATTTAATAATATATATTTTTCCTAAACATAGTTCCAAAATATTCCACTATGATTTTGTTGATATAAACTATAACAACCACGATCCATGATTTTTAAATCTCATGTATTCATCATTACATTTTCTTAAGGTAAAAGTAATCATATTCCAATGAAATGAATACTTTTCTTGTATTTGTAAACTTGATGCATACTTGAACCACTTATACATTTCAATACATAGAATACAGAAAATATTTTCTTAATAATTCCATTATTCTCCTTATCATAATTTTTCATATCAATAATTAAATTCATCCTTGTATCCTATGTAAAATATAAATAAGAAAAATGTGAGATCATATTCTCATTATGTTTAAGAATACATTGGATGCTATCAATAGATATAACATAGTTAGAATGTCATGGTAACTAACCAAAACATATTATATTAATTCAATAATATTAGCTTAGTATAGAATGGATGTATTATTTTAAAATAATTCAATACAAATAACCACATGATCATGAAGCATAAGACTCGTAATTATATATAATCAAATAATCACATTGAATATGCATAAATTGATTCAAAATGATGTAATAATTAATTACAGTTATTGAAAACATACTATTGAGGCCTTGTTGTTGGACATCTAATAAAATAAAGGATTGTTTCTAATAAATCTAAAATAGTCAAGGCCCCATGAAATAAAATATACATAAATGGGTAATTCCTCATCCAATAAAAAATCTAGTTTTTCTTCTGAGACCTACCAACTAATCTAGGGGTTATTGAGGTCCCTTAAAATAACATAAAAAGTATAATACACTCCTAATATGAATTGGGTGAATCATAATGCAAATAAAAATTGGTATTTAAAAACACTAATATTATAAATGTTTCTATATAACCCAATAAACATATATATTCGTAAACCATTCCATGTAAAATGATGAATTGTAAAAAAAATTTACACCATCAATTAAAATATAAATAAATAATCCAATAAATATTTTGGACTATATAAATTCACCATATTCTGAGTTTATAATAACTAAATTATTTTTATGATGTCATTGATGAATCAAAATACCATAAAAATATTTAAAACATTTTTGGGAAAAAACACCATATTATTTTGAAAATCGACCTAAAAAACTATATTTTTAGAATATTAGAAAAACATTTAGGTTATTAAATAACCTTTTAATCCTTCAATAGAATATACAATGAAAGTATGGTCATGATATAGGGTAATTTTATAAATGTAATATAAGCTAAATCATTCCTTTTCCATAGCATAAGGGATAAAAAAGTGTCTTGTATAGAAACAATAAAAATATTCCATTCAAAATAGTTTTTAAAAAATTAATAATCAGTAATGTTTTTGGTAGTATATAATTTTTATTGGGGTTAAAAAAATGAAATCATTTTTATAAAAGTATTCATTGAATAGTATGTAATTTCAACATAAGAGATAAATAAAGATGGTTTTTAGTAAAACATTTTCTCATTTTTAAGTACCAATGATTATAATAATGGTACAATTACATGAAAAAATAATAAATATATAGAATATAATGAAATTATAGATTTTATTAATAAATTATAAAATGATTTCCTTCAATGTAAATTCATTTATAATAAACCTCAATATATTGAGATTATGAAACAATTCCTATAAAAATAATAATTTTTAATTAATAATTAAACATTGATCTAATAATGTGTATTAAATTTAAATCTATATAAAACATGTTAAAATAAAAAAAGATATAAAAAATTAATTACAAATATAATAATAGGATATCAATAGTAATGAAGAAAAAATATAACCCAATGAAAATAGATTGAGTTATGAAATTCTTTACTACTTTCTAATTTTAAATCAAACCTCATTTGACGAAATTATAAAAATTAGAAACAAAAAACCCATGAAAATTTAATTATTCCTGGTATTACATGTGAAAGGGTCATTATATAAAATACGTAAACTAAATGAGGAGAATATAATTACCATATTACTTAATGAAATGAAATTGAGACAAAATCTCTTACCTCAAACTTCTTATCTAGTGAACATTCTTTAACAACATATATGGTCGTTTTAAACATATTATTAACATAACATAGAACTATATTACTATTAATAAATACTCATATCATCCTTTTATGACATTATATCACCCATTCATTATTGATTTTTTTTATTTTCTTTTTTTGGGGTGTTAATTTCTGTGTTTTCTTATGCATGTATTTTCATTATTGATCCGATTCAAGTAGATATTACATAGTTTCATCATATATAGTATAAATATCAAGAAATAATTATCATACTTTTACAATAATTATAATTTCAAAACCTATAATGAAATATGTTTTTGAAAATTAAATAAGTTATGATCATGGAGATGGTAGGTCCTAATTACACATGAGTAACACTTACATTTTACAATTATCATTATGGAAAGAAGATGAGTGATATATAATCATTAATTAATTTTAATAATATAATATATAACATATTATATACTTATATATATCATCAATTTTTGGAGATGACAAATGAGTGACATAACTTCTTAAAGGCAATAGTCCACATGTACACGAAAGTTGTTATCATATTTCAGTTTATTGAAAGGTAAGGATGATAATTACACAATATATTTATAGAATTTTAAATATTTAATTAATGTTATAATTATTTCATTTAGACCCAATAAATTAATTATATTTTTCTGGCTTCCATCTATAAGAATTTTTAGGGAATGTTGAATCAAATCTCTTCATGAGGTGAGAGTCTGCCGTACACAAGAGCGTTGTTATCGTATATCCAATGTAATGGAAGGTAAAATTATATATGTGATGTAATGACAAAAAATATATACCAACATTATAAATATCATATATATACATTATATTAACCATCATACCCAACTATGAAAAGTTGTAGTGAATGAAATAATAATCATGGTTTGAGGGGCAGTACTCTACCGTACAAACGAACAATGATTTTGAAACACATTTTATGGTAGTGGATATTGTTGTAGGTCCTAATAATTTTATAAATACATTTAATTATATGTTATATAATAATTTTATAATATTAAAATGATATAATTGTAACTATTAGTGCTAAAGAAGGAAATAAAATAAGACCCTTGTGGATGAACATTTCCTCTTCGTCATGTTTCCATCTTAGGTTTAAACAAAATTCTTACTAAGTTAGATAAATTCCAAAAATATGGCTTCTAGAATGATAAAATTTCTCTTGGGATGTTATTTGTATAGGTAATTTATGAAACAAATAGGGATGAATGTGTGAATATATGATGAGAGTGGTGATATTCTGTTAGTGAGTTAAGGGTCACACTTGTATCTTTTTGAAAAAAATTCCATCATATCCACATTTTTATGATGCCAAATTCATCCAACATGGGAAATTAACGAAACATGAAGAGAAAAATTGGAAATATGGCCACAAATAGTGTTTTTTATATGTTGGTAGGTCATTTTAAACCCTTCTCCTTTTATTTGTACTCCTTAGTAAATCAATTTATACCTTAAGTGTGGTAATTAATTTTTTTCGTTTTTTTAATATTAATCTTTTTCAAAAAACATTTTTACGTATTTAAACATAAAAAATTATTATTTTTAAAAATATATAATTTATATTTCCAATGTAAATTAACATATGTGTAATATTTTAATCTAAAATTTATACTTGGGGTGTGATTAGTAAAGAGGGTTTTGAATATAAAATTTTAAAATGTTTACAATGTTTTTGACATCAAAATTTAATATTAAAATAATTCCAACGACTAAAATTTAATTAAAATATTTATTAATTAAAAAAATTTAATTTAATATAAAATTATAAAATTATTTTAAATTTATATTTAATTTGAAAGAAAATGTAGTCCTAAATTTGAAATTTAGTATTATTCACTATTCGACAAAAAATGAATCATTCAAAACAATTAACCATAAGATAACATTGTTAAATAATTAAAAAAATAATGTGCTAGTTTTACATTATTTTATCTAAAAGTGGTAAAAATTATTTTTAAATTATTTACCCAAAGCATGATTACATTGTCTTATTGAGAAATATAATTTTTTCCGTGTAAAAATTTCTTTTTATTTTAAATGATTCATATAGTATTACTAATCAATGGAAACAGTTTTTTGTAATTTAGATAATAATATTAATTACTAAAAATTTAATGGCTTGGATATAACAAATGGTTCATAAATTATCTATATCATCTACCACTATGTTATTTATAACTATAACCCATATAAGACACATAATTTATAATTATTAATAACCTGGGGAAAGGTACCAAAATAATGGGTGAGATCAGATTATATGTAAATGTAAACAAGGGGGATATAAATAATCACATAATAACAACATGTTTATAAGGTTGTGATAATATGATCATAAAATTTGTAATATAAACATTAAAAACCAGGGATAATAATCTTAAGTCATGGAATAATGAATGAGAGATCATAAAAGATGAATAATTAAATAATCGATTAACATAGTTTTAGAGGGCTCAATATTTACATAATACATATAATTATCGAATACACTTTAAATATTAAAAATATAAACATGTATAAATTGAAATTTGTCCACTCATTAAGTTAGTTATTTTAAATCATTCTATTTTATAAATAGAAAACCATATGTAAATGAAATTACATACATTATCAATATTATGGGAAAAATGTAATCAGAACAAATAAATATATAAACATGAAATAAATGTATATTCATAAAATTATGGACATGAAAACCATTTCTACTCATAAAATTGTGGGCAAGAAATTAGGTTCAGGCATATCATATTTAACACCAAATTTGTCTATATTTAACCAATTACATTGAGAGAGATATAGGTAAAACCAATCGAATAATTAAATTCAAATATATGTGTGAAAAAATATCATAAAAAATCATCATCTCAAAATTCATGAAATGAAATGAATTTCTTCAATGTATAACCCCTAAAAATCAGAACGAGATTCATCAACATCAAGACATCATAAACAAAAAAAATAAAAATATAAGGATGGTATCCTTAGATTATAATCCTAGTAAAACATAACATTCATCATCGAATTTCATCTTAGATGGAAATATATTTTTGATATATCATATAGATTAAATTTTTTGGTGAATAAATGTTTTATTTATTATTCAAAACTCTTTTTGAAAAGGTACAATCATATAAATTAAATCATTATATTTGAAAATAAATATTAAAGAATATAAATAATGATCAAATTAAATTTGGTTTCCTGATGGTGGTAATGTCATCCCATGTTTTATAAGTTAAAAAATAATTACTTCTGTATTTTTATTTCAAATGTCACAATGTACCTCATTTAGAAAATGGAAAAACAATTCCTTTCAGACAACTTGAAAAAAAAGTTAAAAAAATTGGTAAAAAATATTTTATACAATTTCTGGAGAATAATTAAAATGACTTTTTTTAATAAAAAAGATACATGGAAGAAATCTATATCCTATTGGAGTATTAAACATAAAAAATCACATATAATGATGAATTTGTTAAATAGACCCTTACCTCTTGTCTAGCATTTACTCATTCACATTGAAATATATTGTATAATAAATATTGATTTATTATACATGTATTCCATAACCATATATTTATCATAAAATTTATGATTTATTTATACCACCTAATCACCCAATTTTTATTAATATTCTATTAGAGTCACTGTTTTGGGTGATAACATCATTATTTACCAATCTTTTTTTGGTTCAGTAGTCCCAATCCATATAATTTGATCATATTAACATATTTTCCATAATTTTAATCATTTTATGATAATAATATAATATATATTGTCATTCATATAAATTAGATATAGAAGAATTAATTAAATCTTTCATGTAAATGATAGTCCATACGTACACATGAACGTTGTTTCAATTTTTCAAATGATGGAATGATATAAATGAAAATAATAAATAAAAAGTACATATTTATTATTATATCATATATATTCATAAAATTCACCCTTATAAACATACAAGTGAAATATTAATGAAAACTTTATAACAACACATCATGGAGATGCTAGTATATACATACACACGACTGAGATTATCATTTCCAAAAATATTGGATGATTAGAAGGTAGACATGATTTTATAAACCCAAAGGACTAAATTTCAAATAAATATGATATATATAAATATATATATATATATATACGAATTAATTAAAAAATCAGAATTAAAATCCATAAAATATTGTGGTGAAAAATGAATTGTATCAATACGTGGAGACAGTTTGCTATACGTTCGACCAAATGATACTTTCACTTTTTATATAATTGGAAAGAGTGAGTATAATTGTGTTTTAATAATATTAATATCAATTTATATTACATAGTATACCTAATTTATTACATTATGTTACATATAATATATTTATGATATATACATATGATTTTAAAAAGAATTTGACGGGTTAGAGAGATTACATCTTGTTCAAAATGACTCACTAGATCTCCTCAGTAGGGCTCTTGGTATGGACATTTGGGAAAGAAAAAACCTATAAACGTTTATAATAAGGAGTAGAAGGCAATTATGAAGATTATATCTAGTATAGATGGATCAATATTGTGTACTGAAATGAGTGAGTAGGTATCCTTTTGTAATTTAGGGGATGATCACATTTGGAATTTGTTCAAAATAATAATAAGGATATTCTATTCCCAAATTATCCCAAATGGTAATGAATTTGAATCTATGGTATGATATTGTTTATATAACCTCAACCCAAATCATTTGGATATATTTATGTGCAATTTTGAAATTTATCTTTTGGTTTGACTCCTTAATTAACCTATTTTAAAATTAATCATTGTAACTTATTTTTCACTCCATAATAATAATAATATTACATATAATGTAACTATAGATTCATAACTAGATACGGATGATTGTTTTAACTATATAATATCTGTAGATGCCGGAAAAGTCCGTTGTTCCCAAACGAAGCTCCGGATGCGGAAAGCGAGGTCATATTTGGAGTCAGAAGCATGTTTCGGAGGGCCCGGAGGCCTTGCGCGGAATTTTGGAGACCCGCGCGCAAAGTTTAAGTAAGGCGCGCAATCCTCCCGGGATGCGCGCAATGCGCTGGGCCGATGCGCAATTTTGCGCACCCGTGGCCCGCGCGACTCCCTTGCGCGCCGGGCCCGATTCCGCGCCCGCGAAGGAAATTGCGCGTCCGCGAACCGGATTCCGCGCCCGGGGTTGCCTATAAATATAAGGCGACCCCCGACGTTTTGGAGGTTGCCGGAATTCGAAGAGTCACTCGTTCGCGCAATCCAACCCCCTCCGCGTGCAATGCCGATCTTCAGGTAACCTCCTTTCTTTCGCGCAAGAAAGCCTCGGGGTTCGCCTTCGCGAACAATCCCTTTGGCTCCTTTCCTTTGGACAACTCTTCACCCAAAGGCTTTCGCGCGCAAAAGAACCCTCTTGCGCGCAATTGCCCCTGGGTGCGCGCAATCCAGCCTGATTGCGCGCACCCCCCCCCCTTTTTGCTAAGTGTCCATTCGTTAAAGAATGAGCCGTTGCCCCCGCGCGCTATCCGAAGCCCGGTGCGCGCAATCTCCATCTTCCGCGCGCAAAGCGCTGGCCCAATTGCGCGCCAGCCTGCCCATTTGCGCGCCGACCCGCGGTATTGCGCGCCAAGCTTCTCTTTTGCGCGCAATCCGCCGGGGTCGCCCCCTTTGACCCCCTGAGGGTACCCGCCTGCGTGGCGCCCGATAATCGTCATCCCGGGTGCCCGCACCGTGCGTTGTCTTCCCGTGCGGCCCTCTAGGCTCATGCGAAGTCACACAAACCCATCGACGGCATCACTCTCGTCCGCGCTGCAAGACGTTAAACTGCCAAGTGTTTCATCCAACATGATGTTAAACTGTACCACGTCCAAGCTGCACGACGTTAAACTTCCTAGCATATCGTCCGAGCTACAAGACGTTAAACTGTTCATCATTCGTCCTGCAATACGCTAAACTGCACCACGTCCGCGCTGCAAGACGTTAAACTGCCAAGCATCTTCGTCCTCAACACACGACGTTAAACTGTACTTCGTCCGGCAAGACGTTAAACCGTTCGAATCGCCTGATCCCGTGCCTCGCACGCATGGTCCCCCTCCCGGTTTGGATGTGGCCCCCACCCGCTCGTCTCTGCAGGGATGTCGGGATTGGAGTGGCCTTCGCCCACGGGGGTAGAGTATTACAGACGGAACGAACTACGTGGACATTGATCCCTGTCCCCTAAACAAGGTACGTAGGAAGCCTCTCTGAGGTTCAAGCCCACCACCTGGTTGTCCCGGTCGTATTCACGTCGGTTCGTCCATCATTGGACCCCTCCCGGGTTCACACTTGCGTCGATTCACCTATGAATGCACCCTTGTGGGAGACTGCACGTGTGTATCTCCATTGTGCTTCCCCACTGCCGAAGCCAGTGGAGGGCGTGACAGGGATCGAGGTATCTCACCTTCGGCCCAAGTCCCTCTCCAACTGAGCATTGCCGCATCCGGGCTGCCTCAGTGCGTAAGTCCTGACAGAATGAACTACATGGACTTTGATCCCTGTCTCCTAAACAGGGTACATAGGAAGCCTCCCTGAGGTTCAAGCCCAGCACCGGGTCGTCCCGGTCGTATTCACGTCGGTTCGTCCATCAGTGAACCCCTCCCGGGTTCACATTAGCGTTGATCCACCCGGCCGTTCCATCCCCCTCTGTGTGAGGTGGTTTGGTTCAATCCTCCGCCCGGCGGCCTCGACCTTTTCGTGAGTCGGCTTGCCAACGTCCAGCATGAGGGTAAACTGAATATCCGAACTACGCTGACTTTGATCCGCGCTAACGCGCAGTACGTAGGAAGCCCCTACGGGGTCCAAGCTCTTCACTCCATCATCCATCCTGATCCTTACCCGGGCCGCCACATCCCGGTGGGGTCATGCCATTTCATTCCACTCCACTTCACTCGGGAAGCCGCCCATGTGCTGGCCCCAGCATCGGAGGTTCCCCGCAAGGGCTTCTGTCATTTGATCCACTTCTCGTGTTGATCAGTCCGATGCCGTCCCCGCTAGACGTTAAACTCGCGGCATACCCTGTGTTAAACATGGGAAGCTAAGGAAAACGTCAGGTAACACAGTTCCCCGCACCTAGTGCGGGATGCCTCAGGCCATCACGCCTTCGAGAACCCCTATTAGGGACGGAAGGCAGACATGCAGAGCCGCAGTGTTAAGACACGCCCCCAACACCCAGAGCTACCCGGTCTCCTCACCGCAGGTTGCTGCCCCGACCAGACTCCTTGGAGCATCTGGGTGGAAGCAGCGTAATTAACCGGTGTCCATGGAGACATGGCGCCTGGAACGAGATTCACGAGCACGTCTTAAATCTATGAGGGAGACCCGGATTAGGCAACGAGTTCCAAGGAGACGTCCACGGAAGGAGGAGCCGACATCCCATCATCCCGGTTTCGATCAAGGAGCAGACGCCCCTGAATAAGGGATGGATGCCGACCGCCTTTGGAAAGCGGGACTGCGGGGCCACAAGCCGCGCGCCCATCCCCTCGGGTCGAAGGGCGCACACGCGAACGCGTCCTGGCGGAACAGCGTCGGAACAGAAACCCGACGCACATCCCCACCGAAACAGAAAAATAGTGAACCCGACGTGAATCTCTTCTCCTCAATACGAAGACCGATTGCTTTCAGAGGTGTTGGAAGACCAGCATGTTGCCCGGCCAAGCATTCAGCACTGGGGAACGGAACCCGCCAGGGGCTGGGGAAGGGAAATCGGGCACTCCGTCTCACAGCGTCGATGGCCTGGGTTCCCCCCACGGAAGGCGTCATGGCACTAATGGTTGGTTGTCGATTCCTTTTCCTGTCAGTGTTAACGGGTTCTTCTCCCTGCTTTCAGGAATCAAGTCGCCCAATCCAGTGCCCGATCGCCACCCGCCCACTGGCGCAGGGGTAGGGGAAACACCGACGCGGCTACTCCGCGCGGTCCCGCCCATCCCACAGCCGTCCCAGCAGCCGCAACTGCGGGGAAACCACGCCCTCTCTCCCCCTCGGAGGTCATCCAGAGAAGGGTGATCAACAACTTGGTGCGGAGATATGAGGATGAGGGAGTCATCCCCACCAGGGACATGGCTCGCCTAGACCTCGAGGAAGCTGCACCTCGCCACCAACGCCTCCCCCGAGGGCCGCGCAGGGAGGCACCGCTGCCTACCTCGACGTCCAACTGCTTCGGGAGTTTATCCTCGGAACGCTCCGACAGCTCCCTCCCCTATGCGGATGAGGTGGAAGATGCCCGGGACCACCCTATCCGACATTCGCTCCAGGGATCCGCGATAAGGGCTCCTGTCAGGCCACGTCGACACCACCGCCAGGACTCTCAAGTCGAAGAACGGGCTCTCCAACTGCCTGCGCCGCTCATCCCGACTCGTTTGTCCCGACGCCAACGTCGGGCACGAGCGGAAGAGGATGCCCACCTTGGGGTCCTAGGAACAGCAGCCGCGTTGGCTCAAGCCACTGCCGGCTCCAGTCACCAAGCCCCTGCGCATCCTGAGCAGGGGCACTTCTATGCCCGACCTGGATCGAGGCCCCGACCGCCCCAAAGGCAGGTTGGGTTGACTCTCTCGGTTGCTGGTACAGGCAATAGCCACCGCGGACAACCTTGCGGTAGCGCTATTCACCAACAGGGTCTACTCCGTGTGGCCGATCCAAGAGGCATGGGTCACCCCACCTTCCGATCCCGGCCCGGAGGCCTGCCCGGAATCATCTCTCCCCGTGTCCCCTTTGATATCTGTCCCGGTGCTCCTCGCACCTTGGTTTCCAGTCCTCTTGGCCCCAGCACCGGTGTGGCCGGAGGACGCCAGGACAGAGATCAGCCATTCCCCGAAAAACCACCCAGGGGCAGGAAGGCGAGGCGTCGACGTCAAGGGAAGAATGTTAGGGAATTCCGGACAGAGATCCGACCTGTTCGTTTCTCTGATACAGAGGCGGAGTATGATTCGGCGACAGAGCCCTCCCCCCGATCCCGCCAGTTAGGGGCAGGGGTAGGAATGCGGCACGTCAGCCTCGTACTTCCCGAGAGCGAGATCGATACGATCCCCGCTTCTCTCCGAAGGTATATCCGGAGTAGTGAGGGCCTGGTAGACCCCCAAGGATCAAGCTTGCGGTTGGTACCAGCCCCTCTGGAAGCGCCTTCTGCCTCGATCGGAGAAGCCGGAGACTTTTTCAGGGGACCAACGGTCGAACCACGATCTAGTGCACACTCGGCGAGCACCGACGCTATGGCAGGATGTTTGATCGCCGGCCCGTCCTATCGTGATGCTGTAGCTGGGGCACCGCCACCCTCAGAGGGCGGCCCGAGATATGGAGGCCAATCGGCCTGCTCGCCGTATTCACCGCCGGCCAGCCCGTCGGCCCGGCGGCCCGCCTCGGCACCACTGCCAGTTCCCCGTCCATTCCCAGTCGTTAAAGAGGACCAAGGAGACCTGGGTCCCGAGTTTGAGTCGTGGAGCTTCTGGACCGTCCTTGCAGAGGACCACTTCCCTGAGAAGTTTTGGCCAGTCGTAGGACCGGACTTTGATTCACCCAAATCACTCACCCCGGATGAGTTCGAATGCTTCTGCCGAACTCTCCGGGAGACTCACTCCCATCTTCACCGCCTACAAATGCCATATCCCGGGAGTCAAGCACACCTGGAAGATATTGGTGAGTAGTGCCGTCAAATTGACCTGGTCACGCTCCCCGCGGTTCGGCACCCCGGGTCATTTGGGCACCACGAGGCCCTCCAACAACGATGCGTTGAGTGTTTTCAAGTACTCCGCAAGGTTATCGAGGAAGCCACTCCCCACGTATATATCTGTGGATGGGTGCAGTACGCTGCCCTATTCTTCAGTGCGATTCGCCGACAGCCCGATTTGCTGGGTGGCCCGGAGGGTACATCCCGAGGGATGGAAATGGTCAATATGGCTGACCTGTCGGGAGAGGGGACCGACTTGGAACATCTCGACGGGGGCTCTCCCCCCGAAGACAAGCCGTCGTTGGATCCATCGGTGAGAGTTTCTCGTCACCAGAGGAACCTCCTGGGTCTCCCCACACCCACTGAAGCACGGACGTTGAGCCGAAACGTCAGCAAAGGTAAAGAGCATGGCGGGGCTATAAAGCCCGCGGACCCATCTGCCTCCATGCAGAGGGCAGATGAGGATCCCGAGAAGGCCACGCTACGTCAACAGCTCGCCGAGCAGAAGAAACTGGTTGACCAGCTCCTCGCCGAGCGCGCTGCAGAGCGGCGGCCTGACTACTGTGATCCTAGGCCAGGACAGCAGGGACAGGAGCAACCACCCCTCGATGAGGCTCTCCCGGGCAACCGTGATTATGCCGTGTTTGCCGACAGGGGAGAGGCCATTGACTATGGAAAGAGGGCGCGGTATGTTTCACCGCACCCTCCCGAGCGGCGTGACTACCTGAGACACCCCGCTCGGATTCCTCCCGCTGCCCCAAGGGCCGCTCCTCCCGCCATCCCACGAGCTGCCGAGTTCGACGACCTGGTCGACGACCCGATTGAAGGGCCATGCAATGCGCTCGTGGTTAGAGATCCTCGCCAGGACTGGAACCCGTGTCCGGATGATCCGATGGCGGCACTCATCGCCCGCTTGGAAGCCTTGGAGACTCGGCAAGTGGCAATCCCACCGGACGGCAAGCCATACCCAGCATGGGTGGATGACATGCCGACACCTCCGAGATTCGGGAACCCCACTTTCGCCCCCTTTAACGGGACTGAAGATCCACCACAGCATTTGGCCCATTTCAACTCGTGGTGCGGGCCTATGTTGGGAACTCCGGCGCAGTAGGAGGCCGCTACGCTTCGCTGCTTTTTCCAGACACTGGAAGGGCCAGCATTTGTCTGGTACAGCCAGCTCCCCGTCGGGTTGATAACTTGCTGGGAGGACCTTCGTAGACAGTTCCTCTACCAGTTCAGTTCCACGACCTGGAAGACGAGTATCTCAGACCTCTTCAAGTGCAAGCAAAGGCTTGATGAGCGAGTCGCGGATTTCGTCGCCCGATGGAAGGGTCTCATGTATTCCCTTGACATGCCATTGACTCAGGAGCAGTTGCTGACAATGTGCGTCGGGAACGTCAAGACCGATCTGGTCCCTTCCTTGATCACTCAGAAATACCCCGGAGGGTTCAGGGAATTCTTAGACAAAGATCAGCGTCTTTAGGAGGCCCTGCAACAGGCCAGTCAGGCACACCCGCTTCCTCCTATGATCCCTGCAAGGAGATTCAGCAGGGCTGAGCCCACTGCTGTTGCCCAGGTAGAGGCCCCCAGGCAGTTGGAGCTGCTGCCGGTGAGGCCAGCTCCACAGCCTCACAAGAATCCGCCTCCACGGGCTCAGTTCCCGGCCCAGCAGCGGCAGCCCCAGAACCGGCCGGCCCCTCCGCATAATGTACCGCCACAACCCAGGTGAGATAATCAGGGTCCACCTCCTCGGCAGGCCCCTCCAGCCCCTCGTCAAGACCACGCTCCCAGGGGCCCGCGATACCTGACTTACTCATTTCACGAGGATCAGGTCCCCGGTTATTTCCGGAGCTCCCTGGAGCAGAGGATTGTGCGAATGCCTGAGTGTTGGAGGCCAGAGGAGGCACATCTCACGGATAACCCCCGCTACTGACCTTACCATCGGGCCCTAGGGCACACCATCTGGCAGTGCTACGTGTTTAAGGACTGGATCGAAGACCAGATTAACAACAATGTAATCAGGTTGGGCCCAACTCCAGCACAAGTGGCGGGCGTGTTCGTGGGATCAGATGAAGATAGAGACAATGAGGACGAATGACAGCTGGTCTCCGACCGCGGATCCCAGAAGTATAATAACTGGATGGACCGCAAGACGATCATTCGTGCCCATGGAATCATCCATGCGCGCTTGAATCAGCCTGAGCCCCCAGAATCTGCGGGTGCTGCTTCGGCATCGTCGTCCCAGCCTGCCTCTTCCGAGAAGAGCAAACGGCGGCGGCGCAAGAAGGAAGAGCGCGCCCCGCCAGTTCCGCCGCTATCCCGCACTCTCAGTGATTTCATGCCCCCGGAGATGGGGATCCCTCCCCGGATCCACCCAGTGGTGAATGATTTGTCCGATGACAGTGTTGGGTACGCTTCGGTTAATACCATCGAGCTGGTAAATCCCTTTTCGGTTCCCGACATTGAATAACACCAGGTGGACCTCCCTAGTGTCCTCGGTCGTCGCCACCGTCGGAGGAACTGCAACAACAGGAGTCGCTGGGGCACGGCAGTTGGTACCTCCAGCCAGGCTGTGCACGCCACTGAGACTAGGCAGCAGGCTCAAAACTGAGCTCAGCGTGCGCAGCCCCCCCATCCGGGGATGACAGATTCGCCTCTGCCACTGTTTGTGGTGTGGGACCAGGCAGAACCGCCTGAGCCGCGTCGCGATCAGCTCCGCCCTGCCATGAGTCCATCCCGGCCTCCTGACCCCAGTATGGTGACTACTTCCCGGGCTTCAACCAATGAACAGCGAGATGCGCCAAGCACCAGTCGGCCGCCGGTCCAACCGGCAAGGCCCGTCATGCCTCCAACCGCAGAGCAACCTCCTGCAACCAGGGGCTCGCGCTTGGCAAAAAAGTATGATGTCCTGAAGCACTTGGCTGAGATCCCAGCGAGGCTCTCCATCCTTGAGGCTCTGCGCATGTCACCCGAGATGCGCGATGCGCTCGCTGAAGCCCTAAAGAGCCCCCTCCAGTTTGAGACGGAGGATGCGGCTGCAGAGGCCTTTCACGCCGAAACGATTGAGGACGCCGAATGTCAGGCAGTTATCTCGTTCTCTGGTAAGGATGAAGACCCTCCTATACAGGGGAACATTTGTCTGTTGTATGTTACTGTCCAGTTCAATGGCCTTGAATCCCGGTGCTGTCTTGTCGACACGAGGTCCGGGATTAACCTGATTCCCACTCGGACGCTCCGAAGATTGGGGTTGTCTGAGGATGACTTGATTCCCTCCGACCTTAGGATCCAGGGGTACGACCGCACAGAGCAAACTCCGGTTGGCAAGATACGTTTGAAGACGCAGTTCGGTGACCTGGTTGCCAACACCGAATTTATGGTAGTCTCTCAGGACACTGCGTATAACGCATTGATGGGCAGGCCATGGCTCCACCTTCATGCGGCGGTTCCCTTGTCATACCACCAATGCCTGAAATACTCCCTTAACGGTCGAGTAGGCGTGCTTCAGGGGGATGCCTCTCCTTTTCCCTCATGTAAAGCCCGCTATCTGGACGCGGACTATTAAAAAAGCAAGGATAAGCAGATCCTGGCAGGTGAGGTTCAGCATGTCGCTGTTGCAAGTGATCCCTGGGCATGTTTGGATGACGCTTACGTCATCCCGATTCAACGGTTGGACGTAGCCATGGTCTCGACGGCCTGTGAGTCTCCTGATGAGATGATCGCGACCGCTCGTGCCAGCACAAGCAGCCCAGCAGGATCTGGTAGCTCCAATGCAGTTCCCAACATAGTCTCTCCCATGGACGATCCCTCCCCGAGTGGAGAGGACGTGGAAGATGCACCCCCATCCTTTGAGGAGGGCGTCTCCGCCACGGTCGATGAGTTAGAACATGTCAACCTTGGAACCGAGGCAGATCCAAGACCCACATTGGTCAGTGCCGCCATGTCCTCTGAGGAGCGGCAGCAGTACGTGAACTTCCTCAGACAACACTGTGATGTGTTCGCTTGGGGCTATGACGAGATGTCGGGGCTAGATCCTCAGGTAGCCGTCCACCGCCTTGGTCTCCCGGCGAACCATCGCGGGTTCAAGCAGCCTCCCAGGAAGATGCACCCATTCCACGGTGCCATGGTTGAGGCCGAAGTTGACAAGATTATCAAAGCCAACTTCGTGAGGGAAGTTCAGTACCCCAGATGGCTGGCCAACATTGTGCCAGTCAGGAAGAAGAATGGGAAAATCAGAGTCTGTATCGACTTCCGCGATCTCCACCGCCACTGTCCAAAGGATGATTTTCCCCTTCCGGTGAAATAGCTATTGATTGACGCCACGGCAGGGTTCCAAGCCCTCTCCTTCATGGATGTATACTCCAGATACAACCAAATCCGGATGGCCCCTGAGAATGAGGATTTCACTGCCTTCAGGGCCCCCCAAGGTATCTTTTGTTACCAGGTCATTCCCTTCGGCCTGAAGAATGCAGGTGCCACCTATCAATGGGTGATGCACCGCATATTCAATCCAATCCTCGGCACACTGGTGGAATGCTACGCCGACGACTTGGAGGTCAAATCGCGCCAGCTTCAGGACCATCTCAAAGATCTTGAGAAAGTGTTCGGCTTCCTCCGGTCTCGCTGCCTGAAGATGAACCCATTGAAGTGTGCCTTCGGGGTCACATCCGAGAATTGTCTTGGCTTTGTGGTAAGGTACCGGGGTATTGAGATCGACCCGGAGAAGATCAGGACGATTAGCCAGATGCCTCCCCCGGGTAACATCCGGGAACTGCAAGGGTTCCAAGGCCACTTAGCCTATATACGCCGATTCATCGCGAATATGGCCGGCAAGTGTAAGCCCTTTTCTCGGCTCATGAAGAAAGGTGCCACCTATGTATGGGATAAGGAGTGTCAGACCGCTTTCGAGGAAATCAAGCAGTACCTACTTCAACCTCCGGTTCTGATGCCGCCTGTATCCGAGAAGCCACTGGTCCTTTATGTGACCGCCCTGGAACGGTCCCTTGGTGCCCTTCTCGCCCAGAAGAACAATGAGGGAACAGAGAATAGCGTCTATTACCTCAGTCGCGTGCTCCTCGATGCGGAAGTTAGGTATTCCCCCATCGAGAAGAGCTTCCTGGCGCTCGTATTTTCCGTACAGAAATTACGGCACTACATGAAGCACCACGAGGTACAGTTGGTTTCTCGGGTAGACCCGTTGAAATATATCCTGAGCCGGCCTATGTTGACTGGCCGTTTAGCGCGGTGGGCTGTGAATCTCCAGCAGTTCGACATCAGGTATGTGTCTCAAAAGGCAATTATAGGGCAAGCATTGGCGGACTTTCTGGCTGCTCACCCGACCTCTGCGGATCAGCCGCTGGATCTAGGCTTTCCTGATGAGGCCGTTCTCTCGGTCGATCGTGCCGATCCATGCTGGCAGATGCACTTTGACGGTGCCTCCCAGAGCCCCACCGGTAGAAGACTCGATAATCCTAAGCTCAACAAAGTGGGTTTGGGTATCGTCTTCATTACCCCAGAGAAAACCATGCTGCCATACTCTTTCCTGTTGTCAGAGGGCTGTACCAACAATGAGGCGGAATACCATGCCCTCATCACTGGCCTCGATTTGGCTCTCGAGATCGACGTGCCCCATCTGTGTGTGAAAGGGGACTCCGAGCTGGTAGTTAAGCAGATCAATGGAGACTATGTTGTCAGGAAGCCGGAACTTGTGCCATTGCTGGAGTGCACCCTCCTCCTGATGGCCCAGTTCCCTTCTCAGCCAGAAATTGTCCATATTCCCCGGTCGCAGAACGGTCGAGCAGATGCTTTGGCCAGCCTTGATGCGTCACTCGTGGAGCCTGAACAGGACAACCTGATCATCCGCTTGACGCACCGCAGGCTCATCGCTCTCGTTATCCCGGAAGGAGATCGCGACCCGTCGGTAAGTAATCACACCACGGTTTCCCCTGTGCCCGGAGCCCCGAGTACCCCAGATATTGCAGTCGAATCAGCCTCTGATTGGAGGGCGCCTTTGGTTGAGTACATCTAACATGGCATTCTCCCGTCGGATCGGGCCGAGCGCGAGCGAGTTCGACGCCGCGCATCGCAGTTTGTCCTCCAAAGCAGTCCCGGCCTGGAGCAGATCCTCTATAGGTGCGGATTTGATGGTGTTCTCCTCCGTTGCCTTCAAGGAGTTGAGATCCCACGAGTCATGCAAGAGGTTCATGCTGGTTCATGTGGTGCCCACCAGACTGGGCCGAAGCTGTCCCACCAGATTCGGAGGTTGGGATACTTCTGGCCCTCCATGATCCATGACTGCATCGAGTATGCTAGGAAGTGCCATGCGTGCCAGGTTCATGCGAACTTTGTGCATCGACCGCCGGAGCCTCTCCATACCACAAGGTATTCTTGGACCTTTGCAGTCTGGGGTCTGGACGTTGTGGGACCTTACCCGCCGGCGACGGCTCGCCAGTGCCGGTTCATTCTGACCGCCACAGACTTCTTCTCCAAATGGGCAGAGGCGATCCCGCTCAGAGAGGTCAAATCCTATTCGATCGCTGACTTCGTGACCTCCAACATCATTTATCGATTTGGAGTGCCTCACGCTATCCTCACGGATAACGGAGCCAATTTCCGAGCAGCCGAGTTGAAGAAGTTGTACGCCAAGTACAACATTCGCTCGAACCATACATCTCGCTATCATGCGCAGGCGAATGGACAGATTAAGGCATTTAACAAAACCCTCTCTAACATTCTGCAAACGATGGTTGGTCAGAACAAGAAGAGTTGGTCGGACAAGCTCCCCAACGCCCTCTGGGCTTATCGGACGACGACTCGCAATTCCACCCAGATGACCCCTTATTCCCTGGTGTATGGAGATAAGGTCGTCCTGCCCATCGAGATCCAGTTACCGTCCTTGCGCACTGCGGTCTACGACCAGCAAGCGCCGGACAGAGCTGCTGAAGCCCATCTAGTCGAGTTGGAAGCACTGGATGAGAATAGGCTTCGCGCTTTGCACAACTTGGAGAGGCATGAAAGCAGAATGGCTCGAGCTTTCAATAAGAAGGTTCGCCTCCGCTCCTTCCTGCAGGGTGACCTAGTACTGGCCCTAAGAGCGCCAATGATCCCCGGCAGGAAGCCACCCAAGTTGGAGCCCATGTGGGAGGGACCTTTTGTTGTCCACAAGGTCTATCCCAATGGCGCGTACTCCCTAGAAACTATGGATGGTGAGCATGTCACTTCTCCCACCAACGCTAGGTTCCTCAAGCAGTACTTTTCCTGAGTGCACATCGTCCAAGCTACAAGACGTTAAACTGTTCAGCATTCGTCCAACATGACGTTAAACTGTACCACATCCGCGCTGCAAGACGTTAAACTGCCAAGCGTCTTCGTCCTTCATGACGTTAAACTGCCCCTCAAGAACTACGTGCGGCTTGATTCCCATCCTTATGGGATACGTAGGACCGCCTGAACATTCATGTTTCAGGCCCAGCCCCATCCTTCGGGAATTTCCATCCCATCTCGGGCCCTTGGCCCAGTTGCCTCTAGGTATGCGGCGTATGGTGTGAACGCGGGGCTATGCCCTCATTCACGTCGGTTTGCTCGCCACGCTGTATGCCCCCCACGTTTGGGGATACCTTCCACCCCCCCCTTTCTCTTTTCGTCCTGCATGACGTTAAACTGCACTTCAAGAACTACGTGCGGCTTGATTCCCATCCTAATGGGATACGTAGGACCGCCTGGACATTCATGTTTCAGGCCCAGCCCCATTTCTCGGGAATCTCTATCCCGCGTTGGGCCTCTGGCCCCAGCTCCCCTCCTTTTTGTGCGAGGCGTATGGAGTGAACGCGGGGCTATGCCCTCATTCACGCCTGTCTACTGGCAGCGCCGTACGCCTCCCCCGTGTGTGGGACTACCTCACACCCCTCATCGTCCTGCATGACGTTAAACTGCCTCTCAAGAACTACGTACTGCTTGATTCCCATCCTAATGGGATACATAGGACCTCCTGGACGCTTCTGTTTCAGGTCCAGCCCCAACTCTTGGTTGATCACGGGGATCTGCCGTCTTTTGGTTTCTCTTAGGGTGAGTCCTCCGACCCTTTCCGGTGATCTGTTAACATGTTTTGGGTACTCAGGTCTATGACCCGTAGTGTCGGATTCAATCCCGACAAGTCCTGTGTTGCTTGTCGGGCCTCGCGGTTCCTCTTGTTCGAGCCTTCACTCAAAGGGATCCTCTTTAGCGGTTTGGGTACGATGCCTTTGTGATCTCCTACCGCTCCGGGTCGATTTACTGGCGGGTCCTGGGCCGCAAATCGATATGAATCCTGCGCTTGAGCGGTTGATGCTCGTTTGCTTGCCCCATCCTAGGCTGACGCGATCAGATGTTGTGTTGCGAATATGGTCAGCGACATCCTTGATCTCCATGTCGGCTCTTTCAGGCTCTGAACATTGGTTGCACAGTCCTCATCACACTCCGCCTTTGTGCGTTGTAGTGGAGTCTCGACACTCTCTTCATACTGACCTTCAGTACACCTTTACACGTTAGGCTGGCCAACCAGGGTAATGGTGTCTTTCGAGGCTCCCACGATCTAAGCACCAAGGATATATGCTGATGTCCTCCCTAAGGTCCATGTGTAGCTGGACCCTCGTCCCCATAAATATGAAGGAGTCGCCCAAACAATCGCGTTCTGGGCCCAGTATAGCTGGAGTCTAGCATCTCTGCCCCTCGGGTGATGGACATATTCAGGCCCCTATCCCAGGATCCTTCTCCTGGAATTGTGCGTGACCGCAGGGCTGGGGTATGTTCCCACCTCCGCTGGGTCCGCCGTATCGCAATAAGCAGATTCCTCCATGGTCCGAACCACACGACCTTAAACTGTGTTGTCTGGTCTTACCACACGACCGTAAACTGTGATCGTCTTGGCCGCCCGATGAGAAACGACACTGCATCGTGATGTTCTCCTCAGGGGACACTCACGTTGGGCGCTGGTTAATAACCATGACATTTATCAATGCCTTTCATGGCTTCATTATTGTGGCGACACCAGGGATTTCTTAATCACAGGCATGTCGCTGCACAAAGAAAAACCATCCACCTTTAAGGAAAAACAATAAATATCAAATACCGCTTCTTCTGTGTGCGTGGGTCAGACCCGCACCCTTCCCTGCGCTGGTGCCCGATTGTGTTGCGCCGCACTTCAAGAACTACGTGTGGCTTGATTCCCATCCTTATGGGATATGTAGGAACGCCCGGATGTTTGAAACTTCGGGTCCAGCCCCCCACCTCTTAGAGATTCCCCTTTCTCTGGGGAATCCGCCGCCTTCGGGTCACCCTTAAGGCGTGTCCCTCGACCCCTTGCAGTGGTCCACCGGTGTCAAGAGTACTCTGGTTTATTGCCAGGAGGGTCAGGTTCAGCTTGGTCAGGTTCCTTCCACTTTTTAGGCTTCGTGCTCCCTTTCATTCGGACCCATCGCCTACGCCCTGGGTGGAGCCCCCGTGAGCTGTCTGGACACAATGCCTCAGTGCTCTCCCACCGACTCGGGCTGGTGCCCCCAAGGGCCTCGGGCAGCAAATCGATATGAATCCTGCGCTTGAGCGGTTGATGCTCGTTTGCTGCCTCATTCCATCAACGGTCAGTGCGATATTGATTCTGCTTTTCCACCACGGTCGGAAGTACTCCCATATTGTTACGCCGGTGCCCCCAGTCCTTGAGTGAATGGCCACATGATTCACATTACATTTTCCACCTCCCATTCTGGCCAGGCAAAACCTCGACACTCTTGACACTATCCCTCAGTGCATCTTTGCATATTCAGGGGATAGGACCACGATGTGGCGTGCTTTGAGGTTCTTATGGTCTGAGCTCTAAGACCTTAAACTAAGATCTGCCCCTTTGGTCCAAGCTCTACGACCTTAAACTAAGATCTCCCTAAATGGGGTTCTACGTCCCGCATGACGTTAAAACTGCACTTTCAGAACTACGTGTGGCTTGATCTCCAGCCTGATGGAGTACGTAGGAACACCCGGGCATCTCGACTCGGGCCCAGCCTCAGGGATCGCTAAGTCCCGCCCCTCCTCGTCGCCGACCGGCTGGCCTGGCTTCTGGTAGAGTGGTGCAGTTGTGATATTCTCCCCGATTCAGCTCGGGATACCCCATTGCAATGATGGGAAGTGACAGTTTCCTCGTCAAAGAGGTTCTGTCTGAGAATTGGGGCAATTCGCGGCCAGATTAGTACATCCGCCTAATACGCTTTCCCCACGGTGGCGCAATTTTGGGAGTGTTAGATTCTGTCCGAACAAATCATCACTTCGCCCCACGCTTCGCATGCCCTGTTGATCCGGATTTCCACCCTTGTGCCTGAAGGAACCCCCAAAGCGGCATTGATGATGACATGTGATCCGCCTCCTGCAATATGAATGATGACCTTCGGTCCGTCTATTGCAGTAGTATGGTCGATTGATCCATTGTCCGCTTGCCATCTTGGGCATTTCCTGGAAGGCTGACCGTCGTGGATTTCTAAATTCGGGACACACGATTCACCCTTTCTCATTTCCCTATGTTCGGATAAAATCTTAACGCCCCTAGCATTGTCCCGCTCGTGTGTCGGAACAAGTTGGGGGGATGATACATTGATTAGGTCTGAGGTCTCCTTTCTTAGGAATGACCTCCCTCTTTTCTTTAGAAACCCAGGGCCCCTATTTATAGGCGAGGCCGGGTGTCCGCGCTGCGCGGAAAGCGCTTTGCGCGACCGCGACAGCGAATTTCGCGCCCGACACCCTTTTTGCGCGCCACAGTCCCGTGCCACCCAGGACTTCGGTATTCTGGCGCCTCCCTCGGATCCCGATCGTTGCGACCTCCCGCCGATCAGATTCCAAGGGGGGGATTTTGTAGATTCCGAAAAGTCCGTTGTTCCCAAAAGAAGCTCCGGATGGGGAAAGCGAGGTCATATTTGGAGTCAGAAGCATGTTTCGGAGGGCCCGGAGGCCTTGCGCGGAATTTTGGAGACCCGCGCGCAAAGTTGAAGTAAGGCGCGCAATCCCCCCGGGATGCGCGCAATGCGCTGGGCCGGCGCACAATTTTGCGCGCCCGTGGCCCGCGCGACTCCCTTGTGCGCCGGGCCCGATTCCACGCCCGCGAAGGAAATTGCGCGCCCGCGAACCAGATTCTGCGCCCGGGGTTGCCTATAAATATAAGGCGACCCCCGACGTTTTGGAGGTTGCCGGAATTCGAAGAGTCGCTCGTTCGCGCAATCCACCCCCCTCCGCGCGCAATGCTGATCTTCAGGTAACCTCCTTTATTTCGCGCAAGAAAGCCTCGGGGTTCGCCTTCGCGCACAATCCCTTTGGCTCCTTTCCTTTGAACAACTCTTCACCCAAAGGCTTTCGCGCGCAAAAGAACCCTCTTGCGCCTAATTTCCCCTGGGTGCGCGCAATCCAGCCTGATTGCGCGCACCCCCCCCCCTTTTTGCTAAGTGGACATTCGTTAAAGAATGAGCCGTTGCCCCCGCGCGCTATCCGAAGCCCGGTGCGCGCTATCTCCATCTTCCGCGCGCAAAGAGCTGGCCCAATTGTGCGCCAGCCTGCCCATTTGCGCGCCGACCAGCGGTATTGCACGTCAAGCTTCTCTTTTGCGCGCAATCCGCCGGGGTCGCCCCCTTTGACCCCCTGAGGGTACCCGCCTGCGTGGCGCCCGATAATCTTCATCCCGGGTGCCCGCACCGTGCGTTGTCTTCCCGTGCGGCCCTCCAGGCTCGCGCGAAGTGACACGAACCCATCGGCGGCATCACTCTCATCCGCGCTGCAAGACGTTAAACTGCCAAGTGTTTCTTCCAACATGACGTTAAACTGTACCACGTCCAAGCTGCACGACGTTAAACTACCTAGCATATCGTCCGAGCTACAAGACGTTAAACTGTTCAGCATTCGTCCTGCAGGACGCTAAACTGCACCACGTCCGCGCTGCAAGATGTTAAACTGCCAAGCATCTTCGTCCTCAACACACGACGTTAAACTGTACTTCGTCCGACAAGATGTTAAACCGTTCGAATCGCCTGATCCCGTGCCTCGCACGCAGGGTCCCCCTCCGGGTTTGGATGTGGCCCCCAACCGCTCGTCTCTGCAGGGATGTCGGGATTGGAGTGGCCTTCGCCCACGGGGGTAGAGTATTACAGACGGAACAAACTACGTGGACTTTGATCCCTGTCCCGTAAACAGGGTACGTAGGAAGCCTCTCCGAGGTTCAAGCCCACCACCTGGTCGTCCCGGTCGTATTCACGTCGGTTCGTCCATCAGTGGACCCCTCCCGGGTTCACACTTGCGTCGATTCACCTATGAATCCGCCCTTGTGGGAGACTGCACGTGTGTATCTCCATTGTGCTTCCCCACTACCGAAGCCAGTGGAGGGCGTGACAGGGATCGAGGTCTCTCACCTTCGGCCCAAGTCCCTCTCCAACTGAGCTTTTCCGCATCCGGGCTGCCTCAGTGCGTAAGTCCTGACAGAATGAACTACGTGGACTTTGATCCCTGTCTCCTAAACAGGGTACGTAGGAAGCCTCCCTGAGGTTCAAGCCCACCACCTGGTCGTCCCGGTCGTATTCACGTCGGTTCGTCTATCAGTGAACCCCTCCCGGGTTCACATTCGCGTTGATCCACCCGGCCGTTCCATCCCCCTCTGTGCGAGGTGGTTCGGTTCAATCCTTCTCCTGGTGGCCTCGACCTCTTCGTGAGTCGGCTTGGCAACGTCCAGCATGACGTTAAACTGTATATCCGAACTACGCTGACTTTGATCCGCGCTAACGCTCGGTACGTAGGAAGCCCCTACGGGGTCCAAGCTCTTCACTCCATCATCCATCCTGATCCTTACCCGGGCCGCCACATCCCGGTGGGGTCATGGCATTTCATTCCACTCCACTTCACTCGAGAAGCCGCCCATGTGCTGGACCCAGCATCGGAGGTTCCCCGCAAGGGGTTCTGTCATCTGATCCACTTCTCGTGTTGATCAGTCCGATGCCGTCCCCGCTGGACGTTAAACTCGCGGCATACCCCGTGTTAAACATGGGAAGCTGAGGAAAACCTCAGGTAACACAGTTCCCCACACCCAGCGCGGGATGCCTCAGGCCATCACGCCTTCGAGAAGCCCTATTAGGGACGGAAGGCAGACATGCAGAGCCGCAGTGTTAAGACACGCCCCCAACACCCAGAGCTACCCGGTCTCCTCACCGCAGGTTGCTGCCCCGACCAGACTCCTTGGAGCGTCTGGGCGGAAGCAGCGTAATTAACCGGTGTCCATGGAGACATGGCACCGGGAACGAGATTCACGATCACATCTTAAATCTACGAGGGAGACCCGGATTAGGCAACGAGTTCCAAGGAGACGTCCACGGAAGGAGGAGCCGACATCCCATCATCCCGGTTTCGATCAAGGAGGAGACGCCCCTGAATAAGGGATGGATGCCGCCCGCCTTTGGAAAGCGGGACTGCGGGGCCACAAGCCGCGCACCCATCCCCTCGGGTCGACGGGCGCACGCGCGAACGCGTCCTGGCGGAACAGCGTCGGAACAGAAACCCGACGCACATCCGCACCGAAACAATATCAATTTTCCTTATCAATGAGTTTAATGTTTTTTAAATAGTTTAATAAAATATTACTTTCATAAAATAACTTTGTTGTCAATTATGACATCATTATTTACATTGACATCAATAATATAAATAGCGACATATAATTACAAACATATTAATAAAATCCTGAAAATTTCATCATAATCAAGAATATTCATGTGTATCCTTAATTATCTCAATTTATAATGCTTTTATTATTTTTAAAATCAATTATTATATTTACTAATATATTGAATAATTGCTCCATCAACATTGTTTAAGTATTTATAATAATTATTTAGTTCCTAAAAATCACAATTAAAGCACCATAAATAATAAAATTTCAGTAAATAAGAAATTAATATTTATATTTTTTCATACAAAATTTTTTTCTTTTGTGGGAACACATAAATATTATTTTAAACAAAGAGACTGACATTTTATATCTTTTATTGGATTAATTAATATATAATTCATTTTCATGGGAAATTTTTCATTAGTAAACTAATATTAGAGAGGAAGGTGATAAGGGTAAAATTTTCCTCATCCAATTTGAATTCATTTCAATAATTATAGCCTCATCCATTTTTAACCAATATTTACCTTATTTACCATATACTCCCAACAAAAAGTATAAAATATTAATAATTTTTTTTAACCAAAACTATTAGAGTAATATTTACCAAATTCTAATATATTTATTATAAATATAAATTTATATTTAATGATTCAGTTTCTATAAGTTGAGGAAGTTACATTAAACATATTTTGATAAAATCCAATGAAAAATTGTTTCTAGAAAAATAGGATCTTAAGGACAAAATATTACTTATAAATAAACATATATAATGATGATCCAAATGATTATAATTTCTTTATAAAAATTAAAATAATTATTATGTTACATTTATAAAAATTTATTTATTATTAAATAATAAATGAAATAATAATTTAAAGTATTAGACAAATTTGAATATTTCACTATTTAATAAAATATCAAACTTTTCATAAAAATACCGAAATTTCACCGAAATATAATTTTTATATGTTGATTTAAAAAATTATGTAAATTTTATCAAATATATTTTCAAAATGATCGAAACAATAATTAAATCATTTTATTAAAATAAATCATAAAACATTTTTGAAGAAATCATATTTTTGACGAATATAATGACAATAATAAAAATTGAGTTGGCTATTTAAAAGTATTTATACTGATTAAGGAAATATTATATAATTATTTAAGTAATTAATTATATTAATACCATTTAATTTAATATCTATTTAATAAAATTATATAGTAATATTTAACTAGAACATAATGGTTCACTTTAACTCATGGTTTTACGCAAAAAGAGCTATAAAAGAAGTTAAATATATTTTTACCAAAAATTTTATAAAGTATTTTGTTAATAGATTCTCCTCAACCCCTTTAGAAAATTATATTATGACAATTTTATCTTTGTAATAAATGTTTTTCCATCTCAATTTTTTTAGGAAACCCACATCATAATTAGTGTTAATAAAATTTTTCCTAAAAAGAGATAATGGGATGTATGAATCTCATATATAATAATAGATAACAATGTTTCTAGATAGGATGACATAAGAAGGATGATAAATCAAATATATGGAAGAAAAAACAAACTACCAATTACTAATATAATGTTATAGTCATCATGGGTAGGTGAATGTTAACCATATAAAATTTTAAAAATATGATGGGTTAAAAGTCCAAAGATTTCATGGTATAAAAACTAATCAAATATTTTTTTTTAATGAACATTTATCTGAAGTCAAGGGATTATTTTACTATCTAGGTAAAACAATCATGAAAAGAAACTTATGTGATTTCATTCTATGTTTCATAATTAATCTCATCCTTTAGTTTCCCTTTGATATTTTCCCACTAGATATCTTACTATCAAAAATTGATATTTGAGATGAAATTTTCATTATCGAGGCACATTTAATTGAATCATAATACTCACAAGTCATTAAATAACTCAATAAACATTTAAAAAATGCAATATGGTGTTAAACGAAATGATACAAGATACATCAACCACATGAAAAATATAAAAAATTTCTACCTATTCCATTCTAAATATATTTAATATTTAGACTCCTATAATGTATTAGCAAGCATATTTTAAAAACAATTCATCGCATATAATTACATGATAAACATAATAACATTAATTACTCATAAATGTTTATACCAAAATGTATATACCATATGCTTATATTATATATCGTTTACTATTCATTTGCCTAATTATTATAATCATATATAATTGAAAAAGATAATTCTCACAATATTATTTTTATATAATATTATCTTAGAAAAAAAATTCAATTGGGGTGTTTTTCCATGTTTACAATGATAGATAAAATTTAATATCTTTATTATATATGTATATTAATGTAATCTATATAGGGATAGATGATCTAAACTTAAAATTACATCAAAATTAACTAAATAAAAATATATTAATAAGGATTATTCTTAAAATTTACAACATTTAATCCCATAGTATAGAGTGGATGATATGTGTTCCCTAAGTAACATGTTTTTTATTGACTGTTGTAATTTTATAATCTTTTACACTATCATATTGATTTTATATTCTATTGGGAATTAATATCATAAATATCCCTTGAATCATGTTAATTATTTACTTAGAATAAAAAATATTAATTAATAGGACTAAATTGGGATTAGTGAAATATTTTTTGATATGTCTCTATCCATTTCACTGACTTTCCTCTTTAAACCTCAAAACCATTCTTTATCTTGATAGAAATCATCCCACACTTGAAACATATTCTTGATCCATTCATAAATTAACATGATTTCTCTTACCCACATGTTTGGAAAGTACAAGTTTGACACTATTTTATTCCTCCCAGTGGAAAATTGTTAGATTTTCCATAAATCTATATTTTCCATTTCTCTCAACAGAACCATGAGGGTTTCTAGATTCCATTTCCACTTTCAGTTCACATTATTCCATTTCATCATACATTAAAATGTATTCCATGGATATTACCATTTGAAGACATGGGTACATGAAACTATAAAATGAATATTTATTTAATTTTTGGATTATTATTAAACGTGATGCATATGTTTCATTTATTCAAAAATATTTGTCATAGGTTCCAATGGATTCATTATATTAGTATATAATCTAATTAAAGTAATTGTCAGTATTTTTTCATATAAAAATAGGGAATTAATTTTAAAAAATTGCTTTAAACTCATACCATCTAATGTAGAGTGCTTACTCCACTTTCCTCATATTCTAAATATGGTTCCACCATTGAAATGATTCTTATTTTAGATGATAAATTGAAAGGGAAAAAATTAAATTTTATAGAAACTAAAAAATTGAAAATATATTTTCAATTGCATTGTTCCATTTCTCGGAATGTAATGTATAATAATAAGAATATAATGATGGTGGATTTTGTCACCTAAAAAATTTAAAAATAGGATAACCCCTTATTTGAGCATTCAGAATTTAGTCATGATACATGTTTCCACCAATATCTTATGAGAGTTGAATTAGAATATTAACGTGATTTGTAATTGAAAATATTAATCCATTTTAATCGTCATGATGATGATTTTATCATTGTTTTTCATATTCATTGTTCACATGATTCCTTAATGTTCCCAATATTGACAGAAACTGAAAATAGTGATGTGAGAAATTATAATCATATTATTCATCCACATGATCCTGAAACATCATTCCATGAATGGATAAATTAGGACACATTTTTTCTCAATATATGAAAAATAAGGTATCACCTTTTTTATACATGAAAAAATCATTAATGATTTTATACTATTCATATACTTATATTTAGAGTTATTTCAATTGTTTTCTCATCTTAGTTTCAAATGGATAATTTAAAATACACTAATACAAACAATAATAAACCAAAAATTTCAGAAAAAATCTATTACATAAAATTATCTAATAATTTAATACACAAAAATATAACCTTCTTAGAATCATATAGTTCAAGAGTCGTTGGAAACAAGGAAACATAAATTTCATCATCATAAATGATCTATATCATCTCCAAATAAGTTTGTTATAAATTTAACCCTTCAAAGACACAAAACTTCTAAATCATTTCTTCCAAACATGTGTAAATTAAACATAATAAAGGATGATATCACATTCTCATTAAGGTTAAAATAGAATATATTAATAATAACATAATCACAACATGAACATATGGGTGTGATTACATGAACAGAACATTTTAAATGAACATCTTACATATCATAGATTAAAAGCATTAGTCATGGAATAAATATTGGAAGTTAATTAGACATGAGTCATAAATAAATAAATTTAAATAATAATTGTGATGATAAAATTGAAATTGTAAATTGAATTTTGTAATTAACACAAACATTTAACTCTGTGAACATATATAAATTGAAATAGGTTAACTCATTATGTTAAGGACATCAAATAAAGACTTCACATAATTTAGTGTGCATGAAACTATTTACATTGATAATGTTATGTACATGAAAAATATTTCCACACTTACACCAATTTATATGAATTCTAGGTCCCAATACAAACATATTAACATGAAAACCAATCCCCACATACAATTGTGTAAATGAAATCAGGTTCAGGCATATTATTTTTACCTCATGAGCTTTCCATCATGACCCAATGCATTCGATGGAGATATAGATCCATCACATTGAATAAATATAATCATATATATGTGTTCAATAACATAATAAAATATTCCTCGTCTAAAAGAATAATGAATATAAGTTAATTTCATCAAAATATATCCTTGGACAAAGTGAATGAGATTCATAAAAATGTTATCATCATTATAATAAACATTGGAAAATATAAGGATTGTATCCTTTAATCTTATCCCATGTAAAAAATATGTATCACAAAAGGATGAAATATTAGTTAGAAAATTGATTTTGGAATACAACCTGGACTAATTTTTGATTTAAATAACTTTTCTATTTTAAAATTGCTTCCCGTTTTAAAAAGTCACAGACCATTAAATGAAAAAAAATTATTTTAACATTAGAAAACAATCATATAAAGTAATTTTCATGTCATTAATATTTCAATAATGTGTGTAATTACATTCATGCTATATATGTTTAAAAACATTCCTTCTATATATTTTTTGGAGAAATCATAAGGTAACCTGTTTGAAAAATAGTTAAAAGTTTCTGTTTAGAAGATTTTGTGAAAATTAAAATGTAGGTAAAAATGATGTTAAAAAATTCTAAAAGAATATAAAAATCCATTTTCAAATTTTTTCTGATATACATGGACATAGAATTGAAATATTTACCATTTGAGACTTAACTATAGAAAATACTGAATGATGATGATATAGTGACAGAAACCCCTAAAACATTTCATTCATTTCACCATTCACATTTAAACCTCATGTATGATAATCATTAATTTATTAAACATTTATTATATAAACATATATCAATCATATGATTTTTTATTTATTTATTACACCTTATCAACCATTAATGAATAATTATTTATTAAAATTACTCTTCTATGGGATAAAAAATTCAATTTCTAATATAGTTTATATTTGATAGTCCCAATCCTTATACATTAATCATTTTCTGATCATTTCCAATTTTTTTAAAATAATATAAAATATATATATATTATTTATATATAATTATTTTAATTCAGAAAATTTATTGAAAAAAATGAATTAAACTTTTGATTGAGACAGTAGGTAGTAAAAATGAGTGAATAATGTTTCAATTTATTGAATGATGGTGTGAATGAATGTAAAATAATAATTCAAAATTCTATAATTTTTATTATATAAAATATATTCATAAGATTCATCCTTATTCCCATCCAAGTGATATATAATTGGAAAATGGATCACAATGCATCATAGATATACTAGTCTATACTTAATCACAAGCGATGTTATCATTTATGAAATGATTGTATGATTAGAAGGTAGAAATAAGATAACTATTATAGAAGAGTAATTATTTCATAAATATCATATCAATAAAATTAAACAATAATAATTCATATCCATAAATTTGGGTGAATAAAATTGAATTCTATTGACACACGGAGATGGTAAGTCGTATGTATATATATGAGATAATTTCACTTACTATTTGATTAGAAAAATAAGATTATAATGGTGTTTACATAATCAAAATAACATTTCACAATGTTTTGGATACATATTTTATTTTTTATGTTAAATTTAATATATTTATTGGAAGAACATAAGTGTAGAAAATGGTAGTGATCTTTTAGATAGACATCCTATTATTTGATATGACTCTATTAGATCTCCTCTAAAGAGAAATAATCTTGGTATTATGGTAATATAATCAACTATAAAACATGTCTCGCAATGTGGTGAAAATGATATGGTAGAGTGGGGCCCAACTATAAGGCTAAATGTGGTGTAGTGATGTGAGGGAGGATGTGTCCTTTTAAAATTGAGGTGAGGTATACATTAAGAATCTCATAAAAAATATAATAGTTATATTATAAAAAACACACTTCTAAATGGACATGAATTCAATCCTATGGTATTATATAGTTGATATATACTCAAAAAAATAAACTTTTTCACGTTTATTTTCAATTATAATCATTACATTTTTAATTGACCCCTTAATTAAAGTATTTTGTCATTTATTTCGATAATAAAATTATCTCTGTTAAAATGTTATAATAATAAAAATATGTTTACTAATGAATCATAAATGGACAAGGGTTTACATTTTACACCAATTATTGTCTCGTTTATTATTATTTATTAATTTTATTATTTTTATGTAATTTAACACAATATTTTTTTATTATATTTAATTATTGTCAATTTTTAAACTATTATTTACATTAACATTGATAATATAAAATTCAAAAAAAAGTATTTTATCACATCCCCTACATGTTTGGGAAATTATGAAAATTTTTATATCACCTTATGTGACTGAAATTATAAAACATTAAATATTTCTAATATCATTTGGTTGAATTTTCCTCAAATTGTATAATTACTATATCATGAAAATATATGTGTTATATGTATTTATTTAATTAATAAAAATTATAAATAAATTATCATTATGAATTTATTTTAATTATTCCCAAAATTACTGTTAAAATTCATTCATAACATATATTATTATGTTAAGAGATATATGATATTTTAAAGAAAGAGACTATCATTTTTTCACTTCCTTTGGTTTAAATAATATATATGTCATTATTAGTGAAAATATACATTTATGAAATAATGTTATAGAATATTCTTATAAGAGTCTTATTTAATTCATAAAATAATAATTAATATGAATAATTACCTTCCTTATATCCTGGTTTTAACCAAGATTTACAAAATTTACCCACTAACAATGTGATAAATTTTATCATAGTTAAAATTAATTTTGAACAAAAATAATAGTGTCCTATTTGGATAATTAGAACATCCTTATTATAAAAATGGAATGAATTTTTCAATATTCAAATATATAAGTTATTGAAATAACATTCAAATGAAATTATTGATACTCAATAGAAAATAGTTTTAAAAAGGTGTTTTAATAAAAATAATGTCTGTATACTAAAATATTGTTTAATAAAGATTTATATGAAGTTAAGTAGATTATATCTAATTAAAATAATACTTAATTAAATTTTAGATAAAATTAAAATCATAAAGTTATTTAAATGAAATAAAATAAAACATTTTTATAAAAATATGTATTCATCACTATTCAAGGAAAAGTTAAAATTTTAAGAAAAATACAAAAACATTACCAAAATATATTTTTTATATATTTATTTAAATAGGTATTTTCATTTAATGAAATATATTTTATACAATTTCCATATATTTATTTTTTTATTATTCAATAAAGATTAATACAAATTCATTTGTGATGAATTTTTAATTAGTTGAATAAATTGATAATTACAAAAAAATGGTGTATTAATTACTATGTAGATATATTAATTAGGGACATTTTATATAAAATCTAATGTAGTTAATCATATTTATATCCTACATGTTACCCCTTAGGTAATAAAATTTTATAATACTAATTTACATATTATATCTCAATTATCTTAAACTCACAGTTGTGTGTAATAGAAGTTGTTGAAGTATTTGATTATATTTGAAGGAATAATTTCATAAAATAAAGGGTCATTAAATTAAAAGAATTATAATTTAAAAGAATTATTTTAATCATAAAAACTATAGATTCATTAAGGGTATATAATTAACTAGGCACCACCAATCACTTATTATATCCAATGCATTCATTATATAAAATGGGTGAAAACATAATGAACATAAGTATTCATATTGAAAAAATATCATAAGAAATATTGAAACATATTCATATCAAATAGACATAATAAAAACCCATAAATGGTAATATAGTGAATGGGGTTATAATTTTCATCCTAATTCAACGGATCATAATCAATCCCAAAAAATAATATGGATTCTATAAAAACAACATATATTTAGGGGATCATAATTATAATAAATGGATAGTGTCGTTGACATATAGAGATAAAAAAATGTCATGAAAACATTCATGAGGAAAATAACCTTTTTACATTGAAAATATTTTCTAAAAAATTGCTGATAAAATATTTTAAAAATACTTTACACTGAAAATAATATTTGATGCATATAAAAGATGCATTAAAATATTGGGAGATCCTGATCATGAAAAATATATATATGTTGTACTAGTTAAAGAAATGATTCCTATCACATTTTCCATAAATGATAAATGTCACAATTTATGGAAAAAGTAATAAATAATAATTAAAAAAATAAATTTTCATGAATTTTTAACATTTTCTACAATAAAATATTTTTAAAAAGAAAAAAATCAGAGCATTTTTAGAAAACATGGATTTCAAAGAAATAGTATTTTCGATATAAGACAAGAGTGAAGTAAAAATTTATTAAATGTATTCTGGTGATAATTTTTTGTATAAAAGAGTTTAAAATGGTATTATTACATGAAATATTAATGAATAACTATATTATAAGGAAATATATTATTTAATGAGATATATAAAAAATAATTCCAATTTCAGAGACTGAAAAAATACAAATCCTTAATAAAATAAACATAATGAAAGAAACCTCTACCACATTGGTAAATTTTTAATCATAATCATGATGAAATTGATAAAATCTAATGACAACCTAAATATTATGAAGTGAAATAAATTCATTATATAATATGTTAAAATAGTTATTATGTACTCCATAAAAAAGAATAAGTTGTGAATATTGTGTATGTCTCTTAGATTTAAATGTGAAATGAGAAACCCTTAAAAAATTGGTAACATATAAATCATATTACGTATATATGTAATAACATAATATTGAACATTAAATACTATTAATAGAGTAATATTCATGATAAAAATATAAAGATAAGAATTATTGTTGAATACAACATATATCTCATAGAATTTTAGTTATGACAATAAATCCATACAATTTTGGATAAATATAAATCATAATACCCATGAATGAAATAACATCATATGAAAAATAACATACATTATGTGAAATATATTAAGGAAATAACATATTCATATGGGAGGTATATACACCACATAATAAATAAATTTTGAATATGGCGTTTATCTCATGGAAAAAATGAGATGATAAATCCTTATCTCATTGGTAACTTCTAAATCATAATCCCCAAGAAAAAAATAAATTCAAATTATATTTTAAATACTATACATAGAAATATATTCATGATTTAAAATATTAATTGGGGATGTATAAACACCACATATAGTAATAAGTGGTGAATATGTTGTATATTCACTATTGTATGTGTGACATGAGAAACCCTTACACTATGTTTGACTTCCTTCATATGTTTCTGAACCTAATATAAAATTAATATTTATTTATTTTTAAATATATTAAATAAAAACATTAATTAATCTAAAACCATATATTATATACATATAGTCTTTTAATTACTGTTTAATAAAAATTCACCTTGAAATCATTGTTTTGGATGATAATTGCTTTATTTTTATGTCTATTTTAATTTGATAATTTTTTCCCGTCCGATTTGATTATTATTACATTATATATATAATTTTATCAATGATATAAATATATTATATATTATTTATAAATGTTTTTAGGGAAATATATGAAATATAGATATAAAAAATGGATTACACCGTTAATGGAGATAGTTGGTCATACGTATGAATTAAGGATGTCTTAAATTTTCATCAAGGATAAAATAAAATGTAAATAGATATTTCTATAAAATTAAAATTAAATATTAGGTTATATATTTAATTTTATATTAACAATAAATTTTCATAATATAATAAATTTATCAACAAAATGAAAATTTCACATCACTACGTGGAGGCGGTAGTCTAGACATACGCATGAGAGGTTCTATTTTATAAAAAACATATTTGAATGTATGTAATAATATGTGATGTTAAAAATTCAAAAGTGTTTATAAATAATATTTATAACATATATTTACAAAAAGTTTCTTCAATAACTTATAAGTAATACAAAACTAAAAAACCAAATCATTTTACATTGTGACATAGAAGTCTTCTATAAACTACGTTGATGTTATTGTATACCCAATGAAATTGAATAGAAGAAGGTATACTAGGTATTATATTTATAAATGATTAATATTTTGAAAAATATCATACAATATTTTAAATAAATTATTATATCCATCCTTGATAGGTGTTGAACTAAACAATAACATAAATTTGTGAGGTTATAGTCCACTGTATATATGATCAACGGTTTCATTTCCCATATGATGTAAGATGATATGGATAATGGATATTAAATAAAAATTATCACATATAGTTTTATGGGTTATAAATTGTTGTTATATTATCATATTTTATGATGATTATCTTGTGGTGTAAGAAGAAATAAACAAATATGAATGTTATTGAATTTTACCACTTCTTTGGAGTGACTCTTTAGGATTATATCTAAGGCCTTCTCAAGAGGTATTAATAATAAAAATATTCACTCTTGGATGTGGGTAAGTATTTATGAAATATATTTACTTTGGGATAGATAGAACCAACATGTATTGTATGTGAGAATATTGGTTGGTATGGTGTTAATTATAATCTTCATGAGAGGACACACATTAGTGTTTCAGAATGAAAAAGTGATACCCTTGTTTTTATCATTCTAAAAGCCAAAAAAATTACTCATTATAGCTAATTTTTTGGTATAAGGTCAAAATATTCAAATAAAATGGGTTTTGGAAACGTTTTATATCATTTTCTATCCTTATATTCTTAGACTAACCCCTTAGGTAAGCTCGTTTTTACTTTAACCATGATAATTAATTTTTTTTGTTTTAAAAATCATTATATTCAAAAATTTTGTTTAACATATTAACTTATATTGTTTATTCTGAATAAATATATGGAATAGATTTTACAAATTCAATTTTCATTATTGGAGGATTTCAAATTTAAATTAAACCAATAAAAGTATAAAGAAATATTTTCCAAAAGAAAATATTTCAAAACATATAAAAGAATTTATATTAAAATTAAATTTGATACTAATTCCATTGAAATAAATAAATTAATATTTAATATAATTTATTCAATTTTATGTTAAAACAAATTTACAATATAATATATCCTCATAAATAATTTAAATGAAAATATATATTTCAATAAAAATCCTAATTTTTTTACTATTCATCGGAACATTATTATTTTAGGAAAACTCTGTAAAATTCAACCATGATAATTATGAAATTTTAAGGTCAAAAATGATGTTTCAATTTTGAAATAAATTATTTAAAAGTTTAAAAAATATATTTTACTGTATATTTCCATCTTGCGACCAAACTATAATTTATAATAATATATTTTCTTAAAAAACATTTCTATTTCATTCAAATGATTAATACTTTCTTTATAATAAATAAATATAAATTTATTTTAATTTATACATCAGTAAAATATATAATTTTAAAATTATAATTACTTATATATATACACACAAACTTAATAGTTAGGTTATAATTGTCATGCATAAATAAAAAAATTTAAATAGTATATGTAAATTTGATTAAACATCGTGTTTAATGAATTGTACGATATCAAAGATATTGAATTTATTTAGAAATTAATATAACATAATATATGACTGGGTTAAATTCTATTAATTTTTATTGTTATAATTCATATTTAATATGATTTTCCACTTTTAAAATATATATTTTTTATATCAAAAAATCATTACCCTATTTTTAATGAAAATATCTTTAAATATAAAATATAGTACCCACTCCTACATTAAAAAATATTATTTCCCCTATTTAGAAATTGTTTCCCCAATATTTATCCCCATTTAAAACATAGTACAAATCATTACGGGGGTTGTTATTATACTTATATTAGGTGATTGGTGAAGTATAGACTTGAATTTGATTTTTATATATGAAAACCTCTATTTGGGGTGGATTATAGAAAAATGTATTAATTTGTTCCCTTATGAAAATGTAATTAAACATTAAAACAAAATTTTATACATTTTATTTTATGAAAATATATATAATACCTATGTGATTTTATCTTGTGTATTGAACAATAATTTTTGAGTGATCAATGAAACAGTGATTATTAAATGAAATTTATAATCATTACTGAACATCAATTATCAGATGTAGAAGTTGTAATTGCATCTATACAATTTGTGTTTATCCATGTATATCAGTGTTATACTCTACATTAACTATTCTCAATTACAATAATTAGTACTTATTTCCACTCCATGACCCAAAACGTTCAGAAAATTAATTCTATAAACAATTTCGACTTATCAGTTTAATTATTATCCCCACAATAATTTTCATGTCAAAAAAATATAAAATCAAAACATTATTTGTCCATTGTATGATAAATTTATTATATATTATACATACATCATAATTATTTTTTCTATCATAATATGACACTCTATTGTATCACTATGAATTCTATCCAAAGATATAAATAATAAAATTAATGATATATATGAAATTAAATAGATACAACATCAAATTAGCATTATGAAATATTTTTTATCATACTATGACCAGACTCTTTATTAGATAATTTATTATAAATATATATTTGGGGAGATATTTTCTTGATATTACCTATACCAAATATATTTAGAATTTATTTCTAATATTTTAATTGGTATAGTAATATATAATCATCCCCCTGGATAATTAGTAATCCAATAAAGTAAGTAATGTTTCCTATTATAGAAATCTAAATTGCTTTGAAATCCCATCAAAAAATTATTTAAAAATATATTCATAGTGACCATAAGAATAGTTTCATCAATATTTAAATGATAATAATAGTACAACATGATATATCATTAACATAAATATTATTATAAATTATCCACTTTTAGAAATCCATTTATCTCAAGAAACTATCCGTCTTGGAAAACATTGATGTAAGAGAAAATATTAATACACATAATTATTTCTATATATTTAAATAATTGTACCATTATCGCGAGAAATAAAATCCTTTGGGTTTCCAATAAATAACCTTTTTCTCAAGAACTCTATAATGGAAGGTATATTTTATATGTTTTATAATTTTTTATGATGAAACTTCTTGAAATGTTCTACTAGTATCATGTCTTAAAAATTGTGTGACTGATTCATCAAAATAAAATCATTAAATTAGACTTTCTCCCATAAACATCATCTTCAATTTTATCTTTATAGATTTACATTTTCAGTCAGCTTATCACCAGAAACCCACGTATCTTCATTAACATTTTTGGTGAATATGGTTTGGAGAAATATAAAAATTGGTGTCATTTTCAAATTGATCATGTAATTCATATTTAATAGTAATTTTCACTCACTCTATAATCAATGGATATAGTTCAAGAATTAACATGTTATATAAGTACATTTTAATCCTCAGTTGTTATCATCTTTTTCTGGAATGGATTAATTTTATTATTGCTAATGTTATTAGAATAAATATGTATCAATAACATTGGATCCCACATCTATTGATTTTTATCACTATTTATATCAATGGTTTCACCTAAATAAATTACCTTGAAAATATATAAATTCTTAAATTTATAATCAATATGGATTTTAAAATTTGTTTCTTTTTATCTGGAATAGTTTCATATTCATTGAACATGATAATATTTTTATTCTATTTTTTTGTAATTTTAATATTTATGAGTTACTCAATTTTTTATTTATTTTTTTGTCAATAATTTTTGGCCACATAAATTTATAAACACTCCATGAATTTTATTTCTTCTTCTTTTTCTTTCAAAATTTACATATATATATATATATATATTATAAACATGTAAAAAAAGTGGTTTATGTGAGTTTATAGAATATAATATTTGATTTATATTACACCTCTACTCATATGGTGTTTTATGTGTTTTAGGTCTCCAAAATAATCTATTTTTAAAATTCATATAATTATTAATTTGTTTCCTCCAAAAATTATTCAGAATAATCATTTTTTTAAATAATGGTTCATCCAAACATCAAAATTTTTAGCATTTTTCTTTATCTACAACATTTAACTTGGGAATGAATGGTCTAATATGTGGATTTTTTATGCTCTAAATGTATTAATATCTCCCAATTTCATTAATAATATATTTTTTTAATAACAACTCCCCACATTGTTTATGGAGACACAAATATCTATTTCAACATTTCTTCTTATGAGTTTCATATTCTGAATAGAATTTCATCTTTTCTGCAGTATATGAAATTTATTCATTCTATGTTATAAATAAATTAATGTGTGAAATAAATATCACTTGTAGTTGAATTATACCTATTAATACCACACACAAGTAAATATATATGTTTCAAAAGTCATATGAGATAAATTTTAATTCTATTGTGTGTCCCTTGTAATATTTTCCCCTTTTGGAATGTGTCACAACAAAATTTACTTTAACTTTTGAGTTTGATAAGGCCTCCCACTACATCATGTTTGGTTGTATTTCTCATATAAATATGAACTAGATTTTTATTTCTTATATTTCAGATATTAACATTATAATTTCAATATGCATTGAATAATTTGGATAGATCACCAATCCACAATGTTTTTCCACTTTTTATTGACATGAAAACAATCGTCTTTTTTGAAATTCCATATGATGTATGAGTTCTTTGGAAACATAACAGTGTTTATATCATCACATAGTTGGATCACACAAAATTAAATTAATTTTATTCTCTTCTATAAACAATCCACATTTTTATTTCTTCCCTATATATTCACATTAAAACATTCAAACAACATTGATCTTCAAAGAACTGTAATTTATAATTATTGTCTCTTTTCAAATATGATATTCTATAAGTTGAAAGATTTTTTTCCCCACTAATATGTGATTAACCACTATTATCAATTATTTATGGTTTTTAATTATCTAATTAATCCAAGTTATATTCAACAACAAATAATATTTTATTGTTATCCTAATTTTGAAATTATTTTCCATTTTATTTCTATTAAACAATCCTAGAATATTTTTTATACACATACCATCACAATTTCCCACTAGTCCAACCATTCATGGATTTCTTCAAAGAATTTAAATTTATTTGTAGTAGAAAAATATAAATAATTTATATTTATTTCCTTCTTTATTGTGTAATAATTATTTTCAATAATACAATGTCTCCCCCATGACTCAATCCATATTACTAGTAAATAATGTTTTAGAAAATATCATAGAGAACCTCCAACACAACAATTATTAATAAATAAATTTAATATGGAATTCATAAAAACCCTGACTATCTATGAAATAACACTTTTTTAACCTGGATACTAATCATAATTTTTCTTCTCCTTTGATTTGAATTTTAAAAAAACATACATACACATTTCCATTCAGTAAGATATTAAGAGTCTCATAAGATCAAATCTTTGTTTTAGAGAATATTTACTTTACAATTACAAATAAAAAATAATGTTATGAATATTAATCGTACCATTATGAATATTAATTCCACCCTTATGAATATTAATATCACCCATTAAAGTATAAATAAACTTTAGTTAGCTTATAAATGAAATATAAAATGAATAATTATGTGTTGGTATTTTTGTGAGAAGTAAATTATAAATTAAAATTTTATAATTAATAAATTTATTAATTTTTTTCATAAAATTTATTCCTAAATAGATATTTAGTTGTCTTATGATTTTAGGATAATTAGTAAGACCTTAGTTAATTTTTCAAGGTATTAAAAATCAGTTTTTATTTAAGAAAGTATATTTTCTCATCAAAATGATTTGGTTAATAAAAAATTAAATTTCTAATATTTAGAAAATTATTTTCATAAAATATGTTTCAATTATTAATTATAATAATAGAATAATGGTTTGAATAAAATTCTGGGATTTTTTATTCAAAATTTATTTTTTTGTGAATAGTAAAAAATATAATTTTTTTTATAAAATATTGTATTTTACATGACATTGTCATGAAATTATTATGAAGTAAAAATATATCAAAAATAAATATTATATAAATAATTATACTACAAGTGGAATTTTTTATAGAATTTATTAAGATTATGATAATTATAATTTTTTCTTGATAAGTATAAAAATCAATATCAATGTTGAGGCAGTACCTGTGCAGTATTGATAAAGTGAAAATTGGAAACATATACATAATAATTGAGTTCTAAATATTTTTTTGATGACTTATTTTTTAATAATTAAGTATTATTTATGTATTTGTTAATTAATTTAGATTTTTAGTGTCCTATAATAAGATTATTATCCAACTATCTCGATAATGCTTAAGCATGACATGAACAAACAAAATAACAAATCTAAGAAGTTGACATGTTTTATATAAGAAAGAATTTTCATAATGAAAAAATTAAAATTTCATTTTGATTCTATATAATTAATTTTTATGGTAAGTTTTTTTTAATTTTATATATGAAATAATTAACTTTATTTCTTATGAAATGCTAATGTATCCCTTCTGCAAGAATAAAAAAAAATAGCAATTGTTTTTAAAATAAAATTTTTATAATTATTAAATGACCTTTATGTTGTCTAAAACATTTTCTATTATTATGGTATGATCATTATATTTTTTTATTCAATTTGTGGACACTTTTTTCCCACAAGATTCAATTTAAGGTCTTTAGAATATTTTATATAAAAGTAAGACAAGGTATTGACACTATAATCATTACTTTGGATAATAATTTTAATGCAACATTTTACTATAGTTTTATTCAAAAAACAATTGTATTTTTAATGATAATAATATTATTTTTCTCATTGAATTTTATTTTTTTATTTTTTACCACTAATTAATACCATAATGGCTTTCAAAAATGGGATCCATATTTGTTTAGTTAATTAATAATGAAAATTAATGATATCAATGATGATAAAATAAATATATTTTATATAATGAATGTAATTCTTAAATTATATAGATCTATATGATAATAATAGGATATAATAAAAAAATTATTGGAATTTAAAACCTTTTTTCTGTTTTGAAGTCAAAATTTATGTGTACTATTTAATATAACATAATATTTTTTCATGAATAAAATTTTTAATTTAAATATTTTAATATCAAAAAATAATTCAACAAGGAAACAAAATATATTTGGTCTCTTATGTGATTTACTTTTCTTTTTAAACCATTTTAATGTATTAATACCTATATTATATTTATTATATATTAATAATTTCTTTATTTCTTTAGTTACTCATCTCCTCAAATATAAATAAGCATCCCCTTTCCTTTGCAAAACTATACATTGAACCATTTAAATTTCCATGTATTTGTCAAAATCCTCCTTATTAAGACTAATAGAATACCTAGGTACATTTTGGAGTCATCTAACCCCAATCTCCAATGGACATATAGGGTTGTGCAAGAGAATTCACACAGAAGAAAGAGATGTGCAAAAGTGGCGTAATTAAGAGGGAAATTAACTAAAGGGATTCAATTTTTCATTTTATTTTCATAATATATAATCCAGGTTAACCACCCATTTCTTGTGTGTGGTTTATATACAAAACTATTATATTTATATAAATAATAAAAATATCTTCATGCTATTAAAAGATTATTTTAAAGATATTAGGCTTATTAATTTAATGTTCAATGTGGCATGGGACAATTTGAATGTTAAAATAATTAACCCTTAATCCTTTTAAATATTTATAACATTATAATAATTTTTTTATATTTATATAATGTATTATGAATATAATTTTATGAGTATTCTGAATTTCATTTATATGCTTTCAGAATAAATATTTTTAAGGTTTTACATAATTTACTCTTTAACTAAAATATTGTTTTAAATATCTACAATTTTATTCTTCTAAATATTTCTCATTCAGGGATATTTTTTATAATTGTTTTTAAGGATGTAATTATATGGAACTCAGTGATTTAAATGTTTATACATTTCTAATGATTAAAATTTTTATGGGACACTTTGATTCAATAATCTCTTATTAAATGTTTGATATTATCAATGTGCATTGTTTGAATAAATGATTTCAAAGAAGGATTATTTGCCTCAAGATATTTTTAATAATTTTAATATATTATTTACATCTATGTCCACATAATTTTTTGGATATTATGTTTAATTGCGTTTTATTATTTCATGATATCATCCACCATCTTGTATAGAATAGTTTATGATTAGTTTGATTATGGATATCCTATATTGATACCATTCACCATATTACTCCTGATAGTTAGTATTTATGTTCAATGATTGGATAAATATATTTATATTTCATATGTTATGTTTTAATATGAATGTTTATATTGATGATGTTTCACCCCTTTCATATGAGGAATACATCGGACTTTGTAAGTTGTGGGTAGGGACTGCTATAGCCCCTCGATGCTTCGGTAGGTCTCATAAGACAAACTATTGTATTCGAACGAGGCTTTAATAGAATTTTTGTTATGATGATTACATTAATCATTGATGGAGTAGTTATTATGAACTTTATTATTCATTCCCTCGTGCATTGGACTTATTATGTGAAGAGTGAGCCACACTATAGCCTCTCGATGTTTTGGTATGTTTAATGAGACAAAATCTTGTCTTAGCACGGAACCTTGAAGGAATGGTTGTTATAGTCTTGGTATGAGGCCCTGACGGTGTGATTATGATGTTCTACATTATGAATTCTGTCGTTATGAATCTAAACATTGATAGTCCATGTGGTTATAAAAATATTATAATTCCCATGATTATGTTTCATTATGGATCTTTTATTTAGCTCTAATTCCTACCATATTATATTGATGTTTATTTTTAATGGCATGTGTACATTTATTTATTAACCTTGACATACTATTTATTTATTATCGGTATTGTTTACCCTTACTAATAATCTACTCTCACCCCATTATTAGGTTTTATTTTCCCCCAGGATGTGATGAAGAATATTATGAATGACTTGGGTGGATTATTTATGAGTTCTAGATGTTCCCAATGGAATTTAAATGATATATTTCATTTCATATTATCATGGAATTTTTTTTATTTATCTAGCGTTAAATAAAGTCTAAACCAACAATCCCTTTCTTATATAAATTTCATTAAATCATGCTAATATTATAAAATAATGCACTGGCTAGGGGAAAATGGGGCCATGGCATTATAGTTGGTATTACAAGAAGTTTAGTTGAAGCCTTGGAAACTAGATTTAAAAAATGAAAGATACGAGAAAAACACTAAGGTATAATTTTAAGATTATTATACATAAAAATCATATAATTTTGGTATCAAATATATTTTTTGGAACTTAATAGAAAATATATCCTTGTCTGGATACTAAAAGTGGACGTGATTATGGCACAAATGTACCATAGAGTGATAACTCTAAAAATGTGTTCTGGGATTGACTTGGCGTTACCTAGGACATAATTATATGTCATACTACTCACCTAGTTTAACACTCCGTGGGTATATTCATAGGAATATTCACATTTAATTTACCCACGATTATGAAGGATCCATGCTCCAAACATAAACAATGTATATGGTTCTACTATTTATGATGCATATATTTATGTTATATTCTATACCAGGTTTAAAATAATAGAATGTACATAATTTTTTGAACAAATATAGTACATTTAATTGATTAGGAATGAAGCCTATTAATAGTACTGAAACATCACCAATACATGTGATGCAATGAGTAATAATGATTATATATCTAATGTCCCTAAGCCATCACTTCTTACGGGAGATAGTCTCCCAAGAATCCATATAAATTAGGAAATAGTGTCATTATTTGACAATATGTGTATATAATTATCTTCATCATATGGATTTGAAGGTAGGTATGAGAATAAAAGGATGATAGAGAAAAATATAGAAAAAAGGAAAAATGGAAAGAATGTTTTTTTCACATGTGATAATTTTGATAAAAATTACCATATAAATTTGTGAATGTAATGAGAGTTTTTTATAAGTGTGGAGAAAAAGGACACCATTTTTTTGTTTGCAAGGATTAGAAAAAAGATTTCTCATGTACATTGGTTCAACTGCAAAATGATGAGACACTATGGAAATCATTTTCCCAAGCGTCAATGGAATATACGCAAAATGATGTCACAAGATAATGATAAATTTATGATTCCACTGAAAATGATGTAAAATGATTAATATTCCAATTCAAGAATCTTGTCATTAGATTATTTCATTAGTAATGTAATGGTTAGATGAATTATGGAATATGTGATGATTGAACAGCAGTACTTTTACATCAATTATTTGAGACAATAAGTTGAATGGTACCGAGAAAAGATATTTATTGGAAGGTTAATTTCTTTGGAAAAAAATTATTAAAGTAAATAAATCCCTAAATATATTCCTGATGTTGAGATAATGATGATTAAATGATTAATTTGTATAAGTGATCAATACAATAGAACTGATTAATAAAATTTTGACTAGTGGTGTATGCTATAATTGATTGATTTTACAACACTTTCGTATATAAGGAATAAATCCAATAAAATGTGTATGGATTAATTCATGTTTCAAAAAAAAAATTTTGGTAATTCTATTTATTACCATATTTAAATTGGTCATGTGATAAAGTTATTCACATTTATGGAATGTGAAAATTTAGAGCCGATTCATGTTGTGTAATGGAAAATAAGGTAGATGATGCATTGAGAAGGATGGATCATAGATTTAAAAAAATGAGGATCCATCAAGGATAAATATAGTAATTATCAAGTAAGGGTGTTATAATATTTGGGAAGAATAGAAAACATTCCCCATAGACATTGGTACTTCAGAAATTATAGACAGAGTTTGAGGTGTGTATTATTGTTTGGAAATGCCACCCCGCCTTTCTAAGGTACATAACATGTTCCATGTCACTTCTTTAAGGAAGTATACGCTAGGCCCAATACATGTTCTCACTACTGATGAAATTGAATCAGAACTTGGATCAATATACTTTGAATAGCATATTTGTATTCTTAAATTATAGAACAGGTTTTGATGAATCATACAATTCGACTGGTGATGGTACTTTTTAAAAATAATAAAACTGAAGAGGTGACATGGGATCCTAAGGAACATATTATGAATAACATCCCAAATCATTTTATGGGGTAACATTCTGGAATTTGGATGATGAATTTTTTGTGAGGGGTGAATTTAACACCCAAAGGATTTGTAAATAAATTTAATTTTGAATACATGAAAACATGGAGTCTCTATGAAAAAAACTGTTTATAACCTAGCCAATAAACATAATTTCATTTCTTCTATTCTTTTAATTTCTAAAAACTAACATTCATGGTTGTGATCAGTAAAATATTTAGAGGCTTATTGAATCAACTTACATATTTTGGTGTATAGTAACTTCACCCTTATGATTAATAATATACCCTTATGAATAATAATTTTACCCTTCTGAATATTATTATGACCCTTATGAATAGTAATATCACCCATGAATGTATAAATGAAATTTAGTCACCATATAAATGAAATACAATATTAATGATTAATTGTTGGTATTTTGGAGAGTAATAAATATTTTATAAATATTTTATAATTAAAAAATTCATTTAAAATATAATTATATTAAATAAAATGTATTCCTAAATCAATAATTTTTTGTCCTATGATATTACGAAATTTTATTAAAACCTTATGTAATTTTATAGGGTGTTAGAAATTCAGTTTAAATTATAAAAAATATATTTTTAATTAATTGGTGATTTTAATTAAAAATTAATTTTCCAATATATAGACAATTATTTTCATAAAATCTAGTTCATTTTTGAATTCTACATATAGAATAATATATTGGATTAATTTCTGATATTTTTATACAAAGTTTAATTTTTGGTGAATAGTAAAAAATGCATCTATTTTAAAATACAGTTTTTTTTATGGCATCATCAAGAAATTATTATGAAATTAAAATTTATTTAAAATATTTTATAACTGGATAAATATATTACAAATATTTTACATCTTAATTTAAATCATGAAAATTATTTTTTTCCTGATTAGTATAAAAATCAATGTCAATGCCGACACAATCCCTGCACAACACTGATTAAGTCCCAATTGTTAACTTATATATTAAAATTGAGTGCTAAAAATTATATTCATGACTTATTTATTAAATTTTTTTACTATATATTTCTTGTGTTGTCAATTTTGATATTTAGTGGTATATAACTTGAGAATTTTCCAAATTTCTCAGTATTTCTTGTGCATGGTATGAAATGAAAAAATAACAAATCTAAGATGAATTTCTATTATTTATAAGAGTGAATATAAATTAATAAGGAATTTATAATTTTATTTTGAACCTGATATATTTATATTATTTATTGTAATTTATTTTTAGTTTTTATATATTAAATATTAATAATTATTGTTTATGAAATGCTAATGTAACACTTGTGCCTGAATAATAAAAATAAATAAGATGTTTTTAATTAACATTATTATAATAATTAAATGACTCATATGTTTCCTAAAACAGTTAATGTAATTAAGGTATGCCCATCATATATTTTTTATTCAATTTTTGGACACTTTGGACCCATAAGAATCAATTTATGACATTTAGAATATTTTATTTAAAAGAAAAACAATGTGTTCATGCTATAAAATTTATCTTTTATAACATTTTTAATTTATGGTTTTCCACATGTATTGTATTAACAAGAATATTATTTGGAAATATAATTATATTATTTTATTATGTAATATTATTTTTAAATTTTATACATATAAATAAAACCATAACGGCTTTCAGAAAGATGATCTAGTATTAACATAATAAATTAATAAATAAAATTCATGACATTAAAAATAATAAAATATATTTAATTTGATATTTTTAAGATTATTCACAAATTACTTATATTTATATGATTATTATATGATATTATACATAATTCTATTCGAATTTGGAACCTTGTTTGTGGTTTATATTTTTAAAGTTATGAATAGTGTTTAATTTGAAAAAAATAATTTTTCATGAATATAATATTAAATTTAAATATTTTTAAATCCCAAAATTAATCAAAAAGGGAAAAAATATAAATTTATTGTCTAATTTGTGATATAAAATGATTTTAGACCATTCCAAACTCTAAAACAAAATATTATAGTTATAATATTTTACTAATTCAAGTAATTCTAATGTTAGCCTTATCCTAAAATATAAATAGCACATCAGCCATCCATAAGAGAACCACACATTCCACCCTTTTTCGAAATAGACCATCATTAGCCGCGTAAAATACCTAGGTCTATTCTTGATTCATCTAACACCAATCACCAACTGTGTGGTAGGTTTATGCAAGAGAAGTCACACCAAGCAATGAAAAGGCACAAAAGCGATGTAATTAAGTAGCACTTTTGGTAAGGGGATTCAGTCTCACTTTTGATTTTTGGTAAAATATAGTCCATGTTCCCCACCTTATTTTTGTGTGTAGTGTATCTACTTCCATATTATATTTGATATCATGAATACATATTTCTTCAGAGTATATAAAGATTCATCTGAAGATATTGTGATTATTATTTAAATGTTCAAAGCGGCATGGGATGCTTTGAATGTTTAAAGAATTAACCCTTTCCCAATTTCAATATTCATGATATTTTCATAGATATTTATTTATATTTATATAAATTATTTTTATGAGAACATTATTTCTATTCTGAATTTTATTTGAATTATTTTGAAATTAAAATTTTTAAGGTGTTATGTATTGTACTTTTTAACTGAAAAATTGTCTTAAATATTTAAAAACATTTTCATCTAAATATTTCTAATTAATTTACATTTATTCAAAATTATTTTTAGGATGCATTTATATGGAAATAAATGATTTAAAATGTTCATTCCTTTAAAAAAATTCAATGTGGTATGGGACACTTTTATTCAATAATGTCTTATTAAATGTCTTTTTTTATAAATGTCTAGATTTTGAATAATAGAATTCAAAGGAGTATTTGTATTGATATACTTTTAACGATTTTAATAGAGTTTTTTCATATATGTCAAATTAATTTTTGAGTCCTTTGTTTATTTATATTTTATTATATCATGATTTTATCTACCTTCTTGTAATGAATGTTTTATAATTAGTTGGATTGTGGATGTGATATCTCAATACCATTCACTGTATTACTCTAAATTGTTAGTATTTATGTTTAATGATTGAGGAAACTTTTGTACATTTGTTATGTTATGTTTCAATATGAATGTTTTTTTGATTATGTTTCACCCCTTTCATATGACGAATGCACTAGACCTAGTAAGTGAAAGGTGGGGCCCGCTATAGCCCTTCAATGTTTCAGTAGGTCTCATGAGACAAACTAGTGTCTTGGAACGATCCCTTTATGGAATATTTACTATTTTCTTGACATGATTAATTGAATATGTGATTTTGATTTCTAGCATTATTCATTCCAAAATGAATTTGATTTATTAAGTGATGGGTTAGTCTTTCTATAGCCTCTTGATGCATCAGTAGGTCTCATGAGACAAACTAATTTCGTGGAACGTCGGCTGGACAAAATGATTATTATAGACTTGGAATGAGGCCTTGATTGTGTGTTAATAATTTCCTACATTATTCATTCCACCAATATGAAACTAAATATTGATACTCCAAGTGGTTATCAGACTAGTGTAATACATATAATAATGTCGAATTATGACATTTTGATTTTTCTCTTATTCCTACCATAATATGTTAAATTTTATTTTTAATAGAATGTGTACTTTTAGTTATTCACCTTGATTTATTATTTATGTTTAAATTTTATTTTTAATCCATAATTAGCATCTAATCTCACCCTTTTCATATGTTTTTTGTTTTCCAAGGATGTAAAAAATTATATTATGATTCACTTAAAGGGATAATCTAGGAGTAGTAGATGTTCCCAATGGAATTTACAGGGCATATTTCATTTCAAGTTGTAATTTTGAACTTATATATGTATATAGTCTTATAAAACTACAAAACTAATCCGTCTATTGGGAAAAAACATTGTTTTAATAATGAAAGAGGAAAAAAATAATTCCACCAATTTGGGAAACAAGAGCTGGGTCATTACACAACAAATATCGTAAATGTTACTACCACAAAAAAAGGTTTTTCTCGACACCAACCTTTATCAGCGCTTTTTTCAGCGCTGATAAAGGGACCACCTTAACAACGCTACTTTTAGTAGCACTAGTAAAGGGCCTTTATCAATGTTTTTTAAAAGCGCTGATAAAGGGTAAAGTTTAAGAAAAATAATTAAAAATAATATAAAAATATATAATTATATATAAATAGTTATATTGATATAAATATCATATATAATTTTTACATATATTTTAGATAAGTATAAATATATATTTACAATTAATATACTTAATATATAAGATATTTAGTGAAAATAGACTATAAAAATATTTAAAAAATATTTTAATTAATAATTTGATAATTTTTATGGATTAATGGTCATTTAATAACTATTTGACGACAAAAAAAATTAAAATAGTTAAAAAAAGATCCAAAATATGTTGAAAACGCTACTTGAACTTCAAAAGGCCATAACTTTTGAGTTGGGTGTCCGTTTCAGCTCTACCACAAATCAAATCGAAGCCTACGATGAGCTCTACACCCAAATGACTAGGGAGGACCCCTATTAAGGTGTTTTCAAGTCCCAAAAAGGACCACAAGGCCTCCAAAACTGTGTTTTTAATCGGGGTACCAGGATTTTTTAACATTTTGTGAATTTTCAGCCTCGTTTAAGGAGGTATTATTGACTTTTTTGGTGGGGACTGAATTTATTCCAAGGTATTACATTCATATTGACATGATGTTTTTGAAATTTTATTGTTTTTTATAATGAAATACTATTTATAATAAAATATACAACTATGTGTACATATTTTTTATATATTCACACCTAAAATTTTAATTTTTAAAATAAATAATTAATCATATTTACATATAAAATATATTAGCTTTATATAAATAGTAAATAATATCAATTTTATTTAAAATAAAAATATATAAATATTTATATAACTATATATTAATATAACTATATATATATATTAATATAACTATGTATATATTAATATAACTGTAAATATATATATTTACAGATAAATGGAACTATTATATTCGATGAGTAGTATAGGGTTGGTTCCCCTCACTCGATAGAGGGTCATCAGGTTCCGCGAATCCTGGTGCGTCAAGAACACCATTTTGTTTTAATTTTCCTCCAACTCCCAGTATAATATACCTATGTCAGGATGGACTAAATGAAATTGATGTTTCCAATATATTAGATTTATCTAAATAATAACTTATCAACATTTTATTTAAAATACCAATATATGAATATTTATATAACTATATATTAATATAACTATATATATATATATTAATATAACAATATATATATATATATTAATATAACTATAAATATATATATTAATATAACTATGAATATATATATTAATATAACTATATATATTAATATAACTATATATATATTAATATAAATATATATTACTTTACGAATATATATAACTAAATAAAAATTTAAATAAATTAATAATTCATAAATTTGTGAACAAATCAATATAGGGGAGTGGCAAAGGCTTCAACGCTTTCTGGAGCACTGATAAAGGGGACCCCCCCTTTATCTTCACCGTCTTTAACTACTCTTTTCTAGTGCTGTTAAAGGCCATTTATAGTGATGATAAAAGGGGTATTTGTATTAGTGAATTTATATTATGTATAAAGCTAATTTTTACCAAATTCATTAATAAATTTGATTTAAATAAGAATAATTGTTTTATTTATAATGAATATAACATATGTTACTTTTAAACATTTCCTAAATAATATGGTACATTGTACAGTTTCCATGAAAAAGGTATAATTTTTTATTTTTAACGGAAAAATTAATCCTTTCAAATTAATTACAAAATTTATTCTTATTTAATGATTTAAAAATGATATCTTTTTTTCAAATAAAAATTCTAATATATTTTTAAATTAATTATTATAATTACACATAAATATAAATTAAAATTTTAGTTATGGAAAACATTTTTTTAAGAATTCAATGGGTTTACTAAATTATTACTGCATATATTCAAGGAATGAATAAATACAATCTTATTCTTTATGAAATATATATATATATATATATATATATATTACATAATTTGTTTAATTTTATTCATAAAAAACCAATTTTATGGGTACTTTATAATTGTAATAAATATATAATAATACTTTTGGATTCAATTTTGTTTTGTGTTTCATATCATGTGTTTTCTAAAATATAATTTTATATTAAAATCTCAGGGAATTCTATTATTTCCCGTATAATAAATTATACACTCAAAAGTTAACCACCATAATGATAACAAAGGGCATGCCATTGGGGAAAACATTTTTTTTAAAACCCTTGTATTAAAGTTTTATAATAAAACCTTTTTTCAAAATGAGGGAATGTGAAATATGAAGGTCACCTGGAATAACAGATTTATATGTTTAGAAATTGGATAACAGCAGTGGGATAGAAAAACATGGACATGGGTGGAAAATGTTTTCCCAAAATAAATATATTGAGTGCCATAGAACGTTAATTTTTAGAAATTGAGGTGTTATCAAAAATTCAATGACCAAAAAACAATAAAATAATGTGGAGTGAAAAGACAATAGATTAATTAGAAATGGGGGTAATAAAATTATTTTTAATAAAAATTCTATATAGATGGGTATTTAATTTACTATAAGGGAATTTTTTGAGGCTAATGGTTCATTTCATTCATGTTTTCTTCATTATAAACTAGTTTTTTACCATCCAATATTTTAATGTGTTTTTCCGATGGTTTAGGGAAGAGTAGGGATAAAGATGAGGTCAAGATAAAAATTATGAATACTTATAATGAAATGAAATCATATTTTATGTAAAAGTTTTTTTGGTGGGAATAATTGCTATTGAATAATAGTGTGGAATACTAATGTATGGGGTTAATATGTAAGTGGTTTTTCCTAATCATCTAAAACTCAAAACTAAAAAGTTTCTTGCTGTTGTATGAATAGTAATTCTAGATAAAAAAAACTAAAATATTTAATTCCTAAGGCAAGGTCTCTACAGTTTGTATTAATGGTCAGAATATATAAGACTATCAGTTAGAATAATATAAATTCAATTCATTTGAGTCATTTAAACATAGGACTATGTTGAAATAATTTATCAATTTAAAAATACCATATTTATTCATCTATGACATATTTTTATAGAATGGTTTTTTCATAGAGGAGATAAGGATTCTATAAAAGGATTTATCCAAGAGTACAATATCCCTCCCAATTATAAAACCTGAATGGTTATAATCAAAATTGAGTTGTTTATTATTGTAATGGCCAGTTAACACAAGATTTAAAATGTGGTGTAATACATGATAAGAACAATTTTGATATACAAAATGGGAATATGTGTATAGTGGTTCCAATTATGAAAAAACATACACCATAATTCTGTGAATGATCTATCCCTATGGTATATGAAGGAAAAATAAATTATCTATAAATGAAATTTAATGTCATGTGATGTTGGGAGTATAATTAATTAATTCTACACATTTTTCATTTTGATGACTAAGATGATTGATGATGTAATTTGGTTCACAATACTACATTAAAATATGATCTTAATGCAATGTATTTAGAAAAAATTATGAATATTTTCATTGGAAACAATTCCATATTTTTTAGAATAAAATTGTGAATTAATTCTTGGAATTGAGAAAAATGTATCAATATTCAATGTCTTTATATGAAACAATTACAAGGGTTTTTTGTACTATCAAAATTGTAATTAAGAAATTTCTAGTAAAACTAATAGATTTCACTTAGGGTTTAGGCCATTGTAATGAATAACATTGACTGCATGGTAATTAGAAATTTATGATAATGTTATTTGTTTTTATAATAAATCATAGATAGGTTTTTCTAACATATAGTGCCTCAACATTAAATAGTAATGAAATTAACATTGTGGAAGCAAATCTAAATTAGATTAAAAAATGAATAGATTTATGCCCTCATATTCTTCAAGTGTGGTTAATGACATTTTAATTAATGTTTTAAATGTTATAGAATGTTTTATCAATGTGGGATTTTATGGAATATATATCATGACTAAAACAAAAAATATCATGGTAGAATTGATGATAATTTTGATAATCATGATGTACGATGTTATAAATGTTGTGAGATGGTTAATTTTGAATATTAGTGTTGAAAAAAGGAATTGAATGGTGAGAAACAACTAGAATATAATAATAATGGTGTGGTAAAATCATTTTCATCTAAAAATTTTAATCTTGGTCTATATAGAGAAGGGATGATAGATTAAGTGAGCTCAAATTTTTTCGAATCATGATCGGATTCACAAAGTATTTGGAATCGATTTTTAATGGTGTATGTAATGGAAAATATAACGACCCATACTTTACATACATGGTTATTACATAAAAATTGAAGCATACTTATTACAACATATAACAAAACCATGAAAGGATCGTATAGGTATAGTGTCTTTAGAAATTTGGAAACATAAACAACTGGTTCATAAAGTGTCTACATTATCTCCCATTTATTTCATCATATTTGGAGTCTCTTTTGGCATATCCTACTTAATAACCTTCTTCCTGACCTGAGGGAAATAAAACATACAAATGGGTGAGCTCAAATACTCAGTAAGGGTAAACAAAAGAAAAATCAATCACATAATATTCAAAAGAACATAAATATTTGGAAATATTACCCTGCAAAAGAGATCATAATTTCATAACATGGGATAAATCATGGTTGTGAAATGTAATCAAAATAATCATAACATAAAACATGAAGCTTTTTGGCATACACACATAATCATAGAGAATCATTTCTTATTAGTCAAGAATCATTTCCAAGACTATCATAGTGGACAAAGTTCATTTCGGAACCGACTTCATTCCTCGTTTCAGTCATGTTTCACTGAACCGGTTTAACCTGTCGTTCCAGCCATGTCTATCTCATGAGATATAAAATCTTTACCCAATGCATTGGAGGGAGATATAGGTCCCACCCATCTCATAATGATACCATTCTTATGTGTGCCAAAAAATCAAAAAAAATCATACATCATTACATAACCCATGTAATAAAAATGGTAATCTTAAACATCATGCCATCATAAAATAATACATATAAGATAAAAGGACATCATAAAAATAATCTCATCATAACATAATCTAATCAATGTAAAAATAGGGATAGAAACAGAACCCTATATTATCTTAGATGGAAAATAATTTTGATAAAACACTTGAACTCCATTCTTGAGGAAAATATCCTTTCTACTTCAAAAACACTTTTCCATTCTTAACATGACATACAATTCTAAAATAAAAGAAGTTGATTATAAATAATCTGGAAAACTTGTAGAGGAAGCTTCTTAGAAATAATGTTTTAAAAATCCATTCATGCCGTATAAGTTAAAAAAACATTTTTCTCGTAATTTTGTTGCAAAAGTCAAAAAGTACCGTGTACGAAAAATGACAAAAGATTCCATACATATATTTTACTAAAAACTCACTAAAGGTTAAAATTGGATATAAACTATTTTACAAGGATATAAATTTTACATATTGAGGAAACATAGACGTGGATGATAAATATTCCCCGGTAAATTCTGATGTATAAACAATCTTTGATAAAAATTGAGATTGCGAGATTTTCCCTTACCTTAGGTCCAATTTGCTTCGTAAGGGTCTGAACCTCCTCTATAATGATTTAAATAATTTCATTGACTTATTCCAGAATCATACTTATTGTTATGATATCATATATGGCCATATTCTTAGCTTCTTATTAGTAATATTTCATTGTTACTTGTTATTCGTGTGTTTATTGCTTTTTGTTCTTAGGTGTGTTTTGTCGAATAAAATCTTATTCATCTTTTTGGGTTATAGATACCTCATTTCCAGAATGGTATTAGTGTAATATATATCATATTCATTCATTAAATTCCTTTATATCATCATTATGCAATGATGATCATGTAGAACGAGTCGCATCACATCGTGGAGACGATATTCTTTACGTACGCACGAGCGATGATATCATTCCCATGATCGTGAAATTGTAATGGAGTGTATGTATACTATTTTAGAATCAATATCACTTTAAAATAATATTTTATAGTTATTATTTACACCATTATACCCATCCATGTAAGGTTTTTGTGGAAAATAGATTACACCACGGCGTGGAGACGGTATTCCGTACATACACACGCGCGGTGATTTCGTTTTCCGTAGGATGGATATATGGTGAAATAGGTTTGTTTCATACTTATAATAACATATCTGTATATGATTGATACTGATGTTATTACTTCATAATTAAACAACTAAAGAAGAATAAGTGGAAGAAGAAATAATGTTGAAAGAATCGGTAATGGACATTACCTCTTCTTTGAAGAGCCTCTTTGAGCCCTCCTTTTAGGGCCTTAAAATTGGTCTTTAAAGAAGACCAGGACCTCTAGGATGTTTCTAGGGAAGTGGAGAAAATAATTTGGAAGGGTTTGGCCGAGCTTGAAGGCTCAAAGTGACGTGAGGAAGAGAGGGAGGAGGTGCCCTTTTATAAGGGAGGAGAGGGGCACCTTTGGAAAACTAAATATATTATTTTATTATAAAGTTATATTCAATTTTAAATAGCTCCAAACTGATTTATTGCGAAGATAATGTGGGTATGAGTATAAATCCTCTCATACAATATAATTTAGACAATTTTAGGTTCCTATTTTAACATTATTATTTGGATTTAACTTTAAGTTAAATAATTTTACTTTTACCGTGTCTTCTTGTGTTCTTACACTATAAGGTTAATAAACATACTATAACAAGCCAAAAGAACCCCAAGTTGTTTATTAATAATATATATATCCTTATCTAAGTCATTTTTCCTAACCTTAGATTTTTAGGAACAAAATACTAATTAATAATATAATTTTTAAAAAAAAAAACTATTTTATGTCAATTTTGACATATTTAGTAATTGATTTTTGTGAAAATCATAACAGAATTATTAGTTAGAATAAAGTGAATTAAATCAAAACAAGAATGTCATAATAACATATAAAATTATTTTAATTCATAAAAATTCTCAAATTAGAATTATTTGGGTATTTATAACATTAATTATGTAAATATTTCATTAATAATATAATTACTCCATCATCATTGTGTCTTAAATAAATTAAATTATTTAATGTCTAAAATTTACAAATAAAATAGAATTATGTAGGAAATATTTTTAAATTTCTAATGAATATTTATAGTCGAATATATCTTATGTATAACCCTATATTAAAAATGATTTACTTATTGAAACTTGATTTTAATTATTTTAACCATTCTTTAAATAAATTAATAATAAATTTCCTAATCTAATCCAAGTGGGCCTAAATGGTTATATTTTATTCCTAAGGAATTTTTTGGTTGAATTACACTTATACAATAGAATTAATACATGTGTTAGGGTAATAATAATATCTTTTTTACTCTTAATTACCCTATTTACTTTTAACTGTGGTAAATAAAAGTAAAAAAGTTAATATTCACCAAAAATTATTCTAATCTCATTGAACAAAATTTTACTTACTGAAATCAACCGTGTCTCTAGGATTTTTTAAATTTCACCCACAGAAGTGGTAAAATTATTTTTTATGTAAATTTGAAAATTCTCTTACGAGGTGAGTAAAAGACGGTCAAAAGTTCAATAAAATTTTTATATATCTAAAATTATTATAAAATGACTCCAATGAATTGCATTGAACTTATATAGGTATTATGTATCAATTATGACCTAAAATAAATTTAATTAAAATAAATAATTATTTAATTAAAAAGTCGGTTTTTAAATTGTAACCCAGTGTTTTTAGTATTCATCAAGAATTTAAAGTTTTCAGAAAAATTCCAAAATTTTACCCTAGGCTAATTTTGATATTCCAAATCCAAAAATGAAGTCAATTTTGAAAAAAAATTACAAACTTTCAAAAAGTGGGTATTACTATTCATAACAGCTAGTTTTAATAATATTTTAATAGCATAACGTTGTTTAGTGAAACTCGGTATTGCGTACGACGCAAGCTATCGAGGAAGGTCGTGATTAAATGTAAATCAAACCAAGCTAGTGTTCTGTGTAGTGAAAGATTCCTTTGATGATTTATATAACATAAAAACAAAATATTTCTCATAAAAGTCTCGGGTGTTACATTCTACCCCACTTAAAATGAATTTTTCCCTCGAAATTCGTTACTTGTAACAAAAAGATAAAGATACCTCTCCCTCATCATATCCTCAAGATCCCATGTAGCTCATTCTAATTGGTGGTTCCTCCATAAAAAAATTCACCAAGTGAGTGGTCTTGTTCCGTAGGACTTTTTCACTACGATCGAGAATCTCTATCGGCTGTTCATCATAAGAAAGATCTTGTTCCAGTCGTAAAACACATGAGTTGAGTACATGTGAAGGATCAGGTATGTACATTCTCCGGAGAGATAGATGGAACACATTGGAAACTTGAAATAGATTCGGTGGAAGCGCCAATCGGTAAGCTACCTTCCCAAAACGATCCAGTATTTCAAAAGGACCGGTATACCAAGGGCTCAACATTCCCTTCGTTCCAAATCTCATTACTCTCTTCCAAGGAGATATTCATAAGAATACTTTATCACCCACTTCAAACTCTAAGTCTTTTCTTCGGTTGTCGGCATAACTTTTATGTCGACTCTGAGCTGCTCTTATGTGTTGTTGCATAGATTGGACCTTTTCTGCAATCTCATCAACAAGATCAGGTCTTAATATATTTCTTTCCCCAACTTCATCCCAGCATGTTGGAGTCCTGCATTTCATTCCATATATAGCATAATAAGGAGCCATCTGAATACTGGAGTGAAAGCTATTATTATAAGAAAATTCCACCAATGGTAGGTGTTGATCCCAACCACCTTTGAAATCCATAGAGCAAGCTCTCAACATATCTTCTAGAGTTTGAATTGTCCTCTGAGACTGACCATCTGTCTGAGGATGATAAGCAGTGCAGAAACTCAACTCTGTATCCAGAGTATGCTGAAGACTTAATCAAAAATTTGAGTTAAGCCTCGGATCCCAATCAGATATAATAGAAATTGGTAATCCATGGAATCATACCACGCCCTTTACATATATCCTACCATGATGATCTAGATAGAAATCCTCTCTAATAGCAATGAAGTGTGTAGACTTTGTAAGACGATCAACTATGACCCAGATAGAATTATTGCCTTTGGATGTTTTAGGAAGTCCAGTGACAAAGTCCATAGTGATGTTTTCCCATTTCCATTCGGGTATGGGTAATGGTTGTAACATTCCCTTAGACTTCTGTCTCTCAGCTTTAACTTGCTGAAAAACCAAGCATCTAGAGACATATTTAGCAACATCTCTTTTCATGCCATCCCACCAGAAATACACTTTCATGTCCCTATACATCTTCATTCTTCCAGGATGAATAGAGAATGAAGAACTATGAGCATCATCCATCATGTCCTTCTTTAATTCGGGGATGGGAGGAACACAAACCCGATTCCTGAACATTATTATCCCATCACAATCAAGGTTGAATTCAGGAACATTTCTCACCTTCTTTAGTAACTCTACATCTTCTATCTGTGCCTCTTTAATCTTCACATGTATAGATGGTTGAACATTCATTTGAGAAAGATAATATTTTTCCACTTACATTATAATTATAAGAACTATCCTTTGTAAATCCATAAATATTGGATCTTTTGTGATCCTCATCATTGATAAGCTAGCATGGTCTTGTCGACTTAATGCATCTGTGACCTTGTTTTCTTTCCCAGGGTGGTAATGAATTGTGGAGTTGTAATCCTTAATCTGCTCCAACCATATTCTATGGTGCATATTCGGCTCATTTTGAGTGAAAATATACTTTAAACATTTATGATCAGTATAAATGTCACACCTTTCTCCATAAAGACAATGCCTCCAAATATTTAATGCAAAGATTACCGCAGCTAACTCCAAATCATGAGTTGGGTAATTTTTCTCATGGATTTTCAACTGTCGTGAGGCATAAGCTATCACCATATCATTTTGCATAAGAACACACCCCTATCCATTCTTGGATGCATCACTGTAGATCACAAAAACTTTCTCCACTACAAGGCAGCGTGAGCACATGTGCATCGGATAACCATCTTTTCAACTCCTTGAAATTCTCTTCACATTCATCCGTCCAAATAAACTTAACTCCTTTTCGAGTCAACTTGGTGAGTGGATTAGATAATTGTGAGAAATCATTCAAAAAATCTCGATAATATCCATCCAAACCAAGAAAATTTCGGATCTTAGTTATTGTTGTTAGTCTCAACCATCTTTCGATAACCTCTGTTTTTGCTGGATCCACAAATATCCCCCTTTTGAGATTATGTGACCCAAAAATGAAACTTTTTGATGCCAAAATTTACACTTGGTAAATTTGGAATAAATATTATCCTTTCTCAAGGTCTTAAATATAATTCTCAAGTGATCTTCATGTTCTTCCTTGCTCTTGGAATATTCAAGAATATCGTCTATAAAGACTACCACAAACTGATCAAGATAGTCTCTAAAGACTCTATTCATCAGATCCATGAAGATAGCAGGGGCATTAGTAAGACCAAGTGGCATCACTATAAATTCATAGTGTCCATACCTTATAAGGAAAGCTGTCTTTGGTATATCCTCCCTTTTGACCCTTAATTGATGATACCTTGAACGAATATCAATCTTGGAAATGTATTGAGCTCCGCGTAGTTGGTCAAATAATTCATCAATTCATGGGAGATGATATTTGTTCTTGATTATGATCTTGTTAAGTTCTCGATAATAAATGTATAGTCTCATTGATCCATCTTTCTACCTAACAAATAGAATAGGTTCTCCCCAAGGGGATGCACTAGGGTGTATGAACCCCTTATCAAGATTCTATTGGAGTTTCTTCTTCAATTCCTTCAACTCAATTAGGGCCATTCTATATGGTGTCTTTGAAATAGGTAAAGCACCCGGTATGAGTTCTATTGACAACTCAACATCACGATTTGGTGGAAGACCCTGAAATTTCTCCGGAAAGACATCATCAAACTCCCGTACAATGGGCATATTCTTAATAGTGAGTTTCTCACAAACCATTTGAGATAAATAACCTTTATTTAGTGGAATAAAGACCCATAATATGGAAGAAATTTCCATTGTAAGGTTATGTTCATACTTGCATCGATAGATGATCATAGATTGATCTGGAATATGAAATGTGACTTTCCTTCTTTGGCAATTTATATGAGCTCCATATAGAGAAATCCAATCTATCCCAAGAATCACATCAAATTACAATATAGGAAGGATCACAAGATTTGCCGGAAGCACTTTCCCACAAACTTCAATCGGAGAAGAATTATAAACTTTTGATGTGACTGTTGTGTCATTAGGGGTTATCACAGATAACTCAACATCTAATTATTGAGGTAATATGGTGATACCCATAGAAAATTCCTCAAAAATAAAAGAGTGGGTGGATCCAATATCAAATAAAACATTTTCTACTTTATAGTGGATGGTAAGTGTACCTTTCACCACTTCGTTATCGTACACCACATCACGGATAGAAATTTCATGTGAATTTCCTTTGTCTTTAGCCTTAAGAGTTTGTTCACATCGTCCATCACCATCAACCCTTGGATTTGGGCATTGATTTGAATAATTACCCATTTCCTTGCACTTGTAACATTGATGTTTAGGAGGTTCACTCTGTGTTGCCTTTTCTTTGTTCGCGTCACTAGACATCTTATTCCCATCATTGCGATATTCAAATACCCGATGACCTTCCTTTCCACATTTGAAACATTTACTTGTCCCTTTAAAACAACTCCCTCCATGTATCTTTCCACGCTTTGAGCATAAGGGAAAACTCATCTTCTTTTCAGTGTGATATTTTTTTTCCTTTGAAATCCATTTTCCTCTTCTTATCAAACCCATATGACTAATGGGTTACTCTAATCTTCATCTCAACTTTGAGAGCACAGCAATCAATTTCCTCGTATCTGTTTAAGTCCCTTATGGATAACTACCTTAGAAGGCTTGTTTTTAAGACACTAAAGAATCGATCGATCTTACAATCAGGTTGGATAATAATACCAGTAGCATACCTTGAAAGTCCTGTAAAAATTGCTTCGTAGGTACCAACAGATTCATCATCCATTTTCTTTAGTTTAAGAAACTCCTTCTCCATCTGTGTTTGAAGAATATGAGGGAGTTACTTATTGAAAAATACGTTATTGAACTCGTCCCATTCCATGGACTCAATTTCATCTTTTTTCCATGTATTGTTGATAAGATTCCACCATTGATCAGCATCACCTTCCAAACGATACATTTCTAAGATGACTTTATTAGGTTTATAACTTTGAAGAACTGAAAATATCTTTTTAGTAGTACTAATCCATTGTTAAGCAACTAATGGATCAGTAGACCCACTGAATGAAGGTGGACGCTACCTCATGAAGGATTCAACAGAATGTTGCTTCTTAATTTGCTCGTTTGGAAGTCCTTCATGATTCATAGCTTGAGAAAGTTATGTGAGCATGGCTACAAGATTTTTCATTCCAGCTCCCATAACGTTTGGTTGCTCAGGGGGACAATCATTTCATTTCCCATCGCATTCCGCATTAACACGGTTCCTTCGGGTTCCAGCCATTGACTAAAACCATGATGAATAGTGTGAGAAACACTAATTATAATAAAAAAACTACATAAACATGAATAAAACTTCACACTTAAGGTCTTACCCTAGGTTATTCGTGGCAATTTATAAAACACTAAGATTGTGTTCTATGCTTAGAATAATCCTTATGATTCTTACTAAGGCTTTCACATCTTAGTTTCCAAAGGTTCAATATACCTTTATGCTGATACCAACTATAAGAACCCATACTTTACATACATGGTTATTACTTCAAAATTGAAGAATACTTATTACAACATATAACAAAACCATGAAAGGACCATATAGGTATAGTGTCTTTAGAAACTGGGAAACATAAATAACTGGTTCATAAAGCGTCTACATTTTCCCCCATTTATTTCATCATATCTAGAGTTCTTTTTGGGATATCCTACTTAATAACCTTCTTCCTGGTCTGAGGTAAAGATAACATACAAAAGGGTGAGATCAAATTCTCATTAAGGGTAAACAAAAGAAAAATAAATCACATCATATTCATAAGAACATAACAATTTGTAAATCTTACCCTGTAAAAGAGATCATTATTTCATAACATGGGATAAATCAGGGTAGTGAAATGTAATCACAATAATAATAACATAAAACATGAATCATTGTGGAATACACACATAATCATAGATAATCATTTTTATTATTCAATACTCATTGCCAAAACTATCTTAGTTGACAAAGTCCATTTCTGAACAGAGTTCATTCCTCGTTTCAGTCCTGTTTCACTAAACCAGTTTAACCTGCTGTTGTAGCCATGTCTATCTCATGAGATATAAAATATTTACCCAATTCATTGGTGGGATATTTACGTCCCACCCATATCATAATGATACCATTCTTATGTGTTCCACAAAATCAAAAAAATCGTACATCATTGCATAACCCATGTAATAAAAATGGGAATCTTAAACATCATTCCATCATAACATAATCTATATAAGATAAAATGACAGCATAAAAAAAATTCAATCATAACATAATCAAATAAATGTAAAAATAGGGATAAAAACAGAACCCTATATTATCTTAGATGGAAAATAATTTTGATAAAACACATGAACTCCATTCTTGAGGAAAATATCCATTCTACTTCAAAAACACTTTTCCTTTCTTAACATGTCATACAATTCTAAAATAAAAGAAGTTGATTAAAAATAAACTTGAAAACTTGTAAAGGAAGCTTCTTGGATATAATGTTTTAAAAATCAATTCATTCAATATAAGTTAAATAAACATACTTCTCGTACTTTAGTTGGAAAAGTCACAAAGTACCTCGTACGAAAAACGACAAAAGATTCCTTTCATATCTTTTACTAAAAACTCACCGAAGGGTAAAATTGGATATAAAATATTATAAAAGGTTATAAATATTACATATTTAGGAAACATGGATGTGGATGATATATATTCCCCAGTAAATTCTGAAGTATAAACAATCTCGGATAAAAATTGAGATTGCGAGATTTCCCCTTATCTTAGATCTGATTTGATTCGTAAGTGTATGAACCTCCTGTATAATGATTTAAATAGTGTCATTGACTTATTCCAGAATCATAATAATTGTTATTATATCATATATGGTCAAATTCTTATCTTCTTATTAGTAATATTTCATTGTTACTTGTTATTCGGGATTTTATTTCTTTTTGTTCTTATGCGTGTTTTGTCGAATAAATTCTGATTCTTCTTTTTGGGTTATTTATACCTCATTTGCAGATTTTTATTAGTGTAATATATATCATATTAATTCATTCAATTCATTTAAATAATCATTATGCAATGAAGATCATGTAGAACGAGTCACATCACATCGTGGAGACAATATTCCTTACGTACGCACGAGCGATGATATCGTTCCCATGATCGTGAAATTGTAATGGAGTGTATGTATAATATTTCAGAATAAATATCACTTTACAATAATAATTTATAGTTATTATTTACACCATTATACCCATAAAATTAAGGTGGTGGTGGAAAATAGATTACACCACGGCGTGGAGACGGTATTCCGTACGTACGCATGCGTGGTGATTTCGTTTTCCGTAGGATGGATATATTGTTAAATAGGGTTGTTTCATACTTATAATATCATATCAGTATACGAGTGATACTTATGTACTTACTTCATAATGAAAAAACTAATGAAGAATAAGTGGAAAAGAAATAATGTTGAAAGAATCGGTAACAGACATTTCCTCTTCTTTGAAGCGCCTCTTTGAGACCTCCTTTTAAGGCACTAAAATTGGTCTTTGGAGAAGACCAGAACCTCTAGAATGTTTATAGGGAAGTGGATAGGAGAATTTGGCAGGGGTTGGCCGAGCTTGAAGTCTCAAAGTGGTGTGAGGAAGAGATGGAGGAGGTTCCCTTTAATAAGGGAGGAGAGGGGCACCTTTGGAAAAACTAAAAATATTATTTTATTATAAAGTCATATTCAGCTTTAAAGAGCTCCAAATTGATTTATTTAGAAGTTAATGTGGTTATGGGTCTAAATAACCTCATAAAATCTAATTTATACTAGTTTAGTTTCCTCTTTTAACCTTATCATTTAGATTTAACTTTATGTTAAATAATTTTACTTTTATCGTGTCTTCTTGTGTTCTTACACTATAAGGTTAATGAACTTACTATAACAAGACAAAAGAACCCCAAGATGTTTATTATTAATGTATATAACCTTATCTAATTCATTTGGGGAACCTTATATTTTTTAGGATTAAATTAACAATTAATAATATAATATTTGTTTTAAAAACTATTTTATGACAATTTTGACACTATTTAGTAATTGATTTTTGTAAAAATCATAACAGAAATATTAGTTCGAAAAAAGTTTATTAAATCAATACTAGCATGTTCTATCAACATATAAAATTGTTTTAATTCATAGAAAGTCTCAAATTACATTTATTTGGGTATTTATAACCGCAAATAAGTCAATATTTCATTAATAAGATAATTACTACATCATCATTCTGTCATGTATAAATTAACTTTTTTTAATGTCTAAAAATTAAAAATAAATTATAATTATGTATAAAATATTTTTAGCTTTCTAATGAATATTTATAGTCGAATTTATCTTATGTATATCCCCATATTAAAAATGATTTACTTATTAAAGGTTGATTTTAAATATTTTAACCCTTCTTTAAATAAATTAATAATAAATGTCCAATTATAATCCAAGTGGGCCTAAATGGTCATATTTTATTCCTAAGGTTGTATTGTTGGTCGAATTACAATTATCCAACAGAATTAGGACATGTGTTAAGGTAAAAATAATATCATTTTTACTCTTAATTACCCTATTTACTTTTAACCGGGGTAAATAAAAGTAAAAAGTTACTATTCACCAAAAAATATTTTCATCTCATTGAACCACATTTTCCTTACTGACATCAACCATGTCTCTCGGATTTTTGAAATTCCACTCACAGAAGCGGTAAAATTATGTTTTATGAAAATTTGCAAATTCTCCTAGGAGGTGGGTAAAAGACGGTCAAAAGTTCAATAAAATTTTTATATATCTAAAAGTATTATAAAATGACTCCAATTAATTGAATTTAACTTATATAGGTATTATGTATCATTTTTGACCTAAAATAAATTTAATTAAAATAAATATTTATTTAAATAAAAAGTCGGTTTTTAAATACTAACCCAGTGTTTTCACTATTCATCAAAAATTGAATGTTTTCAGAAAATTACCAAAATTTCACCCTATGCTAATGTCGATATTCAGAATCCAAAAATGAAGTCTATTTTGAAAAATAAAATTTACAAAATTTCAAAAAGTGGTTATTACTATTCATAACGGCTAGTTTTAATAATATTTTAATAGAAAATGATTGTTTAGTGAAAGTCGGTATTGCGTACAACGCAAGCTATCGAGGAAGGTCACGAATACGTGTAAAGAAAGCCATGCTTGTGTTGTGTGTAGTGAAAGATTCCTTTGATGATTTATATAACATAAAAACAAAATATTTCTCATAAAAGTCTCGGGTGTTACATTCTACCCCCCTTAAAATAAATTTCGCCCTCGAAATTCGTTACTTATAACAAAAAGATGAGGATACCTCTCCCTCATCATATTCTCAAGATCCCATATAGCTTATTCTAATTGGTGGTTCCTCCATAAAACATTCACCAAGCAAGTGGTCTTGTTCCATAGGAATTTTTCACTACGATCGAAAATCTCTATCGGCTGTTCTTCATAAGAAAGATCTTCTTTCAGCCGTACAACTTCTGAGCTGAGTACATGTGAAGGATCAGGTATGTACTTTCTCAGGAGAGATAGATGGAACACATCGTGAACTTGGGAGAGATTCAGTGGAAGCTCCATTCTGTAAGCTACCTTCCCAACATGATCCAGTATTTCAAAATGACCGGTATACCTAGGTCTTAACTTTCCCTTCTTTCCAAATCTCATTACTCTCTTCCAAGGAGATATTCATAAGAACACTTTATCACCCACTTCAAACTCTATGTCTTTTCTTCGGTTGTCGGTATAACTTTTTTGTCGACTCTGAGCTGCTCTTATATGTTGTTGAATAGATTGGACCTTTTCTCCAAACTCATCAACAAGATCAGGTCTTAATAGCTTTCTTTCCCCAACTTCATCCCAGCAAGTTGGAGTCCCACATTTCTTTCCATAGAGAGCATAATAAGGAGCCATCTGAATACTGGAGTGAAATCTATTATTATAAGAAAATTCCACCAATGGTAGGTGTTGATCCCAACCACCTTTGAAATCCATAGAGCAAGCTGTCAACATATATTCTAGAGTTTGAATTGTCCTCTCAGACTGACCATCTGTCTGAGGATGATAAGCAGCGCTGAAAATCAACTCTATATCCAGACAATGCTGAAGACTTCTTCAAAAATTTGAGATAAACCTCGGATCCCGATCAGATATAATAGAAAGTGGCAATCCATACAATCATACCACATCCTTTACATATATCTTGTGAAGTTGATCCAGAGAGAAATCCTCTCTAATAGCAATGAAGTGTGCAGACTTTTTAAGATGATCAACTATGACCTAGATAGAATTATTGCCTTTGGATGTTTTAGGAAGTCCGGTGACAAAGTCCATAGTGATGTTTTCCCATTTCCATTCGGGTATGGGTAATGGTTGTAACATTCCCTTAGACTTCTATCTCTCAGCTTTAAGTTGCTGACAAACCAAGCATCGAGAAACATATTCAGTAACATTTCTTTTCATGCCATCCCACCAGAAATACGCTTTCAGGTCCCTATACATCTTCATGCTTCCAGGATGAAAAGAGAATGAAGAACTATGAGCATCATCCAGCAGCTCCATCTTTAATTCGGGGATGGGAGGAACACAAACCTGATTCCTGAACTTTATTATCCCATCACAATCAAGGTTGAATTCAGGAACATTTCTCACCTTCTTTTGTAACTCTACATCTTCTATATGTGCCTCTTTAATCTTCACATGTATAGATGGTTGAACATTCATTTGGGAAAGAAAATATTTTTCCACTTACATTATAATTATAAGATCCATCCTTTGTAAAACCATAAATATTGGATCTTTTGTGATCCTCATCATGTATAATCTAGCATGGTCTTGTCGACTTAATGCATCTACGACCTTGTTTTCTTTCGTAGGGTGGTAATGAATTGAGTAGTCGTAATCCTTAATCTGCTCCAACCATCTTCTTTGGTGCATATTCAGCTCCTTTTGTGTGAAAATAAACTTTAAACTTTTATGATCAGTATAAATTTCACACCTTTCTCCATAAAGATAATTCCTCGAAATCTTTAATGCAAAGATTACCGCAGCTAACTCCAAATCATGAGTTGGGTAATTTTGCCCATGGATTTTCAACTGTCGTGAGGCATAAGCTATCACCATATCATTTTGCATAATAACACACCCCAATCCCATCTTGGATGCATCACTGTAGATCACAAACCATTCTCCACTACAAGGCAGTGTGAGCACATGTGCATTGGATAACCTTCTTTTCAACTCCTTGAAATTCTCTTCACATTCCTCCATCCAAATAAACTTAACTCCTTTTCGAGTCATCTTGGTGAGTGGATTAGATAATCATGAGAAATCATTCACAAAATGTTGATAATATCCAGCCAAACCAAGAAAATTTGGAATCTCAGTTACTGTTGTTAGTCTCAACCATCATTCGATAACCTCTGTTTTTGCTGGATCCACAGATATCCCCCCTTTTGAGATTATGTGACCAAAAAATGATACTTTTTGAAGCCAAAATTCACACTTGGTAAATTTGGAATAAAGATTATCCTTTCTCAGGGTCTTAAATATAATTCTCAAGTGATCTTCATGTTCTTCCTTGCTCTTGGAATATTCAAGAATATCATCTATAAAGACTACCACAAACTGATCAAGATAGTCACTAAAGACTCTATTCATCAGATCCATGAAGATAGCAGAGGCATTAGTAAGACCAAGTGGCATCACTATAAATTCATAGTGTCCATACCTTGTACGGAAAGCTGTCTTTGGTATATCCTCCCTTTGGACCCTTAATTGATGATACCCAGAACGAAGAACAATCTTGGAAAAGTATTGAGCTCCGCATAGTTGGTCAAATAAGTCATCAATGCATGGGAGAGGATATTTGTTCTTGATTGTAATCTTGTTAAGTTCTCGATAATCAATGCATAGTCTCATTGATCCATCTTTCTTCTTAACAAACAGAACAGGTGCTCCCCAAGGGGATGCACTAGGGCATATGAACCCCTTATCAAGATTCAATTGGAGTTGCTTCGTCAATTCCTTCAACTCAATTGGGGCCATTCTACAAGGTGTCTTTTAAATAGGTAAAGCACCCGGTATGAGTTCTATTGAAAACTCAAATTCAAGATTTGGTGGAAGACCCTGAAATTCCTCCGGAAAGACATCAACAAACACCCGTACAATGGGCATATTCTTAATCGTGAGTTTCTCGCAAACCATTTGAGATAAATAACCTTCATTTAGTGGAATAAAGACCCATAATATGGAAGAGATTTCCACTGGAAGGTTATGTTCATCCTTGCACCGATAGATGATCATAGATTGATCTGGAATATGAAATGTGACTTCCCTTCATTGGAAATCTATATGAGATCCATATAGAGAAAGCCAATCTATGCCAAGAATCACATCAAATTACACTATAGGAAGGACCACAAGATTTACAGGAAGCACTTTCCCACAAACTTAAATCGGAGAAGAATTATAAACTTTTGATGTGACTGTTGTGCCATTAGGGGTTATCACAGATAACTCAACATCTAATTATTGAGGTAATACGGTGATACCCATAGAAAATTCTTCAAAAAAAAGAGTGGGTGGATCCAAAATCAAATAAAACATTTTCTACTTTATAGTGGATGGTAAGTGTACCTTTCACCACTTCGTTACCGTACTCCACATCGCTGATAGAAGTTGCATGTGAATTTCCTTTGTCTTTAGCCTTAAGAGTTTGTTCACGTCGACCATCACCATCAACCCTTGGATTTGGGCATTGATTGGAATAATTCCCCATTTCCTTGCACATGTAACATTGATGTGTAGGAGGTGCACTATGTATTTACTTTTCTTTGTTCGTGTCACTAGACATCTTGTTCCCATCATTGTGACATTCAAATGCCCGATGAACTTCCTTTCCATATTTGAAAAATTTACTTGTCCCTTTAAGAAAGCACCCTCCATGTTTCTTTCCACTGATTGAGCATAAGGGAAAACTCATCTTCTTTTTAGTGTGATATTTATTTTTTCAATTGAATTCCATTTTCCTCTTCTAATCAAACCCATATGACTGATGGGTTACTCTAATCTTCATCTCATCTTTGAGAGCACATTGATCAATTTCCTCATAGATATTGAAGTACCTTATGGCTAACTCCCTTAGAAAACTTGTTTTTAAGCCACTAAAGAATCGATCGATCTTACTCTCAGGTTGGATAATAATACCAGTTGCATACCTTGAAAGTCTTGTAAAATTTGCTTCATAGGTACCAACAGATTCATCATCCTTTTTCTTTAGTTTAAGAAACTCCTTCTCCATCTGTGTTCGAAGAATACGAGGGAGTTACTTATTGAAAAATAAGTTGTTGAACTCGTCCCATTCCATGGACTCAGTTTCATATCTTTTCTATGTATTCTTGATAAGATTCCACCATTGATCAACATCACCTTCCAAACGATACACTGCTAAGATGAATTTATCAGGTTTATAACATTGAAGAACTGAAAATATCTTTTTAGTAGTACTAATCCATTGTTCAGCAACTAATGGATCAATAGACCCGCTGAATGAAGTTGGATGCTACCTCATGAAGGATTCAACATAATGTTTCTTCTTACTCTGCTCGTTTGGATGTACTTCATGATTGATAGATTGAGAATGTTGTGTGAGCATGGCTACAAGAATTTTCATTCCAGATCCGATAATGTTTGGTTTCTCAGGGGAAAATCATTTCATTTCCCATCACATTCTGCATTAACAGGGTTCCTTCAGGTTCCATCCATTAACTAAAACCATGAAGAATAATGTGAGAAACACTAATTATAATAAAAAAACTACATAATCATGAATAAAATTTCACACTTAAGGTCTTATCCTAGGTTATTCATGGCCATTTCTAAAACACTAAGATTGTGTTCTATGCTTTGACTAATCCTTATGATTCTTACTAAGGCTTTCACATCCTAGTTTCCAATGGTTGAATATACCTTTCCTTCGATACCAACTATAACAACCCATACTTTACATACATGGTTATTACTTCAAAATTGAAGCATACTTATTACAACATATAACAAAACCATGAAAGGACGATATAGGTATAATGTCTTTAGAAACTGTGAAACATAAATAACTGGTTCATAAAGCATCTACATTATCCCCCATTTATTTCAACATATCTAGAGTCCCTTTTGGCATATCCTACTTAATAACCTTCTTCCTGGCCTGAGGTAAAGATAACATACAAAAGGGTGAGCTGAAATGCTCAGTAAGGGTAAACAAAAGAAAAATCAATCACATCATATTCATAAGAACATAACAATTTGTAAATCCTACCCTGTAAAAGAGATCATAATTTCATAACATGGGATAAATCAGGGTAGTGAAATGTAATCACAATAATAATAACATAAAACATGAATCATTGTGGCATACACACATAATCATAGAGAATCATTTTTATTATTCAATACTCATTGCCAAGACTATCTTAGTGGCCAAAGTCCATTTCTGAACAGAGTTCATTCCTCGTTTCAGTCCTGTTTCACTAAACCGATTTAACCTGTCGTTCTAGCCATGTCTATCTCATGAGATATAAAATATTTACCCAATTAATTAGAGGGATATTTAGGTCCCTCCCATATCATAATGATACCATTCTTATGTGTTCCACAAAATCAAAAAAATCATACATCATTGCATAAGCCATGTAATAAAAATGGGAATCTTAAACATCATGCCATCATAACATAATCTATATAAGATAAAAGGACATCATAAAAATAATTCCATCATAAAATAATCAAAGCAATGTAAAAATAGGGATATAAACAGAACCCTATATTATCTTAGATGGAAAATAATTTTGATAAAACACTTGAACTCCATTCTTGAGGAAAATATCCTTTCTACTTCAAAAAAACTTTTACATTCTTAACATGTCATACAATTCTAAACTAAAAGATGTTGATTAAAAATAAACATGAAAAAATGTAAAGGAAGCTTCTTGGATATAATTTTTTAAAAATATATTCATTCTATATAAGTTAAAAAACATACTTCTCGTACTTTTGTTGGAAAAGTCAAAAAGTACCTCGTACGAAAAACGACAAAAGATTCTTTTCATATCTTTTACTAAAAACTCACCGAAGGGTAAAATTGGATATAAAATATTGTAAAATGGTATAAATATTACATATTGTGGAAACAGGGATGTGGATGATATATATTCCCCAGTAAATTCTGAAGTATAAACAATCTCGGATAAAAATTGAGATTGTGAGATTTCCCCTTATCTTAGATCTGATTTGCTTCGTAAGTGTCCGAACCTCCTGTATAAAGATTTAAATAATTTCATTGACTTATTGCAGAATCATAATCATTGTTATGATATCATATATGGTCAAATTCCAAGCTTCATATTAGTAATATTTCATTATTACTTGTTATTCGCGAGTTTATTGCTTCATATATGGTCAAATTGTAATGGAGAGTATTTATACTATTTAAGAATCAATATCTCTTTACAATAATAATTTATAGTTATTATTTACACCATTATACCCATAAAAGTATGGTGGTGGTGGAAAATAGATTACACCACGGCGTGGAGATGGTATTCTGTACGTACGCATGCACGGTGATTTCGTTTTCCGTAGGATGGATATATGGTGAAATAGGGTTGTTTAATACTTATAATAACATATCAGTATATGATTGATACTGATTTCCTTACTTCATTATGAAACAACTAAAGAAGAAGAAGTGGAAGAAGAAATAATTTGAAAGAATCGGTAACAGACATTACCTCTTCTTTGAAGCTCCTCTTTGAGACCTCCTTTTAAGGCAATAAATTGGTCTTTGAAGAAGACCAGGACCACTAGGATGTTTCTAGGGAAGTGTAGAAGAGAATTTGGCACGGTTTGGCCGAGATTGAAGTCTCAAAGTGGTGTGAGGAAGAGAGGGAGGAGGTGCCCTTTTATAAGGGAGGAGAGGGGCACCTTTGGAAAAACTAAAAATATTAGTTTATTATAAAGTCATATTCGGCTTTAAATAGCTCCAAATTGATTTATTTAGAAGTTAATGTTGTGATGGGTCGAAATAACCTCATAAAAGCAAATTTATACATGTTTAGGTTCCTCTTTTAACCTTATCATTTAGATTTAACTTTATGTTAAATAATTTTACTTTTATCGTGTCTTCGTCTGTTCTTACACTATAAGGTTAATAAACTTACTATAACAAGCCAAAAGAACCGCAAGATGTTTATTATTAATATATATAACCATATCTAAGTCATTTGGGGAACCTTAGATTTTTTAGGAATAAAATAACCATTAATAATATAATATTTGTTTTAAAAACTATTTTATGTCAATTTTGAAACTATTTAGTAATTGATTTTTGTGAAAATCATAACAGAAATATTAGTTAGAAAAAAGTTTATTAAATAAATACTAGCATGTCCTATTAACATATAAAATCATTTTAATTCATAAAAAGTCTCAAATTACATTTATTTGGGTATTTATAACATCAATTATGTCAATATTTCATTAATAAGATAATTACTACATCATCATTGTGTCATAAATAAATTAAATTTTTTAATGTCTAAAAATTAAAAATAAAATATAATTATGTAGGAAATCTATTTAGACTTCTAATGAATAATTATAGTCGAATTTATCTTATGTATGGCCCCATATTAAAAATGATTTACTTATTAAAGGTTGATTTTAAATATTTAAACCCTTCTTTAAATAAATTAATAATAAATGTCCAATTGTAATCCAAGTGGGCCTAAATGGTCATATTTTATTCCTAAAGTTGTATTTGTGGTCTAATTACACTTATACAGTAGAATTAGGACATGTGTTATGGTAAAAATAATATCATTTTTACTCTTAATTACCCTATTCACTTTTAACTGTGGTAAATAAAAGTAAAAATTTACTATTCACCAAAAATTATTTTCATCTCATTGAACCACATTTTACTTACTGACATCAACCGTGTCTCTCAGATTTTTGAAATTCTACTCACAGAAGCGGTAAAATTAAGTTTTATGAAAATTTGCAAATTCTCCTAGGAGGTGGGTAAAAGACGGTCAAAAGTTAAATAAAATTTTTATATATCTAAAATTATTATAAAATGACTCCAATTAATTGAATTGAACTTATATAGGTATTATGTATCATTTTTGACCTAAAATAAATTTAATTAAAATAAATATTTATTTAAATAAAAAGACGGTTTTTAAATACTAATCCAGTGTTTTCACTATTCATCAAAAATTGAATGTTTTCAGAAAAATACAAAAATTTCACCCTAGGCTAATTTTGATATTCCGAATCCAAAAATGAAGTCTATTTTGAAAAATAAAATTTACAAAATTTCAAAACGTGGTTATTACTATTCATAACGGCTAGTTTTAATAATATTTTAATAGCATATCGTTGTTTAGTGAAAGTCGGTATTGCGTACAATGCAAGCTATCGAGGAAGGTCGCGATTACGTGTAAAGCAAGCCAAGATAGTGTTGTGTGTAGTGAAAGATTCCTTTGATGATTTATATAACATAAAAACAAAATATTTCTCATAAAAGTCTCGGGTGTTACATTCTACCTCCCTTAAAATGAATTTCGCCCATGAAATTCGTCACTTGTAAGAAACAGATGAGGATCCCTATCCCTCATCATATCCTCAAGCTCCCATGTAGCTTCTTCTAATTGGTGGTTCCTCTATAAAACATTCACCAAGTGAGTGGTTTTTTTCCGTAGTATAATTTCACTACGATCGAGAATCAATATCGGTTGTTCTACATAAGAAAGATGTTGTTCCAGCGGTACAACTTCTGAGATGAGTACATGTGAAGGATCAGGTATGTACTTTCTCAGGAGAGATTCATGGAACACATCGTGAACTTGAGAGAGATTCGGTGGAAGTTCCAATCGGTAAGCTACCTTCCCAACACGATCCAGTATTTTGAAAGGACCGATATACCTAGGGCTCAGCTTTCCCTTCTTTCCAAATCTCATTACTCTCTTCCAAGGAGATATTCATAAGAACACATTATCACCCACTTCAAACTCTACGTCTTTTCTTCGGTTGTCAGCATAACTTTTTTGTCGACTCTAGGCTACTCTTATGTGTTTTTGAATAGATCGGACCTTTTCTTCCATCTCATCAACATGATCAGGTCCTAATAGCTTTATTTCCCTAACTTCATCCCAGAAAGTTGGAGTCCTGCTTTTCTTTCCATAGAGAGCATAATAAGGAGCCATCTAAATACTGGATTGAAAGCTATTATTATATGAAAATTCCACCAAAGGTAGGTTTTGATCCCAACCACCTTTGAAATCCATAGAGCAAGCTCTCAACATATCTTCTAGAGTTTGAAATGTCCTCTCAGACTGACCGTCTGTCTGAGGATGATAAGAAGTGTTGAAACTCAACTCTGTATCTAGAGTATGCTGAAGACTTTTACAAAACATTGAGGTAAACCTCGGATCCCGATCAGATATAATAGAAAGTGGTCATCCATTCAATCTTACCACGTCTTTTACATATATCTTGGCAAGCTGATCCAGAGAGAAATCCTCTCTAATAGCAATGAAGTCTGCAGACATTGTAAGACGATCGACTATGACCCAGATAACAATATTTCCTTTAGATGTTTTAGGAAGTCCGGTGACAAAGTCCATAGTGATGTTTTCCCATTTCCATTCGGGTATGGGTAATGCTTGTAACATTCCTTTAGACTTCTGTCTCTCATATTTATCTTTCTGAAAAACCAAGCATCGAGAGACATATTCAGCAACATCTCTTTTCATGCCATCCCACCAGAAGTACACTTTCAAGTCCATATACATCTTCATGCTTCTAGGATGAATAGAGAATGCAGAACAATGAGCCTCATCCAAAAACACCTTCTTTAATTTGGGGATGGGAGGAACACAAACCTGATTCCAGAACTTTATTATCCCATCACAATCAAGGTTGAAATCAGGAACATTTCTCACCTTCTTTTGTAACTCTACATCTTCTTTCTGTTCCTCTTTAATATTCACATGTATATATGGTTGAACATTCATTTGAGAAAGATAAGATATTTCCCCTTCCATTATAATTCAAAGACCCATCCTTTGTAAATCCATAAATATTGGATCTTTTGTGATCCTCATCATGGATAACCTAGCATGGTCTTGTCAACTTAATGCATCTCCCACCATGTTTGCTTTCCCAGGGTGGTAATGAATTGAGCTGTCGTAATCCTTAATCATCACCAACTATCTTCTTTGGTGCATATTCAGCTCCTTTTGTGTGAAAATATACTTTAAACTTTTATGATTAGTATCAATGTCACACCTTTATCCATAAAGATAATACCTCTAAATCTTTAATGCAAAGATTACCGCAGCTAACTCCAATTCATGAGTTGCGTAATTTTGCTCATGGTTTTTCAACAATCATAAGGCATAAGCTATCACTATATCATTTTTCATAAAAACACACCCCAATCCCTTCTTGGATGAATCACTGTAGATCACAAACCATTCTCCACTACAAGGCAGTGTGAGCACAGGTGCACTGGATAACCTTCTTTTTAACTCCTTGAAATTCTCTTCACATTCTTCCGTCCAAACAAACTTAACTCCTTTCCGAGTCAACTTGGTGAGTGGATTAGATAATCGTGAGAAATCATTCACAAAACGTGGATAATATCCTACCAATCCAAGAAAACATCAGTTCTCAGTTACTGTTGTTGGTCTTGACCATCTTTTGATAACCTCTGTTTTTGCTGGATCCACAAATATCCCCTCTTTTGAGATTATGTGACCCAAAAATGAAACTTTTTGAAGCCAAAATTCACAATTGTAAAATTTGGCATAAATCTTCTTCTTTCTCAGGGTGTTAAATATATTTCTCAAGTGATCATGTTGTTCTTCCTTGCTCTTGGAATATACAAGAATATCATCTATAAAGACTACCAAAAACTGATCAAGATAGTCTCTAAGGACTCTATTCATCAGATCCATGAAGATAGCAGGGCCATTAGTAAGACCAAAAGGCATCCCTATAAATTCATAGTGTCCATACATTGCATAGAAAGCTGTCTTTGGTATATCCTCCCTTTTGACACTTAATTGATGATACCCTGAACAAAGATCAATCTCAGAAAAGTATTGAGCTCCACATAGTTGGTCAAATAAGTCATTAATGCGCGGGAAAGGATATTTGTTCTTGATAGTGATATTGTTAAGTTCATGATAATCAATGCAGAGTCTCATTGAACCATCTTTCTTCCTATCAAATATAACAGGTGCTCCCCAAGGTGACGCACTAGGGTGTATGAACCCCTTATCTAGATTCTATTGGAGTTGCTTCTTCAATTCCTGCAACTCAATTGGGGCCATTCTATAAGGTGTATTTGAAATAGGTAAATCACCCGGTACGAGTTCTATTGAAAAATCAACTTCATGATTTGGTGGAAGAACCAGCAATTCCTCTGGAAAGATATCATCAAACTCTCGTACAATGGAAATATTCTTAATCGTGAGTTTCTCACCAACCATTTGAGATAAATAACCTTCATTTAGTGGAATAAAGACCCATAAGATGGAATAAATTTCCACTGGATGGTTATGTTCATCCTTGCATTGATAGATGATCATAGATTGATTTCGAATATGAAATTTGAATTCCCTTATTTGGCAATTGATATGAGCTCCATTTAGAGAAATCCAATCCATGCCAAGATTCACATAAAATTACACTATAGGAAGGATAACAAGATTTACAGGAAGCAGTTTCCCACAAACTTCAATCGGAGAAGAATTATAAACTTTTGATGTGAGTGTTATTCCATTAGGGGTTGTCACAGCTAGCTCAACATCTAATTGTTGAGGTAATACGGTGATACCGTTAGAAAATTCTTCAAAAATAAGTGATTGGGAGGATCCAGAATCAAATAAAACATTTTCTACTTTAGAGTGGATGGTAATTGTATATTTCACCACTTCATTATCATACACCACATCACTGATAGAAATTTCATGTGACATTCCTTTGTCTTTAGCCTTAAGAGTGTTTTGACGTCGACCATCATCATCAACCCTTGGATTTGGGCATTGATTGGCATAATGCCCCATTTCCTTGCACTTGTAACTTTAATGTGTATTAGGTGCAATCTATGTAGCCTTTTCATTGTTCGCATCACTAGACATCATCTTCCCTCCTTTGCGGCATTCAAATGCCTGATGAACTTCCTTTCCAAATTTGAAACATTTACATGTCCCTTTAAGACAACTCCCTCCATGTTTTTTTCCACACTTTGAGAATAACGGAAAACTCATCATCTTTTCAGTGTGCTCTTTAGATTTTCCTTTGAATTCCATTTTCCTCTTCTTATCAAACACATATTACTGATGGGTTACTCTAATCTCCATCTCAACTTTGAGAGAACATCGAACGATTTCCTCGTAGCTATTGAAGTCCCTTATGGCTAACTCCCTTCAAAGAATTGGTTTTAAGCCACTAAAGAATCGACCGATCTTACTCTCAGGTTAGATAATAATACCAGAAGCATACCTTGAATATATTGTAAAATTTTCTTTGTAGGTACCAACAGATTCATCATCCTTTTTCATTAGATCAAGAAAATACTTCTCCATCTTTGTTCGAATAATATGAGGGAAGTACTTATTGAAAAATATGTTCTTGAACTTGTCCCATTCCACGGACTCAATTTCATAGCTTGAGAATGTTGTGTGAGCTTGGCTACACTATTTTTCATTCCAGCTCCCATAACGTTTGGTTTCTCAGGAGGACAATCATTGCATTTCCCATCACATTCTGCATTAACACGGTTCCTTCAGGTTCCATCCATTGACTAAAACTAAGAATAATAGTGTCAGAAACACTAATTATAATAAGAAAACCACATAATCAAGAATAAATTATCACACTTAAGGTCTTATCCTAGGTTATTCATGGCCATTTCTAAAACACTAAGATTGTGTTCTATTCTTAGACTTATCCTTATTATTCTTACTAAGGCTTTCACATCCTAGTTTCCAAATGTTGACTATACCTTTCCTCTGATACAAACCATAACGACCCATACTTTGCATAAATGGTTATTACTTCAAAATTGAAGCATACTTATTACAAAATATAACAAAAACATTAAAGGATTGTATAGGTATAGTGTCTTTAGAAACTGGGAAACATAAACAACTGGTTCATAAAGCGTCTAAATTGTCTCCCATTTATTTCATCATATATAGAGTCCCTTTTGGAATATCCTACTTAATAACCATAATCCTAACCTGAGGGAAAGAAAACATACAAAAGGGTGAGTTCAAATGCCCAGTAAGGGTAAACAAAAGAAAAATCAATCACATCATATTCATAAGAACATAATAATTTGGAAATCATACCCTGTAAAAGAGATCATAATTTCATAACATGGGATAAATCATGGTCATGAAATTTAATCACAATAATCATAACATAAAACATGATGCTTTGTGTCATACACACATAATAATAGTGAATCATTTCTTATTAGTCAATACTCATTGCCAAGTCTATCTTAGTGGACAATGTCCATTTCTGAACTGATTTCATTCCTCGTTTCAGACCTGTTTCACTGAACCAGTTTAACCTGCCGTTCCAGCCATGTCTATCTCATGAGATATAAAATCTTTACCCAATGAATTTGAGGGAGATATAATTCCCACCCATCTCATAATGATACCATTCTTATGTGTGCCATAAAATAAAAAAAATATACATTAGTTCATAACACATGTAATAAAAATTGGAATCTTAAACATCAAGCCATTATAACATAATCTATATAAGATAAATGGACATCATAAAAATAATTCCATCATAACATAATCAAATCAATGTAAAAATAGGGATAGAAACAGAACCCTATATTATCTTAGATGTAATATAATTTTGATAAAACACTTGAACTCCATTCTTGAGGAATATATCCTTTCTACTTCAAAAACACTTTTCCTTTCATAACATTTCATACAATTCTAAACTAAAAGAAGATGATTAAAATTATACTTGAAAACATGTAAAGTATGCTTCTTGGAAATAATGTTTTAAAAATCCATTCATGCCGTATAAGTTAAAAAAACATACTTCTCGTACTTTTGTTGGAAATGTCAAAAAAGTTACTCGTACGAAAAACGACAAAAGATACCTTTCATATCTTTTACTAAGAACTCACTGAAGGGTAAAATTGGATATAAACTATTGTAAAAGGATATAAATATTACATATTGATGAAACATTGATGTGGATGATAAATATTCTCCCGTAAATTCTGAAGTATAAACAATCTCAGATAAAAATTGAGATTGTGAGATTTTCTCTTATCTTAGGTCCTATTTGCTTCGTAAGTGTCCAAACCTCCTGTATAATGATTTAAATAATGTCGTTGACTTCTTCCAGAATCATACTCATTGTTATGATATCATATATAGTCATATTATTAGCTTCTTATTAGTAATATTTCATTGTTACTTGTTATTCTGGTGTTTATTTCTTTTTGTTCTTATGCATATTTTGTCGAATAAATTCTTATTCTTAATTTTGTGTTATAGATACCTCATTTAAAGAATGGTATTATTGTAATATATATCATATTAATTCATTAAAATCATTTAAATAATCATTATTCAATTTGATCATGTAGAACGAGTCACATCACATTATGGAGACGTTATTCCGTACATACGCACGAGCGATGATATCATTGCCATGATCGTGAAATTGTAGTGGAGTGTATGTATACTATTTCATAATCAATATCACTTTACAATAATAATTTATAGTTATTTTTTTACACCATTATACCCAACTAATAAGGTGGTGGTGGAAAATAGATTACACCACGGCGAGGAGACGGTATTCCGTAGTTACGCACGCGCGGTGATTTCGTTTTCCGTAGGATGGATATATGGTGAAATAGGGTTGTTTCATAATTATAATAACATATCAGTATATGAGTTATAATTATGTTATTACTTAATAATGAAACAACTAAATAATAAGAAGTGGAAGAAGAAATAAAGTTGAAAGAATCGGTAATGGACATTACCTCTTCTTTGAATCGCCTCTTTGAGACCTCCTTTTAGGGCACAAAAATTGGACTTTGAAGAGGACCAGGAACTCTACGATGTTTCTAGGGAAGTTGAGAGGAGATTTTTGCAGGTGTTGGTTGATCTTGATGGCTCAATGTGGTGTGAGAAAGAGAGGGAGGATGTACCCTTTTATAAGGGAGGAGAGGGGCACCTTTGGAAAAACTAAAAATATTATTTTATTATAAAGTCATATTCGGGTTTTAATAGCTCAAAATTGATTTATTTTGAATATAATATGGGGATGGGTTGGAATACTCTCCTCCAATAGAATTTAGACAAGTTTAGGTTCTTAATTTAACCTTATCATTTAGATTTAACTTTAAGTTAAATAATTTTACTTTTACCGCGTCTTCCTGTGTTCTTACACTATAAGGTTAATAAACATACTATAACAAGCCATAAAGAACCCCAAGTTGTTTATTATTAATACATATAACCTTATCTAAGTCATTTTTCCGATCATTAGATTTTTAGGGATAAAATAAAAATTAATAATATAATATTTTGTTAAAAAACTATTTTATGTCAATTTTGACACTATTTAGTAATTGATTTTTGTGAAAATCATAATAGTAATATTAGTTAAAAAAATTGAATTAAGTCAATAATATAAATTCCTATTAAAATATAAAATTATTTTAATTTATAAAAAGTTTCAAATTTCATTTATTTTGGTATTCATAACATCAATTATGTCAATATTTCATTATTTAGATAATTATTGCATCATCATTGTGTCATAAATAAATTAAATTATTTAATGTATAAAATTTTTTAAAAAATATAATTATGTAGGAAATATTTTTATCTTTAGAATGAATATTTATAGTCGAATTTATCTTATGTATAACCCTATATTAAAAATGATTTACTTATTAAACATTGATTTTAGCTATTTTAACCCTTCTTTAAATAAATTAATAATAAATGTCCTAATCTAATCCATGTGGCCCTAAATGGTCATATTTTATTCATAAGGTTGTTTTTTTGGTATAATTACACTTATCCAATAGAATTAGGATATGTGTTAGGGTAATAATAATATCATTTTTACTCTCAATTACCCTATTTACTTTTAACCGTGGTAAATAAAAGTAAAAAGTTACTATCCACCAAAAATTATTTTCATCTCATTGAACCACATTTTACTTACTATCATCAACAGTGTCTCCTGGATTTTTGAAATTCCACTCACAGAAGTGGTAAAATTAAGTTTTATGTAAATTTCCAATTCTCCTAGGAGGTGGGTAAGAGAAGGTCAAAAGTTCAATTAATTTTTTATATATCTAAAATTATTATAAAATGACTCCAATGAATTGAATTGAACTTATATAGGTATTATGTATCAATTTTTACCTAAAATTAATTTAATTAAAATAGATAATTATTTGAATAAAAAGTCATTTTTTAAATAGTAACCCAGTGTTTTCACTATTCATCAAAAATTGAAAGTTTTCAGAAAAATACCAAAATTTCACCCTAGGATAATTTCAATATTCTGAATCCAAAAATGAAATCAATTTTTAAAAATAAAATTCAAAAAATTTCAAAAAGTGGGTATTACTATTCATAATTGCTAGTTTTAATAATATTTGAATACCATATCAGTGTTTAGTAAAACTCGGTATTGCGTACGACACAATCTATCGAGGAAGGTTATGATTGCGTGTAAAGCAAGCCAAGCTAGTGTTGTGTGTAGTGAAAGATTCCATTGATGACTTATATAATATAAAAATAAAATATTTCTCATAATTGTCTCGGGTGTTATAGAAAAACATTGGGAGACATTAACCATGTCTTATAAATGATTATGCAATATATAACATGTATGTTTATGAAATGAAAGAAGTTATTTTAGGTACTATTCCTTTAGTTTTTTCGAGATAAGTGTAAATGTATTGGTAGAATTTAGGGTTTATGTGATCTATGTATTTGATCTCATTATGGGTTGTTAAATTTTGAGATACTAATTGAAATGTGTGAGGTAACCTTTTAGGATGAAACATTTCATTAATGATGAATATATGATGGTTAATTTTTATGATTTGTTTATAATTTCTTAACACTAATAATGATTATATATATATATAGTTTTAGAAAAAATTATCTTGTTAGATGGGTGAAAACCTATCATATCTGGAATGTTTTTGGTGACTGAACTGAAAAATCTTGGGTGATAGGGGTGTATCTCCAACCACAAGACTACATGATGTCCTGGTTCAAATGAATTTTTTTCATTATTTAATTTGTCTAATAGATAAATAATATATTAATTTTCTAAAATATATTATCATACTAGTAACCATACTGTTGGAAAATAATTTAGTGAATATGTTATTATTATTATTTTTAAAGACATGCACTATCTTGGAGACTCTATATGGAATTGTTAAGCATAATAAAATGATATTTTTTTGAAATAAATATTGAAAAATATTTTGGAATCATATATTATTTTTTTATAGATTAATGGTGATTCTCCTAATTTAAATAAATTATTATTAGATCTTGAATATTATGTGATTAGAGAAATTTCATTTTCAGTATAAGAAATTCAGAGTCATGGATACGATTTAGAGTTAAATATTAAATTTACATTGGAAGACAATGTGATAAAATGCTTTAGATTTTTGGGTTTCAACATTAGTCTAAAATATTTTTGAGTAATTATAGTCATCATGTTAGTATATTTCCATATGTTATTAATCTAGTTAAAAAAAATTCTAAACATTATGAAAAAAATTTAAAAAAAAAATTATTCAATTATATATCCTATAGTGTTTTCAATATACTTTTAACCCATCATTGATTTATAGTATTTTGATGGTTAACATTCTCATAACAAAGTTCTATATTACTCTTCATTACACCATAGGTGTTTGTTTTTTTCTTATACATTAGTGTTTTCCGACCATTAAAATGTGTTTTGTTATCATAGGTTACCTTTTTACATTCTTTTCTAACATTAAAAAGGAAAAAATACGATTTCTTTTTATGATATGTTTTTTTAATAAATGTGATTTTAAAAAAGAAATCATTTTTACTAAAAAATGATTAATATTTGGAAAAAAATTATTAGAATTAGGGAAAATGTAATATCCTAATATTTTTAGGGAAACAATTTGATCTATAAGATACATGATATGCCACCCTGATCTTAAACAAACAACGAAATATTATTCAATAAGGACGATTTAACCTATCAATTTTAATAGTAGGTATGAATAGTATTAAATGAACTATAAAATATAATTTAAAGGACCTAATATATATATATATATCAGATAATTATTATTATGAAATAAGTACTCAATATGTAGTTATTTTATTTTTTAGAAGTATGTTTTTCCAATAATTTGTTTCTTTATTTTTATGAGTGAATATAATAAATATTTTTTGGATTTTCTATAAATATTATTTTATTAAAATCATATAAATTGTAAAATAAATATAGAAAAAATTGCTAGGGAAATTTTTTTGAATATTTCAGAATTCATTAATTTTCTAATGAATAATTATAAATATTTATTTTTTTAATAATTATATTTCGTCCAATATTTGATTGGCTACATTAAATTTAAAATGGTATAAAAATATTATTCATAAAATATTATGAATAAAACTATTTGTTTCATTGAAAACATTTTTATATATTAATTTCGTATATAATCATTTTTTAACATAAATATGCATTTTTTTGTAAAATAATATTATATTATAAAAACAATTTCAACTCATTTTTCACCCATACAAGAAAATAATTTCATTAAATAGAATAAAATTTGGATTTCATAAATCAAAATTTATACTTAGATGAGGTTTTTTTAATTTTTCTAATAAATAATTTTTTCATTAATTGTTAAAAATATTTTTTTAATATGTTGTCTTTTATGATGTCCCCAAAAAATATCCATAATATAAAAATATTAGAAACATATGAAATGAATAAAATATTATTATATAACATAAATATCATTCAAAAAGAATTTAATAAAACATGATTTTATTTTCATATAATAAATATGAAAATTATTTTTTGTGCTGACACCGAGCCTATGAATCACTGGAAAAGAAACATTTTATATCCTAAAATACTAATGGGTATAATATATTTCATTGATATGGTTATATATTAAATATTTTGTATTATTGATTATTTTTATGGTTATACTTTAATTTTAGGGTTATATAAAAATTGACATTTCCAAATGCAAGTGAAATTCATGTTAATGTCTAGTAATGTTAAAATAACTCATTATGTGTGTTTTCAGGATATATAATTTCGTTCAAATAAATATTTACCAAATATAAAGGTATATTTTTATTATAATAAAATTATTTTTGTGATATAAATTTATTTATGCTCTTTTTGGGCCATATAGATGAGGTTATGACTTAAATAGTATTTTAATTAATGAAATGTGAAACATGCCACAATCTTGTTTTCAATAAGTATAATAATTTTAATATTGGGTTATATAGAGGACATTTTCAACAATATATTTTATTTTTAATTATTTAAAACTTGTCTTTATAATAGTAATTTATTTCTATTTTTTGGAAGATATGACTATCATAATTCTTAATCCACATGGTCACAATTAATTTTTAACTAATGGTAAAATATAATAAATCATATTAATAATAATAAAATAATGTAATCTGAGATAAATAATATATCATCATCAAATTTTATATATAACCATTAAATTTTTAAGATTTAAAAAAATACTTCATTATACTTTTAGTATTTGTCTGCATATTTTTTCTGTCAATGTAATGAAGAATATAAAAATTTACATTTTTTATATTTAAGGGGATTAATATTTTTTTAATTTATTTAAGAATCATAAAATTATTAAATAAGATAAAATAGGATAATATTTTCATTGATGTTTCATCACCCATTAATTTACATGTCATTTAAGATAATTTGGATCTAAATTAGTCTTATTATACATTAACATATTGGGAAATATGAAGACTATTCATTCCTTCTCTTATAAATGTTAACTCATTATTCATTTTTCTTCTAGATAAAAAACCATTAATTTAACCAATACCCACCTATATACCATCCAATAATCCATTATATCATTTGAGAAGTATTGGTTTAGGAATAATACCATACCTAGTGATATTAAGGTGTTGAGAGAAGGATATTTTTTGAAGAAGGTGAAGATAATGGACATACATGATGAATCATACTTGAGGTAAGGGTCATTTTATTAATCCTCTTTTAAAATATCAACTTTCTAATATTTTAAACTAATTTAAATAGATTTATTTTAATATATATATATATAATAAATTTTATTTTATTTCATCACTTATCATAAACAATTTGGTGTTTCCTATTTACCCTTTCAAGGATCTTTTCAAATAAAATGGTTTCTTAATTATCTTTACAGTTCTATGATTTTAAATATTTTTTAAGAAAAATGGAATTTTTAAAATCAAATATTTTTTCAAAAGGACTTAAAATATTTTTGAATGGTTTTTTATGACCTGGTGCTTGTACATTATTGAATAATAGTTGATCCATATTATATCTCATGGGTGATCCCAATATAGCTTATATGAAGGGTGAGCCCCATTATAGCTCCTAAATGCATTGGGTGATGTTTGTAAGTAGACTAGAATTGTTATTCCTACATTAAATATAATGGTAACTCTAATGTAACTTTTGGAATATAACCATTAATGTATTACATGATCAATTGTGATGGTTGCCCTAAATTTAATAGTGACTATTAATTTACGTTTAAGTGGGATGATAACTCCATTTATAAACATGATGTATATTACATTTTTGGAGAAATACTATACCTTTGTAAATAAATACAAATACTTATCATGTTTACAAAGAATAATTTATTATTTTTTCCCATTAATGATTTATAGGGAAATGTTTTATGAAAGGTGTTGTGTACAGAAGTTGATGTCCTAGGAAAGAAAAATGGTTTTTTTGAACAAAAGTTTTATTATATAAAATTATAGATTCATAATTAATCATAAAAAAATATTTTAATTAATTATTTTAAGGGCCCTTATTGATCATTATATTATCATAACATGTTTTAAATTATATTCATAATGAATATGGAAGAGTATGGACAATGAGGTGTTGAAGATGAAAATTTAAGAGATTTATTATGAAAAAAAATTGTTTAAAAGATTTTTTTTTCAAAATATTGATAATGACTATAATTATTCACATGTAATATATGGGTTATCTATGAATGATATTTTACTAATTATCAGAAAAATACCAATAATTAAATGATCCCCATTATTGAAATAATTTTAATTCTATCTTAGAGATTGTAAAATATTTCATTCTTGATGTGAGGTCCTTACATTTTCCTTAAAAATATGATTATGTATATTTAAAATATTATCTCATTAAAAAAATTATATTATATAATTTTGAGTACCTATATAAAAATAGTATACTATTATACTTTTATTCATCATCCTTAGGCTACATAGAAAATATTTGAAGTACTGGGATGAACATTAAAATTATACTAAGGGGCATAAAATAAAGAAAGAAACATATCGGATCGTGAATACTTATAATATATATCCTTCTCAAAATACAATTTTGGATCAGAATAATCATTTTCTTTCAAATTAAATTATCTTCATTGACCAGTTATTTTTCTAAAAAAACTTATAATAAATCATAAATGATAGAAAACTCTAAAATGATTCAAATACATCATTAATAACAACATATTTTTATCAAATTTATACATTTTTTCCAATATATTTTTAATTAAAATTCATTTGAAGATTAATCTCATTTAATAACCTCTTTATATCATTGTATACCCATAAAACATATAGAATGATTCAAAAAATTATATTTTTAATAGAATGCTCTAGTTGTAAACATTACATAATCTTGATTCAAATCACGAATTCACGTGGAGGATCATTTTATATTTAGAGTATTAGATAATTAGTCCACAAATATTACATAAAATCTCAAATATTAGAATGTAGACAAGTCTACTCACTATCTATTTTTATCATAAAACCACAAACTATTGAATGAAACATTGTTTTTTTTCATGTTTAAACATCACAAAATTACCCTGATCCCATCGATGAATCTATTATATATTAAAATCCTTTGAAACACAATAAAAAACATAGTATGATCATAAAAACCTCAGTAAGGGATACCAAAATAAGGAAAAATTTTATTTCTTGAAAATAATTTAAACCATCAATACATTATCATAATATAAAACTTTATACATTTATGAAGTATTAAATACATATAACTGAATATAACCATATCGTTTACCCTTTTTGTAACCAAAATATTTCCATAAAACCTATTAAAATAAAATATAACATATTATAGGTAACATGGGACACAATCATACATAAATGGAATAACCATATGGTCGACTATCACGAATAATTCTTATAAATGGAATGGCCATAAAACTGACTTCCATACACACTGCATTGATGGTTATATTATGACCACTCATCCTTAGTTAATCATGAAACCACCCATATTTGGTTTATCAGGTAACCACTGATATTTTCCACATTACCATTATATAATCATAAAAACATAATATTTCAATAATTATATCAATCATAATATTTCATCTCCAATCACAAGAAATTATTTGAAGATATTAAAATTGCGATCCATTTTCCAAACCATTTTAAAGATTCAATAAAGTGGCTTTTGAATGAAAGTGTCCACTAACTAATTAAAGTATTTAAAATAAATTACCATTTGAAAACATTCCTGTCCATATATATAAATTCAAAAATCCCATTTTTAATATATGGACATGAAATAGAGGGTTTTAAAAAATTAATCCATAAAAATATTATAAACGATGTTTTCTTAAAGAGTAATTTTCCACTTGATAAACACTTGAATAAATATAATTCAGAAATAAAATTAGTCCAAAAATTAAATATCATGAGAATATATAATTTCATGATATAAAATTTTGAAATGGTTGTGTATACACCATTTAGGATAATAATGTTTCATAACATTAAGATATGCCTCACCGAAAGGAGATTGAGACGAAGTCCCTTAAAAATAACATATCATCATATTAAGATTAATAAATGAAATAATTATGTGTGAAAAATATAAATACATCTAATATAAGTGTATATTCTATGTCAAAAAATTTGTGGCAATTTGTCCTTATACATGTTATAAATGAAAACAAATGACATGGATATTTAACTCAATGAATGGTAGTTGAGTAAGGATTTACCTTAGTTTGTGTTTGAACTTTCTCATTCATTAATTATATTCCATAATAATAAGAGTAGGATAAATTATACTAGATTAATAACCTTTTACAACTTTATAATTCTTTATATAGTACTTATTACCATGTTATTACAATTAGTTAATTAATTTATTTTATATTGGTCGTTTGTTGGATGTTCGTTACACGAGTCAAAAATGAACTTGTTATGACTAAAAATTTTCTATGTAATAATAATTAAATTATCAATAAAATAGTAATCCTTTTTTAGATATCATATATATTAATTATACATGTATTTATAACAATCAATAATATTTTTAGATAATAAATGAAATTCAATCTTCATGAAGACGGTAGGTTGTATGTATACAACAACACTAATTCTATTTACATGTCCTTTTAAGGAAAGAAGACTAATAGATAAATAGCTATTTTATTAATACCATATAATATCTATGTTATATATGTTACATAATTTAATTTTCTAGAACCTTTATACGTTCCATGTATGGCTTGAATGGGTCATAATACTTTGAAGGGCATGTATTCCACACTTCATCAAATGAAAATTTGACATTTACCCCTTATAAAAAGAATAAAAATATATTGTATTAAAATTTATAGAATCATAGAGAATATATAAATATAATTTATATCATATATAAATAAAGATCCATCATATTGGCCACCATTAGAGGTATTGTAAAAAATTGAACAATCCTCATTCCGTAATGCAGTAGTTTTCCGAACACAGAAACAGTATGGTCTATATCCATTAGATTGAGGTGTGTGTAAGTGTTGGTAGAAAAAATAGCATAAAAAGGAACTATTTAATTTATTATACTATTTTTTATAAATTAAAGTAATAAAATGTTTATAGGGGTCATAGAAGGAAAAAAATAAATGAATGGAGCTTGAGAGAAGACGTTATCTCTAAATTATTTAAGTCCATTTGATTTAAGCCAAAAGGCATTAATGAAAATCCATAAATCCAAATTAAGTATTCAAAGAGGAAGGTATGGATGTTATTAGAATAATTTAGCAGAACTTGGAAAATTATAGCAGATTGAGAGGATTGAGTATGTGGATAGGGATGGTGGCCTTTGATAAGAGGGACGAGGGGAAATTTTGGAATGTCTTAAAATATTATTTTATTATAAATTTATTTTTGAATTATAAAAACTAAAAAGTGATATATTTAAATTGATATATGATTATGGATCTATATCCACTAAACTATTAGGTTTTATAGAATTTTTGGTCAAAATTTAACCCTATATTTTGTTTTTTTCCTTTAATTAAACAAATTAACTCTTACCATGTCTTTATTTATTTTTAAACTATATAGTTAATATAGTTACAATAAAGTACCAAGATAAAAAAATTATACCATTCATTACATTTTTGAAAATTATATATTTATTTTGGATGAATATTATATTATTATTATTGTTATATCATTTAATAAAATAGTATTTTTGTAATGGACTCATTTGTGTCCATTTTGAGAATATTTAGAAATTGATTTTTGTTAAGTAATAAATTTTCCATCCCAGGTAATTAAATAACATGAAATTTAAATATTTATTAATATTTATTAATTAAAAATTAATTTTTATCTCCAGGGGATGCTATTTACGATATCGTACTCCAACATGCAACAACAGGGTTGTTTGAAATATTACATTTCACAAAACATTTATTTATACCGAAAAATAATATAATTATATTATTATTTTAAATTGTAGTTAACACCAAGACATTATATTGGTGGAAATGAATAGAACTAATAGAAAAATATTATTACACATGTTTGTTAATTTTTTTTACATTTATCCAATAATATTTAGAGTCATAAAAAAATAATGAATAATATTTTAATAACGAAATACTCTAATATTCTTTAAAAGGTCGATTACCACCTTTTCATAGAGAACATTTTTCAAATCTAGTTTTTTTCACTTTTATATGTTCCATTTTATAAAAGAAATTCTTCTTTATAATAGATAAATCAAATTTTACATTGTGTAATATTTTAATATTTTTCCTATAATGTTCATTTTTTAATGAAATTTGAAACACAATGCAATTGAAGTCAAAAATTTCATTTCAACTCTTTTATTTGTATGAATATATTATATTTTTAAATAGTATTAATGTGTAATTATATTAAATTTTACCATTTAATCCTAATTTAGTCATTGGAAGCAGTTTCTCTTTGAAATTGGATATAAACACATGTCAATCTTTTTTAACGTTTTTACTTCTTAAAAACATGCATTCTAGTTTTGACAATGTTAATAAATTTTAAATTAATTAATGAATATTTTATATTTTGAATTTGGTAAAATAAAAATCATTTTTTAATTTGGAATATCAATAATTGATTTTGGTGAATTTTTGGTATTTTTTTAAAAATATTCAATTTATGATTATTAGTGAAAAACAAATAATAATAGTTAAAAAACAGATCTTTTCTTTTAAATAAAATTATACCTCTTCGCTGATTCCTGCTGATGGCTAGTTTTGATTTGACATGGGAGCTCCCTCCTCCTGCTCTGGTTGCTGCTGAAGCAGACTCTACAAGAATTAATGTGGGATATATAGAAATCTCTCTTCGCTCCTCACCCATCTCCTTTCGCGATGCCTTACATGGGGCAGATTCTAGTGATGTGAGGGTAAGTAAGCAGCCTCACTTTAAGAAGCTTGAAGATGGTTGTTTTATGGTTGATGCAGATCCAAAAGCTCTGAAGCAAAGGATACAGCTGTGTAAATACTCGATTCTGGGTTGGGTGACATACTCCACAGGTGATCGACCTTGGTCTCTTCTGGAGCTCAAGAACAGAGTAGCCCACTGCTAGGGCTCTTCGAAATGGAGGATGATCCCCATCGGTAAGGGGTACTACCATTTTCTCTTCGGCACTAAAGATGAACTGGACCAGGTATGGAAATTCGGTAATTTACAACTTAATCCTGGTTTTCTCAGAACTCTTTATTGGGATCCTAATTTTAATCCATTCACACACAAAAATCACTTGGCTAAAATCTGGGTTAGAGTTCATGGTCTAAATTGGTTCTATTGTCATCCGAAAATCCTAAATGATATTGCTTCCTGCATTGGGACTCCCATAAAAATTGATCATAGAACATTGAATGGGGAATTAGGACTCTATGCTAGAATAATGGTTGAGGTTAATCTAGCTATTGAACTACCTTACAGCATTATTTTTAATGCCCCTGACTACAATATTGAGCTCAGAATTGAATATGAAAAGAAGCCACCATATTGTGAAGTATGCAAATTGATTGGTCACAACCTCTCAAATTGTTGTGTGGTTAGAAAACAAATGGACCCTCCAATAAATAAAGATTGTCATGAAATAAAACATGTCAAAAAGGGGTTGACTACCTCTGTCAAACCTCAGCCCCCCAATAAAGAAAAGCAGGACATTTGGGTTAAGAAATCCAATGTACTGTGATCTCTGGAAGGAAAATCCTGGGGGGATTTAGTTGAGGAAGGAGAGACCCTCCAAAAAAAATGATAATCCTTTTATTGTTTTTCATGATACAGTGGATGTAAGGGGTGAAATTAATCACATTTCAGCCACTGATGTTTCTTCCTCACTTACTCTTGCTTTGGTTGAACAAGCAAGTAGGGACTTGGGGTCGGATGCTTTTGCCCCTGTGGATCTTATTGTCAACCCGGAGGTCTCTAATATAACAATAAGAAAATTGGTAAAATCTGCAGACCCAGGTTCTTCAAATCATTCTATTGATCCTTTAAAGAATACTATGACTAATGATGCTGTCAATTCTGAAAATGATGCTGTTAACTCTTCTTATATTTCCACTAACACTGCACACAGCCCTCCCTTTTCCTCTGCTGATGATTCTGTACAGCCTGTAATTGCTGTCCAAACTACTAGTATTGTTTCTGTAACAGGGGTCCTGGCACCTCATGCTCTAAATGGTGATACCTTAGCGGCCATCGCCTCATCCAACACTACACACACTTCTGAACCTGCTCCTGCTACATCTATTTCTATAATAAATCTTCCATCATCAACTTCAGAATCCGGAAATCTGGCACCTCATGCTGTCAATATCGACACTGTTATGTCCAGCTCTGCCTACAGCACTGCTCCTGATCCTATTCTTCCCCCTGAACCATCTCTTACTGATAATTACCGCACTACTAACAATGTCGGGCCTCCACCCCTTGCAGAATTGCAGACTTCTAATCTGGAAAAATCTTCTTCTGCAAAACCCTTCCATTCTACTTCTGTTAAATCCATCAGCTCGGCTTATTCCTCACAGGTTGATAAATCTCTCACAGCCTCTGATCCTTTGGTTCAGAGCCCTCCAAAAACTACAGAAGTCAGATCTTCTCCCATGGATTGCACTGCTATCCGGAATTCCGCACATACTCCAGCGGATCCTACTGCGGCTCAAGCTGATGGTCTTGGCATCACAGCCTCTAAGCGCATGCCTGGCACTGCTTCTAGCAATGAGTCACCTTCTAATTCCAATACTCAGACAGCCAATCTAAACTCTTCTTCCTCCCCTATGGTCACTCGATCGCAAAGGAAGAATGATTCTGGAAAATCCAAATAAAAGAAGGGTTCCAACCCAAAATGCAAATAGAAATGAATTTTCTCTATTGGAATTGCCAAGGATTTGCAAACAATGACACCTCCACTACAATTAAGAGGCTTATAAATACACATAAACCTAAACTCTTTGCCATCTCTGAACCAAAAGTTAATTTCAAAGCCAACTACATGAGACTTGGTGATCCTACCTATAGTTTTCTTGGATCTTGTAAACATGGTACTCAAACGGACTCTATGTGGATCTTTTATCATAATTCCCTTCAAAATGTGCACATCATTAAAAACACAGATCAGCAGGTTACATTTGATTTCTTGTTGAACGGTTGTCTCTTTATTTATACTATAATTTATTCCAATAATAGATATCAGGACAGAAGGACTTTATGGCCTGAGCTTTCCGATATGGCCCGCTCAATTAAGGAGCCTTGGGTTGTTATGGTTGATTTCAATTCCATTCTAAGCCCTTGTGAAAAAATTGGCCCCTCACATCTTACTATTTCTTCAAATGAATTTAGGTCAGCTATTGATGACTGTAGTCTTTTTGAAGTTACCCTCACTGGTGCCAAATATACATGGTATAGAAAAAATTATAATAAAATGGTTTCCAGTATGCTTGACAGAGCCTTTGTCAACATGAAGGCCCTTGATACCTAGGATAATATTTCTAGTATAACTCTACCTAGAATTAATTCTGACCATCATCCTATCTTAGTGAGCTTCTGTATGATCAGCCGTAAGAATATTCTCCCCTTTAAATTTAATAATGTGTGGTCCTCGAACCTGGACTATGTCGCTCTTATAAACCGTACCTGGAACTCTATGAGACACCATAAGGATTTATTTTCCTGTATTTTAAGTTAAAAATCCTAAAACAGGCCCTTAAAAGTTGGTGTAAATCTACAAGATCTCAAATTGACCTTGAAATTTCCTCTCTTGAAAATGATCTTAGTCGTGCTCAAACACAAAACACTATATCCGATTTCTGTATGGATCCTCAGCTGGAAGCTAACCATGCCCTTAAACATAATTATTTTCTCACTTTTAAGGATAATCTTCGTAAACAAATGTTTAGGACTAAATGGCTTGTTGATGGAAATTGTAATACTAAATTTTATAATTCCCTTCAAAGAATAAGAAATGCAAATCGTCCTATTACCAAGCTTATTCAAGATGATTTGCTCATTGATACTGAATAAGCCATAACGGATCATGTCACCTCGTACTTTTACAACATTTTTAATGGCCCAGATAGAAATATTGACATCAGGGCCAATATTATCCCCTTACTGGTTGATGATAGAGACAATGAAACTCTTTTAAGCACACCACTTGATCATGAAATTAAAGATACTGTCTTTGGCCTTAATCCAGACAATTCACCTGGTCCAGATGGGTTCAATAATGGATTCTATCAAAAGCACTAGGATATTATCCAAAAGGATGTTTGTAACCTTGTTAAAACCTTTTTTTCCCATGGTTCTCTGCCTCATGGTATTAATGCTCAATTTTTTGTTTTAATACCTAAGGTTGAAAATGCTTCGGAGATTCATCAATTCAGACCCATTTCTCTCATTAATACTCTTTATAAGATCATTACTAAAATAATTGCGAATAAGCTGGCGCCCATTTGTGACAATATAGTGTCATGGAATCAATTTGGTTTCATTAAAGGAAGGGCCATTCAGGAATGCATCTGTCTGGCCTCAGAAGGTACCAATAGTCTTAATAAAAACAGTAGAGGGGGTGTGTGGCCATTAAAATGGATATCATAAAGGCCATTGAGACTATTGACTGGAATTTTATCTTCAGGGTTTTAAATAACTTTGGATTCCAGGATTCTTTCATTGGAAGACTGAAAACTCTATTCAGATCTGCCTATATTTCTATTCTAATCAATGACTCTCCTAGGGGCTTCTTCAACTGTTCTAAAGGTGTCAGGAAGGGTGACCCTCTATCGGCCATCCTCTTTGTCATTGCTGAGGACTACCTAAGCAGACATCTAAATAGTCTGGTCGCTCAAGGATCCCTGAAGCCCATACAAGCGTCCAGGAACTTAAATATCCCTAACCACCTTTTATATGCTGATGACTCCATTCTTTTTCTTAAGGGGGATCAAAGGAATATTCATGTCTTAAAACAAGCTCTTAATCATTACGAGGAAGTCTCTGGTCAATCGATATCCTGGAATAAATCATACATTTATTTTGGAAAGAACTTTCCTGTCTGAAGAAAAAATACCATTACTTCCTACCTTGGAATTAAAGAGGGACTCCTCCATTTTGCTTATTTAGGTGTTCCAATATTTTGGGGTCATCCTAAGGCTAGCTATTTCTCTAATATCACTGTGAAAATTATAAACCAACTCTCTACCTGGAAAGGAAGATCCCTCTCTATGGTTGGCAGGATTTGTCTAGTCAAACCGACCATTGCCTCTAAAATGGCATATTCTATGATGATTTTCAAATGGCCCGCCAACATTTTTAAGAAGATCAATACCTATATCAAAAACATCATCTGGACGGGAAGTATTCTTGAAAGAAAACTTGTCACTATTCCCTGGAAAACCTATTGCAAACCTCTCGAAAAAGGTGGCATTAGTATTAAGAATTTAAAGATGTTCAATAATGCTCTCCAAGCCTGTCTTACTTGGCGTATCATCAATGGTACTTCCAAAGGATCTGATTTCTTGAACCGTAGATTCTGCACCAAGCTTTTAAATGGGAATCTCAAGTACATTAACTCTTCAATCTGGCCCTCAATTAGAGATTCATATCAGAAGATCATGGAAAATTCTAGATGGATGGTTATTGCTGACTCTTCCATTAATTTTTGGTGCGATAAATGGTGTGGTAACCGCTTGATATCTCTGTTACCACCTAACATCACTCCCGATGACTATAATCTTTCTATAAATGATGTCTTACAATATCTCAGGCATGCTCTCCCCGAAAATATTGTGCAGATCATTGATAATCATCATTTTTCTTCTAATGGTGATTTCCTCGTTTGGGAACCTGCCCCGAATGGCATCCTTGACTCCAAAAACATCTACCAGTATTACTTTTCTGAAAGTTATTCTATTTTACATTGGGTGAGTCATTTTGATAAGTCATGGATCAAACCTTCTAGGCTTACTCTCACTTGGTGAATTTCCCATAATAGATTACCCACTGAAGCATGTCTTCAAGCCTTTAGCATTCAACTCTGCTCCATTTGTCGCTTGTGCAATCAACATAGGGAAGTTGCGGATCATCTATTTTTGTCGTGTGCGACGACATCTGCTTTATGGAATTATGTTTTTGACTTATTTAATTACATATGGTCCCTTTCTGAGACTATTTGTTTATCCATTAACAAGTTAACTAGCTATGCTTTCTCTCCTCAGGTTAAAAATCTTCTGCTTATGGCAGTGGCGGAACTGCTTCATGTGATCTGGTATACTAGAAATGACATCATTCATAATAAGCGCTCATTCAATTTAATTGCAGGAAAATATCTAATTCTTATTGTGATACATGAAGCTGCTTCCATTCAAAAAGATTGTTGCAACAACTCGGTTGGTGATTTTGAGATCCTTCGTCACCTTCGTGTGCCCGACGTCTTCCCACGGATCAAATGTTCATTTGAAGTATTCTGGCAATCACCGATGTTGAGATGGATCAATGTGAATGTTGACGGTGCCTCCAAAGGTAACCCAGGCCCTGCCAGTTGTGGTGCTATTTTTCGCGACTCGGCTGGTCTTTGCCAGGGTTGCTTCTAGGCTGGCTGTGGCCATTCCTCTTCCCTGGAAGCGGAAATGCTGGGTGTCATCCATGCCGTTGATTTTGCCCTTCAAAGAGGCTGGAAAAAACTCTGGATTGAAAGTGACTCTACTACTATCATTCATGCATTCTGGAATGGTTCCATTCATCTGGCTTGGTCTCTCACCACTCTTTGGATGAATTGTCTCAGCTCTATACATGGGAATGACTACATTGCCACTCACACCTATCTGTTCCATTAAATAAGGTATTTTAATGTTAAAAAATATTATTATACTATAAAATTACATTAACACCTATACTATCATTATTGGATGAGTCATGGATGACTAATAAAATCATTTGGTAGAATGTTTTTCCTTCAAAACCCACAAGGTTAATATAACTACATTAATAACTTTTTATTTAAAGTAAATATAAAACATTGAGAAACTTGTATTGTTTTTTTAAGAAAAATTTAATGGGGGGTTCTATAGAAGATATATTTGAATATAAATAGTAATTAGAAATCTAAAAATATTCTCTACATCTTCGTATTTTATATATTATTTTTAGACATCAATTAAATATATTTAGTTATGACACCATGATGATGTAGTGATTACTTCATTAATGAATTTTTTAAATAAATGAGATTATAAATAATAAAATAAATATACATTTATTATTTTTAGGCGATCCAAGAATTTTATTGTTGATTATGATTATTTATATTTTAATTAATGATGTTTTCTCTAATATGTCATGTTTTTATGGTTTTTTAAATAGTCGCGATACGAGTAGTATACAATTGACAAAAATGAGTTATTTAATCAATTAATATTTTATTTAATGATAAAATAGTCCAAAAAAAATAAATTATTGAGCCAAATGACATATATGTTGTTAAAAATTTCATTATTAATACATTTTGGATATATTGACTTTTCATTGTAAATATATTAACCATATAGTATGAATATACAAGAAGATATGGTAAGAGTTTAATAAGTTAACAAATGGTTAAATAAAAAATTTAAAGATTAAAAATATCAAATATCTTTCCAATTATTATTAGATGATTATATTAAGACTTATATTCTTCTTATATTGTAATATAATGAATTTTTAATGTTTTTAAAAAGAAAATAGTTTTATAATAAAATAAAACATTCAAGCATTCCTAAAGAGCCCCACCTCCCTCTTATAAAAGGAAACCACCTCTAACCCATTACACACACCTCTAATACCCCTTGGATCATCCAAACACTATAAAAATAAGATAAAAATCCCTATATTTCACTTATAAAACTTTATTTGGGAATAGGATAATTTAATAATGCCTTTTAGTTCAATCCAAAATGAGATACCTTATTTAAATATAACGACTTATCTCATGTTCTTTTCTATTATTATCCTTCCACAACACCCTAAACATGCATTATTCCTTTAATTTATAACAAAACCATTATATTAAATATAATATTATGTTATTATTATATGGATTATAAGTATAATTTTACACACCTCCATCTAATGGAAACTAACATATTGTTTCGGTGTACAACACGCTGCTTCCTCCCGAAACAATGATTGTCCGATTATCCCCTAAAACCTCTCATGGTGAACATTATGATGGAAATTTAACTATATATGATATTTCTGATATTTATATCATCTTTATCCTTCTATAATTATCATTTATAACATACCTTTATGCTTTTCATGTTTTATAAATACGATAATTCCATTTGAGAAAGTGCGTACTACCGCCCCCATAAAGTGCTATGAATTATTTGTACCATACAAGGAATGTATAAAGGATAGTGTTAATGAAAATATGTATAATATATAAAGTATGGTATTATATTTTAATAATAATATAACGTTGTATAATTTGGTTTTCATTTCCATTAAAATGAAAAAAATGAAATGAAAGTAGCATTCATGGATACGTACAACTTACCATCTCCATGAGCGGTGCATTTAATTTCATATATCCAAATGATATAGACTGTTATAAATACATATTTACTGGATATATATGATATATTTTATATCTAAATCATGAATATAATTCTAGAGATAATGGGATTCTGACCACATGGACAATATCTAATTATAAATGTTCATTTTTTACTCAGTTTCCGAACATCGACAAAATGTCCAATATGAACTCAAATAATTAAATAATTATTATATAAATTTAATAAGTGATATATAAGTAGTAATAAAATTAAAAAATGTTGTTAATAAATTATAAATAATCTTATGTTTATTATTCAAGACAAGTAGAAACATACAAGTGAAGTTGGACGTGAGGTAATAGGTTTTCATCCAACTTTTCATTCTTGTGAGATTCATGCTATAGTTTCTAATATTTCCATTTATATGGATTATGTAATCCCCTTGATTTTATTCTATGTGTAATATAATTTAAATAATCTTTATTTACATCTTAATTGTATGATTCTTATTCAGTGGGGTGTATGTATCGTATGTTACCAAATCAGTAAGGGAACCTTTCACCCTTCCATTTTATTAAAAGTATCGTTTTTAGGTATTTAAATTCTGATTTCCAAAATTGGGATATATTCATCAATATACATATTTCTATAATTTTTTTGATAATTTTATGATAGTTCCATTTCACTATAATTGATTAATTTTCTGAATTTTAATGTGATGTAATTAGGCTACCAAATTTCCATAAGGGAATACGTCTCAATATCATTTCATTGAGGAATATCTTGATATTGTGAAATTTTTTATCCATTATGATGTATATACTGCCCTTTGACTTATTATGTCATGAATCTACATATTATCAATATATTATATGTTTTGTTTAATTTTATTCATTAATTATGTTTATTAAAGTATTTTCTCAAGTGGTAACATACTGTTTAACTAAAACATTACATTAAATTTTTTAATCATATAATTTTTTATAAATATTTCTACTTAATTTCCATGTTTTAATAATGTTTTTAAGGATTTATTTATATTTATATTAATTATTTAAATTTCTAATTACCATAAATGTTTCGAATTGGTTTGGGACACTTTGATTCAAAAATATTCTTATTAATTGTTTTAAATGTGTATTTTAATGAATTGATTATGTCAATATCATTAACTGATATCTTGTTATTGAAATGTGGAAATGTTATATTTTCATTTTGATATTATTGTGTGTTATGATTACATTATGTATCTTATTTATCATTTACATATATGGGCGCTTCCATGATATACCTAAGGCGGGTGTTCCCAATATAGCTCTCCAATGTATTGGGTAACATGATGAAGGTAAATGTTAATGTTTATTTTCTGAGATTTAGTGAATATAGAATTATGCGTATTCCAGACATAACTCCCTAGGTATATTTTAATTATATAATATAATAAGTTATAGATTTCACAAGTTATGTTTATACATTATGATTTCTATTTGTTATTTATAAATTTTATGATTTCATTAGGTATGTTAAAGAGATTATGTTTTCTATGTATTGATTCAATAAGGATTTCATTAATTATATTATAACCCTTACTGAGATTATTATCCTCACACCATGTTATTGAAATTTTTTTCATATGGTATAAGGAAGCATAATAGAAGGGAAGAATTGGAGCTGTTTTATATCAATAAAAGAATTCATGTTTTATTTAAGGATTTTTTATTGAATGAAAAAATGGATACTAAGTAGAAGTGTATACATTCTAATATTAGAGGTTTAATGTAATAGTTATGGCCTAATTCTCTAAAACTCTAAACCTGAATGGATCCTTAGTGTTAATTATAGATTTAAGTAAATATTAAGTAATTTTTTAATGTTGGGGCCTTATAGTTGGTATCAGAAGTTGGTTTAGACAAAATTAGGGATTGAAATTCTTTTAGACACATGGTTAGTCTATGTCTACTCTTTATGTTAATAATTTATCCTATAACTTTTTTAGATCAAGGAATGTATATTACAAATGGAAGGAGGAGGATATCAAATGGAATTTCTATCTATTCTTGAGGACATTCTGAAAATAATTATTACAAAGTCAAGTCAAGACGATTGTAAACCATTATCTAACATACAACTCACTTAAATGAAATTGTTTGAGATATCAAACAGCTCCGTTATACCCCAATACCATCGTGGTGCATGTGTTGTATTTAATCAATTATTGTTTTCTTAATATTATCATATTGCCACGAAAGGTAAATATTATCAAGGAATTTTCAAATAATTTACATTATCACAATATTTTGAAGCATTTTATGATTTTGAAAATGTTGTTAAAGAAGGGGACCCTTTTTCAATAAATTTATATTTTCATTTTAAATTAAAGTTTTTAGAACATAATTGTTTTATTTTAAAGGGACCATTGATTGAATGTTTCATCTCAAACTCTGTCTGACTGTTTGATAAAAATATTGTTTAATGAGATGTTTTGAAATTATAAGTTATATGTGATTATTTCCCAAATTTTTTTTTATCTGAACACCCATATGACACATGTTATACAAGGTGAATTTTGATAAAGAAAGAAGTTGATTTTGAATGATTTATAAATCAATGATTATATGCATGGACTATCTATCTATGTGAATAATATTAAAATGAAACCAGGTGGACAACATGATCAAGGTACAATGTTCTTTCTTTGGGAATAGTGTTCTTTTTTGGAGGTACAAAATGAAAATATATATAAGACATCATGAATGAAGATATTGAGTTCATTATCAGTTGGGATTAAAATTAGTGTTGAAAGAGAATAATTGAGGTTAAATAATATTAGCATTGTTTTTGAGTTCTATAATAAGGTACAACATGAAAGAATGGTGATAATAAGTCATACCCGACAACGCCGAATGAATCAAACCCACAACCGAAGGGAGACAAGAGCACATCACCTACCACTGGCATACGTGTAACCTATTGTTGGTATGACTTATTCCTTTTACATAAATGATTTTATTGATCAAGAATATGATTATTTGTGATAGTATTTTTTATCAAATGGATATCATTAGTATAAGAAAATGATTTCTTGATTATGTGATAATGGTTATTTTGGAAGATGTTTTCTCTTTTGGGAACACTATAGGACTAAGAAAAATATAATTCTATGAGATTTAATTTGTTGACTAATGGTTACAAATTTATTTTTGAAAACTCTATGTTTTCTTATAGATATATGAATATTTTGGTTTTTTATGGAAATGATTAATCTATCATTGAGAATATGTCATTAGTTTAATTTCATTTTAATATGAGACTTTATGTGTACTCGATATTGTTTGGAGATAAATGTTAAGATTTGCTATGGAAGATTATGAGATTATGTCCTTAGGAATTATGGGTTTCAATCATAGTTTAGATTATATTGAATGATTTTATGGATAATTTTTTATTTAATGGTCTTTATTGAACTTTGGGTTTTGTTAGTTCAATTTTAGAGATTCTGAGTAGTATTTCTTTTTTAAAAAAACTATCCTATTTGGAATTTTTTTGATATCATACTAAACATTTGGGTTTTTGATAGTGTCTAATGAAAAGGGAAATATATAGTCCATATTTTATGATTATATGATTCTCTAGAAGTTTATTTTAGTGCTTTTTATGTGACCAAGTCATATCTAACACTCATCATTTGGAGAAATGATGGGTTTTTGGTATAAATTAATTAAATTATGAAACTCACCTTTTCATGTAAGTATATTTCCTTATGACTTTAGTCAAGGTAGTAATAAAATTATTCAACATTAAGCAAATTTTCTTGATGAAAAACATTATACTATTTCTTTTATAATCATACTTTTACCTAACCACAAATTAATGGTATTGTAGTGGTTAACTTTACTTTATCAAGTTCTCTATCAGTATATATTACTCCAGGAGAGTTAGATTCTTCTTCATATCCATGTTTACTATATGAAATAATAGTATGTGTTATCTCAGGTGACCATTATACTTAACATTCAATCTTTTAATGTGATAGTTTTATTTACTCTTTAACTAATTTGGGATTTGTAATGATGTTTCTGAGCCCAATTCAAAATTGTGAGGACGAAATTATCAAAATGGGGAAGGATGTAACATACCAAGTAAATAAATAATATGACATTTTCTTATTTATTTATATTTGAGAATTAAATATTAATTTTACTTGGAAATTTTATTTCTGATAGCATACTCAATCGGCTACAATGGGTTTCTTTGAAATCATATGTTGCACACATCTTTTATTTATAGCGAAAAATAATATAACTATATTATTATTTCAAATGGTGGTTAAAAGCTAGCCATTGTATTGAATGGAATGAATAAAACTAACTAAAATATGATTACACATGTTTTCTAAATGTTTTTACATTTATTCCATAAAATTTACAATCTTGAAATAAGAATAAATTTTATTTTCAGCATGAAACACTATAATATTCTTTAAAAGGGGTATTTGCTACCTTTTGTGTCTAAACCCTTTTTAAATATTTTTTTGGTCACTTTTATATGTTAAATTTTACTAAATTAACTTCTTTAGAATCATGAAATCAATATTAATTTTGGGTAATTTTTTTGGTATTTTCTAATAAAATTTATTTTTTAATCAATAGTGTAAAATACAACATTTTAAGTCAAGACAATAATTTAAACTAATTTATTCTTACGATTAGATTATTTATTTTAAATGGTTTTAAATATTAATTGGATTAATTTTTTACCATTTAATCCAATGTTGGTCATTGTAAGTAATTTCTCTTTGAAATTGGACATAAAAAAGTGTCAATATTTTTGTGGTATTTACTTCTTAAAAACAATCTATCCTGTACTGAAAATGGAAATTAATTTTAAATTAATTAATGAAACTTATATGTTTTTTATTTTTTAAAATATAAATATATTTTTAATTCAAAATATCATAATTATCTTTGGGAGAATTTTTGGTATTTTTCTAAAAATATTCATATTTTGATGAATACTTAAAACACTGCATAGTAGTTAAAAAATCAACATTTACATTTAAATGAAATTATACCACTTCTATAAATTAAATTTCAAAAATAAGACATACATGGTTCTCTTATGTAAGTTAAATGTGGTTTAATAAGATAAAAAAAATTTGGGGTGAATAGTATCTTTAGAGTTTTATTTACCTTTGTTAAAGGTAAATAGGGTAATTATAGGTAAATGTAATATTATAATAATATAAAATTACCTTAACACTTGTCCTAATATTATGGGTTGATTCATGTCCATCCAACAGAATCCTTGGGTATAACATTTGTCATTTTAATGCCTCTTGGGTAAGATAATTACGTTAATAAATTTTTATTTAAAGTAAAAATAAAAATAACATAAATATTTATAGTGATTATAAAAAAAATTATTGGGGTGTTATATAATTGATAACTTTCACTATAAAATGTAATTTTAAAGATAAAATGATTTACGACATCCTGGTATTTTATTTATAATTATTATACATCAAATTAGTAAATTTATTTATGACACAATGATAATCTAATGATTACCTTATTAATGAATGTTTTAAATAAATGAGTCTATAAATATTAAAAAATTATTTTGAAACTTTTAATTCCATACACTAATTTTTTGGATGATTATTAATAGTTATATTTTAATTAATTACGTTTTTTCTAATTTATCATGTTGTTATGGATTTTGAAAATTTTATGACATGAGTAGTATTAAAATTGGCATAAATAAATTTTCAAATCAATTAATATTTTATTAAATGATAAAATAGACCTAAAAATATATTATTCTTCCAAATTACATATATTATGTTTCAAATATCAATAAGGATCCATTATTAGTCTCTTGTTATATTATAGTAAATATATTAACCATATAGTATGAATATACATGTAGACATGTTAAAAGTTAAATAAGTTAACAAAGGGTTAAATAAAAATGTTAAGGATTAAAAAATATCAACAACCTATCCAATTATTAATAGATGATTTTATATAGACATATATTCATCTTATATAATAATTTAACGAGTTTTAGACGTTTTTAAATTGAATATAAGTTTAAAATAAAATAATACATTCAATCTTTTCAAATGAGACCATCCTCCTGCTTATAAAAGGACACCACCTCTAACCCATTACTCACACCTCTCAAGCCCCTTGGATTATACAAAAACTACCCCAATATTATCCCAACATCTCTTTTATACCACTAAATTCCCTTATTTGTGCTGAAGATAAATCAATAATTCCTTTTGGGTCAATCCAAAGGGAGTTACCCGATTTAATGGTAATAGCTTCTCTCAAGTTCTTTTCTTTATTTTCCTTCTTCAAACCCTTAAAGTCTCTTTATTCTTCTATTTTATAGAATAAAATGTATTTTAAATACACTAGTATGGTGTTATTAGAATTATTTTAAATATATTTAAAAAACCATTATCTTATGGATACAAACATGACGTTTCTTTGTACGGAGAACTGCTCCCTCACGAAATGATGATTATTCGATTTCTCCTAAAACTTATCATGGTGACCATTATGATGTAAATGTAATTATATATGATATTTATGATATTTGTTTTACCTATATAATTCATTAATTCTCATTTAGAACATACCTTTATGGTTTTGGGGTTGTATAAATATAATAATTTCATTTGAGAAAGTACAGACTACCACCACCTCAAAGTGATATGACTTGTTCAAACCATACATGGAATGTATAAATGATGGTGTTAATGAACATATGTAACATATATAAAATATGATATTATAATTTATTAATAATATACATATTTATCATTTTGATTTTGTTCCTTTAAAAATGAAAATAAATTAATTCAAAGTAGCGTTCATGTGTACGTACGACTTACTTTCTCCATGAGCGGTACATTTCATTTTCATATATCCAAATCATATTGACTGTTATAAATACATATATACATGAAATGTATTATATATGTGATATCTAAATCATGAATATTATTTTTTAGATAATGGAAGTTTGACCTCATGGACAATTTGTAATTATAACATGTTCATTTTGGACTAAAGTTCCAAACATCAACAAAATGTCCAATATGAACTCAATAAATTAACTAATTGTTATAGAAATGAAAATAAGTGTTAAAAAATGAATAATGAAATTGGAATTTTATATTAATCATGTATAATTTAACATATGTTTATTATTCAAGAAGAACAAGTAACATTCAAGACAAGTCAGACTTGAGGTAATGGGTTTTCATCTCACTTTTCATTCTTATGAGATTCACTCTATATTTTCAACTATTTACTTTTCTGTGGTGTATGTACTGCCCATTATTGCATTAAATTTGTAATATACTATAATTTATGGGTATTTACATATTCTTTTTATGATATTTCTTTTGTGGAGGTGTATATTTCATAATTTACCAGATTGGTAAGGGAACCTTTCACCCTCCTCTTTCAGTAACAGACTTCATTTATATTATGTATTTTAATTAAAATTTACAATATTTGGATATGTTATTATGTATCAAAATTGATTTAAATTTTATGTCTTTGTGTTGAGAGACCCTTTTATCTCTCAATAAATCATTTTATGAATTTTAATTTGACATTGTAAGTGTGTCGAATTTTCATATAGGAATACATCTCAATCTCCTTTTATTGAGGCATATCTAGATATTGTGCACCTTTATTTTCCAATAAGGTGTACATACTGGCAATTTAAATATTATATAATGAATATACTTATTCTAATTGTATTATATGTTTTTTAATGTAATTAATGAAATAATTTTATTCAAGTATTTTCTCAAATCGTAAATGACTCTTTATCTAAAACATTATTTTAAATGTTTAAAAGATATAATTTTTCTAAACAATTCCAATTAATGTAACTATTTTAAAAATGTTTTTAAGGATTTATTTATATGGATATTAATGTTTTAAAATGCTAATTCTTATAAATTTTTTGATGTGTATGGGACACTATGATTCAAAAATATTATTTTTAAATGTTTTAAATGTGTTTTTAAAAGTAATTGATTATGTCAATATCATAATCTAATATCCTATTATTGAAATGTGTAATTTTTTTCATTCCATTATGCTTGTTTTATGCGTTATGAATTTTTTATGGATCTTGGGAATTGTTTACGTATATATGTGGTTCTATGATAAACCTAGGGAAGGTGTGCTCGAGATAACTCTCTAATGCATTGGGTAACACAGCAAATGTAAACGTTAATGTTTCTCCAAATATGATTAGGGAATATACTAGGATGGTTAATCCAAATGTAACTTCCTACATTGGATTGAATGATATAATGTATGTATGTTATGGATTCCCTAAGTTACCTTATTTATTTATGATTTCTATGTGTTATTCATTAATATTACGATTTCATGAGGTATATTAAAGAGCTTATGTTTTGTATGCATTGATGGAAAAATGTTATATTTATTTATTCAATAACGCATAATAAGTTTTTATGCTCATGCCATGTTTTTTAAATGTTTTTCACATTGTATAATAAAGGTCAATAGAAATGAATAATTGAATAATATTTATATCAAGAAAGGAATTATTGTTTTAATTAATAAATTTTTATTTTATGAAAAAATGGATAATGAGTATAAGTAGCGACTTTTTAATATTATAGATGTAATGTAGTATTTATGAAATAATTCCCTAAAACTATAAACCTAAAAATATCTTCAATGTTAATTATTGATTTATGTAAATATTAAGTAATGTTTTAAGTTTGGGGCCTTATAATAATCAAATGATTCATTCAGAAACAGTACATTATCTAAAAGATAACATGTAATAATCATATAGAAAATTATTCTATGTCATAAAATGTTTAAAATTAAATTTATTTTAATATTTATAATATCACTTATTTGAATATTTCATTAATAAGTTAATCACTACATCATCATTATGTCATAAATTAATTAATTTATTTAATGTCTAAAATTTATAAATAAAATAACATGATGTAGGAAATCGTTTTATAATTAAAATTGTTACTTATATTGAAATATATCTATTATATAAACCTATATTAATTTTTTTTAGATAAATGATATATGTTTATGTTATATATATATATATTTTATTCTTATTATTATAACTTCTCATTACCACACCCAAGTGGCTCCCAAATGCCAAAGGTTTTGCTAAAATATTGGTTTGGTATCCCATGACTCATCCAATAAGAATATGACATGTGTTATAGTATTTTTAGACTAATATAATATTGTTTTTACCCTTATTTACCTAATTTATCCTTTAACCATGGTAAATAAAAATTATTACTGATGTAACTATTCATAATCTCTAAAAATAAGAGGTAAATATTTACATAATTTGTAACTTATGATTCAAAATAAGGAATCTATTTTTACAAATTCAAAACACATAATTTTCATTAATTGATTTAACAGTACTTACCATTTTTAAAACTAGATAGCGAGTAATATTAGATGTAAAATCTATCAAAAGATTGACATGGGTTTATATAAAATTTTATTGTGAAGTTATCTCCATTGACCAATTTTTTTTAAATAATAAAATTAATCCAATTAAACATAAAACAAATTAATAGGATAATGTAGCTATATCAATAATTTATACAAAAATATGGTTTTGAATTAAAATGCATTATTTTCACTATTCATTAACATATGAATTTTATCATAAAACTAACAAAACATTCAACCAATGTTAATTTTTACTACCTACTTTCAAATTAGAATTTTATTTTTTTATATATAAAGTATAAAACTTTCCAAAAAAATATTTAAATAGGTTTCTACATCAAAATGTAGTAAAAAAACCTTATAAAAATATTAGAGTAATTTTTACTTTAAATTCGATTAAATCTAAAATGGAACCTCTAAAATTTATTGGATTAAAATAAAATATTTAATAAATATGTATAATCATATTTTAGTTAGTTTTATTCATTACCTCCAATACAATTTCATGGAATGAACTACCTTTAAAAATAATTATATTTTTATTGTATTATTTATCGGTATAACTCAGTGTTGTGTGCAGTGTAAGATTTTAGAAAAACATATTGTTGCGTTTTTGAGTATGCTATCAGACAAAGAATTATATTTAATGTAAAATTATTATATTATTCATAAATATTAATAGATATGAAAAATTATTGTTCAATAATTACATTTGATGTTACATGTCACTTGAGGCATCATTTTCATTTCACTCTTATAATAACTCTTACAAACAGAACAGCCTTAGTGGTTTCAAATGGAATAACCTTAACAATAACAAATGTAATATTATTCCCTATAAAAAATAGAATAAAAATAATTTTATAATGTAATATATCAATCCTTTGTTTGAATTTAATGATATTCATGGTATGTTTCCAAAAATTATTAAGAAAAACCAATTTAGTTAACTTCTTCCTTTACATAATTAGTTGGGGATCTATAATGGGCTAATGCATACGAGGTTTATAATATATCCACCCATCATTGGTTTATAAATAAACCACCCTCTATCATAAATAATTACCATTAACCAAAACATAATCATAAATATGAAATTTTCATTTTTATAATTAAACACATAATATTATTCTTTTCACTCATTAAGAAAACATTCCTAAATATTAAAATATACATTCTATTTCAAAAAAAATTTAAAAAATTTTAATAAATACATTGAAGGAGTGTTTTTATTTGATCAAAATAAATATGATTATAATGTAATAAAAAAATAAATATTAGATATAGAATTCAAAATAGTCATTTGAAATTGTATAAATCAAAATAGAACATTACCTTTTCATTTTTATGAAAACATTCCATATAAATTAAAAATTTATTAATTTTGAAATCATATAAAAAATATAAAAGAAACATAAAATTACCATTATAATTAATTCATGTCCATATAAATTCATATAAAATTTATTTTTGTAAATATTGATGTGGAAGAGTATTGTATATAGAATTTCTCATTAAAACATTTTAGAATAGAGTTTTAAATTAAACTATCCATTACCTTATATATGTATCAATATGTACAATAATTACATTCCTAAATAGTGAACATATGTAAATAATTTAATTTATTAGAAAAATTCATTTTCATTTTTTCCAATTTTTTTCCAAGATATAATCAATTACATAATCAATTAACATCTTGAAATTCATTTTCGTGATATTCTGTTAATATGTATAATATGACATATGTGGGTATACTATTGTAAAAGAAGTCATTATTAGATTATACAAGGAATAATAAAAAAAAATTATAAATTATTAAAAACTTACTTTTATAACGAAATATCAAATATATTACAAATAATGAAATATTTTATAATCATGTATATCGTAGGTCATATTTACACATTAATAACATCTCTATTTTTTAGATATCATGATGGAAATAAGGTATGTGTAATTTTATCGTTAAATATTGATATATATATATTTATATATATATATAATATCATGTCTTGTATTTATGTAAACTTATATATATTATCAATATGATTTGGTGATGAAAAACTTGTCACCTCACTTTGTGGAGGTGGTAGTATACACAAACGCATGGTTGACATTATGATTTTTCAATTAGTATAATGGTATTAAAGTATATGATACACTATCTTAAAAGAAAAAAAATATCATTTATATCATATATATAAATTCAATTTTTCATTATATCAGTTCACAGGTGGAATTGATAGAAAACAAGTTAAACTTGTTCCTAAGGTGTTTCTCCACTGTTCACAAGAATAATAAATTGTTTTCTAATCAAATGGACGATGAATATGTAATTATGTTATTAAATTAACAAAAAAATTTATTTGTATATGAGAGATAATAATATTATTATATCATAATGGTTGAATAATACTTTAAGGTGGAATGTTAATTAAAACTTATTCATTCGGTTAAAAGTTGTACTTGGTTTTATGAAAATATAATTTAATTTACACCATCACCCCATTAAGATACTATTTTTACTAAACCAATACATAAATAATGAGGTTAGGGATTGAAGAGAAGTATATTGGAATGTTTTTTATGATTTAACTGGTTTTTATGTGGGTATAAATTTAGATAGTATGTGACAATTAATAATAGTGTAATTGGGAACTCTTAGAATTTCATAAAATATAAAATAAATATATAATAAATTTATTTTCCAAATTTCCCCAAATTGATAGTATTAGAGAATATTATATGTAATATTTTAAATACTCTCATCCAACAAAATTTGGAAATGTTTAGATTATGTTTTTACCCTTATTTTTTATTTTAACACCTGTAAACCCTTTTTGATGAATACTATGATAATAATATTTTTTACTCAGTATGGGAAATAAAAGTAAATGTAAAATAATTATTGGAACATTAATGGATATTTTTAAATATTTTAAATCATATCTCAGTCACTTAAATGTTTTTTAATAAATTTAAATAATATAAAAAAATTATTATGGAATAAAATTAATATCATTTTTCATACTATTCATTTCATTTGAAATTGAAAATAACATTAAAGAGAAGTAATTGAAATATAATAAATTTAATTTTTTTAAATTTTAATATTTATATAAAAAAATTCACGGGACACAATTATTATTTAAAATAATGTTAATTTTAATATTTTTAATATTGATTGTTTTAATTTTATTTAATGGAATAAAAATGGTGTCGATGAATTGTAAGCATTTAATGTAAATATTTCATCACTAAAAATAAGGTATACACTACCTTGATAAATAATTCAGTTATATACAAAATACATAATTATAAATTTATATAGTTTGTTTTTATTCCAATCAAAAAATACTAGTGACATTAAGAGTAAAAATGTCAAATTTTGGACATTATCTTTTATTTTAATATTTTAATTCTCAAAATATAATAATTGTTGAACAAAATTACCATTTTTTTGAAAAAATGATTTAAATGGATGAAATGTACTAATCCAATAGGACATTGTAATTTTTAGGGTTATTTTTGTCCTTTATATATTTTCTTAAACCTTAATTACCTTATTTACCCATAATGTAGTGAAATTTCTTATTATGGTTACTACTCAAAATTACCTCAAATAAAATGGATGTGTAAAAAAATTTGGAAATATGCAGTCAAAATACTTAACCCAATATAATGATTCATATCTCATAATTGGGAGAATTTGTTTTAAAATCACACCCCAACATATGATTTAATGTTATTTTCATAAATATTCCTTTCAAGTATAAATTATTTTTAATACCAAATTAAAAATTAAATGTATTAAAAATAACCAAATTATATTTTTCATATTATTATATAATTAATGTTAGTTAGAAATATTTTTTTTTAAATATAACTTTTTATATTTTTCAACAAAAAACCGTATTTTTCATTATTCACTAAAAAATAATTATTTTCAAACAAATACAAATATTTAACCATTAAATAATAATGATATGGTGATTTCATAAATAATATATTTATTTTCAATTAAAATTTATAAAATTTCCATATATTAATTATCATATTCTCTCATAAAAATTAATAAAAACTACTTTTTAGAATATTTTTAATGTATATAATTACTTTACTAAAAAAATTGAATGAATTTTTCTTAATAACAGATTAATAAATTCTTACTATTATTTATATTATTATATATATTTCTTATTTTTTATCATAATGTTAAAACCTTACAATGTAATGGCATGGATATAATATTCATATTTACGTAATAATATTTCATGGTTTGTTTAACCTTGTGGTTGCGTCTCTAGAATGATATCAATTAAAGTATTATTATAATGTCATGATAAATTAAATTAATCCTCCAAATAATATTATTTATTTAAATTACTATCAAAGTGATAAAAATATAGGACTCATTCAATGAATATTGTTTATCTTAATAGCAAGGGGACTGTAGATTATCATATGTATGATAATCTAAATATAGGAAATGTGAGTATTTAGAAGCCTATAAGAAACATGATCCATATGATATAAATATTTGGGAACCCCTAGTGTTTAATTAATTGAAGGTTCTATGTTTATTTAAACCTTAATATAGAATCGGTAATTTTACATTCCACTCAACCATTAAAGAGTTACACATTATAAGATTTTCATCATGGGAAACCCATATAATTATGTTAATGAGATATATTTTTATATCTAAACTAAATAATAGAAAAAAATAGATGACTCCCTATTGTTAAAAATGGTGTAGATATGTTATCACCATTTTTTATGAGAGTACTCCATAAAAATCATTGTTTTAGTTATTTTTATAAAAAATATATCACTTTAAAATGATGATGTTGTAAATTAATGTTGAAATGAATACACCTAAAAAATAATTTTGGATCAATTCTTGAATATGAATAATGAAAAATTATATCAATTTTACATATTAATATTGAAATTTAAAAATTCTTATTTTAAATTAACTAATTCTTTTTAACTCAATGAATATGCTATTTTAGTAGAAAATAATGATTATAGTTAGTAGAAATAACAAATTGTTTCATTGTATACCCTTATATTTTATTCCATGATTTCCAAGAATTAAAAGATATATGATTATATTTAGCTTATATAGTGATAAAAAATAAAAAGAATCTTTATCATAAAAAATTTGAGGTTATAGATGTATGATGTTTTAAAACAATTTTACAAAGAAAAATAGAATTGAATACTTATGATTCTAATAATATAGTTAATATGATTGTGTATGTTAGTGAAATAATGATTTGTAGGTCACAAGTATAGTTGGATATACAAAAAACTAATATCATATACCCAGCATATAATATATTTTATCAATTAATTATTAATTTATAACATGAATAATTTTATTAGATCCTTAATTGATTTCATTAATATTTTAGGGAATACTACTAGAGGCATGGAATGCCCTGTATTGTGATCCATGATTATGTAACAACATTATAAGGATATAATCGTTCTATATTGTAGACGAAAAAGGCCACATATAGTATCCAACTATTTTAGTAAAACTAAGAAATAGTGTTTTTAAGTATGTTATATGCCTCAAAGTTTGTATAAAACTTCATTCCAATTCAAAATTATATGAGGGGAAATTTTTCTGAGAATGTTCATTAAGAGTTTTAATTCTTTATTTATGTTATGTAATGATATTATTCTATTTCATATTGGTGTATGATTTTAAATGTAATATTTTAAATTATTATTCACATGTATATGTTTTTATAAATGTGAATGTATTATTTAAAAAAGATTTAGGAATCTATATGAGGAAGTCATAAATGTATAGTAATATAAAGGAGGATATTATTAATGATGTTTAATTTATATGATCAATAAATAAATGATCCTAATTATTTTATTTTATTATATCTTATACATTGTAATAGTAAATAAGAATTTCATGAAAAAAAATAGTTGAAATAAAATTTATTTAATTAACTTGGTTTATATTCTTTTTATATACTATGTAAATAGTATCAATAAATAACTGATATTTGTATGAAAAAATAGTTTTTGTGTTTTTGAAAATTTCAATTGAAAATGATTGTCTAAAAATACAATAAATCATTACATGTTGGATTATGGAATATTTAGGTAGTTAGTTGTAAAATATAATGTTTTTATTAGCACCAGTGGATCCATTGTCTACACTATGGGTGCATGAACTAGATTATGAAAACATTTAAAATTTACTTTTTATTTATAAATTATCTTCTGTGAATGGTTAATTATTTATTCTACCTTTAGAATAATTATATTCACCCTTGCATGATATATGATGAAAATAACATGGAACCATCCAGAGACTAATTTTTATGTGTTTCGACATCTTAGTGAAAAAAACACATTGCTATGGTATATTGTTATCCATTCCTATTTATTTTATAATACAATTTTAACACTAAATTACAATTGATAGGAAGGTCCCTTCTTCATCCTATTGTTAAAAATCCCCATTAGTGACAATATTTTATAATAACACATTCATGTCATAATTAAAAATAAATTGAAATACTTCATAATTTTCTGCATTTAAGTTTATTTTTCTTTTTCAATCGATGATAAATCCTCCACCTATTCCAAAAATTACAAGAATATCTAGATTATTGAATTTGATTCCCCCCTTTCTAGAGGTGGGAGGGGGAGGAGGAACTGATCTTCCCTCCTTCAAAAACATGTAAATATTTCATACCTTTCTCAATCCATAACATTCACCTTGAATTCCAAACAATTTAACATAGCCTAAAAGTTCCTGATCTTTATTTTGGTGACCCTCAGTTATCGATCTCGTTGGCAGACTTTCACAATGCAACAGGTCATCTGTATTTGACACTGGTGTCTCGTTTCAATTTTTAATGGCCCTCATTTGATGATTTTGATCGATTCATTTTTGGTCACTTGTATTTGTCGGGCCATGCAGTTTTTGTCTCATTGATAAAGGCCATTTCATGATATAGTTTTCCTCGGAAGATGATTTGGTAATGGCTTGGTCTAATTGACCCCATCGATGCAATGACGGTAAGTATTTTCTCTTTTTCCTTTTTATTTGTGTATGAATCATGATCCATCCACTGTAGTGACATGGTTAAGTCTTCCCCAGATCCCTCTACATTTCCTAAATCCTGCAATTATTCATATGATTGGTAATATGGTACGCTGCTTTCTCTGTTCTGATGTTAGAACATCCATGGTTTGTCCCTTTATTAACCCTCGCCTCTGTGTTGAGGTGGATGTTGCGAGGACATCAGATGATTGGATAAGGATTACCATTAGTGAAGAGTTTAGATGTAGGTAGGGTGATGTAATTGAATCTTGGGGGGACTACTGTATGAACTATTTCTGATTCGGACACCAGGCCTCTAAATTTCACATTAATGTAATGAGTATAAGGGCCTCTGATATGAGAGAGATGATTGATAAGTCCTCTTATTTGGGACTGATATCTGATGTAGCTTCTTTTTCTGGGAATACAAAGGGTGTGACGAATAGGGTTGCATCAAACTCAAGGGATTATGCAAGGGAAATTCATAATTTGACTGTCTCTATAGTTTTCAGTCGGCTTCGGTCTAATCTGAACTCAGGGCAAGGGGTGAAATACGCTTCTGCCAAGGTGGTTGATGGTGCTGGGGACATGGGAGATCCATTGGGTGTCATTGGGGTCATAAAGGACATATAGTGAATTGTGTTGGTAGATATTAACCGAAAAGCAGAGCATGGATGAAAGGTCTTAGAATCCATGGTTGAAGAGGACATGGATGTTGGTGGCTATGCTTGGGCTCCCTTGGGGGAATCTGAAGTTTTTCATGGGACACCAGGGTGGGATGTGAATGTTGGAGGTGTACTGGTCACAATTGGCACTAGAAACTGGTTCCAGAGGATGGAACAAGAGAATGTGGAAGAGGGAATTCTATTTAATGATTCCCTCGGTATGGAGCTTAAGCTTCCTTCTCAGGTGGCTGGAACTGGGATAGAAATTCAGTAGCATGGGGCAATGGTTGGTTATGAGTCTATGGAGAAACCAAGTAATCTAGCAGTACTTGAAACTAATAGTTATTTTCAGAAGGCAATATGAGGGATATATGGATATCAAGAAGTGAAAATCCTTTCTAAAGTGTGAGATTACTCTGAGAGCGATAACAATAATGATGGTGGTATCATGCCTTCATGTAGTGATTTGGTTCTGTGCAAGAGGATGATGATGACCAGGGATCAATAATTCATCACTGCACCACCACGTCGAATGCCGAGGAAGGACTACTCCTACCCACTGATGTTGTTGTCCTCTAGGACTGCCATTGGTAACACTATGCTTTTATCTCTAGAGGGGGTGAATCTATAAGTGAAGTATTCTAAGGTTCTAAAGAACTATGACATCTCAGAATGGGAATCGAATACTCTGGAGGAATATTTCTACCAGTGATGTGGTGATGGGTATGGATGTTATGGTGTTTAATTTTTTTCTTTCGACTTGTTACTCCTTTTCACTATCCTTTTTCTTTATTTTAATAAATGGCTACTGTGTTATCCCTTGATTGAGCTATTCTGGTATAGCCTACTCTTCAATAATTTTACCTAATAAAATTCTTTTGTGAGTAATCTCTAAATATGTCAATATATTATTACTTGAATAACAGATAATATTAATTCTCTAATTCTTTTCTATTATATGATTGCTTAGGATAACAGATTAGAAAAAAATATCCTCCAATTCTAGAAAATTGTATTCATCGTTTTATTCTTCTTATGAGCTCACTCTTATTTATTTAACCTATATAACTATATGTTTTCCACGTTCAATTCAACATTTATCTCTATAATGATCTATAATATACACTTAAAACACTAATTTTTATTCCTCTCATCTATTTTTTAAATAATTGATGAACATTGAATCCATTTTCCCACCAGTTGAATTTAAAAAAATTTATTGTCTGAATTTGAATCTCTCACTAATTTAGATTCCATAATAAATATAATTATAATGTCTTAATTTATCCTAAAAAATATTATGATGTTTTTTGAAACAATTTTTTTTCTTATAGTTGGAGAAAAGGTAACACACAACTCTCATCAACTATATAATTTTTATGGAGTGAATATTTTCTACCTAAAACATATAACTCAATATCTCACTCTATTGAAAATTGAATCCATAGATTGAAAATTACCAAAAAAAAATTTTATTATGTAAAATATGATCAAAATATCAATAAAAATTTTATAATTTTTTAAATATCAAATTCATTTGATTTTATCTCATTTAGTTTTTCTCCAGAGTGATCATGTTTAGCATGGTGTGAGGAATTTGTATTATTCCAATTTATTACATTATAATTCATTTATTGATGTTTTAATCGCTAAATTTTATATTTATAATCAACCCATTTGATTACTTATTTTTAATTTTCAATTATGTATTCTGATTAGTGTTTTCCTAATTTTGGTTTAACATTAAAGAGAATTTATTATGTGATGGCCTTATTTATTATGGATTTTGGTTTCTTAAAAATCCATTATATGAAACAATATGTCTTATTAAAATAGATACATTTAATGTATAATATTTATTTGAGATATCTTACAATCCTTGGATTCTTATAAAGTATCCAATATTATACATAAATATCATACACTTTCATTCCATCTCATATAGCTCTAATAACATATACACTTAATAATATTTCATATATCTCAACTCATATGATATCATAGAGTCATATGAATATGTCTATCATAAAAAATATTTTCCATTATTCATACCTCAAGTATATTATGATAATATAACATCATATATGGTTTATAACTTACAAAAAATAATGATCAAAAGTTGTGGAATGTATATTATGTGTTCTTTGGATCTCATGAACTGAGGTCATCATAAGATGTCTGTATATCACAAGAGATTAATTTATTTTTGAAATAAAATATATCATAACAATACCTTATCTCATGATATTAGTCATCTCTTATGAAAAAATATCTTATCATTAGAAACCCATATATAATAAAACAATTAGGAAATATTAAAACCATACAAATTTTTGAATTCTTCACTCTAAACAATGCTCACAAAAAATTTTATATTAACTCAATACTTCTCAAATGATCACAAATAAATCTCTAAAAATATATCAAAAATTACATTATAAGTATTTTATTAACAAATAATATTGAAAACAGATTCAACCATTATCAATAATTGAATCACAAACTTCAATATCTTCATTTTTAGGAAAATTATATTCCACACTGTCCACTAAACTCCATTATGTTTGGAATTATCAAGTCACATTATAATAATTAAATCATTTACTTTGTCAAATTATAATTTTTTTACCCTCCACTAATAGATATGTTAATTTTTTAGAGTATTTTAACTCTCAATGTAAATCTATTTTTCAAAGTGATATTGATGAACTCCCACAGAATTCATACATCCATTAATTTTCTAATACTACTCATTATTTATTATTTTCAATCATTTTCAATAACCATTTTTATAAAAAAAATAATAGGTAGTACCTAAAATTTATTTAACAATGACTGAATCCACCGTAGAGAAATACTTTTAACAATATTAATTTTATTTTTTAACAAAATATAAATCCATACGGGGGTAGTTCATATACAAATTTTAGTTTAGGGGTTATGTTCATGATATGAGGTTACGTCAATAGAATATATAAAACATATTTTTTATATTGATTAATTGAAAATGTATTAACTTATTCCTTGGTGAAAATTTATTCCAACTTTAAATCACCATTTGAATCTTTTTATGCGATGAAATGAAATCTGATTTCAATGTGATTTAGTTTTTAGGTCTCAAATTGTTTTTTATAGATCAATGACACTGTGATTATTTAATGAAATTTTGAGTGGCTTCTTACCATCAATTCTCATATCTAATAACTATAATTCAATCTATAGAACCTGTGAAAGTTCTTTTGAATATGAAATATTCTCTGAATTAAATTTCATGAAGGATAATAAATTTTACATATTACTATGAAGTGAAACAAACCTTCACTAAGAATGAAATATCAATCTAATATGGAATTATTATCTGAGAAATATCCATATAATCCATCAATTTATAGACCCAAAAAATAAAAAATAGATACCTTTATATATATTATATCTATGGTTAGTGTACATTATAATTATCTAACAAGACTTTTGGAAGAAATTATGTGGAAAATATTTAGATCACATTCAAATATAGCACATAGGGTCACAATAAAACAATATCAGTTCTGTATTCTATTAAATGTAGAAGACTACAAGTGATAAATCTATTATATCATTAGTAAATACTATGTAAAGCCTCATATTCAGTAAAATTATCTATAATATATATGGGTGTGAATATTTCATTTAAATTTTATAAACGAAATAATTTTGATAAGTTATTATAATATTTCCATTCAGATAATAATATATAATGAGAACATTGAACAATTTGTAATAACAGAATGTAAGTAATTTCACCAAATATAGATATCATAAAATGTATTCCAATTTCGTCCAAAAAATTATTTTGAAATATATTATTTGTCACCAATGAAGATAATTTCATCTATATATAAATGAAAAAATGAGTACATGTTAAATAATCAAATAGAAAAATATTACAATCAAATGTTCCCATTAAATGTCAATTCATATTATGAAACTATCCGTCTTGGAAAACCATGATCTATAGGTAAATGTTATGTTATAAAGAGCCCTATAATATTCAAAACAATATTAAAATCCTCACTAAGAACAAAAAACATAATATTTTAAATATTTTAACTCATTCTCAAGATAATTGTTTTAGTATTTATATTTAGCATCCTTTAGGTATTTTTGGTATGTCTTTTATGATGAAACTACTATAAATGTATTAATAGTATCAGGTCATGAAACTAGAGGAACAATTTTGTAAAATTTTAAAACATTAAATTGAAAATATCCATTGAACAATATAATACATTATTTCTTATTGGTTCTCATTTTTCATTCTATATATCAATTTAAACACACTTAGTGCAATTCCATTTTTGTGATTAGGTCTTGTAAAAACACCAAATATAATGTTATTTTTAATATAATAATGTTAATCATTTGTTATTTCACTTTTTCTCTCATGGAATACTTTCTAAAAGTCATTATAAATTTTAACATGTGAAATATGTTTGTTTTTTATCAATTGTAATCCTCATTATTGGATGGATTTGTGAATATTTATTGATAATATTGTTATGAGAATAAATCTGCTTCATCAATATCTTATGCCCCATTATAAGGCCCCAGCCTTAAACCATACTTAATATTGAATTAAATTAGTAATTCACATTGAGGATCTTTTCAGGTTTAGAGTTTTAGTGAATTTGGACATAACTATTACATCTCAAAAGATTACAAAGTAGTCGCTTCTACTAAATTTCCATAAAATAAAAACTCATTAAAAGAAACATGTATAGTTCCATGTTTTAGGTAGCATGACTTTCCCTTGATCCCATCCTTGACCCTATTCCACGCTAAGTCCTGTGAAAAATATTTCAAAAACATGGGATGAGCATAAGAAGCTCAGTAAGGGATACACAAATAATGAAAACTGTTAGTTTTTCAAAACAACAAGTAAACCATGAATACTTTATCAATGTAATACTTTTCACCAACATGAAGTAGTAAAAACTCTTCACTGAATAAAGTACCATTACTTACCTTTTTGTAACCAAAGGATTACCATAAAATCCATAAAAAGAACACATAACATATATAAAGGTAACTTGGGACATAAACATACTTAAGTGGAATAACCATACGGTCGACTTCCACACATATCACTTAATGGAATAGCCATACGGCCAATTTCCATACATACTTAATGGAATAGCCATACAGCCGACTTCCATACCCAATGCATTGGAGGTTATAACGTAACCACCCGTCCTGGTATTCACGGCACCACTCGTCATATGGTTTATAACGTAACCACCCGTTAAAATGTCCAAGTACCAATATAAAATCATAAAACATAAAACCAATATAAAGGAATGATAACATTTCCACATTTCAATCACAATATATCATAAATATATTGACATAATAGAATCTTTTTTCAAAACCATTTTCAATACCAAAATACTTAAAAGAGTATATGGTATTTATTTTTTTCTTAAAAACATTACGGCTTGTTGAGGAAGCCAAAGACCAAATAATACTCGCAGCGGCGGAAAAGGTCGTTGTCACCGCATACGTTAAAAAAACATTCCTTTTTGTCGTTTAGTAAAATGCTTCGTAGAAAAAGATTCCTTTTGTATAAAAGTAATATTCAAAGGGGTTTGTACACCGTATAAAAGAAAGTTGTGTACAAAACGAAATATGCCTCAATGAAAGGAGATTGAGACGAAGTCCCTTACCTCGGGTCCGACTTGACTCGATCGTTCTTTAATGTCCTGAATAATAAACTTGATTTAATTTATACTTGATTAAGAACCTTTTTAGAGTTAATTATTCCTTTTATATCACTTATTTCCATGTTATAAACATTATGTAACTATTTAAGTTAATAATGTTTGTGTTGTCGATATTTGGTTCTTAAGTCGAAAGTGGACTTGTTACAATTACATGTTGTTCGTGTGGTCAACAGTTCATTATATCTAGAATGACATTCCTGATTTGGATATCATATATATCATATATATCCAGCATATACGTGTATTTATAATATTACATAATCATTTAGAGGTAAGAAATGAAATGCACCGTTCATGGAGACAGTAAGTCGTACGTACGCATGAACGCTACTTTCATTTCATTGTCATGTTAATGGAATTAAAACTAAATAAGAGGTATGTATATTTTAATTCCAGAATTATATTCATCATTTAGATATATAATTAATTATATATATCCATTATATACATGTACTTTTAATAGTACATTACATTTGGGGATAAGAAATGAAATACACCGTTCATGGAGACGGTAAGCCGTACGTACGCATGAACGCTACTTTCATTTCTATCTCATACTTTAATGGAATGAAATAATAATTATATAGAGGTATATTATAATTCCAGTATAACATCATATATAATAACTTTAAATCCATCCTTTACACTTCCCACATATGGCATTAACGAATCACATCACTTTGAGGGGGCGGTAGTCCGCACTTCCTAAAATGAAGATATCGCGTATACCCATAATGGAAGCCATAAAGGTAAGACATAAATGAAAAATACAGAAGCATAATTAAAACATAAACATATTATATATCATATATAAAAATAGTGACATCATAATGTCCACCTTTGAAGGTGTTAAATGAGTATTGAACAATCATCGTTTCGGGAGGCACAATTTCGCCATCCACAGAAACCGTATGTTCTTTAACCATTTGATGTAGTTGTTTGAGAGTGTAGCTCAAATAAATCATATAAAAACATCCAAGTATATTGAAGATACTGGTGTTGTTACAAAAGAAATAAATAAAAATAGTTTAGGGGGTTGGAGAAGCAAAATAAAACAAATGAACATGAGAGAATGAATTACCTTTAAAAGTGTAACTCCTTTTGATTTGAGCCTAAAGGCTTCCTTTGAAAGAATTCTTCACAAAGGGAATCCTCTAGGATGAGGAGAGGGAAGTGGAGAGAGTAAATGGGTAGGGGTTGGCCGAGCCAAAGGCTTGAGGAGTGTGTGAAATGAGGTAGAGGTGGGGGCCTTTTATAAGAGGAGAGGAGGGGCACTTTAGGAAAGTAAAGAAATATTACTTTATTTAAAAATGTGTTTCGGTTTTAAAAGGTCCCACATTGATATAATTCGTGGATAAGGTGATAAGGGTTTTAAATCCACCCATAAAATAAGTTTTGGACATGTGTAGTTCATAGATTTTACATTATCTTTCCATTTTATTTAAATCGTCAAACAATGATGTCATCACTGCATCATTATAATGTCATAAATAATTTAATTTATATAATGTCTAAAAATTATAAAAAAACTACTATGATGTAGAAATCATTTTATCCTTCCAATGACTATTTATAATCAAAAATCTGATCTTTATAACCCCATGTAAAAATTGTTTTCGTAAAACATATTATGTTTGTGTCATTTTTACTTTTACATTAAATAAAAATTTATTTATGTCATTTCCCAAACAACGTGTCTCCATGGGGTCCCCAAGTTGACCCATGGATTGTCTTGGTCGTCCATCACGCAACCAATGATGTTAGGACATGTCTCAAGTTCATTTCTTATTATTAAAACATTATTTTTACATTAAACTACACTAATTACCACTAATCGCGATTAAAAACTTAATAAGTTACAATTCACCAAAAAATTATTATAACCTCATTGAACAACATTTTTCTTCTTAATGACAACCATGTATGTCGGATTTTTGAAATTCAAAACACAATGATGGAAAAATTTCATTTAAACGGAAAATCAGTCTTTATAAGTACCACTTAGTGGTTTCACTATTCATTAAAAATTGATGTTTTTCAGAAAATTACCAAAAATTCACCCTAAGCTATATTTGATATTACGAATTCAAAAATGAAGTATATTTTACAAAAATCAATACATATAAGTCAGATTAATTAATTTAATAATTAATTCCTGCTGTCAAAGCAAATAGCGTGTTTTTATGAAATAATAAGTATCAAAAGATTGACACTAGTTTAAGTCTGATTTCAAAGTGAAATTAATTCCAAAGACCACTATTGGATTTAATGGTAAAAATATATTCTAATTTAACTTTAAAAACAATTCAAAAGATAATATAATCATATAAATAAATTAGATTAAAAAGGGGTTTTGAATTAAAATACAACATTTTACACTATTCATTGAAAAAAATGAACTTTATCGGAAAGATACCAAAAATTTACACAAAGTAAATTATGATGTTCCAATTATAAAAAAGAGTTTTATTTGGTCCAAAATAATGTATAAGAGTGATCAAAACTATATTTAATGACAATTCTTCATCAAAAGGTGATAAGTGAACCTTTAGTGAAAATTAGGGTATAAAATCCGAAAATTGAATTCTTTCCGTATTTTAAGCCATTATCTTTTATTGGATAAATGTAAAAACATTTAAAAACATATATAATCATATTTTATTTATTTATATCTATTCCCGCCAATACAACATCTACTTGTTAACTACAATTTAAAATAATATTATTTTATTATTAGAGTGCAACATAAGATTCCCAAGAAACTCGTTGTTGCGTATTGGGTACGCCATCGAGCATAGCGTCCCATTTAAAGTCATTTCAATATTTTATTCACAAATATGGATAAATATGAAATGTCATATTCTTTATTTACCTGGGGTGTTACATCCTTCCCCCCTTTTGGGAATTGCATCTTTGCAATTTTTAAAATTGAGCTTGGAAACATCCTTGAACGTCCCACATCGGAACAAGAGTCGGTAAAACAATCACTTTAAAATAAAGGAAGATAAGTACAGAGGTCACCCGAGTTAACCCATACTAGGATTCCATTTAGGAAAACATGGACATGGAGGAGAAAACATAGGGTCATGTTCTGATGGAGAGTGATAGAAAACATGTTTAGGAGAAAGTTAACAATAAGAAAATCACAAACTTGTGATGGGTTAAACGGTGTTGGGTTCCCCAGTAGAAAACGTTAATAGACAACATTTTTGTTTTAAGTTACTTTTTATTGAGGAATTTATTCATAAGGAAACATAATCACTTATCATGTTGAGTTTCAACTTTTACTAGATTCCTTAATCAAACTCATATTTTTTCCAAAAGACGAGTATTTAGGGAGACTTGTTCGCATTAAGAGTACTATAATCAACTTCTAGAGAATCACCTAACCCCAAAAATAAACTACATACTTGCCAAGTCTTTATACTTTAACCAAAACCAAAACCCAAAATATTAGTACAAGATCAGATAACCCAGAAAAGGATAAACCATTAGAAAGAAAATCTATTCATAATCTCCAAAATTTGTCCAACAAAACCCAAAGTTCAACGAGGACCATTCGATCAACAATTTGTCCATAAAATTCCTCAAAGTAAACCAATCTAAGATTGAAACCCAAAAATTTGAAGGATTTAGTCACATAGTCTTCCAAGTTAAATCGTAAAATTTATCTCCAAACAACATATGTTGCTCTTAAAGTCTGGTATTGAAAAGTAATTAACCTAATCACATATCCTCCATGATCGGTTAATAATTTTCATAAATAACCCAAAATCAACTTACTCTTAATTTAAAAAATCATATAACAAGAAAGAATCAGTCAAACTGACCAGGGACTTCACGTAGTCCAGTGGTAGGCGATAAATGCCAGTCGCACTTTGGTTGTGGGTTCGATTCCCGTAACTTTGTCCGACGTGACGGGTTGTCACATGGTCTGCGTGTTGTCCTTTTTCTAAAACTATATAATTCTTAAATGATTCCCCAATAAGAGATAAAATTATCATAAATGGTCATAACATATTTTAACCTCAAGTTTATCTCATGCCTTTCATTTTCCAGCATATCATATAATAACCCATAATTACATCAAAAGTAAGGATCATATAAACCCAAATGGTTCTTTATATCTATGTCCACAAAAGAAAAGATAAATATTCCATGAATAAAATTTGCCTATATTAAACATCAGGGTTACAAATAATTTAAAAAGTCTTCTAATGTTACCCCATCATCAAAAGAGACTTAATACTCTTAAGAATTTCATCATAACTCTTGAAGCCCTTATATGTTGACATCTTACTCATTCAACATTCTTAATGATCCATGAACCATTCCTTTCCAACTTATTCCGAAATACCTCTTTCCTACAAACAAAATCATGAATCATATCCTAAGATTCCAAAATAGGAAAACAATAGTCATGGAATAATACATACCTTTGATTGGTCATTGTTAGTTTCTTCATCCTCAATCGGAATGGAATTAGGTATTGGTAAATGAGTATTTGTATGATCTTGGTGATCCCATTCACGAAACTTCTTAATGGGACATGTGTTTGCATAATGACCATGCACACCACATTTAAAACATTCAATTGATCCCTCAGAAAGAACTTCATTCCCATTCCTCGAGTCAACATGATGCTTCCTTTTTCCATGGCAGGTTCTTGCTTTATGACCTTCGTTTCCACATCTATAACATATTTCTATCCCTTTGAAACATTTTCCTAGGTGTTTCTTTCCACATCTTTGACACATAGGTTTTTGAACACACTTACCTTTATGATTATTACATGTACTTCCGTAGGGATTTTTCTTCTTGCAAATATGATGCCTTAGAGAAATCTCCAAGGTTTAGGTGGTCAATCATGACTCTAGATAGTTGGTTGTGGATAAACACAAGAGTTCTCATTACAGACCCCATATCATTCAGTTGCTCGCTCATAAAACTGTCACAGTTTCCTTCACATCCACCATTACCTTGGTGCCTGATAGATCCAGCCATTTATTAAAACCAAAAAGGGTCAGTGTGAGTATAACAACAAAACCATCACGTACTAATGAGGAAGATAAACACTAAGATATTCTTACTCATTCTCATTATCTAAAACTAGGACTCTGTCTAAAATCCTAACCATTATGGTAATGTCACTTATGCTTAAAGAATACCCTAACCTCTAAAGTTATCTAAACCGACCTTTGATACCAACTATAAGGCCCCAGCCTTAAACCTTACTTAATATTGAATTAAATGAGTAATTGACATTGAGGATCTTTTCAGTGTTAGAGTTTTAGAGAATTAGGACATAACTTTTACATCTCAAAAGATTACAAAGTAGTCGCTTCTACTAAATTTCCATAAAATAAAAACTCTTTAAAAGAAACATGTATAGTTCCATGTTTTAGGTAGCATGACTTTCCCTTGATCCCATCCTTGACCCTATTCCACGGTAAGTCCTGTGAAAAATATTTCAAAAACTTGGGATGAGCATAAGAAGATCAGTAAGGGATACACAAATAATGAAAACTGTTATTTTTTCAAAACAACAAGTAAACCATGAATACTTTATCAATGTAATACTTTTCACCTACTTGAAGTAGTAAAAACTCTTCACTGAATAAAGTATCATTACTTAATTTTTGTAACCAAAGGATTACCATAAAATCCATAAAAAGAACACATAAAATATATAAATGTAACTTGGGACATAAACATACTTATGTGGAATAACCATACGTTCGACTTCCACACATATAACTTAATGGAATAGCCATAAGGCCATTTTCCATACATACTTATTGGAATAGCCATATGGCCGACTTCCATACCCAATGCATTGGAGGTTATAACGTAACCACCCGTCCTGGTATTCATGGCACCACTCGTCATATGGTTTATAACGTAACCACCCGTTAAAATGTCCAAGTACCAATATAAAATCATAAAACATAAAACCAATATAAAGGAATGATAACATTTCCACATTTCAATCACAATATATCATTAATATATTTACATAATAGAATCCTTTTCCAAATCCAATTTCAATACCAAAATACATAAAAGAGTATATGGTATTTATTTTATTCTAAAAACATTACGGCTTGTTGAGGAAGCCAAAGACCAAATAATACTCGCGGCGGCGGAAAAGGTCGTTGTCACCGCGTACGTTAAAAAAAACATTCCTTTTTGTCGTTTAGTAAAACGCTTCGTAGAAAAAGATTCCTTTTGTATAAAAGTAAAATTCAAAGGGGTTTGTACACCGTATAAAAGAAATTTGTGTACAAAACGAAATATGCCTCAATGAAAGGAGATTGAGACTAAGTACCTTACCTCGGGTCCGACTTGACTCGATCGTTCTTTAATGTCATGAATAATAAACTTGAGTTAATTTATACTTGATTAAGAACCTTTTTAGAGTTAATAATTCCTTTTATATCACTTATTTCCATGTTATAAACATTATGTAACTATTTAAGTTAATAATGTTTGTTTTGTCGATATTTGGTTCTGAAGTCGAAAGTGAACTTGTTACAATTACATGTTGTTTGTGTGGTCAAAGGTTCTTTATATCTAGAATGACATTCCTGATTTGGATATCATATATATCATATATATCCAGAATATACATGTATTTATAATATTACATAATCATTTAGAGGTAAGAAATGAAATGCACCGTTCATTGAGACGGTAAGCCGTACGTACGCATGAACGCTACTTTCATTTCTTTGTCATATTAATGGAATTAAAACTAAATGAGAGGTATGTATATTTTAATTCCAGAATTATATTCATCATTTAGATATATCATTAATTATATATATCCATTATATACATGTACTTTTAATAGTACATTACATTTGGGGATAAGAAATGAAATGCACCGTTCATGGAGACGGTAAGCCGTACGTACGCATGAACGCTACTTTCATTTATATCTCATACTTTAATGGAATGAAATAATAATTATATAGAGGTATATTATAATTCCAGTATAACATCATATATAATAACTTTAAATCCATCCATTACACGTCCCACATATGGCATTAACGAATCACATCACTTTGAGGGGGCGGTAGTCCGCACTTCCTAAAATGAAGATATCGCGTATACCCATAATGGAAGCCATAAAGGTAAGACACAAATGAAAAATACAGAAGCATAAGTAAAACATAAACATATTATATATCATATATAAAAATAGAGACATCATAATGGCCACCTTTGAAGGTGTTAAATGAGTATTGAACAATCATCGTTTCGGGAGGCACAATTTCGCGATCCACGGAAACCGTATGTTCTTTAACCATTTGATGTAGTTGTGTGAGAGTGTAGCTCGAATAAATCATATAACAACATCCTTGTATATTTAATATACTGGTGTTGTTACAAAATAAATAAATAAAAAGAGTTTAGGGGGTTGGAGAAGCAAAATAAAACAAATGAACATGAGAGAATGAATTACCTTTAAAAGTGTAACTCTTTTTGATTTGAGCCTAAAGGATTCCTTTGAAAGGACTATGCCCAAAGGGAATCCTCTAGGATGGGGAGAGGGAAGTGTAGAGAGTAAATGGGTAGGGTTTGGACGAGCCAAAGGCTTGAGGAGTGTGTGAAATGAGGTAGAGGTGGGGGCCTTTTATAAGAGGAGAGGAGGGGCACTTTTGGAAAGTAAAGAAATATTACTTTATTTGAAAATGTGTTTCGGTTTTAAAAGGTCCCACATTGATATAATTCGTGGATAAGGTGTTAAGGGTTCGAAATCCACCCATCCAATAAGTTTTGGACTTGTTTAGTTCATAGATTTTACATTATCTTTCCATTTTATTTAAATCATCAAATAATGATGTCATCGCTGCATCATTATTATGTCATAAATAATTTAATTTATTTAATGTATAAAAATTATAAAAAAATACTATGATGTTGGAAATAATTTTATCTTTCCAATGAATATTTATAATCAAAAATCTGATCTTTATAACCCCATTTAAAAATTGTTTTTGTAAAACATATTATGTTTGTGACATTTTTACTTTTACATTAAATAAAAAGATATTTATGTCATTTCCCAAACTAAGTGTCTCCATGGGGTCCCCAAGTTGACCCATGGCTTTTCTTGGTCGTCCATGACACAACCAATGAGGGTAGGACATGTTTCAAGTTCATTTAATATTATTAAAACATTATTTTTACCTTAAACTACACTAATTACCACTAATCGCGATTAAGAACTTAATAAGATACTATTCACCAAAAAATTATTATAACCTCATTGAACCATATTTTACTTCTTAATGACAACCATGTATGTCGGATTTTTGAAATTCAAAACACAATGATGGAAAAATTTCATTTAAACGGAAAATCAGTCTTTATAAGTACCACTTAGTGGTTTCACTATTCATTAAAAATTGATGTTTTTCAGAAAATTACCAAAAAATTCACCCTAAGCTATATTTGATATTACGAATTCAAAAATGAAGTCAATTTTACATAATTCAATACATATAAGTCAGAATAATTAATTTAATAATTAATTCCCGCTGTCAAAGCAAATAGCGTGTTTTTATGAAACAATAAGTATCAAAAGATTGACACTAGTTTAAGTCTGATTTCAAAGTGAAATTAATTCCAAAGACCACTATTGGATTTAATGGTAAAAATATATTATAATTTAACTTTAAAAACAATTCAAAAGATAATATAATCATATAAATAAATTTGATTAAAAAGGGGTTTTGAATTAAAATACAACATTTTACACTATTCATTGAAAAAAATGAACTTTATTGGAAAGATACCAAAAATTTACACAATGTAAATTTTGATGTTCCAATTCTAAAGAAGAGTTTTATTTGGTCCAAAATAATGTATAAGAGTGATCAAAACTATATTTAATTACAATTCTCCATCAAAAGGTGATAAGTGATCCTTTAGTGAAAATTAGGGTATAAAAGTCGAAAATTGAATTCTTTCCGTATTTTAAGCCATTATTTTTTATTGGATAAATGTAAAAACATTTAAAAACATATATAATCATATTTTATTTATTTCTATCCATTCCCGCCAATACAACAGCTACATGTTAACTACCATTTAAAATAATATTATTTTATTATTAGAGTGCAACGTAAGATTCCAAAGAAACTCGTTGTTACGTATTGGGTACGCCATCGAGCATAGCGTCCCCTTTAAAGTCATTTCAATATTTTTTTCACAAATATGGATAAATATGAAATGTCATATTCTTTATTTATCTGGGGTGTTACACCCATACTCTGATTTTATTCACTATATACTACATTTTTTTTACCTAAACCAATATCAACCACACTTTACAAAAATATAAACAACTCATAAATATATTTCTCTAAATTCTTCATGATTTTATATTCAGTGGTTTCAAATTCATTAGATCTAGACACATATTTTTGTTACATTTTACATTGATTTTAATATAATGGAATTCCACCACCTTGTATTTATTTTATCCCCATCATTTTGAGACACTTACATTTATAGATACCACATGATGTATATTTATTATGCATTTTCATTAAATAATAATATTTTCTATTATTTATCATCATTTTAAAATTATGTTGAATTAGTTTATGAAATTTAATATTTGGCATTTTATAGACAAAAAAATCTCATAGGGTGTATTATCTATTTCCAGCCATAATAATATTCTATTATTAATATTAATAGTAGTTTCAATGGATTCATTACATAGATATTTTGAATGATATTTTTAGCTAGATAAATTTTCATAGAGTCTACTTTTCCATTCAACTAATAAATTTTAATTTTTAATGAATTCAATAATATATATTTGTTTTATACTTTACATAGTTATATATATTTTAGAATAATTTAAAAAATAATTTTTTCCATTATCAAACCCCACCATATTGATGTAGTCACCAAGATCCATGATAACTTTTATTCTAATTGTTTTAAAAATCCAAATGGATTTTAAATTTTTATTAATAAAAATAAAATTATTCATCTATGGAATGAAACCAAAGAATGTAGTAAAGTAAATATCAATCACATTTTACGTGTAATTATTATGAAAACATTCATTTTATTATATTAGTTTTAATTTCCCATATAACATAATTTTAACTCTCGTGTGTGTTGTTTGAACTATGTTAAACCTTTTGCTTACTTTGAAACAAAATTATCGTTCCATTTTTATTTTAGTAAGGCCTCCCACAACATCATGAAGGAGAGTATATTTAATATTATATTGGAAAAGATTTATGAATACATTATTCCATATATAATTCTTAACTTTTCATCATATATATCAAATGTTTGACAGATCACCAATCTGAAATAGTATTCTGCTTTTTTTCACCACCTATGATGAAACACCCTTGTATTTAATTATTTATTATATATTATATTATATAAAAAATAATTTAATTACCATTATATTATAGTTGGATCACACATAATCATACCTTCCACCAAAATATATTTTTATTCTTTCTCTTTAGACTCACATTCACTAATTCCAATAATATTTATATTTAATGAAATACAATTTAATAATATTGATTCTCCTCCATCATGTTATTATATGTATATTATGATATTATTTATCCAATAATATATGAGGAATGACAAATATAAAGTATTTATGGATTCATATTATTATTATTCTTCAATAAAACATCCACAATAAATAATTTGCTTTATTATATATTTTTTTAAAATTAATATCAATTTTATTTTCATGATAAATATTTGGGAATTATTTTCATATACATAACATAACAATTTCCCACTGATTATACCATCAATGGATTTATTTATAACATTTAAATCATTTTTTATTGTCTCTAGACATGAATTACTTATACTTATAGAAATATTATTTATGCACTCATACTATAAAATATTTCAGCGTAAGCCATATGATTCATAAATTCTTCTTTGCTAAATTATATTTCAACACAAATTAATTTATGACTAAATATCCTATAACCCAAATTATTTAAAATGAATCTATATATTCTAAAATATTTGAAATTATTCTTAGAGAACATATCTCAACATTTATTCCTTTTCTATGCTGATATGGTTTGATCATTCTTCTATTTGAGATAAGTTACATTTCATGACTTCATAATTTCTACATAAGAAGTGCATTATAATTTCATAGTATCTTTCTTGGTCTAAAATGTCCACATTTTTAATTTGGACTTGTATTGTTAGGAAAAACATATTTATCATTTTCTTAATTTTAGAAACATACATAAACTTAATATTGGTGCTCATAATATCATGTATTTTAAATCATTAGCGTCAATATATTTACTGATGTTTGGCTTTATATTTTCAACTAATTTTCATCAATATTATTTTTTGATTTCAATTATCTTATATAATATTCTTTAAAAGTAATTTTAGATTCCAAATCCTTCAATATCTACTCATTGTTAAAAAAAGTCAACTTAAATATCTTGAGTGATTCAATAAAATCAAATCATATTTTTAGAATGTTTTAATTTGTCTCATTTATTTCCACAGGTAGTCTTTATTAATTTCACGACATCATTTTCTGAAGTTATGATTCCAATTTTTTTATCAAGTTTTTAGGTAGGTTACATCCTGATATTCTTTATAATTGACTTTATATATTACGTACATCACCACATGTGCCATAAAATGTATTAATTAACAAAAATATTCTTTATATAATTTTTTTAATATAAATATCTTTCATATTATTATTTAATTATGAAACTAAACATAATTCATATTTAAAATTTATTATGGTTGTAGACTATTTTGTTAATAATTTATTACCATTTAATGATTTATTTTATTCCAGAATCTCATCAATATGATCATATTTACTATCAAGAGTCTTATTAATTATATGATTGATATCAACATATCACACAACTTTATGGATGATGATTTTCTAATATAGTTATTATTTTTATTTTCCTTCCTCTTTTCTAAAAAAATTAATATTAGATACATAAACCGTATTTATTCATCATGTTTTACTTATTTGTAAATGGAATCATAATTTAATAGAGGGACATTTACTTAATACATGTGATTCATCATGGATTAAAAATTAATATATTAATTCACTTTATTTTTAAATGATATTTTTATTCAAATTTCAAAGTGATTAGAAAATTTATTAGTAGATCATAGATAAAATCTTTCATATGTCAATGTTTATATATCACGTGATCATGTAAATTCAGGTATGTTTCATTTTTGTGTAATAGAACTTTCTTTAGATTCCTTGATTTTATGGTTGGTTGATTACCATTACACTAGATAAAAGAAATAATATTACAACTGGATGAAGAGTTTTGTATTCTTTGTAAAAATGATATATTAATAATTTAAAAATTAAATGTAATAAAAAATTAATTATGTTATTTTATTTTAGAATATAATTATTCCCTATAATATATACTTTCAAAACAATCATAATACATTTTTTAGTCATAGAGAAAATAAACATAAGAATGGAGTGATAATAAATGTTTGATAGGGGAAGTGTATAATCAAATGCATCCTGAGTATAAAATGAAAAATAAAAATACAAAGGTAAATATCTAAAATATATTTACTTATTCAATAACTTGATTATAAAATATAATATGAGGGAATAAATTGTGATAAGTAATTTCTTGAAAATTATTACAAGGACTTGAAACATATATTGGGATGTCATAACGAGTAAAATAATAACATTTCCAAAAATAACTAATATCCTGATTGTTGAAAAAATAATGACATAAATAATAAACATACCTTCATGGCCTTCTTCCAATACATCATAAATAAATAGATAAATTCTTCTGCAAATAACACAAACTAGTTTCTCACATGAGACCTACAGATGAATCAGGGGTTATAATGGGACAAATCCATTACATACTATTTCCAAGGCATCCTTATATATTTAATATAAAATAGAACATTTTCAACTAATTTTAATATTTGATAATTATCTAAATAAAATTAAATACTTTATGGAAATTTAGAATCATTCCCAATCAAAATAATAATAAACCATCCCATGAAACAATGAAAATGTTTTAATCACAACGTACACCAAGTGGAGAAAAATTAAAATAATTTTTTATAGTCATTTACAAATATAAATACCATAAAAATATCAATAGATTCATTCTTGATGAGAATAACCTTTTCACATTAAATTGTAAATTTAAAAAATTGAAAATTCTAGATTATTATAAAAAATCATTGAAAAGAATTATGGGAACATGTCATAGAGTATTCAAATAATTGATTGGTCAATATTATGTAGAATATTATTCATGTTGGGTATTTTAAATTAGTTATTCCATTCACATTATCAGTAAAAAGTAAAAAAATACCTCATATGGAAAATAACATAATGTTCCATTTTATCTATTAATTAAATTTTCCAATGAGGGTGTAATAATGTTTTCTTAATTACTATAAGATAATAAATTTATTAATTAATATATTTTTAATAAATTTCTTCTTTGAAACAATTATAATATGGTAGAAAAAGAAATATTTTCTTCAAAAATTTTGATCAGTTTATTGTGTACATAAAGAGAGTAAAATGAAAATAAAATATATAATATACCAAAATATCTAGAGAAGAATAAAATATATTTTTTATCTTGGGATTGAACTATCAAATAATTATCATTATAGATTATTAAATGTAATGAATCTTGAATAAGTGGTTCATTTTAAATAAACACCTAAAAATTTGTTAAATTATGAATCATATTACATATAAAATAAATAAAATATAATGAATCATTAAATAACATGAATATAATGGGAACCACGATGTATAATATAAATGAGGTATTATATAAACTCATTAAATATTCATGTATTGAATATGTTAAATGTCTAATGGAATGAAAAGACAGATGAGAAACCCTTAAAATAATTATATTATTGATTTATGAGTTAATAAATGAAATCATTATGTGTTAAAAATAAAAAAACAAGTGGAAATAAATCATAATAATTTCATATGTAATTTCACACTTAATCATGGAATAAAATATGTAATGAAATTTTTTTATCCCAATGAATGGATATTGACTAAAGATAACCCTCTTATATGGTATAAATCATCACATGTGTTCATTATAATCCTGAATCATAAACATATATTAATTTTTTAATTATTAAATAAAATTTTTCATGTGTATTGTTTTAATTTATTTTAGTTATTACAACATTATACTTTATTAATTAATCAATTATGTTCATACCATATGTTTTTATAGTTTTCATTTTATATGTCCAAAATGACATTGATGTGTTTACTTTAAAAAAATCGTTCATAGTTAAATAATATATAAAATGATTATAATGAAATGATTATCATTTTTATAAATGAATTATACTATTAAAACAATTAATAAACGATGGTTTTAAAAAATAATTACATTAAAATCAATGAGATGGTAAGTTGTATGTATGGGTGAGTAACATTTCCATTTTAAATGATCATAATAAAACAAAAATAATTAATATTATATTATTTAATAACTATAATTATATCATTAATAAAATATTATTTCATTCCACAATGTTATATATATCTTCAATTTTATGTGATGATGCAAAATGAATTCAATCGATTTGTGTTTGTGGCAGTCCACACATATGCGAGAATAAATTTTTCATTTTGCAATTGATAAAAATGTATAAAATTATACGATATATTATATATTAATAATGATAGAAATTTAAATAATATGATATTAAAATTTCAAAACTATTGATATAACTTATCATGAGTGGTGTGGATGAAAAATGAATTACATTGGTTTTTTGGGTGGTTATCCACTGTACACATGAATAGAAATTTTGTTTACCATTTAATGGTAGTGGAGATGGATATATGGTATTAAATTAACATAATAAAATTATTGTATTTTTATTATAATTTTGGTACAATTTAATCATCTTTTAATTAGTTTTCAATGATGTATAAAGAGATATGAAACTAAAACATTATGTTACATTCTATACAAATTCCGCAGAAATCCTTCTTTTCTCCCCACCCAACATCCACAATGGTTGATATTATTCCTAAGTGAAGGATTATATGATGTGGCATGGTATATAATTGTGTTATATTGTTATATCATAGAAGAACCAAATGGTTCTTGATTTTTAAATAAAATAGGAGTTGTGGTGACTTTTTATATGTGAGGAAAGGTCATTCCCTGAATTTCCCGATGAATTAAAATAATATATATTAATATTCATGATATAATTGATCAAAATTGATAATATTTGAATGAAATATTTTGATGGGTCTAAATAATCTCATACAATATGAATTTATAATTCTTTGGATGATCCATTATCTACAAAAACACAAGCACATATAGAATAATAATTTTAAATATGGAATTAAATAATAAAAATCATTATAAATATAAAATGAAATAAGTGGTATTTATTGAATTAAAGTAATATATTAAAATGGAATAATAGCATTTCCATTGGAACACTAATGTGACTATTTAGAATAGTAATATGGCCAATAGAAAAAAATACTCACTTATTAGTAAATGAATAATATTTATGGGTCTTAAAAATGAAAATATGGTATACTTATATCATGGATAAAGTAAATAAATATTTTAATAATGAAAAATTAAGTGTTTGTATTTTGGTAAAATGTAAAATTTTGTATAAAATTTTATAATTAATATAAATACTAAAATAAAGTTTATTTTCATAAAATATATTCATAAATTAATTTTTTTTGTTTAATTGTAATATATTATAAGGATTAGAATTTTATTTTTCATGTAGTAATAAAATCAGATATAATATTAAAACATTTTTTTGAGAAAATTATAATTTAAATTAAATATAAATTTTTTTATATTAAATTTTTTTCCCAATATTAATATTATTCATTTAAAAAAATTTGTTAAGGTGAATTTTTGGGTTTTTAATACAATTGATAAATATTATTCTGAATAGTGAAATAAGATAATTTACTATATAATAAACTAAATGAATTATTCAGTCATAGATGATGTATTGATGAGGTAATGACCTATATTGTTTGAACACATATGCTCAATTTACAATACATAATCATAATAATCAATAGATTTGATAGTATTAAGCCAATATAATTAAGAAATGAATAAAAAATCTTAAACACCCCTCTCCTCTCCCAATAAATAGCACCCCTTTTCCTCACACCAAAAAATACTTGTATCTTGCCTAAATTCTGACCAATTCCATTCCCAAGACTCTTCCATATATCTAAAACCACTGGCCTCATCAACTGATCGAAAAAAATTAAGTTTATAGGGTTCTGTGGGAGGTAACATTCAAGAGGTAAAATCTCCCATTCATTCTAATTAAAATTTATTCTTTATTTATTTCATTTATTATACCATACACTCACATACCTAGTACAATGTGACATGATAATAATAGTATCATAAGTATAATAAATTTTTTTTTAATGAAATATTCATTATAAGACCCCATATATTTTACTCTTATTCATTAAATGGAAACATCATTCGTGATGTGTTGATCCACCACCATAATGGATGATGATATTTTAATTTATATTAATCCCATTAGCACTAATAACAAAAAAATTATTATGATTAAATAAGATTTTAAAATTTATATTATAACATTTTTAATGATGTCGATATAATTATACAAATAATATTAATTAAATAAAAATTTATTTGTATTAGTTATGAAAAACAGCAAAAATAAACCAAACATTTATGCCTAACATTTTATCTAATAAATCATCCTCAAATAACAAAAAAACATATATTGGATCATTAAAAATCATAATAACATATTAATAACGTTTATTTCCACTTCACTATTTTTATTCCATTTTGAAATAAATCTCATAATTCTACTAAAGGAAACCGACTATAAAGTGATTAAATAAAAACTCTTGGAACAACCATTCTAACATTAATAACTCAACAAAATGGCCATTAATAAACATAATAAAATCATAATAACTAAAATAAATGATTAAATTGTTCCGAATTAAGTAATTAATAAATTTTATTTTATTATATAAGATATTATGTACAATTGAAGAACAATTTCAATCATAAGGCATGTGACTTCATTTTTAAAGACCATATTTTCTATTCAAAACTATTTTTTTAATGAAATGACTTTTTACTTTTATATAATAAGTAATTTCTATTTTTTCAAGATTACTAATTATTTTAATGATAGTTTTTCATGTTTATAGTTATATTTTCAAAAAATAAATTTTGTAATATATAAGTGTGTGGATTCATCGAAATGAAAAGTGATTTTAAAATGGAAAAATAATTTTCCTCAAGAATTCTTCTATAATAAATGGTTTGCATGTCATACTCATTCTATGGTTCATGGGAATTGATTTTATGATGCGTGTTTTGTGGTTTTATCGATTGAGGGTGAGACCATTATATCTCTTTAATGCATTGGGTAAATAGATGGAGTTAACCAGATAGGTTTTTCATAAGAGATTATCTGAATCTATTATGATGGTTATTCCAAGTGTTTACAGGGCTATTACTGCATATGTAGATGTAAAAGATAAAATAAATGTATGAGTGATATGAAAATGATCCTATGAGTTTACTTTATGATTTTTGATGATTTATTTTTGTTTTAAAAGAAATATATGATTTAATAAGATAAACTTAATTTCTTATATCTTATATGTTAAAGTTATAAATTTGATAAAATATAATTATTCATGTACTAAAAGGGTTTTCCTCTTATCAATGTGCCATAAAAATATTTGGTTCTCATAAATTTTTTTTAAATGATTTTCACATCTTGAATGGATGGGTAATGTAAAGGACTAATTCATGTTTAATGTTGTGATGTTTTGATATAGAATGAAAGCATGTTTTATTTTAAATTTTCGTGTTGTGAAAAATTGATTTTGTATGGATTTTTATACTTTGTAATAAATGTGTTTCAATATATAATGTTATGACCTAATTCCATAAAACTCTAAACTGAATTCATATTTATTATTGTATTATATTTGAATTAAATATATTTTCTATTATTTAAGTATAGATCATACTAGTATAAAGTATTTATTTAACGTCGTTTGTTATTATTTTTTACGCCGGTTTTTAACTGATGTTGAAGTTGATGACGTAAAAAATAGGACTTTTTAAGTCTGTTTTGTAAACCAACACCAAAAATGAATTTCATTTGCTTTTTAGCTTCGTTTTGGTAAAAACCTAAGACTAGATAAACTTATATGCATCATTTTTGGCATCTGTTTCCTTAAAAACCCGACACCAAAAATTAGAAAACTCGTTTCAGGGTCGGTTCTTGAAAAGAACCGACGCCCTAAATGAAAAAAAATTATTTTTGACATCTGTTTTTACAAAAAAAAGAAGGCAAAACGTATATATTTTTTCTTCAATGTTTTAGATCATTTTCAAAGGTTTGATTTGATTGATCATGGAGCTAAAACATAGTTACAGATTGCAAGTTATGGCTGTCAGAAGTTGAACCTATCATAGTTTCGATTGATACAGCTCATTTTAAAGAAAACAAGATAAACATGAATTAAAATCACATACACCACATGATTTAAAATATATATAATAATTTAACATATTTCAATGGTTTTTGGATCTTCCAATGAAATTATTTGTTGTTTGTCATCATATTTCTTATATTTATAGTAGAACTAGTTCAATAATGAAAACGATGATTGATAATTAAATTTACACCATGGATGGTAAATATCTTCCGAATGTTTTAAATTTTAAACTGAATAATAAAAGTAAATCATCATTATATTAAATCTAATCATTTTTTTAAATGAAGGAAACTAATATTAATAAAAATAAATGAATAGAATAGGTACCATATTCAAATTAACGATTGATGCCGCATTGAAATAATGATTGAATCAAAGAGGTATAAAATGATGATCGAAGGAGAAATTGATTTATATATGGTAAAAGAAAATATTTTTTATAGAGTTTTATGAAAATATAGGAGGGATTATAAAGAGTTAAATGTGTGTTCTGAAGAAAATTGAAATTCTGATCTCGTGTATTGCAAAATATTATTTGGTGTCAGTTTTGTTTGAAACCGATGCAATAGAGGATATACTTTGGTATTTTGGGGTCGGTTATTTATGAAAACCGTTGTCAAAAATTTAAATTGATATAATATTTTTCACAAATTTTTAAATAAAAAATTGATATAAATTTATATAATATTTACGTTTCTCTTTGGTTTTTATAAAAACCGACGTGAAATGTAGAAATAATTATTTTTGGCATCCGTTTTTTTAAACCGACATGAAAAATTAAAAAAATGGTGTTGGTTTTTATGAAAACCGATGCCAAAATTTAATAACACAAATTACCATGTTTTAGATAATTCATTAAGATTCAATTTTACTCGACATGGAGCTATAACAGAGTTAGGAATTTAAAGATATAGCCTTTGAATGATAGACTTCATTAAGACTTCTTTTAGAAAAGATCAACTTCCTACATCCATAAATTTTAATCCGTAACTCTATTTTTTCTCCACGACTAGTCAAATAATAGCATAATAAATTCTTTAAAACACTGTAATTTGTTATTAATATTTGGGGTCTATTTTCATAAAAACCAACATCAAAACCTTTTTTCAGTCATTGGATTTAAAAAAAAACAACACCAAAACAATTTTTTTCGCATCCATATTTAAGAAACCGACACCAAAAAGTATCCACAAAAATATTTATCATCGGTTTATAAGATTCCGAAATCAAATTGACGAGGTTAAAAATGATTTTTCTTATAGTTTCATTATAATTGGCACCAACGAAAGATTTGGAAAACATTAGGGGTTAAGATAATTTTAATAGTATGCTCAAAAATGATTTTTTTTATTTTTAGGAAATTTTAAATTATATTTATTTTAATTATTTCTATGATAATAAATCCATGATATGAAATTTAAGACTGAGATTATGAATAATAAACATGGATGTTGAAGCAAGAATGCAAATAAGAGATGATATCCTTCCGAATCTGTAACCTATAATGGTCGAAATAAGAAGTGAATAGTTTCTTATACTAATGGATCAATTTATTATTACTATATATGGATAAAACATCGATGCATGAGAACATATATATCAACCTTAGAGGAATATTTATATGGTGTATCATTTCTTGTGTTGTACCCTCTAACATTTATTGGATCTTCAGACCTAGTGGTAGTTAATTTTATGATTAATTACCTAGAAAAGATTTTTGATTACATGGTGGTGTTCTGAACATAAAATAGTTAGTTGTTATATTTACTATGTTGAATGGTCAGACATCAAATGGTGGTTAATGGTAAAGAATATCTGAGTTTACAATGATATTTGTTCTTCGGAATGGGATGGATTCAAAAATATATTCCTTGAAAAATATTTTCCAAAGGTGATATGAATTTGGATAGAAATAATTCATATAATAGCGACATGTGTAGGATTTAGTGGCTACATTTGATACAAAATTCACACGATGGAAAACTTATACTCTAAATTTTATCTAGGATTTTGATATTAAAATCTATTATTTGTACTCAATATTGAATCCAAAATATTGAAGGTAATATTCATATCATGAAATAAAAAGTTATGAATAACTTCTTATATAATAATAGAATGTGGAAATAATACTTTCTAATGATCATGTTTACTTTTAAAACATGTTGAAAAAGAGGACGATGTAGCATGAAAATAAAAAAAGTCAACTGAATATGTTTGACTATAAGAAAATTATGTTGTCCATTTTTTAGAATTGTAGTAAAACCACACTGTAGAAATCTTTTTTATTTTTACTAAGTGTTTCCAATGTTGTATGTTTGGGAATATGGATTGTAATTTCTATTGAAAAACATTTTTTATGGTTATAGATTTATTTATATATAGATTGTAAAATTATTTCAATCAAATTATATTTGTTATTATGAAAATGAGTGTTTGAAGAGGATCCTGAATAATGGAAGGAAATTAGAATATTTGATTAATTGTGTGTTAAAATCCTTTGCAACTACTTCCCAATATGTTTTTTCATTTAATTAATTTATAAGAAGGGTAAATTTTAATATACTCATTTTATGCTAATTTATCATTTGATTCATAGTCTACACATTGTTTTATATTTGAGAAATTTAATGGTAAATTTAAAATGATAGCCCAATAATTAATTTCATAACATGTATAAAAAACACCTTGAGGAAATATTCAAGAATAATGAAATTATAAGAATATTATTATTGATGTATTTTAAAATAATTTAAATGAAAAACATGTTTTCTTTATTAGGGTGTAATTTTATATTATTCTTGTTAATATTTGGCTTTAATTAACTATGAAAATATTTTTTGTAGAGATAAAGAATATTTTTCAATAGTGTTATAGTTTCTATAAATGAATGATCGCATACAATTTAATTCATATCCGTAAGATGGGGATATATTAAATGATGATGATGAATGTCATCTAGCAAATATTGGGGGAAAAATAGAACTATTCAGAATACTAATTTTTTGTTGGTAAATGAGAATCATGATGTATTTTCAAGAATATTGATTGTATTATACCTAATTGGGAGGTTGATTTTATGGATAGTTGAGTCTATGATGTTATACCAATTTCAAAACCCTTTATTGAGTGGATCAATTATGATTTCATGAATTGAAAAATTAGTTGTATGGGATTCTAGATAATGGTTTTATATGACCCAAAACATTAGCATAAAGTGTTCTTATTTGGTTTATTAAAAAATTTAGATTGTTTCATGAGGTGTTTTATAGATTAAAATGAATTTAGTTATATTAATATTAAGAATAAGTATTCATATCCTCATATCAACGACTTGATTGATCATCTATAGGGATCTCATTATATATAAAAGATTAACTCGAGATCCCGGTACCATCATCTATTGATATAGGGGTTTTACATTCCTAATGAATCATTATTGAATATATATATAAATTTTTATTTTGATGATGTAACCATTTTTTTAAAAAATTATCTTATTTTATTGATGTATTTAATGAATAAAATATTCTAGGAATATTTGGATAATTTTGCTTCTATTTTAAATGATAGTTTTTTGGTTTATAGAAACTCTATGAGGATCAAGAAAAACATCAATAGATTATTTTGTATACCATTAAAAGAAATAATTTATATTTAAATTTAGAAACTGTGACTTTTTGTTGTTATGACATATTTCTTGTCTTTTGAGCATTGTAGATGAGGAGGAAATATTATTTGATCCAGCTAATATAAAGTTGTTGAAGAATCGAAAATAAATAATTTGTAAATTTGAATCAAATATTCCATTGATTTGAATGCTTTTATATATGGTTTATCAAAATCTTTTTCATGGTTCTCTATCCTACTAACTAAGATAACACAAAAATAGGACAAATTTATATGGATAAGAGAATGTAAGGTTTTCGTCAGAATCTAAATAGGAGAGTGGTGAGTGACATAGTTTTAGACCAATATTATTAAAATGGATGGTTTTTTCATATATCATGATACATCATTAAAGGGAATTTCTTGTGTTCTGATGTAGAATGATCAAGTAATTTTAGATGCTTTATGAATATCAAAACCTCACGAGTTAAATTATAGAACAATGATTTGAATTATTAATTCACTTTTTTGGATTTTAAATTTGGATATATCATTTTTATGGAACTGATTGTGAAATAAATATTTAACATTATAGTTTTAAGTATATATTTACTAATAATTAATTGAACATTAGGTTGAGAAGATGGATGAGACTGATAAATAATTATGATAGCAAGATCAAATACCATATTTAAAGAATATAATGTGGATGATTATTTAACATAAAAAAATATATTAACCATGTTAGGTTTGAAAAATGACCCCTTGGTTAATTATTTAATGAAATTTTTTTCATATAATTTTATTGTGTATGAAATTCCATAATTTTGTTTCAGGTTTTAGTGAAATTGACTTTATCAGATAGAATTAAGAATGCAAAAAATTAAAACCAGAAGTTATAAAAAACATTGATTTAGATAAAAATAATATGTTTCCATTAATTAACATCAGTAAATATTTTTTTATAAAATTGAAGATATTATTATTGCATTGTGATTCATAGACGAAGATATATATATTAAGTGAATATTATAGTTCTCTATTTTTAGTTCATCCTTGAAGCCCAAAAATTAATAGAGTACTTCAACAGTATTACTGGTGGGAAGGAATGAATAGAGTTATCGCTAAATATATTGTGAGATGTATTAATTTTCAAAAAGTAAAGGTAGAATGAAATTTACCAAAGGGTGTTTTATAGCCTTTTCCAGTGCCATAGTGGAAATGGGAAAATATATCCATGGATTTTGTAGTGGGATTAACAAAAACAATTTTAGGTAATAATGTGATTTGTGTTATTGTCAACTGAATGACTAAATCTACATACTATATTCATATTTGAGATAATACGTCTACATATTATCTTTCGAAACTGTACAGTAATGTGATAGTCAGGTTATATGTAGTTCCTCTCTCCATTGTATATGATCATGATCCTATGTTCAGTTCTAAATTTTGTAATGGGTTTTAGAAGTAATTGAGAATATATTTAAATTTCACTACTTCATTTCTAATTCTATCTGATGGACAGTAATAATGACCAATTCAGACATTGGAATATATTCATATATATTTTTCAATAGATGAACATGGATTTTTATATCACCATAATTTATTATTTATGTTTTCTTATAATAACATTTTTCATTCTATCAATTAGATAAAGAATATTTAATCATTATATGGAAAGTGTTGTTGAAATACAATGTGTTGTGTTATAGTAGGTGAAATCAGTTGAATTGGTATAGGAAACGAAATATGAATATTAGATGATTTAATGAATCTTGAAGATACATAAGTGTATATAGAAATGTTATGCAGAAAATCGGGGGTAGGATCCTTCATTCGTGGTAGGTGATCATTTTTTTCTAAAAGTTACACTATAGAAAGTGTTTATTTTTTTTGTTATAAAGGTATCATGAGTCCACAACTCTTTAGAATTTATTAAATCATGGATAAAATAATATCAATTTCCTTCTCAATTGATATTCATTCTAGATTGTCCTAGGTACACAATGATTTCATTTTCTGATGGTTTGAATGTATGTGTCAGATTCGTCTCATGTTATGAGCCGAATGATTTTTCTATTAAATGATAAACATTCAATTAAAGAATATCTAGTTTATATTCTCGATTATATAGATAATTTATTGTGTAATAAATGAATTCCCCAAGTTAATGTTTGGTAAAGAAATAACATGATTGAATAAATAACACGGGAATCAGAAAATTATTTGAGAGAAAAGTATCATTTCTTATTTAACAGGTGAATAAAATTTTGAGGATGCAATTTCCAGTAAGGGGAGAATGTAAAAAACTATATATATATAGAATAATTTTTTATTCTATAAAAAATTTTTTATGTTTTTTATAATTTTATAATGACATAAGTATTGTTTATAGAAATTAAATAATCTATACTAATGGGTATATAACATCACCATTGGAATAGTAATATGACCATTAGCAATATAAATCTAGCTAATGGAATAGAAACCTCCCCTAGAGAAGTATGAATAATATTTCTACATCTTGTAAATAAAAATATGATATATTTTTAACAATGTATAAGTAATTAAATGTATAAAAAATGAATAAATAGATATTCTTGTTTTTGTAATCCAAAATTGTTTTTTCACAATTTTATATTTCATATAGTGAATCAATTAATTTTTCTGAAAATAGGCTCATTTATTAATATTTTATTTTATTATATTTAGATGATAATTTTATAGGACAGTTTTTAATTGTTAAAAAGGTAATCAAATTAGTCAAAATATAAAATTCATTATTTTTCAAATAATTAATGATTTTAATTAAAATTTAAATATATCATATTTCAAAAACTAATTTAAAAAAATTTATTACATGTTTCAATTCTACACGTTGAAAAATATTTTGGGTGACTTTATTGAATTTTTGAAAATAGTTTATTTTTTGGGGAAGAATGAACTCCAGAAATTTACAATATAGTTAAATAAATGAATTGTCGATTCATGGATGATTTATTAATGAGTTAAGAACCCTTTATTTGGAAATATAATTCACTTGTTATTTTACTTACTCACTTGAATCATTAGTATAGATAGTCTTGAGACAAAATAATTTTCAAAAGAATAATATTCTCTAGAACTCCCCTCTCCTCTCCATATAAATTCCATCCACTCCACCCTTTCTCCTCATACATAAAATTTTTTCAATATGTCTCAATGTTTTCAAAATCCCTACCTAGGCCTCTTAGACAAGTCCAATAACTATTGGTCTCACCAAAATACCTAAACCATGTTCCTTAAGGAGGTTTTGAAGGATACAACATTCAAGAGGTAAAAATCATTCAATCCTTCTCCTTTAAATTCTTTTATTCTTTCTATCATTCCAACTTCTCATCAAATTCCTATTCCAATGTGAAATGATAACTCAACTACTATAGATAAAATATAATTTTGTTTTTTTAGGGAATATTCATCAACATACCTCTCTCTTCTCCTCATATTCTAAAATAGAAAACATTGATTGTGATGTGTGGATTCCCTACATTAATCGACGACAGGATTTAAATTTATATTATTGACTTTTTTTTGTTAATAAAACCACTATTAGTATGAAATAATATTTTAATATATATATTATAATTTTTATTGATCGTGAATTAATTTATATAAATAATGTTCAATAAAATGTAACTATTTTGTGATGGTCTTAAAAACATAAAAAAATAAACTAATTATTTGTCAAATATTTTATCTAATGAATCATCTTTATTTGAGGAAACAAATAGATATGTGAGATATTTTAAAATTAAAGAATCATATTATTACCATTTCATGAGTTTTTCATCTATTTGAAAATTAACTCACACGTTTATATTTAAGGGAACCGACCATAAATCCATGAAATGAATACTCTTGGAAAAATGAATATAATATTTGACACTCATCAAAATGAGAATTAATAAATATAATAAAATGTTAATAAATAAAAAACATATGAAAAAGGTTTTGAATTATTTAATTAATTAGTATAATTTGATTTTATCTGAAATTATGTATAAGTCAAGAATAAATTCAGACCTAAGGAAATGGATTTTCTTTTAAAAAATAATATTATCGTGTTAAAATACTTCTTATTAAATAGATTTTAAGATCTTATATGAAAAAATATTCTTCATAAAATAAAATGACTACATATTTATTTTATATTTCCATTATTGGAGTATAAGATTATTTTAAAATAAATGTTTATAATTTATAAGTGTGTGGCTTCTAAAAAATGAAAACTGATTTCAAAAAGAAACAATTATTTTCCTCTTGAATGGATATTTAATAAAATATTGATGACTTGTGATCATGTTATGTTTTATGGATATTATTATGATAATAGTTATTTAATGATAAAATGAGGGCGGGTATTCACGTTATATCTCTCTAAAAAATTGGATAAAGGTATATAGTTAATAAGATTGGTTTCTATAAATATTTTACTAGAATATGTTAAGATTGTTATCCCACGTATAACTAGGACAAGTAATCCTTGTGTAGCCTAGAGAGATACCTTACATGTAAGAGTGACAAGAAAATGATTCATGAAATAACATTTATTAATTTTTTATTATTTCAGTGTTCTTATAAGAAATATATGATTTCATAAGGTATGATGAAGGTCATATGGTTTATGTGTAAAAGATTTGACTCTAAGAAAATGTATTCATTCATGTACTAATAGTTTCATTCGTCATTTATTTTTCCCTAACATTGATTTTTGTTCTCATTAAATTTTTTAAAATGAATTCCATAGGGGTTATGGATTGGAAAATGAAATGAATAAATGATGATTATTATTTTGATATATTGATACCGAAAGAATTCAAGTATTATATTAGAAGATTCATATTGGGAAAAAATATATTTTTGGGAGAGGTATCAACTTCATAATATTTGAGATTCTATGAATATGTTTATGAACTAATTAAATAAAAAAAGGTATGAAAAATATATTTTAGAATTTATTCAGGTATAATTATCATGATTATGATATTTTCAATTTTCAATCCTTAAATTATCATATTGTTTTATCTCAATTTTAATCATTTTGAAAATTACCGTGATTACATGGGGTTATAAAACTTAAGTATAAAGAATTATCCTTTTAAAGGAAACATGATCTATAAATACACTATGTTTGTATTTTTATCTAAATCCCATTTCAAGGGCTGATTGTATGAATTTTATTGAATTTTTATTTATGTAATGAAATATTATTGATTAAAAATATTTTTTATAATTTTTTAAAATTAATTAAATAATATAATATAATTTGATTCAAACTCATGTAAAATGTGTGCACAATTATATATATTATAAGAGAATGGTGACATAGTTTTATTATAATTATAAAATATAAATTTTATCATTTTATATATAATTTGAGACTATATTTTTTTTATTAGCCACTAGGTTAATCAATTTAAATATTAAATGTGGTAGTTCCTTTTATAATATCAATATCTTATAATTTTACGTATAAATTGAAAATTAGATCATAAATTGAAAAGGGATGAAATGTTTTTCGATTAATAATCATAATTTTTCTTTGTAAAATTTTTGAATGATATTTAAATACTTTAATAAATATTCATTTAACATAACATATTATTTTTTACATTTATGAAAATGTTAACAAAATTTTAATTCTAAAATAACCTTAAATAAATTAAAATTTAATTTAAACCCTAAAAACATTTCTGAAATAAAATTTATATACTATATTTTTCCAATCTTTAACTCATTCAATTTATATTACTTTTTGGGCTTTCAAAATCATTTAACAGAGTTTTCTACTACTTATAAATTCTTTGTTTTAGCTTTTCATAAGATTTTAATGCAGTTATTTCAATAAAAAAACTAAATATAAATTAACGAGAATAAAAAAATTAATTCACATTCATATAAATATTAATCACTAAACAATTTTTTTTAACCCAAAAAAAATTACATATATTAAAATACTGAATGTGATATTTTTTACTAGATATTATCTTTTAGTACTAAAAAGGTTTGAAAATAAAAATATTAACAAATATTCCATATTTCAAAACTATATATTGAAATGGATGATGTAAAATCCAAAAATAGGATAAATGAAAGTGATTTTATAATTTCTTATTCCTTATCATATTATTTCAATCCTTGATTACCATAATAAACATTAAAATAGTGATAATTAATTAATATAATATCTATTCATAATGTAAAATAATTAAAAAAAACATTTTTATTTAAATTTTTATACTATTTATTAAAATTTTTAATCCATTTTTTAGGATTAAATTTCTAGTTGTGTTAGAATTTTATACAATATTAAAAAAGAAAACACCACAAAGATATATTTTTTATAAATAATCATTTATATACCCAAAAAAATAAATCAATAAAATGGTCATAATTGGATTATTAATAATATAATGGAAACATTTATATATTTAAAACATTTTAATATAAAATTTATCTTGGTAAATTCTTGGAATAGGATTACAATTATCAATAAAATGTAGTATTTTCCCTACTCCCAGGAAAAAGAATCATTTCATAAAAATCACAAAAATTAACCATTATTTATTTTTATATTGTAATTTACAAAATTATATTATTATTAAATAAAATTTATAATTTTTAAAAATAAAATTATAAAATTTTCTCTAGGAAAGAATTAAAAATTGTTTTTGAATAAAAAATATTTTTTAAGAATGAAATGATTTTGCTATAAAAAATTTTCTTATTTCAAAAGAATTAATTAATTTTTATTTTAATAGAGTATGAACATTATATGTTTTTCATAATTTCTTTAATCCAACTCATCCCCGAAAATAGATTACAACTGTAACATTTAAATAATTGTATTTTTTCCTTTTAATATAAGTGTTGGGACTCATATATAGTGTCAAACATTGTGTTTTTTAAAATATTATGGTGTTATCATGAGTTTTTTATATTTATAGAATCACCTAATCATTATTAAATCCTAGTATATTTTGTAGAATTTTAATAAATTTAGTTACATTATAATAAATCGTTCCATCATCATCCATCTTTTTATCTTAAATCCTACTTCTCCAGATTTTTATATTTTCCACTTTAACATTTGCAATCTTATCATTAAAGATTTCTTGTTTAATCATACTTATTTAGTATCTTTTTTTTCTATAACATTGATAAACTCATTCTTATATAAAATTGAGAGTTTAAATTATTTTTTCATCAAAATTAAAATTACTTAAGTAAAAAATGTAATTAGGTCACCCCTTGGTATATGTGGATACCCATGTCAGTAGAGTAAAGATCATACTAATCTAGAAAAATCATATCTGGAAGAATTATAATTTTCAATCAACTAAAATGATATCATTCCATCTGGTTATAATATATTGTTCAAATAATTTATATTTTCCAACATACAACACAAAGAGATAATCCAAATTATTAAATAGTAATATCTATTACCAATTTTTTGTTTGAGTGGATCAAATATATATGTCATGATGCGGTGAATTAGTTTATCAATATATTAAAATTTTATTTTTATCATTATGAACTGACCTCTATGACAAGTTAATATATTATTATACCCCTTGAATATTTACACCAAACATTGCATAAAAAATTCATAAAATTATGTATAATATGAAAAGTAAAATTGTTGACATGGTTTATGTAACACCCTGATATTTAAAATGAGAAGTACATTTGATAGCATGTAAGACACAGAACATATAGCTTAAAAAATCCATGATATATTATTATGACAAATTATTTGAATTATTTCATATGAATAGAAATAACCATAATTTAATATATATATATATATATATAATATTTCCCTCTAATTAAAATATTAATGTTTTATTCATATATTATCAATTGGTTATAAATGAAAATAAATTTATTTGAAGGAAAAAGTTATATTTTTCATTAAATATTTTTTGTGGGATAAATGTTTTTTATTCATAATAGATTAAATTTATTTATGTTTTTTCAAATTATTTTAAAAAACAATATATTTAATATATTCAATATAATGAATAATAATTCATATAATTATGGTTATTTTTATTTGAATTGTAAGAATATTATTTTATTCATTAAAAATACTGTTTATTTGAAATATAATTATATTTCATTTTAGGCATAAAGAATATAAAATATTTTTTTCAACCTATAAAAATTAATTTTTTAAATGGATTTCATTTTTGAAATCATTATATAAAAAGTAAATTCTCAAATATTTTTTAATTTTTCTAAAATGATTGATTTTTTACTAAATAAAGAAAAATAACAATTTTAATCGAAATTGTGATCTTTTTTTATGTGTTTAGAATGTCCTATTTTGGGTATTAATTAATATTAAACTTTTATCAATTTAATTAACATAATGAATATAACTAAAAAAATTCTCTTCTACATTATTCATAATTTTGATATAAAATCAATTGTATACATAAAAGTACATTTTTTGGAAAACTATTTTTTCTATTCCTTTTAATGGTTCATTTTAAATTATTTTATGAAACATAAAAGAATATAATTTTAAAAAATGGATTTAATATTATGAATATAAATAATAAAATTTTGTAAAATTTTACCTTTTATTTTTTTTCATTGTGAATATTAATCAATCTAAATATTTGTTACAACGGTAAATGTAAAATTCTATAATTAGGGTTTAAATTTTTATATGGATTTAAATTCAAACAAAAAATATCTTTATTTCATTATATGAGTATATTTTTTCCATAATATTCCAAAATTCTTAATAAGAGTTTTTCTTTCCATTTATCTCAAATAAGAACCTATATATTATTTTATGTAGATAATAATTACTAAATGCTGCATTTATTAGATTAGTTTCTCAAATATATTTTGATTCAGATAAAAATAGTTTATTTTATGTTTTAAATAATTATATAAAATTTTAATGAATTGTTTTTATAAATAATGTAACTTTTTTTAGTATTGATTAATTAATGACATTAAATAATTACCAATACTAAAAAAGTACCAATGATAATATTTACAAAATAAATTAATTGTTTTTAAAAACATTAAAAGTAATATAATTTTGATTAATTATTTAGATCAATGAATATATTATATAATTTAAAAATATAATTAATCTCTAAAAATATTATATTATAAATCGATTCTATTTCCATGTATTTAAATAAAAATTAGATGGATATTTTTCAAAATTGACATTAGTTATATCTTCAAAAATAAATATTTCACAAATTATATAGAAAAAGTAAGATTATTCAAGAGAATCATTATATGAAAAATTACCTAAAATATCATTCCAAATTAATATGAAAAATAGTTTTTGCATTATTATAAAATTTTTAATCTTTTATGATTGAGAAATGTATTATCGTGGTTAAGGATTAAAACTGTTGATGAAGGAGTTAATCCAAAAGATAATGTTTAAAATTATATCTAAACCACTCTAAATATAATTGGGCTATTATATTAAAACCATATCCTCATAATACTCAAATCAATGTTATCTTGGAACCATTTTACATTTCTAATACACATTCTATGTATCATTATTCATTATATTTCAAAAATATCTCCTCTATCAATTATAAAATAACACCCCCTCTAATCTCCTACCAACACTTCACAAGACATATGGTTTTCCAATACATGTTCTATTCCAATCATAACTTTCCACCCAACATCATATATGTAATAGACTTTATATTGTACCAAACTCATAGGGATTAATGTGTATTATAATGGAGGTATTCTGAAGAGTATGTATAGCTGTAACCGAATGTTTTAATCTTATTACAACCTATACCTACAAAAATATCCTCAACCCACTATGATGTATTAACATATACATAACTAACATAAACTAATACGGTATTACATATAATTCTTATCCATTATCAATCCCATGTTCTATAAAATGTTAAATAGAACCATCATGTTTTTCTACGATGGACTACTGTATCACATACTGATGTAAATTATTTTCCATCACAATTTCCCCTCACTTCATATTATTAGATGTCTAATATATATAGATATATTCTTAGGTTCATGGGGTATAATTACTTTAAACACACACAAAAACCACAAAAATAGGTCGGAAAGGAATTTCATATCCCCCCAAGGGATAACCACCCGTCAAGACTTATTTATTCATTACGTGGCCCGAAGGCCTAAGGGGAATGAAGCCAATTACATAGACCAATGTAATATAATTTTGACCTATGCACCAGTGCATTGTCATTTCGGCATCATGCTAGTGTCATTAATATTTCAATGTATTTTTTGGCATGCCCATGTCACTGCCTACCAGTGTAATGCTAGCATCACCGCCTACCACCGTCATTCCAACCTCACTACTGAATAGTAGAAATCCACTCCCACCTGATTTGAAGTTGGGTATGATACAGAATCATGGGTAACCTCTACCAATGAGGCACTCCAAATAACAAATGGGTTTTTATGGGTAACTATTTATAGTTTTAACCATGCCACATGAGTGCCACACGTCCCTAGTGGGGAAAAAGTCGCAATCCATGCACATACGCTAGTTTCCTAATAGGGTAGAGGGTCCATTATAAATTATTAATTAGGCATCTCAAGAATTTACTTGTGATAAATTAGACCCAGTAACATAGGGTTATCTAATTTATTACATTTAAATACATTTAAAATATTAAATTTGTTCGGCTGTACCTATGGATTATAACATTTAAGAAAAGGTTTCTCCTCACTTCCTCAAATAGATGTTATAAATAATTATGTTTTATGTGATAATATTACAATTATTATATAATAGTAAATTTGATAATATAAAATGATACTGTCTGTCATTGTCCAGTGTTCATTGAAACTAAAAAGTTTACCCATGCACATGTTCAACTTACTATATTAATGATTGTAGAATTATTAATGTTTTTCAAAAAAAAAATAATGTTGATGGATCAAATAAAAATATTTTACATATAAATATTATAATTATAAAATTATTAAGATTATTATGTATATATATTCAGGATAATGTAGAACATATTAAATATACAAAATTCATTTAGGACTTATAAGCCAAAAATCCTAAAAACCATCGAAGTAAAATCAATCAATTATGTAATTATTTATAATATAAATAAAACTAAAATAAAATAAATAATTATCATTAGATAATATTTAGGAAAGAATAAATTTAACAAAGTTTAATATGTAGGATGATCATGATAACTATTGATATTTTAAACATGAAGAAAGGGATACATTACCATAAAACCTCATATTTAATGTTTTAATGATTTATATTAAAATTAATTTTCATATAGGTTCATATTTTTAAAAAAATTTCATTCATATATTTATATAGGCATAAATAAATTACAAAATACATTATATGATGATTTTAAAACTATTTTAATGTTTTTCTAATTGAACATTTTACTTATTTTATACCATTTTATTTGACATTATTTAAAAAAATTAAAAAAAGTAAAAAATTTTATTTTAACATATATAGCATGAGAAAAATTTCCCATCAACATTAAAGTGATTAATTACCTTTATTCCACTACATATTTTCCTTATTTTCCAAATAATTTAATATTTACAATCTTTTACAGAATTTTATTTGAATGTTTTTCTTTGAAAGTATGATTTTAAAAAAATGCAAAAAATGTTGAAATGTATTCAGCATATGTGTGAAATGTATGATTTAATAAAATTATGTGAATGAAATGAAAGATTTTATGTGTTAAGTATGATATGGTAGATATATAATTTTCATACTGATAGATTATATTGGTGTATATCTTTAATGTGTTGTAAAATTATTCTGTTCAATTGACAATTATATTGGAGTTTGTCCATATAGGTTATTCTACATATAAGGGTTTTTTAAGAGTTATTGTAATTGTACAAAGATGATAATGTCCAGTTAAACCTAAATTAAATTTTTATACTCATTAAAATGTTTTTATATAAATTATTTATTTTTTAAATGGTCTGATGATTATTTGTTTTCTCAAAATAAATAATATTTCGTATTAATGGTTAAACTAACTGTTTTTCAGAAAATAATTATAATATATTGTCAAGATTTTTAAAAAACCTTAATGAACATTTTTTTTTCATTCAAAATTCTCTTTAATGTATTTTCTAAAAAAAATGGTAGTAAATGTTATTTTATGTTTATGTAAATTTTTATTGAATCTTAATTTTTATTATGTTAAAGTAATATTGTTTTTTTGATATCATTGTTTTTTAATAGAATAACGAGTTTTACTTCGTTTTTTTAAATGTCACATACTATTATTTATTTTCTCATCAAACATTTAAAAACATTTGCAATGGTTTTATAGATGAATATTAAAAATAATGAAGTCATATTGAAAATCAAGAATATTTATCATGAAAATAAAACCTTTTTAATGTTATGCATTTTGGAAAAAATTAAAACTATGAGGAGGTGTCTCATGTTTAATGTATGGTATTTTCATTTCAAAATAATGGAATAATTATCTAAATTTGGAAATGAGAAAGGATAATTTGGAATTTTTAAAAATTGATTCATGATTGAACCAAAATTTTGTGTTAAATTAGTTTTGGTTATTTTTATATAGCATCATATCACACTTTATATTAATTTGGATTTATGATGTTTTCAAGTGAGGTTAACATCAGAGTAATGGATAAAATCATGCGTTTATAGGTTTATTTATTAGTTTTTTAAATTATGGAGTAAAATTAACATATATTCGAAAACAACGAAAGTAACAGTTGAACAAAATGTGGAATGGGAAAAAGTAGAAATAATTTTCAAAGTAAGAAATTTAGACACCTAAAAATTTCCCCACCCTTTAATATAATTTTCATTCTTCCTACATAATTGAATTCAAATCAACTATTCCAAGTCCATGACCCTAAATTATAATTCAAATTGTACTTGATGGATTTTATTTTATCCTAAAATATAGAATTTCATCATCAGTTCCATGAGAGTCAAAGTTATTATAATGAAATTCATTGAATTATTTAGGAGAGGAATACATTTCCATCATTAATTCTACCTCCTTTGTTCCAATTTGATCACCATGAAGCACATTAGAATTTAGAATATTGGAATCTTATATTTTAATAGCCCAATAAAATTTTTAATCATAAATAGTATCATATTTACCTTTATTTTATGAATCGACCACCGCTTGAGAGTCAACTGGATATATTATATTGTTGAAATAAACGACTTGAAAACCCACTTTATCCAAAAAGAGTTTTGAAAAAAATTTCTAATTCCTAATAAATATTGATAATAAAAGGAAACAACTCCTTTATTAGTGGGAATATTCATGTACAAATGATGTGAGTCCTCAAAAAAATATTGTATAAATTTTTAAATCCCTACAGATCAAGATTCTAATATATTATTACCCTTTTGGATACCTAAAATAGTTGACCATTCATATGAAATCTATTGATCAAAATTTTCATACATATCATCTTCATCCACTGGTTCAACTATCAACTCATTCTCAATTCCTTCAATATTAGGAACCATTTGAGTCTTTTGGTGTCATAACTTTCCATTCCTACAATTGACATCATTATTCACATTAGTATCTCCAGAAAAAATATCTTCCAAAAATTTTCATCATTCTTATAGAAGCAGTGGACTTAGCATATGATGTATCCCTTAGAAGGCTACCCCTCTCACCATCAATTGGATCGTATACATCCTCTAGGATATTTCCATTCTCTTCCATCATATGTGTTTCATTATGAGTATAAATATCATTTAACACATAAATATTAATTAAATAATTTCCATAATCAATATTAGAAAGAATCATCATCTGAGGTGTAACATAAATATTTTGAAAAGATGAGTATTTAGACTTCTTACAGAAGTCATTCAAATAATGTCCATGCTTAGAATAGAAATTGTATAATTTAGGGAACCAATGGTTAGATGACCAAAACAGATAACATTATAGTCCCTACAAAATTTTCTGGATTTCCCATTCATGATATTCAACTCAATAATATCATCGTCAGTTTCATGAGTTAAATTATAAACTTGTTATGAACCCAATTATACCACAAAATATAGGTTCATGAAATGTTTTAATAATTCAACTTCCATTTCTTTATCAATTTTAATTAGAATAATTATTAATAGTGCAATATCACATAGAATTTTAGGATGCCAAATTATCAAATTCAACCCCCATATCCTTACCTAAATAATAGTAGTTGAGCTACTAACATCAAATGGGTTGAATTTTTATTCATTTTTAATAAATGAATAATTTTTTGTTTCAGTTCAATTGAGCTGAATCCCTATTCCTGAACATTTATATCATTATACGGGAATGAATATCGATGTATCTATATCCATATGAGATGCATTTCAAAGGAAATAATCGCTAAAAAGATGAAATAAGATCCATTATATCATCTAATTTTAAGGGATATAAATTTTTTGGAAAAATATTAATGATATGACGGAGTGATCTCCTATTTGAATACACTCTAAGAAACCTTTGGGATCATCTTTGATATTTTCTACCATTCCCTTCCATGGAATAGACGATTTATTCAATCCTTTGAATATATTGAAGGAGAGTTTCGTTCTGTTTCCCTTGATCTCAACATCACCACTTAAGGCATGAAATAATTGATATAACATTCATTCAAAGAAATTATGGGACTAGAATCTCCTTATGAAAAGAATGATATCATCTATGGAAAGTATATTGAATAAAAGATAAAGAATGGGAGGAGGAAACCCTATTCTACCATGGTTTTAGAGAGAGTTGGTCTCTCTATTTCCCACTCACCCCACAAACATTTTATAATTTTTTGTGTGATTATATGTTAAAAGGAACATAAACCCCTATTGATGTTTTATGTGATGGTATATTAAGAGTAATAAGAGAATATTGGAAAAAAATTATATAAATAAAACACTTGGTTTTATTGTTTTTTAGTGAAATTATTATTTAATAAATAATTCTTTATTGAAATAAGCTTTTAAATAGTTATTACCCAAAATGATCAATTTATCTTTAATGTTTATGTTTTTATGGGTAATTTTAATGAAAGGAGTGTTAGATTTTAAGAACATATGATTTATCTTAAAGATATTCATGGTATTTATAGGAGATTTTGTCACTATTTAGGTAATGATATTTTAGAAGATGATTATAATTTTAAGACCATTCTATGATTAAGAAAAATAGAAACATATTATGAATAGATTTGTTTTTATATGAGGGATTAATAATCAATTATATTTTACACAACCACACACAGACATATATATATATATGTGTGTGTGTGTGTGTTTATTTTTCATTATGGTAACTCTAGTGATTTTTAGAATTTATTAGTATATTAATGAATTTTTTTTATTAGGGAATATATATAAGTTTATAATGGATTCATCAATGAAAAACGTTTCATTGAAAATAAATGTCAATTTGATATCAGAATAATATGATACCAAATCATTATGATTTGTTGTTTACAAGAAAATATATTTTTTTAGAATTTTAGGTTTATTTGATTATCTGGTTATTTGAGATAAAATGTTTATCTTATTTTTGAGGATTTATTGATTAATGATGAATTTATTTATACGATGGATATTTCATTTTGAATATTATCTTAGTTTTTTAATCCAATTTGTATTTTCATAATGTATAAAGAATGTAGGAATATATTTATATCATTTTATGTATTTTATAATCCATTGGTATGAAATTCTAGTACTTTAAAAATTAATAAATCATCATGAGTAATAATTTATTAGATTTATAGATGTGAAAAAATTGGAAATAAATCTAAACATAACCAAATGATGATATTCTGGTTATGACATGGAATGAAATCATGTAATTATATTTTTACATGATATCTATCTTCAATCCTCCAATCTAAGAAAAGGATCAAAAAAAATATTATTATCATTATAAAATTATTTCTAATGATTTTATGGTTATATTTATCCTTGAATAATTTATGGGTTTTAGATCATTAACATTCCCATAACCATGTTATCTATCAATATATAATATTACATGGACATTATTTTTCATCTATTTTTTCTGTTTTCACTCCCCACTAATGATATCCTTATCGAGGAAGCTTGTTATTGGTTATTTTAGGTATAATTAATAAAAAACGTCCTTACTATTTAAAAAGAAGTATAATTAGTCCTTCTATGATTTGGGTATTCAAAAATGTTATTTTTAATTAATAGACCCTTTGTTAGGGAGCCCAATATTAAATAGAAATGGGGAAATTGATTTAATGTTTGAGATAATTTAATACCTAGAGATTATAAATAAACACCATGTTCGATATCGTTTATGATGCACAACATCGAATATAAATTAAAAATGAATTATTATTATATCATAGTCACTGAACTTGATCTTATAAATTAGAATAACCAAATTATTAAATAATTATTCATTATTTATTTGTCAAAATCTATATCCATGAAAATCGTTGTTTCATCACATTATTACTTTTATTATTAAATTACATTTTAAAAATGAATTTAATTTTAAAATATGGATTCCATATTTTAAATTTAGAATTTAATATTTGGTAAATATGACCTCTTCATTTTTTTCTTCATTATGAATTGTATCCATAGAATATATGTGTTACACTGATAGTGACAAAATGGCTAAATTAGGGATAAATTTAAGATGATAAATCTTTGAAATAAATAAAATCAATAATTTATTTAAGTTGATGAGTCTATTATAACTATAAGCATCCAAAAATTCACTATATAACCGGTTTTCCTTTTATGATTCACAACGACCTTTATGTTATATTATGCAATGAATAAATACAAAATTTAAACTTCATTACATTAATGACTCTAAAATATTATTCAAGTGGTAAAAAGATTTTATTTTAAATTTTAAATATATATCAAAAATATGAAATACTTTTATTATGGTAATGTTTTTACTTTTTAGTGATTAAATAATTAACTAAAATACTTATGAAACATTGAAAAAGTGCATGTGAAAGCAAAAAAATAGAAGAAGTGAAATGAAGAAAAATGTAAAATAGTTTGAGATAATTATTTATTTGAACCGATTTTTTAGATATATATAAAAGATTGTTGTTTTTATCATGATTTTATTCTAATAAAAATAATATATTATTTTCATTATGATTAAATTATATCAATAATGTCAAAATTTCCATTAATAAATTTTTATAAAAGAAATATTTTATTTGTTATTTAAAAAGAAATAAAAACCAAAAAATGAATTTTTTGAGTGGGGAATGCCTAGAATTTCATTACTTCTCCATTTATTTGTCTATTATTACCTTATAAGAAAATTTATAATCAATTATATTTAAATATTAGTTATAATAGTTAAGGTTTCAAATAGTCAATGATGGTGTTAATTCTAACTCTAAGGTTTAGAAAGATATGAAAACAAATATAATTTTTATTGTATGATTTTATTATTATCATATCATCATTATATAAAAATATAAGCCATTTTGGAACATTTTCACAATATTTAGAAACATATTTTTTTATAATATTTCATGTATTTTGATAATGGTAGATCCCTCTCATATTAAAGGATAACCCCTCTCCTCTATTTTTTTAAAAAAAGTATGGGGTCAAAGCCTTATTTATTATTAAAGGAAAGATAAGACCTCTTTAAATAGCTAGAGGGAGAACCATTACATAGCCTGAAGGCCCAATGGGCATTTATCCCATTACATGGATCATAGGGCGATTTATTTGGCCCAAATCCCATTCTGTGAATAGTACTGCTACAGTACCCACGCTACTACATTCATGCACAGTACCCGCCGATGCTACAGTATTCTACCGCCGCTACAGTCACCTGCCGCCACTATAGTGCTAGCCGTTGATATAATGACGCCACTGCTACAGTACGCTACAGTCCGGCTATAGTACCTGTGCCCAATGGGTTTTGAACCCCCATTTTTCATGTAGAATTAATGGGTGCTCACCACTAAGCCAAGCCCCAACTACACCCCTCTTGTAACATTCCAGGTAAATAAAGAACAATACATTTTCATATTTATTAATATTTTTGAATTAAATATTAATTTTACTTTAAAGGGGTTGCTATGTTCGATAGCGTACCTGATATGCAACAAAGAGTTTCTTTGAAATCTTACATTGCAGACTAGTAATATAATAATATTATTTTAAATAGTAGTTAACACATAGTCATGGCTTTGGCGGGAATGAATATAAATAACTAAAATATGATTATATATGTTCGTTAAAAGTTTTTACATTTATCCAACAAAATAATAAGTCTTAAAATAAGAAAATAATTCAATTTTAGGCATAGATACTCTAATATTCACTAAAAGGTCAATTTATCACCTTTTGATGGAAAACCATCTTTAAATATAGTTTAGGTCACTCCTATACATTCTATTGGACCAAATAAAATTCTTCTTTAGAATCGGGACATCAAAATTTACTTTGTGTAAATTTTTTGTATTTTTCCGATAAAGTTCATTTTTTAATGAATCGTAAAAAATGTTGTATTTTAATTCAAAACCTATTTTTAATCTAATTTATTATATTATCTTTTGAATTGTTTTTATTGTGAAATTAGAATATATTTTTACCATTTAATCCAATTGTGGTCATTTTAATTAATTTCACTTTGAAATTGAAATTAAAAATGTGTCAATATTTTGATATATATTGTTTCATAAAAACACGCAATTTGTTTTGACAACGAGAATTAATTATTAAATTAATTTATTCAACTTATATGTTTTTAATTTTTTAAAATATACATCATTTTTGATTTCAGAATATCATATATATCTTAGGGTGAAATTTTGATATGTTTCTGAAAAACATCAATTTTTGATGAATAGTGAAACCACTAAGTGGTAGTTAAAAAACTTATTTTTAATTTAAATGAAACTTTACCAATTTTTTTAATTGAATTTAAAAAATCAAACATACATGGTTTTCATTAGTGTGTAAAATTTGGTTCCATGGGATGAAAATAAATTTTTGGCGAATAGTAACTTTTAAGTTTTATTAATCGTGATTAGAGGTAATTAGTGTAATTTAAGGAAGAAATAATGTTATAATAATATTAAATTACCTTGACACATGTCCTACCCTTATTGGATGTGTCATGGATGACCAATAAAATCCATGGGTCAACCTTGGGACCCCATGGATCCATTTGGTTAAAAAAATGACATTAATATCTTTTTATTTAAACTTAAAATAAAAATGTCACAATCATGTATTATTTTACTAAAATAATTTTTACATGGCGTTATACAAGTCATATTTTTGACTATAAATATTCATTAAAAATCTAAAAATATTTCCTACATGATTATAGTTTTTCTATAATTTTTAGACATTAAATAAATTAAATTCATTATGACACCATGATGATTCAGCGAATACCTCATTATTTAACGATTTAAATAAAATGAAAAGATAATGTAAAATATAAGAACTACACTTGTCAAAAACCTATTTGATGGGTGGATATATAACTCTTATCACCTTATAATATAGATATATAAATGTGGGACCTCTAAAATCCGAAACACATAATATAATAAAGTAACATTTTATAAATTTCCAAGAGTGCCCCTCCTCCCTCTTATAAAAGGCCCCCACATCTACCACCTTTCCCACACCTCTCAAGCCTTTGGCTTGACAAAAATCTTCTCATTTTATCTATAAAAATACCTCTACTCATCCTTGATTCATTACCTTAGGAATAAATCTCTTCAAGAAACCCTTTTTGTTCAAACCAAGAGGAGATACCCGATTTAAACGTAATGTCTTCACTTGTGTTCTTTTGTTTTATTTTGCTTCTCCATACCCATAAACACTTTTTATTCCTTTATTTTGTAAGAAAAACAGTATACTAAATATACTAGGATTTGTTTATCAAAATAATTTTATTTACACTTACACACACCTCCGTATAATTGTTAAATAACATTCTGTTTCTGTGGTTGGGGAATTTCTGGCTCACGAAACGATGATTGTTCAATATTCTATTAACACCTTTCATGGCGGCCATTAAGATGTCACTATTTTTATATATGATATATATTATGTTTATGTTTTCCTTATGCTTCTTTATGTTTCATTTATGGAATACCTTTATGGTTTCCATTATGGGTGAACACGATATATTCATTTTAGGAAGTGTGGACTACCACCCACTAAAAGTGATTTGATTTGTTAATGCCATATGTGGGACATATAAAGGATTGAGTTAATGATATTACATATGATATTATATATAAATTATAATATACATTTATATCATTATGATTTCACTCCATTAAATACGAAATAGAAGTTAAAGTAGCGTTCATTCGTACGTACGGCTTACCGTCTCAATGAACAGTGTGATTCATTTCTTAACTCTAAATGTTATGCACTATTATAAATACATGTATATGCTGGATATATATGATATATATGATATCCAAATCAGGAATATAAATCTGCATATAATGAACCTTTGACCACTTGAACAATATGTAATTGTAAGAAGTCCATTTTTGACTTAAGAACCAAATATCGACAAAATGAACATTATTAAATTAAATGATTTCATAATGTTCATAACATGAAAATAAGTGATAAAAAAGGAATAATAAGATTGAAAAATGTTCTTAAGAAAGTATAAATTAACACTAGTTTATTATTCAAGAGATTAAAGAGCGATCAAGTCATGTCGGACATGAGGTATGGATCTTTGTCTCAATCTCCTTTCATTGAGGCATATTTTGTTTTAATACAAGAAATTCTTTTATACGATGTATAAAACACCTTTTAATTTTCATTTCATTAAAAGGGAATCTTTTTCTATGACTTTTTTTACTAAACTAAAAAAAGGAATGTTTATTTTAAGGTACGTGGTGACATCGACCTTTTCCGCCGCCGCGAGTATTATTTGGTGTTTGCCTTCCTCAACAAGCCGTAATGTTTTTTTAAAATAAATTAAATAACATATACTTTTATATGTGTTGTGGTATTGAAAATGGTTTTTATAATGGATTTTTGATTTCAATATATTTAAGTGATATATTGTGATCAAAATGTGGAAATGTTTTCTTTCCATTATATTTGTTTTATGTCTTATGATTTTATAATGGTACATGGACATTTAACTGGTGGTTACGTGATAAACTATATGATGGGTGATGTCGTGAATACCAGGATGGGTGGTTACGTTATAACCTCCAATTAATTGTGTATGGAAGTCGGCTGTATGCCTATTCTATTAAGTGATAAGTGTGGAAGTTGACCGTATGGTTATTCCATATAAGTATGTTTATGTACCAAGTTACCTTTATATGTTATGTGTTCTTTATATGGGTTTTATGGTAATAATTTGGTTAAGAAAGAGTAAGTAATGATATTTTATTCAGTGAAGAGTACTTACTACTTCATAAAGGTGAAAATTATTACTTTGATAAAGTATTCATGTTTTAATTATTGTATTGAAAAACTAACAGTTTTCCTTATTTGTGTATCCCTTACTGAGATTTTTATGCTCACCCCATGTTTTTTTGAAATTTTTTTCACAGGACATAATGTGGAATAGTGTCAAGGATGGGATCAATGAAAATTCATGCTATATTAAACATGGAACTAGACAAGATTATTTTTTTAAGAGTTCATGTTTTAAAAAAAAATTAAACTTTGTGGAAGTGTCTACCATTTAATATTTTGTGATTTAATAGTTAAGAACTAATTCTCTAAAACTATAAACCTGAAAATATCCTCAATGGGAAATATTCATTTAATTCAGTATTAAGTAATGTTTATGGTCGGGTCCTTATAGTTGGTATCAGAGGTGGGCTTAGAAAACTTTATCAGTTAGAAAATTGTTAAATTATAAATTAATTTTTGGTATGATTGAAATGATAAAGCATTTAATGATTACCATGTTGCTTCTCCTAAGATATTTCTGTGTTCAGAATTGTTTTCCGTAGAGGAAACAAGGCAGCTATGTTGGGACGACATCAGGAGGAAGACAACCTTCCAAATCAGCAACCTGAGATGTTCAGAATTAGAACTGAACTGTTTGTTGCAGTAATAGCACAGTTGACTGAGGCTATAAATGGTGGTGGTATCCATGCACGAGATCATCTAGATCAACCTTAGAGGAACATGTCAGTGGTGGAACATTTCATGAGGAAACACCCTAAATCATTCAGAGGATCATCTAACCCTATGATAGTTGAAGGGTTGATTAAATAACTGGAGAAGATTTTTGATGTCATGGGGTGTTCATAACATCAAAAGGTTAGTCTTGTTGTTTACCATTTTGAAGGTGAAGCTGATCAGTGATGGTCGATGATGAAAAATATCAGGGATAGTGATGAGATTAATGATCTTAAATAGGACGAATTCAAAGGTATGTTTCTTGAGAAATATTTTTCTATATTGGATTGTCATAGGATGGAAAACCAATTCCTAGAATTGAGGTAGGAGGATGACTCAGTGGCTGCCTATGAAGAAAATTTTACTCGATTGGAAAGGTATACTCCAAATTTCATACGAGATCTTGATAGTAAAATCAACCGTTTTTACTCAGTGTTAAAGCCAAATTATCGAAGGGAATTAACTACTCGTGAGTTCAAAAGTTATGAAAAACTTGTTCGATGTGTAGAGAATGTGGAAATTGAGATTTCTAATGATCAGGTGTTCTTTGACAAACAACAGAATAAGAGGTCTAGTTGGTAGGAAAAGGGGAAGAATTCATCAAAGAATAAAGGAGGTAAGAAAACCAAATATCCATCCTATGAGAAGTGTGGTAAAATGAATCCTGAAGAATGTTTATCAACATCTGGAAGGTGCTTTCAGTGAGGTAAGTCTAGTCACATTGCTCGTAACTGTAAGGAAGATGATCAAGCAGGCAATGAAATTCCAACGGTAAGATGTTTTAAGTGTAATGAAATGGGTCATTATGCAAATGAGTGTCTAAAGAAGAACTCAACTATGGGAAAGAAGCAAGAATATAAGCAGAAAGGGGTGGTGAAATCCTTTGTAACTACTTTAACAGATGTTGGACCATCTAATGAAGTAGTATTAGGTACACTTTTTATTTGTTCAAATTACTCCAATGTGTTGTTTGATTTAGGGTCTACACATTCATTAATTTCTGAGAGGTTTTCTAGTAAATTGGGAATTCTATCTCAAGATATGAATCCTGAACTTATGGTAAAAACACCTGGAGGAAATGTTGAGACAAAAAGAAATTATAAGAACCTTCCTATCCTTGTGTGTGGAAAGAATTTACCTAAATACCTTATTGTTTTGCCTCTAGAAAAGTTTGATGTTATTTTGGGAATGGATTGGCTTTCTATTTATCATGATAATATTGACTACAGAGCTAAAATGGTTTTTTTCAGAATGATTTTCAGTTTGTGTACAAGAATGAACCCTTTATTTTGATAACATATCAGGAAGTTGAGAAACTAGTAAAAGATGAAATGAATGTTACCTTGAACATATTGTTTATAATAATGGAATTGTTCATATTTATGTTGTGTTAGTGGTAAATGAGTATCTTGATGTTTTTTATAATGAGTTGCCTCATATTATTCATGATCGGGAAGATTAATTTACTATTGACTTAGTTCTTGATTCTAAGCCGATTTCAAAACCCCTTATCGAATGGCTCAAGGTGAACTTTTAGAGTTAATGAAGCAATTACAGGAGTTATTATATAAAGTGTTCATTAGACCTAGGACATCACCATGGGGTTCTCTTGTCATTTTTGTTAAAAAGAATGATGGTTTAATGAAACATTGCATTGATTATAGAGCCTTGAATAACATCACTATTAAGAAAAAGTATCTTTTTTCATAAAAATGATGATTTGTTTGATCAGCTCCAGGGAGCTTAGTATTTTTCGATGATTGACTTGAGGATGGGGTTCCATCAGTTGAAAGTAAAAGAAGAAGATGTTCCAGAGACTGTGTTCTGTACTAGATATGGCCATTATTAATTTTTAGTGATGCCTTTTGGGTTAACCAATGAACCTACTATATTCATGGACATTATGAATAGAATTCTCCATGGGTTTATGGATAAGTTTTTGGTTGTATTCATTGATGCTATTTTGGTGTTTTCTAAAAGTAAAGAGGAGCATGAAATTCATTTAAGTGTTACCTTGAAAAACTTAAAAGAAAAGAAACTGTATGTAAAATTCAACATGTGTGAGTTTTGGTTACAAAAAATTTCTTTCCTTGGTCACATTGTTTCAAAAAATGGAATAACTATTGATCTTGCTAAAAAAGTTTTTGAAGAATGGCCAAGACCCACTTATGTTTCCGAGATTCGTAGTTTTCTTGGTTTGGAAGGTTACTACTAAAGGTTTGTTGAAAGGTTTTCATGGTTATCAAGTCCAGTTACTAAGCTAACCTGAAAGGTTGTGAAGTTTTTCTGGATAAAAGATGTGATGATTTTTCTCAGGAGTTGAAAAGAAGATTGGTGAGTGATCCAGTTTTGGCACTCCCTTCTAGGAATGGTGAGTTTGTTATATATAGTGATGCTTCATTGAAGGGACTTGGTTGTGTCCTTATGCAGAATGATCAGGTAATTTCTTATGCTTCACGTCAATTGAAAACTCGTGAGTTAAATTACCCTACACATGATTTGGAATAAGCTGTTGTGGTTTTCACTTTAAAAAATTTGGAGGCATCATTTTTATGGAGTAAAGTGTGAAATATATAGCAATCAAAAAAGTATAAAGTATATATTCACTCAGAAAGAATTGAACATGAGAGATAGGAGATGGCTATAATTATTCAAGGATTAATATTGTACAATTCATTACCATCAGGGAAAATTAAATAAAGTGGATAATGCTTTGAGTCGAAAAAGTAATGCTTCATTAACCATGCTACGTTTGGAACAATATCCTTTGGTTTTTTATTTGATGAACATTGGCATATATGTTGTTGGTGTAGGAATTTATTCTATTTTGTTTTAGGTGTTAGTGAGATCATCTCTATCAGATAGAATTAAGAATGTGTAGAAGAAAGACATTGGGTTGTAGAAAAAGGTAGAGCTTGTTTAGAAGGGTAATTTGTCTGAATTTAACATTGATAATGATTGTGTTTTGAGTTTTTGGAAGAGATTATGTGTGCCTTGTGATTCGAATTTGAAGAATGAGTTGTTATGTGTGGCACATAGTTCCCCGTTTTCAGTTCATCCTGGTAGTACTAAGGTGTACAGAGATCTACAGCAGTATTGCTGGTGGGATGGAATGAAAAGAGATATTGCCAACTTTACTGTAATGTTTTTGACTTATCAGCAGGTTAAAGCGGAGTGGAAGTTACCGAAAGGGATGCTGCAGTCATTACCGGTGCGAGAGAGGAAATGGGAAAATATATCCATGGACTTCATTTTGGGATTACCAACGATATCTCTAGGTAATAATTCAATATGGGTTATTGTTGATCGATTAACTAAATCTTATCATGTATTTCCTATTAGAGATACATTCTCTCTAGATCAACTTTCTAGATTGTATCTTAAAGATATAGTCAGGTTGCATGGAGTTCCCCTATCCATTGTTTCTGATCATGATCGGAGGTTTACTTCTAACTTTTGGAAAGGCCTTCAAAAGTAGTTGTTTACTGAATTAAATTTTAGTACATATTTTCATCCTCAGTCAGATGGGTTGTCAGAACGAACAATTAAGACTTTGGAGGATATGATACATGCTTGCTCGATGGATTATCAGGGAAGATGGTACCAACATCGTTCATTGGTTGAGTTTTTATATAATAACATCTTTCATTCCATTATACAGATGTCTCCGTTTGTAGAATTATATGGAATATGGTGTCGAACTATAGCTTTTTGGGTTGATGTTGGGGAATGGAAGCTGGTGAGACCAGAATTGGTAGAAGAGATGGAAGAAAAAGTTCAGTTGATTCAGAAACACATGAGAACAGCTTAGAGAAGGCAGAAAAGTTATGCGGATAACCGGAGGAAGGATCTATATTTCGAGGTAGGTGATCATGTTTTTCTAAAAGTTTCACCATGGAAATGTGTGATACAATTTGGTAAGAAAGAAAAGTTGAGTCCAAGGTTCATTGGACCATATGAAATTCTGAAGAGAGTTGGATTAGTTGCTTACGATTGGCTTTACCTTCTAGTTTTTCCCAGGTAGACAATGTTTGTCATGTTTCGATGTTGAGAAATTATATGCCAGATCCATATCATGTTTGGTGCCCAGAGGTAGTTCAGTTGGAATAGAATCTCTTTTATTAAGAACAACCAGTCTAGATTCTTGACTGTAGAGAGAAAGTGATGCAGAATAAGGTAATTTACCAAGTAACGGTTTTGTGAAAAAACTATATTGTTGAAGAGGCAACATGGGAATCTGAAAATGATATGAGGGGTGAATACCCCCACTTATTTTGATATGTGAATAAAATTGTGAGGACGTAATTCCCAAAAGGGGGAAGGATATAACATCTGAGGTAAATAAAGAATAATAAATTTTCATATTTATTAATATTTTCAAATTAAATATTAATATAACTTTAAAGGGGTCGCTATGTTTGATAGCATACCCGATACGCAACAAAGAGTTTCTTTGAAATCTTATGTTCCACACTAGTAATATAATATTATTATTTTAAATGGTAGTTAACACGTAGCCATGGAATTGGCGGGAATGAATATAATTAATTAAAATAATATTATATATGTTTTTAAATTTTTTTTACATTTATCCAATAAATGATTAAGGCTAAAAATAAGAAAAGAATTCAATTTTAGGCATAAATATTCTAATATTCACTAAAAAGTCGACTTAACGCCTTTTAATGGAGAACCCACATTAAATATAGTTTTTTCCCTATTATACATTCTATTGGACCAAATAAAATTCTTATTTAGAATCGGGACATCAAAATTTACTTTTTGTAAATTTTTGGTATTTTTCTGATAAAGTTCATTTTTTAATGAATAGTGAAAATGTTGTATTTTAATTCAAAACCTCTATTTAATCTAATTTATTAGATTATATTTTGAATTGTTTTTAAAGTTCAATTAGAATATATTTTTACCATTTAATCCAATGGTTGTCATTGGAATTAATTTCCCTTGAAATTGGACTTTAACTAGTGTCAATCTTTTGATATATATTGTTTCATAAAAACACGCTATTTTTTTGACTATGGGAATTAATTATTAAATTAATTAATGAAACTTATATGTTTTCAATTTTTCTAAAATAGACGTCATTTTTGAATTCGGAATATCAAATATATCTTAGGGTGAATTTTTGATATTTTTCTGAAAAACATCAATTTTTGATGAATAGTGAAACCACTAAATGGTAGTTAAAAAACTGATTTTTTGTCTAAATGAAACATTACCACTTTTTTGAATTGAATTATAAAAATCTGACACACATGGTTTTCATTATTTTATAAAATGTTGTTCAATGGGATGAAAATTATTTTTTGGTGAATAGTAACTTTTAAGTTTTATTAATCGCGATTAGAGGTAATTAGTGTAATTTAAGGTAGAAAAAATGTTATAATAATATGAAATTATATTGAAACATTTTATAACCTTATTTTAGGTTTCATGTCCGAACAAGAAAATCCATGGGTCAACTTGTGGACCCCATGGATCCACATGGGTAAGAAAATGTCATTAATAATTTTTTATTTAAAGTTAAAATAAAAATGTCACAAACATGTATTGTTTTACTAAAAAACAATTTAAATGGGGTTATAAAGGTAATATTTTTGACTAATATATAGAATTTTCCCACTTCATGATATTATTTTATAATTTTTATACATTAAATGAATTAAATTACTTATGACACTATGATGATGTAGTGATTACCTCATTAATTAACGATTTAAATAAAATGAAAAGATAATGTAAAATCTAAGACCTAAACTTGTCAAAAACCAATTGGATGGGTGGATTTTGAACTCTTATTACCTTATACTTGAAATATATAATTTTGGGACCTTTAAAATCTGAAACTCATTATATAATAAAGTATCATTTTATAACTTTCCAAGAGTGCCCCTCCTCCCTCTTATAAAAGGCCCCCACCTCTACCACCATACCCACACCTCTATAGACTTTGGCTCGACCATACTCTGCTAATTTTATATCCCCACATCCCTCTACTCATCCTAGAATCCTTTCCTTAGGTAGAAATCTCTTTAAGAATCCTTTTTTGTTCAAACCAATAGGAGTTACCCGATTTAAAGGTAATGTCTTCACTTGTGTTCTTTTGATTTATTTTGCTTCTCCATCTCCCTAAACTCTTTTTATTACATTCTTTTGTAACAACACCAGTATCCTAAATATACTAGGAAGTTTTTATGAGAATTATTTGATTTAAACTTACACACACATCCGTCTAATGGTTAACGAACATACTGTTTCTGTGGTGGTCGAATTTCTGCCTCACGAAATGATGACTGTTCAATTTTCTTTTAACAACTATCATGGTGGAAATTAAGATGTCAGTATTTTTATATATGATATATATTAAGTTTATGTTTTCCTTATTCTTCTGTATTTTTCATTTATTTAAAACCTTTATGGTTTCCATTATGGGTAAACAAGCTAATTTCATTTTAGGAAGTGCGGACTACCGACCCCTCAAAGTAATTTAATTCGTTAATTCCATATGTGGGACGTATAAAGGATGAAGTTAATTATATTACATAAGATATTATACTAAAATTATAATATAACTTTATATTATTGTTATTTCTCTCCATTAAATATGAAATATAAATGAATGTTGTGTTCATGTGAACGTACGGCTTACCGTCTCCATGAACGGTGAAATTCATTTCTTACCTCTAATTGTTATGTACTATTATAAATACATGTATATGCTAGATATATATGATATATATGATACCAAAATCAGGAATATCACTGTGCATATAATGAAACTTTGACCACATGAACAATATGTAATTGTAAGAAGTCCATGTTTGACATAAGAACCAAATATCGACAAAACAAACATTATTAGCACAAATTATTACATAATGTATATAACATGGAAATAGGTGATATAAAAGGAATAAAAATCTTGAAAAAGGTTCTTAAGAAAGTATAAATTAACACTAGTTTATTATTCATGATATTAAAGAGTGATTGAGTCATGTCGGACACGAGGTAAGGGCGTACATCTCAATCTCCATTCATTGAGGAATATTTTGTTCTAATACAAGACATTCTTTTATACGCTGTATAAAAAACTTTTGCCATTTCATTTCATTCAAATTGGATCTTTTTATACGAATCGTTTTACTAAATGAAAAAAAGGAATGTTTATTTTGATGTTCGCGGTGACAACGACCTTTTCTGTCACCGTGAGTATTATTTGGTATTTGGCTTCCTCAACAAGCCGTACTTTTTTTTGAGATGAAATAAATACCATATACTCTTTTATGTATTGTGGTATTGAAAATGGTTTTTATAATGGATTTTTATGTCAATATATGTAAGTGATATATTGTGATCAAAATGTGGAAATTTTTTCTTTCCATTATATTTGTTTTATGTCTTATGATTTTATAACAGTACATGGACATTTGATGGGTGGTTACATGATAAACCATATGACAGGTAGTGCCGTGGATACCAGGACGAGTGGTTATGTTAAAACCTCCAATGCAATGGGTATGTATGTCGGATATATGGCTATTCCATTAAGTGATATGTGTGTAAGTCAACCATATGGTTATTCCATTTAAGTATGTTTATGTCCCAAGTTACCTTTATATGTTATGTGTTCTTTATATGGGGTTTATGTTAATATTTTTGTAATAAAAGGGCAAGTAATAATATTTGATTTAGTGAAGAGTACTTACTAATACATAATGGTGAAAAGTATTACTTTGATAATGTATTCATGGTTTACTTTTTGTTTTAAAAAACTAACAGTTATCCTTCTTTGTGTATCCCTTACTGAGATTTTTATTCTCACCCCATGTTTTTTGAGATGTTTTCCACAGGACATAATGTGGCATATGGGCAAGGATGGGATCACGGAAAAGTCATGCTGTATTAAACATGGAACTAGAGATGACTCTTTTTTTAAGAGTTCATGTATTTAAAAAAAAAGGAAACTCTGTAGAAGTCTCTACTGTGTAATATTTTGAGATGTAATAGTTATGATCTAATTCTCTAAAACTCTAAACCTGAAAAGATCCTCAATGGGAATTATTCATTTAATTCATTATTAAGTAATGTTTATGTCCGAGGCCTTATACATTTCCTCCCCACTTTACACTTCAAGATAATTTTGGTTCATAAGTAAACTATAAAAATACATTCCAAAAATCCATCATCACATTAAATATTTATTATTTTGGGAATAAAACCTACCTCATAGGTCTTATGGTTTAATGAAAAAAGGTTGTCTGAAAAAGAGGTATATCTTTTTCCTGAATGTTCTAGTTTTCTACCAGCCTCCATCAAAATTATTATAACCGTTCCAAAATAATAACAAGAACATATATCATATATTTTGATTTTATTAACGTTATTTATTAACCATTATCTATCTCATATTCTATCAATTGGGAAATTATTCCATCATTTGTTTGTACGAAAAACAACCGCCTTGTGAATCATTGTAGTTTTTTCTCCCATTATTTCCACTCATGATATGTTCTACTAATATATTTAATATATATATATATATATATTTATTATTCAGAAAACAATTATACATATGAAAACATAAAAAATAATATATTTTATATCATATTATTTTATTGAACACTGTTAATGATGTTCATGTGTAAGAGTGGATTACCACATCTACTAAGTGATATGATTCATTTATTATAACCTCATCACATTGGTGGTATATATTATTATATTTATAATTATAATATAATATTTTTTATATAATTATAATTCTGGAAATATAATATCAAACTTTCATTTTATCCCTCGTGTTCATTGAAAAATGATAATGATACTAATATGTACCTATGACTTATCGTCTTCCTTATTATAGGGTAATACAATTACCATAATCTTTAAACATAGTTAGTTGTAAATGTAATATTAAATAAAATTAATTATAATTATAAAATGATTAATAATTTTAAATTGATATAACATTTTTTCTTTTTGACTATATTAATCATTCAAAATACATTTTTGCCTTTTGTACCAAAGAACCACAAACAAAATCAATATAAACTTACAAAATACGTAACTAAGTATTAAATGTATAAAAGTGAATGAAAACTAATAAAAAAATACAAAAAAATTATAATTTATTCTAATATTTAACATTAGATCAATATTATTAATGGAAAAATAACGATCTTTAAAATTCAAACTCGAGGTAAGTGACACATTACATTAAACCTAATTTTAAACACTTTAGAAGTTTATTTTATAAATATTTTTCATCCATTTGAAATATATTAAAATTATTTTATGGACGTGTTTATATAAAAATAAGTTAATTATAAAATAATTTCTAAATCTATTTTGACCCCCCTTTTATTGGTTTTAAGAAACAATCATTTTATGAATTTTATATTGAATGATTTTTAATTATTTTCCAAAGGAAGAGGAAATTTTCTATTTTTACATATGTTACATGAGGTGAATTTTGAAAAAATTTGAATTTTATTCTTTAAGAAGTATCAACAAATTTTGTTCTTTTTTTCAATGAATACCATATTTCTAGTTTTCATGTTATTTATTTTTTAAAATAGTTTTTAAATAAAAATTATTTGGATTGATATATTTTTTGAAATCCATAAAGTGATTATACATATATGTAAAATAGAATATTGTATGATTTTTTTGTGGGAAATAGTTTATATATGTGATTTTAGGTATCTTATAGTACATGGATTTTGTTTATGATGATAGGTGATCATGGTATAGCACTCTATTATAATAGATAATGAATTTATTCTCTGAAGAATAATATTTTAATCTTACCTTTTAGTTTATTCAACTTATAAAGGTGTGCGTAAAATTTAATGTAAGGTATATATATGATGATGATGTCCCAAGACCAGCTTAGAATTTTCTATTCATTATATTCTATTTAAATGAAAATTTATTATTTTGAAGGGTTAGGAAGTGATTATTTATTTAAATGATTTATTATTCCCCATTATGGTTAAATGGTTTGTTTTTAGAAAATTATTTTTAATCAATTCTAATTTTTTTTAGAAAAACATATTGATAATGATTTTGAATTATACTTTATAATAACCAACTTATTGAAAAGCATATGATAGTAAATATAAGTTCTTGTGTGTGTAAACGTCCAATTGAGCTCAAATGTTATTTTTTTGAAGAAACCATAATATTATGATATTGGGGGTTTTGAATTCACTAAAGAGATTATTTCGTAATTATATTAGTATATTAGAGATTTATTTTTGTTATTATACCATATATTAGAAATAAAAATAATTGATTTTATAGATGAGATAGAATAAGGATGAATTCATGATGAAAATAAACATTTATTATCATGAAATCAAATCACATATATTTTAAAAAAAACTTTGGTTTCAGAAATGAATACTAAGGAGATTTTTCTAGAACATAATTTATGGTTTTCTTATATAATATTAATTATGTATTTATTTATAATTACAATCCAATAAAAAGGTTGGGATTGAAATAATATTAATTCATAATTAGAAATTTAATTATGGGTTTATTAAATATCAGGTCGTTACAAGTCACCATTAGTGAGAGAATATAATTCCTAAGGAAGTTGGTTTTTGTCCCAATCTATATATTTTCTAATATAGATATAACAAAAACTTATAGTGGGTATGAAATTATCATTCTTATCATATAGATAAATTTTGCGATTGGTTTGAATATTTTATTTTATCTCCTATTAGTTATAATGAAAAAAAACCACCAGTATAAAATAACAACCTTTCAGGTTCATCTTCCATAAAAATAGTTAATAAACCCTATATCCCATTGATAATATCTAAAAATATCAATATAATACCACTAAATGTTTATGAAAAATGAAAACATAAAACTACCCAGTGAATAAAAATTCAATATCTCATTATTTTCATTCTCACTGAAGGAAAAACCTAATGTTTTTCTAATTCATCTTATCATTAATGGCCTATGAAAATATATATTTAAAAATGCCAACTACCTCAAAATCAAGAGCTATAGTTTTTACATTTCCTCTTATTTACATCCATAATTAATCAATTTAAACCTATTCTTCAATATTTTCAACATAATAATCATTTATATTTATCTCCTTATTAATTTATTTAATATCATGAAATGAATGATATTATCTTTTTTCAATTTTTATACGAATAATCGATGACATTAGAGAAAATATAGCTACTAGCCAAAGTGAACTGATAAAATTACTACTTTTGGTTCTAATATTTTATGTGAACAAATTACCAACTATTTCATATGATATAGATTCCCACATACATTCATATATTACTCCAAAAGTACCATTTTCCCTAAATAGTTAATAGCTCACACATGATTCTCATTATTATTAACATATTTATAGGATAAAAAAGTACTTTTACAAAAAATTGCACTAAGTGTATCATGATTTTGAAAATTTTATCCTTATATTATGTAAAATATTATTTTACTCTAAATAGATAAAAATATCATCAGTAGTGACTCTTTATAATTATATCTAAATTATTATTGAAAATATAAATACATAATATGAGTTATTCTCATCTTATTTCTCTCAAGAGTGATCATATTCATCGTGGTGCGAGTATAATATATTATTCATAATAAGTTCAAAAAAATTAAGTTTTTATGTTTTAATCACTCGCATTATGAGTTTTATATTTCCAATTATATTTCCTCGTAAAAATATTCAATTATAAAAAGTCCCATGTGTCCTTTTAATATTGTTCTATCCATACGAAAAATATAGTACCCATTATCCTATTGTCCTACATGTTAAAATATCTTATACGTACATCTCATGAAACATCATATCAGTTTATAATGAAATATTCATATAGGGGAATTTCTTATAATAGGTGTCTTATTAAATCTAAATGTCTTATATAGAATATCATTTTACATCGAAATAACATATACACCCAAGCCATATTAAGCATCTCTGATATAATTCATGAATTTGTATATTGTGTGGTTCTCATATCATAGTAGATCTCAGAGTCTTCTACATCTTTATAACTCAAAAAGTAGTTCACATTCTATGATCTACATAAAATATAAGATACATAATATCTTATATAGAATAAAACTTATCACATGTAGAATAATTTTATATGATCCATTTATGTGATATAATCGTAATACCAAAAAGATTATGTAAATAAAATGGTATCAGTATACCCTATATACTATTGTATATTAATAAATTATTATATATTATGAATGTATTATTATATAATAAAGAATAACATATGATATGATGAAAATATATATTACAAAATTTAGTATTATTTGATAATTAGCTATTTTTTTAGTCCCATACTCAAGTATATTTTTACAAAACGTTTTTATTTTAACTCGTAACAACCCAAATCATCTTAAGAAAACTCCAAGATACTTCTCTGAAACCTCTAAAAATCCATGATTCTCAAACAATATTGAAAAAAGTAAAGTCATCTTCAACAATTCCACAGATCACCACAATTTATTATAATAGTTATAAATAATTGAAAAATTAACAAATATAGTATAATTGAAGATTATTTTTCAATTATTGTTGTGTTTTAGTAAACCATGTATAATGTGGTTAAAATAATGCATCATAGTTAAAATATTTTATCACAAATGGATGTTATGAAATTTATATTTCTACATGATACATTTTTTTTATTCTATAAAGAGGAAATCGAAAATAATTAGACAAATTCATTCATGAAATAAAAAATAGAGTAAAAATAATATTTGATCTCTGATTTATTGAGTTATATATATTTTCAAATTATTTCATCATGTTTTTTGATTTTATTTTTCAATATTAATTAGCTTTATTTTTTTTCTAATTTTATAATTAGAATTTAATAGATGATATATTTACATATAATTAGAAATAAATTTATTTGATTTCTGATGTCCTACATATATTAATATTAACAAGATTTGTTAATTTGATATAGAATTTAATAATGGAAAACATTGTTATTTTATCTTGTATTATAAAAACATTTCCTTAGGGAGATGGAATTTTTTTTCTAATTGAAGATATATGTTTGGGAGATAAATGCGGAGTGTATTATTTCATGAAAGAAAATAATATTTTGGATAAGTTTTATTCATAAATAAAAAGTAATGAGAGATCCTAATATTGACAATGACATATTATATAACAGTACCAATAATGGGTTTAATCTATTTATTTTTTCATGGGTATCAAATTTGTTCACTTGGTAGAGAAGGGTCACCTTATAATGAGAATATTTTTAGGTTATCAATTTTAAAAATATGATGTAAAACTAGAGGGAGTGTGAGTATACTATGAATTTGTCAATGTTATTGTGTGTTTATAGTGATTTAAAGAACACCATTTCAATGCGGAGTGTATGATCCATGAATATAACATAGGTTGTGTGAACTACATTGTGTGATTATTATTATTTTTCTTATTAATTTCTATAATTTTGAGGTTCTCATTTCCCTTGTTTTGAGTTTATTTTTCATATGTTTTATGAGGGAAGATTTTTTGTGACATCAGATATTTTTATGTGTTTTTCATGGTCCACAATTGGTGGGTGGTTCTCCCCAAATATATTCCCCTACACACAAAAACATGATACAATAGACAAATGAGTATTGCATATTTGACACTTTATTTTTCATTTTGTGCACTATCTTAGTAGTAATCATGTGATCCCTATGAGAAAGGGCACATTTAGATGCACGTTTATGAAAAATAATGTGCATTGTACATAAAATAATTCTTGAGGAAAATTAAACCACTCGAAAATTGATAAATTAATATAACCAAAATATTATATCCCTAAACATACTTTATTCTATAGAAATCATATTCTGTTGATTTTGGAGGCACCCTGCCAAATTACGTGAAATTACAACCAACTTTCTTGGCTAATGGAAGATATGATTACCCAAATTTCACATCTCATTTATTGTGTTTTCTTTTTAATTCAATTTCCCTCTATCTATTTTCTATATTTGAATTAATATGGAATAGTTTCCACCCATTATCATTGGTTTGTATCATCATATTGATAGACCTTAATCTATTTCATCTGCGATCTAGTTATTGGATATAGATCTTATTCTTAATTATGAAATTGTAAATTCTTCTTCAATTTTTGGTTTTCTATTGGCAAGAATCTATTAATGATATTTAGGTAGTTGGTACACATTTTGAATACCATATTCAAGAAATACAATTTCTTGTTTTTGTTGTGGATTTTTAATGCAAAAATTTAGTAATTGACCCTTGATTTGAATTAATTAAATTGTTAAATTAATTATTTAATTGTTTGATGAATTTATTGATTAATGGGTTTATTAAATTGGTCAGTTGATTGGATTGTGGAATTTAATGATTAATATATTTTCATATTGATTGATTACTTTAGAAGTGAGAGGTTTTAGGCTTAATATTTAAGGGTTATTGAATTATATTTTAAAATTTTGATATATGTTTTAATCATGACTATTTATAATATTCCTTGTGAAATAAATTGATGCATTAAGATTCTTGGGTAATTTAAATTGTATACCATTATGTGAAATATTTATTATATGGTTAAGGATTATTAGTCATTTTTAATTTGGTATATCTATTTTCATGTGACTGATTGATAAATGAATGTGGTACATGGACTAATGCATTAAAATACCACTTCTTTCATTGGATGATAAATTGGTTGTGGTAACAGACTGATGCCTCAAATAACAATATTGTGCTAGAAATAGAATTATATTTCTTAATTCATTATTGTGATAAATTAATGTTGGATATTGACCAATTCTTGAAAATCCCACTAGTGATTGATTGATAAATAGATTAATGGACCCAAACTCATGATTCAAATAACCACAGGGCCCTATCCATGGTTTTCTTAAAAACAATATTGGAATTTGATTGTGGAACCAATTATCCATGTTATGAATTTAAATTAAATTAATAATGAAATATGTTATATTAATAAATTATAAATTTCATTGTGATATGGTTAGCACTCTTGCATGGGTCAAAGATGTTATTGATGTTCTGTGTGCCATCATGAACCAGGGGAAAATGATGCGGTCCATTAATGAATAATTTATTTTTTAAATTATTAGCATTATTGATGGTGATATATTCTTTATATAACTACATTACCTTTTATTGATTTGAAATTTTTTAGACACCATTTATGGTGGCATACTAAGTTGTACTCAATCTATAATCGTGCTACCTGATTGGTACATAAATATACTTCATGTATGTATGATAGGATAAGGTTGGAGCGCCAAGTCAGATAGCTGATTTTTTAGATGGATAATGGATCAGGGAACCAGAGATGATGTTGGGACCCTCTTGGTGTTTTTATTGTCATTATATTTGGGTTTTCATTTAACACTTGACACATATTATGGAATGAAATATTAAATATTTTATATTGGATATTACTTATTTTTTGGTTCACTATTTGATACAGGATTATTATTGATTAGGGAGTTATTCTTGTAATTGGATTTATCATTTTGTTTTTTGGTGTTCTATTTCCTATATTTTATTACTCTATTAAAGAGTATATACTCTTAGAATATTCTATATAACACCCTCAATGCATTTTGGAATCCTCAAATGTATGGGGAGACACAGATGAGGTCGTGTAACCGACCAGATCGGTCCCTGATGTGAGGCACACAGCATGGGACATTACAATGTGGTATGAGAGGTAGTTTTTCATTACTTTTATACAACATTACTATTTAGGAAATGAATAATGGATAGTATGATGATTTGGGAATTAGTCAATATCATGTTCATAGAAGTGTCTAACCCATGTATGAGGGTAAATTTATAGTACCTATGGTTATTTTTTAATAATATATTATGTTATAGTTTGTTGAAATATTAACTTGAGTGATGTTGTTATTCTATGAAGTAAATTATTTTTTTTATTTTTTCTATTATTTGACTCATGGATTGATATTTCATATGATTTTTTCATAGATGCATCATTATAGGAAGTAAATATTTATTGTTAAATGCATAATTTTTTGCATACATGAAAAAGAAATGGTGTTGGTATGTTATTAATATTTAAAATATATCCATTGATTTTTTAATTTGAATAGAAAAGTTTCATAATTTGGAATTGGATGTATTAAAATGATGAAAAATGTGAATAATTGGGTGACTAATGGGAAATTTGAATATGAGAATGTTTTTATCCTTGTTAACCATGGAATTGATTTTGAATGGTTAAGGGTTGGGATCATGTTTCAATTTTTACCATGTGGAAATAAAGGGGGTGACTTTTTTGGTATTATTTTGAATATTTATTATGTAAATGTGTTAATGATGTTTATTGTATCCTAAGATGTGTTTTTTATTATAGTCATAAGTCTCCATGATGATGAGTATTGATAGGCTGTAATGAGGATATATCTACTAATGATCCTTTAGGAGTGGAACCTGAGGCACTAATATTGACTGGTGACGGAGAGAGAGAACACCTCCATGATAACATTTATCACTTCATACATCTTATTGAAAGGGAATCAAGTTGGGTTATAAAGTGAATGGATAACCTAACATGAGAGTTTTAATTACAACACACTCTATCAATTACAAGATAGGGTGGTCCTAAGGTAGTTGAGTTATGTATTGATTCTATCTATAATATATTTTACCACATAGAGACTGAAGAAATGATGAGTTTCAAACTGGTTGCATAGATGTTATGTGGTTAGGATAAGCGTTTTATGAACCTGGGATTTTAGAACGGGTCAAAATCCTGACCCTGTTTTAATTTTTGACTTGTCCTTGAAAAAACTAGAATGATCTTGGATGTTCTAGAAATTTCCACTCTATAAGCCATGTACTATTGAGTACATGCTATGTATAAGTTGGGTGAGTACCATCCATGTACTCGCTGAGTACATTTCATGTGATGACCATGTAGAAATTTCTAACTACACTGTGTGTAGTTATAGACATGTCATGTACCCTTGACCGTGTTGAAGCCATACATGGCATGTAGGCCAATTAGATGGGTAGAATGTTTTATCCTACACATGTCGTGTACTGTTTGTACACTCCGTGTAGTGGGGTCGTGTATGGGGAAATATATGGAATGTAGGGGATGTCGTCTGGGTGAATAATTACACACCATGTACCCCGAGGTACACGTTGTGTAGTCAGTCAGCAAGTCTACGACTGAATTTCATCCATCATATGAATAGTAAAATGATAGACATTGGATACTTAAAGTACACACCGTGTATTTTCTTTATTTTTTTTCAAAAATGGATAGTAGCCTCAAATTGAGGTAGAACCTGAACCCTTCGACGGTTTTGAGCTGGGATAGTCGTCCATTTTTTTTTCTTCTTAGGATTGTCCTTATGAACTCCGTTTTGAACACCATTTGACCCACGGGAACCCCTTCAGTAATTCCTTGATTCCCCTTGATCCATTTTTCATGATTTCTATTCGAGAATGATTTATTGGGGTTGAAGAGGTTTTGATACTTTTGTAGGTCTACCACTTTTTGGACCTAATTGGAGGTTTTTATCGAAGGAGTATCTTCGTACGAGTCTCAGGTCATTGGTGCATACCTTCTTTTATGTTTTCATAGAATTTTTGGTGGCGCGGACTATGGCGCGTTTTCATGTATTTGAGTGTGACCTTACTTTACATGTTATTACCTGTTTAATTGATAATTGACCAATGTGATGCCTTTGGGTATGCCCTATTACCTGTTTTGTTAGAGTGGGGCCAGGCGAGTGGATGATGCTCAGGGTCCATTTTGGCCGGGGGATGCCAAAATGGTTATAGTTGAACATTGTTGTTCAAGACTATTGAGTTTAGTTTATTAAACCTTGATATGAATTCTTAGAGGCATTACGACCTCAGTGCTATTGTTTGACAACCGTTGGGCTGGTTCAAATCAACTGTTTAAATTATGGTGACTGTTATGTGTTTGTCAGAATGTGTTATATATGTAATTTCTAAATTACATATGTTGTGACCTTTGGGTTGTGCTGGTAATGTTCTGAATATCATTTGGTGATGCTGATCACAGGTTTGGATTGGACTGAGTTAGATTGTGTGGTTCAAACCATGAGATTGGGTGTCATGGATTTCAGCTTGAGGCAGGGTGATTGTCAGGTTGGGAATGGACTGATTTACATGGATGAAGAGGTTGTATGACTTGAGCACCATGGTTTCAGGGAGATGAGTTGTCAGAGAAATAATGTCTTGGATACTATTTTTGATTATTACCACTCACCTGGAATGTTTAGTAGTGTGAACATAGAGAGACTCTGTGATGAGGTGGTTTTGACCACTCTTGTGGGTAGAGTCCCTCGTTAGTTTCAGTTTAGGTACAATTGTTTGGGGGTGCATGCTGTAGAAATCCACTTGGAAGGTGAGGATCCTTTAGAGGATAGAATTTAGGATATCAGGTTCGGGGCAGAGGCTCAACATTATTTGAGGGAAGACATCGTTGTCCCTTTGGGTACATTATCTGAGGGCAGACATCGATGTTCCTCTATATACGTTATTTAGGGTAGACATCACTGTCCCACCAGATAATTATTTGAGATCAAGAATTATTGTTCCTCCAGGTTACATCTGTTAGTCAGGCCTTTGGGACGTCGGTAATTGAGAAACATGGTGTCAGGAGGCACACGGTGCTGGGTTACATGACTGAGATTTCGGCGTTGGCCAAAGCAGCAGATACTTCAGGGTGGCTGCTGAGCACCAGTGCAGTTTATTTTTATTTATGAATTATATTGTTTACTATTTTTATTATATTTCATTCCTGCATAAACACTTGTATTAGGTATTCACTATTGGGTGGTATCCTACTAAGATTTGTCTCACACCCTACACGGGTCCTTAGGGACATGTGTAGACTTTTTATATTTACGTGCAAGAAATAGGTCAGCATTAGGAGTTGGACTCCATTATCTATAGCCTAGATATGGTATGGACCCTGATTTCTTACCCTAGCTAGAGTTTACTGATGTTTTTCCTTCTTTTTTGTGTCAGCATATTTACTTTCTTTGTAGATATAGTTGGTTAGCCAATGGCACCCCATATATATATATAGATATGTATGACCTATATTGGATGCATGTTTGTTGTTTTGTAGTAGTTACAATTGATCAGCATGCTGTTGAATTTACTTCCCATTGTGGCTTTTATATTTATTGCATTCTCTGTTTGTCGATATTGAATGTGCTTCCGCTCTGTGGGACTAGTTAGAGTCAGCTGAGGCATTTATTATGAAACATATTTATTATTATACTTGGACTAGTACCCTTGTTATCCTCCGAGAGGGTATATCTTCCCACTATACCTATAAAACACTCACTTCTAGTCAGCAGCCTTTGGCATTTGGGGAGGTGCATCTAAGGTAGTAACACACGTCCCGTTTAGCATTTTCCGGGTGGTAGTTCAGGTCCGGGTCGTTACAAAGTGGTATCAGAGGAGTTCTTGACAGGGATTTAGTAGCAGTGTATTGCTGGAAACTACATAGATTGAGACTTATATTCTTATTTATGATGGTTTTACTATTTAGGATATAGAGGACTAGAGACATGTTGATACTAGAACATGGTTCCTAGCTTGTTCATGGGTTTCTGTAGCACCAAGTATGGGTGATGGACCATGTTTCCTTGGTAGGGAATTGATGTTTTGATTTTTATCAGATTATATTTATATGATTTCCACCTCGGTGGCTCACATGGTGTGTGATTTTATTAATTATGATATGTGATGCTTGGCCCGGTGCGGTAATGGAGAATTGACCTTGGCCTAGGATGGAAAGGCTTGTTTTTTGGCATTTGGTAGGCACATTTTAGGATATTTCAATTTCATAATTGCACGTATGTTTTGTGATGTGACAAAACCATGTGAAAAAATTGAAATTTCCATGCTTCATATACACTTGAAATGTGCATAGGTGAAATTTGTGATAAAATAGATTTGTTATTGAAATGTGTTATGCCATGATTATGTTTTTGCAAAATTTTATGTGACAAGAAGATACTATGGTTGAGGTGATTTTGATCACCATGATTGGTTGACTAGGTCGTCGGTTTGAGGCAATGTTAGTTGTCATTACGGGCATGTACAGAGTTACTTTTGAAACATGGCTCTATTAAGGGAGGGTAAGGAGGCCACGAGGCTGGGATTCCATGGGGCATGGTAGCGGGGGGGGGGGGGGATAGTAAGGGTAATTGTTTTATGCTGCATCCTTACTACTTTCCTCATCTATGTTGATTATATATTATTATATATATGTATATTGGGTGTTTGACTATTTATGGTATTTAGTGTGTTACTCTTATACGTCTCGATGGAGCGGTAGACAAGAGATGATACAGTGCCGCAGGTGTAGGATCAGGTTCAGGATCTAGTGCAGCCAGGGCAGTAGCCGGGTTTTGCATCGTTCCGACCGTGGCTCGACGAGGAGCTTCGAGTATGCCTGTGACGTTTCTTGTAGGGGACCCACAGAGGCATGTAGGGTACATATACTTCTATGTCATATCTGATGCGTGAATTCCATTCACAACACCCGCCACTTTTTCAGGGTGAGGGTGGTCCACAGGCGGCTATGAACTGGATAGAGAGCATGCAGATGATCTCCGAGTAGCTCGAGACGCCTCCAGGGTGGAGGGTCAAGCTGGAAACATACATGCTGCAAGGACTAGCGAAGCATTGGTGGGATGTGTAGGTTCACGCTCACATGCACAAAAGTCTAGCATGGAAAGACTTCGAGGATATGTTTTTCAAAAAAATTTACCCAGAGGCACTGAGGGCCGAGAGAGCTCGAGAGTTCTTGATCCTTTAGCAGGAAGACATGTCCGTCATGGACTATGTAGCTACTTTCATTGAGTTGTCTCGCTTTTCATCGGGTATGGTTAGTGATGACGTGACAAAGGTGAGGCACTTCGTGGATGGATTGTGACAATCCATCCAGATCCAGGTGGATATCTTCAAGCTGGGTTCATTCTCAGAGGCGTTGAATCAGGAACTCATTGCAGAGCAAAACCAGAGGGATAAGCCCGGGGTTGGACGGGGGACAGTTTCCTGTGCTGGTTCGGACACCAGGAATCAAGGACGAGATGAGTTTTAATAGCGCGTTCAGGCTGAGGACTCAGCTAGACCTCATTGTAGAAGTTCTTAAGTGGGTTTCTTTTAGTGTGTACATCCATTACATGTTCAGACTCTGTACGATATGCCTCTAAAGGTGTGTCGAGCATGTGGATAGGTCGGGAACCATGAGTGTTTTTACAGGATGACTTCTCAGAAAGCAGACAAACAATGACTAGGATAGATGGTGGCATCTAGATTTGGTTCAGGTTTGGTACCAGCAGAGGGTATCTGTGGTTCAGCTGCACGTGGCAGAGTTAAGAGATTCCAACGGTGGGGATCCCCTTGATTATTTTAGCCAGAACCATTAAAACCAGGGAAGTTTGTGTTATTTCAATCGGGTTGGTATGTTTGGTGCCATATCTGGGTTTTGTTCGATTGCTCGGGGATGACCTATGATAAGGTGGGGAGATTGTAAGAACTCGGGTTTTTAGAACAAGTCAAAATCCAGACCCTGCATAAATTTTTGACTTGTCCCTGAGAAAACTAGGATGTTCTGGGATGTTTTGGAAATTTCCAGACTACACGCCATGTAATCAAGAGTACATGCCATGTATAAGTTGGTCATGTACCGACCGTGTGCTCTCTACGTACATGTCATGTGATGACCATGTAGTAATTTCTAACTACATTGTGTGTAGTTATAAATATGCCATGTAGCCGAGACGGTGTAGAGGATACACATGCCATGTAAGCATGATGGCTGCCTATAATTTTTTTAGCTATTACACATTGTGTATTATTTTTACATGCCGTGTAGAGGGTTCATGTAGGGGAAAATATAGGGAATGTCTGGGATGGCATTTGGGTGATGAATTACACACCGTGTACCCCTAGGTAAACACTGTGGAGTCCCTCATCATGTCTACGATGGAATTTCTGCCGTCAAATAAATAGTAAAATGATACATGTCATGTATTTTATTTTTTTTACTAAAATGGTTAGTAGCCTCGTATTGAGGCAGAAACCAAACCCTTCGATGGGTGTGAGCGGGGAGATCCGGATGAACCTTGTTTTTTATTCAGATCGTCTATCTGAACTCTGTTTCAAACAGCGTTTGATCCATTGGAACCCCCTCAGTAAGGCATTGATTCCTCATGAGCCATTTTTCTTTATTTCAATTCTATAAATAGTTATTGTTGTTTGAGTAGTTTCGATTCTTTTGTAGATATACTACATTTTAGACCTAATTGGAGGTTTTTATTGGAAGAGTATCTTCATATGAGTCTCAGGTAGGTGGTGCATACATTATTTAGAATTGTGGCAGACTTTTGGGTGGCACGGCCTATGGCGCTTTTTTGGGTATTTGATTGTGACCCTAAATTACCTATTATTACCTTTTTAATTGATAATTGGCATATCAGATGCCTTTGGGTATTCCATGTTACCATTATTTCTTGAGCGAGGTCGGGCGAGTGTCCAATGCTCATCAAGGCATTTTGGTCGGGGGATTCCAAAATGGTTACAGTTGAATTGTCTTGTTTTAGACTGTTGAGTTTAGTTTATTAATCCTTGATATGAATTGTTAGAGGATTTAAGACCTTAGTACTGTTGTTTGATAACCATTGGGCTTGTCCAATTCAGCTGTTTAGATTGTTGTGTCTCTTATGTGCTTGTTTGAATGTGTTATATATGTAATCGCTGAATTTCATATGATGGAACCTTTGTGTTGTGTTGGGTATGTCCCAACTATTATTGAGTGATGCGGATCATAAGTTGGGCATGGCCTGGGTTACATTGGGTGGTTCCCACCATCAGATTGGGCTTCGTGGATGTCGGCTTGAGGCATGGTGACTATTAGGTTGGGCATGACATGTTTACATAGATGGTGTGGCTGTCGGACATGAGTGGCATGGTCACAGGGACACGAGGTGTCAGAGACATTGTGGCTTGGGAACTATTTATGGTGATTACTACTCACCAAAATCATTGAGTAGTGTGCACACATAGAGACTCTGTAGTGAGGTGGTTTTGACCACTCATGTGGGTAAGGGACCCTTTAGTTGGGGTTTAGGTACTATTGGTTGGTGGTGATTACCATATGAAGCCATGTGGAAGGAAATTCGAATTTACGGGATATCATTTAGGCTATCAACTTGGTGGCAGAGGCTCACGATTATTTGAGGGTAGAAATCACTGTCCCTCTAGATACTTTATCTGATGGCACACAACACTGTTCCTCTGGTTATTTTATTAAGGGAAGACATTGTTGTCCCTATGGTGACATATTTGGGGAAAGTAATCATAGTTCCTCTAGGTTACTATTTTTGGGCATGCCTTTGGGATGTCAGTACTTGAGACACAAATTGTCAAGGGGAACATGGTGCCGGGCTACATGATAGAAATTTCGGCATTGGCTGGAGTAGGTGATACTTCATGGTGGCTGCAGAGCACTAGGGGGGATTATGTTTATTTTTTCATCGTACTGTTTAATATATTAATTATATTTCATTCCTTATTAAAAACTTATATTAGGTATGCACCGTTGGGTGGTATACTTCTGAGATTCGTCTCACACCCTGTGCAGGCCCTTCTGAACGCGTGTAAGCTTTATGGATTTATGTGTAGGAAGGTGGTCAGATTTAGGTGTTGTACTACATTCTCTATTTCATGGAGACGGTATGGACCCTAAGGTCTTACCTTAGAAAGAGTTTTCTTATGTTTTTCCTTCTTTCCTGCATCTGCATGTTTACTTGCTATGTAGCAACAATTGGTTAGCCAGTGGCACCCTATATATATAGATGTATGTATGACCTGCTTTGGATGCATGTTTTTTGTTCAGTAGTAGTTACAAGCGATCAGCTTGATGTTTTATTTACATTCTATTATTATTCTTATATTTACTGATTTCTCTATTTATCGATATTGAAATTTTTTTCACTCTGCGAGTCTAGTTCGAGTCTGGTGAGTCGTTTATTCTACTACATCTTTATTATTCTACTTGGACTAGTACCCTTGTTATCCTCTAAGAGGGTATAGCCACCCCACACTATTCCTATAAAACCCTAGCTTCTAGTCGGCAGCCTTTGACATTCTGGGTGGTACAACTATGGTAGTAACACCTGATTCGTTTAGCACGGTTCGTGTGGCTATTCGGGTCTGGGTCATTACAAGCATTCAAGATAAATCCATACATGGGATGAAAATCTTCATTCTATAGAGTGGAAGGACTTTTAGGAGATTTATTGGTGAATTTCCCCCCCATATTCTTAGCTAGGAGAAGACTTTTGAGTTCATGAGGCTAACCCAGGGGAGTATGTCCATAATGGACTATGGTGATCACATTCTATATTTTGAGTACATTACTCCAACATTGGAAGGAGATGAGGTAATCACAATGAAAGAGTTCTAGGACGGGCTTAAATGTGATATTATATCCCATGTAAATATATTTTTGTAGAAAAATATTTTAGAAGTTGTAAATTATGCTCTCATTTTTTATGGGAACCTGATAGAGGATTTCTATGTAATACATGTGGTTTCTTATAGATGATCCAACGTACAACATGTGATGGTAGGGATTGTATTAATAAAAATTTTAGTGATGGTGTTGGAAAGAAGAGTGGCCATGGAATAGTTTTAGATACTGAAGACCATATCTTTTTACCTTGCACCAATTTGGTAGGCCATGTCATATTCATATACATTTTCCAGAGCCATTGATGTAGTTATGATATTAGGGAATGATAAAACATTTAATGTAGTTCAGTAGGATACCATGACATAACTGTAGTGATGGGGTGGATAGAAAGAAAAAAAGTGTTGTAAGGAGGTCTTCTACCCCATATTAGTATGGAAATTACATTTCTACTAGCTATGGAGTTTGATATTGTGGAAATAGTGTTTTTTAGAATGATTTCCCAAATTCAAAAAAGAGGCGCATCACATGGAATCAGATTTAAACGTAGGGAGGAGCAGTATAAAAGTTTCACATTTTTTAGAATTCACTAATGGATTGTGAGGATATACCATCAACTGCTAAATGTACTATTCTTAAATCATATTTGCTTTCTAGTTCCTTATTTGATACTCATGTCTCTCATTCCATGTATCTACAAAACATGTTAATGGGTTGAGTCTGGTAGTGGAGTTTTTTAGTGTGGTTATGATGACTGATTAACTGTTGGTGGTACGATTAAAAGACATTTATTTCTTAAAATTGGGATCCCTTTAGGTTTTGGAGTCTCATTTCTATTTTAATAATTGCATTATTAATATGATATAATTTTACCAGATTCTTTGTATAGACTTATTGATAATATACTAAAAAAATATAGATTGTTACCATCGAAGGGTGAAATGTACATATCATGAGGTTAATCATTATGTTTGAGATGGATAGTGGGATATTCCAGTAGACCACACATGAACAATTATTCAACAACTATTCGTTCTTACATCCATTGTTTCTTGGTTGTTATTTGATGATGGGGGTGTGAAACAATATGTATTTTCTCTAATAGTAGATCAATTAAAGAATGTGTGTCCAAATCAGATCTGATTACTACAAACTTAATGAGATTTGGAACGTATAATTGACTACATGTCAAGAGATGAGCCACTTTTAATTACACCAAATAAAATGGAACCAACAGAACAGTATGATATTAAGACTCAACTTGAAGTGTTGTTGGATAATGGGTTTATCTATCCAATTATGTTTCATTGGGGTTCTCATATTTTCTATGGAAAAAATGTTAAAAGGATATAATAGTGACCCTATTTTTTATTAAATTACAATTACATCATTTTAATGATAAAAAACAAAAAAAAAAATTTCACATCGAGGATCCAAAGGTTTAGTATCTTGAGAAAATTACAACCATACATATCTTTTAAATCAAAAAACATGAACATTAATTTAATTCATTCTTCCCTAACTTCTTAATTCCCATTGTATTCTCATTATTACAAGTTGTCACCTAAGGATAAACATCAAAAAAGTGTTGAGCTAAAATCCAAGTAAAAGGATTGATAAGAAAACAAAAAAATATATAATGTGGGACCATATTCCTTATCATAACATAATAGTATGATGAAAATCATGAGAGGAAGCATTAACAGAATACATATAATGTAGAAATGATTAAAAATGAAACATCTTGTTTCATTGGTCAACTAACACACTTAGTTGTGAGTAAATATCGCATCATTTTGATGAAAATTTTATTTTACTCATGAGATTATTCTCATATCTGAATCCATATGCATGTTATATAATTTCATGCGCACCCACCACATCCTACCATTTACATTATCATGCATTCTACATAGAAAATTAATCAATAATCAACAAAAATAACCCATGAAAAGGTATGGTTTTAACCACATAAAAATACATTCATAAACCTTGGGTTGTTAAATGAAAGGGGGAATAACATGCTTGATATAAGAATCGTCAACCATGAGTTAAAATTTAAAGGTGTGTTTTGAAATAGGATTTTTTTTGGAAATCATTATGTTTTTAATAAACTCTAGTGGAAAACATTTATATCCTAGAAAAGATCAGATAATATTGAAGGCATGATTTTTAAGCAATAAGCACTACAAATTCGGTGAATGATGTAAAATAAAAAGAATGAGAGTAGGGATTAGGAAATCCCCTAACCATAATTACCACTTATGTTCTTCTCATTTTCAACACCTGAATTATAAATATATGTTTTAAAATGAATGATCCAAAAGTGAATTATAGATATTTTATAAAAAAAATTATCAATTATATTCATGTTGTTAAATTTATTAATTTATGTTAATGAAATTGATGCATTTTTATATCGTATGTTACTTAAAAATTTTCTAACTAGCAATAATTTAACTATTTTATGAAATTTAATTACTAAATTAGTATAATTATTTCTAGAATCATAGAATTTATTTATTTTATTATTATGAAATTATAAATAATTTATACTATCCAATCATAAATGCAGTTATAATAATTTTATTGGAAATGTCTCCATAGGAGGTTAACTGACTATTAACGATAGATTGTCAAAATAGAGGGAAAGGGAAGTAAAAAATTTATATTTTTCATTAATATGATAATTAAAGTTGGTTAATAACATTGGAATAATGTTAACTTACTGTATAATCATTTTTTCAGCATATGGTTTTGAAAGGGACTGGGTAAATGGAAAAGAGTAGAAGAGTAGATATAAGATTTAATATATACTTATTATATCCCCAGTGTATCTTTTCTTCCAAGAAACTATAACTCTCTCAGTGGTAGGAGATGTATGACTGTAGAAAATTTGTAGGTATTCTATAAAGATTTTGAGTGGGGATTTGGGATTACATTGTTTATAGGAATGGACAGGAGTAGTGGTTTTTCAACAGGAGGGATATGGGTTATTTATACTTCCAGAGGGGTTCTATTTAAAATAAAATATAAAAATAAATAATATATCACAAGATAGAATTATAATAGAAGTTTTTTAAAAATATAAATCATATATTAATATAATATTTTTTGGTTTATGCATTAAAGCATAATTATAATTATAATTCATTAATTTATTATAAGTAAGGTGAAAATCAGTGAAAATGATATTTTAAAGAGTTGTTTTAGGCATCTTGTTTTGGAATGTTTATTTTAGGTTTATAAAAGTCAATTAATTTATCTTAATGAATATATTATGAAATTAAAGAAACCATTGCTATACCTAATGTTCAATAAATGAGTATGTCACCATTACATCATTAATGATGTAATTTAATGTATATCTGTTATGTGAAAGATAATAATTTAACTATTCACCTGAATATTGATGAATTTTATAAAATTAACAATAATTAAAGCGTAAAAAAATAAAAATTATTATTCCAAAAATGGAAACTAGTTTATGGAAATTATTTCCTTAAAATGTTCAATTTAGTTTTTATTTAAAATAATCATTTATTTCAAAAAATATCAATTTTAAATCTATAGTTGATTTTATAACACATTGAAGAATTATTTAAGGTCTTATCAATTTATTTTGAAATCATAAGAAATAAAAAATTAATTTATGAATACATTTTATGATAATTTTTTTTAAATTATTCAATTTCTCATAAAATGTTAACTAAATATTTGTGACATATAAAAATATACCAACACTTAATTAATAATACATAAAACATTTATTTACTTATAATGCGATATAAATTTATCATTATTTCATTTATAAGATTCCTATATTTTATATATAATTTATTGGGTGTGATTAGAATTCATTTTTTTCATTTACTATTTGTAAGGGTCATATTACTATTACAAAGGTAATGTTACCCTTTAGTATAAGTATCATAAAATATAGAAAAAATTATTATTACATTAATAAAACATTTATAAATATTTTATTATGGTGTGTAGATGGAATTATTTAGTTTATAATATATGAAAATACTATAATAAGGGAAAAATTCTAGTGATAAAAGTCTAGGTTGTTTTATTATTCACCCCATTCGAAATTTCACCGTCGAAATTTTGTTTTACAAAAATATGTGATGGAAATTATGCTTCATCACCTTTTCTAGTTCCCATGATGTATATTCATAATAATGGACCCTCCACAAAAAAATAAAAATGTATGTTGTATTGGTACATATAATACTATATCTACGGTCCATAATTTTTATTGTATGCTCGTCATAAAAGATACCATCTTCAAACTGTGACACCTAAGAGTTTAGTATATTTGAGGGATCTGGTATGAACATCCTCATGAGTGATATGTGAAAAATATCATGAAATTAATCCATATTCGGTTGAAGTTCAAGATTATAGGACATGGATCTTATGTGGTCATCGTTCTCAAATGGTCCACTATATGTTCGGATTAGCTTCCATTTCATTCCAAAATGAATAACTCTATTCCATGGTGATATTCAAAGGAATAATTTATCTCCAATGTCGAACTCCAAGTCCATTCAATGGTTGTCTGCATATCTCTTTTTCTGACTCTGAGCATCACTGATATGTTCCTAGTGACATGAACTTTCTTTGTCCTCTCTTGCACAAGATTACGTCAATGTAGTAGTCTTTCACAAACAATATCCCAACATGTCAGAGTTTTACATCGATTTCCATACACAGCTTCATATGGTGCCCTCTAAATACTCATGTGAAATATATTTTTCTATGAGAACTCAAAAAGTAGTTGATATTAATACCACCCACTTTGGATTTCTAAAGAGAGTTCTCCTAAGATAACCACGAGTGTTTGAATAGTATTTTCATATTGGCCATCAGTTTGGTGGTGATAATTCATGATTAAATTTAATTCAGTAATCAATGCATGTCAAAGAATTCTAAAAAATTTATAAATGAACCTTGGATAATGATAAGAGATAATCAAGAGTGGAACTCCATGTAGTTTCACCACATCCTTATCATATATCATTGCATGTTTCTCAAGAGATATGTTTTCTCAAATAGTGATTAAGTGGGTTGTCATGGTGAGTAGGTCCACTAAAACCAATATTTCATTATTTGCATTGGCTGTCTTTAGGACTCATGTGACAAAGTCCATAGTGAAATTCTCCCATTTTTTAATGGGTTTAGAAAATGGTTTCATCATTTTGTTAAACTCTTGTTACTCTGAATTAACTTACTGACATATCAAGCATCTTTATATATACTCAGCAATCTCTTTCTTCATGTTGTACAACCAGTAGTGTTATTTGAGATCATTATACTTCATGTTACTCCCAGAATGGAAAGAGAAAGCTGAGATAAGTGAATTCTATAATAGATCCTTCCTTAACCTAGGTGATGAAGGACCACCGATCCTCATTCCATAATTAATCATACCATCATCCTTGATATAGAACTCTTGTAGATTTTGTTTCTTTTCGAGATTCACTTTCACTTGTAACCCAATATCATCCCTTTATGACTCTTTAAACATCTCGTTGATAGAAGGATCAACAATCATTTCGGAATGGTTGGGTGTATTCCCCGCCAATATGATTTCCAAATCCATCCATTACATATCAACGAATATAGGGTGTTTATCCATCCACAATATGGATATAGTAGCATTTTCTTTTCTATAAAGAGCATCAGATACATTGTACGCCTAGTAAGGATGATTGTGAGTTGAAAAACCATAGTCAATGGTTAGATCTAACTATCTCCTTTGACGCTTGATGAGGTATTTTTTTGTTAATATATACATTAGGTTCATTTAATCACTATATATATCACACTTCCCACCATAGAGGTAGTGCTACCGTATTTTCAAGTCTAAAATCATAGCTCATAGCCTCAAATCATGTGGGGGGTAGTTATGGTCATGAATATTAAACTAACATGAGGCGTAGTCTATCACAATATCATTTTTCATGAGTAAAAAACCAAATACATTTTTTTGAATCATCACATTATATAACAAAACATTATCCACTTTTTGGTATTATGAGTATAGGTGTAGTGATTGGACTTCTCTTTAGCTCTTTGAATATTTCCTCACATTCATCTGTTTAGACAAACATAACCCATTTCATTGTTAACATAGTTCTGTGGCTCGAAAGTCACGAGAACATTCTCACAAAACATCGGCAGTACCCAGTTAATCCAAGAAAAATAAATATTTATATGACACTATAGGATCAGGTGAATTCATAAATTTCCTTTATTATTAAAGGGTTATAATAAAATCTCTCACTTGTGATCACAGGTCCAATGAATGTGACTTGCTGCATCCAAAAGTTACATGTTCTGAACATGGAACATGACATCACCTTCTTCAATGTCTCCAAAAAAGTCTCAAATTTTCATAATGTTCCTCTGATATTTTCTAGTGGATTATACTATTATCAATAAAAACTACCAAAATTTTATTGAAGTGTTTTTTAAAGACACTATTCATAAAATCATGGATGATTACAAGTGAATTAAAAAGTACGAAGGGAATAACTAAATACTAATAGTTTTTTACCTTGACGTGAAGAAATCTTCTGAATATCATCCTTATTCACATTAATATAATGACATCCAGAAGAAGATCCACATATGATAATAATTGAGCTCGTCACAACTAATAAATCATTTCATCAATCCAAAAGATAGGATACTTGTTCAATATGATGATCTTGTTGAGTACCTGATAATTGATATATAGTCACATCAATCCATCCTTATTCTTGACAATGAGAATTGGTTCTCCCCATGATTATGGAATAGGGTATATGAAACCTTTTCCCAAATTCTCTTGAAACTACTTCTTTAAATCATCAAATTCATTAGGAGCCTTCCTATAGGGACGCATTGAGATAGGAGTATCTCTGGTATGAGTTATATTGAGAATTTCACTTCATGGTCAGGGGGGAATTTGGGTAACTCTTTTGGAAATACTTCAATGTGTTCTCTAATGATGGGTATTTCATCAAGGGTGACACTTTCCTTTGACTCAACCATTTGAGATAGTTCTGCTTATTTATTGGGAATCAAAACCCATGACATGGAAGGATTTTCTAGAGGAGCTTCATGATCTTCCATGCACTGAAATTAGAATATGATGGTTCGGAATAAGAAACGTTATTTGCTTTTCTAGATAGATGATGTGTGCCCTATATAATGAGATCTGATCCATTCTCATTATAACATCAAATTCCACCATGGAAGGTTTCACAAGATTTTCTGGAAGAATCTTCCCACAATCACCAACAGGGGAGAACCAATTGAACATTTGTACTCCACATCCCAGTGCATGGGGGATGTGATTCAAGAAATCACAGTATTCTTCCTCACGCATGTTTTTGTTAAGGTTTCTCCTAGTTCCCACAATTTTCTAAAATAAAAAAAGGTTCGAACAAAACATAATTCACAAAGTCCTAAATATAATATTTATTCTTTTGTGAAATCAATACTAACATCACATATTATGGGATCCATTTAAATAGTAAATATTCTTTTTTTGTACATATACTTATTCTCATGATATTGGGGTTCACTAAGGTTATCTAATCAAAATCTCAAAATTTACTAAACTGTCCTCTGATACAAAATATAGAGACCCTGAATTTTCTTATATTATAATTACATCATTTTAAAGATAAAAAAAATAAAACAATTACACATTGAGGTTTGAATGTTTTAGTGTATTGGTAAAATTCGGACCATACATAACTTTTATAAAATAAAACATAATCATTTTTTTAACTCCTTATTCTCTAACTTCTTATTGTTTCTTTTGTTCTCCTTAGTACAAGTAGTCACGTGAGGATATACATGAAAATGAACACAGATAAAATCTCTATGAGAGGATAGATATGAACATGACACAACATAACATGGGGGGAGCATAATCATTATCATAACATATGCATACAATCATAATCAGGTGATGAAGTATTAATAGAAAACCTAGAATGTTTCAATGCATAAAAACTACATATCATGTATTAGTGGTCAACAATAACAAATAGTAGTGAAAAAATATATAATCATATTAAGGATTATTTAGCTTTACTCATAACGATCTTCACATTACCTAACTGATAGGAGCACAACATATTTCTGGGTGCACCCATCACAACATAACATTAACATTGCTCTAAATAATTCTGGGTGCAACTATCATATCATAACATTCACAGTTTTATGCATGACACAAAGAATATATATTAATACTAAATATATATATATCCCATGTAAGGGAATTAGTTTAATCTGATAATAATACAATCAAAATATTTGGGTTCCCAAATGATCAGGTGAATAAAATACTTGATATAAGAGTCATCAACCTTTAGTTAGAAGTAAAATGTGTGTTTTGATAGAATAGTTCTTTTGGAAGAAATTATGTTTTGTAATAAAATAATGAAAAATTAATTATATCCCATAAATGACACAATAGTGATGAAGATATTATTTTTAATCAATATCCATTCTCAGAATGGGGTTGAATAGGGAAAACTTAATGAAAGAGAGTTAGAATCAAAAAATCCTCTTACCTTAATACCCACTTAATTTCATCTCTTTTGAACCTCCTATATAATAAACTTATGTTTATTATATCAATGATACAAAATTTAATGATAGTAATTTTATAAAATATTTATCAATTATATTAATTTGATTATATTTCATAATTTCTGTTGGTGAAATTGATGTGTTTAGATATCATATTTTACTTCTAAATATCCTGTCTTGCAACGATTTCACAATTTTTTTAAAGGAAATTTATATATTTTTATAATAATTTAAAAAATCATATATTACATGTAATTTTAAATTAATATGTTATTTATAAAATATAATTTCCATGAATGAAGTTATTTATAATAATTGTCTTGGAAGTATCTCTGTTGTTGCTTAACTGACCTTTAGCTGGACGTTGTCGAAAGAGAGGGGAAGGGATGTGTGACATTTATACATTACATTAATATGCTAATTACATTATGTTAGCATCATTGATATAATGATAAATTACTATATTATAATTTTTTAGTAATATGTTTTTAAATGGATAGGGTAAAATTAAAATTGGTGATGAAAAGAGAGAGGATTTAATTGACACCTACTCTCTCCTCGGTGTAGATTCTATTGTATAAAACTATAATTCCTTCAGTAATTAGAGATGGATGACTCCAAAATGTCTTTATTAATTTTAAGGGATTGAGAGGGAGTTTTTTGGTGGATATTAGTATTATAAATGGATGGGATGATTGGTTTTCTATGGTCCAGGAGAGGGGTTACTTATATTTGAGTAGGGGTAATTTTTATAATCAAATTTTAAATAACATAATATATAAAAAGGTTTGACTTTTAGTATAATTTTTCTCAAAAATAAAAATCATGTATTAATATTATATAATTAGTTTCATCCATTAATGAATTTTTATATTTTTAATTCAATAATTTAATAAATGGATTGTGAAAAAAGAGAAAATGATATTTTAAGGATTGATTTTTGACATAATGTTTTGGAAAGATGTTTTTAGTTAAATTAAAAGAGATTATTATATATTAGGGTACCATTTATGAAATTCAATAAACCACGACAGAATACAATGTTCTAGAAAGTATTATGTCAGAATTACATCATGAATGATTTAATTTGGGGTATATATGTTATATGAAAATAGTGTTATTACTATTCACCTGAAAATTCATGTGTTTCATAAAATTAAAAAAAAATCACCCTTGGAAAATTTTGAAATGATGATTTGAAAAATGGGAACCATTTTTTGAAAATAATTTTCTAAATATTATAAAATTATTTTTTAATTAAAATAATTATTTATTTAAAAAAATACTAAATTTAAAATTATAAAAAAATTATAACACATTCAAATTTTATTTGAGGTCTCAAAAAATTATATTAAAATAATAAAACATAAAAATAATAATTTATTTTTAAATTTTATGAAAATAAATTTTCTTTTAAATAAGTTATTTAATAAAAAAATGTAATTAAATATTAATAAATTAAAAAAAATTACTAATATATAATTAGTAAGCTTTAAAACATTTGTTTAATTATACTATAATATAATTATATAATAATTTCATTTAAAATATGCCTATATTTTATTTATGCTTTATTGGGTGTGGTTACTATTCATTTGGTTGGTTTACTATTCATATGGGTCATATTACTATTCCTAACATAAAGTTACTCATTTATTAGTATATGTAACTTAACATCTAGAAACACTACTTATTTCCTTAATAAATCATATGTAAAATTATTGTTATTTTCGATAGGTGAGTCTATGTGATTTATAATTAATGAAATTACTATAAGAAGGGACAAATTCAATTAATAAATATTAGTGTCATTATAGAGCTTCTCTTGTGTGTAGATTACCCAAGGTCAAACTAAATGATATTGATGAATTAATATCCTCTTCCATGTATCAATGAACTATTTTACATATTGAGGGGAGTTTATATTTTCTCCAATATTGTTTTAAGATCAGGGTATCATCATTTTAGTGTTTGTCCTTCTGTTATACCACAAAATGAGTTCAAAAGTAGGAATAATCTTTATAAGTACATTGTGATGTCGTTCAAGACAAAAACTCACAGGAAATGTTTATGACCTTGATCAACCAAATAATCCACCAGTACCTAGATCAATTATTTTCCATTTTTTGTTGAAATCTATGTGTACTCTTAGACTCATGACAGTCATTCCTAACCTCTTGATTTTTCCATGATTACACTGAGTGGGAATTGTCTATACACCATAATATATATGTTTATATTTTTTATTTATCTGTAACTCATCAAATGTAACATCATCACGAAGGATGTGGTATTAGGGGAGCCAATAAATGTTCTAGAAGTGGTTTCATGGGAGAATCCCAAAAATATTCATGATATCCACAACTTTCTAGTGTTAGTCGTTATTATCCAATTTTCATACAAGACTTTTATTGATTTGAATCACCTCTTTTGGACTTGACCAACATGGGGATAATGTTTTAATTGTGTTGATAGGGTGATTATTTTATCTATTAGTTTAATAATATCTTATAAATGGTATCAATATTTATCTTAATAGTGCTAGGGAGGATTGTATTGTGTTTTTGGATTCCTTTAAGATCATTCATAGAGTGGTATTGATGTAGAGAGGCATTGTTGTGGCGTATTGGTCATGTCAGTTGAGGAATCATGATTATTATATTTTATATGAATGACATAGAGTTAGATGTAAGGGATTATGATTCGATGTCATGGAATAATTATTTGTGTGGAGAATGGTTTAATATTTATATTCCCCACAACAGCTCAAATTATATCTCTTTATTTGGGATTTCAGTCTTCAACATCTGATAAGTGTTGATTGTAAGAAGTCTTTCAAAATTAAACAAGATTATATTATAGGGAATGGAAAAAATGTTATTGTTTCATTGTGAAGAAAAACACAGACTTGGATTATTCAAGAGTCTAGTTCATAATATAAAAGTATTGGCATGATATTAGAGATGCATGTTGTACTTCAATAGTGCAGGGAACAGATGGCCCTTGTATTGGTTTCAATAAAAACCATGCTTCTGATCCATTCTAGGGAGAGGCCGTATCATGATCTATAATGTTTCTTCATATGGTAAATAGATGAATGTGGAGAGTCACCTTCAAATTGAACCATAAATGGGGTTGAGATCATCTATGTTAGGTATCATGTTTTTTTAATATTAGTATATAGGAGGAGTTGATGTAATAATTTCATTCTTTAAGTGGATGATGCATCTTGTGTTAAAAAAGGTTTTGCGACCTATGTTTATTGTATTGGTGTCTGGGTATGAAAAAATAATTTGATGGTTGCATTACATTATTCCACACTAGTCAATAGGTGAAGTTTAAGAATCAATGACCTAGGGGTTTTATGTATTTGTTTCCCATTTTGAAATTGATGTGGGATGATGTTACAATCGATTTTTTATGGGTATCAAAAATAAACCTCTGTAGAATGATTCTATTTGGGTGATAGTACATCAACTCATTAAAGTATCTAATTTCATTCCTATATGAGTGACTTTATCAGTGGTTCAGTTTTGAGATATATACAATTAGGAGAAAATTTATATCAACGGGGTGTCAAAATATATAGTTTCACTCCATGACTCATTTTGTTACATTATTCAAATGGAAGGGATTAAATAAGGAACATCTTCCATAGGTATTACTATTATGGAATTACCACCATTGGAAAATGTGAATTCAACGTGTACTATATAGGTTTTGGAGGATATGCTACAATCATGTGTTCATAAATTTAGTGGGTCTTCAAAAAAGAATCCAGCACATGTGGAATTTACATATAACCATAGTTATCTAGGAACAATTAAAATTTAACCAGCTTAAAATATTTATGGTAGTCCATGCTAATCGACTCTATGCTGGATGAAGACAGGTGATTCAGATCAGCTAGGACCGAGCCTTTTGCTGGAAATGTCAAATAAGGTCTAATTGATTAAATAAAATGGATTTGGCAATGATTATACCATTGTTGTATGATGATAAAAATAAATTAAACCTTCATTTTATAGTGGGTGATCATGTTTTTATTTGGGTGTCACCTATATTAGGTCACCATATGAGAGAAAGATAGGAAAGATTGATGAATATGTTTTTTTCCTTTTTAGCTTCTGGAGAGCATCAGTATGGTTGTGTAAGTATAAGAAAATCCACATATACGTTATGTTATGAATTATTTGTCCATGTGTCACAAAATCAGTGGTTTCACCCTCACCCATATCACATGATCATTGAGGATGAAGTTGATATTGTTACTAATGCATCGTTTGAGGAGCATCTGAAACATGTGTTGGATAGTAGCGAAAATTGTAACATGGATTAGTTTTTCTGATTTTTCATTAATTTATAGACACATAAATATGTTTAGGAGGAAACATAATAGATATAAGCATATATGATAGCTCATAAGCCAGATATTTTTACCCAAAAATCATATTGATTATTGGAAGTACATCACACTGAAAATCTATTATAAGTTTGGTAGATTGTAAGCTCTTGAAAATATTAGGTGACATACTGTACTAAATTTTTTAGGAACTATATATATATATATATAATATCATGTTTGGGATCTACATGGAGATAATTCTTGTGAATTTGGAGATGATTGAAGGTGTTTTTTGTAGTGCACGGTTGGTAAACAGTTCTCCAAAACTATGTGTTGTCTTAAAAAACCATGCAATACTAGACATTGGGGGTTGAAAGGATTTCAGAGGGTTTTTCTAGATGTGTTCCCTATTAATATAAATGGTATGACCCAAATGATGTGGAACATGGTTAGGCATATAGGAATGTCAAAATGTGTAGCCTATGTAGGAAACCATGTTTGTGGACAAATAAACATGTTAATAATTGTTATAAAAATTATGAAACACCTGGACTATATACCTAAACACCCTAGAATGACTCTAACTATTTTTTCCTTAAATATTGTAAATTTGAGACGACTTACATGGTATTATAAACAATACTATTAAAAAATTGAAGATCCAATTGATGGATATGAACCATTCCCGATATGTTAATTCATCTTAATTATATTTCCCTCTCTACATTATCTTTATTTTGATGAATATGTAATAGTTTTCCTATATTTTCAGGGTGTTTGATCTATATTTTGATAGATCAAACTATGTTCAACCATGTATCTAGATTGTGGATATAAAACTCAGTCATTTAGGGTAATTGGATGTTTTGATATAATTTGTGGCCTTCTTTTGGATAGCATTCATCAACGATCATGTGTTATGTGATATTAATTGATAATCCCATAGTTTTCGATTATAATTACATGTATGATTTTGGGGATTTCAATTTTAAATTTTTGAACTCGAATCTTGAATGTAATTATTTATCTTTGTTAATAATTCAATTAATGGATTGGGGAATCAATTAATTAATGGGGTTTTTAAATTGGTTAATTGATGGGATTGTGGAATTCATTGAGAATGGGGAAATATGATGTTTTTGTCATAAACATGAATGGTTTAATTATTTATATCATTAAAGGTTGATAAATTTTTTAATAGTAATTTTTCATATTATTCCATGAAAATCAACCTGATAAAATTTGATTTTTGGATAATTAAAATGGTATACAATGATATATAATGATGAAGACAAGATTAATGATTATTATCCATATGAAATTTGACATATGTTTTTCATGTGATTGGTTGATAAATGTTTTTGGGGAATAGAGAAATGATTTAAAATCCAACTAGTGTGTTTGATTGATAAAAAGGCAGGGAGATACTAAAGGATGCTTCAAAAAACTCACATAGTTCTAAACAAGATGTTCTAGACCCAAGTGAATCCATGTAATAAGTTAATATTAGATATCTATTGATTCTTAAAAATAACACCTATAATTGATTAAAAAATAAGTTCTGGGAAATAGATTATGGCTTCAAATACTCCTGGGGTCCTAGCCATGGATTTTTTGGCCCAAAATGATTGCATTGTAAAGTAGTTATTATTAATCATGTCATGAATTTAAAATAAATAGGTTATGAAGTACTTTGTAATAACTATTGAGAATCCATTTGTGATATGGTTACGACTTTGACACAGTTCAATGTAGTTATTGTAGGTTGCATTGTCATCATTATAGTGACCCTACTTTTTTCTTATATTACTATATCATCATTTTAATGAGAAACAAAAAAATAATTACCCCAAGGGGATCCAAATGATTAGTGTTTTGGGAAAAGTAGTTCCAAAAATAAAATTTACAAATATAAAACATTAAGCATTGTTTAATTCATTCTTTTCTAGATTCTTATTTACCATTGAAACTAATTAGTATGAGAAGTAACTTGATTATATACCTCATGAAAGGGGTAATATAAAACCACAATAATATGATATATAATTGAATGAAACATTATTTAAAAGGGTAATAATAATAATTAAATAAATAAAACGACCCCTACTTTACATACATTGTTAGTACTTCAAAATTGAATTACACTTATTATAACATATAAAAAATCCATGAAAATACCGTATAGGTATAGTGTCTTTAGAAACTGGGAAACATAAACAACTAGTTCATAAAGCGTCTACACTATCTCCAATTTATTTCATCATATCTATAGTCCCTTTTGGCATATCATACTTAATAACATTATTCCTGACCTGGGGAAAAAAATATACAAAATGGTGAGCTCAAATGCTCATTAAGGGTAAACAAAAGGAATATCAATCACATCATATTCATAAGGACATAACATTTTCGAAATCTTACCCTGCAAAAGAGATCATAATTTCATAACATGGGATAAATCATGGTAGTGAAATGTAATCACAATAATCATAAATCAAAAAATGAACCTTGGTGGAATACACACATAATGATAGAGAATCATTTCTTATTAGTCAAGACTCATTTCCAAGACTATTTTAGTGGACAAAGTCCATTTCTGAACCGAGTTCATTTCTCGTTTCAGTCTTGTTTCACTGAACCTATTTAACCTGCTGTTCCAGCCATGTCAATCTCATTAGATATAAAATCTTTACCCAATGCATTGGAAGGAGATATATGTCCCACCCATCACATAATGATACCAATTTTATGTTTTCCACAAATTCATAAACCATACATCATAGCATAACCCATGTAATAAAAAAACAGATTCTTATACATCATGTCATCCTAACATAATCCATAAAAGGATATCGTAACAATAATTCCATCATAACATAATCAAATCAATTTAAAAATACGGATATAAACATAACCCTATATTATCATATATGGAGAATAATTTTGATAAAACACTTGAACTCCATTCTTGAGGAAAATATCATTTCTACTTCAAAAACATTTTCCATTCATAACATGTCATATAATTTTGAACAAAAAGAAGATGATTAAAAATCAACTTGATAAACTGTAAAGGAATATTCATTGAAATAATGTGTTAAAAATCCATTCATGTCGTATAAGTTAAAAAAACATTATTCCCGTACTTTTGTCGGAAAAGTCAAAAAGTACATCGTACAAAAAATGACAAACGATTCCTTTCATATCGTTTACTAAAAACTCACCAAAGGGTAAAATTGGATTTAAAAAATTGTAGGTGGATGGAAATACTATTAAATATTGAAGAAACATGGATATGGATGATAAAATACACCCCAGTAAATTCCAAAGAATAAACAATCTCGGATAAAAATGAGATTGTGATATTTCCCTTACCTTAGGTCTGATTTGCTTCGTAAGTGTACGAACATCCTGTATAATGATTTAAATAATTTTATTAACTTATTCCAGATTCATACTCATTGTTATGATATCATATATGGTCATATTCTTAGATTATTATTAGTAATATTTCATTGCCAATTGTTATTCGGGTGTTTATTACTTTTTGTTCTTATGCGTGTTTTGTCAAATAAATTCTTATTTTTCGTTTTAGGATATAGATACCTCATTTATAGAATAGTATTAGTGTAATATATATCATATTCATTCACTCAATTCATTTATGTAATTATTATTCTATGAAATTCATGTAGAACGAGCCACATCACATCGTGGAGACGGTATTCCGTACGTACGCACGAGCGATGATATCGTTCCCATGATCATGGAATTGTATTGGAGTGTATGTATACTATTTATGAATCAATATCACTTTACAATAATCATATATATTCATTCTTTACACCATTATACCCATCCATGTATGGTGGTGGTGGAAAATAGATTACAAAACAGCGTGGAGACGGTATTCCGTACGTACGCACGCGCGGTGATTTCGTTTTCCGTAGGATGGATTGATGGTGAAATAGGGTTGTTTCATACATATAACAACATATCTGTATATGAGTGATACTGATGTTATTAATTCATAATGAAACAACTAAACAAGAAGAAGTGGAAGAAGAAATAAAGTTGAATGAATCGGTAACGGACATTACATCTTCTTTGAAGCGCTTCTTTGAGACCTCCTATTAGGGAACTAGAATTGGTCTTTGAAAAAGAAAAGGACCTCTAGGATGTTTCTAGGAAAGTGGAGAGGATAAATTGGCGGGGGTTGGCCGAGAATGAAGGCTCAAAGTGGTGCGAGGAAGAGACGGAAGAGATGCCCTTTTATAAGGGAGGAGAGTGGATCCTTTGGAAAAACTAAAAATATTATTTTATTATAAATCCATATTTGGTTTTAAATAGCTCCAAATTGATTTATTTAGAAGCTAAGATGGGTATGGGTCGAGATCCTCTCATCCAATAGAATTTGGACAAGTTTAGTTTACTATTTTAACCTTATCATTTAGATTTAACTTTAAGTAAGATAATTTTACTTTTACCCTGTCTTTTTGTGTTCTTACACAATAAGGTTAATAAACTTACTATAACAAGACAAACGAACCACAATATGTTTATTATTAATATATATAACCTTATATAAGTAATTTTTCCAAACCTTAGAATTTTAGGAATAAAATAACAATTAATATTATAATATTTGTTTTAAAAACTATTTTATTTCAATTTTGACACTATTTAGTAATTGAATTTTGTTAAAATCATAACAAAATGATTAATTATAAAAAAGTTAATTAAATAAATACTAATGTGTCCTAATAACCTATAAAATTAGTGGAATTCATAAAAAGTCTCAAATTACCTTTATTTGGGTATTTATCGCATCAATTATGTCAATATTTCATTCGTAATATAAATACTACATCATCATTGTGTCATTAATAAATTAAATTGTTTAATGTCTAAAAATTACAAATAAAATACCATTATGTAGGAACTCGTTTTATGTTTCTAATGAATATTTATAGTCATATTTATCTTATGTATAACCTTATATTAAAAATTATTTACTTATTAAACATTGATTTTAACTATTTTAACCTATATTTAAATAAATTTATAATAGAAGTCCTAATGTAATAAAATTGGGCCTAAATGGTCATATTTTATTCCTAAGGTTGTTTTTGGTCGAATTACAGTTATCCAATAGAATTAGGTCATGTGTTAGGGTAATAATAATATAATTTTTACCCTTAATTACCCTATAAAAGTAAAAAGTTACTATTCACCAAAAATTATTTTCCTCTCATTGAACCACATTTTACTTACTAACATCAATCGTGTCTCTCGAATTTTTGAAATTCCACTCATAGAAGTGGAAAAATTATGTTTTTTGTAAATTTTCAAATTCTCTTAGGAGGTGTGTAAAAGAGGGTGAAAAGTTCAATAAAATTTTAATATATCTAAAATTATTGTAAAATTGCTCCAATTAATTAAATTGAACTTATATAGGTATTATGTATCAATTTTTACCTAAAAGTAATTTAAAAAAAATAAATAATTATTTAAATAAAAAGTCCGTTTTTAAATAGTAACCCAGTGTTTTCACTATTCACCAAAAATTGAATGTTTCCAGAAAAATACCAAAATTTTACCCTAGGCTAATTTCGATATTCCAAATCCAAAAATGAAGTCCATTTTGAAAAATAAAATTTTCCAATTTTCAAAAGGTGGTTATTACTATTCATAATGGCTAGTTTTAATAATATTTTAATAGCATATCGTTGTTTAGTGAAACTCGGTATTGCGTACGACGCAAGCTATCAAGGAAGGTCGCGATTGCGTGTAAAGAATTCCAAGCTTGTGTTGTTTGTAGTGAAATATTCCTTTGATGATTTATATAAAAACAAAATATTTCATATAAAAGTCTCAGGTGTTACATTCTACCCCCCTTAAAAAGAATTTTTCCCTCAAAATTCGTCAGTTGTTACAAACTGATGAGGATACCTCTACCTTATCATAACCTCATGCTCCCATGTAGCTTCTTCTAATTGGTGGTTCCTCCATAAAACTTTCACCAAGAGAGTGGTCTTGTTCCGTAGGACTTTTTCACTATGATCGAGAATCTCTATCGGTTGTTCTTCATAAGAACGATCTTGTTCCAACGGTACAACCTCTGATCTGAGTACATGTGAAGGATCAGGTATGTACTTTCTCAGGAGAGATACATGGAACACATCGTGTACTTGAGAGAGATTTGGTGGAAGCGTCAATCGGTAAGCTACCTTCCCAACACGAACCAGTATTTCTAAAGGACCGATATACCTAGGGCTCAACTTTCCCTTCTTTCCAAATCTCATTACTCTCTTCCAAGGAGATATTCATAAGAACACTTTATCACCCACTTCAAACTCTATGTATTTTCTTCGGGTGTCGGCATACCTTTTTTGTCTACTCTGAGCTACTCTTATGTGTTGTTGAATAGATCGAACCTTTTCTTCCATCTCATCAACAAGATCAGGTCCTAATAGCTTTCTTTCCCCAACTTCATCCCAGCAAGTTGGAGTCCTGCATTTCTATCCATAGAGAGCTTCATAAGGAGCCATCTGAATACTAGAGTGAAAGCTATTATTATATGAAAATTCCACCAAAGGTAGGTGTTGTTACCAACCACCTTTGAAATCCATAGAGCAAACTCTCAACATATCTTCTAGAGTTTGAATTTTCCTCCCAGACTGACCGTCTGTCTGAGGATGATAAGCAGTGCTGAAACTCAAGTCTGTATCCAGAGCATGCTGAAGGCTTCGCCAGAACTTTGAGGTAATCCTTGGATCCCGATCAGATATAATAGAAAGTGGTACTCCATGCAATCTTACCACATCCTTTACATATATCATGGCAAGCTGATCCAGATAGAAATACTCTCTAATAGCAATGAAGTGTGTAGACTTTGTAAGACGATCAACTATGAACCAGATAGCATTATTGTCTTTGGATGTTTTAGGAAGTACTATGACAAATTCCATAGTGGGGTTTTCCCATTTCCATTCTGGTATGGGTAAAGTTTGTAACATCCCCTTAGACTTCTGTCTCTCAGATTTAACTTGCTGACAAACCAAGCATCGAGAGACATATTCAGCAACATCTCTTTTCATGCCATCCCACCATAAGTACTCTTTCAGGTCCCTATACATCTTCGTGCTTCTAGGATGAATAGATAATGAATATCTATGAGCCTCATCCAGAAATTCATTCTTTAATTCGGGGATGGGAGGAACACAAACCTGATTCCTGAACATTATTATCCCATCACAATCAAGGTTGAATTCAGGAACATTTCTCACCTTCTTCTGTAACTCTATGTCTTCTTTCTATGCCTCTTTAATCTTAACATGTATAGATGGTTGAACATTCATTTGAGAAAGATAATATTTTACCCTTTCATTATAATTCCAAGATCCATCCTTTGTAAATCCATAAATATTGGATCTTTTGTGATCCTCATCATGGATAAACTGGCATGGTCTTGTCAACTTAATGCATCTGCCACCTTGTTTGCTTACCGGGGTGGTAATGAATTGAGATGTCGTAATCCTTAATCAGCTCCAACCATCTTGTTTGGTGCATATTCATATTATTTTGTGCGAAAATATAATTTAAAATTTCATGATCAGTATAAATGTCACACCTTTCTCCATAAAGATAATGCCTCCAAATCATTAATGCAAAGATTACCGTAGCTAACTCCAAATCATGAGTGGGGTAATTTTTCTCATGGATTTTCAACTGTCGTGTGGCATAAGATATCACCATATCATTTTTCATAAGAAAACACCCCAATCCCTTCTTGGATGCATCACTATAGATCACAAACCTTTCTCCACTACAAGGTAGTGTGAGCACAGGTGCACTGGATAACCTTATTTTCAACTCCTTGAAATTCTATTCGCATTCCTCCATCCAAACAAACATAACTCCTTTCTGAGTCAACCTGGTGAGTGGATTAGAAAATTGTGAAAAATCTTTCACAAAATGTCGATAATATCCAGCCAAACCAAGAAAACTTCATAACTGAGTTACTATTGTTGGTCTCGACTATCTTTCCATAACCTCTATTTTTGCTGGATCAATAGATATCCCCTCTTTTGAGATTGTGTGACCAAAAAATGAAACTTTTTGAAGCCAAATTTCACACTTGGTAAATTTGGCGTAAATATTCTCCTTTCACAGGGACTTCAATATAATTCTCAAGTGATCATCATGTTCTTCCTTGCTCTTTGAATATGCAAGAATATCGTATATAAAGACTACCAAAAACTGATCAAGATAGTCTCTAAAGACTCTATTAATCAGATCCATGATGATATCAGGGGCATTAGTAAGACCAAATTTCATCACTATAAATTTATAGTGTCCATAACTTGTACAGAAAGCCATCTTGGGTATATCCTCCCTTTTGAACCATAATTGATGATACCCTGAACGAAGATCAATCTCGGAAAAGTATTAAGCTCCGCGTAGTTGGTCAAATAATTCATCAATGCACGGGAGAGGATATTTGTTCTTGATAGTGATCTTGTTATGTTTTGTATAATCAATGCAGAGTCTCATTGATCCATCTGTCTTCTTAAAAAACAGAACAGGTGCTCCCCAAGGTGACGCACTAGGGCGTATGAACCCCAAATCAAGATTCTCTTTGAGTTGCTTCTTCAATTCCTGTAACTCAATTGGGGCCATTCTATAAGGTGACTTTGAAATAGTTAAGGCACCCGGTATAAGTTCTATTGAAAACTCAACTTCACGATTTGGTGGAAGACCCAGCAATTCATCCGTAAAGACATCATCAAACACCCGTACAATGGGAATATTTCTAATCGTGAGTTTATCACCAACCATTTGAGATAAATAACCTTCATTTACTGGAATCAAGACCCATAAGATGGAAGAAATTTCCACTAGAAGGTTATGTTCCTCCTTGCATCGATAGACGATCAAAGATTGATCTTGAATATGAAATGTGACTTACCTTCTTTGGAAATTGATATGAGCTCTATATAAAGATAGGCAATCCATGCCAAGAATCACATCAAATTCCACTATATGAAGGATCACAAGATTTTTAGGAAGCACTTTCCCACAAACTTCAATCGGAGAAGAATTATAAACTTTTGATGCGACTGTTGTGCCATTAGGGGTTGTCACAGCTAACTCAACATCTAATTGTTAAGGTAATATGGTTATACCCTTAGAAAATTATTCAGAAATAAAGGAGTGGGTGGATCCAGAATCAAATAAAACATTTTCTACTTTAGAGTGGATGGTTAGTGTACCTTTCACAACTTCGTTATCGTACTCCACATCACTGATAGAAATTGCATGTGACTTTCCTTTGTCTTTATCCTTAAGAGTTTTTTGACGTCGATCATCATCAACAATCCTTGGATTATGGCATTGATTGGCATAATGACCTATTTCCTTGCACTTGTAACATTGAAGTGTAGGAGATGCACTATGTGTAGACTTTTCATTGTTCGCATCACTAGACATCTTCTTCCCATCATTGTGGCATTCAAATGCTCGATTACCTTCCTTTCCACATTTGAAACATTTACTTGTCCCTTTAAGAAAACTCCCTTCATGTTTTTTCCACACTTTTAGAATAAGGGAAAACTAATCTTCTTTTCAGTGTGCTCTTTAGATTTTCCTTTGAATTCCATTTTCCTCTACTTATCAAACCCATTTGACTGATGGGTTACTCTAATTTCCAAATCATCTTTGAGAGCACATCGAACAATTTCCTCATAGCTATTGAAGTCCCTTATGGATAACGCCTTTCGAAGGCTTGGTTTTAAGACACTAAAGAATCGATCGATCTTACTCGTAGGTTGGATAATAATACCAGAAGCTTACCTTGCAAGTCTAGTAAAATTTTCTTCATAGGTACCAACATATTCATCATCCTTTTTCTTTAGTTCAAGAAACTCCTTCTCCATCTTTGTTCGGAGAATACGAGGGAAGTACTTATTGAAAAATAAGTTCTTGAACTTGTCCCATTCCATGGACTCAATTTCATATCTTGGCCTCTTATTCTTGATATGATTACACCATTGATCATCATCACCTTACAAATGATACACTGCTAAGATGACATTATCATGTTTAGAACATTGAATATCTGAAAATATCTTTTCAGTAGTACTGATCCATTGTTCAGCAACTAATGGATCAGTAGACCCGTTGAATGAAGGTGGACGATGTCTCGTGAAGGATTCAACAAAATGTTTCTCCTTCCTTTGTTCGTTTGGAAGTACTGCATGATTCATAGATTGAGAAAGTTTTGTGAGAATGGATACATGATTTTCCATTCTATCTCCCATAATGTTTTGTTGATCAGGGGGACAATCAATGCATTTCCCGTCGCATTCCGCGTTAACATGGTTCCATCGGGTTCCAGCCATTGACTTAAACCAAGAAGAATAGTGTGAGCAACACTAATTATAATAGGAAAACCAAATAATAAAGCATAAAACTTAACACTTAAGGTCTTATCATAGGTTATTCATGGACATTTTTAAACACTAATATTGTGTTCTATTCTTAGACTTATCCTTAGGGTTCTTACTAAGGCTTTCACATCCTAGTTTCCAAAGTTTTACTATACCTTCCCTCTGATACCAACTATAATGACCCATACATTACATACATTGTTAGAAATTAAAAATTGAAGTACACTTATTACAACATATAACAAAACCATGAAAGGTCTGTATAGGTATAGTGTCTTTAGAAACTGGGAAACATAAACAACTGGTTCATAAATCGTGTACACTGTCTCCCATTTATTTCATCATATCTATAGTCCCTTTTGGCATATCTGAATTAATAACCTTCTTCATGATCTGGGGAAAGAAAATATACAAAAGGGTAAGCTCAAATGCTCAATAAGTGTAAACAAAAGAAATATCAATCACAACATATTCATAAGGACAAAACATTTTGGAAATCTTACCCTGAAAAAGAGATCATAATTTCATAACATGGGATAAATCATGGTAGTGAAATGTAATCACAATAATCATAACTCAAAACATGAATCTTTGTGGCATACACACATAATCATAGATAATCATTTATCATTAGCCAAGACTCATTTCCAAGACTATCTTATTGGACAACGTCCATTTCTGAACTGAGTTCATTCTTCGTTTCAGTCTTGTGTCATTGAACCGGTTTAACCTGCTGTTCTAACCATTTCAATCTCATGAGATATAAAATATTTACCAAATGAATTGTTGGGAGATATAGGCCCCACCCATCTCATAATGATACCATTCTTATGTGTGCCATAAAATCATAAACCATACATCATAACATAACTCATGTAATAAAAAAGGGATTCTTAAACATCACGTCATCGTAACATAATCCATAAAAGGATATCGTAAAAATAATTTCATCATAACATAATCAAAACAATGTAAAAATAGAGATATAAACAGAACCCTATATTATCTTAGATGGATAATAATTTTGATAAAACACTTGAACTCTATTCTTGAAGAAAATATCCTTCCTACATCAAAAACATTTTCCATTCCTAAAATGTCATATAATTTTGAACTAAAAGAAGTTTATTAAAAATTAAAATGAAAACATGTAAAGGAAGCTTCATGGAGATAATTTTCTAAAAATCCATTCGAGTTGTATAAGTTAAAAAACATTCTTCCCATTCTTTTTTCGAAAAAGTCAAAAAGTACGTCGTACGACATAAGAAAAAAGATTCATTTCATATCTTTTACTAAAAACTCACCGAAGGGTAAAATTGGATTTAAACAATTATAGGTGGATGGAAATAATATTACATATTGAGGAAACATGGATGTGGATTATAAAATACACCCTAGTAAATTCTAAATTATAAACAATCTCGGATAAAAATGAGATTGTGATATTTCCCTTACCTTAGGTCTGATTTGCTTCGTATGTGTCTGAACCTCCTGTATAATGATTTAAATAATGTCATTAACTTATTCCAGAATCATACTCATTGTTATGATATCATATCTGGAAAAATATTATTTGCTTATTATTAGTAATATTTCATTGCGACTTGTTATTCGAGTGTTTATTACATTTTGTTCTTATGAGTGTTTTTTCGAATAAATTCTTATTATTCTTTTTAGGTTATAGATACCCCATTTACAGAATTTTATTAGTGTAATATATATCATATTTCTTCACTCAATTCATTTATGTAATCATTATGAAATTAAAATCATGTAGATCGAGTCGCATCACATCGTGGAGACGGTATTCCGTACGTATGCACGAGCGATTATATCGTTCTCCGGATCGTGGAATTATGTTGGAGTGTATGTATACTATTTCATAATCAATATCACTTTACAATAATCATATATATTCATTCTTTTCACCATTATACCCATCCAATTAAGGTGGGGGTGGAAAATAGATTACACCACGGCGTGGAGACGGTATTCCGTACGTACGCACGCGCATGGATTTTGTTTTTCGTAGGATGGATAGATGGTGAAATAGGGTTGTTTCATACTTATAATAACATATCAGTATATGTGTGATACTAATGTTATTAATTCATAATTAAACAACTAATGAAGAAGTAGTGGAATAAGAAATAATGTTGAAAGAATCGGTAGCAGACATGACCTCTTCTTTGAAGCGCTTCTTTGAGACCTCCTTTTAGGGCACTAAAATTGGTCATTGAAGAAGACCAGGACCCCTAGGATGTTTCTAGGGAAGCGGAGAGGAGAAATTGGTAGGGTTTAGCCGATCTGGAAGGCTCAAAGTGGTTTGAGGAAGAGAGGGATGAGGTTCCCTTTTATAAGGGAGGAGAGGGGCTCCTTTGGAAAAACTAAAAATGTTATTTTATTATAAAGCCATATTCAGTTTTAAATATCTACAAATTGATTTATTTCAAAGATAAGGCGGGGATGGGTCAAAAGCCTCTCATAAAATAGAATTTGGACAAGTTTAGTTTACTATTTTAACCTTATTATTTAGATTTAACTTTAAGTTAGATAATTTTACTTTTACCATGTCTTTTTGTGTTCTTACACTATAAGGTTAATAAAATTACTATAACAAGACAAATGAACCCCAAGTTGTTTATTATTAATATATATATCCTTATCTAAGTCATTTTTCCGAACCTTATATTTTTAGGAATAAATTAACAATTAACAATATAATATTTGTTTTAAATAATATTTTATGTCAATTTTGACAATATTTAGTAATTCATTTTTGTGAAAATCATTAAAAAATGATTAATTCTAAAAATGTTAATTAAATCAATACTAACATTTAATATTAACCTATAAAATTAGTGGAATTCATAAAAAGTCTCAAATTTCATTTATATGGGTATTTATAACATCAATTATGTCAATATTTCATTAATAAGATAATTACTGCATCATCTTTGTGTCATAAACAAATCAAATTATTTAATGTCTAAAAATTACAAATAAAATAAAATTATGTAGAAAATATTTTTATCTTTCTAATGAATATTTATACTCCAATTTATCTTATGTATAACCATATATTAAAAATTATTTACTTATTAAACATTGATTTTAACTATTTTAACCCTTATTTAAAAAAATTAATAATAAATGTCCTAATCTAATACAAGTGGTCCTAAATGGTCATATTGTATTCCTAAGGTTGTTTTTTGACGAATTAAACATATCCAATACAATTAGGATATGTGTTAGGGTAATAATAATAATATCATTTTTACCCTTAATTACCCTATATAAGTAAAAAGTAACTATTCACCAAAAATTATTTTCATCTCATTGAACCACATTTTACATACTGACATCAACCGTGTCTCTCGGATTTTTAAAATTCCACTCACAGAAGCGGTAAAATTATGTTTTCTGTAAATTTTCAAATTCTCCTAGGAGATGGATAACAGACGGTGAAAAGTTCAATAAAATTTTTATATATGTAAAATTATTAAAAAATTACTCCAATGAATTACATTGAAATTATATAGGTAATATGTATCAATTTTGACCTAAAATAAATTTAAATAAAATAAATAATTATTTAAATAAAAAGTCGGTTGTTAAATTGTAACCCAGTGTTTTCACTATTCATCAAAAATTGAAAGTTTCTAGAAAAATACCAAAATTTCATCCTAGGCTAAATTCGATATTCCGAATCCAAAAATGAAGTCAATTTTGAAAAATAAAATTTACAAAATTTCAAAAGTGTTTATTACTATTCATAACGGCTAGTTTTAATAATATTTTAATAGAATATCGTTGTTTAGTCAAACTAAGTATTGCGTACGACACAAGCTATCAAGGAAGGTCATGATTGTCATGTAAAGCAAGCCAAGATAGTGTTGTGTGTAGTGAAATATTCTTTTGATGGTTTATATAAAAACAAAATATTTCTTATAAAAGTCTCAGGTGTTACAATCAACATCGTAATCATGGGAGGTATAATTTGATAAAGGCATGGAATATCGAAGTGCATGAAAAATGAAACATTGTGTCTTAGTGGTCAACTATGAAACAGAGTTTTAAACAAACATAGAATCATGTTCATGCATATTTCACTTTTCTCATGAGATAAATCACACTACCCAATTAATTGGAGGGAAATATAATTCTAGGTTCACCAAAAACATCATAATAATAACATTGTGCTATATAATTTTGTGCACACCCATCACATCATAACATTTACATTATCATGCAAGAAAAATAGAACATAAATAAATCTTTAACATAAAAAACAATTGGAAAGGAATGAGTTTCATTTCATAAATCATACATACATAAAAATTTGGTTCTCAACTAGTATACAGAATAACATACATTATAAAATAATCATCAACCTTGAGTGAAGAAGAATCAATCTCAAGAAGTAAATAATGTTTTGTTATAAGAATATTTCTTTTAAAATACATTATGTTTTTCATAAGCTCTTGTAAAAAACTAGTATATCCCATAAATTTTAAGATAATGAAGAATAAATTATATTTATGGAAGATAAATTCTTAAAATTTATTGAAAAATGGAAAACCCAAAGAAAGAGTGTTCAGTTTGAGAATTCCTCACACATTGTGTCTGAAAGAATACATCTCCTTAATATCTTTTATAATCATAATATATTCAGTAATTTCATATAAAAACCATTAGTATATGTATTTTATTCATTATAGTTTTATTATTATTATTTATGGTTCTTTCAATGACATATATAATTCAATTTAATCATTCGAGATAATTTTTTTCCATAGTTTTCCTGATCGATTCACTTGTATTCATGTGCGGAAGTTCATTTAAAATGCGTATAAATTAGTATAATTGATATTATATGATATTAATGATCTTAAATAATATTTAATGATATTTTATGTATTTTATTATATGGTATGAGGATGAATCAATAGATTAAATTTAATGATTATCATTTTATGTTATGTTTTGTGCGTTTTTTATCACAATAATCCCATTTTTTTATTAATTATTATTATGTAAATATATTAGTTCTATAAAATAAATATGGTTGTATCATACATTTTAAAATATGTTCAAACTATATCATAATTTTATTAATATCTTTTAACACATTAAAAGAAATTGAATGTCCATCGCACATGATGTCGGTAAATTGACACATCATGGAAGATGATTACATTTTTCGGAAAAAATAGAGAGAAAGGGAGGAGTTAAATAATAGATATTTCATTTTCATGATAGAATAAAAGTAAATGTAAAATAATATTATTATCATGCGATTATTAAAACATAATATAAGGATAATAAGATATATGAAATGATCATGAAATGATATTTAAAGAAAAACACAGAGGATTTTACCACATGATTTATCATCCTTGAGAGCATTATTAGAGAATTGTTTTCATATTTGGGTGAGTCTATGATCTACAGGAAATGGGTAAGGGTATAAGGGAGAATATATTGTAGAATTTTTCCATAGATCAATTCTTGGGAGGTGTTAGGAGAAGAGGGGTGAGGGTGGTATTTATAGTGGAGGGGGTGTGTGTTTTCCCATTATTATATTCATTAGTTAATTATTTTTCCTCAATGCCATGAATATTGTTGGAATTATTATAAAAATATTAAAATAATGTATGATAGTTATTTATTTTGTGCTTACATTATCCTTCCATAATATATGACTCGATAATTCATGTATTCATTTTTATAGTAAATTATCATTTTTTACTATTCATCAACAATTCATTTATTTTAGAAAAAAACAAACAATTAACCCTAAGAATTATTCTACATGTAGAATTAAAATTTGAACCCCATTATATAGAAATAATTTTCTATTTATGTGTAATTTATTTTTTTAATTAAAATCATCATTAAATGAAAAGTTCAATTTTTAATTTTACAACTAATTTTACGTCAATTTAAAAAATTATTTAAGGTATCATAAAATAGTAATACATAAAAATAATAATTTATGGATACATTTGTTGAATATATATTTTCATTAAATTTATTATCATAATAATTAACATGTAATTAAAATTTTAGGACTTACCAAAATTCCAAAACTTAATTAATAATTTTTAAAACATGGATTCAATTAGACTATGATATAATTATACCATACATTCATTTATAATATTCCTAAATTTTATTTAAATATTCATTGCAAGGGTTAAAATTCATCTTCCAATTTTAACATTCATAAGGTTCATATTAATATAACTACGATCATGAAAATATTTTATCATTATTTTTTCTTTATTTTCTTGAAATTCTTATTATTTCATTAATTTATTATTTATAAATTTATTTATTATTGTCTATAAGGGATTTTATGTGATTTATATTATATTAATGTACTATAATTGCGGAGAAATTTCATTGATATATGTTTTCATCATTACAGTCTTCCCTCTTTTTAAATTTCTCCCTTCAATTTTTTTTTACATAAATAGTTGAGGGATGTTATCCTCCATCACCTCTTTTGGTTCCCATGTTGCATCTTCATACTTATGGTTCCTCCACAAAATTTTGACAAGGTGGGTTGTCTTCATCTGTAGAAACTTATATATCCATTCAAAATTCTTCATTGGCTTTCTATCATAGGACATATCATCTTCCCTCTGTACTACCTTTGAGTTTAGTAACTGTGATAGATTTGGTATATACATCCTCATGTGTGATACGTGGAACACATCATGAAATCCAATTATATTGGGTTGATGATCAAGCTAAAAATCTATGACTCTGATGAGATCATGGATATCAAAATGTCCAATGTACCGTGGTCTTATATTCCATTTCTTTATAAAAATAATGAATCTCTTCCATAGTGATATTTTAAGGAAGAAATTTTCTCCATTGGTGAACTCCAAGTCCCTTCATTGATTGTTAGAATAGATTTATTTCCATCTCTGATAATATTTGATATGTTTTTTGATGTCTGGAACCTTATCATTCATCTCTTGTAAACTATAAGGTCTAATAAATTTTTTTTCTCCAACATTATTTCAATCGGTTGATGTTCTACATATCTTTCAATATAGAGCTTCCAATAGAGCCATCTGAATACTCGAGTGTAAGGTATTATTGTATGAGAAAAAAACAATGAAAGATTATGATCCCATCCAATTTAAAATTCTATATAGTATAATCATAGAATATTTTTGATAATCTTAATAGTACTTTTAATTATTCCATAAGTTTAGTTGTGATATGTCATACTAAAATCTAAATCAGTACTCAAAGTATGTTGAAGACTCCTTTTGAATTTAGATGTGAACATAGAATCACAATAAGACACAATAGAGATTGGAACTCCATATAGTCTCACCACATTCTTCAATTATATCATTGAATTTTTTTAAGAGATATATCATACTGAATAGTGATAAAGTGGGAAGTCTTGGAGATTAGTCCACCATAACCCATATGGCATTATTTCCTTTCGATGCCTTCAAGAGTCTTGTGTCAAAGTCCGTAGTGAAATTATATCACTTCAACATGGATATAGGAAATGGTTTCATCGACCCTTTATAATTTAATCAACCTATTATAAAATGAATGAATATTAATCACAATGAGATATAAACTACAATATCTTTCTTCAAATAATCCCACAATAAGTGTTCTTGAAGGTCACTGAATATCTTGGTACTTCTTGGGTTGATATAAAAAGTTGATCTAAGTTCCTTATATAATATCTCTGTATTTACCTAGGTGATTAAGGAAAATAAACCACCAATCCAAAAAAATAACAACATCATCATTGATATATAACACTTTCATATTTTATTCCATTAAGACATTCCCATTATTTTATAAATCTAGACCATCCTTTTGTGCCTCCGAAATCCACTATTGTATTGATAGATCAAAAATAATCTTGGTAAGGTATGATGTGTTCCTTCCATTTGTGATTTCCAAATCCATCCCTCACATACCAAGTTAGATAGGGTCTTTATCAATCTACAACATGGAAAAACTAGAAGGTTCTTTTCTTTTAGGAGAATCTACTACATTGTTTATCCTGTTAGGAGGACAATGAATTGAGAAATCATAGTCATCGATTAGCTCTAACCATCTCCATTGATTCATGTTGAGATCCTTCATAGTTAATACATACATTAGGATCTTGTGATAGATATATATGTCACAACTCTCACCGTTGATGTACTGTCACAATATTTTGAAGGAAAAATTCAGAGCTCCTAGATCAAGATCATTTGTCATGAAGTTTTTCTCATTGATATTCGTCAACCATGAGGCAAAGGCTACTATATTTTCATTTTTCCTTAAGTAAAAAAACCCAATCCCTTCTTGAAATCATCACTATATATCAAAACAAAGTTCACCACTCTTCATTAATGTGATTACATGTGTATTTATCAACATCTTCTTTAGCTTGTTGATGATTTACTCACATTATTTCATCCAAGTATAATTTTCTATATTCCTTGTTATCATAGTTATCATGCTTGAAAATCATGGGAAATTTATTCCAAAACATAAATAGTACTTGGATGAGAGAAAAATAATAATTATTTCAATGTGAAAAGAGTGTCTTTCCCATTCCTCTATTCAGTTTTTTAATGATCCGCATAAATTCCCTCACATGTAATCACATGTCTCAAAAATGTGATGTTTTACATCCAAAAGTCACACTTCATGAACATGGAATACGAATTATCCGCCCTTAATTTGTACAACACAATCCTTAGATATTCTTAATGTTTCTCTTTAATCATAGAGAAATGAATATATAATAAAAAAACACTACCATGAATTTGTTGTGGTAATATAAAAATACTATATTGAACAAATCTATGATGATTTCAGGGGAATTAGTAAGTCCAAATAGCACCACACGAAACTCATAGTGCACATAACTTGTACAGAAGATAGTCATATGAATATATTTTTTCATAATATTAAGTTGTTTATACCTAGAACGGTGATCCACCTTTTCTAATTATTCAGCTCCTTGTAAATGACTAAAAAAGTCATCAATACTTGGAATATGGTACATGTACTTTATGGTGATCTTATTGAGTTCATGATAATTGATTCACAACTACATTATTTCTTTATACGTCAAGAAAAATAGCGTTGGCACACCACAAGGTGATTCACTGTGGTGTATGAACCATTTTACAAAGGAACATGTATGTTCTTATTTAACTCGTCCATTTCAATTGGATACATCCTATATAGACACATTGAGATAGGAGTAGCTCCAGGTTTGAGATATATTGAGAACACATCCTCACGATCTCAGTGATGTCCAAGTATCTCTTCATGAAATATATCATTTTATTCCTTCGCAATGTTCATTTCCTCTAGGTTCATTCCTTCCTTTGATATAATAATGTGAGAGAGTTATTCTTCTTTACAGGGAGTCAATACCCTCATCGTTGAATGGTTTTCCCAATTACATTCATGATATTCCATCCATTTTTAGAGGATCATGGGAGGGTTTGGAATATAAAAATATATTTCTGTTCCGTGAAAGATTAAATGTGATCTATATAAAGAGAGCCAATCTGTTCCCAATATAGTGTCGAATTTTACCAAGGGAAGTATCATGAGATTTCATGGATGAATATTCTCACATACGCCAATAGGGGAATAGTCCATCACATGGGATGATAATATTTCACCACATTGTGATTTACATGTATCTCCACTTCAAGGTTTTGGGCCACAATTAAATAGATCTAAAAAACATAAAATATATAAAGGAATGAATAGAAGCAGGATCCAAAAATACATTTTCAATTATAGAGTGAATAAGAAGTGTACTATGTAAGTCTTACTTTTTGTGAACCACTTTTATATTAGTGATGGAATCCTTCTGATTATCCTTGGGATTTGATGTAAAATGCCACTGAATACCCTAAAGAACTAGAGGTTTATGTCCTTGGCATTCATTGTTCCATTTCTCACTAGAAGTGTAGAATTGGAGCATAGATGGTGATCTCATTCCGTCCACTACATTTTCTTAATACCACATGACTTTTCGATATTCATGATCTCGAAGGACTTCTCTACTCTTGTAGATGCATTTCTATGTCCCTTTGAGGTAGTTCTTATGAGGAATCTTACAAAATTTTTGAAATGTGGGTGGTCTATTTATCTTTAAACATTTTTTATTAGATCCTTTGGCATGAATATCCATCTTTGGTTTCTTATCACCATATCCATGGGACTATACTCCAAACCCCATATCCACTTTGAGATCACATATAGAAAAATCATTGTAACTCCAAATGTCTCAAATTTAAAGAACCATTCAGTGGTATTCTTTAAAACCAGTGAAGAATAAATCAATTTTACTATCATTGTTGATAACAAAATCTAAAGCACACCTTTCATGCCGTGTGAAATATTCTTCGTAGGTAGTGAGAGATTCTTCGTCATCTTTCTTCAACTCTATGAATTTTCTCTCTATGTCTTTATGATGTTTTGGAAGGAAATAAATGTTAATAAATATTATCATTAAGTATTCCTAATAAAAACTTCAATTTCATCAGTCAACTTGGTGTTCTTAATAAAATCCCACCATTGGTCAGCCTCTCCATCTGGAAAATAAAGGTCCAGAGTTACTTTCTATATCTTAGAACAGTGAAGTTCAAATAATATATTCTATATTGAGTTTTTCCACTATTCCCAAACTAGTGGGTCAGTAGATCCACTAAACATCGGTGGTCATTTCTATATACAAGACTCGATAACCAATTTATACCAATTATATGATGTTAGATATTCTATATTATTCATGTTATTATTCCAAACAAAATATAGTTGGGTTGAAATCACCAAGAAATTATTAACTCTTCCTCCTAAAGCATTCAATATTTCGATCATGCAATCATTTTATTGTCCCTCATAGAGTTTTCTGCCTAGTTTCTCTAGGTTCCCACTATTTTCTAACATATAAAACTTTAAACCAATTAATAATTCAATAACTCATGAATAAAATAATTTATTCCCTTATTTTATTAAGTATAAATGAATATATATTGTGATAACTATTTTTATAATTTTTTAAAATAAATATTCTCGGTTTCTTATTTATTATTATCCTCATAATAATGGATTTCACTAATTTTTTCTATTTCTAAATCCCAAATTAACTAAATAATTATCTAATTCCAACTATAGGAACCCAACATTTTATTACATTACTATTAAATAATTTTAAAGACAAAGATAATAAATGATTAAAAAATGATGATCCAATGGTTTGGTGTCTTGGGAAAATTAGGACCATAAATTACATTTACAAAATAAATCATAATCATTTCCTTAATCCCTTCTTCAATTGCTTCTTATTGTCCCTTGAATCTCCGGAGTACAAGTCGCCAAATGAAGAAATACTTAAATAAATTGGTGAGGTAGTGGCCTAGTAAGAGTATAGATAAGAATATAAAACAATATCTCTTGGGGTGATCATAATCATAACATTGTCTTAATAATAATTAGAGTATTTTTTAGATAAAGGCATGGAATGTGGAAAATCATAAAAATGGAACATCATGTCTTTGTGGTCAATAACCACTAATTTTTTTAAACCAATCTAGCATAATTCTCAAGTTTATTACAATTATATCATGATATAAATCATATTACCTAATTCATAATTGTACTACAAAATTTCGGGGGAACCCATCACATCATAAAATTAACATTGTGGTATATATTTTTTGGTGCACCAACTAAATCCTAACATTCACATTATCATGCATGCCATATAGAATATATATCAATATTGAACATAAAATAACCCATGTAAAAAATGAATTTCATTTCATAAATAATAAATCTATAAAATTTATATTCTCAAATGAAATATGGAATTACATAATTGATATAAGAATTGTCAACCTTGAGTGAAGAAGAAACAATATCGAGATGTAAATGGTGTTTTTTTATTGAATAGTTATTTTGAAAAACATTGTGTTGATCATAATGTAATGTAAAAGACATTTATATACCATATATGGTATGATAATGATGATGAAATTATATTTATGGAATATAAATAGTAAAAATTTGGTGAAAAAGGGAAAACCCACTAAAGGAGAGTTGGGTTAGAGAATTCCCCTAGCCTTGTATCTAAAATATTCAATCAGGTTAATATCCTATATCATCACATTAGATTAATATATAAAAAATAAATAAAATTTAATATATGTAATTGATTATTTATATTTATATTATGTTTATTTATGATCCTTTTGATGAGTTATGGAGTATAGTTTTATCATTCAAGAGAATTTGTTTTCATGGTTTTCACAACTGGTTCACTTCTTTTCATGAATAGAAGTCCATTTAATGTTCACAAAAATATTCAATATTTTTGCTATATGTTATTAATGATCATTAAGAATCATATATTTTCTTATTAATTTTTTTATATGTTATGTGGAGGGAATGTTAGATAAAATTAAATTATGATCATTTAATGTTAATTTTGGCAGATTTTCAATAACAACAAAACAATTTTGTTTTATCATTTATTATTATGTATATATATGTTAGTTCTAGAAAAAAATAGGATTTTAAAATAATATTTTCAATATTTTAAACCATTATAATGGTGTTATTAACATCTTTTATGGTGTTAAAGGAAAACTAAATGCATCACTCATAGTGCTAGTAAATTGACACATCACGAGCAGTGATTTAATTTTTAGAATAAAAGACTGGGAGAGAGATGATTTTAGTGATAAATATTCCATTATAATGATATAATATGAGTATATAAATCACATTATAAGTGTCAGGATATTTTTATAAGAGAAGATAAGGATAAGTGGAGAAAGGAAATGGAGTTAAAAAGAAATTAAAAGAACTAGGAAATCGATTTTACCTGCTGGATTTATACTCTTTGAGAACCTCTTTAGGGTAAGGTTTTAGTATTTTGGTGAGACCAAGAGATCCAAGAAGTGGAAAATGGGATATGGGGGGTATTGGGAAGTGGTTGGGTAAGGCTAAAGACTTTAGAGGTGTGAGAAGAAGAGGGGGTGATCAGCGGTATTTATAGTGGAGGAGAAGAGTGTTTTCTGGACATTATATTCATTAGTTTACTATTTCAATCAAGACGATCAGTATTTTGAGAAATTTCTCTAAATATATAAATAAAATTAATTATCGTTCGTTATTTTTGGTTTATATTGTCGATATATCATCTATGACTACATAATTCAGGTATATAGCTGTTATTATAAATTATCGTTTTTTACTATTCATAAAAAATTCAATTATATTTCAAAAATACCACTAATACACCATTAAAATTTTTATACTTTTAAAATTGAAAAATAAACTCATTTTTATGAAATAATATTATAAATATGAGTAATTTAATTTTTTATTAAAATCATCATTTAATTGAAAAATAAAAATTTAAAATCTGTAACTAATTTTATAAGAGTTTGAATGATTAATTAATTTCTCAAAAAAATTATCTAAAATTCATAATACATTGAAATATTAATTTATGTATACATGTTATGATAATAAAATTTCATCTAAATTATTAAATTAATTATAAAATCGAAATTAAATATTTATGCATATAATGATTCCAAAACATAATTAATAATTTTTGAAACATTTATTTAAATATAATATGATATATTTATACTATAATGTAAATTATAAGATTCTTACATTGTATTTATACTTCAATGTGTGAGGTTATTATTAATTTGTCCAGTTTACTATTCATTAGGGTCATATTACTATTTCTAATTTCCCATTACTATTTCTTCATTATTAGTTCTTTAACATCAAGAAATAATTATTATTTCTTTAATTCTAAATTTATAGTTTTTTTCTATATATAAGTGAATTTATGTTATTTATAGTATATGAAATTATAATAATAGGGGATAAATTTCCTAGGTAAATGTTTGGGTCATTACAATCGTGAACATGTTGAAGAGGATGTGTTTAAATAAAAAATAATTGAACATGTGAACTATTTAACATACTGATTAATCATTATTATTTATATAAGGGAAGAAACCATTTAAGAGTGTATATTAATTTTAACATCATTGGTGGTGGACTTTTGATTTCTACTCACACCATATCGATGATTTTCTATTGGCACCTGAATTGGAATCATGATTATAGGATAGAAGAATGGAAAGAGCCCAATATTAGATGGATTATTTGGGATGGATCATGGTTGATGGAACCAAACATGGTAACACGACCATAATTTATTTTTCAATGTCTATATTTTTGGGATTTCTTTTACAGTTGACTGTTGGAACTTAATATCGAATGATATATTTACTACATTAGTTTTGATGTTGATTCATATTTTTGATCATTATGTGATAACAGTCTGTTCTTAATTATTGTATGATTTTAGTTATTTCATAAATTTATTCATTTGTATATGATCTATTTTTTATAATTTATTACTCAGATAAATAGGGTATAGTCTCCCCATGTTTTAAATTAGACCATTGCTACTAATCTTCATCATTGGGCATATATGGAGGTGTGCTTGAGGTCATGTAACTAACTAACGGGGAATTTGTATCTTAGTGGACCATTATTTTATAATGGGTTTACTATATTATGATGATATGGTGATGATGGTTAATCATATGTGAATTATAAATCTTTGAATATTTCAACACTAATATATGTATTAATTAGATAATTCACTACATTTAGTCAATAGGTTTATATGTGTACAAAAATTCATTTCATTGAATTTTAGTCACCATATATAGTAGATCCCAATAAAAAATGGATGCTAGGGATTTCAAAGGTTACACCAAAGTAGTTAATTCTCAATACTACTTAAAAATTCCAATAAATTTTTTTGTTGTGGTATTTACAAAATACAGAAATATTTATTCTGCTTTTGAAAAAAAATTACTAATTTAGAAATATTTCCATAGAAACACGACTGATATACATATAACCAAAACCCACAAATAAATATTTATAATTTAAAATTTATAAAATCATATTAAATATAAATTTTAAATGAAATTATATATATAACAAAATCTGTGTGTTTTTTATTTTATGTAAGGCATGTATTAATAAATACATTAAATAATATCTACATGTCTATATATTTTAGTTATGTAATATGAAAATATATAAATTAAATATTAATTATACATATATATATATATATATATTAAATCTAGAAATAAAACATATGTATGTGGAGGGTTTCTAAATATACATTTGTTAATATATATATATATACACACATATTCATATATCACTGCCAAATATATATATGTGTATATATCTGTGTTATTATATTAAAATTTTCTATAACAAAATATATACTATATGAATACACAAAAATATATATCCACATATATATATATTATACATTTAATTTTAAAATTTAATATTTATAGGTATAGAAAAAACATATACCTAAATATATGATTTTTGTTGAAATAAATTTATATTTGAAAATATAAACATATAATGAACTTTTTAATAATGAATATAATCATGATTACATATATACAGTCAACACATATGTATATCAATAATATATATATATATATACATATTTGTAATTTATATTTAAAAATATAAACCAATATATATAATATATACATAATAATATTAACTATTAATAGTATTATAATCCTAATCATTTACTTGTACATGTGCGCTTGTGGGTATTATAAATGTAGTAACCTCACCAAAATATTTCTTTTCAAAATTATCATTTTCCCCAATGGTTCTATGAAGAAAACCATTCTTCCCAAAATATATCTGACAGATTTGCTTGGGTGGTGGGGGTGTCTGTAATTCCTGTTACACATACTTATAAGAGTAGGACACCGTAGACGGTAGATAGGTGGATGAGTAACTACGTATAGTTGGCTTCAAGTATCAACATATTTTTTGCTGAAGGGTGGGGGTAAGTGGTTCCACCCTGTTAGGAGTTGGATGAGACAGTGGCAATGGGTGATCTGTAAGTTAGCTATTTGAAATGAATTATGTGGTGGGTGGAGGGTTGGGAGAGTGGGAGATATTTTATAATATAAAATCATTATATTTGATAAAATTCAACCAATCTACTAAAAAATTATTAAAAAATGATGTTTCTGTAATTTTGAAAATTAATATATGTGAATAATTAGATATATTTTTCGAAATTTTATTAATCAACCCTCATTTTGAAAATTTAAATAATTAACCATGTTTTTTTAAAAACACATTTAGATTGTTTCCTTTTTTAAATAGAAGAAAATTTGATGTATTTATAATCATAGTTAATATAATCCCAAATACATTACCAAAGTTTTATAAAAACCATATTAAATACAATTATAATTTTTAAAAATGATGTAATGTAAAAATCTGAAAAACATGACCTTTATGTAGTGGTATATAGAGATTTTATCAATGAAATTTATTCCAATTCGGTTTCTAAAAAATCCTCAAATTCAATATGGGATTAGTTATAGAGTATTTATGAAAATCATATAATGATATTGGAATATATATCATTAAAACACGTACAAGGATTTGAGGCTAAAATATGATGAATATATTTATTTATCCCTTAACTTGATGAATGTTACTATATAATGAATGAAAATAATTGTTTAATAACATCATTATGATTACATTGGGAATAAATTTTAAAATAAAATAACATCTTCTCAATTCAAAGAACTCCATAATTGGGGGAAATAGTCTAAAAATACGTCTCCTTGGATATTTTTTATCATACATATTTCTAATGAGATATGTATAAACCATTAAAAACATTGACAAAAAGATAAATCACTATAATAATAACAAATGGGATTGAAAATTATAACAACTCATGATGTCTGAAACAAAAATATTTTTTTTGTTTACTTATCATTCCATTTCTAAAATCTAAAAATGTAAAAATGATACATGTAACTAAAAATTTCATTACATTAGTTAATTATGTAAATAGTGGGTATCATAATTTAATACTTCGTAATAATAACGTATATAAAGAATAATATGATGAAAACTTATATAATAATTTCAGATATATGAAATCTATGTATATTTTAAATAATAATTTCATTAGGAAAGGTTAATTTTTTAGAGGGGTACAAGAAGATCAGTGGAACTAAAAATGGATGATATTGTGCCTTAAAACACCTGCTGGTTAATTTGAAATGAGTTAAAATGTATTTAATCTTAGGATTTGCTAAAATATAGTTGTTTATTGAATATTATATTCATTTAGGTAATATTTAAAACTGAAATTTTCACCTTGTAATTTTTTATTAAGGATTATTTCATATATTGGATTTCTATTTCTAATTTAATAGAACTTTTGAAAAAAAAATTAAGTTTATCATGTTGTAATTAAACCCCTTAGTAATATTTCATGATTCTATGATTGATTATATGAAAATATATAATATGTGATTTAGTATACTTATTATTATTGAATATGATGTGAAGGGGATGTTTCATTGAAGGCTTTTCGAAGGTCATATTTTGTATTTACATTAACGTGTTTATTTTATTTTATGATTTTATGTATTAATAATTTCATAAAAAATATTTAAAATTTTTATGGATTTTCTTGTTCACTAAATGATAATTCACAATACCGTTTCCATAATAGTAATACTTTTTCTTTGAATTGTATCCCTTAGTGTACTAGAAGGCTTTTTCTAGAGGGATTTTCACCCATTGAAGCTAGTTGAAAGTTATTTTTTCGTTATATTATAGTAAATTAATAACTTGGATAGGAGATGATTCTAATATAGTGCATCTAAGATTGTATTATTAGTTCATTAATAGTATATAAGAATTATCATTATGTTATATTAACTTATTATTTTGTTAGTAAAAATATTAGGTTTCTCATTTCATATTTACATAAAACCTCATTGACATCATGACTATTTCATTTCAATTTTCATAATTTTTATTAATATATTACCTTTAATAATAATATTAAAACATGTTTAATTTTATTGGAAATATTAAAATCTATTTATTATTTATTCACTTGTTATCATTTATTTTGGTATCTATTTCATGTAACTATTTCATATTATTTATTTTTAATTTAAAATATTTTTTTAAATGGTATTTAAAATAAAAATGTAAAATTATTGAAAGAGACTCGTTTTTATTTTCATCCATATATACGTATTTTATCTAAACATTTAAGGTGTTTTTAATGAGTAAATATTGATAGTATCATAAAAAATGCTGTTATATTTTATTTTAAAAAGGAAATCGTGTTTTTTATTACAAGTTCATCAATGGTTTGATTATTTTAAATTTTTATTTCAAAAAAAGAAATTTTTTAAAAATTAATTACATGATATTTTTAGTGAAATTATACTATTAGTTTTTTTGCACTCCCTACAAAAACACAATATCGTGTGAGTATGTTATGTATATTTAAGATGGTATTATGGATAATACCACTCTATTTGAAGAAATTAATTTTTATTATGATTGATGGAATAAATTGGGATATATAGATGATCTTTTTTCATATATAGATGGTTGAATAATTTTATAGTTTTTAATGATTTATGAAATATCTTAAATTTACCAAACATATCATCTTATTTTATCATTCATCATACATTATTTGATTTATAATTATAAATAAATTGTTGGTAGTATATCATTGGATAATTTTTGTAACTATTTTTTACATATTCAAAAATATTTTATTATGTTGTTGGATATCAATCTTGTTGATACACCATACAATTTTTTTTATAAGATTGATATTAATTTACCTTTTCATAGACGTCGAAAGTATTCCAAATATGTATATTTGATACCCAATGAATGATCAATATTGTTGGTTTCAGTCTGATAGTTTGATAAATTATTTTATTTGGTTGGTTTAATATGGATGGTTTATCATAAAATAGTATCAAATACCTCCTATTATTTCGTATGAAATAGATTTTTGTAGATAATACTATCCTAACCCAAAAGATTGTATGAATAAGTATTTTGATGACACTTTTAGTACTACATTTATTGATCACATGGATAGTTTGGATAATTTCTCTAAATTTAGGTATTATTTCATTGGAAAGTTTTTATTCCATTTATTATTATTAAAGAATATGTCAAAATATTACAACATTCATTTCAAAATATGCCATTTTTTGTAGTCAAATGTGGTGAAATCAATTTATAGGTTCACAATGAATGGTCTGTAATCTATGGAACGAGATCACACAACATATTTTACTACCTATAAGATCACTCCTAGGATGTGAGGTATTTATTCATTATTTTTTATTGCTATTGTGTTTTTTATAATATTTCGATATTCATCGTGGAATGTTTTTTTATTTAGTTGGATTGAGTTTGTATATTATTTTTAATTTATGGTTTTTAATTTGAAAAACTAATAATGTGTAACACCGTAAACATCCACGATACTCTTTTCTTTGAATAATACAGTAACATGTGTTGTACGCAATTTCGTGTTCTAAAACACACCACAAACAATAAAACTTGCTGTTATGAATAGTAATACCAACTTTTTAAATTTTATAAATTTTATCAGTCAAAATGGACTACCTTTATAGATTCGGAATATCAAATTTACCATAGGGTGAAATTTTGCTATTTTTTTGAAAACATTCAATTTTTGATGAATAGTAAAAAACACTAGGTCATGGTTTAAAACTGAATTTTTATTTAAATAATTATTTATTTTATTTAAATTTAATTAAGGTCAAAATGGATACATAATACCTATATATGTTCAATGTAATTGATTGGAGATAGTTTAGAATCATTTAAGATATATAATAATTTTATGGAACTTTTCACTGACTTTCACCCACCTCCTAGGAGAATTTGGAAATTAACATAAAACATAATTTTACCGCTTCTGTGAGTGGAATTTTGAAAATTTGATAGATACAGTTAATATCACAGAGTAAAATGTGGTTCAATGAGATGAAATAATTTTTGCTGAATAGTAACTTTTTACTTTTATTTACCATGGTTAAAATTAAATAGGGTAACTAAGGGTAAAAATGATATTATTATTACCCTAACTGTAACACCACAAGATTTCATAGTGTTTTATTTCTTCAAAATAATTCAATAACTTGCACTACACGCAACACCGAGTTCGAGCGCACCATGACATACTAAACAAGCCGTTCAAAAGAGGTTATGAATAGTATTAACTAAATTTTAAACTTTATATAATCCTTATAATTTTTGAATCCATATTATGAGTTTCATAGACATAATGTATGAAAGAAATCATTTTTTTCCGAGAAAAAAAATTATTTTTCAAAAAATGCACTTTTACCAACTTTTAATAGTGAAACCATTTTTTTTAAATCCAATATTTTAAACTTTTATATATTCAATTTTACTAAATAAATTCTTTAAAATGGGGACATCAAAAATTAATAATGAAACACTCCAAGCTTCCACGGTATGTTTCCCTTTGAATATAATGCAATGGTGTGCATTGTACGTAACTTCGAGTTTCTAACACACCACAACCAATCAAACTAGCAGTTATGAATTGTAAGACCTACTTTTTGAAATATTATATATTTTAACTTTCTAAATGGACTTTATTTTTGGATTCTTAATAACTAAATTAGCTTAGGGTGAAGTTTTCGTACTTTTCGGATAACTTTCATATTTTGATTAATAGTGAAAATTAGTAAATTTTAATTAGAACCGCATTTTTAATCGAAATAATTAATAGTGATAAATTATTAATTTGAGTTGTTTTAAAGTATATTTATAATATATCTTTACCATTTAATACACTATTTATCATTGAATGTAATTTCACATTTAAACCAGACATAAACAAGTGTCAATTTTTTTATTGTTATTATCTCTTAAAAACACACTATTTGTTTTGACGACGAGACTTAATTTTTAAATTAATTAATGAAACTGATATGTTTTGAATTTGGTAAAATAAAAATTATTTTTTAATTCATAATATCAAATATATCTTGGCCTAATTTTTGGTATTTTTCTGGAAACTTTAATTTTTTTATGAATAGTGAAACTACTAAGTGGTAGTTAAAAAACTGAATTTTTCATAAAACTTAATTTTACCTCATATGTGAGTGGAATTTTGGAAATCCTAGAGACACGGTTAATATCAAGGAGAAAAATTTGGTTCAATGAGATGAAAATAATTTTTGGTGAATAGTAACTTTTTACTTTTATTTACCACGGTTAAAAATAAATAGGGTAATTAAGGATAAAAATGATATTAATAGTACCCTAACACATGTCCTAATTCTATTGGACAAGTATATCTAGACCAGAAACAACCTTAGGAGTACAAAATTATCATTTAGGTGCACATGGATTAGATTAGGACATTTATTATTATTTAATTCAAAGAAGAGTTAAAAGAGTTAAAATCAATGTTTATTTAATAAAAAAAATTTAATATAGGGATTTATATAAGATAAATTCGATTGAAAATGTTTATTAGAAAGCTAAAATTATTTCCTACATAATGATATTTTATTTATAATTTTTGTACAATAAACAATTTAATTTATTTATGACACCACAATGATGTAATAATTACCATAATTGTGAAAAAATAAAATAATTGATATTATAAATACCGAAATAAATATAATTTGAGACTTTTTATGAATTAAACTAATTTTATAGGTTTATATGACATTTTAGGATTGGTTTAATTAACTTTTTTCGATATAATCCTTCTGTAGTGATTTTTACAAAAAGCAATTATTGAATAGTATCAAAATTGACATAAATGAGTTTTTAAAACAAATATAATAATATTAATTGATATTAAATTCATAAAAATCTAATGTTCTTCCAAGATACTTATATCCTGATATTTGTATCATTAGTGGACCACTTGGGGGTCTATTGGAGTTATATAGTATGTTTATTAAATATATATTATAAAAATACAAAGTGACATGGTAAGTGTCAAACTAATTAACTAAGAGTTAAAACTAAAAAGATAAGGTTAATATAATGACCAAAAACAATCTAAATTATATTGGATGAGTGTTTTTCGACCAGTCCCCACTTTAAACTATAAATAATCCACTTTTTAGCCATTATAAACCAAATATGAATTTAATATAAAATAATATTTCTAGCTTTTCCAAAGGTGCCCCTCACCCCTCTTATATAAGGGCACTCCCCATTCTCACTAATTTACAAATTCAAAGCCTTTTTTCTCGGAAAACCCCGACCCAAATAATCTCTAAAATTCCCTCAGTACAACATAGAGGCCTTAGTTTGATCAGAAATCCATCCTAAGGAGCCCTTTCGATTATATCAAAAGGAAGAACCTGAAGAAGAGGTAATGTTTTCACCACCCTTCATTTCTTCTTCAACTTCTTCTTTATTTGTTATTCCCATTATAAAATAATGAATCCACTATCTCCTATATACTGTAATGTTATTATAAATATGGTACAACCATATTCAGTATTCTATCCATCCTTTGAATGACATGTCACCATACGTGCGTACGTACGGCTTACCATCTCCACGTCGTGGTGTAATTGTTATTCAATGTATTATTATTTGGATGGGTATAATAATGATTTTTAAATCAGGTAAATAATTAATATAACATGATAATGATTATTTATATATGATATACCATCCAATTATATATTATTTTAATATCAAAAGAATGATATTGTCACTCGTGCGTACGTACGGACTACCGTCTCCACGAATACGATGAGATTCATTCTTCATCATATCCATTCAAGTATAATTATCATTTTAAGATTAATAATAATGTTTAATGACTTAATATCATTCTGGATATGAATAAGTTACAGCCTATTCATAACAAACATGGATTTCATAACAAAACATATAAAAGAAAATGAGTAAGTTAACACACAAAACGACGATAATTCTAAAATATTATTATCAAATCAATGTTAAAAGATCATATATGATATCATATTAATGAAAATGATTCTTGTATAATTTAAAAACAATTATTTACCATTTATACCAAAGGTTAACCTACCCCAACCAAGGAAAAGTACAAGGTAAGGGTTTATTTCTCAATCTCTTCACTATTTGAGGTTGTTTATACATAATAATCTACTAGGACCTCTTTATCATCCACATCCATGTTTCTTAAAAATTTATTTCAAATAATTCTTACTAGTTTAAAGACTATGATATATATTCATTCATACCCTTTTTGACTTTTTAGAAGAGTTTTACAAATGAATCTTTCTGTCATTTTCCAAACAAGGTGCTTTTAACCTTTTTGACCGAATTAATGTAAGAATGTTTTTTTAACTTATACGGCGGGTGCGGCCATTTTCCGCCATTTTAAAATTTTCAAAGCTTCCCTTACAAGATTATAATAATATTTTAAAATTAAATGTTTTATTTTATAATTATGTGACCTTTAAATTATTTAAAAATGAATATTTTAAGAATTTGTGAAAGGTACTCTTTATCAAGATCATAATTTTAAATGTTTTAAAGATTTACCATTCTAAATATTTTTAATTAACGTCCATGTTTTCAAAACGATTTTATGGATTTATTTATATGGACATTAATATTTTGAATTGATATTTCATTTCAAAAGTTTCAAAGTGGTATGGGACACTTTTATTCATAAATCTCTTTTAAATTACTTCCTTTATAAATGTGTGCCTTTTAAATGATTTAAAAAAAGAGATATTTCTCTCAAATAGTTTTGATTTCATATATGCAAATATCCATTGATGGATTTTAAGATTATTTGAAGTTGATTTATTATGATACAAAACTTCCATATTTTATTGAAGGTTTTGTGATATGTTTGACTGTGGATGTGTTATTTCTATACCATTCATGGTTTATGAAGAGAGTATTGAAATTTTTTATGCTATTTTTAATACGATTTTTTTTGTTATGTTTAAACCTCTTCATATGAGGAATTCATTGTACTTAATAAGTGACGAGTGGATCCCGCTATAGCTCCTCGATGCATCGGTAGTTCTCATTAGACAAACTAGTGTCTTGACACAAGGCTATGAAAAAATCTTATTTGTATTCTTGGCACGAGGCCTTGGCTATGTGGTTATGATAGTCTGGAATTTTGCATTCCATCATTATGAAATTGGTCATTGATATTTAATGTGATTGTTCGATTAGTTGAATATCCATGTGAATAAGTAAATGAAATTATTTTATTTTATTTCTTCCATATTATGTTGAAGTTACAGTTCAAAAGGATTTTTTTAGTTATACATTGCCTTAAATGTTTATTCCTATTTATGAAAGTTTCCGCCATATTTTTATCCTTACTGGAAATTTGAGCTCACCCCTTTCTATGATTTATATTTCCCAGGATGTGAAGAAGTATTTTATGAATGACCAGAAGGGATAGTATGAGGGGATAAGAGTGTGGACAATGGAGACTATATTGTTGTAGTTTACATTTTCTGGTGTAATGTAAATATTAGGAATGTATCTAGTTATTCCAAGGATACAAAACTAATCTGTCTTTCATGACTTGATATTTCTTGTGATCATTCCAATCTTATGTAATAATGCATAGAATCTGGGTAACTAGGGTCGGGGCGTTACAGTTGGTATCAGAGGAAGTTTAGTACAATCCTTGGAATCTCGATTTAGATAAACTCTTATTAGAGCACATATATTTAAGATGGAATTTCAGGATTAGTATAGAAGAACTTCCTTGAATTTTGGTATTGTATAGATTTTGTGAGTTTTTTGAGCAATACAACCTTGTCTGGATATGAGCAGGTAGAGGTGTCTCTGGAAAAGATGTACCTAAGGGTAAAACCTGAAAACACCGCTTTAAGCTAGACTCGAACGGGAGGTGAAGGTTATGATTGAGAACATAGTGCTGATGGTGACGGTGCCAAAGGAAGAGTCGAAGAAGTAGGATTTAAAGGCCTTCATTGATATAGTATTATATATTTTAACAAAGTATAACACTGATTAATTGAATACGTTGATAAAAACATAAATATTTGATCACATGTCTACAATTATTACCTTGTTATATGCTAGAAACAATGATCCATCAAGACATTCCAATGTTTTTACTTTTTGATTTGGAGTGGATTGCGTATCTTTCCACAGAGTGCATTGAGTTTAGGATTGCAGGATTGAGAAATTAAGGAATGTGGAGTAGAGGAGTAGAATAATTTGATGGACATAACTCCCTTTCATCCATTTGTTTCTTTCATCAATTTCCCAGGTAGCGTAATCTTGTAGATTCTATAATTGATAATTGACGTAACACTTTTGGCTCTATATTTGTTTCACTAGTGTATCACACATTCCCTTCGCATTCATCATCACTGGTAACCTACCAGCTAGTCTGTTTTTTCTTTTAGAATCAATTTTTAGTATGAAAATGGTTTCATGTGTTTTTGTGTCGAATAAATAGTTAACAAGAGTGTTCTTCCTTTGGTTATATTTATGGAAGCGGTGTGTTGTATTAACTCCATGGTATTTTTATATTCAAATGATTTATCCATATTACATAATGTGTTCACTTCATATATTTATTTAATATATTAATCACCCCATTTTATGATGTCTATTCACTTTGGTTGTGTGGGGTAGAACTTGGATTTTAAGGGTGTGGCATAACATCGCCTTGAGGTTCCTCACTGGTACTAGACTTGACATTATTTTTTTCTTCTAGTGGCCCACATGGGGGTGATGATTGATCTTTGGTGGGAGTAACTATTCATTAATCATGGTGGGTATTAGAGGATTTCAGTTAATATATGACAAATAGTTTTTTTATTATTGGGGTGGGTTTTTGATTTTTTCTTATTAAGGATCAAAAATGTTCAACAATGTATTGATTCATTTTGTAACAAATTTTATTATTAATAAAAATAAAAGTTTTCATGCTTGAACATGCATTAAATGTGACTTCAGTTTCATAATCATAACATATGAAATATATATAATAAATTAATAAATATATTATGAAATTTTACTAGACAATATATTTTATAATTATTATTTAAATGTTATTTATAAAAAATTGTTACATTTTTATAATACTATTATGAAGAGATAATTTTTTTATTCAAATATGTTTCTAAATGCTTAGACCAATATATATATTATCAGTATGTATGAATGTAATTGCAAGAAAACTATCTCATATATTGAAATAACATTTAGTGACAATGTTTTTACTAAAAATTTCATTATAGAGAAATATATGTTGGTAAAACATTATACCAACAGAAAATGTACTTTTACCCACAGATATGACCATGTTGGAAGAAGATGAATATTTTGTGGTGTAATGTGAAATTTCATTTGATAAAATTTTTTATTTTGTAAATAAATAATATTTCAAAAAAAATATTATTCTTAAATTGTTATTAATAAATATTAATTAGAATACAATTTGAATGATGTCAAATGTAATTTCTATATGGGGTCAACAACTATTTTTTGAAGCAACCCAAAATTTATCAATAAATTTATATTTTATTAAAAAAGAGAATATTATTATATTTGAAAATTATTTTGATAAAATAAATATATTTTTTAGGAATAAGAAAGCTGGAATTATTTAATTTTTAATTTTTGATATGTTTCTGAGACATTTTCACTTTCAGGTAAAATGTAGTTATGGTAAAAATATATTCTATGTATTATGTCATCATAATAACAAAATAGTTATTTAACAAATACAATAAATGGTATACATTGATAAATCTACGTTTGCCCTTGAATTTGTTTCAGGTTACATGGTTAATTTTTTAAAACCATTATGAATCCTTCAAACCAATATTATGTTTTATGGTTATAAAATCATTTCATTAAGATAATGACTCATATACACATCACCAAGGGTAATATATTAAGGGTTTAGGCCCTTTTATTTCTAAAATAATAAAAAATAATTCTCTATGGATAAAACTATTTTCAAAACCCATGGTAATGATTTGGTATTTGATTAATTTTATTATAGAAGACAAAACCTATGTTTGGTAAATAAAAAATAACTCCACTCTATTTTCATTTATAATCCCACGCCATCTCTTCCTAACTCCAAAAAATCATGTATAACATTAATACACTTCACTAACAACACTATAAACCTCCCATGTTTCTCCCAATCACTTAGAAATACCCTACCAAAATTTTTAAATCACCCTCTCATTGTAATGGATCCTACCCTTCACCTCAATATCCAAAAATCATAATAACTTAATGAAATTTAATTTCTAATTCATAATGTTGTGATATGTTTATAGACATATATATTATATTAAATTTTATTTAAAAATAATTATAGGTCCGATTCTGTCTCATTATACAATTTTATAATCCATTGTGTATTTTCATTGTACTGTTGAATCATCACTATGATTTTTTCCAAGAACAATATTTCTGCTGTGAATACAATCATTATTTACAGTTAATGGTTTTCACCAATACATACCAATTCATATTTTATATGGTACTTAGATTTAGGTTTTTCCTAATACATAATCATTTAATTATGTTGGATGAAATATTTTATCACACTACCTGATCTACCTAGCACACTTGTACATGTATATGATATGATTATAATGGGTGCTCCCAGTTAGTACTCTAATGCCTTAGGTAAATTTCCAGTCTCATAAGATTCTATATATGATTAATAGGATGCTATAAAAATAATATTATGTTATTATTTCATGGTGGTTATCCTTGACTTATTCTTATGATGTCATGTTTAAATTCATTTCAATACTTCCATGTTTCCATTATATTATAAATATATCGTGCTTTATTGGTATCAGTTATTATTCTCTCTTCATTTAGATCCCATTGAAATTATAATTGAATGACATGTTATATATTAGTTCAATTATTTATTTTTATTCCCACATATGAGTGTATAAGTCAACCCTTTCTTATGTATCTCCCCGGGTTATCCCAAACATGTTTTTATTACTACAGAATATTAATAGAATTTAAATGATGTTTTTCAATAATGATGATGAATCCCCATTTAATATTCTTATGACATATATATAATTATACAAATAAAACAACCATATATATCTTATAGGTTTAATAAGTATAAAATTTTATAATAAACTACTAAAAAATATATAATAAAAATAAGGGTGTTTATAGTTTGTATGAACGAAAAAGTTTAGTTATTTTAGGATTAGAATTCATAAAATCTATAAAAATATTTATGGATCATACCTAACATAAAAAAATATTCCCTCAATTATATTATTTATATAGTAAGTGGTTACTAAGAAAATAAATCCCTTTGTGTAATCTAAAAGTGGATATTGAACTACAATAGAGGTAAATGTGGGTAATAATACTAAAAAAGTTGATTGAGATGGACTCGATCATCACCTAGTGAATGGAAACTATCCTTTATTCACACTTGGTTTGAAAATCTTAGGTGATATTACATGGAAAATTCATATCCTCATTAAAAAACATCTCATAAGATTCAATGTTATGAAATAGACAATGTAAAAATGTAGGTGAATCCATGAAATTAAAAAGATAAATAAAAAATAACATCTTTCAATTACAACTTCAATTTTTTTGTTTCCCAGTTTCTTGTTTAATAGTATAAATTTACTCAACCATACTTTTCCATACATTTTAGCAATGTTTCGAAAATTGGATAAATCGAGAAAATAACCAATGTGAAAGGTAAATGGATGATTTCCCAAATCAGGATCACATCCAAATGGGAGTAGGAATCATGAAATTTGTTCTGATATACTCTGTGTTAACTCGTATAAAATTGAATCATATGTAACACCCAATTACCCAAAAAAATTAAGAAGACCCAATTAGGGATTTTATGGGACAAAGTAATCCTAAATTCAATGCATTACATGATCCCTTAAACATAGAAAAATGAATCAACTCCATAGAGATATGTTCTCCATCATTCAATATTTCATGAAAAAATGTTTAAAGTATTTTTTATCATTGTGATGGAGAATCTTATCATTTGCAGACATGGATAAATAATTTGATGTCTGAGTAAGGAATCCAAGAGAATGGGTTGATGGAATTCCATAAATTGTGTTTTAATGTATATATTATTCACACTCATTAACATAAAATAGAAAGGAAAATACATTCAAACATGAAAATTATTGATGTATCCAATAAATCATTTGACGAAAACATCAAAATACATGAATAATGCACATGAATATTTTTTTTACCACTATATGAAAATTAGATCACTTATTTTTTGGGTTAAAATTGAGTCTATGAAAGGATCTGGTCATAAAATAGATTGAAAGAAATTATGAAATTTTATGTTTTTTTCTGAAAGGAAAAATGGAAATTAATGATTATAATTGTGTCTCGCGAGGAGAAAAAGAAGAAAGTGGATTATAATTCTAGTATTCATATGAAAAAATCTATTTGTTATATAAAATTTCATTATCCCACTTGTGAAAAAAAAATGTATCTAAACAACATAGAGACTGCCTATAGGGGATGATGAATTTTTTTTCAATAGAAATTAAGGGAGTCTATCTAGTGATTATAGATGTGAGAATCCGAATAATTTAATAGACTAATGGAATAATCCAGGCTACCATCAAAATGATTTCTTATATTTTAATATCAAGGAAGAAAAAGACCATTTACACCACTATCCTTAGCCAAGGTTTTTTAGAAACAATCAATGACAAAAACCTACAAGGTACAAATGGTAATCCTATTCCATCAAAACTGGTGAGGCGGATCATAGAAATAATGTGTAGACACCTAACCTAATTACTCATTCTATATTAGTGAATGTAATTTCTAATTTTATTTCAATGCTTTACATTATATCATTTAAATTTATTGTATATAATGAAAAACCACCCAAAACATAGAAGTAGAGAAGATTATGTAAACTGAAAATGGGAAAATAATTTCATCCTAGTTATATAACAAATACTCTATAAAAATATAATGAATTAAATTCATAGTAATCTTTTTTATAATCCTTTTAATATAATTTTATACAATTCTGGGTAGGTAATATGTTTCATTATATTGAGCCAACATAAAATTTCATGAGAAGTAAATTACTCTTTGTTCCGTGAATCGGCATCTGATAATTATAAGGTTAATGATGAGTATGTATCTTCTACTACCCCAACATATCATGTATGAATTTTATTGACTTATAAAAAGGATTATCTTTTTCAAATGATTCATTTTTATGAAAATACCGTTCTTGAAGGCCTAGAAATACTAAGGGGATACACTAATGTGTTGCCTGAACAATATCCTGATGTTCCTTATAGTCGAAATGCTTAATTTTCAATCCATCGTGTAAACGATCCATTTCCATTATCAATGAATCCATATTGAATGAATTTGTTGTTACTTTAAGAGATTAAAATTGACTATGTGATAATCTTGAAAAATGGTTCATATTCCCAAGTCCTTCACCTTGTGTGGAAACAATTCTCTTCGTCATGAATAAGGATGGGTTGGAGCTCTATTTCATTGTGTATCATGATCTGAAAAACACGATAAGGATAAAGTATCCTCTAAAATGTATTGATAATCATTTAGATGAAAATGTGGATCCCAGTACATCATTAAGATGGATATTTAGTTTCAGAATTATCATGTGTGAATAAAGAGTTTATCCCCAAGACCTATTTTGTAAAATGTACAGGCATTATGAATTCATATTAATTTAGTTCTGACTAACTAATTATATAAAGATATTAATGGATAATAGAGTCTTCAGATGTTACCTTGATAAATTTTTCATAGTCTTTATTGATGCTATTATAATACACATAAAAAAATGTGGAGCATGATGATCATATAGGAACTATCCTGAAAATCATATCCAAGGAGAATATATATGAAAATTATTGAAAATATGAGTTCTAGTAAATGGACTCCTCATCATTGAGGCATGTAATAATTCGTAATGAAATATCATTAGACTCTTTAAAGAAAGAATAAATTTTTGTAGGATCGAGGCAAAAATCTATTATAGATATATGTTGTTTCTGTGGACTAGATATGCATTATTGATGATTTTTTAGGAATTTCTCCGGATTGTGAAACACCCAAACAATGATTATTCGAACGCGAGTCATTTTTTTGGTAATATTTAATGTAAGGATAACTTTAAAGACTTGAAAAAGATTTACATCACTAAACTAGTTCATACAATTCCCATTAGTGGGTTAATTTATGTGGTATTTTTTGATGCTTTGAAAAAGGGCTTGGGTTGGGTTCTAATACAAAATCAAAATGTGATATCCTATAACTCATGGATATTGAACATTATTTAATAGAACTATGGAACACATGATTTAGAGTTGGTTTATGTGATTGTCATATTGGAAATATGATCGCATTATCTCTATGGGGAGAAGTTTTCCATAAATAAAGATAATAATATTCTCAAAAATATATTCACAAAGAAAGTGAATCGTTAGCAACAATGAAGATAGTTAATCATTATTAAGGACCATGAATGATCTATCCACCACTATCATGGGAATGAAAATGTAGGGTCAACCACTCTAAGTTGAAAGTATATTGAAATTTTATTATTAATGATAATTCTGAAGGATATTTTCAAATTAGATATGATAATGATGGACATTGGAATCATAAATGAAGGTATATCATCAATTCTTTCACAAATTATATAACTACCATCCCTTATGGAGAATTTAAATGATTTCCAAAGAGATGTTGTGGGAATTAATAAGATGGCGGAAGATATAAGAACAGTGAAATCCTCATAGTGAATAAGTATTGAAAAATGAGTTATATTATTTGGGTCTAGACTATGTATACCATAAAAACATGGTTAAAGAAGGATATGTTTGATGATTCATGTAGCTCGACCATATCCATTCTTCAAAGGTGCATAATGATGCATTGAGATCTTAGATATTGATGTTGGTGGTATAAGATAAAGGGGGTGATCATTGATTATATATGAAGGTGTATTTTATTTCATCATTAAAAGGTTGATAGGAAAAAATAAAAAAATTATGATGTAATAATTACCCATAGAAATATAGAACTGGGAAAACAAAATAAAGAAATTTTTCACTGGTCTTCTGAAGACATTAAGAGGAAATAATGTTTTCTAGGTTCTGGTGGATCTATTTAGAGAGTATTCTCAATTCATTACAATCCAAGAGAACTTTTCATATAATGAAATTAAAGGATTTTCCATAGATAAGTGGTGAGGATTCATGGAACAAAATTATAAATATAATAGGATAATGATCCTTGATTTAACACCCAATTTTTTATGAGTATCCGAACTTCCCTAATTACCAAGTTGAACATCATAACTACTAATCAACCTCAAATTAATGGGCAATATGTGAAAAATAACCAGACAACCAATGATATGTTGAGAGTATTATCAATAAAAATTAACAGAGGATGATATCCACATCCTCCTCTAGTCAACATCTTATACAATAATAGTTTCCAATAACACATCAATATAGATGATTTTGGAGAAATATATGTGAAGACATTTCCAACAACTTCATACAGTGATTTTAGAGACCCAAATAATGACATACATGGACATTACATTACTTTTTCAGAATACATGATACATAACTAAAACAGACAGACAAGGACCATAATAGTTTATTGTCTTTGGAAACTTGGAAAATAATATTCTAATCGTGGTGAAAAATTTTCAATATCTCCAATATAGATCTTCCCCTTTTGTTTTCTTAACTAAAACCTTTATTTAAATCACGTGGAAAAGAAAACATATAAATGGTGAGCTCAAATTCTCACTAAGGGTAAGCATAGAGAACATAAAACAATCCATAAATATTTGAATGCAAAAACATGAACATAAAATCTAAACATAAAAATCATGAGCAACGACAGAAATCTTTGAAGTACACGAGGAATAGATCATAAAAGAACATTAGTCATGATAAACTAGCGTGGTAATAAAACATGTAATTGTGGCATCTATTTAGAACATGTTATGATTTCAATAGTAGCCAAGGCATTTCTGCCAAGACCATCTTAGTGGACAAAGTCCCTTTCTGAATCGAGTTCACTCCTCGTTCCGGTCCTGTATTACAGAACCAAATTAACTTACTTTTCCAACCATGTATATCTCATGAGAAATAAATATTTACCCAATGAATTGGAGGGAGATATAGGTCCGACCCACCTCATAATGAAATCATTCTTAGTTGTGGCACAACATAAACATAAATCATTCATCATAACCCAAAGAATAAAACGGGTTTCATAAACAGCATCCCATTATAACATAATTTATATAAAACAAATGGATATAATTTCATCATAAGAAAATCGAAACCATGTAAATAATAGAGACATTATTCTTGAAACATACACAGAAGAAATAATTTCATCTTAAATGGAGAATGTTTTTGATAAAAAACTTGAAATGAATTCTTGAGGAAAATATCATTTCTTCTTCAAAACAATTTTCTTTCCACCAAATGCATTTTTTTAAAAGAAAAGGATTTTGTTGAAAATATCCTTGAAATATTTTATAGTTAGATCCATGAAAATAAGGCATTATAAAACCGTAAAAATCCATTCACACTGTATTAGTTAAAAAAACATTTTCCTCACAGTTTTGTCAGAAAAGCCAAAAAGATCCTCATGTGGTAAAAAAAGTAATATTCTTTTCATTACATGTGGTAAATTTAAAAAATGGGTAAAAATGACTTTAAACATACATGAAAACATTTTTAGAAAACATGGTCATGTATGATAATAATAACCCCAGTAAATACTTACGAATAACAATCTCAGACAAGAACGAGATTGGAATAATTATCCCTTACCTTATGTCTGATATGCCTCATATATATCCTATACTCCTGTATAATGATTTAAATAATGTAATTGACTTATTACAGAGTAATATTCATTGATATGATATCATATATTGTTTACTTATGACTTTATATTACCCGTTATTTTGTAAATTCGAACTAAAAGCAATGATTTGTGTAAAATCATTTCATTTATTGTGCATGTCTCAACTTGTTGTTCTTGATATTATTACTTATATCCTGATTTACTTAATTATAGAATAGAAAACATGATTTATATATAATATATATTCATCATATACATATATATATGATATATAGAAAGATGGAATGAAATACACTGTTCATGGAGACGGTAGGCCATACGTACGCTTGAACGCTGTTTTTTTTCCTTATTGAATTGAATGGAATTAAGTAGATGAAAAAGATATATATAGACATAAATAAAATATAATTATTATGTCATATATTTCATTAATATTAATTATATATACTTTATAATCATTCATGAATGGTTAACATGTGAACGAATCTCATCGCGTCGTGGAGACGGTAGTCCGTACGTACGCACGAGCGATGATATCATTCCCATGATCGTGGAATTGTATTGAAGTGTATATATAATATTTCAGAATAAATATCAGATTAAAATAATCATATATTGTTATTTATTTACACCATTATACCCATCCTAGTATGGTGGTGGTCGAAAACAGATTACACCACGGCGTGGAGACGGTATTCCGTACGTACGCACGCGCGATGAATTCGTTTTCCGTAGGATGGATAGAAGGTGAAATAGGGTTTTTTAAAACATATAATAACATATCAGTATATAAGTAATACTGAATTTATTACTTTATAATTATACAATAGAAGAAGAAGATGTGGAAGAAGAAAGAAACTTGAAAGAATCAGATGATGTTATTACCTCTTCTTCGACGCACCTCCTTTAAGCTTCCTCTTATGGATGTAGAGTTGGTCTTTTGAGAAGACCAAAACGTCCAGAATAATTCTAGGGAAGTGGAGAATAGAAAAGGGCAGGGGTTGGCCGAGATTCAAGGAACAAAATTGTGTGAAGAGAAGACGGAAGGGGTGCCCTTTTTATAAGGGAGGAGAGGGGCACCTTTGGAAAAAAATAAAATATTATTTTATAATAAAGTCATATTCAATTTATAATATCTAAAAATTGATTTAATTAGAATCTAAAGTGGGGGATGGTTCTAAATACTCTCAAACCATAGATTTTAGACATGTTTAGGTTATAATTTTAACCTTATCCTTTAGATTTAACTCTAAGTTAAATAATATAACTTTTACCGTGTATTCTTGTTTTATTACACTATATGGTTAATAAACATACTATAACAAGCCAAAAGAACCCCAAGTGGTTCATTATTAATATATATATTATTATCTAAGTCATTTGGACGATCCTTAGGTTTTTAGGAAATAAATAACAGTTAATAATATAATATTTGTTTTAAAAACTATTTTATGTCAATTTTGACACTATTTGGTATTTTATTTTTTTGAAAATCATAACAGCATGATTAGTTCGAAAAAATTTAAATTAATAAATAATAACATGTCATATTAACTTATAAAATTAGTTTAATTCATAAAAATTCTCAAATTACATTTATTTCGGTATTTATACTATAAATTATTTTAATATTAAATTATTTAGGTAATTACTGCATCACCATTGTGTCATAAATAAATTACATTTTTTAATTTCTAAAAATTATTAAAAAAATACCATTAGGTATGAAATATTTTTATCTATATAATGAATATTTATTGTCGAATTTATCATATGCATAACCATATATTAAAAATTAATTAGTTATTAAACTTTTTATATTTACTATTTTAACCCTTCTTTAAATAAATTAATAATAAATGTCCTAATATAATCCTTGTGGACCTAAATGGTTATATTCTATTCCTAACTTTGTTTTTGCTCGAATTTCACTTATCAAATAGTGTTAGGACATGTGTTAGGGTAATAATAATATAATTTTTACCCTTAATTACACTATTTTCTTTTAACTGTGGTAAATAAAAGTAAAACGTTACTATTCACCAAAAAATATTTTCGTCTCATTAATCCACATTTTTGTCCTTGATATTAACTGTGTCTCTCAGAATTTCGAAATTCCACTCACAAAAGCGGTAAAATTATGTTTTATGTAAATTTACAAATTCTCTTATGAGGTGGGTATAAGACGGTGAAAAGTTCAATAAAATTTTTATATATCTAAAATTATTATAAAATGACTCTAATGAATTACATTGAACATATATATGTATTGTGTATCAATTTTGACCTAAAATAAATATAAATAAAATAAATAATTATTTAAATAAAATGTCGGTTTTTAAATAGTAACCCAGTGTTTTCACTATTCATCAAAAATTGAATGTTTTCAGAAAAATACCAAAAATTCACCCTAGGCTAATTTCAATATTCAGAATCCAAAAATGAAGTCCATTTCAAAAGTTAAAATTTATAAAAAAAAATTAAAAAAAAGGTATTACTATTCATAATGGCTAGTTTATATAACATATCATTGTTTAGTGAAAATCGGTATTGCGTAAACACACGCTATCATGGAAGGTCGCAATTGCGTGTAATGAAAGACAAGTTAGGGATGCATGTAATGAAATCTATTTTTGGTGTAGCTTACAACCCAAGAAATTAATAAAATTAAAAAGCATATTTTTCATAAAATCTCAGGGTGTTACATTCTACCTCCCTTAAAATGAATTTCGCCCTCGAAATTCGTCGGGGTTATAAATGGTTTACAACCTGAAAGTTTTTTTCATAGAAACCCACATCATAAAAAAGAGTACTAAAACATCATTTTAAAAAGTGAAGTATAAAACATATCAGTTACCCAAATTGACTCATCAATGGGTTTCCACATAGGAGAACATAGGTGAAAAATATGGATATGGAAGAGAAATATAACCATCTTTTTCTGATGGAGAGTAGTAGAGAACATGGAAATGAAATAGCCAAAAATCACAAAGCCATATATTTGTGATGATCTATGGTACCATCTAAATCATCGGATATAAGGGCACTAGGACAACATTTTCGGTTTTCAAAATCATTTCCCTAAAGATGAAGAAATTTAAATTAGAAGAAATACTTTCATGATTTTGGTACAGTCTCACCATTGGTCATTACATGGAAAATTTCCAATTCATCTATTAATGAAATGAAGTATAATTTTTCATTCGTGAAGTGTTAGCAAATCATGTGATTGAATGACGGGTCATTGTATCTGTCTCAAGCAAAAGGATAGAAAAAGTTATCAAAAATGCATAAGTCCATCTTTAGTGAGATTAATCATATATGGTTCTTAAAATGGACATATACTTCATATATCATACTGCTTAATATAATAAAACTGGTTTCTAATAAACAGGGACTTCCTGTAGGCCAGTGGTAGGTGATAAAGGCATGTCGCACTTCAGTTGTGGGTTCGATTCCCACAGCCTTTTCTAACGTGACGGGATGTCGCCCGTCCTGCAGGTTGTCCTTTTTCGAAAGCTACATTATTATAACAATCCATAAATAATATCAAATAAAAATTCTAGCCTTAAATAATTCTATCTGATGTCCAAATTAATCCATTCCAACCTTTAAGATTATTTAAAATACTTCTATCTAGTCTCATAGTGTAAAGAAAATGATTACTTGGAAGGTCACATAAGAAGCACATGAATACCATCATTTATACGATATAGCTTGTTGGTCACATTCTAGACATGTGAATTCCTTAATCATGTATTCTCTTGAAAAATGATTACCCATTGAATCTTAGTGAAAACATGAATGCTGTCAAAACATAACTCTTTACACATACCAAAATCCCAAAAGTTATATATACTCAAACCATGGTATCACTTAGTCCTTATATCAATCATGAGCTCATTTCATTTTTTTCATTATCCATTCATTATGCGCATATCATCTTCTTTACAAAAATATTTCAATCACTTTTTCATGGTTACTAGTACCATATAATTATTGAAAACCAATACATAGATATTCCAAAATTCCACAATACCATAAATGATATTCCATGATACTATTTTGAAATCCCATTACAAAAACACTTAATCATTACACAATATCATTTTCATTCTCATCGTCACAAATAGTGATTGCATGAGACTTCCCTTTATCATTTTCCTTAAGTGTATGCTCACGTTGATCATCATTAACACGTGGATTAGGGCATTTTTTAGCATAATGCCCCATTTCCATGCACTTGAAGCATTGAAGTGTTGGTGGAGAGTTCAGTGTAGTCTTTTCTCTATTCACATCATTAGAATCCTTTTTCCAATTACTTCGACAATCAACAGCTTGATGATGTTATTTTCCACACTTAAAACATTTTCTAGTACCTTTTCGGAAATTTCCACCATGCTTCTTTCCACACTTTCAACATAAAGAAACATTAATCTTCTTTTCACCATTGTTCTGAGATTTCTCCTTGGACTCCATCTTTAATTTCTTATCAAAACCATGAGATGGATATGTAACACCAACTTCCAGTTCTACCTTGATAGCACAATGCACAATTTCTTCATAGCTACTGAAGTCTCTTATATCTAATGCCCTTCGAAGACATGGTTTTAATCCACTGAAGAATCGATCAACTTTACTTTCAGGTTGGATGATAAATCCATATGCATACCTTGAAAGTCTTGTAAAATTCTCTTCGTATATAACAACAGATTCATCATCCTTCTGCTTAAGCTCAAGAAACTCTTTCTCCATTTTTGTTTGAAGAATATGAGGGAAGTAATTACTAAAAAACAGGTTCTTGAACTCATCCCATTCCATGGATTCAACTTCATCTTGGGGCCTCGTATTCTTAATTAGATTCCACCCCTGGTCTGCTTCACCTTCTTAACGGTAAATAGAAAAATGACCTTTTCATGTTCTAAATAGCGAAGTATGGAGAATATCATTTCAATGGTACTGATCCATTGTTCAACAAAAAGTGGATTAGAAGACCCATTGAAAAACGGTGGATTTTGCCTCATGAAGGACTCAATAGAATAATGTTCCCTTCTTTGATCATTTGGAAATCCAGAATGATTCATAGCTTGTGTAAGTATAGCAATAATATTTAGCACTCCATCTCCCATCACATTTGGTTGCTCTGGATGACAATCATTGCATTCCCCATTACATTGATCAACACAGTTCCTTCGAGTTCCAGTCATCGTCTAAAACCCAAAAAAACAGTGTGAGAGGAAAAAATCATGATATTAACACAACATAATAATGGAGGAGTACCTTCAATATCTAACATCTTAGGTTTAATTCTAATATCTTTACCATAATTATAGGACTATAACCTAAACTTATAATTAACCTTAGGGACATCCCTAGGCATACCATAGAAATATCTCTAGGGATCTCACTAATGTTTTTGCATCATAGTTTCCAAAGGTTAACTAAACCTTTCCTCTGATACCAACTGTAGTGGTCTAAAATTAATTCCATTGGACTATAATTGATACTTATCAGGAAAGTCCATGGGCGGCTACACCCCCTGGATGGGACACACCACCACCCCCAGTGGCAGCCATTTTCTCATAAAGCCCGTGGGCGAAGAGCCATGCTTCGTCCAACAATCACATGTGAGAGTTCCCAAGGATCGGATACATCCCTACCTCCTTTTCCTCTCATACCAACTGTAGAGACCCAAATCATGATGTACATGGAAATTGCATTACTTTTGCAGAATACTTGATACATAACATAAACAGACACACAAGGACCATAATAGTTTAGTATCTTTGGAAAATCAGAAAATAATCTTCTAATCGTGGTGAAAGATCTTCGATATCTCCCATAAAGATCTTCCCCTTTTGTTTTATTACCTAAAAACTTTCTATAAATCCTGGGGAAATGAAAACATTTAAAGGGTGAGGTCAAATACTCAGTAAGGAGAAGCATAGAGAACATAAAACAATCCATAAACATTTGAATGCATAAAGTTGAACATAAAATATAAACATCAAAATCATGAGAAACGACATAAATTATGGATGTACACAAGGCATAGATCATAAAGGAACATTAGTCACGATAATCTATCATGGTAATAAGACATGTAATTGTGGCATCCATTAAGCACATGTTGTGATTTTCATTGTAGCCAAGACATTGCTGCCATGACCATCTTAGTGGACAAAGTCCCTTTCTGAATCAAGTTCACTCCTCGTTCCAGTCTTGTATTACTGAACTGGATTACCTAACCATTCCAGCCATGTCTATCTCATGAGATATAAATCTTTACCCAATGCATTCGAGAGAGATATAGGTCCCACCCATATCATAAGGAAATCATTCTTACTTGTTCCACAATATAAACATAAATCATTCGTCATAACCCAAAGAATTAAATGGGTTTCATAAACATCATCTCATCATAACATAATCCAGACACAAAAAATTGATATCATTTCATCATAATAAAAGTGAAACCATGTAAATCAGAGAGACTTTATACATGAAACATACACATAAAAAATAATTTCATCTTATATGGAAAATGTTTTTGATAAAATAGTTGAAATTAATTCTTTAGGAAAATATCCTTTCTTCTTCAAAATCATTTTCTTTTCACAAAATGAAATGAAATTTAAAAATAAAAGTATTTTTTTGAAAATTGGAATGAAATATATTAGAGTAATATTCATGAAAATAAGTCGTTAGGAAACTGTAAAAATCCATTCACTCCGTCTTAGTTAAAAAAACATTCTCCTCATACTTTTGTCAGAAAAGTCAAAAAGTTCCTCATGTGGTAAACAAAAGTAATATTCCACTCATAAGATGGGGTAAATTTTAAAAATGGGTAAAAAGGACTTTAGACATACATGAAAACATTTTTAGAAAACATGGTCATGTATGATAACAATAACTCCAGTAAAAACTTATGAATAACAATCTCGGATAAGAACGAGATTGGAATAATTATCCCTTACCTTATGTCTGATATGCCTCGTATGTATCTGAACCTCCTTTATAATGATTTAAATAATTTCATTGACTTATTATAGAATCATATTCAGTTTTATGATATCATATATGTTTTACCAATGACTTTATATTACCCATTCTTTTGAAAATTCAATGTAAAATCAGCGATTTGGGTAAAATCGTTTCATTTATTGTACGTGTATCAACTTGTTGTTATTGATATTATTAGTTATATTCAGATTTTATTAATTCCAGAATTTAAAACATGATTTATAAATAATATTTATTCAGAATATACATATATATATGATAGGTCGATAAAGGGAATGAAATACACCGTTCATGGAGACGGTAGGCCGTACGTACGCATGAACGTTGTTTTCGTTTCATTATTGAATTGAATGGAATTAAGTAGATGAAATAGATATATATATATATATAAATTAATCCATTAACATGATTATGTCATATATTTCATTATTATTCATTATATATACTTTATAATCATTCATGAATGGTTAACATAGAGAATGAATCTCATCGCGTCGTGGTGACGGTAGTCCGTACGTACGCACGAGCGATGATATAATTCCCATGATCGTAGAATTGTATTGAAGCATATTTATAATATTTAATAATAAAAATAAATTTTAAATAACCATATATTGTTATTTATTTACACCATTATACCCATCCATGTAATGTGGTGGTCGAAAACTGATTACACCACGGCCTGGAGACGGTACTCTGTACGTACACACGCGCGGTGATTTCGTTTTCTGTAGGATGGATAAAAGGTGAAATAGGGTTGTTTCATATTTATAATAACATATAATTATATAATTAATACTGATGTTATTACTTTATAATGATACAACAAAAGAAGAAGAAGTAGAAGAAGAAAAAAATTTGAGAGAATCGGAAGAAGAGATTACTTCTTCTTCGACGCACATCCTTTAAGCTTCCTCTTATTGAAGTAGATTTGGACATTTGAGAAGACCAAAACATCCAGAATTATTATAGAGAAGTGGAGAATAGAAATTTTCAGGGGTTGTCTGAGCTTCAAGGAACAAAAGGGTGTGAAGAAAAGAGGGAAGGGGTGCCCTTTTTATAAGGGAGGAGAGGGGAACCTTTGGAAAAACATAAATTATTACATTATAATAAAGTCATATTCGGTTCATAATAGCTCCAAATTGATTTATTTCGAAGCTAAAGTGGGGATGGGTCGAAACCCTATCAACCAATAGATTTTACACATGTTTAGGTTGCAATTTTTACCTTATCATTTATATTTAACTGTATGTTAAATAATTTAACTTTTACTGGGTCTTCTTATTTTCTTTCACTATATGGTTAATAAACAAACTATAACAAGATAAAAGAACACAAAGTGGTTCATTATTAATATATATATCCTTATCTATGTCATTTAGCCAAACCGTAGATTTTTTGGAATAAAATAACAATTAATAATATAATATTTGTTTTAAAAACTATTTTATGTCAATTTTGACACTATTTGGTAATTGATTTTTGTGAAAATCATAACAGCTTGATTAGTTCTAAAAAAGTTAATTAAATGAATAATAAACTTTCATTGGAACCTATAAAATAATTTTAATTCATAAAATGTATCAAATTACATTTATTTGGGTATTTATAATATCAATTATTTTATTATTTTATTATTTAGGTAATTACTACATCACCATTCTGTCATAAATAACATAAAATTTTAATGTCTAAAAAATATAAATAAAATTACAATAGGTAGGAAATATTTTTATATTTATAATAATTATTTATATTCTAATTTATCTTATGTATAACCCTATATTAAAAATTATTTAGTTATTAAACATTGATTTTAACTATTTTAACCCTTCTTTAAATAAAATAACAATAAATGTCCTTATCTATTCCAAGTGGACCTAAATGGTCATATTTTATTGATAAGGTTGTTTTTAGTCTAATTACATTTATCCAATAGAATTAGGACATGTGTTAGGGTAATAATAATATCATTTTTACCCTTACATACCCTATTTACTTTTAACTGTGGCAACTAAAAGTAAAAAGTTTCTATTCATCAAAAATTATTTTCATCTCATTAAACCACTTTTTAGTCCTTGATATTTACTAGGTCTCATGTATTTTCAAAACTACACTCATAGAAGCAGTAAAATTTATTTTTATGTGAATTTCTAAATTCTCTTAGGAGGTGGGTATAAGATTGTGAAAAGTTAAATAAAATTCTTATATATATATAATTATTATTAAATGACTCCAATGAATTACATTGAACTTATATAAGTATTATGTATCAAATTTAAACTAAAATATATTTAAATAAAATAAATAATTATTTAAATAAAAAGTCGGTTTTTAAATAGTAACCCAGTGTTTTCACTATTCATCAAAAATTGAAAGTTTTCTGAAAAATACCAAAAATTCACCCTAGGCTAATTTCGATATTCCGAATCCAAAAATGAAGTCCATTTCGAAAGATAAAATTTATAAAATTTTAAAAAAGGCATATTTCTATTCATAATGGCTAGTTTATATAACATATCATTGTTTAGTGAAACTCTATATTGCGTACAAAAAATGCTATTGTTGAAGGTCGCGATTGCGTGTAATGTAAGCCAAGTCAGGGATGCGTGTAGTGAAATAACTTTTTGGTGTAGCGTACAACACATGACATCAATAAAATTAAAAAGAATATTTTTAATAAAATCTCGGGGTGTTATAGTGATGAAGTAGGAGGACACATGCATCATGGTTCTAAAATGGTTTAAGAAATGGTATAAATGGTTAACACCATTGAGTAGTAAATGTGAGATTATTAGAGTCGACAGAAGAGCTATGTTGGATATCATAAATTAGAACTAGAGTTTGAGGTTGGAGAGAAGTTATTCCACCATATATCTCCCTAGAATAAAAACATCATATTTAGGAAGACAGTAATGTCTATTCAAAGATACATCAGCCCCCTTGAGATCATTGATCACATCAGATAGGTGAACTATCAACAATAACTCCCACCTAAACCATATCAATTATAATATGGGTTACATGTATCCCTATTGACTAATTACATACCATACCCATCAAATGTACTCAATCCACATGTGTTATTGTTGAGGAATGATAATTCATTGGAGGATCATCCGGTGAATATTATAAATCATAGGATCAATGTTCGGCAAAATAAGATAATTCACCAAGTCTAAGTGATATGGAAAAACCACAAGATTCATGACGTGATATTGGAACCAGAAGAGGTTATGAATTAAAAATAACATTATCTATTTTAGTGTACAAAATGAAAATATTGAGGGATAAAATTATGAAGGGGGAAGATTACCACTACCCAATATTTTACAAATAAAATTCCTTTTATGACTAACTTAATTTCCGAATTTTGTAATATGATTATAGAAAACACATTCACATAACCATGTTTATTATTTTTTAGTAGATGTAATAGACTATTGATAATTATAACCATCGATAATTTATATGTTGAATAGAGATCATATGATTAGTAAAAATAAAGTGAAATGATAAATCAAATAGTTATAGAAAATGGATGTGATGGCCATGACTAGTAGGATCATTCCTAATTAATCCCATTTTACAGATATTCTAAGGGATGTATAATCACCCAAATTTTGCCATTTTTAATCCCATGACTTGATCCATTAATGAATGCATGATCAAAGCCATTCCGGGTTCAATTTCAAGATCATTGAGATCACAACCCAGACCATTTATATCAAACACCCCAATGAAACATTCACCATCACACACCTTATCCATAGGGAATTTTATATTTTAATAAATGGATATGTATCAAACCAATAATAATATAAATATTTATAAAATATATTAAATATATTACTATCTATATTTACACCTTATGTTTGTTAGTTTTTTAATTATTTTTATTTTTATATGACAAAACAAAAATTGTATGTTCAGGTAATTTGTAGTTTAAATAGATAAATTTTATTTAATGAAATAATGGGTTTTGAACTAAATAAAATTTTAATAAAAAATTATTATTTTATAATTAATATTATGTATAAATGATTATACAATTTTTATGTTGGCAATTGTATTATTTGTAAGGGATTGATAACTATTATTGTAAAAAACCTATAATTTCAAAATAAATGATGATTCATTTAAAATTGAAAATTCTAATATTTTGATAAATTATTTTCATAAGATAAATATTATTTTTTGATACAGAATGATGAAATTATGTAATTCTAATTTTTTCATAACTTTTTTAGACCGTGAAATATTAATGTAAAATTTAAATATAGTATAAATATAAATCGTGTATTATGATTTCATAATGGTGCAAAAGTAATGTGATAAATTATATACAATGTGTCCATGACTAAATGTAAATTTTTAAATAGTTTTTATTTTTTATTTACTAATTTCATACAACATTTATGAATCCTCTAAACCATATATTATATTTTATGTTTTTAAAATAATTTCCTTTATAACATGACTGACATCTACATCACCAAGGATTATATTTAATTAATTTCATCCCTTTTCATTATAAAATAATTAATATTTCTCTACTTTGGTAGAAACCATGGTTAGAAACCATTTAATGGTCTATAGATTTGATTAAATTATTATATAAAATCCAAAAAAAACATTTGGGAATATAAAAAAGAAGTATACTCTCTTTCCATATATAAACACACAGAATATATGACCCCAATTCACTAAAAACCCTTAGACCACATCCTTACTTTTTCAATTCCACTCTACTATACTTTAAATGTTCCCCAAGGTCTCATAATTCTTCTCTAAAACATTTTATATCACTCTATCATGGTAGGGGATACTATCATTCTATTTTTTATTCAAAAATATTATTCATTAATTTTATTTTATTATGTATTCATACTTTTAGGATATATTGTCACCCATCCCTCTTCTAGTAAATTTTATGTAAAAAATTTTGATAGTCCCGTTTCATTTTCATTGAACCATTTTATTTTACTTTTTATACTATCGTTATTCTGCTGAAATTTAAATATTTTTTCCAAGCCATGAATTTTTGTTGTTAATAACTTCACTATTTCCTCTAAAGGGTGTTAACCAAGAAAAACATATACTTATTTTTTAGGGAATTAAAAGACTTTATTCCACTCTCCTTTATCCATTAATTAAATGTGATGAAATTTTTTGTTATGTTATATGATCTTTGTGGAACACTTATGCATGCACATCATAAGTTTAGGATGGGTTTTCGTAAATAGTGCTCAAATTCATTTTGTAATGTTTTAGTATCATTATATTCCATGTGTTGTGTTTAGTAGGCTATCCAAAGAAAACTATTTTTTTTAGTTTTTAACTACTAATTGTGGTTATGATGTCTTGTTTATATTGTTTTTCCTATTTCCCATGTTTACTTTATGTTATGATGATATTTCATGTCACATTGTTCTAGTTTATTATCCTCAACCATTTTATGACCCATAAAAATTCCTATTGTATAACATTTATTATATTATTCTTGTTATGAATTTTTTATTTCATTGTTGGGATTTATAGATCACCCCATTCTTTTGAATCCCAATGGACTATCCAATGAATTAGTAAGTATGATGGAATATTCTAAGCATGTTATGGGATTTTTAGCTTACTCTGATGTACCGACCTTTTGATGATACTAAATATTATACCTACCTTTCCAAATAAACTATAATTACATATTTTTTAGATCTTAATATTTTTATCTATGTTAATAAATCACAAAATAAAGTTTAACAAATAGAAGTTTGGTTATAGTTCATCCGGGTGTTATATCATTTTACAATATCTATATATTGTCCATATTCTCCTGATATTGGGAACATAATGCTATACTATATATATGTATAAGTAGGGTTGATATCCACCATAATATAATAAATGAAGGTATCACCTATATGTGGGGTCATTACACATATCCAATATTTCATAACAGAGTATGGGATCCTCCATTAGGATTGGTATCCCCCCCAAACTAATAGGGGAAATGGATCCTCCATTATATATATCGATATGCCATGTGTGGTGAGTGACTAGATAATTTAACGATTGTGGATGACATGATGATTCCATTTGTGTCCTTTTTTGAGAATTTCATTTTTTATTTTTTACCATTATGTAGCACTACGTCAATGGTAGGTGATTATAATTCAAGTTTAGGCAGGCTTCCCCGGTTTGGTTCTGGAGGTGATGTAACTACTAAATTTTAAAATAATAAATACATTTGAGGGATAAGTGAATCCATGGAACCCATTATATATCCTTATATATATGATGTTATATAAATCCATCTACCTTAAACTATGGAGACTCACTATTGATCAATGAACCCCTAAAATCCAATGTGGGGTGAACTTTTTGTTTTGGGGATATGATGTCCCAGACTTCTTAGTATCCCTAATCATATAGTGCTTGATTCCATCATATATTATTAAATTTTATGACCTTATATCTCTCCTTTATTACTAGTATCGTTGATCTTACATTTTCATTTATTATAATTTATAGTTTTTATGAATCCTATTATATAGTTCAATATTCACCCATGAACATATCTTTATCTGACACATGTTTTTTTGGGAAAAGCATACATCAGTTAAAGATGGAATTCTTGATATTGATTTGATGTATATTGTTTGGAGATGATTTTTGAAGACTTTGGGGTATACAGTATAGGTATATCTTAGAGATACTGGAATCCAAAAATTTTATTTTATGTTCATGCTTGATCCAACAAACATTATGGAATTATTTTCGTTGATAGGTTCTAAATATTTATGTTGGGTAGTTTAGAATTCACATTTTCCTCTTTTTTGTGTTTTATTATTCATATTTCACATCTTATAGATCTCAATATATAAATTATGCATGTTTCATTTTTTTTTCATCTATATATCTTACAATAATTTTAAAACATAACATATTTAATGAAGATATGATACTATTTTAGGTTATTATAATCTATTTTATCCCAATTGTGTGGTATGATAGCTCAGTAGTAGCAACAAACCCTATCACATTTCTAGACTTATTGGGTGGAACACATAGCATAACCCTAATCCAGGTGGGAACCATGAAAGATAGGTAACGTTACATAGGTATCACATCACGTCCTTCATAGGGATTGAATTTAGATATAGTAGTCATATGTGGATTGGTTTTAGAATATAGGGAAATTATTTTATGGGGGTCTTGAGATTGGTTAATATACCACAGATACTAGTGTAGGTGTGTCATCTGACGTATCCTTTATCAAGGGTTTTTGTAACATATTTTTCAACCCAAAAAACTAATACATTGATTATGTTTTATCATAATGTTATTAAATACATCGTATAATGTTAATTTATGATCTTTTACGTACTTAATTAGTCATCTCATCATTATATCCCACCATTGAGAATAAATTATTTTAATATTATTATGGTACCCACTGATTTTGAACAGGTTTTTGGTGGTTGGTATATGATTCTACCATTCCTTGGGTTGGTCACCTCAACAATGTAAAATGAGCGATGAGGTGTTCTTTCTCGTAATCCTCAAAGAGGTGTTGCAAACCTATAATATTCTATAGTGTATCTTCTTATAATCATTTTATATATTATTATATTATATCATTTTTTAGTTCCCACTAAGTCGGATAAGAATACTGGTAGATTGGTTACACTAAATGCATTCGACAATAGAGGCCTCTCAATTTAGTTTGGTGAGTATAATCCTTATAAAATATTGGATGTGCTAGAGTCTAGGACTCATGTGTCAATTTATTTGAGAAATTTAATATCAATATGATGGTGAATGTTATGATATTCCAATATATTGTCTAATGATATAGGTGACGATCCATTCTCCAATCACACGATGATACAACAATTACATGGTTTTAATATGGTTTATTTTTAAATTTTGATTTTATAACATATAATTTTGAACAATTCAATGTGTCTCATGATTGTATTTATGTAAAAATTAGGTCATGAATGGTTTTTGATTTATTTTTTAATATTTTCTATAATGTCATTACATGAGCTTAGTGATTTGTTAAGATATCAAATAAATATATTGTTTTAGCTACCTTGTGATTCCACTTATGTTATTTCCCATATAGTGTGATTTGGATGATTATTAATATTAGAATATGTGAACCATGGATCTGGGAACATGTTAATTTATCATTAGAATATAACAAAAGTAGCATTGTCTAAGGGGTTTTTTATTACTGATGTTGAATATGGACATCTACTTTTTGAAGAACATGATGTATATTGAGAATTTGTTATTCATGGAATAGTTATGTTGGATTTAATGGACTTTGATAAGGTTTTAAATATTCCCATTGATCACCACCTTTTAGATGAATCATGATTAGTGTGGTAGGTTAACTACTTTATATGTTGAATTACGTGTGTAGAGAATGTCTACTATAAGGTGGAGACTTGTGTGCACCAGAGTATAACTTCCTTACATTTCCATATGTTCTTTAATTTTTATTTTTACAAGAACTCATTTTTATCCATTTTCCATATTTCTAAAACACTAATAATCTTGTGGAAACCGGTGTTATATAATATTTTCCCTGAAATCCAACATTTCTGTTCACATTATTAAACTATTGCTTATATAAGTGTGAGTATACCTCTTGTTAATGAAGATAAATTTATTAAAATGCATTCCTTCCCAATAATTGCATTGGTGGTACCCACCATAATAGGAACTAATTACCCATGGTGGGAATGATGGGGTGAGGGTGTGTTTTTTGGAAGGTTATTCCCACATCAATGAATAAGACTCCATGGGTGTAGCAAGTGGATCTCACCCTATAAATTCAATGTTACCTTTTCATGAATCTATGAACCTATATTATTCTATTTTTAATTTGAAAATAAAATTACCTCACATGAATAAAAATTATTGTGAGTATTCATCTATAGGTAGATCTGTGAATGAACATCCGAGAGAATATTGTGTATAAAAATACCCACATATTTGGTTCATGATTACCTTGATGGATTGTCTTATATAATCATTAACAATGTTCACATATTACAAGAACATCCGAGTATCATATATTTTGTGTAGTTATTGGTGTGCTAGAATGAAGGAATTTTTAAACAATAATTGGTGTATGTGTATGGGTGGTTTATTTTCCATATAAGAGGAGATGTTTATTTCCATTGTTCATGGTGTAATCCCACCACATTACATTTCTTTGAAATATTCTATGTGTCTGGTACCAACATATTATTAATGTGATACAAATAGTATTTCATGATAGTTCGGATCATTTCATCCACATAATTGGGTGGATATTGGTTCATCCCTCATTCATATGATGGATATCATGATAAAATATTGAATAAAAATTATATCAGTATTGAGTGGTCTCATGTGTGTCATACCAAGTGGTTTCGTAGTTATAATGATCCCTTGTCAATAATATTTTGGGGAGAAGATGATGTTGTCCAAATAGAAAAAATATTTTAATCTCTCATTTAGATTATTTCAATCTCAATGACGTAAATAGGTCAGGGTTATTAAGAAATCTAGGATAATTTGATTTTGATTTTTGTTGATGGTGTCATAAGAAAAAAAAGTGGTATGGAATTGATCTTTTTGATGTTGTGGTTGTCTCAACTGGTGTTCAAATAATATCCATTAGAAATTTGATATTACAATAATACTATGGTTTCATTTAATAATTTAAAAAAAATCTATCAATGACCGTGGTGTAGGTTGTTAAAAAATTCATTTTCGGAGATGATGAATTTTTTGAAGGAAATTTATTTCCTTATTCTGTAATCTTGAAGTGATGGATATTCTTTTATACTAGTAGGTAGTGAAATAGGATTATGGAATTAATTTTAAGTTGAATCCATCCTTTCATATTTTTTGATGTAATCATGAATAGTTTTATGACTACCTATTTTAGATTTAGATCATAGATGGGTGACTATCTAAATTAAAAGATATATATTCTCCATAATTTTTATTTACAGGTGCTCCCATAAGAGTTTTTAATACTCATGAACTATTTGGGGGAAAATGTTTATGGCAAGTGGGGTGTATCTCGTCCCATGAGTTTGGGAGGTAGTCAAATTAAATTATAGTATACGTGTGACATTAAAAGGAATGTTTCATGATTCCTCTCTCTTTATTCTAGGATATATACTAGAATTGGAATCATATAGAATTAATGGATGTGTCCTCTTTTGTGTGAAGTGATGTATTGGTTTACCATGGAGATTGTGACTCCAAATGACAGGGGTTTCATCTGATGGTGTGATATTATTAAATGTAAATTTCCATGAACCTTGTTGTTTTTAACTCCAATTTTACACTTTTTAAGGATTAAATCATTTATGGTGTTAAGGATGTTATCACCTAGGTTTTATGCGTGTGGGATCTACATGATCTGAATGATCTGATGTCTAATGAAATTTTCATCGGTAAGATAGTATTTTTAACATACATGAAGACAATGAAAAACATTTATAAGGGTTAATATGGTTTAAGGATATGGGGTTTCTCACTATATTGATCCATCATTGAAAAAATGTGTGGATGAACCTTGAACATATGATAATAAAAATATTTTTAATTTATAATAATTGGAAGATCATTTTTATTTAAATGGACAATATCTTAAATGGGAACTCATATCATCATATAAATAACAAACTTTAATTTGAGATATTTTTTATACCCTTGGCATGAAATAGAATTGGATCACAACAGGTGTAAAAAAGGTGTTTAGTTGGGATAAAATTCATTAAATGGTTAATCAGTTTCTAAATAATATTTATTCATATTATACCCTATAAAATACCCTATTTATTCTATTTAATGGATTCACCCTATGTATGGTTGTTCATTACAACTTAATGATATTATAGAGTGAGATATGGAGGTGAATCTAGATCCTATAAGAATTAATGAAAAATAAATTACTGGTATTGAATCTATATGATCTTCGATGATTATAATTCATGGTGATGATGCAAAAATGATAGATTAAATATTGAATCAATGTGAAAGTCATTGTGGAATGAGGTCGGGAATTTTTTTTCATAGATTATACCATATATTTTTTATTTTAAAAATAACTTCTAAGTACATCTAAAATTATATTAAGGATTTTACAAAGGGATTTATATTTTGAAAATAATAAACTAATATTTTATATATTTCTACTTCTAATCATATATTGTGGATTGTTACAAAGGGACCTCATTGGAACCCAATTTAGAGTTTTTTAAATATTTTTCCCTATTCACCATTTGTACATCATTGGTGTCTGATTCTATTTAGATTCTTCAGCTTGAATCACAAACCAGATTAATTTTGTGATAAAATAAATTATTTATTCATCATTTTGTTTCATTAAAAATTAATATTTGTATCATGAAATTTTAACCTAAAAATGGTCGAAATATATCAGGAAAAGAATTATGTAATAGGTTTTCATTGTGAATGTTATAGACATATCGGATAATGAGAAATCAATGGAGGATCATGATGCTATCAAATAAGGGATGTAAATTATTTTCAATGATTTTGGTATAATGGATGACATGTTTATACATTTTATTTTGACTGAAATTTAAATACAAGTAATAAAATATAGTATTTTTGTAATGGAAGTTGACGTGAAGTGACAATTGAATTTTTTTTCAGTAATGGATTTATAGAATTAAATGTACTAAAACACATGAAACCGGAGTGCTCTCGTAATACAATTAGAAGGTCCACATTCCGTGTAAAACTAGAGTAATATTACTCAAACTATAGTTGAAACACCATGTTTCAAAACTATTCCAATACATAATGTGACTAAACTGACACACCATTCATTTTTTCATTTACATTCCATGTTGAATGGGGGCACTAAACTATGTTTTCAACTCAGGGTGACACCTCTTATACCCCTTGTACATGCTATGTACATTCCATTTTCTTAGATTAAGACAATCATACAATCTTATCTATGAAAATTTAAATGAGTAACATTATTTTCACATTTAATAAAATTGAATTTTCTAAAGTTTTTCAATGAATGTGTGATTAACCACATCATTATCATAATGATAATGACCATACTTTGAACAACCATAATAAATGATAACCCACCATCACAAGAGTTTTCTAGGGTGTATTTTCCACTTATCATCCATAGTTAGGGTAGGTCATCCCCAAAACATGTATTGATGGATGGAATACCCTACCTATATATCAGATATGTTCAGTATTCCATATTACAATAAGGTGTTGGATCCTCTATTTATCTGGTCAACATCTCCCATGTCTTATGAACTCAAGCATGAAGAGGGACTATCGTTAGGGTTATTAATCTATACTTACACAACAAGGTCCATGTGATCCTACATTAAAGATTAAAAGAGTTTATGTGGGATAATGTACCATATATTTCAGGTATGTTTAATGGAATTTAACAGACTTCGAGTTTCTTTTTGTGAGCTTACTAGGGTTTAAATTTTACCCTCAGGTAGCAGGCACTACAATGGTGGGTGGGAATGCTCTGTGATTGACTTTTATTTACATATTTACATCTTAAAATAAATGTATACTATAATCCTATGAAATAAATAGTTATATCTGATAGATAAATTCTTGTAACCCTTGGTGTATCCGTTATTATGTGATTTTATAGATGGATATTGTCTTAAGACTATATAGAATCACATGTAATCTAATCAACTGTATAAGAATATGTGGTGTGGTATTTTTTGTTTGGTTCTGTGATAATACAGATTTGTTAGTGTCATAGAGTCTTATCATGTTTCAAAATTTATTGGATTATCTTATGGAAATCATTTCAGCTACTCATTAGTACTAATGAATTTTGTATTTCATAATTCATTGAAATTCATTTCAGATTCCATTATATCATGGAATGTTCAATTATACTCACTGTAGTATGACCATTAGGCCCAAATATTTTGTGTCTATAGAGATGGTTCTCAATATGAAAAAGATATTTGTAATAGTAGAAGTTTATAGTAGTGTTTTATAATCATTTTTTATGCTAGCATAAAATTATGGCCTATTTTACTTGGCCACTTTTTAGTTTTTAAATTTTAATAGTGGGTTTGTATTTATCCCCTTCTTAAGATATGTTATTCATAATATTAACCTTATGGATCATAAAAGAAACATCCTGAATGTGTTATGTAATGGTTAGTTAGTTTAATTAATAAATGTCGTGGTGAAGTTGTTTCATACCTTGTACATTATAGGTATGATACAACATCATATTATTAATGGCTAATACTGGACATGTTTGACATATTCCCACATGGTACTAATCACTAACACCAATCCTTTTAGAGGTGGCCTTGGGGTCATACACATAGAACATAACAAGTCTAGGTGGGACACCGATGGGTTTAGCTATATTAATGGATTTCAAGTGAGTATATGAATTTTCCAAATTCCATATATCTATTATGTAAAAATTACTCCTATGAAATCTACAAATCTTATTCATTTTCTAACTAAAACTCAAAAAAAATCGTAATACATCAATTAATTTCATAGTCACATTAATACCTATGAATGATTTATAAATCATCTAAAATGATTTCTTTTTATATTCGTATAAAACTCAAAAAATTGCAATGAATCTTAGTCCAATTGGAAAAATATCTTCAAAAAGTATAATAAGCACTTAAAACTTGATCTCTTACAATGAATAATTCACATGAATTATTTTAAAATCTCAAAATAACTATATTACAAAATCTATATTGAAATAAGTACTACCCCAATTTCTTCCCCATTTAATTTTAGGCTTTCCAACACCTTCTTTATATTATAAACCATTGTTATACCTCTACTATTTTCAATATTTTCCTATTCTCTGCATTAAAATGACTGGATTGTATCAAGTATTTTTCTATAATATTATCCCAAAATAATTATCTTCAAATATCATCAGGAATTTTTTACACCAAAACCCTAGATGTTATGGTTTATTCTTTTCACAATTTCACTTATTGGTTTCTATTTAATTTCTCTTTATAGGCCTCTAAATATTTTTATTGTTACCTCACAGTAGATTGATTATTTAAAATATATACATAATCACTTTCAATAAAAGGGTTTTTTTTGAAATTAAATTTATTTTAAATTTCATGTGATGATTGTGTATTGTAAAAATATTTACTATCTTGTATTTATTAAAATATTTTTCTATAGAATGCTTTTAAATATTTTAAAGTGTTTAAATTTTTCATATTTTTTTAAAAAAATGTTTTTCCTCAAAGTAATTTTTTCATCTTTACTAAAACAAATATTCATGAATTTTTTTTGTTTGTAATAATTCCAAATATATACTTCAATTGGAAAATTATAACTTAAAATGTGTTTTTATTTCAAATTATTATCTATAGAATATGTTTTAGGTTTTTAAGAATATTGTTATTAATTAATGGTATCTTTGGTATGTGCTAAAAGGGTTTTCAAATTATTTGTATATTGGGAAAATTTTGATACTATATTTATTTTGATTGTATTTAATTTCATTTTAAATAATTTTTAGAATTATTTTTTTGATCCATGAATGATTAATTAAGGATGATTTTAGTCCTTTGTTTTCCAATTTTGATTTAAATGATTATTTATGGAAAAATGATGTGTTGTATCGTAACATAAATAACACCCTCAGAAATTTTGTGAAGTTATCTAATAAATTGTGTGAAACAAGTTATTTTATGAAAATAATTAATTATTATTTTTAGAAATAATGTTTTGGGGTGCATTCAATTAGTAGTTTTGGGAGATTATATTTTGGATTTATATTTTTTCACTTATCTTATACAATTATTTCATATATGACTTCTGTCCTCACATTTTTAACACATTTTCCTCAAATAATGGGGTAGATAATTAGAAATGTTTGAGACAGTAGATTTAATACGTTAAATTATACACTAACTCGTAAACATTTGTTCAAGAAGAAACTATTCCTATAGGAAGTTCCACTTAATATAGATAGTTAAGAGTAAGTCAAAGGTTATAGTAACTTCTAGATGTTACCACTATAAGAAATTATTTAATTATAATATTATTATTTTATTTTTTGAGTTCCTAGTGTTTTCAGGTTGTTTTAGGATTGTTTGGGGTGTTATATGCAATTTTTTTGGTATTCCATCCATATTCATAAAAGTCTATGATTTTTCTATCCACCTTTTCATTAGGAATATTTTTTTGGTTGATTGATGGTGTGTCATAGATAAGGGGTTGAATTATAGTTCGTGATGTATTGTGGTTATATATATATACATGGGGATTTAAATACCACAACCCATTCGATTCAATCTGGATAGAGTTTTATAATGGTGTAAGGGAGCTATGTGAGGTTTAAAAAGAGTGACCTTATAGGCATCCATAAGGGAACCCAATGGTGGGTGCAATATAACATCATTTTTTGGAGTGGAATAAGGGTAGTGTCAGAAGGTATTAAAGAGGATGTCCATAGTGTGTTATAGGGTGATGGTCTATAGTAAAATGGTTCTTGTGTTCCTTATCCCTACCATGTGAGGTCTAATATGTCATAGACCAAAGGGTTATTCATTAGAGGTGCTTGGGGAGGATGTGTTGTGAAATTAGGGTGGGTTTATTTTATTTCTTATGTATACATTAGTAAACAATTTATTATTTTTCCAAATATCTACTCATTCTTAGGGAATTATGAATATTTTCTCCTATCCCTCCCATTTGGTGAATGTCAAAGTTTATGTATTATGATATCTTCCTCATTTGTCTTCAAATTTTGTTCCAAATTAACAATCCTAATATTAAATAATTCCGCCAATGTAATTCATAACCTCTCCCCTCTCCACTCATACAATTTCATTATATGTAATTATATATTTCTCTAATGAATACTAATAATGTTTCAAGACTATTTTTGGAATTGACTGAGTTCTAATCCTAGGTATTTTGTTTATAATGGTTTGAGGATGGTATATTCTTTCATGGTTAGTATTCAGTAATTATAGGAGATATGTAGCGTATTGTTTCGTATTGGATAAATGTATAGATTTTTTTAATCTTTCTTTATATGTAATTTCATTAGAAGAATGACGATTTTAACATCATTCATTAATATATTAAAATCATATGTTATTGGTATAATGAAATTTATTTATGAAATGATTTTATTTCCTACCTGGGAAAATTGTTTTATTAATGGTTTCATTGTTTTCAAATAGTTATTTTACTCGTAGTTATTTGATAATATTATTAAAAGGGTTATATTAAATTAAAATAGATTTTTAAACATTATCTACTTATATGGATACATGAATTGGGTGGAATGGAATTTTATATAGAGTTTCTAAAAAGGAATTATTTCTACTTTTTCATAATAGATTAAAATTAATAGTGTTTATTATATAAATCAATTTCAAATTTGACTTGGAATGGATTATTATAAATAAGGATTTAACGTTCTTATTAAAATCATTAAAATGAATTCACAATCTATGTTTGTTTTAATGAAGGAATGTATAGAAGATTTTAATATATGTTCATTTTTAGTGGGTTTGTGTGACCCACATGGTCCAGTTATTTAATGATGATGATAAAATTTTGACACTAAGAATTAACTTATATATTATGATTCAATTAATAATGTGAAGCTTTTTGTTTCTTATGAGTAAATTTGAGTTCGAATGGGATTTTTATATTGATTGATCAATGATCAATTTTATATCATTATCACCTCTAATTTATTAATTAATGGTAAACATCGAGTACTTGGGTAGAAAATCCTAGAACATAATAAATTTTTCCAATTCATTACGGTTGATTCACGGATTAGTTAATTTGTTTATGTGGTTACCTTATTTAATAATTACATACTTCAATATTCATTCCCCCACTTGAAGCAATTCAATTATTTTGTGATGTAGAATATCATGTTGCCACTTCCTTATAAAAATGTTTTTCTAAACTAGTATTTCGTGTGTTTTTTATGATATCTTATATGGAATTAATTTTGGTATTTATTTTTCCAATAATTTATTTGACATGTGTCATTCCATTGTGTGTCTGGTACTTATGTTTGATTCACTATTGATATGTTATTATGTAAAGCGTGTTCTTATTTTTATTTTATGTGTTTATTTTCATAATGTTATTTATCCATAATGTAAATTTTATAGGGTATTTAAAAATAATGATATGGTTATCAATCAATGAGATGAATTTTAATGATGTTTTTAGACGATTTATTTTAGTGGTTGGGTTCATATAATTTTAATAAATAGGTATGGAATGGTTTATAGATAATGAAAACAAAATTTAATTATCTTTTTTACTCTTACTCATAAAAAACTATTTTGAATGTTAAATTTAATAAATATTGGATGAAATATCATTGTAAATGAATGACAAAAAATCTTCAATGGAATCATATTAGGCTCTATATTTAATGTTCATTATATACACCAATCAGTGTATTTATTTCTTCTATTTTCAGTATATATTTAATAGGATATGATATTTTTCTATTTCATGTTTTGGATCATCTGATAGAATTTTTTTGAGATGTGTTTAGTGATAAAGGGTCATGTGCATGTGATTTGGATTAATGGGGATCAAGTTGTATTTTATTAATTTAATGTTTTGAAATAGACATTTAGGGCTAGTATTCTCTTTAGAATGTTATTTTATATGATATATAGAGTATTTATTTATGATCAGTTAATTTTATGTACTATATTATATATATTTCTTACACTATAATGATTTTTCTTTGTATTTGAAACATTTAATTTTTGGGTATAAGAATCAGACACAAATATGGGAATTTACAGGTCTTAATGATGAATTTTTGTTATGATTATTTTTATTTGAGGGTGTAAATATTCCCACCTACTTATGTTTTCTATCTCTGTAACTAGCATTCACTATACAGTGAATGTGAAGGTATATCATAAAAGTTTTAGACTGGCTCGGGTGCCAGTCTCAGGGGTAGTCTAGGTTGGTTCAACATAAATTGTTATCAGATCTCAGTTTTCTCACGATATCATAAGATATTGAAACTTACTATTATTATTTATGGTTCCATGGTTTAATATAGATTATAATATTCAATTTAACACACGAGTTTAGTTATGAGTTTTTGTTTATGACTCTATTATTATGGCCATTGTGAAAGAATAATTTGGTTTATAAACATTGAACTTCATGAAATAAAATTTTTTATAAAATGGATAATTAGGTTTCAGTTTCAAATAAAAATGTTTTTCTTGTAGCCTTTTGAGAAATGGAGGCTTCATAAAGAAATATAGAATGTCATTTTCAATTAAAAATCAATTTTTTGTTCTATTTAAAACATTTTCATACATGTTAGATTCTGTCTTCTACAGTAGGTAGTTTTTTATTAAAATACAGACGTGTGTGAAATACTTTAAATGACTTATGTGTTCTAAAATGAAATATGGATTTTTATAAATAAAATTTTCAATATAGTGGTGATTTCTAAATATTGAGTGGGATTATATTTTTAATAGAAGTTTTTAGTTTCTCAAATATATTAAATTTTTTTGAAATTATCTTAGGGAATTGGAAATTTAATGTTGATTTCTTTTCAAGATATTCATTATTTCTAAATACATATCGATTTATAGTAATCAAGTTATAATTCCTTATATTATTTAGTGAATTTAATGTATAAATGTGATGTATTTTTCATGTATGTTTCATTGGATAGTTTTTTTGATATTACATTTCATGTGGGTTGGGAAATTTTTTCTAGTTTTTGAAATATTATTTATTTTGATTCATGTTTTTTATTTATAGTTAACCTCCAAGAATGGTGTTGATGAATCATAGAATTCTTTATATTTAAGATGAAACTTTTTTTTAATACATTTTGTGACATGAGAGTAGTTCTCTTATTTATAGTAATTTCATTGTCTCTAAATATTGCAGCAAGTATCATTGTTCCATCTAATCATGTGATAGTGGACATTATAATGTTATCCCAGACATTTTTTGGTTTAGATTCATTATACATATATCATTTAGATTGTAGAATCATATAGTTCATGGCTCTCCATTTGGGTTATTGAGATGTGAATATTTGGGGATCTGGATTCTTGTATTTTTATTGGATTTCCATGTTCATACCTCTTATGGGCTGTGTGTTCTAGTTTGGAACCCATTGAGTTTTATATCACATTGGTTGTGTGTTGATGGTTTTTTTGGTTTCTTCATGGGTAATTGATCGTAGATTTTTGTTGAAATTATGTTTGATGATTTTATACATATGAATATGATTTGGTTATAAAATGTTTTTGGTCTTATACTTGAGGATATTTTGGATGTTATGATATATAAGTTACCTTTATTATGAGCATACCTATAAATATGTTTTCTATTAATCTCATATCTGTGGTAGTGATTTTGGGATATTAATCACTCATTAATTAATGATAATTGTTGTCATTTTTTTTGGAGTTGACTATAGGAAGAAGTCTATTTTATGAATAAAATTTGATTCCTTATGTGTGGTATGGGGTAATGTGGATGAAAAGTTTTTTTTTGGATAGATAATGAGATATACTATGATGTGATTTAATTTTTACATCATAATGCATTGGTTTTCTTAGAGTTTTCCCTATGTTACCCTCTTGGTTGTTTCAGGACCTATGTTTGAACAATGTTATTCCATGTCAGTAATGATTGTGTTTTCTATGATTATCATTTCTTTTTCAATGTGTGAGATTGGAGTTACGGGTTGAAGACCCAATTTTGGGGTCTTTTAGATTTCTAATAGTGGGATGTTCTCTCTATAGGTACTATAAAATGGTTATCTTTGATGTTCTAAGAGTTTGGTGGAAAATGATCATTTCATCTGAATATTAGTGGAAACATGGATGTTTTGATGATTTTAGTTTTCATGGTTATATATATTTTCCATTACACCATTTTAGTTGAATTCTATATTGTAGGGATATCTATTCTAGATCATTGTTTTTTGTAGTGATTAATATTGGTCGGTTTTGAAATTCACTAAGATCATGTCTATAAGAGAGGGTTAAGGAATTGTTTGATTTATTATGAGTTGGGGGTCATGTGTTTTTTTTTCATCATCGGTGTCAACTTCAATTTTTTCCAACCATTCAGACAATTATCTGTGGGTCAATTTTTACCCTTTTACCGGTTATACTTGTTTGAATGACCTTGTCATGGAATAATTTGGAAAACTTAGGACAAATTAAAACCCCATGTAACGATAAAATATATTTAATTAATTAATGAGTATATATAATTTTTATTTATATTATTATTGTTTTTGGGTTTTTCATAAATTTCAAGAAGATTCAGGCTAATTCTAGTGTACACCATGTCATGTCCTTACATGTGTATGATATAGTTTTCACTCATTATATTGTGAAACTTATGGGATAAAGGGGTAATTCTACATTAGATCGTGGGTTTTCATTTCTGGTAATTCAAATCGGTCTTATATAATGGTTCTTATGTGTGGCCAAACTGCAAGCCAATGGTCATTCTATAGAGGTATTTGGGTAAATTTAGGACAAGGATACATAGAGTCATGAAATTATGATCACACCATTGTTCATAAGTATTCACGGTGGATAGTGCTGTGTAATGGAAATTTGTGAAAATAATCAATATCATGGGTAAATGGTTAAGGTGGAAGGGATATGATGTGGAACATGAGGATAAAGAATATTAATAATGTTCATGGGTACCTTTTCCCCTCACTAGAGGGGTTCTGTTTTTTAGGCCAAGATACAATGTCTTAGAGGTTCTTAATGATTGGTAATTTCACAATTAGGGTAGAGATAATCCATAGTTTATATATTCCATGGATGGTATTTTTTGAGTTTAAAAATTTTCATCTCTTCTCTTTCTAAGGGTTTATTCATTTTCCCCTTCCTAATTGGACTAAACTATGGGAATTCTTATCAAGATCTCTTCCTCCTCCTCCACGTCATTAATAATTTTTTTCTTAATAACTTTCTTTAGATACAATAGTATTTCCCTTTTATTTTCCCTCATTGGTCATATGTTCATGTTTATTTCTCCTTCTCATGGAATTTATCATTCTCTTATAATCCTTAATAAAATATAATTTGATTTTATACTATTGATAAGTTCTATTTATGAGGATTTTTTATTATTTTTTGCTGAGTTTTCCTTATTTCATGGGTGGGATTTTATTATTATAGATTAAATATAGCTTCTTCTTCCCCCTTATATCTAGGTTGTGTATTTTTTCAAGTTTTATTTCAATCTCATTGGATTATTTATGGTTTTGGATTTGATAATAAAAAAATTATATTTATATGATATAGGTATAAATAATTTCATCTATGTTTTCATGTGATTTTAGACATGGAACAAAGTGTTTTCTAATGGTTTCCATGCTTCTAGTGTGCCCATTGAATTAAAAGTGTTATAAAAATAGAAAAGGGTTATTTAAAAGGAAAAGTGAAATTAATTTTTTTCCTCATTTGGTTCATGAATATTGTGAAAATGATGGTTTCTATGTAATTTTAAAAAATGGATGAGATTATTCATTCTCTGAAATGGATTTAAATCAATAATTTGTTATGTTTTTCATAAGTTTCAATTGTGATATTAAATATGTGATTTCAATGAATTCATTAATGTATGATTTTAAATTGATGTATTAACATAGAATGTCAATCCTATTTTTATAGGCATCCATTTGGGACTTTTAAATAATTTTAAGGATGTGATGGTTTGAATAACCATTTTAAGAACCTTATTCACTTCTAATGATAAAAATTTTGACACACTGAGGGAGATGTTATATAATATGTTGTAATTGATGATGTCAATATGATTGTTTATCTTGAGGGTATTCAAATAATGATGCAATTTAATATCATTACTGATTGATAAATGAGTAATTCAGTTAATTCGACACATCTAGCATATTACTTCATTTGATGAAATATATACCGGGAGAGGTTGTCCTAGATAGGAAATTTTTTTTCCACTAGTAATAGTTTTATCCCTAAATATTAATATAGTTTATGTAGTTCCACATTGGAAAATGAAATACTTTAATATCCATTCTAGTAATTGTTGAAACTTCCTCAATTAGTGACCTAGAATATCTGTGTTACCTAAATTTAGTCACCTTTAGGTTATCTCAAATAATTACTATAATTATTGATAATACTTCAGAGAGGATATCAATTTTTCATGTTACATCTACGATTTTTATTGACTATAGAGGTAATATTTAGTGGGTTATTGTTTTTTGGAATTATTATTATGGTTCCTTATTGACTGTGTTATTATATTTATATTATTTATTCTTCATACAATTGAATATTCATCAAGGAATTTTGAAATTTATTTAAAATTAAATAATCGGTTTCATTCCATTGAGGTGTATTTTGAATAATGGTTTAAAGAAAATAGTTTCATGTGGTTTGTTTCATTAACATTTTATAAAATGTTAATAATTTTTTTTGTATAAAATAAATGGAATGGTATTACATTTTAAAACAATGTAGATTAAATAAAATGGATTTTGATATGAATTGAAAAAATTCTATAGTGGAATTCTTTGGGATTTGTTCTATTTACAACTATCGATCACCAATTAGTGTATGATAGTCATATATATTATTTTTCAGTTTCATAGGATGTGATCATTTTTTTCATGATGCTTTGGTTGATCTAACTGCAGTTGGTTGGGGATATGCTGAGTGAAAAAGATTAACAATTATTTGAATATGAGTTATGGGACACTGTTTTAATTTTATTCTTGGGATGTTTATATATACACCTTGAAGGAATAATCTTCTCAATTGATGAATTTTTTGATTGAGATGTTCAATATTTATTTAATTTTATTTTATTTTATTTCCGTATTTATTTACTTTTTTATCTGTTTGGTTGTTTCTCCCTATTTAGAAACTCTTATTTATCTGCATGGGATTCTAACATATGAAAGGGTCATGTTTTATTTTTTACACGAATATATTTTTTGTTTACTATTTTTTATTATTAAATAATTCAATATTTCTCATTCTAGAATACCCCATACCTAATTTCTAACCTATGGTTATTGGTAACACAACTTGGGAATGTCATATGCTAGGTCATGTTCTAGGAATTATGAGTGGATTGGGTTTGTTCACGAAAAAATGTTATCAGGTATTAGGTTTCTCAAAAGGGATTATTTATTTGATCACACATTTTTTATTTGATGTGGAATAGTATAATGGAGAATAGGATTCACATTTTTATTTAGGACACATTTCATTTGTAGGTTCTTAATTGCCCCAATTTATGACTACATGTGAATAGACATGGGTAATAGGGTATGATTTTTTAATTAAAACTTTTTTCTATTTTGTTAGGGGCGTTTTTACCCCCATTAGAATAGATTCAGTTTCCTTGGGGGGGGGTAAATTTTATGAAGAGAAAGTAATAAGGGTTATTGTCATACAGTTAGCACCCATTTTTTAAAAACAATGAAAAGGATGAGAACAAGATTCTAAAAATATTTGAGAGGTTTTCCCAATATTATTACATGATCCCTTGATATAGGAGATCAATTCATGAATGTTTTTGTATCTAATTTTGGAATGATATTTAGACATAGATTATTTGTTACATATTAATGGGTTTGAATACAATGATGTATTGAGATATGTTGGTGATGGGGATTGAATTTTTTTCAGTTGTATATATGTAATTATTTGCATGATTATTTCAAAAATAGTCTTGGTATGGGAAATGTTAATTTCAAGAAAAAAAATTGAATTAAATTTCATTCTTCATTATGAAATTAAAATAAAATTTGTTTTCATGATTTTTTATCAAATTGGTGGATTTGTAATTAAATAAAAAAATAAATTTTCTTCAAAAAAATAATTTAGTCATTTATATCACGATCCATCCCAAATAGGCACATGTTGTGAATACCGAAAGTGCACCTTCTATAATACAGGTGCTGTGGATTAGAACCAAGTAGACATATCTAAAAAATTGGAGGAATTTCCTCAAGTACATGTACACACACACAAACATCTCCAATCCCAAAAAATTGAAATGTAAAAAATTCTATGTAAACAATGTATGCATACACTAAGATCCCAACAAAAATGTACAATGGAAATATAAAGTTAAACTGTGCAAGAATACAAGCTCGCCCAAAAGAGTCTACAAACCACAATGTCTAACCTGTAAACAAAGATACTTGGACTGTTATTATACTCGTAGGAGGACACCTCGGTCTGTCTGAACTCCCCAAGCACTATCTGGTCCTAGTCTACCTAGAAATCTGTAAAAAGGTTGATCATATGCACATGAAACAACATATGTGAGTAAATAGCATAAATAGATGAGTAGAACAATACTAAGTATGGCAACTTGAAAACAAAAAGGAATATCGCAGATGAATCAAAATGAAGAAGATATCAAGAAGAAGCACAATAAAGGTAAAAGAACACTATGAAGATGTAGTCAGAACAACACAAGTATATGTCTATTGTTTATATAATAATAACATTTATGTGTACTCATGGATAATTTCAAGCCTCAAAGTCTCATCCACTTCAACATACACGGTTCCACTCATATCAGGCTCATATCGATAGATAACACTCCTCAAGAAATCTGATAGAAGTATGAAGAAAATTTCTACAAAAAGTTCTCATGATAACAATAGGGGTTTGAAAAGTTACATAGTTTCCCAGAGAAATCTAGACTTGCTATGATATGGACTGTCGGTAATACATAGAGTGTTAGTGACACATGGAGTATCAGAAACACATAGAGTGTCTGTCACACATGTAGTGTCGATATATCATGAATCCCCCAAGTCATGTATTCACTAAGTCATAACAAAAAATAGACTCTAAAAACTGCCTGATGTACACTCAATATGTCTAGTCATGTAGAAAGTAATGAATCTAGTCTAAATAAAATAATTGGGGGTCATCTCCACCTAGGAATCTCTAGGGGACTCCTCTCCCCACTGGAAACATCATGCTATATTGGGGATAGGTTCCCATGTAATTAGTGGTCCCACCATTTCCACAAACCCAATATGAGGTACAAAAAAGTGTTGTGAGTACTGACCGAGCCTCATGGTACAACACATGCTCTAACCTGCTAAGTCAATTGGCATTGAAAGGATGAGAAAGATCACATTAAAATATTTTCCATCCTATATGATGGGAACATGATCCTGCATCAAAACCTTATAGAGAAATACCAAGGGTATTCTATCATCCTCTACTGATATAACTGAAAACCCACCAATCCATATAAAAAGGGTCGTTGCGTCACAATGGTCCCAATGCCACACACGAATCATCAAATGGACCTTCTATTGGAATGTTATGACTGACTTTTTGAAATGGTTTGAACCACATCTGGCTTGGGCCTAACCTAAACATTCCAAACTTCCTCAACCTGACACTACTAAACTAGAATGACCCACCATCTAACATATCCGAGTCCACTAAACCGGACCCAGCCCATCCCGAACCATTCTAGATCAATGGGATTGTCCCTTTGGGCCTCTAGAGAGGAATAAATCTATTATCTTGTACCACACTGTAGGCTAGCCTATGTGCCTCACATGGAATGCCCCTGTAACGTCCCCTATGGGTCCATGTAGTTCTAGATAAATGTGTTGTCTCTGTATCTGTGTCCCATCTACCCACTTCATGTTGTCATCATGGTCTGTCAATGTGGACGCTCTGCATTCACACGGCTTCCACCACTGCATTGAACAACCTTCCACACGCAGCTATTGCTAAATGATTCCATAGGAATCGGCGTTGGTGCGCTGGTGGCCCCTTATCTGTGCCACCATCTCAACTCTAGTGCTCTATTTTTTGAATCAAATTCATGTCTACGATCCTCACGTGGTGTTCATCATCACTCTGGTCATGAATCAACATCATTGTCCATTCCAATGAAATATAACTCAAATAGTGATATCTCTTTTACCACTTCGATTCGTTCATTATAGCTTTCATTACACCAACATCAATCCATATAGATCCTATATCAGCTACATTAGATCTGTGTTCCAAGGATCGGGCTCTCAAAGATTGATTGATCATGACACGTCGATTCATTTCCCAAATCAAGAATTCTCACAACGAATGAAATATAGGGGAGACAAGAATAAATCAATACAAAGGAACATACCTTTATTTTTGTTCTCTTTAATTTTGGTTTGTTTCCATTAGAATGACTATCAAAATCCAAAAAATAATCACAAGATCATCATCCCATTAAAACCCATCAATGTAAAATCTCATCCAAAAATCAATGATCAATATTTGGGTAATCTTTTTGTTTATTGGTCCACAATCGTCATGGAATTCCGGAATGGGGAAGAGAAATCAAATCACAAATTCCCTTTCTTGATTCAGTTTGATTGAGGATGAATAATGCTCAGGACGTCATTATTATGGGTAATGATCCTTCGAATATGAGGCTTATCATTTATTGTCGATCTATGATATGCCACCCTTCGTCAAGATAACATTGTCTCCTTGCCTATCATGAAATTCTAGGTTTATGTTAATAACACTAAATTCACTAAAAATTCATATTAAAAGAAAATATTCCACCGCATAAAGAATAATATATTTTTATTAAAATATTATAATGATGTTTAAATCCCAAAAACAATCATACACAATTGGCCTGCTTCGTCCAATATTATGCCTCACCTAAGGAAAACACTCCCTTCCGAACTCAATAGTGGTCTCATATTCTGAATCAATGTTTCAGTTTATGATTTATTAGAATTTCTATATAAGTAAATTTATTTAATTTTTTAATTTATGGGTACATAGCTTCTTGAGTTTTCTACACATGTCCTATGCAGATCAAGGTTAGGTTATGTCCAGGGTGAATACCCTCTTTGGAGTTCAACGATTCCCTTATATTTTTTATCTAGAAAACTGTTTAAAAGTTATTTCATTTTTATGACAATTACCTTCTGTGTTCAATTAAAAAAATTAACCATTTTTCAATGAATAATTTTGGGCACACCAGGCCTCGTAATGACATTCCATTTTAGCACCCGGTCTCAAAATTTTCCATAATAACATCTCATAATAAAATAGGTGTAATATGGGTAATTAAATTCTCCACTCCTTATCTATTTACATTCTTGAAATCCAAAAAAGCGGATAATAAAATGATTGATTGTAATGAGAAAGAATTTGATCCACCCTCTCCCATGTTCTCTCATTGAGATTCATGTGCAGCCATTGAGCAGCACCAAAGAAATCAACTTCCCACGAAGGCTCCCCTCTTATCAATCCTTGATCTCAACTATGTACTCAAAAAGTTTTCATCGTCGTCACAATCCAGCTCTCCCTAGTCAATGATGTGTGAAAAATCATGTGCATATCTCCTCAGTTGAGACTCATGGAATACTTTTTGTGGCTTATCCCACAGCGGGGGTAGAGAAAAGTGGTATGCCACCTTTCCAACTCTATGAAGTATCAGAAAAGGACCGATGCACCTTGTAAATGGCTTATAATCCTATCCAAATCGTTGTATACAACATCTTGAAGAGACCTGTAGAATCACAAGGTCTCCCTCCCTACACATCAAAGGCCCCCATCGCCTATCATAATTGCATTATTAACAACATTGTACAGTCTTCTTCCACTAATGGATGACATGTACCTTCTGTGTACTCACCAGAACTAACTCTGATCCATTGGGCACCGACTCTCCTATGTCAGTCCATTAAGTCGGAGATTTGTGAGGCCACCACAATAGAGCATTGAATGGTGTCATACTGATAGAGTAGGGGTATATTTATTTGTATGCAAACTCCACTAGAGGTAGGGAATCCTTCCAACTACGGCCAAATCATAAAATGAAATCCCGAAGGATGTCCTACTAAACTCGAATGCTCTTTTATATCTATCCATCCTAATGGGGATGAAACGTCATTCTCAAGCATAACTATTTCTTCAAGGCATCCTCGAATTCCTTCCAAAACTAGGAAAATGAAGCAAGGATCGTGATATAAAACTATCGTTGATGTATCTCCTTGATGCAAAACAATCTTCTGCATGTAAAAGAGTCCCAAGATATCTATTAAACTCTGTTCATGGTGAGTTCGTCAATGATCACCTATAGGGAATCATTCCCCCTATACGTACATGGTAAACCCCTAAGGATGTCCATTGTTATTCCATCCCATTTCCATTCCACCACCTCAAGGGGACAGGTCAAACCTACTGGAACCAGATGTGCATCATTTATTTGTTGATAAGTAAGGCATCTATACACAATCTCTGCAAATTCTATATTTTTCACTGGCCACCAAATAAAACATCGGTGGTCCTGATACATAATTTCCACAACTATATGTACAGCTAAAGGGGATGTGTGGAACACCCTCATAACCTCATCCCTCAACCCCATTTATATATCTATGTACCCTCTAAAAATAACAACAAGCTCCACACCAATCGAATATCCATCTGAGGCCTGACCTTTTGGAAAACTGAGCATGTCTGGTCTCATAGTTGATATCCCCATGATGTTACTCCCTTCATTTCTGTATTATTAGAGGGGTGAAAACCATTTATTAGAGGAATGCTACTCCATCTCCATCCATAAATTATATAAGTAACACGACCAACAACTTCGATTCCTTTGTCCGAAACTACCAGATAGATAACCTACTGAGAGAATCTTACACCATGATCCTCTTCCCATAGTATAGAAAATATTAATGTCATAGTCCTAGATGAACTCTATTTGTCACCTCAATCTCCTATTGCAATCCTTAAGATATGATATATATTTTATACACATATTGACTAATTATATGATAAATCATTCGCCCATCAGGTAGAGTAACCACATCATTAGTGCGATGAATACTACTGCTAACTAAATATCATGGGTCACATAGTTTTACTCTTGTGATTTAAATCAGCATGATCCATAGGTAATAACTTCTTACCGCTTCATTAGGACACATCCAATCACGATACCTGATGCATCATAAATCACTATGTACATGACACCATCCTCTGGAAACATCAAGAGGAGAGAAATCGTCAAACAATGCCATTATCATTTTTGGATCCATTACAACTCTAGCCACTATGATGACATGTATGATATCAATGAATACCACCTACGGCTTCCCAGGGTGATATACTAGGACTTATGATGTTCTTCCTCTATATGTCCTCCAACTACACTCTCAACTCATGAAGCTCTGTGGGAACCATCTGTTATGTTGGGGAGTATATGATTATCATCATATGGTTTAAATAAATTCATAAGTATAACTAATTATAGAGAAGTAAACCTAGAACATATTTAAGGAATGCATCTATATACTCCACCACTATTATAAGAACTGTAACACCCCAATATTACATAGCCCTTTATTTCTTCAATGTAATTAAATAACTTGCATTACACACAACACCGAGTTCAAGCGCACAATGACATACCAAACTAGTCATCCAAAAGAGATTATTAATAGTTTTAACAGAATTTTAAACTTTAAATAATCCTCATAATTTTTGAATCCATATTATGCATTTTTAGAAATAATGTACGACCAAATTCATTTTTTCATATAAAAGAATTATTTTTCCAAAAATGCAATTTTAGAGCATTATAATAGCTAACCATTTTTAATTCCAATATTTGACACTTTTATATAATAAATTTGACAAAATAAACTTCTTATTTTGAATATAGATATAAAAATTTAGTTTGGTTAAATTTTTGATACTTTTCAGATCACTTTCATATTTTAATGAATAGTGAAAATTACTAAAATTTAATTAAAAACAACTATTTTAATCAAAATAATTAATAGTGATAAATTATGAATTTGAATGTTTTGGAAGTATAATTAGATTTTATTTTTTAATATTTATAACAATTTAGGTAATTATAAGTAATTTTTCATTTATATTTGACATAAACATGTGTTAATCTTTTGGTAGTTATTATTTCATAAAAGCACGCTTTTTGTTTTGAAAACGGGAAATAATTTTAAATTAATTTATGCCACTTATGTGTTTTGAATTTTGAAAAATGGATTCCATATTTAGAATCATCGTGCCCAATTTGTGTAAAAAAGGTAACTTTTATTTTTGGACATTTGGAATATTTACTTTAGAAAATATTTTATTTACTGTGGTTAAATAGTTATATCTATTAAATAAGGGTAAAATATAATATTATAAAAATATTAAATTACCCTAATATGTGTCCTGAACCTATTGGCTGATACATTTCTGACCATTGTAATCTTTGGGTTGATTTTGGGACCCCATGGAGTCACATGGGAGTCATAATGACATTTTATATTAAATAATCTCAAGTAAAGACAAAAATAAGAAAAGAAAATATATTTTAATAAAACTATTTTTTGATGAGGTTATATAATTGATCTATTCAAATATAAATTGTAATTTTAAAGCTAAAAATATTTAATACCTTAAGAAATTTTATTTATAATCTTTAGACATAAAATAAATATATTTATATATGACACAATAATGATGTAGTATTTTCTTTATTAATGAATCAATAAAATAAATGATATTATAAATACTAAAATAAATAAAATTTGAATGTTTTGATTCCATACACAACTTTTATAGGTGACTATGACGTGTTAGGTTTAATTAGATTAATTTAGATCGATGTAATGAAGTTGTTAGGACTTTAACAAAAATCATTTATTAAATAATGTAAAAATTATCAAAAAAGAGTTTTTAAAACAAATTCGTATTCTAATCCAAAAAATATATAGTTTGGAAAAAGGGATTAAATAATATTATATATTTCATTAATAAACCACTTGGGATTCTCATGGAATATTATAGTACATTTATTAACCATAGAATATAAAAATACAAAGAACCATGGTAAATGTCAAACTATTCAACTAAGAGTTAAATCTAAAATATTAGGTTAATGTAGTGACCCAAACCTGTCTCAAACCTATTGATTGAGTGTTGTTCGATCCATAACCACCCTATCCATTGAATAATTTATTTTTATCCATTAAGAAATAGATTATAAAATAATATTTCCATCTTTTCCTAACGTGCCCCTCACACCTCTTATAAAAGGGCACTTCCCCTTCTCTCAAATTCACACCCCAAAGCCATTTCGCTCATCCAAACCTACCCAAATATCCTCCCAAAAATCCTACCTTCATCCTAGACACATTACGTTGGTCATAAATCCATCCTATAAAGCCCTTTTGATCAAATCAAAAGGAAGAACCCATAGAAGAGGTAATGATTTCACCACCATCTTTTAAGTTTTTTTCTTCTTCCACTTACTATTTCTTTGTTATTACCATACCAAAATAATAACTCAAGTACCTTATATATAATATTATGTTATTATAAATATGGAACAATAATATTCATTATTCTATCCATCCTATGAATGATAATGTCACCATGCGTGAGTACGTACGACTAGCCATCTCCACACCGTGGTGTAATTTGTTATTCAACACTATTATTTTCATGGATATAATGATGAGTAATATGTATATAAATAATTAAAATAAAATTATAATGTCTCTATAAAATAAATATACCATCCAATTCCACACCGTTAAGGAAATTATATGGTCTCTTGTGCGTACATACAGATTACCATCTCCACGATAATATGAGATTCATTTCCAAGTTCACCATTCATCGACGATTATAAAAATATATATTACTAATAAGTATGTAATATATGAAATAATATTGATATTTCATATATATATATATATAATTATATTTAACATATATATTATTCACTTACTTCAGTTCTATATGATATTAAAATAGAAAAAACGTTTATGCGTACGTACGACCTACCGTCTCCATAAACGGTGTTTTCCATTTCATATATCTATCTATAATATATAATTATATTCTAAATATATATGATATATAAATCATGGTTTATATTATAGATTATTTTAAATGATGATCTAAATGATACGATCAAGAATAACAAGTTAAAATACGTACGATAAAGAAGGCGATTATTACCCAAAATGTTAATTTAAAATTGAAATTATTAATAAATGAGTAGAATAATATCATAAATGAATAATAAATGATATCATAAATACTAATATGGTTCTGTTATAATTTAATAACAAACCTCATCCTTTATACAGGAGGTTAAACATACCCTTGTCTAATGGAAAGTACAAAGTAAGGGGTTTCTTACCTCACATTTAATTCCATGGGATTTCTATTGTTCGCCACATATTTATTAAATGTGGTGTATTGTGTACTTCCATTTGATATATATTATAATGATTCTATTTATATTAATTGTATTATGTGAATGATTTTGTGGTTATTAACATTGTTTCATACGACTAGATTGATTACAATGTGGTAAGGGTTAATTTCACAATCACTTTATTATCTGTGGCTATTTTTACGTAAGTGTCTACTGGGACGTATTTATTATCCATTTCCATTTTTCATGAAAGACTAATCATAGAGATTACATTAAGGGACTTTTTTACTAAAACATCATTTTAAATGTATTAAATATTTATTCTTTTATATCATTCTCCATAATGTCCATGTTTTCAAAATGATTTTTAAGGATTTATCTATATGGACATGAAAGTTTTTAAAATGTTAATTCCTTTCAAAAGATTCAAAGTGGTATGGGAATATTGGATTCACAAATTTATTTAAATTTATTCATTTCTAAAGGGTGTGACTTTTAAAATTTTTCATTTAAAAGTGATATTTCTCTCAAATATTTTTACAAATCATTTTCATCTATGTCAACATAATTTGATGGATTTTATCTTGTTCAAAGTAGATTTATTATGATACAAACATTCTATGATGTATTGATGGTTTTGTGTTATGATTGACTGTGGATGTGCTATTATTATACCATTCATGGTTTATGAATTATGTATTGAAATTTCAAATTCTAGTTTTAATACGAATGATTATGTTATAGTTCATCCTTTTTATAAGATGAATGTATTGGACTAGTATGTTCTGGGTGGGGGACTGGTAAACGTAAGCCCTCTAGGTTGGGGTTATGTTACAGAAGACCCTCTGGGATGGAGTCCAGTTATTGAGGCTCTCCGGGTTGGAGTCTAGTTACCGAGGATTTCCAGGATAGAGTTCGGTTACAGAGGATCTCCATGTTGGAGTCCGGTTATAGAGGCTCTCCTGGTTGGAGTCTGGTAACAGAGGCTCTCCGGGTTGGGGTTCATTAATAGTTAGCCCTTAGGTCCAGGCACGAGGCCTTGGAAGAAAAATTTAAGTATTGTACTATGTATTCCCTCATCATGAAATTAGATATTACATGTGATTATTCGACTAGAAGAATATCCATGTTCATTTTTATATGGTAATATTTGATTTATGTTTGCCAAATTATTTTCAAGTTTATGATTAAAAAGAAAGTATTCTTATTACACATATGTCTTTAATGTTTTATAACATCCCCTAAATTATTTACACTTACTGAGTATCCGAGCTCACCCCTTTTTTATGTTTTATTTTCCCATGATCCCAAGAAGGGTTTTATGTTTGAGATGAAGGGTTTAGCTAAGAGAATAATGGAATTACCAAATGTATTTTTATTGTATGTTAGATATTGTAATGTAACATTCATTAATGTAATCTATTTTCCAAGACTGCTAAACTGATCGGTCATTCGGGGCGTGATTCCTTTTAATCATTCCAATGTACTAAAACAATGCACAGACTCTGGGAATCAATGGTCGGGGCATTACAGTCGGTATCGGAAGATGTTTTTCAATTACCTTGGAAACTAGATTTAGATAAAATCTGATGAGAGCAAATTACCCGAAGTTGGACTTTGAGGATTAGTATAGAAGAACATCATTTAATTTTAGCACTGCAGTGATTTTGTGATTTTTCCAAACAATACATCCCTATATGGATATGATCAGGTAGAGGTGGATCTAGCACAGATGTACCTAGGGGTAAAACCTAGAAAAAACCTCTTTGAGAAAGAATCGAATGAGAACTGGTGCACGACAATGGTATTTTCTACACTCTTAGTTACAATACTCCTTGGGGATATTCTTTGGATAATTATTCTTTTCTTTACAATCCACTATGAAAGGTTTATGAGTATATATATCTTTAAAGAAATGATTTTTTTATTATGGATTATATCAATAAACTGTTCAGTTTACGTTAGGTATTATACATGTTTGGAATAATGAATTTCTATTCATAAACTGAACTATTGTATGCCATTTTTTAGAAATGGCGCCCAATAGAAAAATGAGCACTCCAGCAATACGATTGATCCAAAGAGTAAGAATGGTCGTATCATTAATAGAATTAAGATGAAATTTATAAGGGAAATAATCTACCATGTATTCTCAACATATAAAGAAATAATATCATGTGTTAGTAAGATAAGTTAATAATTCTCTAAGTGATATTTCTTTGAAGAGAAGTAAGAGACGAAATGGATGATAGAGAGAAAGATGGATAAATAGATGAGGGGAATGAAGAATTTTACCATATGTTATTAATGTGGAAATAATCACCTTGGTAAATTATTGAAAGGAATGTGAGTTTTTTATAATTGTAGATAAAAAGGACACCAAGTACGTGATTTCAAGGTTAAGAAAAATGTTTCAAATGTAAAATTCTTCATCTGCAAGGCATTGAGATACTACATGAATCATTTTCCTAGTCATCCGAGTATACCACAAATGATGTTATTGGATAATAATCATGTTATGATTCTACCTCATATGGAGAGGAATGACTAGTGTTTTTATGTTGTTATTATAGAATAATTACATTTGAGTGTTTTATAAACAGTATAATGGTTATATAAAATATGGAGATAAATAAGGATTGTACTGAAGTACTATTTTATTGAGTATTTGAGATTATATGGTTATATGAAAAGTGACATAATAGTAATCAACATTTTTTTTGGAAAATACATGTTTGAAGGAAAGGTAATCCTTAATATTGTCTAGATAATGAGGTAGTGATTTTGGAATACGAGATGGTTGATTTGGATAAAATATATTGGATATTAATGACTTATATGGAAATAATTAATTTTTTTTTATTTTATCATTGTTGGAATATTCAAAAAAAATTCATATAAGTAATATATCGAGTATTATATAAAGGATAAGGGACATTAATGTAATAAAAAATGTTTTATGCTAATTCAGGGTGTTACCATGTTTTAAAATAATACAAGATGAAGGTGTTCACATGTTATTACATGGAAAAATGGATCTCCATTGTGTTTAACTTCCTTATAAATTTTGAACTGTGAGTTTGGATAAAAGTCTTTTGGATAAGTCTAATGGTTGGAATGGATTAAGTTTGAAATTGGATACTATTTTTAAGGTTATTTTTGTATTGTTATAAAAAGGATAACACACAGATAGTGTGACAATCCATCACGTCAGACAAAGCTGTAGAAATCAAACCCACAACCACAGTGCAATTGAGATTTATCGCTTACAAATAGACTACATGAAGTCCCTGGATTGTCTAATCTAGTTTTTAAGGGTCTGAAAGGTGAATTATAAATTCATTTGTATTGGAACCCTGTACTATTAGGATAAATAGAATATTTTTTTGAAATATTTTTGAGTGAAAGATGAGTTTGTCGTAGGAATTAGTTAAAGGATAAAACTCTACTTGTCAAGTATATATATATATATATATAATTTTTCCCACTTATTCTACGAGAAATTAATTCTAAAACATAGAGAAGTGAACTTAAAACCAAAAATGTGTTATCCTAATATCTTTTTTTTTGTTGAACAGATGTTATTTTAAATCAACATAGATTTTTGGATTTGAGGCCCCCAATTTTACACTTGTTTCTGATTGGTGACCTCAATCACTCCTGATAAATATTTATGTTTTCCCTCCAATTTGATGTCTCTAATTTCCACGAATGTTCTCCTAATTTAGAACATAATTTGGTGGTGACCATTTCATTTCCTTTCTCCTCTTATTAAGATTAATTTTATTAACCAAATTTTTTATGTGGGTTTTTCAACAATGGTATTTTTTATTTTTTATGTTTTTTTAAAAATAATTTAAAATTTCAATGACAAAATTTATTGAAGGATGGGAGAATGTAACACCCCATGATTTCATAGTACGTTATTTCTTCAACGTAATTCAATAACATGCACTACACACAACACCGAGTTCAAGTGCACAATGACTTGCAAAACTAGCCGTTCAAAAGAGGTTATGAATATTATTACCATTTTTTGATCTTTATATATTCATTTTAACTTTAGAATCCATATTATGAGTATCTTAGACTAAATTTAAGAACAAATTAATTTTTTTACATAAAGGAAGTATTTTTTAAAAATGCAATTTTATGGCCTTTTAACAGAAAACCCCTATTAAATCCAATATTTGACACATTTATAAATTCAATTTGAAAAAATATACTTCTTCTTTAGAATCGAGACATAAAAAATTATTTTAGATAAATTTTTAGTTCTTTTTTGATTACTTTCATATTTTGATTTATAGTGAAAATTACTAAATTTTAATTAAAACCAACATTTTTAATCGATATAATTAATAGTGATAAATTATTAATTTGAATATATTGGAAGTAAAATTAGTTTATATTTTTATAAATTAATACTATTTAGGTCATTATATGTAATTTAACATTTAAATTTTTCATAAAAAAGTGTTAATATTTTGATAGTTATTATTTCATAAAAAATCTCCTTTTTATTTGACAACGAGAATTAATTTTAAATTTATTTTTTCCCCTTATGTGTTTTGAATTTGGAAAAATGGATTCCATATTTTTAATCATGAGTTCCAAATTGTGTAAATTCGAAACTTTTATTTTTATAAATTAGTAATACTTACTTCTGTAAGTATTGTATTTACTGTGGTTAATGGGGTAAATCCTGTAAATAAGTTTTAAAATAATATTATAATAATAATACATTACCTTAACATGTATCCTAACCCTATTGGATGATCGATTTCCAACCATGGTCATCCTTGGGTCGATTTTGGGACCCCATATAGCCACTTGGGAGTGATAATGACATTTTATATTAAATAATCTTATGTAAAGACAAAAATAACAAAAGAACATATATTTTAATAAAACATTTTTGAATAACGTCATATAATTGATATATTTGACTATAAATATTCAATAGAATGATAAAAATATATCCTACCTCATGAAATTTATTTATAATTTTTAGACATAAAATGAATATATTTATATATGACACAATAATGATGTTGTATTTTCCTTATTAACGAAACAATCAAATAAATGATATTATAAATACTAATATAAAAATAATATGAAACTTTTGGTGTCATCCACAAGTTTTATAGGTGAAATTACATGTTAGGTTTTATTAAATGTATTTATTCAGTTGTAATTAAGTTGTTAGGACTTTAACAAAAATCCATTATAAAATAATGACAAAATTGACATAATAGTGTTTTTAAAACAAATTGGTCTCCTAATCCTAAAAATATATGGTTCGGAAAAATGGAATAAATACTACTATATATGCCATTAATGAACCACTTGGGGTTTTCTTGGTTGTTTATAGTATTTCTATTAACCATATAATATAAAAAAATACAAAGAGACATGGTAAATGTCAAACAATTTAACTAAGAGTTAAATTTAAAAGACAATGTTAATATAGTGACCCAAACCTATCTAAAACCTATTGGTTGAGTGTTTTTAGAGCAATACCCACCTTATCATTTATATAAATTATTTTTAATCCATTATAAAACGAAAATGAGTTTATTATAAAATAATATTTCAATCTTAACCTATGGTTCCCCTCACCCACTTATAAAAAGTCACTTCCCCTTCTCTCAAATTCACAACTATAAATCCATTTGGATTATCCAAACTCTACCCAAATATCCTCCAAACTATCCTAAATTCATTCTTGAGGCATTATATTGGTTAGAAAGCGAACTTATGGATCCCTTTTGATCAAATCAAAAGGCAAGAACCCAAAGAAGAGGTAATGATTTCACCACCCTATTTCAAGTTATTTTCTTCTTCCTCTTACACTTTCTTTGTTATTACCAAACCAAAATAATAACTCTAGTACCTTATATATACTGTAATGTTATTATATATATGACACGACCATATTCATTATTCTATCCATCCTATAAATGAAAATGTCACTGTGCGTGTGTACGTACGGCTTACCGTCTCCACGCCGTAGTATAATTTGTTATTCAACACAATGTTATTTGGAAGAATATAATGATAAATAATATATATATACATAATGAAAATAACATGATAATTTCTCTGTAAATTAAATATACCATCAAATTCCACACCTTTTTGGAAATGATATTATCACTCATACATATGTACGAATTACCATATCCACGACGAGATGATATTCATTTCCATGTTCACCATTCATCAACGATTATAAAAATATATATTATTAAATACTATGTAATATATGACATAATATTGATACTAGATATATATATATATGTACTTACATATATATTCTTCACTTACTTCGGTTCAATATGATATGAAAACAGAAACAATGATTATGCGTACGTACGACCTACCGTCTCCATAAACGATGTTATCCATATCATATATCAATATATTATAAATAACTATATTCTAAATATATATGAAATATAAATCAATTATTATATTCTGGAAGTATTTAAATCATGATCTAAATGATACGATTAAGAACAACATGTGAAAATATGTACGATAAAGAAAGAGATTATTATCTAAAATGTTAATTTAACATTAAAATTATTATTAAATGGAATGTATAATTTAATTAATGAATAATTTATGATATCATAAATATTAATATGGTTCTGGTATAATTTAATAACATACTACGGTCTTGATTTAAGAGGTTAAACATACCCCCGACTAAAGTAAAGTACAAGGTATGGGGTTTCTTATCTCATATTTAATTCTGTGAGATTAACATTATTCTCCACTTATTTATTGAAGGTGGTGTATTGTGTATGGACATTTGGTATATATTGTCATGATTCTCTTTATATTCACAGTATTATATTAATGATTTGGTGGTTATTAACTTTTTTTCATATGACTCGATTGATTAAAATGTGGTAATGGTTAATTTCACAATCTCATTATTATCTGATGTTGTTTTTACGTATGTATCTACAGGGACATAGTTATTATCCATGTACATGTTTAATGAAAATGTTTTCAAAGGGATTCTTTTAAGGTAATTTTATACTAAAAAATCATTTTAAATGTTTTAAATATTTATTCTTCTATATCATTCTCAGTAATATCCATGTTTTCAAAATTATTCTTAAGGATTTATCTATGTGGACATGAATGTTTTTAAATTGCTAATTCCTTTCAATAGTTTCAAAGTGATAATGGACACTTTTATTAAAAACTCTCTTTAAATTTCTTCCTTTATAATTTGTGCAACTTTAAAATGTTTTCATGAAAAAGTGATATTTCCCACAAAGAGTTTTACAAATCATTTTCACCTATGTCAACATCGTTCGATGGATTTTAATCTTTTTTGAAGTAGATTTATTATGATACAAATCTTCCATATTGTATTGAGGGTTTTGTGATATGTTTTTCTATGGATTTGTCATTATTATACCATTCATGGTTTATAGATAAAGTATTGACATTCATTATGGTAGTTTTAATACAAATTATTATGTTATATTTCAACCTTTTCATTAGATGAATGTATTGGAGTAGTATGTTCAGGGTTAGGGACCGATAAAAGTAAGCCCTCTGGGTTGGGGTCTAGTTACAACAGACCCTCAAGGTTGGATTCCAATTATAGAGGCTCTTGGGGTTGGAGACCGGTAACAGAGGCACTCGAGGTTGGAGTCCAGGTATAGTGGATCTCCGGGTTGGAGTCTGGTTACAGAGGCTCTCCAGGTTGGGGTCCGGTAACAGTTAGTCCCTAGGTACTAGCACGAGGCTGTGACAAAAAATAAAAATCTGGTATTATGCATACCCTCGTTATGAAATTAGTTATTACATGTGATTATTCGACTAGTATAATATCCATGTTCATGTTTATATGATACTTTTTGATTTATTATTGCAATATTATTTTCGTTTTTTTGTTTGAAAGGATATTGTTTTTATTAAACATCTTTCCTTAAATGTTTATAACTTACACTAAATTATTTACCCTCACTGAGCATCTGAGTTCACCACTTTTTTATGTTTTATTTTCCCAGGACCCCAATTAGGGTTTTATGTTTGAGATGTAGGGTTAAGCTAAGGGAATAATGGCATTCTCAAAATAATTTTTTTTGTATGTTAGAAAGTGCAATGTAACATTCATGTATGTAATCTATTTTCCAGGACTGTTAATTTGATCGGTTTTTCTAGATATGATTCCTTCTAATCATGCCATTGTATTAAAATACTACAATGACTCTAGGAATCTAGGGACAGGGAGTTACATGAACTATGGATTGAAAACATCATCTGTAATGAGTGTCATGATATCTAAATGAAGAGTAATATGTTTTACCCTCATATGAAAGGGTCCGTCTTGAGCTACAAGGATATAACTTTGTCAAATATAAATGGAAATCTCATTTTATTATCACAGATGAAACACATCCTTTTTCTAAAACAATCAATGTGAGCATGATATACGACCTTTGGTCTATATTGAGAATGATACCATAAGTCATCGATGCTACTACTAAGAGATCCCAAACGAAAATCATTTATTTTTTAGTAATGTCCCAGAATCAGCACTAGTGTGTGATCATTGTGTCTCCTATAGTAGGAGTCTTTAAACATGAGGGTCATGTCAATGGTTTAACCTTAATTTCTATGTATCAAACAAGAAATTTGTATGGAGAGGTAATCACTAGAATAAATTTCTATCAGCCTTTGCTGATTTATAAAGACACATATCATACCTTGAACCATTCCCAAAGTCCTAGGGTCATAAGCCTTGATAGTATACATCTATCTACTATACTTTCCTCCAGCTCTATGAGTCTTGTATGGACCACCTAGTGCTGGTTGTGGTAACATGAAAAAATATTGGCCACCTAATACATCATCTCCAATTCTTTTTCCATGTCTTATGCCTAATGTATATGTCAAATATTTATGTTACCCCTTCCCAGGAGGTTCATTGACAAAATCCATGTATTAATCTTTAATATTTGGATAATATCATGCTGAATGTACCTTCCCAAGACAAGAATAACAACACCTCATCCTCAAGGAACTAGAACCCCCTAGAACATCTGATGAAACCTCATGATATGTCTTATGTTGTATTCTTGTTATCTGTAGGTCCTACCGACCCTATACACCAGATGATTGATTCCTCAAAAGACTATGAAAGATGTTAAAATAATACGTATCATCACACAATGCCAAAAGATCAATACACAACTCAGACAACAAATTTGCAACCGCTTGATCACTATAAGCCTATTTACGAATTGATTAACATGAGAAATTAGAACACACTGACCATCTTGAAGAAAAACATCTTCGTGACTGTCTACCTTCAGAGATACCATTTCAGTCTTTGGTCAACCTTCTGGTCCTCTCATAGAAACTATGCTTGCTGGCATCATAGAAATAGCGAGTAAAATGATGTTTCACCATAAAAATGTATTCTTGGTGATATGACTCAAGAAGTACATGAAAAATTCAACCCATTACTATATTATACAAATACCATAATTTTTCATTTCAAACTATTTTTTCATTTATCAAGTCATGAGCTAGTTTTATAGAGTATTGGTTTATATATACGTCGGCTACCTCTCCAACAATGGATTCCCTGGATTGAAATCTAAACTTGGATCATTTAATACAATTTACCCAAACCAGTATCATCGACTCTTGGTCCTAAAGTAGAACCAAAACCTCTGATACCACTCTACTACGACCCATCCCATTGGGGCCCATGCTGTGACTACGCCATTAACATGTCCCATAGGCAAGGTTCTGGTGACTAGAACCATGTAGGCATATAACACAAATTGAATGGAATTTCCTATGTACCTTTTCAAACAAAAACACATATCCAAGCCCCAAAAAAACATAAATGTAAAATAGACTATGTAAATAGTGCATTCACACACTAAGATGCCAACCACAGAGTACAATAAGAAAAAAAGTGCAACTGGGAAAAAATAAAAGACCACTAAAATGAGTCTAAAAACTACAATGTTTATCCTATAAACAAAGGTACTGGCACTATTTCTTGTAGTCATAGAAGCAGACCCTGGTCTATCCAAACTCACCATGCACCGTCTGGTCCTACTCCGCCAAGAACTTTCTAATAAGGTCGAACAACTATATAAGACAGGACACATATGGGAAAATCCCATGTAGGGGTGAGTAAAACAATAATTAGTAGGAAACCCTAAAACAAAAAGGAAAACCACAGAGACAACACAATGAATAGGAAACCATGAAGAAGTATCACTAATTAAAAAAACCACTAAAAATATATAATCAACTCAAAATAGTTATATATCTATATCACATATAATAGGAACATCCAGATATACTAATAAAGGATTCCAAGCCTCAAATTCATATCCATTACCACCTACATTATTCCACACGTAGTACATTTATCTCGAGAGATCCCACTCCTCGAGCTTTTTGATAGGTTTATGTAGAAAGGGTCTACCAAAAGTACCCAAGAGAACACTAGGGAGTAAAAAATCACGTGGTTTCCCTAATACATCCAATATCACTGTGCAAAATTGTTTTTGGAAGACACTGAGTGTCGGTAGCTCACAAAGTTTCAATAAGTCATGCATCCCCCAAGTCACGTAGTCACCAAGTCAAATACAAACATCAACAAAGAAAAACAACTCGAGGAACACTCATTCGGTCTTATCATGTAGAAAATAATGAATCTAATCTCAATACCCAGATTGAGGGTCCTCAGCTCCAAGGGCTCACTGGGTGAGACTCTTCTCCCAACTTGAATCATCATCCCTGATATGGGATATATGCCTGTGTAAATATTGTTCACACCTTATCAACACACCATATATAACGTATCCAACATTTAAGTGATGACTGACCATGCATCTCATTATAATAAATTCTCTGAACCACTAAGTCAACTATCAAATTAAGAATGAGACAACTCACTTCAAAATATGGATTGTCCTCTTATGGGAACAAGATCCTTCATTAAACCCTCATATGGAAAGACAAAGGGTATGTTCTCAACCTTTTCCAATTTAACTAAAATACCCCAAGGCATTATTAAAAAACCACCTCATCTCAAGGATCCCAACTACAAAAACAACCTATCAAACGAACCTTCCATTTGAATGTAATGACTAATTTACTAAGAAACATTGACTCAGGTCGCATCAACGCCCGACCCGACCCACATAACCATGCCCAACCCACCGGATGACTCGGCCCAGCCTTATACAGTTCGGTATAAACCTGGACAACCCAATTCCCCCAAACCAAAATGACCTGGTACATCTCTAAGGGTCTATCCCACACCCCACTTGGCAATGTAGAAAATTAGTTATTTGCTACTGGCCGACCTGTATGACTGACGGAACCCTCCACAACCACATCCCCTGTTGGCCCAGGACACCCACATTGATCTCATGGCCTCTATGTATGCACCACATCCTCCCATCGTATATCACTTCCATGAGACATTAACATGGTTACAACTAATTCCAGAACATTAGTGGACCTTTCCACATGACACTGGTTCTTTTCTAGTACTCTGTGTTTCAGAACGGAGGAACATCTATGATCCTTGGGTTGGGTTCTTCATCTCCCTGGGCTCGGATCGATGTCACGATCCATTCCGATGAAATGTAACTCAAATATAGATATCAACCAAACATTATTGATCCATCCATAATCATTGTTTACTCACCACATTCATACCATACTGATCCCATATCTATGATATCAGATCATTGTGCCAAGGATTATGTGTGAAAAGATTGATCGATCACATATAGTCAAGCAACAATCCAAACAATTTGTTCCTACAAATAATGATGAAAATGGAAGAATAGAATTAATCAACCAAGATGAACATACATTTATCAATTTTTGTGAAGATCATGGTTAGTTTCCATTATAATGACAATGGATGTCAGACCAACAATCACAAAATCATTATCCTATAAAAACCCTTCAAAGGTAAATCACATCTCGCACCAATGATCGAACCATTGTAAAATATATATTTTGATTGGTCTACATTTTTTCATGGAATTCATGAATAGGGGACAAAAATAAAATCAAACATGGATGACCTTGATTCAGTTTGATAGTTGATAAGTAATGGTCACTGTGTGATTTTCATTAGAGAAGATCCTTAAATTTCAAGGTATGAAATTTATTTCCAATCCCCGATCCACCATCGTTCACCAAGATAACTATGTATCCATTCCTAAGTGGAAATTCCAATGTTATGATCATAACCCTAAATTATTTGACAAACATGTATCAAAATAAAACACACTCCCTAGTCAAGAATAAAATATTTTTATTAAATTATTTTAATGAAATTTATATTTGAAAGATTATCTTTCACTGCTATCATGAACCGGCTGATGCTAGGTATCATCTTGGTAAAAAAAACTCATTAAAATCTCATCTATGGTCTCAGATTCCCAACCCGAGTTACTTTTTATGAGTTTTTAGGATTTTAAAATAAAATAATTTTATCTAATAATTGTATTTAATGTTATGACTATTATGGATTTTTCTAGAGATGGCCAATGCTAACCAAGATTATGTTAAACCTATGGAAAATCCACTATTATATGTTCAACGGTATCCCCATATTTTTTATCACTGAAAACAATTAAATTTTATTTTACTTTTAAATAAATATTGTTTGTGAATGCTTCTAAAAACCATAAAATTTGTCTATGAATAGTTCTGGGAACACCGGGTCTCCAAATCGCACACCGTCTTAGCACATAGTTTTGGAATTTTACCAAATAATTTATAAAGAAATTTGATAATACGATTAATTAAAATTTAGTTCTATTTTAGACAAATTGATGTTTTAATTCAGGATTTTGATTATTTAAAATGACTTTTGGGAAATAATTTTATTTTTATAAGATGGATAATTATTAAATTTAAAGAGAATTAAATTTTTTTTTTTGAAATAAATGACAGATTCTTGAAGCTAGAGTGGGATTCTAGTTTTTTAAATAATTTTTTTCAATTGTATTATATTTTGTTAAATATTTTTAGGGAATTGGGTATTTTATGTGAATTATTTTCCATTAAAAGGAATCAGTTTTTTTAAAATAATATGTATTTTGGAATTTTTTATTTTGGTCTATAAATGGTGAATTTAAAAGAATAAAAATATAAATTCGGTCATTCATTCTACCTTAATTAATATTTTATTTTTGGATATTTTCCTCCGCATAGGTTGGAACTAGATGTATTTTATAGAAATTTATTTTGTTATCTTCATGTTTTTTTATTATATTTTACCTCCCAAAATAGTATCAATTAATATTAAAAATAGTTTTTCTTGAGATGACTTTTTTGACTGATTTTTTTGGTTCATGATTCTAGTCATATTATTTATGTGTACTACACATATGCTAAAAATAGTGATATGGGTTATTGTTCCCTTTTATCATATAATTTTACACTCTAAATAATTTATCAAAGATGGTTATTTTTGTGTTATTATCCAAGACGCATGGAGTAGTATTAACCAATGAATTTTGGATCCACCGCTGGGTTGTGAAATTGGTTGTGTTTAATAAATATTGTTTTTAATTTCATTAGAGGGAGTCTGAGATCGAACCAAAAATTAGTTGATTGTTTCAGTATAGAAACACAATCATTTAAAAATCCAGTGATTTTTGGTTCATATCCATTCTTGGAGGTTTTTTATGGGTCATCCAGTGGAATTATTTAATGAAAATTATATAGTGTGAGTTTTTTGGATTTGATTAATATTATTATTTTGATATATTTTGGTATTATTTCTAAAGGATCATTCGATGGTTGAGGCTTTGAGGTGACATTCCATACGTGTATCAATTGGGCGATTTTGTACATTTCACTAAAGTGAGTGGTGATGATTTTGGTATGTTCCTACTTCATTGATGAATGAAGATTCATATCATTTGTTCATGGTTAAAACTATGAGATGATGTTTTTTCTAGGATAACAAGTTGATTCCTTGTGTGAAGGTTGGGGTAATGGTAATGAGTGGTTAGCTTCTAGAAATAATATGAAATCTACCAATATTATTATTTATTTTGGGATCACCATGAGTCATTTTGTGTTGTTGTTTATAATTCAGTTGACCACCATGATGTATCATTATTTGAGATCATATCCGTATTATTTCATGTCCGTTATTTTTTTTGGTGTCCATCTCCATTTTTTGGAATCCATTATATTATAGATATTATTTTAGTTATTGAATTTTTTTAGTATTCTATAAGTCCCTTATTGTTTTTCCCACTCTAGAGGCACTCTATGATAGTTGTTATTATAGTTTTCTATGGTTGTATGAAGGTGATAATTACTTTTGATGATTAATGTAATCATAGTGTTTTGGTTGGTTTAATTCTTCTTGGTATTAATTGTCTATTATTCCACTATTTAAGATGAATTCTAAATGTTTATTAGACTTAGACATTATCTCTAACTTCATAGTGATTTAGGTTGTATGGTTATGATAATTCCTCTTTATTAGTTTTTTATATATTATAAGGGATTCATTATATAGTTTTTGAGAAGGTGGGTGATGTTTGGTGTCGCCTCATTACAAGATCCATCAATATATTTTTTCCAAATCTCCCACCTCGAGTCTTCATATTTAGGTTTTAGATTTTCATAACTAAAAATTGTTTTTTAATTTTTGTTTTAGATAGTGAAATTATTGGGAGAATTTTAACACTTACATGAAACTGTTTTAGTCAATTAATTAATTCTTGTATTATTTTGATGTTTTCTGTTGGATCTATTGTTTTATTGGATGTTTTGGGAAGTCTTTATGTGCATTAGGATGAGAATTCAATATGACACATTATATACCTTGAGGTAAATTTCATAACTAAACTCATTTACATTGTAAATGTTCTAAGGGAAGGATAGTTATTCAATATATGGATGTTTGAACCATGTTTGGTATTTTTTGTGGGTGTTGTTTAAATTTTAGATAGGTGGTACACACTAAAAATAATGGGTTGAGTCATGTTGGGGGTTGTGTAAATTTGGATTGGAGTATAAAAAGGTTCTGAAAATATTTACCAGAACCCAGTACATGAGGTTGTATCAAGGTGGGTGTTGTGTAAGGGTTTGTATAGAACTATGTAATGGTGTCTCCAAAATGTGTCAAGAAGGAGGGATATGACAAAACATAAGGAGATAGATTGTAATGTTTGGGTTCCTATATTCATTTACATTTCCCAAGGAAGGTATTCATTTTTAATGACCTGAATGATGTGTGATACAAGTTCACATGTAGGGGTAACTACATCATAAGGGTATGGATGTGTCATTGTTTCTTAATTACATATTATTAAATTTATTGAGTTTATAAAATTACTCTACAAATTTTTAGGATTTCAGAAACTTTTTGACCTCTCCCTTATTTGATAAGACAATGGGTAATTCATATGATTTTATATCCCCTCATCAATATTGTTATTTTATTTATTTATTCACTTTCATAATATTTATTTGAATCTCCAATGTATTTTCTTCCCTTCACTCTCTCATAATTTCTTATTTCTCCTTCTCCATTATTAATTTCTTTCTCCCACAAACAGTAATCATTTTGTGGGTTGAATTTAGTGTTTATGTGAGTTTAAATAAGGGGGATTTTTTATTAGTGTCTTATTATGTCATATTAACAACAAAATAATAATTTTTTTATTGATTCAATCAAGAAAAAATGAAAAAATAACCATGTTTTTCATGTTTTTCAAAATAATGTAAATCAATGTCATTTTCATGGAAAAAATAAATACAATCTAGGGGAAGGGTACCCAAACTATAGAAAATATAGAATTTACAATTGTGTTTTCTCATTATATCTTTAAAATCTTCCACTTTATTCTATTAATTACATGTGTGATTTAAGCTCACAACATTATAGATATTATTTAAAACCATGGAATTTCATATGAAATAGACTAGGGAGTTGCATACCTACCATGGAGTGAATTATTGATCACTAAGGAATATATTTTAGTATCTGAGAGAGTCATGATATAGGTAATGTATACCTTGATATATTTATAAATATCATTAGATTAGTACATGATGGAATCCACGAGGTCATATAAGCTACTGAAGACTATCAAAACTAAACCGTTATGTTCATTGAAATTTTTTATTCCCATCATAATGTTGAATCCACCAGATCCATTGATATGGATGATGGTTTCTTATTTCTTAGTTGTTTTAACACCCCATACCTAGTTCCCAAAAACGTAATTGATCCTAATCGTCTAAAGGGACAAAATCTTTCCTCTTTATACTCTATAGGTAGGTGACTATCCATTAAGGAATATGATGGCACAATAGGGAGAAAAAACCCTCATCATCAGAGTAATAAATGGAATAATGTCACGGTAGAAAGGGGATTCATAATAATGAAAAATATAGAAATTAATTTACATCATTCAAAACCTAACAATAAATCAATCCAAAAGTGGAACCATATATAAAATGATTAGTATGTAATGGAGATATAAAAAGTTAATAATACATACAGACATGGATGTCATGTATAATTAAATTAATTAAAAGGATGTCTCCAATAGAATCATGACACAATGTTCAGTCATACTCTCCCTAACTCTAATACAATAATAAGTCTATTATTCAAGATAAATAACATTCCCTTATCCTTACTTAAATATATGATGTCTTTCATGTTAATAAATAGTTTTTTATATAGGTTATTATAAATAATTTTTTGGGAATACTAAATGGATCCAATAAAAATCCATTTCATGAGAATGATAGTATAGGTTTTCAGAAATACACATTGGCGTTGGAATAAAATATGTTAAATAATAATCATGATGGGCACATATACTCATGGGATACCAGATCGACCATACCTACTTCGGTTCATAATGGAAATATCTAAACAAGGGTCCTACTTGGGGTTTTTGCCTACAATGTAAAGAAAAGGGTTACCAGTTTATATAATCATAAAATAGGATCCAAGGTGAAAATAAGGCATCTATGTCATAAAACATTAATCTAATATCTAATAAGAATCACGGAATCCTATAACATCGATGGTTAAGCTAGATCAAATCATATAAACTTTGATTCCTAGATATGTTGTTTTAGTTAAATCTATAGATGTGGAATTCCATTTTTTTCAGTATCTAACTGAGTCTGTGGTGTACATCCCAAATAAATCATAGGGTAAGAAAAACAGCATCCCAATGGATGAATTAAAGGTCCATCATGTTAGAGGATGTTTTTTAAATACAATAAGTGTATTTAAGGGAAAATAAATATTGACATATTTGTAATGAGAATTAGTAGTACTATATTAATGAACTCACTTATAAATAATACATCATCAAAATCTCATAGTGGGTATGTCCCTCGAAACTGGCCCAGTGAATCTAGGTCGTGTCCTCTGAGTGCTCAAGGAATTCCATTAGGAATTTATGGATAGATCATGTTTGTCCACTACAATAATATGAAAATTTTAAATAATAATATTTGGATTATAAATCATTAAAATTATATAAAAAATTCTATGTTATAAGATTTACAATTCGTTCACCTTATATAATTCGAGTCTTTACATTATCATTCAACAATGATTAGGGGATAAATTAGGTTTCATACCATTAATTATTTTATTTAATGCTAATAATATCCAAACTAACACGATTTATGATATATAAGAAGTAGTTCATCTATTTAAATTTAATAAAATCTGTTGTGGATGTAAAACCAAATACAAAAATGGTTTTATGGATAATAATATTAGAAGGTGACATATGAATATGCATGGAACATCGAAAGGGGTGACTCATGTTTGTGGTAATCAACCTAAATGATAATCAGTGTGTCTTAAAGGGTGTTTAAATTTCATATTATGTAACTAATTTAAGTAAAAAATGATTTTAGGGGAAAACCATTTGTAAAATAGGTGTGTAGTACCACAATGAAAATTATAAACCAATGATACTTGTAAGAAATTCCATAAACCAACTAATTTATTGAGATATATAAACACTCATCAATTATTAACTATTAATTCATTATAAATTGAATAAAAATCTAAGAATAATAAAATATTCTAAAAATAGGTAATATTAGCTCGCACCAAAATAATGTAATATATGGGGAGAAAAACCATGAAATCAATGGAGTGGATTTTATCACATACTGATGGTGATCCAATATGATAGATGGAACGTTATTTGGATAAAAATGTGGAATAAAAACGAAAATCCAAGATTAGAGGGCTATAAATATTTCCAATGAGAGTGGGTGGATACTATATAAATAATGAAGAATATGGATGTTAATAATTTATAAAAAATAATGAAGAAAAGGAAAATTTACATTAATTTAATGTGTTCTCATGGTTTGGCCTTCTGGGTTTCCAAACATTTCTCTATATATGTGGAATTCACTATAAATGGAGCCCCATGAATGTGATACATGAGTAGTTAGACTAACCATGTGTATCTCTTGTGAAACACCTATTTAAAAATTATGTCATCATTTTATTACCATGTGTTCCCAGTTTAATGGTTTTAGAAACATGTGGAACCCTCTAGTGCATTACTGTTTGAAGTGAATTATTATCCTTAACCACGCACTATCCTTGAAACATAGCGAGAATTCCCAGAATTGGGTTCTCTCAAATCTAAATGTTCCATCAAGTCTCTCAATCTATCTATAATCACATAAGATCTAAAATTGTGTGAAAATAGAATATGTAAACTGAAAAAAATATTGTCCATACCTCAAAGGAGAACCGAGGTGTTACATTTGGTATTTCATTATTGTACGTAATGTGATTCATATTTTTACAATTGGATTGAGGTATGTTCTTATTTAAAACCCTTTATTGATAAATTCATTTGAGGTATTATTCTCATAATTATATTGATATTGATAAGTATAATGATATTTATATATGATTTATATTGATTTTACACATGTATTTAATGGTTTACTTGTTTTGATGTGTGTTGTATAGATATATATTTGTTATAAAATTCCTACATCAGTTACATTAAATGAAAAATAGTTTTTAACATTCCTTTAAACTAATTTACACATGAATTTAGTAAAAATAAAAATTTATATAGAACAACCAAAAAATGGAGTAATTTAATAGTAATATCAAATGATTGAAAATTAATAGATTTTATGTCATAAATAAATTTCTACATTTATTTTCAATTTATGATTTAAATAAGGTTTGAAATTGGAATTTGAGATGATAGAATTTTGTTGGCATTCTAAATTCATTTTATTGAAGGTTTACTTATCATTTTTAATAGTTTCCCAAATTTTCATTTGTGTGAATACCATTTTAGAACTGTTTTTACTTATATAATTTGGGATCTAAATAGGGTATGTTATATATTTTGAGAGTATATATGATTTAAAACTTCAATGTTCCATTAGGGTATTTGAGGTTGAATAAAATTTCTTTTAAATATTGTCTTATTAATTTCTATTTTTTTACATTACCACCATATAGTTATTACTTCATGTGAAAACACTAGTATCAGTATTGGTTATCATAGAGTGGATTGGTTCTATCCCACTAGATTATTTGGACTCCCCCAATATTTATGTACTTTACTTTGTGCACCCACTGGCCATGATGTAGTTTAATATCTATTCAACTAGTAGAGGGAACATAGATATTTAATGCTATATAATCTCTATGTTTTCAAGACATAACGACAATAAGATTATCTCTAAATATTTCTATGGTTGTTGACCATATTGTATAATGGATTTATTATATTCTTATATCTACACATTTATTGATTTAAAAAGATAGACTCATATAATGTGTGTGCTAATTTTTGAACAAATATTAATATGGTTTCATATTGTGTGTGTTCTTATTTTTATGTGATGTTTTTCAATTCATAAAATGGAATTTTTTATGGAATTTTTGGAAGTGTTTTTAATGAAAGTAAATGTTTTTATTCAAGGTGAGGTATATTAAATAAAACTTCAATGTATATTTTTTAAGTGATTGGTTACAATTATGTTTTAAATAAATGGAGGTGATAGTTTTATGGACTGAGGTAATAATATGTGATATTTTTTAGTATAATTACCTATAAAACATATTTTCTAATTTAATTTCACACTAACATAGATAAAATTTTAATTTAAATTAGTTTCCAAAAGTTTTTGGGGGAATTCTAATGGGATTGTCATCAGTTGCAGCATTCATATTGTAATTAGTATATAAAATTAGTATATTTTTCATTAATTCTTCTCATGGCTCAGTATTCTTATTTTTTATGTTCAATTTAGTCTATTTTTATATTTTTTGGGATATGTTATGTGACAAGGGGAAACATGTATGGGATCAGGGGTTGTGGGGATTAGTTTTTATTTTTTTCTTTTGAAATTTGTGTTCAATCCTTATTGTATTAGGAATATATTTTTATTCATTGTACAGATGTAACATGATTTATTTCATCAAACACTATTTATGTATTTTATTCATTTATCTATTTTATTTGTTGAGTACTATTTTTATATGTTTATCCTTTTTAGGAGTTTATTTTTCTTTGTGAATCTCATATAATGATCGGTAAATATATATTTCAAAGAATATTTTTTTTACTTTTGTTATTAGATTTTTAAATTATTTAATTGATTTCTTGTTTTGATATTTAGAAATAATTTCTAGATTGTGGTTATCAGGAACACGACACAGTTATGTTGTCGACCAAATCAGGTGCTGAATTCTAATGTGGGTAGGGTTGGTTTATGGTAGTTATTTTTATAATAAGAAATCATTATTCCAGAATATGGTTCCACTAAAAATATTTATAACTACACCATCGGAACATGGAGATTTTGTGCTGATTGTTATTATATTATTATAACTTATTAATTATTATGATCATTATATTATGTTTGCTATTTTATTTTTTATTTTTTAATATTGAATTATATATTAATTTTATTTAACTTTTTCATGTGGATAAATGAAATTTACTCACTAATAATATTCTCATTGATTTTTTTATTAAAAATACTACATTCTATTGATACTTTGTTCACTATAAATCATTTTTTGGTTATTTTCATTTCATGGAACCTGTCTTATGGTATATTTTACATATAAAATTTGAATTTCCAATTTTTTTATGAAAATAAATGATTATGAAAATGATAGTGTTAGTTTAGTACATGAAACTAAAAAAAATATCATTTTCATCCCATGATACGTTTTGATATATAGTTTTTAATAATGGTGTATAATTTACTTTCAAATATTGAAATCATCTCATGGGAATTCATTAATAATTCATTATAGAGTTATATATTTTTTAATTATAGTTATATAAAGAAATATATATAATAATATAAAATGAGATTCATAAACTCATTAGTGGAATCTAACTAGTCATGTTTATCTCACACCCTATGTAAGATCATTATGGTGTAAGAAGATTCCATTTATATATCAAGGAATTTTAGGTAAAACCTATATAATGGACACCAAAAATTTCTATTTCATTTTATGGATGGCTATGTTATGATGAGGAATACTTGGTTCGTGTGAATATGTTCATAATATGTCTTGGGTCATTCGGATTATTCCAAATATATATCATATCAACCAAAAAATCCTTCCTTAGATATCATTCATCTTATCTTATGTCTACTATCATATCACTTATTAATCATTTTTTAGTAATGAATTATTTGTTATATTGCATATTTAAAGCTATGAATTTGATTTTTATAGATAACCAACAATTGTAAATTACTTATTAGATTCTCAACCATAGTCCAATATTTATTTATATATACATGTATTGTTAAATCATTCCCCAAGTGTATTTTTGATACCCACACCTCCATTTTCTAGACCATGGTGATGATGAAGGAGCTTTGTGACATGTTTATGTATGACTCGCATATTATAGTAGGCTAACTGAGGTTAAATCATTAAAAAAACATACCCCTCTTGTTATTTTATAAATAATGGAAGATTTTAATATATGACTGGTTGAACTCAATAGGTATGTATGATGATTTTACCGTCATCGTTATTAGTACTAATCCTTGAGTAACCATGATTAGTTTAACCCATGTATTTGAATTTAGGAATTATGTTATTTCAATGCGTTGATTTAAATTATAGGTATTATAAATTATGCCCAAAATTCAAAATTTCATTAGGAAATATTCAATATTTATTTAGGAATACAGATAAAACTAGATTTTATGGAAATACGAATGATAAATAGACCATGAAGCATATTATTGAACCCATATGGAATCTCCTATGTTCTATTATTTTGATTAATAATTTTCATATTACATATTTTTACATATTTTTATAAATTTTGTTTAAATTATTATAGGAAATGATTTTATTTAGTGGGATTGAGATAATATATTTTTTATACATATTTTCTAAAAAACATTCATGTAATAAAACATGATTTTGGAAGTAATGTTTTTTTGGGTTTATTACAAACACTGGTTCTCTTTAATTTTGAGTTATAATATAGTGCATTGAATGTATCCATGCAGATTTTTTGAATTTTTTTTTTGAAAATTATTAAAATATTGTGATTCTAAAATGGAATTTTCTTATATTACGTATAAATCTTCATTTTAATGAGTGATTTCATAATATATTTATTTAAATTGATTTATGATGTATTATTTTGACAATGAAATTATCATTAGTATTGTTGATAGCCTAATTAGGTTAAACCTCACATTGATTGATATTAATTGGGGTTTTAGTTTAAATTAAAATATTTATTTTCATATTTAACAACTATTATATAGTTTTTTAAATATATCAACAATGATTGATAAAAAATCATTATGAATAAATAATTCTTCTATAATTTTAAATTATTTTAAAATTTAATTTTTATTTTAATGATTTTTCAATGATAAGAATTTTTTGATATTCTATATATTTATTTTTAATTTGTAATATAATATTTTTCATATCATTTGAAAATTCTATTTGGGGGGTTCATAATTATATTACATGTTAATAAAAGATTATTGGATGATATTTTTTATAATATATTAATATTAATGATTTTTTGAATAATATTACAAGGTTTCATTTAGTTTTTATTTTTTTGGAAATTTCACATCGAATTTGATTGAGATCAATTTTTCATATTTACATAAAGAATGCCTCCAGAAGAAGAGTTTTTGAGCCAAGGTAGGAATGTATCAAAATGTTTATAGAAGTCAAGTCATTCTAAAAATCATGATATGATCCATCAATTTATTTCATCTTTGTAAACTATGAATATTGTGGATTTATCATTTCCCACTCTATTTTAGATCTAATTAAACCATATTCCATTAAAAACCTTACGATTGTTTTTAATGATAACGTATTATAGTTTTTGATGGACTCTTTATATAATATTATTTAAATATTACATTATTTAAATATTCTATATGACCTGTGAAGTGTAAGCCACCTTCATCATGTTAAAATAACCATTAGAAGAATTTTTCTAGACCATGATTCCAAATTATCCACTTAAAGACATGTGTTGGAAATATTTCCTGACCATTTTTAGTTATTAGAGTTGTCATTTGTATGTAAATATTAATGAATAAAATGGAATCTACAAGTAAATAGTATAGAGATAGAGTTCTAAAGTACTGTATAGATGATTTAAATAATTTTGTTCCCTTTTATATTGAGTTGTTCATTAATGATTAGTGAAATATTATGTTTTTGAAAGTGGTATTCATCCAAACATTAGTATAAAATCATTTCTATATGGTCAAACATTTTAGGATGATGTAGTCCATAATGAAGAATTGTAAATGGATAAATTACTAAAATAACCTATGATATGAGGTGATTCTTTTCTAGAGAGTGATAAGAAAGGTAAACCATAGAGTAGGAAAAAAACTAAATAGGAATTTGGGTGATTATGTTATAAAATATAAGATATATGTTATTAATATATTCAAGATTCAAAAACAACGAATATATTTTTTCCTGAATTACTAGTGTGTTAAACTGGGTAACTATATTCTTTGTAACTAAAAAAACTAAAAAACCTATCATCTTTGTGGTCTCCTAAGTAATGATAATTTTTTTAATATGAATTATTAACAAATGTGGAAATATTATATTCATACCAAATATATAGTGTAGTGTTGAGGAATATTATATCCATAAAATTAGAGGTTCAAAATTAAATATTTTAATGTATTTCTTTTCATGAATTTTTTTCAGCATTAATTACATAATATATATACCTCTATTCAATTTCATTCCTAAATAAATTCATACGTAAAATTTATAAATTTAACTTTTTTTAAAATATACTATCTCTTATGGTTTGATTTTGTTTCCATAAATGGTAATTCTATATTGGTGTAATATCATTACAAATTTTTTATTTTTAATTATGATACCTATCATATTTATATTTTAATATTGATATAGTTGTTTTTAAAATGTCTATTTCACCACCATAAAGAGAATTAAAAATTGTAAGTATAATAGTATTAGGTCTGTATATTTCATTTTTAAATGTTGTGAGTCATTAAAAATTCATAAATAGGTTTACATGGGTATCTTTGAGTAGAGTAATTATCCATTATGGAACAATATAAATCTAAACAAATATACAAGACACCAATTTATTCACAATGTTATCTCTATATAGATTTTATCTAATTTCAATCATTGGGCCATGATATGCTAGAATTTAGAATAATACTATTGTTCTGAAGGATTTAAACTCATTTGTGTTTCCGTAGAATTTTATTTCATTTAAATAGTTTTCAAATAAAATCAATTAATGATGTATCATTCCCTTGTTCTCAAAAAAAATTTAATTTATAGAATTATATTTGAATGGGATATTTTATCAATGTGTATTTGTAGTAAATAAATAATTTCATGAATAAATAATTTCAAGGAATATATTCTACAAATAAGTCATGGGTTTATCTATATTCAATTCGTTAGTAAATTAAGGACATTATTGAGGGAGAAGATCAGATGGATTGGAGAATTTTGCTTTCTGCAATATCATTTTTTGGTATTTCATTTGTTATTAATTTATAATAAATGTTTTCTTAGTCTTGAATAAAAATTTTATGATTTTACGGAGTGGTTTTTCCATTGCTAATTGGTTGGATTCACAAACATTTTGATCAAGGGAAATAAACCACGAAAATGTGTTTTGATTTTTTTCAGTCTTGGTGAGGGAAGAGTATTGTTTTTTGGATCATTTAATAGAAATATATATAATGAAACATTTTAAAACCATTAAAAATTTAATATTCAAAAATGAAAATATATAAATAATCACCCCCATTAAATAATAATTTCACTCATGTGTTTATTTAACCTTCCCCACATGAAAAATCCATGATCTACATCTCATATTATTTTTCAATTTTTTTTCTCCAATAAAAAATAGTAGATTATATTAATTTTTGTCACATCACATTCTCTAATCTTCTTATTATTATTTTATTTACATGATTCTCACCAAACATCCATATTGAATTTGGTGTTTTATTTTTCATTTTTAATTAGGTATTTTCTATTCTTACTACTCGTTGTATCCCATCAATTCATTCTATTTTTCTCTTATGGTATTCTATAAGAGAAACATATCATATAAATAATTTTTGGTTGGAGTTATTTTTAATTTTTTAATATAACATGTCATGTGATTCTTGAGTTCTATAACCCATTTTATATCATGTATAAAATATATAAATATATAAATATATAATCAATTTGGAGTTTATTATATTTTTTCTCTGGTTTTAATGTTTTTTGAACAAGAGGTAATTTTTTAGGGTTCATAGTTAGTTTTTATAAGGTAAATATTCATATTCCCATGTTGAATATAAAAATTATAAAGAGGTAAAATGTAATAAAATTTAAAAAAGGATTACATATATATATATATGTGTGTGTGTGTGTGCCTGGATATGTTTAGTCCAACACATTTCATGTTTCTAAAGCTCAAGGTTCATGGAGGTTTCTAGGAGTGGGTCTGGAGGTGTTCAACTGCTAAAACCTAAGAGTAGTGGGAATTCTGGACGTATAAATGCATTACATCATGAATGCAAAGTTTAGGTCATGTGTGAAATATATTTCATGGCCTCAAAGTCATTAATGGATTATATATGGTTGTTCTATAAGTTTCTTCATGGTGTTTAAAAAATAGAGGAATAATTCTTTAAGATGATGTATTTTGTAAAATATATGAAACCGAAATGTTACATGAAGTGAATCTATGTCAAAAAAATATTTTATTTCATTATTTAAGGTTTATAAGTTGTACAGGATTTAGATTTTCTCCAAAAATATGGCCTTCCATTTAAATTATAGGGTATTAATAGAAATTCTTTTACGAGTTTTGGGATTCAATCGATAGTGGCCCATTAATTTCAATTTTTTAATCTAATTTGATATGAGGTATGTTTCCCTCTTATATTCTAGTTTTTGATTGGTTCTCCCCTATTCTTCTTGTCCTGTTATTTCAGTTCATCACTATGTTTCCAATTTACCTTTTTATTATTGTTCATTGGTGTGGTTGTTTTGAATCATCCTTGGATGGATGTAGATTCCTGAATGATAGGTGATCATGATCGTTGATTTTTTTATATTCTAATGTGAATAATGTAAACACCTAGGAGGTAATGATTTTTTTATTCCTTTTAATTGATTTCAATAATATAGTTTTCATGATTTATCACTTTAGATATAAATTGAACATTACTATCAATTATTGAATCATATTAATAATTAATTGGATAAATACTACTTGTCGATTTTGATTAGTTTAACCAGTATAACAACATGACTATTGTTTTAATAGACATTGTTCAATATATCCTATGATAATTATCATGTTATTATATAACGTATATTTATACTCTTCTTGGTGAAATTTTTTATTTAATGTAATCATATAATTAATATGTTAATTGTTTTATAAAATAAATAAAGAGTCTTGTTTGAATGTATTTTTGGATGTAGTTTGATAATGATCGGATTTATGAAATTTACATATGTAATTTAATTTGATCTTCCATGTTATTAATAAATCTTTTAAATATTTTGAATCATGTTTTTTCTTTTTTTGGATAATAATAAAATATCAATTTAACGTAGAATGGTTATTCTCGTATTTTAATGAAACTATTTCAAATAATAAAAGAATGTTTATCATTTGATAACATATTATAGATTAATGGAATTGGTTTCAAATATTTTAATCCTATGAATAATGAATTAGTTGATTCAATATGGACTAAAAATTTGTTTTTTTTTGACAAAATGATTTATATGTTCTTTGTTTCCAATATTCAAGAGTATGATTTGTTCCTTATGATTGGATAAATTAGAGATTGGGTATGTGTGGAGGGTAGATTCTTTTTTTCCTGTGCTATATTTCCCTATTTGATTATCTTTTTTGTGTGTGACAAATATTCTGAATTTAACCAAATTCAATCCCCAATATTGGACATGATATAGTTTGAAGTGTCCTATACCTGTTATGAGATTGGGATTGTGTCCTAGATAGATAATCGAATGTGTGTACGGAGTTCGGGATGATGTGGTAGTAGTGGAAACCTGTGATAGAGAGATTCATCATTGGGAATAGAACAATGGGTGATGTAATGTATTATGTATTGGATTACCCGTTTATATATGTGATTAATTGTATTGAGATTCAATCATATGAATTTTTAATGGATGATTTTTGGGGTTCTTGTTTTATCTACATTCAGTTACACACTTCTTGAGGTTACATGAAATTATTGGATGATTTTTTATATTAGTTATGGATTAGGTTTGTTTTTTAATAGTACGAAGATTAATAAATAATTGTAATAATGTAAAAATATTATTTAACCCATCGTATCAGTGTTGATGGAATTTATATGATGAAAAAGATGATAATCATGATAAACTATAGACTCGGTTTGGATGATTCATAGAGTACATAGACATTACTCTACTGATGAATATAATATAATTTTGAATAATTTTATTGATTAAATAATGTCAAATAAATTAAAAAAGGGAAGGAAAAATTAATCATGAAATAGGTAATATAATTTTTCTTATTAAACTGATTCTATTTTTATTTGATATTTGGTCTTAGAAGTGGATACAAAAGTAAAAGAGATGTTATCTACAACTGATTCTAAAACTACATTATGCTCATACTGTGATTCTGAGATATATTATATGATTTATATTCTATTTTTTCATAAAATACACCACCCATGTATGTTTGGGTTACTAATACCCGGTGGACTTTGGGAGAGAGTTTTCCACCGCATCCAAGGGAGAGGATAAATAGATGACTATCCCCACTGGAGCCAACATCTTTTTATAGAAGCTAATTTAACAAGTATACATTCTTTTTAGTTTCCCATAAAATTTTCAAATTCTTTTGAAATCATGATTTTATTCAAAACATGTATCCGAAGATATAGTTTAAAGTTTATTAATATAGGTATAATGTGAATATGTTGTCATGGATTGAGGTTATTACATATTTTAAATGTTGTGATGTATTCAGGAATAATAAATGATGTATGAAACATTTAATATTGTTTTTAGTGGATTTAAGATACTAATATATTATTGTATATGAATATTTGGATGGGATGATGTGATAATATGATATAGAATTTATATGTTGTGATTCCATTCACAGGTTTCATCAGGCCATATTATTTTCAAGAGAGAAGGATCAAGACATGTGATTCTGGGAAGGAGAGGAAAACTAGTGAGAAAGCCAAAGTTGAGTACCCTATATGTTTTATTAAAATATTATATTCTCTAGTTTATGTGATGCATGGTCAGATTTATCTATAGTGATATTTGAATCAAATAATACATGTTTCTATGATGAGTGTGTTCCAAAAAATTTCATTGTTTATCAGTATTATATCATAAGGTTTTGAATGAGAGGATCTAGGGGATCCTATTGAGTATAATTTATCCCCACACAATGTAAATATAATCTATTTTCTAGATATCTAATGTAGGTTCTATATCAGGACAAATCTTATAAGATTTTAGATTTCTTGGAGTGGTTTGGGATACATGGTCATTGTCATCTTTACCATTTGGTACTTATTGTTTCCCATAATAGTTTTTAGTATTGTATTTCATTTAATTTTTTCACTTGGGTTGTCTTTATAGATATGTTGGAGAATATTTTTTTTGGTGTATATACATATATTTATTCTCTCTTTTATGTGTTCTGTTTGAGGGTAATACCTAACATATTCACATTTAATATACCCTTGGTACTATTCAAAAACCATGGGCCTACGAGAAGTGGGACTGTGGAAGTTACCATCTCCATAATCTCATTACTATCACAGGAAGGGTACAAAATGGGTATTTTTTTATGAATGATTCCAATTAGAGGTTTCTGTTTCAGGATATGATGGAGTTTGGAGTTGAGAACTGGTGAGGTTGCATTTTTTGGTTTGTAAATAGTTTCACATAAGAATCATACAATATTTAAACATAGAAGGCTGACAAAGACATGGGTATTTATGTCTCACTATGTTCTAATGAATGAACCATAAATATTTCTAAGATATAAAAAATGATAGATACATTTTTTGGATATAGACCTAGGAAATGATCACACATCATTTTTCAATGAACCTATGTTTGGTATAGGTAGACCTTGTAATACATTAAAAAATAAGGAGATAATCAAATAAACAATTAATTATTTTTATGTATATCATATTCTAGGTTTAAGAGCTCTAAGAGTTTATAATTTTTTAGGAACAGATAGAGGAAAATGTATTTTTCATGTTATCATGAATGATGTAAAGAAAGTTGTTCCAAAAGATAACCATAGTGAGGAGGTCGATGAAGATTACATATGAAGGTTCAAACACTATGATTTCAAATCCCAGATTATGTAGACATATTAAGGATCTCTTTTAGATTCAGTCATATAAGACTGGTTTGTGGAGGTGGTTATTTATTTTAGGTTGATATATTCTTGGAATGTGCACTGGTTTTTATTGGTTGTGATTATTCTACCACGTTCTATGAGGCATTAGTGGTCACTTTTCCTCTTTTATCATTAGGAATCAGAAGTTTTATGGGAGAAATTATGAGACATGTTCAGAGTAGAGTTCATTTTCACTATGATGAAGGCATTTAGCCACTATGAGTTTGTATCCATTCAATAGAGGAGGTCAATAAAAAGAGAGTTTAGGATGCATTTTTGGACCCTTCTATGTTATTAATAAGAACAATTACTATATGAGGATTCCCAGGTGATGAATTTTGAGGAGTCTTTGCATCCATATACCTAGTTCTATGCCACCATGTTTATGTTGATGATATATCAATTAGTACTGTGAGTAGAGGTTTTTTATTGAACACTATCCAAAAAAATATCACTACAAAAGGGGAATTTTTAGGATTTCTCATGAAGAAGATTTGTGGTTTAGGGATCCCAATTACTGGGAAGGATGTGATTTTGATCCTATGAGGGTAGGTCTAATCTCTCACCATTATTTTTCCCTAAGAGAATATTATATATTACATGTTATTAGGTATAATATAAATTTCTTTTATTGAGGCCATGTTCATAAATATAAATATTACCTAACCTTTCTATGTAGATATTATCTACCAAGTGTTCCACGATTGGTTACTATATTGAAGAAGTCTCTTTTGATACACAAAAATAATGGTTTTCATGTTTGGGATCACTAGTGATGATATAAGGAATTCATTGTAAACCCATTATATTCTCTTCATAATCAAGTTGTGGATCATAGTAGTAGACCCATTCTTTGGCCCAATCATAGAGGTTATGGAGCTAGTGTTGGTAAATTTCATGTTTTAGTGTTTCTGGTGATATGTAATACAGACATCATTCAAGGTACCATTTTATTTTTTTCATCATGTGTTCATGATATATTTGATGGAGTAGTTATTACCTCATTTATATAACCTACATTCTTCAATTATTTGGTTCTTGAGGTAGATAGGATTTTAGTTCCTTAAATATAAAAAATGCTAATTGGAGGTTGAGTAGACATGTATGAAGTATATATATACCATGATCTAGTGTTGGAGTAAAAACAATATTGGAAATATTTCTTATGTTCATGGATTCATCTAGTTGAAATCATTATCGGAATGGGAATGTAGTTTCTTTTATAGTATATCTTGTATTTCATTGAGAGTAAGGTTGTGTTCTATGATGATGATAGAGTTCTAGTGGAGTTTTTTGGTGAGAGAGACTATCAGATATGTCATGGGTGTTTTTTTCTTTTTTGTACTTGATGTATGACTTTATTCTGATCATATTGGAGGTTTATTAGTTGATTTTTCTGGGGTTGTGGTAGTATAACAATACGACTTATCAGATTAGGTTTTAAAAATACCCCCTCAATTAGTGATCAACATTGGGATTGAGATTTATCAAAGAGTGCATCCTCTATCTATGTCTCTATATCTGATGGTACCTTCTGAGTTGCTAGAGATGAAATAACATGTTATGATCTAATGTATTGAGGTTTGGTCTGACAAAGCATGTCCACATGGGGTGAACTACCTTTGGTCATGAAGAACACTAATAGTAGTATATAGATTTATTTCTAGTATCATCACTTAAACCATGTAACCATGAGAAAACATTATCCTCTTCTATGTTTTATTGATTTATTTATATTCTTAATGGAGGAATTTTTGACACAAATATCTATTTTTTTGAATCTCATCCGATGAGGTTGAAGGATTAAGATATTCAAAATTTAATGCCTTATTATAATCATGTGCATTATGAGTTCATTGTGATTTTATTTTTTGTGTCATATTCTCTATATATGTTAGTGGGGTTGATTAATGTAGTGTACAATGAGTTCCTGGATATGTGCATAGTAGTTTTGATTAATGAAATCCATGTTTACACTGTCCTTGAGGAGGAGATCCTAGATTTTCTGTAATTCGTTTTGGGAGATATTAATCACAATAAAGATTTTTTATTTGTTAATGTATGTTTTCTTGGTTCCTTAATCAATTTATTGGGGGTATTTTGTTCCCCATAAAAGATTAATTATGTATCCATAGAAGATAAAGGTTGTTTTTTCTCAGGCATCCCACAAATTTGTGGTAGAGTATGGATATTTCCCACTATTGTAGGATATTTTAAGAGGTTTGATGCTATTTTTTATGTTTATGACTCATATGATAGACTTAACAAGAAAATTTCATGTATTAAAATTGAAAGACTATTTTTAGGATGATTTCTAGTACATTAATGATCTTTTAGTTAATGATCCATTTCTTTGTTTACTAACAGAAGAAGTTTAGTATGATGATTTTTAAAATTCTCAATGTCTTGTATAGGGTTGTGCTTAAATATATCCAATATTGGTTTTTTCTTATTTATTTAGGAAGATAATTCCCCATGAGTGTAAATAAGTCACCCATTATTTTGAGTTTGTAGTAGTTGTGTGTTTTTTATGTTTTAGTGATATTAACTCATCAGTGAGAATATATTTTATCCATACTAATCATAAAGAACCTCTTGTATGTATTAACCACGTATGACATTAACATTCCTTCACAATGGTGGGTGGATTTCTTTTTTTATTTTGAATATTATATTTCATTTATTCTAGATATGGGAAATTTTAATGATAATACAATGAGTAGGAAGTCACATTATGATGTCATGTGTGAATTTAGATATTCTTAGAGTGTCATGGAAGACCTCACAATGATATATCTATATATGGGATATGTGAGAGGAAGATGTTACCTTCTCAAGATGGCAGTGAAAATACATTTGGAGCAGTAGGAAGATGATTCAGAGTTGGGGGGATTATAATGTAGATATCTTGAGAGAAAAATTTGTATTTAGTGTTTCCCTTGATTTTTTTTTCATGATTTATACATCATATAATGTTATTATAGGGAATGAGATTAATTCCTTCATAAATTCATGATATGTTTATCCGTGTGTTTCATATATATCCATTGGTGGTATCTACTAGGTATAAACATATTTACCAATCATTGAGAGGTTAGTTTTCATGGCCTAGGATGATGTGTGATGTTTAAAATTTTGTTTCAAAATGTATGGTATTTTCGGAGGTGGAGGCCAAGCATTGGGATCACGATAGTTTTTTTAGAAATTAAATGTTCCACAAAGGAAAAGATGGAGGACATCATGATTTTCTTCACTAATTGATACCCAAAATTTCATAATGTATATAATTATATATTATTGATATTGGATAATTTTATTAAATCATCCCACATTATAGTAATTAGGGAGTTTTGATCCTTGGATATATTTTTTTGTAAGTATCTGGATGTGGTTGGGTGACTCCGTGATGTGTCCAGTATGATCATACTGAATTAGGATTCACATTTTACCTCTATGTTGTGGATATTTCTTTAACATTATTTGGATTCTCAATTATGCTTTAACAATACATTTCATCAAGATAAGGGCAGTAAGATAGAGTGGTCCATTTAGACTCTTAATGAAATATTGTCCCCTTTTGTCTTTGGTTTTGGATGTTCATGGAAGAATAATTTTTTGATGTTTTTTATAAAAATACTAGTTTCTAATCCACTATTGGTATGGATCTATTTTAAGCCATAGTTTTTCAACCATTATGTTCTTTGTTATGGAAGATCAGGGTTAGATAAAAAAAATTCCCAACCCATAACTGGTATAAAATACGAAAAATATAGTAAAAGTAATTCATCGAATGATAAAGAAAGCATATGAACTTCTAAAATCCTATGTTGATCATATTAAGAGACCATTGTAGTTTGAATTTTGTGATCACATGTTCTGAAAGATGAATCATCATTGTAAGAAGCAGTGGTTTTGTTGTGGGATAAATCACTATCCCTGGTGTATTGGGAAATTCAAGGTGTTCAATCATGTTGAAACCATAGAATTTTATATAGTGCTTCCCCATAGTTGATCCAAGGGTACAATTATTTTTATAGATTTTGGCTCAATTATTATATTAATAAAAAATCTCATGTCATTGATTGGGGTGGGATTGATGTTGACGATGATGTGTCCTTTAAAAAGTAACCTAAGAAGATACATGACCTCCATGATAAGGTGTTTCATGGTAGTGATATTCTGTTTTTTCACTTATTATAGTGGAACGACGATATGGTATAAAGTATGTTGGAATGAGATTCATAGATTCAAAATAAGTACCCTGAGCTATTTCTTTATCTCCCCTTGTTTAATTTTGTTCATTTTTTTATGTTTACCATTTTTGATTTTGAGTTAGTTTCCTCCTGTTTCTTCATGTATTATTAACACAATTTGAGATGCATATCTCCCAGGATATTTTTAGAGATATAGTTGCAATATTCTCTATTTTTTGGATTTATTCCTCTAAGTGTGGAGTTTTATCTACAATGATGATGAGAACGGTGAGAGGTATATGATGGGGTGGTTGTTCAGATGAATAAATTAGGTTTTTAATTGGGTTTAATATTTAAATGTTCTGGATGATAATATTTTAGAGGTATCTAATGGGTCACACCATATCCTTTTATTAAAACCATTTTGTCATTTTCGATGATATTGGTACTCAGAGGAGTAGACAAGTGAATCTAGTGTTAATTGTCTTCTTACAGTGTGGATATAGGGTAGTTCATGATGTGTAAATATCTCATGTTAAGAATTTGGAGTTCATGGATAACATGAGTTCTGATTCAGGGCATGAAATACTTTCCCATATTATGTAAGGCTAGATCTTAAGGTACCTCATGACATCTACAAATTCTTGGTTTAATACTTCAAAGTGAATCATTTTTATGAATAATTTAAACCTGAAATTTACATGATGTGAAATGGTTCCAAAAAATTTAAATCCACTATGGAGAACTAAATTATAAATAGAATATTCCATTTAATTTATCAATAGTTATTTAATTCATCTAAAATTCTTAGAGATCATAACGACGCTTCTTGAGTTTTGGGGTTCCTTCAATGAGGATGGATTATTATCCTTATAAAATCAATATATGGTAACTTGAGGTCCCATATAGAAATTCAATTGATATTTTTAGATATAGTTCTTCCCTATTCTTCTATCCTTGTGTTGGATTTTCATATTAAGGTTTTTAATAGAGAATTTCTTTGTTTATTGTCAGTGAAATTATACCATACCATCCTTGAATTGATGAAACTTCATACTAGATAGGTGATCATGATCTATGATATTGCTTTTTTCTCATGGGAATATCATTGATGCCTTTGAGGTATCATATTAAATGGATCACTTATTTAAACATTTGTAATTGGAAAGTTGTTTTGATTTAGATCGTTTTATGGTGATGAAATAAACCTAATAAATATTTAATTAGATTAATAATGAATTGGATAGTATTCACATGTCAATGTTGAAACTTTAAACCATTATATTAGGTTAACTATTGATTTCATAGATAGTGTGCTATAAATCATATGATTATTATTAGGTTCTTTATGTTATGGAATAAAAATTTTTCTTTGAGGAAATTTGTAAAGAACCTAAATATAAAAATAATTGATTATTTTTATTATGAAAGTATACATGATTCATCTTTGAATCCTAATTTTTTTATTTTACAGTGATCAAATTGATTAAATGTGAATGTATAATTAATTATGATCTTACAAGTAATTAATGGGTCATTATAAAATTTGATGAATTAATATTATTTTTTAAAATAATAAAAAAACATGTTAATGGTAGTGGTTAATCTCAGAGTAAGAAGAAATTAGTTTTATTACATTGATCATTTTTAACTTTTCATAGTATTTATAGTTAGATGTATTCAGTTTAGAATAGTTGGATGTTATGATTAATGAATATTCTATTCCATGATGGAATAAAAATCAGTTATTCGATAAAGATAAATTTTAGGGCCTGAGTTTTTCATCTTCTTTAGTGATATGAGTTCTTTGATTTTGGTGTTGTGCGAGTTCATACATAAGTGAAAGATGTTTGAATTGTTTTAAAGAATATTTTTCCAGTTGGTTGTTCTTGTTTGAATCCTTTTTACTTTTTTATGTTATTCATATGTGATCCAATCAATGAAATTTATGATTGGGAGAGGATGGGTAGATGTGTTATGAGCCTTGGATAGGTAATGGTATATGGGTGCGGTGGCCTGAGTGAGGTTGTAGTAGTTGATGACTCAAATGGAGAGAAGAATCGAGATATGTATGTGCATTTCATGGATTCAAACGATAGTGATAGAACTGGTGGAATATGGGATTACTCATTTTAATGTGATATTGATTATTGTGAATTATTATTTTTGATTTTCAATAATAAATGGATAGGTTTCATGTTTTTTTCACTAAATTCCCAACTTCTTGAGGTAGATAGATATGATTTGTTTCGTGTTTCAGTATGGTGGTATCTTAGGATGGTTTTCCAAGAGTTACTAGATTATGGAATGTTTGTAATAATTGGTAAATAAATCATAACCCATTTGGATGGTGTTTATGTAATGTAAATTTAGAAAATATGTTAATTTGTTGATTCCATAGACTCTGTATGGACTATGTCTGGGGGAAAAGGAATTAACCTTGATGAGTAATGTAATTTTTTAAAAATATACATCGATAATTAATTATTAATAAAATAATTTTAATAGATAAATTAAAAAAATAAAATACATAATTTAATGTATCTCTTTTAAATTCATATGTGTTTTTGGATATCTAGACATGGTAGTGGCAGTCAGGAGTTCATGTGATGTCATCTGCAGTTGAGTGTAAGAATAGTTTAATCCAATAGTGTGGTTAAGTCTTATATTAGGTCTTGTATATTCTATTTTTTTCTTGAAGTTCACCATCCATGATGTTTAGTTAAAATAACACCTAGTGGGATATGGTATGGGTTTTTACCCAACATCATAGTGGAAGGATGGATGGAGGACATCCCCCTTTGGCCCATATCTCTTTTCATGGTAGATGAAAATAGAGGTATGCATGGAATTTAGTTTCCCGATATATGTGTGTAGTAGGTTTTAATATTTTTTAGTTTCCAGAAACATTTGTCCTCAAATATAGTAACCACGTTATTATTATAGGTAGTATATGTATTGATTGTGATGGATTTAGGCACTTACTCAGTGTATGGGATGTGATATATTAAGGTATAATACATTTTGTATGAAACAAATCATATGAGATTTAGTGGATTATAGAATCAAATCAGTTAAAATGAATGAATATTTTGATGGGATGATGGGATAATGTTATACATAATGTGTATGTTGTGCTGTATTTCATGGGTGTTTTTGAAATGGATTATTTTGGGGATGGATGGATAAGAATTGATGATTCTGGGAAAGGTCAAAATTCCTATAGGGAGGAAAGAGAGGAATACCAATGATGTTTCATTACTATATTATATGATATTTTTTATGTAATAAATGGCACGAAACTAGCACAGTTGGATGTGGATTTAGTACACCTATTTTGGAGTGGTGTCAGTTTTGCTTTTGTTCACTATGTTTCAGAATGTTTTCTTTATCTTTTCTATGAGAGGCTCTTATGAGGATGCTACTGAGAATAATTTTATTCTCACTCTACATATATACACACTATTTTATGAACATCTATAGCAGGATAGAGATTGGGTTGGAAATTATGATCTCATATTTTTATATGAGTTTTTTGGGAATCATAGTTTTTTTCATATTTACATTTCTATTACTAGTAGTTTCCACATCATTTGTTTCTGTCCTATATGTTATTTAATGCATTTACATTATATTTCATTTTATATTTTAATGAGTATTTGTTTATAGGTGTATATATATGATCTATTTCTTTATAATATTATCTAAGTTGGTAATGCCTCCCATATAAATGTTTATTAAACCCTTGGTACTAGTCTCCAACATTGTGTTTACTAGAGTCTGGTCCCATATAATCACCATCTCCCTTATCCTATCACCAGATATCGACTGTTACAATTTGGGGGGTGGGGGTCATAACATTTTACCTCCATCTTCTTTTCTAATAAATATTATTTCTACTTTTTATAATGAATATCAATTTTAAGTGTTTTTTATCATGTGTTAATGGGGATTGGATATTAGTTTTACATTTATTATGTTTTGATAATTTCATTTTTCAGATTATCTGTCATAATAATTTAAATTGGATTTTAAATTATGTTTTCTTTATATGAAATTAATTAATGTAAACATAATGGATATTATTTATATTTTTTATTGGTTCATTTTGAAAATGTTTCGAATGCTTTTTTATATAATACTTGTCACTCATTGTAATGTTCCTCTATTATGGGATACATTATTTGAAAATGGATATAATGTGATATAAAATGTTAATTTTTTATATAACTATAATTGGTTTTTTAAGGAGTATTTTTAGAATGTATTATATGGTATTTAAATTTATTACTATATTTAATTTTAATACATGATATCTGAATTGTTTTTTCACCATTAATATAAATTATTATTTGTGATATGGGTAAATAAAAAGTAAATTAATATATGATTGGTATAATAGTTTCTATTATGAAATAACTGGTATCCCATAGTTCATGATGATTCCCTACACATTTGGAGGGCCACATGGCGTGGATAATTGAGATTATTATGGGGAATTTTTTTATTATAAATGTATCAATATTCAAGAAGATGGTCCCAATTTAGTAAATCATTCATTGTCTCATTATAACCTAGAGAGTTTCCCATGATAATTATTAAATCATATTAACATATTACATATATGATCCTATTATTATGTTTCTATTATTTTGATTATTTATTTTAAAATTAACATAATTAGTGTTATATTTATCATAATTTTTTTGGGATAAATACATTACCCTAATAAATATTTATTTCATTGATTGAAATTTATTGTAAATATGACATTCTTCTTATTCAATATTCTCTTCAAATAATTTGTTTTAGTTTCAATTTATTGTTTCCACATTTTCATGGTTTGGATGTCATTAAAAATATATTTTTCACATGGAATTTAAAGGAAATATATGGATAGTTGAAAAAGACAATTTTCTTATTATTTTTAGATTTTAAGAATGGTTATATCTCAAAGTTAAAATTTTTTTCTATGATACATTGTGAAATTAATTTTTATAATGGTATATTATTTTCTTTAATAATGTAATATCTTGTTATTGGTTTTTATACCAAGTTTATTCATGGAAAATATATTTTCTAATTTTATTTCAAACTTGAAATAATTGAATTTATTATAAAATAAATTACATCTATCTTTTGTGGAATCATACTTACAAATATTTCTCTTACATTGCATGTACACATTGGTGTGTATATGGATTCTCATGTCTTTGTAATTATATTCATATTAAAAATATCATTTTAGATAAAATTAATTATTATTTTAGTTGATGGGTGTTTTGGAAATTTATTTCAGCTCAGGTCCGATTATGAAGGTTATAAGATGCTTCTGGTCTTTTGGATTATTTAGGATGTCTCTTGTATTGACCATATTGGTAATCCTATTATATCATTCAAAGATGTTATATATATGACCTCATCTAATGTTGAGATCAATATTAAGTGTTTGAACATGAAATAATAATATATAGATCCATCATTATATGAGTATCATCATAAAAATGAATTAAAATATTATACATTTCATCCAAATTTCATAATTAAAATGGAAAAAACTATATTATTGGTCTTTAAAAACACAAAATAAAATATTTAACAACAAATCAAACAAAAAATATAATTTCTAAATTTTACTATGAGACAAAATTGTTAGGTTTTGATATAGACCATTCGATGGATTATTTTAGCTTATTTAAGAACATATACCTCATGATAATTCAATATTATTACCTATATTTTCAATCAAACACTATTTCTAAAATTCACTATATTTTAATTTGATTTATTTTATTTTGGATCGATTATTCCCATCTCAAAACCATAAAATAAAATTATTAGGTAAATAAAAAGTGCAAATATTTACATACTTCACAATAATATGGGATTAATATAATGAACATTGGTATCTCACTATAACCATGGAAAAAAAATATATCATCACAAGTGATAATATTCAAGGAGTTAATTTATGTCAAAATAATTAATGAATTAATAGTTGTAGGTAATTATCACTATAATACCAGGGGTAACACCCACACACAATGATGAGATGGAATGTCAAACACATGTTTCTTAAATGAACAAACAATATATGCATGATATTTTCACTACTATAATCATTTAATTATATTGATTATATTTCTCTAAAATTAACACATATAATCCATTGGAATTATAAACAATTCGTAATATAATCCACTAATTTGAAAATTGTAAAAAATTAAAAACAATATTTTTTGTCTTCTATTATTTGAGATTTTGAATCTACACCTCTTATTATTATCTCTATAGTGATATGAAATAATTACTACATCCCCCTTACTTCCTCAACTGAGAAAACTATTCAAGTCATAGCTAATTTCATAGTTTGAATAATTTAATATTTTCAACCAATAATCTTTATTTCATCATCTTGAATGATAACTATAAATTGCCATATTATTTTTATAAAGATTCCATCTCATCATATGTTTATAAAAATTTGGTAGATTTATTTTTATTTGTGTACCCAATAATCCTAAAATTAAAAATATTATATCATATTATGCAATAACATCTTATTCATCTATATGTATTATCTGCGTATCCAAAATTCATTTATATTATTTCAACATACATTATTACATTAAATTTCATCAACATAAAAAATAATCATTTTACCAAAATTTATTATTGGCATTATCATAATTTAAAAATCATATTTTATTCCACATATAAAATTATTATATTCATTAATTTTGGATTTAATGACCCTTGTCAACATTTCCTTATTGTCTACTTAATAAAAGTAAATTTCTTTAAATTATACAACATGAATCTTTTTAAAGTAATAGTATTTTCTATTGACTCATGTCATGTTAACAAAAATAATGCTCATGGAAAATTCAACTCAATTACATTTTATCTTTATTATTAAATAAAAATAATAAAAATAATTTCAATAGTAACTATGAAATATATTCATGCTCACATTAATGCATTGATAAAATCCACTTCGTTATCAATTTTTATATATTATTAAACACATAGATTCATATTTTTAGTCCTCTATATTTTCAATAATACATATTTTGAACTCCAGTGTGATTCCACATATATATTTAATGCTTCTCGTAGCATGTCCATATTTTATTCTTCAATAAATATTGTTGAAATGTCTTATTTTATAGGAAATTATCGTCTAAGACAGTCTATATAATAATCTATTAGGATAAATATAATCATTTTAAATTATTCATTGAATTTATTTATATAAATAGTGGTAATGACATTATAAAATATATATCAAAATGAAAATAAATTTCACTTATAATACTAGTAAACCAATTATGTTAATATAATATAGCTAACCAACTAATACGATCTTTTTATGCTCCAAAATAAATTTTTTTCAAAAATTATATTTTTTTCAGTGAATTTTTATTTTAGTAACCTATTTATATTTTAATAAATGATGATAAAATATTTTCCTAATTTAAATAATTATTAATACATATTTTAATTAATAATTTATTATAAATAAAAAATGAACATATAATATTTTTATAAATTCCTTTTATAATATTTTTTAAAATGATTTATGTTCCCATTTAAAAACATAATTCTAAATTTTAGAACATTAATTTGAAAAAATGAAATTAATTTTTCTATAAATTTTAAAAAATTATCTTCATTTTTTTTAAAGAAAATTTATATTTTTGTTAATATAGAAGAATTTCATTTTTACAAATATCATGAAATTTATAAAGTGGTCAGGTGTTTAAAGAAATAAACTTGTGACAACATTTTCATGTACATATATTTATTTTATAAGTAAAATTATTAATTTAAAATTATTAATTTTAATTTTATATCCTATATTTGAAATTTTATAATAGACTGTATATTGATCTCCAATTATTATTATAGGAATTATATATTTTTTGTTTTATAAATAATTTATTTAACCTTTCAAAATAATATCCAATAAAATATCGCTAATATTTGGAATACAAAGATACAAAATTATGTAATATGGCCAATTTAATTATTATAAATAAAAATAAAATAGGTAATTACAAAATTTATACCAATATAAAACTCAATATTGTAGAAGAGTTAAATGAAGGAGAAAATACCTAAAACATCTTATAAAAAAGTCATATAATTTGTGGATGTTGTATTTATTGACCATAAAATACCCACTCTTATTTTTCTACTATTGTATCCACATTCCTTTGATAATGACAATACTTTAATAGAATGTTATGGTTTTTTAAGAATATCACCCCTCTCACCTATAAATTGACCCATTCACCACACTAATCATCCTCAAACAATATAGAACATGGTTCATAAAAAATATACATAAACACCCATTAAAAACTCAAAACGGTGTCTTATAGTTCCATATAACATTAAAATAAAACCCAAAAAAGACATAATGAAATTTGTAAAGGAGTTGTTACAAGGGGTATGTTAAAATTTTAAATTAAAAAGTCATTCATTTATATACTTATCATTATTCTTATACCAAATCCCAATCTATTATAATGAAGATAAAATAATTATTATAGTCTCACATGTGTAATTAAATAAATTATTCAAATAGACTAATTATTTTCAATCTTTCTCTGAACTATTAAAAAAAATTGAAATGATGGTCATGTGTATGTGAGAACATCCACTTCCACGAATGATGTGTTTAATTTTATCACCACCACAATTGGATGGTAATTATAATTTATTTATTGAATAATTAATATATTTATAACATAATTAATTTTCTATAAGTATAAACCATTACTTACTTCCCATCCTACCCATTCGGTAGAAAATGTAAATGTCCTCTATGTGAATGTGTGACTCCCACCAAAATGGACCGACATATTTGATTTATTATCACTAATGAATATAGTTGATCCTGTTAATTTATAAAATCATTTAAATTAATTTTTAAAACCCTATTACATTTCTATAAATGTTATGTTAAAATTTAAATAATTGTTAACATAATAACATTTATTCAAAAAAAATACTAAAACAATTGTGTCACTATTTTGGTCATCAAATATTCATGATTATAACTCTCGTATAGTATATTTAAAAAATTAAAAATCAGTAAACATCATATGTACCAAGTTATTTTATAATATAGTAAATATTAACATGGAATCAATTTATGATAATTTTCATTTAAATATTAAATAAATCGTGGTATAATCAAATTGAATAACATTGGATATTTGAAATCATATATACATAATTAATTCATGTAAAAATGTTTCATTAAATTTTACTTCTAAATAAGGTAATATATATGAATGATTGAGTAAAATATGTTTTTATGCTAATTATATTAATTATAAATGATGTTAACGAACACTCTTAGTGTCTAAGAGTTATGGTAAGTGATTTATTGTCTTTATTTTTATTATTTTAGAAATATGCCATATTGACTACTTGTTTTATATTGTGTTTTTTATTTAATAACCAATGGATTAATTATTCATAACATTCCAGAAGTTGAATTTAGTTAAACATAAATTTGATGTTATCTTTTCCACATGATTTCGATTAAAATGATAGTAAATACAAAAGGTATTTTCATAACTCAACAACATTTCTTGAGTCATAATTATTCTTCCATGAATGTGGTTATACAATATTTTTTTCTACAGTACTATAATTATATCATATTTTTATATACTAAATAATTTGGTGGTAATTATTTTTTCATATAAAATAAATAATGTATTATGTATTATTTTTCTTTATAAAATTTCATGATGTTAAGAATAATTCACATCTCCCCCAAATGGGATCATTTCCATCCATGTCCATATTCAATATTATTGAAATTTTATTCATTAATATTTTGAAATATAAATTATTATTATTTTTATTGATCATTAAATTTTTATTTGAAATGTTTTATTTCGATAAAATCTCACACTCTTTATGATGCTAGTTTCAATATTGTTATTTTAAAAATATTGAAAAGGTTTTCTATTTACTGGTCATAAATTATGTGTTCCAATTTATAATTTCCATAATAAAGAATAACTTCAATTCTATGACCAATTATTTAGATTCCTTATAAATTATTTTCTGAAAACAAAAATATCTTATCTTCTGAAAATAAATATTTCAAAATTACTCATAACATCTTTTTTCATTTAATAGTGTTAAAAATATTTTATGGATTCAAATTTATTCAATTTTGTATGTTTTCCTATTAATATCTAAAAATAATTCTTATATAGTGTATTATTTGATGAATCTCTCTCTAAATAACCATATAAAATTAACTTTTTAGTATATTCTGTTTATAGCGATTGATGAATTTAATTATTGATTTCATTTTATGCAATACCATTATGAAATTTTACAAAACAACTTTTATATCCATTATTTCATCATGATATGATATATTATGTATTCTATTTCATGCACATGAATATTTTTTATAAATATTATATGCTTTGGGTCACATATATACCTCTAACAGATAATTAATGTTTGGTATCTCTTGAGATAATAATTTTTTATATGAGTGTATTTGTGGTAATGTTATGACCATGAGATTATGTGTTGGGTAATTAAAGTTAATGTATGTGAATAAGATTACACATAGGTGTAATTATTTTTTGAGATATTATAACAATATTATTCATGGATATGATGTGATTATATATTTTTGGAAGAATGAGTTTGGAAATGATTTGGGTAACTATTATGACATGTTTCCATGTAGAAATTTGTTTTAGCTATGTTAGAAAGATTGAGTGTTGACACGATGTAATTATATTTTTTCAAAATATTATGATTTTTAAGATTTTGAATATCCTTATTTTCTATATTATATTCATGTTTTATAATCCATGGATTGTGGTTATTTTCACTTTATTCCAATTTTTTTCCATGGTATATTTGGACTATTTGAAATTACATTTCCATCTAAAATGGATTATTCAAAACTCTTATTATATGTTGTAATTTTTAATAATAATGTTCTCACATGATCATGTTTTCACACATGGTTATGATTTGAACCATGATGAGAGGTTAATACATTTTTCTCCTTCTTCTTCATTTGAAATCACCCATTTCATATGTATTTAATTTTATTGGTTATCAAAACGAGAATAAAAAAAAGATGCCTATTTGGAAATCTTGTATGGTGAGATTATGGAAAATAGTTACAAATATTTTAAATAATATTTTTATATAGCTAATATCCAAATACACTAAATGAAATTACCTTTTATTTTAGTATATATATTCTTTTATTAAAATAGTATGTTTAATAGATTAAATCATATAAAAACTAAAAAATGAACCATGGTTTATTTTAGAAAATATATTACAAAATCAAATAAACAATTATTCATTATGGTAATTACATATGAAATAAAAACAAATAAAACTTAATTCAAATATTTTTATTAAAAAATAATAAATATATTTATACATTATATATTATCATTTTATTATTTTTAAATAAATGATTTTATGTATTTGTTAACAACAATGAAACAATTTTACTTCAATCTCTATATAATTATTGGAGCATGGTGTTTTCTCAATGAGTTGTTAGAGTTATTCCACATTAGTGTTTCTATGATATGATGACTTTTATGTTTTGGTTAGAGATATTATAACACATTCTATTAAAATTTTGATATATTGGTTTTTATTGAATTTCATTTTTGTTATATAGTTTCTACTCATGTATCATATTTTTTATTTTGGTAGTTTTTTATTTTTAATTTATAGGTTATGTTTCTTAAAGGAAAAAATAAACCATTAATAATTATGTTATCAATTATAATTTCTTTTATGGATTTGGTGTATTTTGGATGTCCTTCATGGTTAGTGGAAACAAATTAACTTTCGTGACCAATGGTTATTTTTTGGATGTTACATTTCTCCTGATGAGGTTATGGTGATTATACGTATAAATAAATATCCCCCAAGGATGAAATTATATTATATTTATTAATTTCATAAAAAAGAGGGAAAACACATGGACTAGATAATAGGATTTGAAAAATATACAATCATGAAATAAATAAATATAACTATATAATTTTCTATGGAATGGGGAAAGAGTTGTTTAAAAATTATTTGATAATTCATTATTGCATAATATATTTTAAATAAATGAAGATGATTTAAAAATGTAGAAGGGATCCCAAATCCACTCATGATAAATAAAAAACCTTAAATAGGTCAATGGATATGAAAGATAATAAATCACCTAGGGCTAAAAATAATAAAGTAATTTTTGATAATATAATTCAATATATGATGTGTAATGAACAATATATGGTAAAATAAAACAAAGAAGATTATTTTGTGATTTGGTCTATGAAGAACTAAAACATCCCTAGAAAAGAAAATATAAGTCCATTGTAAATATCTAAAATGAAATTTGTTTAATTTCAGTCAATAAAATGTGTGGCACTATGGGTAATTTTATAAGCTTACAATAGAAAATGACTAGGATGAAGTGTATTTATATGGATTCATTTGATTCCTCTCCCCATATTTGAAATGGGGTGATGGAAAATTTAAAATAAATAGGTTGGATAAACATGACCAACTATTTTCCTTAACAAGAGTAAATATGAAGGTATATTGACCCGATGTAATGACATATTTTTTGTACCACATTACCATAATTTAAAAATTATATCTACTAATAACATCATATAGCTTTTAGAACAAATTTTAGTGTATGTTGTGACTAGTTACATAACAAATATATTTTACACACTTGTAATATTTTATCCTTAATAAAATATTCTAGAAACCAGACGAGACATCCCATATGTTATATATATCTCTCTAACATAAATAATTTAAACAAAATAATGCGGGGAAATTTAATTTTTTGTAAGTGAAAAAAAATTATATCAATTCTTGGGTTAGATCATAATAATATGATAAAAATTAAAAAGTAATAAATTTATTATTAAAAATGAGATGAAAAAATATTATTTATCTATAAATCATGAATAAAGTATATGTATCCTCAAAAAAACATGTATCATGATATAATGTTTTTGTATAAGAATAGAATCATGGAAACATGGAATTATATAATAATATCGTCAAATCATAAATATTTCGAATTAACTCAAATAAATATTTAATAAGTGTTGGATTGAAGTGTAATATAATAGCTATAAATTGAGGGTAAATTTCAATTTATAAAAATAAAATCTATTATTTATTTTTTTCCACTTGTTTTGATTTTCAGATGATATATCATTTTGATATTTCAATTGTTTTATTAGAATATAACCTGATCTAATACTCTTTATAAAATATAATTTATTAAATAATATTGTTACACACATAAATATTACTTATTGATGACCAATATAAGAAAATAATTATAAAAATAATAAAAATATAAAATACAATGTTAAAAAGTACAATCATATTGAAAAATTATAAACATATAATAACACATTACCCATCAGAGTAACAGAATTCAAAAATCATGAATTATGGTGTCCATGGGTATACCATTCTATAAATTTCTCCATTTTTATTAAAATAAATTTATCTATAATAATGATCATAATATATTCATCTTCCCCTCCTCAAAATCCCATGATCATTAAATTTGAATATATTAATCTTCCTATCCTAAGTATCCCTCAATCAAACTATTTCTAAAATAGTGATTAAAAAATTAAAATGTTATAAAACATTCCATTCCTCAATCTAATATCTTATAATGACAATTATATACTAATTTACAAAGAACTATAAAAAAATGTCAAAACTATCTAAATTTCTGATAATATAATATTAAAAATAATTATCTCCATCTTCTACAAATACATGTCTATTTATATATCACAAATGATCATATTTTTTGATTCTAGGAGTTGGCTACAGTGGCCTTATATGAACACTTAATTTACATACTAGTATTTTCTACACTGACTTATTTTGATTTTTATTTTTCCATCATCATAAAAATGATGTAATATCTATATTTTAGTAGAACAAAAAATATATATTTGTTAGGATATATTTAATTTTTCCAGTGAAATGAAAATCACAATTTGATAGTTTTTACCTTGTATCATCCGGGTTGATTGTCCACATTTTTCTGATGACTATTTTCAAAATTAAAAATGTTGAAAATCATCTTTTAAGACATAGTTTTAAATTATTAATTTGAAATTATAAATAAACTATTCAATAAAATATGAAATGTTTTTGATTGGTGTACAAATTAAATATTCTTCAAACTAAAAGGTTTAATTTGATTATAAAATATTATCCAATTATAAAATGTGATCTGATTATAAAATATCGTCAAATTATAAAAAACTATCCACATAAATGTCATATGATTATAAAAAATCATGTGATTATTAAATGACTTTTTTTAATAAAATTTCATCCATTTAAATATTATCCATTTATATAATGATATTTTGATTTTGAAAATTCAAAATTAAGTAAAAATTGTTATTTTTATATGATAACATTCAACATACCCTAGGAATTATAATGTTTGTAAAATTTTGTATTTAAAAAATTAATTAGGGATTTTCAGAATAAATGACTAACAATGTTTTATGTAGAACATTTGACTCAATGAAATCACCATTTAAAAAGGAAAATACATAACCCTTAATGAAAAAAAACAATGAATAATGTGCATTCACTTCTTAAACATTTATGAACATTAATATTTATTTCAAATATTGAATATAATTTTTATTCATTATTTCTTATCTCCCCATATATTCATTCACCCATTTGTTTAATAATGTTTTTCATGAAATATTTTTTAAGGAAATAGGGATTCAAAACATTCTTATGATTGTTTATTTTCTAAAATTCCATAAATATATGATCTTCAAAAACATTAGAGTTAGAAATTGTACTAGAAAATATCATTAAAAATAATATCTAGAAATCTATTTAATATATAATAAACTCATAAAAAATATATAAATAACATTACTCCAACATGTAATGGAATGATAGTAATTTAGATGAAATTTTAAAATAGATTGATTATTAAAAAAATCAGAAAGTGTATAATGGAAATGAGAAACATGTCATTTGTTCTATTAAATCTTATTCAAAGTAACTTTAATCATCAAAAATTAACCATGGAATTTATCTAGATTTATTGTACAGGGATCCATCTTCAAAATATTTTCATTTACCAAATCAACGATCCAATTTTCATGTTTAAACTTGAAATTTGTATTTATTTACAGATATAAAAAATTTCCAAACAAAATTCAATTCCTTAAAAAAATGATGTTGAATCCAAATTTATTCCATTTTTATTTATTATTATTTTTTCACATCTCATTTTTCTCTAAATATTTACTATATGAAAATTCTTATCAAATTAGATAATCCAAACATAGTAATCTACATTCTATCATCAATATATTTGTTTGGGATTTCCACTATCTTAGCATAATATCAATATTCTTTTAAACCAAAATATGAATAGTAATATATTTATTTCCCATTTACTGAAAATTATTAGCAATTATCAGGGATCTTTGAATTCAATCACCAAAAAATTCTATATGTATGGAATCAAATAATTGGATGTCATATCTATGAATTTGTATTCTTCTTTATATAACATTATAAGTTCCAAAATGAGTAATTTAAAACTTCTTCCAAATAATATGTATCGCATTACACGAGGATATATGATTTCAAATATTTATATTCCTAGACAATGATAATTTTTTTTGACACTAATGTTTAACTAATATTCATAAAATCTTAAGACTAGTAATAGTGTAATCTTATTTTTCAGGATTATGATAATCTCTAGTCTGCATAACAGAATTATATACCCCAATATTGATAAAAATGGTTTGAATATGGTCTCTCAAATATTTAAAATCGCCACCATAAAAAATTGGTTGTCTTCCTAGATGCTGAATCACAAGAGTTCCAAAATTTTAACCTAACATTTTTATATAAAAAATAAAATTTCAATATGTACATTTCTATGTAGTAATAGTTAAAAAAATTTTAAAAGTATTTTATAACAAATGTTCTAACACTTTTGAAAGAAGAATAATATAAAATAATTAAATAGTGTCAACAAAAGTTTTAGATCCTGCTTCGATTTCAAATGTTAGAGTTATGAATAATACAATTTCTACATGTGGAGGAAAATTTTTCTTTATAAAAATAAAAACAATAATTATTGTTTCTTATATTTTAGATTAATGGTGTATTTAATAGTATGATCTTTAAACTATGGTATTGGGTAATAACTGGTTCCGTTACACATTATAAAATCAATGAAATAAGATATTTTTGTTAGACACACAATCATTTCCTATACATGAATAATAGAAAATAATTCTTGTAAATATAATAAAATAAAAAATAAAAAATTTCTTATGTAAAATATAAAAAAAATATGAAAGACCATGACCAAGTCAACAATTAGTTTAATGAAAGTCGAAAACCATGACTTATTATATCAATTATTTAACCTATCCATATTTTTATTTATCATTTATACATGAAATCACTTAATTAGAAGGTTTAGATTATCTTAATATTCCTCTCACTATAATCACTCGATCCATAAAATCAGATTTTGAATACTTCCATTATATAAAATCACTTAATAAAACTAAAAATATAATAGTAACTAAAAAAGAATAAATTTCAATAAAATTTACAATCCTCACACAGACGTCATATAAGATATATTGTATAAGAAATCCAAAATCCCATGTAACCAAATATTATGACTATGTATATTGTTGAATGGTTAATCTACAAAATCATTAACTCATACCTAGAATACACCACTATATATAGGTAAATCTATAGGGGACATATTTATTTATTATCAGAGTTTGTAGAAACCGCCTTGGATGAACACTTCATTTAAGGTTCATCATGTACTATAAATACATCTTAAAATTGTAGTAATATAACCAGTCAATTGGAATAAACTTTTTTATCTACTAGGATATATTTTATCCATCATGTGAAATGATAATCATCAATCAATTTTTTTTAGATAATCATCCAGAGATAATTTCTATCTCCATATAAATAATGTTTTTCACATAAAAAAATTGAACCATCATCTTTTGATAATTAGTTATAATCTAAAAATTAAAAATTATAAAATCATTCTTTGATTAAATATGAAATATTTATTTTGTTTTACAAATTACATTTTCACTCTATTATAATTTTACATACAATTATGAAATATCATTAGATTATAAAATATCACCTTGTTATAATTTGACATCTATTAATAACATTTACTGAATTAAATATCATTAAATTATAAAAAATTATCTAATAATATAATGTCTTATGATTATAAAAATTCAATTGATTAAATATAGTCTGATAAATAATATTTTTTATGTCAAGTACAAAGTATATTAATTTTTCATATAAAATATATATACTTGGGGATGAATAATGTTAGTAATAAATAGTATTTTAGAAATTTATTTGTTATTTTAAATACATGTTTATAAATTTTAAAATGTAAGACATTAAAGTCAACAATAAGTGTTCGTTAAAGTTCACTACCAAGACTATCATCACATGGTGAACAAATTACCATTTTTTTATTATGTTCACATAAAATTCACATAAAACATACGGTAAAGTGTCCCATGGTGGATTGGGTTTACTACCCATACCCAAAAACATAGGGGGAAAACTCCCAATGTATATTAGGTCTAATCCACTTTCTAATAAACATAGTGGACAGAGTCCCTTTGCGGATTCTCTAAATTCCATAAAAAACATTTTCAATAAACATTCCCATTATTTATTATGTTCAATCCCTAATACCATACACATATTCTCATAAAATATAATTATTTACCCAATTAGTTGGAGGGATATATAATTTTTTTTCCCAACAATCACATAATAAATTGTGCTGATGATAAATTCTTAGGCCCCATATGTTATCTCGTGTGATGGAAAAAATGGAAAATGAATCTGAGGGATGTGTAGTTTATGTACCTCCTATAAAAAAACTATATCATAATATGTAGATTAATTTTTTTCACTTAATGAAAAGAAACTATACATAAATCAATAGAATAATAAGCACCATGATAAATAAGTATTCATTATTATCTTTTCCCAAATCATAACTGGTGAATGTATTATAATTATTTCCATGATAAAATGGAATGAAATAATTTTATATATTAATTTTTTAATAAATATACATTGATCATTAAAAATCTATTTCCAATGTAGTAAAAGTCCAAAAATTGATCTAAGATATGTAAAGATACAAAATAACTGCATAGATGTTGATTTCTAAAATTTGTAAAGGATCATTTAAATAAGTAATGGGATTATTATTTTCCATTCAAAAATAGGAAAGTATATACATAGAATAATTATGGTTTTTATGATTTATTCATTATTAAAATAACCACTTATAGAGGGATAATTTTTTTATTTAAGAAATAAATTTTTTTCCTTATGTTATATTTACATAAATGTGGTAATTTTAAGGGGAACATAAAAATGTTATTTTTATAAAATAATGGTAAATTAATAATAATATAAAAATTATAATTGACATGTATAATACACACACAGATATATATATGATAGAGTGTTAGAGAAAAAGAAATAATATTTGTAATCAAATTGTAATGAGGGAGGTTTAGAATATCCCTTTTTTGATGTAAATTACCTTTGTGGTAATCAAACATCATAAAATATATAATTGATTTTTTTGAAAATATTAATGCGTAATAATTAATTTAACATGAGATAATACATTTTTAGGTCTCTAATTAAAATTTATACATTGTTGGGAAGATAATTTATAGACAACTAGTGAAAACATTCATTAAATATGAAGCAAATATACTTTAAAAAATATTATTATTGAAGAGTAAATTAATCATGGAATATTCATTGAAATTAATATTAATATTATCATATAGGAATAAAAATTTTAATATGAAATCATTGGTCTCTAGGAAGAAGAATACTAATTAGAATTTCTAAGGTGAAACATTAGAACCCAATGAATTAGAGTACGAATTAAACAAAACCCTGATAGCTTTTGTAATATTAAAATGTAAATCACATGAGAAAAAATGGTGGAATAAATAATTGGAAAAAGTGATATAAATTGGAATATTTATAGAAAAATATATTCTTTTATATAGATACATGCTTCAAAATAAAATATTGTGAATTATAAAAATAATTCCTAGAGGTGTGAAAATTTATTAAAGAAACTCATACGTTAATCTTTATGAATTCATTGAAAACTAATAATGACCTAAAAAATAAAACTATGTTTATTTTTTACCATATTAATAACCATATTATTCTATATTTAATTAATTATTGACCATTTTATGTCGTATGTTGTATATTTGTTTTATTGTTATATGTTATGATTTCATGAAAATTTAATCGATGTCTGCTTATATCAATTTTTTTATAAATTGTTGATCATATTTTACTAATTTGTTAAATAAATAATGTAACCATTATCGATCATAAAAATATTAATTTTTTATATACTTATAATAATATTTTTATTTAATTTCTAATTGTCCTTTATGATATATTTTTATAAAATTATTCAGATATGAAGTAAAATAATCCTAAACATGAACATGATATATCTCGATTGATGATTCTGGTTATGTATTTGTATAATATCACTTTATTATAGGAATATTATATTTTTAGATGTATTTTAACAATAATTTAATTGTTTTTTATAACTAATGAAAATCAATACGAAAACTGAAAAACAACATTTCATATTGGTGGTAGTGTTCAAAACATATAATTGAAATTAGTTTTTTCTATGTGGATGTAAATTAATAAGTAATGGTTATTCCATTAATATAATTAATAGAGATTATAAAATTGGTAATGAGAAAATTATATTACAATGTCTATGATAGGTCTATAATAGAAATATTAACATGCAAATGTTGGGAGTAAGTAAAACCCACATTACCTTAACATTCTCATTAATATATCATTTGAAATGAAATTATTTTGTGAACTATATTGAATATATGATTATAAAATTGTGTTCTGACTCTAAGATTATAAAATGGAAAATTAAAATATTTTTTTCTGAATGATTGGTTAAGGCATGATTTTTTTGAATTTCCCATTTTATAAATGATGAAAAGAGATTTTTTTAATACTCTTTACTTCTTGATGATATCATTACAGTAATAAATGTTAAATGAAACTAAAATATCTAAAAAATATTTTTTGGGGTAATATTGAGTATGTAAACAATGAAACATGTATTTCTACACATGTTTTAAACTTGTTGGATTTCATTCGTTCTAATATTTTTACATTTACATTATTTATTTTATCGAGAAATTAGATTTCACCGAAGTAAATTATATTGTAAATAAAATATAAAATAATTTTTATTAATGATAAATTTAATTTCAATTTAATTTAATTCATTTTCTACTTATGTGATAATAAAATTTAAATTGAAATATTTTTCTTATTGTAAATGTTTTTTTAAACGTATTCATTAACCATTATGTGTCATTAAACATATTTTTTATTTATTTCCAATTAAATGAGTTATAATTCACATAAATATAAAAAAATAGAATTATATAAAAATACCTTTTTCTAAAAGATATATTAATTTCATTAGATTAAAAATTACATGATATCCATAAAACACTTCATTAAGATAATAGTTTTACCATTAACATTTTCATTAAATTTAATAATAGTAATAATACACTGTTAATTTCATTGATGTCACTACACCCTAAAATGGTTGTTAAGTCATAAATAAATAAATAAATTATCTAAACATGATATTTTATCATAAAATCATCATAAAATAATTTTAATGAAAATATTAAACGTGTTGTATTTAATTTGATCATATATTTGTTCATTTATACTTTTTTCTATCAAAATAACAATTTTTTACCCTAATATGTTCAATTTTACTAAAAAATTAAAAATAAAAACTCTTAACATATATTTAAGTAATTGAAATAATTTAAATATTAATTTATTGAAATTTATTTTTTAATTAATATATAATTACTCTTAATTTTAAAACATTTTATATGATGAAACAAAATTCCAAACAATTATCATTTTCACCATTATATATTTTAAATATTATTTAGTACTGAATACCAATTCAATTAGAGATACTATATTAAAATATATAATTATAAATTATATAATTTTATCTTTTTTATGATATTAATTTATTTTCTCAAATAAAAAATTCCATAATATTAATAATACCCTTCTTTTAAAATAATAATTTTACCATTATCATAGTCATTATATTTAATATTTGTAATCAATGTATTGAAACCTAAAATTAAATATACATCAAAAAAATAATATTATAATTTTCATCAAAAAAATAAATACATTTTATTTTATTTTACTTCATTAATTGAAAAAAATTATTTGTTATATATAAAAGAATAAATAAAATATAGATTAAAATATTAGTTTGGTGTCTAAAATGATAAATATTGAATTTATAAATTAATATTTTAAATTTTAAATGCTTTATTGTAAAAATAGAAATATATATATATTATAATAAAATGAGTAAAGTAATTTATGTTATTCGTGTGTTGTTATTATATCACATAAGTTACATTTTTTGCGAAATTCAAATTTTCACTATTTTGATTAAATTTTACTATTTTGGAAAAATAAAAAAAATTACACTAATATATTATTTAAATACATGATTTGAGAATAAATTTTTTAATAAATTAAAATTTTAAAATTAATAAATTCATCTTTTTAAAAAAAATATAAATGAAATTAATTTTTAGAAAAGTAAACTATTTAAATAAAAGTTAGAATAAAAAATTGATTAATTTAAGTGTGCTAAATAAATTATAGAAATTATAATTACATTATAATATTAACCCAAAATTATATTCACATATCCTTGAAATATATCCATTTACACTATAAGTATAAGGTACACTTTTGCTGTAGTTGAGGGTGGTGATTCGGATAGCATGAATCTCATGTCGATATGCACGACCATGAATTTACCTCCTATATGATTTTTTAAAATATATTAATTTTAATCTAAATATTGGGATTATTCGATATAAAAAAAATATAATATGTACCCCAATTCTATCTTCTATCAAATTATCCTCATAAGAGATACTTCATAGGCTAATGCATACATTTCTCTTTTTCTTTATAGATTTCATAACAGAATTGCTACATTTTATACAATCTCATCTACCATATATATTATAATGGTAAACTATAATAATTACGTTTTAAATTATTTAATTTTATTTTTTTCTATTATTTTATGTATGCCATGATTTTAGAGTATAGGTAAATCAAAAAGAACATTACATAGTTAATTCTTATTATGTTACTAAAGGTCTCCCATCCCCCTATAATTAAATGTTATAACTATTTTTGATGTGATGATGGTTTTGGGGGAGATAATATCCATATTATTTTTTAACTATTATATGAAATTATTAATGTCTAAGGATATGAAGTTCCATTTTATGCATCAATAAAAGTACATATATGTGGAATCATGTTGAATCTAATAGTGTAAAAATATGAATATAGTTAGATTCATTAGAAAAATTTATAGTGGAATCCCATGTGGTATAAAGGTTTATCTTTATGTATTATAATCAGTAGCACATTGTTATACCTTTTCATGTGTCTTTTAATATTGAATAAGGTTTTAGAAAAAAATTGAATTCTCATGATTTATTTATTTTTATTTTAAAATTTATATTAATGAATTGTCTTCGGTATGTAAAAGGATTCTATAAATGGATAACCATCATAATAAATGTAAAATACATTGTTGGGGATAATCCTATGTCACTTATAGGGAGCATTAGGATTATTATTTAAACATCATTATCCTCATCATCCATAGAAATAAAGCTGATTGAGGATAGAAGAAATAAGTAGTATCTTTTTGTATCATTTTCATTAATTTTTATCAGTCTATATAATGAGTATCATTTTTTCCTGTAGATATTTTCATTAAAAAAGTAATATTTCGTGAGTCACTACATGGTCAAAAAAATTTATCAATTAAATTTCTCCATTTATTTAAATATTATTATATAATATAATCCAAATCAAATCACTTATAGACCCTAATAAAAACATTATAAATGGTGAATTAATGAAAGAAGAAATATTTTTGGAGGTTAAGGAAATAGTACAAATTAAATAGTACAGTGACCATAGAAATATTAATATGACCCATATTAATAGTAAAATATTTAAAATAAATAGTGTCCCCACCCATAAATTTATAAATAAAACTTAGGCATATTATAATAAAAATAAAGTTAGAATTATACCGTAGTTTATGTAAATCATATTTTTATAAATTATAAATTTTTTTTGTATTTTTATAAATCATAAACATATAATTTCAATTTTAAGATCACATAAAAAAATTAAATGAAAATATATTTTCAATAAATTTATCCAATTTATTTTTTTTTGTATTTTTTTTGACAATTTTGTGAGACCTTAAGTAAAGTTCAAGGTATTAAAAAACTATTTTAAATGTAAAATATGTTTTTTCCATGTAAATATTATTTTATATAAATATATAAATACACTTATTTAGAAAATTATTTTATTAAAATTTAGTTAATTGTTTAATTCTACACATATAAAAATCACCAGGGAGAATTTTTGGGATTTATCTAAGATACAATAATTTTTTTACGAATAGTCAAATATGATAATTTTTTATAAAAGAAAAATACAAGAATTAAAGAGTCATATATGATTTAAGGATGATGTAAGTCCAAAATATCTATCTCTACTACATTATTCTAGCATATATAGATATAATTTTCATTCTATTTATATTCTTGATCGAAAAATAAAAATCAAATGAATAAAATAATGGGAAAACACTCCTCTCATCTACTATAAATACAACCCCTCGCTACTCTTCTCCTCACACCACTAAATATTTGATCCTTTCCTGAATAATACCGAATAATCTTCCTTATCCCATCCAGCACATTTATTAATTCTTGGTATAATCAAAATAACAAAACCATTTCCCTAAAGATGTTCTCAAGGAGGAGATATTTATAAGGCAAAATCCACTTCCTTTATTCGTTGAATTTATTTTAAATTCTATTTTATTTATTAAATTATCCAAACCTTATCCTATACAAATGTCATGATAATTATAGTATGTTTGATATTCTGCAATTATATCATGTTAATTGATGGTTCATCATCCATCATTTTTTTTCTCTCTCTCTCATTTATTCTAAATATGAAATCGAAACACGTGATGTGTCAATTTACTAACATCGCGTGTGATGCCTTTCAGTTTTCATTAATTATTTCTAGGTATTAAATAAAAAAATAATGTTTGAAAATTATTTTATATATTATTTTATAACCCTTTTAAGTTTCTAGAACTATCATATATAGATAATACTTAATGATAAAACAAATCATGTTTGATGTGATCGAAAAAACCGCAAAAATTCACCCATAACGACCATCATTAACTGTTATCTAATGATTCTTCACCATATCATGTAAATAAATTCGTTATATGATAATTTAAAAATTATAAAAGATCATTAATAAACTATAAAAATAATTCTGGATATTTGGACAGATTTTAAAAGAACTTTCCTTCGTGTTCATAAGAAAACCAATAATTAAAACCACGAAAATGAATGCTTCAAAATGATGAAATTGATCACAATAACTAATGTTAATGATGCTAAATGAAAAAAATAAAACAATTATGTATCAAATTAATTTATAAAATGATATTTATTTTTATTTAGTGAATCAAATGCTAATATATAAGATGTTAACGCGATGGAATCTTTTGGGCACTAGGTAACTGGAAATCTCAAACCTAACACTCTTTCTTCAGGTTTACCCTCTTTCAAAGCATATTAATTATTGATGTTACATTAATATAATTTTTCCCACATCATATTACCATTTATGTAATATAAAGTTTTTCTACTTGAGTTTATTAGAAATACAATATCTTCTAAAAGAGAACTTCTTTCAAAAAAACACACCTTTTACTTATCTAGAATATTTCATCATTACTCATGTTTGATGATTCTTATATGATGTTGGTTATTACATAATTATTTTTGGAACACATATTTTATGAAAGTAATCTTATAAAATTAATCCCATTGCATTCCATGATTTTTTATATTCAATATTTACATATTTTATATGTTTCTTGCATGATAATGTATATAGTGTGATGTAACGGGTGATCCCAGAATTATATAGCACAATGTAAATGTTATGTTGTGACAGTTGTGACAATATTTGTCAAGTGAAATAATACATTGGTTAATGTGATTTATTTCATGAGATATTGTGAAATATGTGCGAACATTATGCTGTCATTTTTCACAACTATGTTGGTTTTCGACCACTATGACATGATGTTTCATTTTTTAAGAATTGAAACATTCCATGCCCTTATCTAATGATTCCTCTCGTGATTATGATTACGATGTTTTGATTATTTTCACTCTATATTCTATTATTTTTTGTTCATATCATTCCTCTAACTGGCATTTTACCTGACCCCTTTATTAGATGTATATCCTTAGGTGATTACATGTACAATTAAGATTTCAAGTCCCAATAATAAGCTAGAGGAGAAGGAATTAAATAAAATATCATGATTTATTATTTAAATGTCATGTATTGTTATAATTTTAAATATATATTAATCCTTTAAATTCTAATTGGATAATGATTTTATGTTTTCTGTCTTTAAAATAATTTAATAGTATTTAATGAAAAAGCATTGTCTTTAGAGTTGGTATTAGAGGAACATTTGGTTAATTTTCGAATTAGGATTATAGTACCTTAGTGGGTACCCTTTCTATTAGAATCATAATAAGTAATCACCCAAGGGTCTTCATTTTATAAAATGATAAAACTCAGTATCCAGTAATATATTCCAAGATAATTAATTTTAGAATGGAAAAAATTATTTATTCATAAACTATATACATATATTTTGTTCTAGCCTTTTCAATTTTAGAAAATGGTGGGAGCTAGGAGAAACTAGGCCAACAAACCATGTGAGGGGAAACACATCAATTTCTCAAATGACATCCGCAATGCATTGGGGAGGGAGTTCAAAATTTCATGGTGATTTATACCTTCTCATCTCATGTTATAAACAATAACTTAAATAATATATAATTTTCACCATATCTTAAGAGAGAACAACTATCTATCGAGTGTATTATGAGGAATTGACCACCAATGTTTAGTGGACCTTTTAATCCACTATTCCTAGAACAATGGGTCATCTCAAATGAGAAGTTCATTTCATTACATACATTTTTTGAGATGGAAATGTAGAATCATTACTTTTATCTTCTAGATGCAGAGGTTGGCCAACTATGAGAATTGATTGTTAATATGAAGATAAATGATGAAATGGTAGACATGGAGTGGGTGGACATTATGATAATTTTTCATAACATGTGTTTTTGTCAAAATCTTCTAAAAAATATGGAGATATAATGCATATATATGATGAAATATTGGGTAGATTTTTTCACTTCCTATGAAGAAAATTTCACAAGTATTGAAAGGTATTATTTAGGTTTTGTTACCCACAATGATATAAACATTTGTAGATTATGAAGTCATATAAATCCACACATTTGAAAAGATCTAGAAAATAAAGACATTGGGATTTATGAAGACATAGTTTTATGTTCTCTAAAATTGGATATATTGTTTTTAGAATGTTACCTTGGCTATGGTGATATAAAAAAATTTGAGTTTCACGATGAAGGATCTAATGAGAAAGGTGGAATGAAAAATAAACCACCCATATGTAAAAAATCCATGGAGAAGAATAATGTGAACTTCATAAAATGGATATAGAAATACATAAAATATTATGGAAAAGGCCACCATGATCATTAATGTTTAAGAGACATGGGAAAATATAGAAATATTGTGAATGAAGGGATAAAAACTCACATGGTCTACTACTACAGCTGTATGGAAAATGGAACTATGAAAGTAAGTACAGTAAACCTCAATTCCTCAAGGGTAGTCGATGTTAGTGGACACCAAAAACAAAGAACCAATGGAAGGATTATTCCATAAATATTAATGAATTATAGAATGAAAACAATTTCATATAAGGTAGAAGCCACCTTCACTCAAGAATGGAAAAACTCTTATTTGTTTTTAGTTTTATGCATTTTTTTATATGTTTTTTGTTTGATAGAAAAATTAATTTAAACACTCAAAACCATGAAGTATATATATTATTATAAAATCATTATGGTAGAATTATTAAACCATAAGTTTTGGACTCTTATCCTACTGGCATATGTGGAATAATTCTTCCAGAAAATCTCATGATACCTCCTTTGGTGAAATTTAATAAAATAATGGTAATGGATTGGATCTCATTATATTGAGTTCATACCAAATATCAGGAAATAAAAATGTCTTTTCATATTCCAAACAAACCCATGATTCACTAAAAATGCAATGAATATCATGAATATCCTTTGGAAAAAATTTCAACGTTGGGGGTTTTGATTCCATGTGAAGAATCATACCTCACTCAATGGTTGAGTCCAAGTAATGTACCAACCTTGGGGAAATTCCCATTGTGAGCGAATATAGTGATGTATCTCATAATGAGTTGCCTGGACCTCCCATAGATCATGAAGTATAGTTATCAATTGAACTCATTCCTAGATCGTCTCCAATATCAAAGAGTCCCTATCAGATGGTTCTTATCTAACTAGACTATTAAATGAAACATATTCAAGATCATTTGTAAAAAGGGTTCATACGACCTAGTCAATATCTTTCATTGGTTGAGTTCTCATGCATCCATAGATTCCACTCAAGTATTAATATGGCTCTATATGAAACTCTGTATGGAATTTGATGTAGAACTCCATCATCATGGGATGAATTTTGAAAAAGAAATATACTTGGACATAATTTTTTGTAGGTGACGATAGTAAATTTTTAATCCATCCAGCAACACATCACTGTTACGCAGAATTTCGAAAGAGCTTTCATGGAAACAGTTTAATGGAAATGGAGTTCAACATTGGAGATAATGTCTTCCTTTGGAAATCACCATGAAAGAATGTTATGTAGTTTGGAATAAAAGAGAAGCTATATACAATATATATTGGCCACACTGATATAATTGAACGCATTAAAGTCATGTTCTATCATCATAAACTCCAACAAATTATGGCTTATGTTCATGATGTATTCCACGTATCACTCTTGAGAAAGTATATAAGAGATCTTTTACATGTACTGAATTCAGAGGTGGTATAACTAGAAGATGATCTCTCTTATAAGGTGTGGCATGTAAATATTCTGGACGAAATAGATAATGATCTATGGAAGAAAAAAACCACCTTATCCATGTGTTGGGGAAGAACCATATGTATGGAGAAGAAACATGGGAACCGAATGAGGTGATGAAGTAAACGTACACACACCTGTTTATGCAAAACAAAATATTGAGGATGAACTTTCAAAAGGGGGGAATGTAACGGCCCAATATTTTATTAGTTGCATTTATCCCTTCTTATTGAAATGAAATATCATATAAACCACATAAAATCACATAAAATCACCTAGATACCCTAATAAAAACACTGTAAATTAATAATTATTGAAATAAGAAGTATTTTTAGATGTTAAGGAACCAATACCATTGAAATAGTAACATGACAATATGAATAGTAATATGAACTTTATGAATAGTAGACTAGTGAAGTGATTATTGACCTCACTCAAGAATCTATGAATAATATTTATGCATCTTTTAAATAAAATTATGGTAAAATTATATTATTTTCAAAGTCAATAATTTATTTAATAAATTTTAATTAACTATAGTTATTTTTGTATGACATAACTATATAATTATGATATTATAATTAATTCAATAATTTAAAATAAATTTTATTTTCGTAGAGTGTACCCATGAATTATGTTTTTTATATCTTATGATTTTGAGTTAATTTTACGATACATTAATTAATTTTTCAAAGTGTTATAAAATTAGTTATAATTTTAAAATATGCATTTTCCATGTAAATGTTTATTTTAATTAAAAATTAAATTACTTGATTTTAAAATACTATTTTCATAAAATGAAGTTCATTTTTGAATTCTAAACCTTTAAACATTTGTTATTTTGAGTTTTTCTTGATTTTTTATTAAATACATATATTTTTAATAAATATTATAATATTATAATTTATGATTAAAGCTTAATACATGAATAATGGAGTCATAGATGTTGTAAAGATGATTTAAGCTTGGAATCGTGAACCATAATTCATTATATAAATATATTTCGATATAATTCTAAATTAATTTATATTATTGATCAAGAATAAAAAACTAATGTATATAATAATGATAAAAAACCCATCTTCTCAACTATAAATCACACCCCTGACCACCTCTTTTCATCATATGACTCACGATTTGGAAGTTGACAAAATTATAACCAATAATCTTCCCTAGCCCATCCCGCAAATCTAGGAGAACATTGCCTTATCAAAATAGAAACATTGAATCCGTATAGTGGTTTTCACAGAGAAGATATTTACGAGGTAAAATAAACTTTCTTTTTCATTCAATGTATTTTCAATTTCATTTGTTTTATTAACTTCCCACCATCTTATCATATCTAAAAGGCATGATTAATCTAATAAGTTTGTTATAATATTATTATATCATGTTAGTGGATGATCCCACATAAAAATTTATTCTCTATATCTCTCTATCTTATATTCAAAAAAATAAATTGCGCCCCATGATATTCCAATTTACAGACATTGTGGGTGATACACATTCATATTCATTTAATTCCTTCAAGGATGTTAATAAAACCATTATAATTGTTAAAATATAAAAAATAATTTATGTTATATCCCACTTTATGTTATTTATCTAACATATATACGTATTAATAAAGGATAAAACAAAATGAGTTCGTTAAGATCGAAATACCTGCAAAATTAACAAAAAATGATCATAATTAAATTTTATTTAATGATTCATACTCATACCATGTGACAAAATTTATTATAATAACATTTAATATTTTGTAAGACCATTAATATAATATAATAATAAATCTCTATTACTAACCACATTTTAGATGATCTAACATTCATGTATAAAAGAAAACCAACCCTGAAAACCATGAAAATGAACGCTCTTGAACAATGAAATTAAACACTATAACTCATCTAAATGGACATAAATAATCAAAATAAAAAAATAATGAATAAAATTAATGTAAAAATGGTTTTCTATTTATTAATTATTTTATATAATGTGATTTTACAAGACATTAAGATCATGGATGATTTTGAGTCCAATATAAGTGTAATTTTTAAACACAAGTCTCTTTCTTTGTATTTCCCTCTTTCACCACATTTTATATTTAGATATTTCTTAAGTATAATTTACTCATAATTATGATATATTGTTTTGGAATAAAAATATTTTCTACATGAGTTTATGACCAACACACAATTTTTCACAAGGAATCTTCTTTCAAAAAAACACTTTTTACTTCTCGAGATTGTATGTTCTTCACTAAAAGTTGGTGATTCATATATCAATTATGTTTTTCACTGATTCTATTAGTAACCCAATAGTTTTGAATATATGATTATAAAATTAAACCCATTCCCTTTCCTGGGTTGTTTTATGTTCATGATTTATATATGTTTAATGTGGCATGCATGATAATGTAAATGATGTGATGTGATGGGTTGGCCTATAATTATATAGAAGTATGTAAATATTATGATGTGATGGGTGCACCAGAAATTTGATAGAACACCAATGAATTGGGTAATGTTATTTATCTCAAGAGACAAATTGAAGTATGTGTGAAAATAATACTATATTTTTTCAAAACATTGTGTGATGTTGACCACTAAGACATGATATTTCATTTTTATGCATTTCCACATTCCAGGAACAAATTTAATATAGCCTATCATGATTATAATGATAATGTTATGATTATACTAAACATATGTTATATAGTTTCATGATATTTTCTATCATCATACTAATAATTTTCTCCCCAATTTCTTCTATCTATATTCGCAGGTATTAACATGTAATAAATAGAATTCAAGGGCCAATAAGAAGATAGAGAATATGTAATGAAATAAATGTTTATGTGTTATATTTAATTATTTTTGTATATTTCTAATTTTCCCTAGACACTAAAAATTTGGATACTCATTGTGTAATTCTTTTAATATTTTTTTAAAATTATTTAATAGTAATGTAGTAAAAAGTAGAGTCTTTATACTCAAACACATAGTGGTTCTTGTATATTCACTGATGGTTATGTGGATGTTTTATTATGATCACATGATTTTTTATTTTGAAAATTTTTATAGAATTAATGATTCATTATATGTACAGAAGTATATGAGTGTAATGAGAAAAATAATCTTATTGATTCTATCTCTTATTTACAACACTAAGTTCCAAATATTTAGTATCAGTTGATTTGTTCAGGAATATTTCCTATGTGGTATGTTAACCCATGTGAAATATTTTTATATTGTACTTATAGTTGTAATAAAATTTTTATTTTTAAATATTAATAACACCTAGATGAAAATATGAATAAATTAAGTAGAAGGAGAATAGATGTTGAGGCCCTAACTAGTGGGCCTACAAAGAGAAAATTATTTCTATTTTCAAATCATAGTGGGAACATAATATCTCTTTATAAAATTTATGTACCATGTTTTGGAATGCGGAGAAGATGAAAACCCGTGGTATACATCAATTATTATGGAGGGAGAGTTTAATGAGATAGTTAAATGTCACAAGGGTACCAAAGGGTTGGATATTATGTTTTTTTTAAAATCAATATAAAATGGTTAAAATGGAAAAATCATGGAATTAAAAACAATTTTTCACAATATATTTTTTTATAGAGATTATATATTCAATAAATTTGGTAAAATGTATAATTTTAGATATCATATTAATGAAGATGGAAGAAGAATCATTAATCTTTTAATATTCCAAGACCTCAAAATTATAGAAGAATTTTGGGGAGTAGGACACATCTTGATGTATGGAGGATTTGTAGATTCAAGATAGAGTTTTCAAAAAAAAAAGAGGGATATTATTAGAATCCTATGAAAATTGTTTCCATTAGGTTAAATTCAATGATAGTTATGAATTTTTTAATGATCGTGATATGGAAATTTGGATTATTATGGATCAGTAATACACCATGTTAATAGTTTTAATATTTTTCAGAGTTTTTAGTGGAAGAAATTATGGAATACATTATTAGAATATGTGTTAATATATGGATTGAGTAAAAAGAGATAGCATATGAAGACTGGTGTGAGGATATATTTTCTATAATGACTATTCTATTGAAATTTTGGATGGATATGTCTCTAGTATATTAAGAGAGTATCGACTATTAAGTGATAAAATTTTACATCATTTAATATCATTCAATAAAAATGATATATTTTTCAGCGACATATGAATTCTATCCATTGAAATTTGTGCATTTTCATATAAATTTATCATTAAATGTCCATGATAATTCTTTAATTCCATGAATACATTAATTTGTTTATAAGGGTCTAGTTATCAATTTTTTTGAGAGAGTTTAGAATTTTATTCATTGAAAGTGACGAATATGAAGAATTATCACACTATGGAATGTTTGGAACTTCAAAAATATAAAATTTCTCTTATTTAGGAAGCTTCCTTGAAAATAAATATAAAAACATATTTTCATTGAAGTGTGGATTTTCATAAAATAGTAAAAACAAAGAAACCGAATCTTAATTTATATGAAAAACAATAATTTAATTTGTAGTATCATTACATTAAAATAAAATAATGTATTTTATAAAGATTATTTTATTCGCAAAATACCTTTTGGGAAGAAACATTGTATATGTGATTAAAGTTTTCATATGTTTCATGAAGTGGAGTTTTTAGAGTGATAGTAGTTTTAATTTCATGAAGTGATGGTATTTAACTCAATATAACAAATCGCTGGAAAAAAATTAATTTATTTGAATGAGAAACATTCCTGGGATAGAGAAAACATTTTTTTCTAATGTTATATTGTGAGAATACAACAATATGAATAAACCATTTCCCTGAACGAATAATTTTCTTATACCTTTGGATTATGCTAATGATATTGTGGTGTAAATGAATATAATTAAAGAAAGTTCTTGTGATGGTACCAATAAATCCATATTTCAACCACCAGGATGCCATGTCAAAGTTTTTTTTGACATTAACAGTAATTCAGCAATACAAGAAGTGAGTTTATAGTCATTAACAGATATCCAAATGGAAAAAACACATTATGAAATATACATCATGGAATGTGAATCAAATATTTAATAATAGTTCACATCGACACTATGAAAGAAGATCATGAAGATTAATTGATGTCCACCAATAATTACTCCAATAGTTAATACATAGGGTTCTTGCATTTTTTTATTTACCAAAGAAAATTCCATCGTGTATTATTGAAAACGGGGAGAGGAAATGTGATTGATCATTATGAGGACGTTATTTATCCCTAAACCATGTTTGGGGAGTGAACTTATAAATTAGAGTAACCTATTCAAAATAGTCCATTGAATAGAATTTAATATATTCTATTATTTGGCTCTTTTTAATTGTATACTCTTCGGAATATCTTGGTACCAGTTATCCATGTAATATTTTTTTGTCATGTGTTCATTAAATACATACACTCTCTATGAAGATAATCGATATACGTATGTTAACCAATCATCGACATAATATTATTATTGATAAAATAACATAGTAATTATTCAAATCATCATAAAATGAAAATAAATAACATAAATTTATAAAAAAAATTAGGCCATGTTTTTTAGTGAAGTAATGGGTCGAGTTTTATGTGGGTAAATGACAAGAATTTTTTTACCATGATTCACACTCTTTCTGAATTCATACATCACAAAATACCCTAGAAGGGCCAACATGTTGTAAAAAAAATTTAGTGTTTTATCATATATAACCTATATTCAGGTGAAAAGGTAGTATTAGTGTCTACATCATTATCATGGGAATTATATCCACAAACTAGTCCTGCCTTTTTCTTTTCCACGTCACTTTTTTTCTTTATTATTATATTGAATAACTATGTTTATATTAATAAATATATTAACTACTATCCTTTAACTAAAACACACATGTTATTATAATAAAGATAATATATATCATCATTCATCAAATAAATTCTATCCTAATTCATTAGAAATAAATTCAAATCCATTAATTTATCATGAAAATTCAATGAAATTTTGGTTTTTTAATTAAAAAATTTCTCATTGAAAAAATGATTATTTTGATCAAATAATATATTTTTATCCTCTAATTATATTCTTAACCATGGGTTATTTGGAATAATTTGTTCCTCATAACATTAACCATCATTACTATCAATATACCAATACAATTCACATGACATTTCAATTATTTTAAGCACTTGTTTTTTGGTTAAGAAAATTAGAAACTATTTATTTATCTCTATATTTATTATATTATATTAGACATTGGAAAAATGAGTTTCGTAATATATCTAAATATTCATTTAACACTATATTTTTTATTTAATATTTATAAAAATTATTTCCTCTTCAATTTTATGAATATCATAAAATTACTTCATCCTTTCTATACTATTTATATTTCTTCATATATAGATAATTAATTTTTATTATAAAATGACTTCAAAACACTATAATGTTCTTCCAAATTTTATTATTCTATTAAATATAATTATTTGAGAAAATTTGTATAAAATAATAAATGAAATTATATGATAATCATTTCTTCAATTGGTTTCATTAAATAATATGTAGATATTCTATATTCAACCAACATGGTATAACACACATATATAATACTAATTATTTCCATTAAATGAAAAATGATGTATTTTAATTGATTCTAATTCCATTACTTTAGGTTTACATTAAAATATTATCTTGTATATTGAAACTCATTGTTTACTATAGACATACTTCAAAACTACTACATTATATTTCGATAAAACATCGAATACACTTATACGTATTTATATCATTGTACATAGGTGAGATAAATATTGTAAATATGTTGTTAGTGAAATAATAAAAAGAAGAGGCAAATTACATATCAAAATGTATCAGCATTAAATAAATTTCTACATATATATCAGATTGAATCAATTTTAGTGGTTCAGTAGATTAAATTTTCACCATATTGTGTGAAAAGATAATTATTTTAAATTTCTATCATATTTAAAATTTATTGTTTTTGATTATTTTTAAAAATTTATTATATAAAATAAAAATTTTACGAGCCAATGTACGGTATTTTTTTAATCTAATTTAACTAAAACTATAATATTTTAATAAATGTTTTCCATATTAATCAAAAAATATATCTTTTTAGAATCAACCAATAAATATAAATTTCCACTTGTACAATTTATCATAGTCTATAAATGAACATACATTAAATGATTTAATAAGAAATCATAATATTTAAAAAAAATCACTTTCTTTATCAATGTGCATAGAAACAAGTATTATGTTTGGTTTAATTGATCTGTCATCAATATATATTAATCTAATACATTCTTTCTTTAGTGTTATAAAATATCAAATATAAATATATACCCTTTAAAACTTTCAATTATCTTATGAATCATTATATTATATTCTACATGAGATGGGTATTCATTTTCTAAAATTCATGATGGTTCATTATTTAAAACCCTCAATGATATTTCTACCACAAAATATATCAAATTATATTTATTTTCATTATGAAACAAATCAATGTCATTATTAAAATAAATAGTTAATTTAAGATCACATTCAAATAATTCACATAGTGGCCTTATTTTTTACACCCTCTAAAATTTTAATTAAATGGTTCAAACTAATTTTCCACTTTCTTGGTCAAAATTTCAACATTTATTGGAATTTTTTTTAGTGGATTAAGTTTCTGTCAACTCATAAATATTATATCATACAAAATTAATATGTTTTATTCCATTATATTTTGTATTCTATAACATGTGATGTATAATAATATAGTACTAAAAATAGTCATAATTAAAAAAATTCATAATGATAATATTTTTTTATATTTTAGAGTAATTACAAACCTTCATCCTATTAAATACAAATCTTAATTATTTTTAAAATTTAAATGTATTAGATTTTCAACACTAATCATAGATAAATTTTTAATAATTTCTTATAAATTTATTATTATCTTTTATAGAAAATTTTTTACATGAATTTTACATTTCAATGTGTCATAATTTTTTGAACATTATATGTATGTAATACTTATATCTTCTCATTTCTATTTTTTGATATATAGAATACATTTGAAAATGGTATTTATCTGTGTAAACCATTTTTTATCCAAAAACCATTTGGCCAATGGATGGAGAAGTCATAGTGTCCCAAAAGATGATGGTCTAGATGAAGATGGTGGAAAATTAATCATCTTAACTATACATACTAGAACAACATGACTAGAAGTTATGAAGTGTTAGTTTTTCATATAAAAATAAATAAGGATGTTCTATAAAATCAAAATTTAGATGAATTCATACTATGATATCTTTATAAGTATAAAAAGTACATGGAAGATTAGGTTGAGGTGGTGGGATTCTATAACCAAGTGGATGGTTCATCCACAAGATAACATTAAGTGGGATTCATCTTGTGATGATTGGATAGTGAATTTCATAAAACACAATGGACAAATAAAACAACTTATAGAAAGATGGATCATATATTAATGTATAAAAAATAAATTTTCATTGTACTTATATTCTCTTAAACAATTTGAATCATTAATCACTTTATTGATAAGGATTCATGTATTGACCATATAAATTATATTTTTATTATATCTTTGAGATTTATTTTCATCATTACTTATTATAGAAATTTATATTACTTTACCAATGGTTTTTCATTTTGGTGTGGTGTCTTGGGTGTCTTTTATAGCATTTTATAAACATCATATCATATATTCTCATTATGAATATATGTTACGAGGTGTAAATTTTGGTGGAGATGTGTTTCTTAGCCTAACATAACATGGTCCATAAACACAACTACTGGTTCCAGAGATCAATGTTATAGTGTTCCAAATGGAAAAGCTGTAGTTAATCTATTATATAACATATGTTAAGAAACATTGTCTACAAAATTCTACATGTTATAATATTGGTAAGTATTAATTGACCAATTTTTCATTGATTTCCAGAAGTACTTGAAGTTCACATATTCTATGTGAATTATGTCTTACCAGAATAAGGTCAAACTAGAGATGATTGATGGAATATATTTTTGGTTTTAGAAGAAATAGATAGATTTATACCTACTGTAGAAGTAACCCAATGATTTATCTATTCTATTAAGATAAAATAGATTAATATAAAATAATGGGAGATGGTTGATAAGAAATATCAATTGTTGATTCAGATATCACTTTCCAAGAAAATTGTGTTCAAAACCTAAAGAGGTTGAAATAAATTCAAAATCATGAATAAAATTGTGGAAATATAAAACTAACAAACATCAATGAAAAATGTTTTATTGTTAAAAATATTCTTCATATTGTGTATGTTGTAAGTTTCGTATTCTTCAAATAAAATTAAATACATTAAAATAAATAATAGATAATTGGATTTAGTATTTATGAAATTATGATATTTATACTAGGAAGTATTGTTACATTCCATGCTCACTAAATTTTGGAATGTGATGGTGACGGTTGTGAGAAATTTTAGGGGAAAGCATGATTTAAATTTCAAAGAAGTATTTAACGAGGTCTTGAATTATAAGATTAAGCCGACATTGATCTATGTGTCTTCTAGTAACTCATATAATGAACAAGTATGAAAATGTGACAATAGATAGTATAATTTCCATATGGGAAAATTAAAGATGATTCATATTAAGAGAAGATAACCAAACTACTATCATGTATACTATTATAATATGGGTAAAAGTAAACTTAAATTGAATAATAAAAGGTAATAAAATTCAATAAATTATACATTGTGAAGTGGGTCTATAAACACTTTATAAAATGATATAATTATATTTATCCTAATAAAAATGATTTCATTTGTGCCTAGGGTAATATAATCTAGGGATTTATTTCATTCTATATCCATGTCTGGATGGATGAGATATTAAACTTCCACAAGTTTGTCTAATGTTCATCTTATATAAGACATGGTTCTTAAGAATGAGGGGAAGTACACTTTTTACCTAGTAAAATATTGGTATGATGCTGGAGTTGAAGGATGTTAGAGATATACTATATTGGGGGGGGATCTAAGTGGGTTAACATTATGACATAGGTTATTGTACAACATATTTCTATGATACATGGATGATTCTTTATTATTCCCTAGTTATTGAAAAATGAGTAAATTTTTGTATGTTTTACTATATATGGTTACTTTAAGGTTTATTACCTACCAGGGGTTAACTTATTGCCATCATTAACATGATCATCAGAGGTTTTCTAGTTACAAAGAGACGAAGATCCAAAATAATATGGGTATTTTAATGGTTTAGAAAATAGAGTGTGAAGCATTTGTACTATTTAATATTGGGAATAAATAGAACATTTCATTCCATATTAATGGATCTGTTTCAAAGAACCATAAGTTTCATTTGATATATATAGTCAATTTGGATAGGTTTAGTATGTTTATACAGAGTCTCACATTCTAGGTGATTTCATTAATGATTATTGATAAAATTTATTTTTGTAAATTATAAATGACAAGGACAAGGTATTTGTGACATTATTAGGGTAGGTGGTAGTTGTGGAGAATGAGTATGAACACATGTTTAAGTAGTTGAAGTTATTAAATATCTAAGAGAACAAAAATAATGTTTTTCAGATGTTTTACAAGAAAAAATGGATTTAGTCAGATAAACTAATTCTAGGGATGTTGAATAAAAAATGAGTTATTGAATGGATGAGATGAATATTGGTGGGTAAATCTAGAGGAATTAGAATTTATGTACTATATACCAAGGTTTTTAATTAGAGGTAGTAAGTACATATCATAATTAACCAACCAGATTTCTTCATTTCAATTTGATTAGAATATTATATATAATAATTAATCAGAGATAAGTCATATTTAAAATTCCACAATGTATTTGGGTTACTTTCCTATGTCCACACTAATTCTAACGAATGGGAAAATTATGTGAATAATTTCCTAATTGGATAGTTTTTTTTAAAATGGAGAGGAAGATTTTAAATTTTTTTTATGGGATAATGAATTAGGGAAAGTCATTAAATATTGAAATTTTATCATTAATGAATACATAATATAAATTTATTTGAACATATTTAAATGTTTCGATGATTGAAAATTGTCATAATAAGTCATGGTTTACCGTACATCACATAAGAGAGATGATGTTCAAGAGAATTCAAGAATCAATAAATTTTTTAAAGAAACAAGACATTAAGAGGGTGCTCTAGACGGATTTTATGTCCATAAGGTGTTTCTAATTTCAGGTGTAATGGACTGTTAAAGGAATACAAAGGTTGGAGTAAAATATATAAAACTAAAAATCTATAGAAGTTGTGGAACCGAATGGAGACCATACACAAGGATAACCTTGGATGTTTTTAGTGGTATTCACATTATTAAAGGGAAGAAAACTAGTTTCCACAACCAACATAATAAAAGAAATCATATCATATATTCATATAAGTTTCAAGGAGATTTAACGACTCAAATAAACGGTAGAAATAAATGAATATTTAGCATGATAACCTAAATTTTTTCTAAAAAAGGTAGGTGGTGGAGGTGCTTGATGTGAATAAATTTATACAAAACATATTGATTTATCAACAGAATGATGAAAAAATAATAATTCAATGTTATCCAAAAAATGATTTTACTATCCAATAGCAGTGTATTTTATATAATCTTTCACTTCAATAGTTATGAATATGACTATACAAAAAAATTAATAATATTTTCTTGAAATATACTGTATCTTGAGAAAAATTGACTGGAATAGAAAAACATTCTTCATCAGGCCTATGTAAAGGAATATTTCTAGATAAACATGATGGTGTTAAGGATAAAAAGATCTGAATAATTTTATTAAAACTAAAACATTTCTTTTATGATTTTAATTTGGAACCAATGAATTCAAGAAATAAGTTTAAATATTCATGAAATAGGTATTGTATGTCTGGAGTAATTATAACTATTATTTTTATCATAATCCATTTATTGATGGGTTTTTTAGTATCTGACTTCTATATATTGATGACATACTGATTTCAAGTTTGGTAAAGGAATGGATCAATGAGATAAATGTTCAGTTATTTGGTAGAATTAAGATAATTATCTCAGTCAGATGAAACATAATTTAGTGATGTAGTGAGTGATAAGATTTATTTCCCATTCTTTGTACATGAGCTAGAATGATTTAATTCTAATTTTGGTAGAGCACGTCGATATCATTTTAGTTAAACTAGTGACAATACCACTATCATGGGACATCAATATTAATAAGGAAATGTTAACAAAAATTATAGCTGGGTTTTGGAAAATGGATGATGGATTTTTTTTGGAAAAAAAATTATTTAAGAAAGAATAGAAACTTCTCTCAAATAGTCTATGGAATCATGCATTTTATGATGAACTGGTTCATCCATCCTCAATAGAATATCAGAAAAATATTTCTGTGACAGGTGAACTCATCTATCACAAACAATTTTTTCATTCTTATGGGAAATGAAACATGAATAAATTATTTATAATCGAAACAAAAAAAATCGCAAAATTGTAATTATTGCATGATTATTTATTACTGTTTCGATAAAAAACACAACTAAAAGAGAGATTGATTTTTACTAATGGTTAACTATGGGGGTTCAATTTCATCATCAATCAATGAAATTTGGTCTTCTATTTTGTTTTTAATGAAAAATCACAATTTTTACCATATCTATAACTGGGTACAGACCTACATTCTAAATGGAGGTGGTCCGTTGGAGTTTCAAATCCAATTGAACATAGGAACACACACTGGTCAAGGGATGTAAGGTCGGGCTCAACACAACCTTGGGGGGTGTACTCTATGACACAATTACATATTTATGATATGTTCATAAATCTATGAATACATTGAATATAGGACCAGTTACCCAAACAAATTGACCACATGTTAAACCTTTCTCCATTCTGGATACAAATTGGTTTTTACCACAACATGATAATTTGATTAATCTCATTTATATATAATGAGGGATGTTTTACGGATTCCATTTATAGGTATATAATGTGATTTATTCAATTCAATTTATTGGGGTAATATTTTATGCTGAGGAAAATTATTGCGCACTGTGGAATTTTCATCTACGCACTGAGGAATTTAAAATTACAATGATGGGATTAAGCCTCTATGAGGAATAAAATATATCTTGTTTATAATAGGAATAATATCACAAAGAGTTATTTGAACTCGCATCATTTAAAATCATGGGGTAGGCACATATGTGTGAGAAATTGTGTATATGGTATTTGAACTCGAGTGTTGAGGAGACGTCTTACGTATCCTGGTTATAGAATGAATTAGACTTATCGTAGTTCGATCCCACCCATAGGACAGAACCCAAGGTGTAGTTCCTTATAAAAGGAAATTCAAATAATGCCACTCATCAGGGAATACATTTTGATGTTTCCTTAGCTAGTGTGAATTCATTATAATATTGATATAACCATTGTATCTCCCAATGCCCACACGATCCATCCTCTGTGTGAGAAATAAGTTATAAAAGGTTACTAGTCTCACTACATGTGCATGTGAAACTTCTGTACTAGGAAATCCTTTGGAATATTAATATAGAGTCTTGACTTTGGAAGGAAACATATGTATCCTTATCATGGTAGGTTTTAGATTCATCTAAGATTAACTCACTTATCATTCTATAGAAGGATATGGTTGAATGATCTTCCCTTGGGAATTATTTGGTACTGATGGATGAAATTTCAGATAAATGGAAGTACATAAACAAAAGTGGATGACTATTTGAGCTCGGGAATTAGGAAAGTGTTCTACATATCCTGGTTATTTCAGGAATCATAATTTTAATGTTTTTGTAGAACAAGGATAACACAGATAGGCTTCCCTGGTATAATGGTTGGAAAAAATTATCAATTGAAGGGAAACTAGCTTAGGAATTATTTCATTTCTGCCTGATATGATTTGATTTCCTTCCTGACATGTCTTTATTTTCTTCTTGATATGTTAGTGGTTATCTCCCTCACATGTCCATATATAATCAAATGAACTAGTTGACTTATCTAATTTGTGTGACCTAATATATAGAGAATGTTATATCATTTTAGTAAAACTAAGGATGAATAGTTTGAAGGACGTCACATAACCTTACAGGATGATCATGGAGGCTATTTCAGGATCTCAATGAACACACATGGATGGTGTCCGATGATCGAGCTAGCTTTCCCTCGTTTCATCATAATATATGGTTTTTCATGCAATGAGGGTTTCAGAATAGTCATTGTGACATATATGCAGTGTTTCTCTTATCTGGGAGTACTTGTGTGGGTGTCATAAATAAATATGGCTAACATGTTTGGAGGACATCGCAAGATCTTTTTGGCTTGTTAGGAATATGTATTGTGAGCTAGATAACATGCGTGGTACCATATCAAAAAAATTTATGACATGTATTGATGCCGCTATAAGATTTGGGCGACACAAATCTAGGAAACAACAATGTCATGATGGAGAGCCAAGAGGGTTTCATGTGACTTGGGTTGCATGACTGGGGTAGCCATGTGATTTTCTATGATATCTCTAAGGGACATTTCATGATTAAAATAGTATGCCAAGTGAGTGTTTTGTAATACGGGGGACACTTACTTATATGGTATCAATACCATGTTTGTTTATGCATGGAGCATGAGGATCATAATATATGTTCTTTCCATAATTATCCTATGTTTTTAATTATGTTTCTAACTGATTTTCACATATTACATAGATTTTTTAACTATTATATTGTATTAGTTTCCCATGTTTGAGCTAATATACAGGATGTTCTTCCCATTAACCATCATAAATCCTTTATGAGATTTGTGAGTGATCAAAAGATGTTCATATGAATATCTCTTGATTTCATAGGTAGTTCCTCTGACTTTACCTAATGGAAAAAACATTCTGAATAAGAGATCAACCACCTGAGAAATATTCTATATTTCATGGGTGTGCCAGTGTGAGTATCCAATGATATATTTTTTCAGGCGATGGTGTGAAATTTATATTCCTCACCACCCCAATTATTCTATTCAAAGAAAGTAACATATTGTGAAAATATAAGCTAGAGTCAATGAATGTATTTGATGTCATGATTTTAGTGAGATATAATTGTAGATCATTCAGAGTTTGTCACAAGATTTTCAATGATTGTGAAATAATACATTCAGCGATAAATTTAATGGTTTATAGTCAATTACTAGGGTCTTTTCTAGTCTTGTGAAATGTTATGGGTTTTTATATAGTCTATTAGATTGGTCCAAGGGCCTTAAATATATTATGTTTAATTTGGAGAGGATTTCATGTGACAAGGGAAGACTTTTCTAGGATCTCTTGTAAGGGAAAGATGGATTTGAATAGGGCTTTCTCAAGATATAAATCATCATGAAAAATGAGTTTTTCATGGTCTTTCAGAGTTAATGAGTCTGCCACATGATGTTTAGGATCATAAAAGGATCTCATATAATTTTATTTGTATTTAATTGTTTATTTTATATGGGTCTTAGTAATCATGAGTTTTCATCATTGTTGTTGATGAAAAACACTCTCTGTCCTTTGTATGGAAAGGGTGACATGCCTGCGGTCTCTCACATGGTGAGGTGGAATGATCGCCTGGGACTTTCGGTTTCTCTTGAACCGCCTAGGGGTTCAAATGATGTTTGAAACTGAAATAGATCCCTGACTTTTCCATTTTTCAATTCCATGATTATTTTACAACGGTATGTGGTCTCATGAGTTTGTTTGAGTGTCATTGAGGAAAATAATTTCCCTAATTATGAGACAACATTTGTTCACAAAAGGGTATTATGGTGATGCTCAAGCACTACCCTGGGAAAACCATTATATATATCTTTAGAGATGGAGTGGAATCACAATTCATCTTGTACATGTCTAAGACACTTCACGTAATGAGTGTGTGATTCCAACAAACATTGGTGAGAAAGGAAGACATGTCATTTGGGGATTGTGGTGTCATGTGAATCACCTCAGTGCATCGATTGATAATTACGATATTAAGAGGCTCCTACATTTTGAATATTTTTCATCTATTATCCATGTATTTTTTTATGGATTGTCAGGTGTGTGCCAGTTGACAAGTTACATGACTCTGGGGTTCTCATATGTATGTTGTCCCATGATCAGCGATTGTCTGGGACACCTTCTCAATAGTATGGCTTCTCAAAGTGGATTTGGGAGATCTACCATAAGTTATTTGTTGTGCATGGCCCCATCGTGTGACCTTCTAAAAGTTTTATGATCACATGTATCACAGATTTTTATTTCATCCACGAGTAATGTCCAACTATAAATCCTTATTTTCGGGGAAAATAATACCCATATTTAGAAATTTCATCCATTGTGGATTTGTTGATGATCATTTAGTAGGCATCAATAGTGTCAGGTCTATTATTCTATCACAAATACTCATGTAATAAATGATTTTTTTGATATTTTTTAAAAAAATGCTTATTCTGATAGATCTTTCTCATATATGTTCACACCTCTATACATGAAATTGATTTTTTTCTCAAAATGTATTTTTTCAATGCATCCATCATAACTGATTTGTTGGTGGGTGTATTCATGGAAGAACTTTTATTCAAAAATAAACATTTATTTAGTGGAAAAATTATTTTTTGTGATAATCAATGGTGATGGTTGAGTATTCCACCCCAAATACCATGATAAATTATAAATTTATCATACAAATTCCACATTGTGGTTTTTTTCAATGAACTTCTAGCGTAAAAAGTATGTCACAATAAAAAATATATATCTAATAACCCACTCCCCTCAAACTATTCCCACACAACGATTCTAATTTTTGTGAAAAAAGGGTATATTTTTATATATGACATCATTCTCAATAGATTCCAGACCAGATGTACAAATGCATTAGTGTAATACTAATTTCATGTTATTTTTTATCCATTTTTATGGGCCATTAATTTTTTATATTTAAAAGTTTTTAATTTAAATATTCTGATAGTTATTTAAATTTATTAATCTGGAAAATCATTTATTTTAATCAAATATATTCGAATAAATTTTATGAAAATAATTGTTCTCATGTAATACTACATTAAAAAACACTATGAAAAATGAAATAATTTAGTTTAAACATGTATATATTATTAAAAATCAATATAAATAATTGAAAAAAAGTAATAAATAATTAAAATTATTATATAATATTAAATATTGATATATATTGCCAAATATTTCCTAAAATGATTATTTATGTGTATTTATTGGTATAAATTGTTATAATTTATTTTAAATTGATATAATTTATCATTTTATCATATACATTTGTGTACATATGTAAAAATAACATAAATCATTATAAATTTTTATTAGATTAGTATAAATGTATAGTTTAAATTAAATAAAAATTAGAAAAATAGATATATATTATTTTAATTATAAATAATTTAGTATAATTTACAATATAGTAATAAAAATTACGATTAATTATCTGAAATTTGTATTAATTTTTAGAAATTGGACTAAATTAATAAAAAATAATATCAATTTGTATAAATTGTCAAAAAATTAAATGAAATTAAAAAAAAATATTTCATATAAATTATTATAAATTTATAAAATTTATTATAAACATATATAAATTAGTATAAATTACTTTTAATTAAAAAAAAATTAATTAATTTGTATTAATTACTCAAAAAAATCACTAAATTGGTATAATTTAATATAAATTGTTATAATTTAATTTTAATTATATAAAATTTATGCAAATTAATAAAAATCAGAAAAATCCCTAAAATCTAGTATAACTATAATAAATTTTTTAAAATTAGAATAATTTTAGAATAAATTATTAAAAATCGATATTTATTAGTGTTATTTAATAATGGCTATTAAGTATATGTATAGAATTATAATTATTAATCTAAATTTGTTCTATTTCCTAAAAATTAATATAATTTAATATAAATTTCTATAATTCAGTATAAGTGTAAATTCATGAAAAATTATTATTAATAAAAATAAATTATTAAGAATTATATTTTTTAAAAAAAATTTGTATCAATTAACATATATTTCAATAAATTAATAAAAAAATATTATAAATTAATAAATAATTATATATATTGATATTAAATGTTAAAAACTAGTATTAATTGATATAAATTTATGGAAAATTATAAATTGATACAAATTTGTACTATTTAACATACATTATAATTAGATTTCTAGAAATTTTTAAAACTTAGTATAAATTCATTTTTTTTAATTTGACTAAATTTAGATAAAATTATTATAAAAAATACAAATCTGTATGATGTGATACAATTCACTATAAACTATTATAAATTATTAATACATAGTGTAAATTAATAGAAATTTACAGATATCAGTAGAAGAATGATAAAATTGTTAAATTTTTTAATAAAATTTATTATATTTTCATATAAATTAATATAAATTATTATAAATTGTTATAAATTACTAGAAATTTATATTTATTACTTGAAAATTTGAATATTTTACTACTTATTTATATAATGTAGTCTAAATTAATAATTGTTTATATATATATATATTAATAAAATTTATTATAAATTTATAAAATTTATTACAATATATTAAAAATTAGTAGAAATTATCATAAATTAGAATCATTTATTTTAAATTAATAAAACTAATTATAAATAACTATAAGATATTATCAAAAAATATATATTCCTATAAATTAGAGTTGATTAATTAAAAATTAGAATTATTTTTTAGAATTTTCTATAACATGATATAATTATTATCATTTAGTATAAATTCATTAAAATGAGGATAAATAAATAAATAAATATATTACTATAAATTAGTATTAAAATCTCCAAAAATTAGTACAAGTTAATATAATTTACTATTAATTGTTATAATTTATTTGTATTACTAAAAATTAATATCTATTAATATAAATTTATATATGTTTGTATACATTAAAATAAAATTGTTTTATTAAGTGTTATTTAGTTTTATTTAAATTATATTAGTACAAATCATAAATTTAAATAAAATTTTAAAAAAAATTGAAAAAATTAACAATAGTTAAAATAATTTAATAAAAATTAGTGTAAATTAGAATATTTAACTATACATTTAAGAAAATTCATCATAAATTGGAAAAAAATCTAATTACAAATATTTATTATATAAATATTGACTAAATAAATAGTACAAAATTTTTTACTATGAGGCCATGATTGGATAAATCATCTTATAAATCAGAAATGATATTGTATAAATTATATCTACATTGAGGGTGTCGATATTGATACCCTTGAATTTTCATTCTTATATACTACATATAATTATAGAAATATTTGTTACATATAAATATAATCAATTCAAGTTCCTCAATGTTCTACTTTTATTGGTATCTTTGATTCATAAAAAACCAGTGTAGAAAATATCTATATCATTTACTATTTAATTCTTCCCAACTATCATACTTCATTGATGGGTCATACATAAATCCTTTATTCATTACATAGATTAGTAAAATATAGTATTGGGAGACCACAGATGTTCAATATGGCTAACACAGTTGGTATACATTAATGATCGTATGATAACAATAACATTATGATGGCATGGGAAAAAAATAGAAAATAATACTCATAAATTCATATATCATAATAAGAAGACATTAAATAATGATTTACCAGTCATAAATCCTATGTTATTATAGTTAGAAATCGTTAAAATATCTTTACCAATGAGAAGATATCATAACCATAAGATAATAGATTTGGGAAAGTATATAATCCTAGAAAAACATTTCATAGTCAATTATAATTACCAATATTATCATATGGATTTGTTTCACTCCCCATTACATATTTTTATTAGTCAATGTTCACTCCCCTGACTCTCTTATTGCAAAATGTCCCGTACATAATTGGGTTCATTCCTCATTCAATTCCTTAACATATCATGAGATATCCATATTTACCCAATGTATTAAAACAAATAATGTACCCACCTGACCATTTTTTATAATTTAAAGACATGTTTTTAGTTTCTAATAGGACAAACCATCACATTATAAAAATAATATATTTCATTTCCACAAGATCACAACACATTCATTATATAATCATGTCATAAATTTTTTAAATGGTACCGGTTTATAACAAATTAACAATCATAAATCATAAATCATACAATTTAATAATAAATAAGCTAATTTTGGATCATATCATTAGAAAATCATAAGAAATATCAATATATGCTGCTGTAGAAAAAAACATTAAAATATAATCATATCATTTCGCAAGGAAGATATGATTTTCATTTGATTTATCTTATTTAGGATGGAAAATTTTAAAAATTTATTAAGGAAATAAATTTATTTGAAAATAATAAAAGAAAAATTATAATATATGGTTTAATAAAAAGTGTATTTGTGGTATGGGGGAAATCCAATTATGTGGTGTACGTTAACCCAAAAATACTTTTCAAAATTTTATTTATCAAAGAAATGCACCTTATTTAGAAATGATTATTTGTTTTAAATATTTCATAAATATTGTTATGTATACCTAAAAATAAATAAATTATTCTTTACAGAATATTAAAAGAAGTATTTAAATTTTTTTAAATAAAATACAGACACATAAGAAAATTTTTTTGACTATAGAGAGAAGTAAAGTAGATTTTCCGTCGAAACATTCTTCTGATCTCGTTAGAACATAATGAGTGTGAAAATGAAAATATAAAATCACTAAAAATAAAAAAAAATTGAAAATAAATAATATTTTAGATATATAGTTCATATAATATTATCATAAATAATATTACGCCTGAACAATCCCAGTGAATGTTTATTTTTTTACACCGAACCCAAATTGTTGTGGTATCTTTTGAATCATAAACCTCATGAAATATATAAATTCATATGAAACAATAAATACCATAAAAATATTGATATTCACGATATAATATATAAATGGGGAAGTAGATACAAAAAAATAAAATAAGATAAGTTTATTTTATAAATAATGTCTCTATGATACAGAAATGACATGAAAACCCCTACATCTGTAGTAATTTTTTAAAATAAAGTCAATGAACGATTCAAAATTATATGGGATTGTAAATATATTAAATTAAATAATTTTTTATGAAAACAATAATAGGATTTATATAATTTATAGCAATAATATTTTTTATAACTTTAAAAACATATCTCAAGGAAGATAATTTAAGACAAAACCCTTACCAAATGTCCATATTGATTCCTATGTGATATAATATCTTATAAAATATTTTTTAAGTTTTTTATAATTAAAAACCATCATTAATTAATACATAAAATTAAACATATGATCCAGTTAGTTAATTTTAAAGCTTTTTTATTAACGATTATCTATTAAAGACTTTATTTCATGTGTTAACAGGTTCGATTTTCATATTTGTTTTAGCTTGGAATTTATAGTCCATGAAGATTCATCATGGTTAATAAAATAAAATTTTGAAAATAATGATATAAATATAATATATATTCATTATATATATATTTATACCCACTAATATTAAATTTTGATCAAAATTGAATTTGATATTGTTGTGGAGATTGTAATTCATACATACAGACAAGTAATGTTTCCTCATTTTTATGGATATAATAAAAATATATATGATAATTCAGATATATATAATCATTATATTGTCATAAATATCATATATTTTAATTAAATTTACCCTTTTTGTAATCGATGTAAGGAGGAAATTAAAAACAAAACACAGTGCTTTGCAGAGGTGGTAGTCCACACATATGCATGAGTAATTTTATAATTTACCAAAGGACAATATAGTAATAAGGTATATATGACATTATAATTCATTATGTATAGTTTTGTAAAAAATATAAAGTATATATAAAAACATTAAATTAACTATTATAACCATCTATGAAGGATGCTGATTAAAAATTAGTTCCATCACTGCATAGATCTGGTGGTTCATGGGTATGCAGGAGAATTATATTGAATATTTTATTGGGAAGGGGTTAAAAATGTTTTCTAATTTTATAACAATTTATCATTATATAAATTATAATATATTGATCAATTTTTTTATGATTTACATATGTTTAGAGGACATCAAAGTAGAAAAAAAATTGAATGATATAGTTCAGATTTATACCTATTGTTTGACAGACATCATTTATCATTCTTCATTATCCTTTAAGGATTGGTTATAATAGACTCCCAAAATATTAATTAATAATGAAGGATTATATATATTTTTAGGTAGGTCATCGAGGATATATAAGGCTCAAATGGTGTGAATAAGTGAAAAAGAGACCTTTCTTCTTATACGTTAGGGGAGCGACACACATAAAATTTATTTATAGAATTAAATTATATATTGTACCATTCCTAGGAAAGTAACATCAAATGAACCTGATTTAAATATATAGTAATATGATGTAGATATATCATTAACTAAACATAATTTTTTATATGTGTGTAGAAATAATCAGGTTAACTCTTTGTTTATACCCTTGGGTATATGAAAACCCATATCTAGTGTTAAAATTATTTCATGATTTATTACATAAAGGTGAACATAATATATCCTAGAAAATAGATAGGCCCTGGGTTTTTGAGAAATTAGATACATAACATAATAAAAAAATTGGGATACAAATAAATTATTTATAAACTCCACAACATTCCCATAAAACAAATGATCTTATAATATAGTATGAGAACCTAGGGACACATATAAGAATGGGGTGAACTATAATGATATGAAATGGAATAAACTCTGAATCACATCATGAAATTTGGAAATTATAATAAAAAGGACAAAAAATTCATAAATTGGGTTATAACCATATTCATGAACATCTAAGCATGATATACGACAATAATATCAAGGAAAACTTGTAATGTCGAAACAACATATAACATGAAATCATAAAAATATGTTAACGATAAAAATTGAGGAATCATAACCTCTTGTATATAGGAAAAACTCTAATTCATAATACATGTTATTTCATGAGGTAAAAAAAAGTACCAATGAATTTGGTGGTTAATAAAATTTTCACCATATGGCCATATTCTTATAATGTACATGCATTTGTGTTCCCTAAAGATAATTAAAAATAAGAACATATTCCATATTTCTCAATCCAATAATAAATACTACTGGGATTCACACATATAATTCCAAAATAAATTAAGCATAGGTACATTTACATCAATATCATTGACTAGAAATGTGGACGGGTGTTCACTACACAAATTCATGGCATGGAAAATCCGAGGATAATTTTAGTAGTATAATAGGTGTATATAAGGATTATTATATGTGTGTATTGACAGTGATAAAAGGTATATTGTTACATTTATACCAAGGTATATTATATGGTATGTGTAAAAAAATAATTTAAAATTTGAAATTTGAAATCAAAGGTATAATATAATGAATGGTACTAATTAATATGGAGGAGAGGATCCCCTACTTTGGGAGGGTGCTTCTAAAAGTTATTTGAAAGCATATTATGATATTGGGAACAACTTGGGAGGGAATTATATACATATATATTGATTAAATTTATAATAAACATCTATTATGTAAGAGGAGTGGGAGTTTGGGTGGGTATTCATATGAAAAGAGTGGGTAATTCATTATTAATTTTTAAACAACGTTTTTTTAATATATATGATAAAATAGAAAAAATATCCCATGGTTTTTTTATCATGGATTTTCCAAATATTAGGGGTTATAAATATAATATTTTTATAACAACTAACCAAATAAAATAAGTTTTATTGTTCATGTTGATGTTATTTAAGTTCATAAATAATGGATTATAAAATAATAAAATTTAATAGGGATTGTGTAGGATTTAGTAAAGGTTATAAAAATAATTGAAAAAATAGAAAACAAATTATATAGGAATATAGTATTAGTCAGGGATTCATTTTATATAATATTTTACATTAATTTTGGGCCATTATGGTGTTATCACACAGATTATAAATATTATCACATATTTAATTTTTTCTAGAAAATTTTACTACATTATAAAATTTTGAAATATTAACCATATGTTAATTCTTATAGGGATATTAAAAATATTATATTTATTTTAAAAAAAAAATTAATAAATATGATAATTTATTATTTTAAATAAAAAACATTTTTATTGTGAAATAAATATTTTTTATGTTACTAACATATTTCTAACCCCTATAAAAATTACATTGGACTTCATTAAATTATATCATCATTTATATTTAAGTAATTATTATTTAATTAAAATATTTCATCAAAGTATAATCTTTTTCATATTTTATAATTTATCATCAATAATGTATTAATTCAAAACATATATTTTCCAAAAATATAATTATAGTTTCTTCATATTACAATAATATTTTCATTAAATCATATAGAAGTGTGTATATATATATATACATAATATAAATGATTAAAATAATATCTATTTATTATAAATAATATCAAAAAAATCATAATAATAGGTTCTATAGGCAAAATCCTTTATTACGTCGGGATGCACCCGAATGGTATGGTGTGTGATGGTTGTACATTCTTATTATGACTTAGTGAACATATGTTGGACTCTGATCGTCATATGTTTTAAATTCTCATATAATTGGTTTTGTTCATATTATAGTTGACGATTTTTTTCTTAGGCTTGATCATGAAAAATCCCATGGATTTTATCTCCCTCATACGCTCTGATAAATGGACATCATAGGGTAGAATCCAAATAGTTGTGGTCATTGCTTCATTTGTTTGTGTCAATTAGATTTTATCATAATAAATAATATATATTTATCTCAAAAATAATTATAAAATATTATAATATCAATGGTTATGATCGTTAACATTGTTTTAAATATGAATGGTCGTAACCATCATAATAAAAAATGTGGTTCATATGTTTTCTATAACCACAATTCTTAATAAGGATTTTATTCATTAAAAATGGAATTTCAATTATAATATTTCAAGACAATACATTATTTTTCCCATAAAAAACATCTACCTAATTATTTTATCTCATACAATAAAATATATTAGGATACATCTATCTCAATTCCTCTTCAATTTCCCAAGTTACATCCACAAGCATAAGGTTCTACCACCACAATTCAACTAGTTCAGTTGTCTTATTTTGTATAACATTTTCTCTATGATCAATGATCTAAAATATCTACTCCACATATGAAATATCATTCTATAAATCTACCACTTACGGATTAAGTACACGTGAGGGGTCTGGTATGTACTTTCTCAAGAGGTGTATATAAAACAAATCATTTAATTAAGATATGTTATTAAGGAGTTAAAATAGAGAAGATATATCACTATTGTGGTGAGGTATATTGAAGGGGAATATATGTTTATGACTAAGAATTCACTTATTATCATATCTTATAACTTTCTTCAATATTGATATATGAAAATTTCATCTCTGATCTCAAACTCTAGGTATCATCGACCATTATTTACAATGTTTTTTATCGAATTTACATAGATTTCCTTAGACATTGAATGGTTTTACCCATATCTTATCTCTTAATAAGATCATGTCACATAAGATTTCATTCCCAAAATTCATAAAAATATATTGGTGTCAAATACCACATCCCTTAAAGATCCCCATAAGGTTCTATATAAATGATAAAAAGGAAAATGCTGTTAAATGAGAACTCCATTAGGGAAAGGTGTGCATAACAATATTCATAGAAATACATTTAATATGACCTTAGTATATCATATATAATTTCACTGTTTCTCTCATATTGACTATCCATCTGAGGGTGAAAAGTAGTATTGAAACTCATCAATGTATCAAATGTTGGCTTATGGATTCTCATAAACCATTAGGTAAACCACATATCTTGATAAAATATATTGGATAGATTCACACCATGAAACCATTACACATATCCTATGTATATCATAAATATTGGGATAGATTATAAATATTACATAATATAAATTAAAATAAATTTATTTAAAAGGTTATCAATTACCACCCTTTTAGAATATTGCCTTTAGATATTCGAAATATTATTTTTAAAAATCCACGTGTATGTTTTCCCATGTACATTATAGTATAGGAAATATTTATATAAAACCCTTAGGATGATATAATTAATCCTTGAAATATAGCCAGATAAATAATTAATATATAAAGTTTTCATTCATTATCTTCATGTTATCCTACAAAAAATAAGTTGCATCTTAGTACTTATTATTTGAATAAATATGATTTAGTTATGAGCATCATCCAAGAGTTCCCTAATAAGATGTGATATTTATGGGAAACATATCTATGTTAAAAACCTTATAACCCCATCATTAGCATTGTTGAACACTAAAATAATATCTTCATTTCTATATGTATATACATAATCATTTTAGGCCTATTTGATCCTCTCAATAATGATTAGTTGGGTTTTTATTTGAGAATGGTAGAATGAAATTACTTATTTGATTATCATATTCATTATATTTGTGCACAATAATATTTTATTCCTTTTAATATAAATCAACGATAGGTATGTGTGTTACATTCTACTCTGATTATTTGTTACTTTGTCCACCTTCCCAAGATAGAAATGGATTGAACAGTGATATGCTTTTATCAAATTGAACACCTCATTTTTTTAATATATTCCATACATTTTATTTTAGTATATAATTGGAACTTTTATGATATATATATTTTTCTCACTTCTAAATATAGAGATAATGATTATAAATAATCATTCTAAATATAACTATAGTAAACTCAACATAATGGGATATGTAGTTGTACTCATGTATACATAATTGGTTAGAAGAACAGGCTATCACCATTTCATCATGCATAAGTACACGACTCAAGAGATTTATATGTGAATATCTAGAGAAAGAATACTTTGAATCTTTTGGTTACATCGATAATATGTGCAGTGATTAACCTCTTCTTATATCATTAAATTTCTTCTCACAATCATTAGTCAATACAAGATTCACTTACATTTTTGTAAGCATTGTTAGAGGAATTATAATTCATTATAATTTTCTTAAAATCGAGTATATTACCTATAAAACCCATGTATGGTTTTGATCATTATTACAAATGTTAGTATGGACTATCTATTAATTGACTCTATTTTTTACAGTTACATTGATATAACATTTTTGGTTATAAAATTCCCAGGCAATGTAACATTATCAATAAAAACGTAACATTTACTGTACATTATATATAAAATTTTCTCTTTTTGGGTGTTTAGTATATCATTTAAATTATCCTCATGTTCTATACTTTTTTGGAGTTGAAAAGTGGGCCATCTGTGAATACTACCCAAAATTGGGCTCGGTAGTCTCTAAAAACTCTATTCATTAAATCCATGGAGTTATTAGGAAAACTAGTGAGTCTAAATAGAATAAATGTGTATTTTTATTTCATGTACATTATATGAATTGTTTTCTTGGGGACTCTTCCATCTTAAACATTACTTGATAACATCCCATCGAAATAACCACCTTAGAGAAGTACTGAACTTTATTAAACTGTTTAAACAAGAAAAAAAAATTTCATAGATTAGTTTTTGGTAATCATTATCTATTCCAGATTATGAAATTAAATACCGAGGTTCATGAATCCATAGTTATTATTCAAAAAAGGATTGGTGCACCACAAGCTTTTTAACTGGTGAATATAAATAATTTTTTAATATTATAATATAAAATCTTTTTCATATATTTAAATTCGTTATTGTCTATTCTATATGTAGTCTTGGATATTGGAAAATTTCAAGGTATAAATTTTATTACCAACTCATCCACCTAGTTTAATTGAATTCTAAGAAAACATTTTGAGAAAACATCAATGAATTCCATTAAAATGGGGATGTTACCATGCATAAAAATTTCAGTAGTCTCAATAATTTTATAAAATCTCACTTGATCATATGAAAATAATATACATTATTTTTGAAGACTGAATGAGATATCCACCCACCTCCTTTAACATGTATAAAATAAGAGAGATATTTGGGATATATAGGTTTATTTGTTTATCTAAACAATTACTGTTGGCAATTTTCATGGAAACCCAATCTATACCCAAAATGGTGTCAAATTGTTATAGAAAGAGTATCACAAGGTTCTATAATAAATTTTCCAAAATATTTTTGAAATTGAGAAGTTATATACTTAGGATGAAATAATTTTCCCACATTTATTTTTCACTAGTAGATCTACATCAATGGTTTGAGGTGGAATTTGAATAGTTCTTTGATAATCATGGGATATGATGAAATGTGTAGAACCATAATCATTTATTATATTTTCAGTTTTGTGAATGTATGATAACCTTACCTTTAATTATTTATTTCTAGTTCTAATAATTTAATTCATACAAAATAAACTTTTCATTGAGAATTTACATACTATTACACACATAATGACAGAAATTTGTACACTGAAGCAATAACAATTAGATTTCATACAATCCTTGACATATGAATTTATTGTTTTCAAAATATGTTATCCATGTTCTATTTCAAAACATTAAATACCACTGAATTTCTTCAATTCATAATTTTTTGTAGATAGCCTATTAATTTACCTAATTATATCCCCTAAGAGTTTCGAACTTCTTGTGCATTAAGGACTCTTTGTTGGGATCTATTTGATGATCCAGTTAATATTCAATGCTCTCTTTCTGTGGTTATTAACACAATTAATTACTATGATAGATACACATCCAATTATAGTATAAAAAATATAATTTTTACTCCAAAACCACTAAATCTATAATATTCCAATATTTATGGTTATTTTCATTTGATTTGGTCTTTTCACTTATTATGTGTCTACATTTTTCTTATCCTACTCCCCAAAGATAACTATAAATTCCTCAAATACAATCTATGAAAATAATATATTTTATAAGACATATTTAATGATTTATTAGATAAATATGAATTTAATACAATCCCAAACGTTCGATATCTCTACTGTCATTGTGAACCTAGATACATAACATAATAACAAAACACATGGATATATGTACAATATTTCTAAACTACACAACATTCCCCTAAAATTAATTAATCCTATATTATGACATGGGATAACCTAGGTATACACATAAAAAATAAGTTATCTATAAATCATAATAAGGGAATAATCAATGAATAACATGATGAATTTAATAAATGTGATTCAAGTGTCATATGATGTTGTCAAAAAAGGTGTTTGAATCATAAATATGATTATTGAATCAAGATATAAGATGATAACCTCAAAGAAATATATGAATGTAGAAGAAAAACTAAGAATTTCATCATAATCAAAAGTAAAGGATAATTGTCAAGACATAATAACATCGTATACTTATTGTTTCACTGTATAAACTATTCATGGTGTCTTCTGAGGTAAAAACAATACAAAAAGAAATAAATGTCCATATAAATTTGTTCTCATTCGTCAAATTCATATCATGTATATCCATTTTCGTACGAATTATATCATATAACATGAGAAACATATTAACCAAATTTAATCCCATTATAAAGTATCCCATGATATATAAATTGATGTACCATATAAATTGAGAATAAGTACATATCCATGAATAAATTTGATTGGAAATGGGGATGGGTATTATCTTAAATATTCTATGTAGGAAAATTGTAGGACAATTTTTGGACTTTAGAAAGTGTATATAAGGATTCATTGAATAATATAACTAGTGTGAAATAAGGAATTTAAATACATAAAATTCATAATTACAGTAAAATAGAGTTTTGAATAAATATCTAAACATTAAAAATTATAAATAAAAATGATAATTAAAAATAATTATCTTGAATAAAGATGATGGGAATAGGATTCCTTACAATGAGATAGTTCTTCACAAATCATTAAAAGTGATTCTTTTGATATTTGGAGCACCATCGGATGGATTTAGAGATATATAAGTAGAATGATATATTGATGAATGGGTTTTTATTAAACTGGAGTGTTATGTTGGGGTTATATTTATAGAAATAGAAAGTGTAAATTTTTATAATTTTCTAATAATAGGTTTTTGAAACTATATAATAAAATATACAAAATAAACAACTTTCACATTTATTTACCATGGATTATACAATGTATAATTTATTTTCAATGATTTATGTTTATATGAAACTGATATACGAAAATAATAAAAAATTTGATGGTTAACTGTGTCTTGTTCAAAATGAATCGACTTTAAAACCATAAAATATTATATTGGTATGGGAGGATTAATTAAAAAATTAAAATATTTACTCAAATAAATTCAGAAATAAAATATTTTACATTAGGAAAATATTTTTTTTAATGGATGTCTTTTATAACATATATTACAACCCTTTTAAGTTATTATGATGTCATAATAAAAAATATATTTATCCCAAATTAATTTTTTTTTTAAAATTATTATCTACCAATATTATGAAAATATAATCATGATTTAATTCCAACATTATAATATCAAAAAAAATATTTTTTTATATAAAAATTATAAAAATAATATTTTCATTTTTTAAATTAAAATCATTTTTTACTAAAAAATACTTTTTTATGGAAGTAATAACTTTCAAGAAATTATTAATATTTCAATGGACTTCATTAAATTATATTACCATTTATATTTAAATTAAAATTATCTAATAAGAATATTTCATAAAAATATCATTACAATAAAAATAAAAAATTTGATCTAAATGTGTGTTTTTAATAAAGGAGTATATTTTCGAAAAAATAACATTTTAGTTAAATTGTATTAATGTTCAATTTTGATGAAATCCTATATCATTATATATATAATGCAACAATGCAAAGAAATAAGAATAATCATTAATTTATTGAAAATATAACGAATATATAAATACTACTCTTCTCTAGATACATTCCGCATTATTACATCCGTAAATTCCCTAAGGGTAGGGTGTGTGATGATGTATCTTTCTTGGGTTGGTTTGGAAAATATATTTTTGTTTTTTATATTGATAAACCTGAAAATATTATATAAATGGTTTCAATCATGTTACATTTTTTAAATCTCATCATGGGATTTATTAAGGTAAAATCCTATTAATTCCACCTCACTTCAAAACTATATTACATTGGCTTTACAGAGTATGATCCAACTTGTCGAAACCAACTATTCTTATGCATGTGTCAATTGGACATTATCATAACTATTAATATATAAAAATATTAATGTTCACTTTACAATGGCTATATTAGAAATGGTTTCGATGCTTAAAAATATTATAAATCAAAAATTCAATACTGGTCTAAAACAACCAATTAATTGAATATATTTTCATTATCACATTACCTAATAGGGCTTATATTCATTAAAAATTTAATTTAATGTATAAAAGTTTGCATCGTTACACGGTATACTAAATTTAACCATAAACTTGGTAATAATATTTTACTATTCTGAAAAGTCACTATGGCCAAAATATTATTCAATGTTATTATTTTATATTAATTATTCTAATATCAAATATTAAATAAATTTTATCAATGTAAATTTTTATAAGTGAAATTATTTGAATATTAAATAACCACACAACCTAGAATACCAAATCGTATAAGAAAAATGATTCATTGAGCATAAATAATAACTTATATACATCTCAGTCCATTTAAAAAATTCAAATGATTGTTAAAATATATTATTGAATATATAATATAAATATTTCATTAAAATTAGTAGTCAATAAATATTAAATTAATTTTTGAAGATATAAATACATTTAAAGAAGGAAATAGTATTTTTGAAAATATATTTTGAGACAAAAAATATAATATCAACATATTATATAAAAATGATTCTAATATAATAAACTAGATTATTTATATTTAAAGGATAATTATTATAATTTAATATAATATTCCAAAATAATGGGGCTTTTACATGAAACAAAATGAAAATTTTTACAAAATATATATTTATATTATTCACTAGAATACAAATCTTATTATATAAATATCAAGAAATATGTATAAGATAATATATATATTTTGATTTCCAAAATTATATAAATTTACTGAAATAAAATTTATAAAAATGTTATAAAATAATTATAAATTCATGAGAAAATCTGTAATAGAATCTTTTTTGAATAAAACATATTTTTTAGGCATATAATATTCTTACAAAAAATCAATTACTTATTTATAATAAATTAATAAATAAAAGTGTGTTATTTAATAATTTTATAAAAAATTTATTTATAATGTGGATATTAATATTCAAACATTCCAATTTAATGGCCATCCTATAATAGTTTATTACATTGTTATTCATATAAACTCAGTATTTCTGGTAAAGTAAGCTACCAAACACTAAAATTTTATTTTATGAATAACATAATGTAAAATATCATGTTGGCACATCCCCCCTTACACTATATAATTTACCCTTCATCAAATTTTATATTTATAATCAAAGGAATATTATTTCAAAAATTCATTTTTCAGAAAATCCACCTTGTAAGATTGGATAAAAAAACATCCTTTAAAAAGCGGAAGATGGAAACATAATGATTACCATAAATAACACACAATCGAGATCCCAAATAAGGAGACCATTAACTCGAAGTTAAAATATGGAAATATAGGAGATAAGTACTATCAAAAATATTAATAGATGGTGATAATGAACATTCCAGTCATAAATTTAATGACCATAAGACCCTAAATCCCTAATGGGTCTAAAAGACCACAAACTCCTCAAGGAAAAATTTAGAATGAATAAAATTTCATTTTTGTGGTCACATAAAACTATAGTTTAAGGATTTTTTAACCACGATATATTATAAAATTAAATTAATTTACTTAATTTAATCAATAAACATAATTTCAACCTTTGGTATTGTGTTTTAATTACCTTACACCTATTTTTATTTATATTTAAATAATAAGTATTTTTTAATCCTAAATCACTTAAATTATAATTTAATAGATCATAGGATCGATAATAGAATTTAACATTAATAATTTTCCCACAGAATATGTGTTATATACAAAATGGTTGGAATAATTGATCTAATACGGATAAATCATTACATAATTAAATACTAGGTTAATATAAAAACTATTTAAAATTCAGCGAAATTTTCAACATAACCCACACAATAAATAATTAACCATAAGACTCCAACAAATAATATTTTAAAAAAATAAAAAACCAATAATATATTTAAATAGTAGAAAAAATTCCAAAATATTTGTACTTTATTCCTAAAAAATATAAATTTTCCCATTATTTTAGATAAAAAATGAATATTCATTGATAAAAAATCCTCCAAAAACATTATAATTAACATAATCACTATAAAACCTCACTGAAATAATATCCTCAAAAAAATAATTAAATATATTATTATTCATAAGGAAAATAGTATAATATAAAATTTATTTTACAAATCTAAAACATATAGAATCTTCGCCAAGTATAATATAAATCACTTTATCCTAAAATGAATAAATAATTTCAAAGTCATGAATATTATCCTTTTTAAATTATAAATATTAATCATTTATTTATCAAAAAACATTATAATGTCATCCTCAAAAACCTCTCAAGGGTTATATATCCATCAATCATGAATTTTCCAAAAAAACTCCATACCACCATACTACTGCACTAATTTTCAATGTTATCATTAACATTCCATGCGTACGTGAAAATTCTTAAATATAAGCTATTTTGAAAAAATATATAGATGAATAATGATTTATGAATAAATAAAATCAATAAAAAAACTTCTACAACCTAATTCTTAATTACCAATTTATAAAAACATCAATTATTCCACTTTATAAAATAGAAATAATGGTTTGTTGTATTATTCCTTCATAAGTTTTTCTAAACAATAAAATAGGAATCACGTGTTTGGATTCATCAATAACATTTTAATTGTGAATATTTTTTTAAATAGTTTAACACTGTTAAAATAATTCAAAATATTAACAGGTAACTTTTAGTATCTTCATCAACAATTTTAAGACATATAATCATAAAAATTTTCAAATACTCTTATCTAGATTTCCTAGTAGAATATAAATTTCGGTAATGCCCACACATTCCATATGTCAAACAATTATCCTTAGATAATAACTTATAGAAATCATAGTTTTTATATATTTATTCAATAAACATTTCATTTTACCAAGAAATTACTTTCCCTCTCTCCTTATTTCCACATCCAAAACATCTTCTCATTCCATTGAGATATTTACCTAGTTTCATGTTCCCACATTCTCAATATGTAAGAAGATGATTCTTATTCCCTCCATGATATTCATGAAAGTCCATTTTTCTCTTATTTGGTACATTTAATAAACCACATATTTTCATATTTTTAGTCATATACAAATATATATGGTCAATTGATACACCAAACTAATTTATAATAATAACATTACGGTCAATATCATATAAAAAACACAACATATAGTGTAAAGGAGACACAAAATAAATTATTCAGATATAAAAATTATAACTTAATATCAAAATTTTAATATAAAAATGGGATTAAAATAATTCTGAAAATTATATATATAAGAATCCATATAAATATAAATATACTGATTAAATTTAAGAAAATATGCACATAATTTTTGTAATGTAATTTGAAACTCCAAAAATATGTTTTCCTGATAAATTATTATTATTATTTGACAATAAAATATTATTCTTTATGAAACATATAGTAATGGAAAGTTATAAAAATTATATTACTTTTTAAATAATCATTCAAAAATTATCTCATGGAGAACTATTTGAATTTTTTTATGTTATGGGGTTTTTATTGAATAGTCAAAAATATTGATTTTTTAAAACTAAAATTTCATTTAATTAAATAATATAATATTAAGACTAATAATATTTTTATTTGATATTAATTTAAAATAATATACATTATATTTAGAGTAAAATAATTAATTATATTTTTTTATCAATTTTTAGGATTTTTGGATAAATATATATTTATTCTATAATAATCGTGAAAAATAGTGTATAAATGCACAAGGTTATCTCCATTTTAATTACATAAATTAACCAATAATGAAGAATTATTTAAATTAAATATTTATATTATATATCTATATATATATATTTAAATTCATATAATGAATATTACTAGTATTAGATGTAATGTGAATTCATATTTTTCATGAAAAGGCATTTTATAAAAAAACCCATTTTCATCAAATTTTACTATATTGATTATAAATTAAATTATTATTATTATGTGAATTTAATATATTATAACTGGTTAAATATTTTGAATATAATTTTCATTATTTGATAAACTTTCTATTTTTATTTTTTGTGACTTTCAATAGAAACTATTATAAATAATTATCACCACAGTAAGGATAAATAAGATTATTTAGGTAAAAAATAATACCATAAGAACTAAAAAAATGACTATAAAACTTTTATTATTTTTTATTTGTTTTAAATTCATTTCATTACCATCGAAAATTTAAATTTTTGACCTTTTTTTTATTTTCCACGATTTTGACCTTTCTATTATTTTATATAATGGAAATAAAATAAGTCACATTATTGAATTTAGTTTCTATAATATTTTGTGATAGGGATAAATACAATCTATGAATAATCATGAATAATGATTTGAAATATAGTATGGTAGTTTATTTTATATTTTAATAGATGAAATACATACCATCTATTCTTATATGAGGCTAGGTCGAGCCGAATATGTTGATTGGGAGTGTTATTAAAATATTCCTATAGGATTAGGCCTTAGGGCCATGTTGTCAAAGGATTAAAGGACCATTGGGAATACATGTCATGGAGTGCAATCCATCTACATATAAAAGGGATAGGGACATTCCTTGTCTAATAAAAATGATTATTCCCCTTAATTGTTGAAAAAATTATATTAATTTCTTATGAAATGATGACCTAGTGATTTTAATATTAATAGAAAAATAAAATATTTTTTGTAAATTTTTATATGTAACATTATTTTAATTAATTAATATATATCTGTAATTTGTTAGATATATATGAAATTTTATGGATTTTTGAATTTATTTTATTTGAATTGACATTAATTCTTAATGTTATTAAATTCTATGAAAGTGAATAGTTCCAATATAACATTACTGATAATTTATAAAAATTATATTATATAAAATGGTATAAAAGTAATATAAAAATATATATTGAGACATGAAATTGGTATATGGTATAAAATATCAAATATTGAACATTTATTATCCTATTTTTCTTTTATAGTAACTATCATGAAAACAAATATGTAAAACAATTATTATCATGGTTGTTGTCAGAAGGTGTTAACATACGTTAAAATAAAATTATAAGTCTAACAACTCTAATATAACATTTTCCAAATTTTTTTGGATGATATTATGTCATCCAATACTAATCTTGTCTTTCAATTATATTGTTTTTTTAAAATTTCCCTTCAAATTTATTTTTTATTAATTTATTATTTTATGAAATTTTAAAATTCACATCCCCTCACTTTTAAAGGTGATCCTCCTCTATGCATTAATTAAAATTTTATAAATAAACTGTTTTATAAAAAGGATATTGAAATAAATTATTAAAATATATTACCATTCCATATATTACATTAATTGATTAGAAACCCATCATTTGAATGATTTTTTGTGTAAAAAAATCAATGTTGTGTGAAGAAGAGGTTTCTTTCTTAATCGATTGTTTTTTTTATTTCATTATCTACCACCCTAAAATACTACTCCACTATGATGATATAGTGAAACAACATTATAATATATATATATATGTATTTATATTATTTTCAAACACTATATCCATATCATCTTTCATCAAAAGGGAAACGAATATGTCATTTTTAGAGACAATAGCCTATAGCCTTGTGAACATATGTAATTCATTTTCCATCTCCATCACTCATGGATGTTATAAATTATTGAATTATATATATATATATAATATTTTTGGATTTTTTATAATTCTATAATGATAATTTATTATATAATCTCTTTAAATTAAATTTTTTTGAATAATTATATTGTCGTTCATTTGTACATGTGGATGAACACCTCTAAGAAGCAATGTGATTATTTTTTCATAACCACAAAACATTACTGAAATGTATATTTTTATTTATTTAAATAACATAATTATTGTTTTATAATTATAATTTTGGAATGTTAATATAAATATTATGTTTTTACATTGTCATATTTTTTAAATAGAAATGTTATTTTTTTCTTTATAGATATTAGCATTTCCATGATTCTTACATAGTTCATTTTTACAACAATATTTTATGGCTTATTTTAATATTATAATTGATATATAAAAATTATAATTTTTTATGATTAATATTATACATATTATAGAATTTAATGACCAGAATTATCATGAAGGTATGGATCATTGTCTTTCTCCTTTTATTCCTTTGTCTGGTAAATGAAATATTACCAAATTGATTCATGGAGAAAATGAGGGTGTCTAGGGGTTGTTTAGAGCCAAGATCCCCTGTATTTGGAGAAACAGACTCATCCACAAGGATAGTAAAAACCATGCATCAAAAATATCATGGTTCCTTCTAACTACATGTGTAATTTCAAAAGGGAGAAATGTGAGCATGGTTATTTTGTAACTATGGAATCCAAGGCACAATCCCAGATAGAGTTTTAATGGTTTCTGATAATGGGTTTTCATATGTCTTTCAAATATTTAGTAAACCTGGGAGAAAATACCAAGTGGGTCCCCTTATTGGATAGTCGATGTATAATATTTTTCACTTGGATTGGCTAACCATGTTGGCAAACCATGTAACCCCATTTATAGTAAAAAATATCTTTTCTCCCTTGAAATGTTCTAAAACTAAAAACACTTCACCTACTTTCCATTTCTAGTGGACGTGAGATCCTCACATCACCAATGATATCCCTCATCAAATTACTATGTAATTTTGATATTTCATCAATTAAAACACTAAATCAACTATAACCAGTTATTTTGGATTCAGATAGTTATGGTGTCTATTCCTCTTGTTTAATTTCTAAATTTATATTCCAATATATTGTGCTATTTTTGGGAGATCCCATTATAAATTTTTTTTAGGATTTTGGTACTTTCATCATTTTTCTTTTGCTCTACCTCAAATTTGAGGGGAATATTGGATGTGGAATAATCTATTTCCCTATGGTTTGTAGTTTGATGGTTTTCCATTAATGTCGTGATGTTTCTATAAATTCTATATTATACCACATGCCAAACATTATTCCATGTCTCTCATAAATGTATTTTACCTTCTAAATAAATACATTGATGATGTTATATTCTTATTGAAATTATTTATTTGGTTAATGTTTGTTGACCTTATTCATTTTCACCCATTTTGGTGTGTTGTTAAATTTTTTAATATAACTAAAACCTTATAAATGTTCGCAATGTATTGTCAGTGGAAATTACCACTTTTTTTTATATTTTTCTATATTAACAACAACCTTCTAGGTGGTTTTCATTCTAATGTAGATCAACTCCCTTCATTGATAAATTAATTTTTTTTTGAAAATTGAAGTGTGATTTAGCAACCCAACACACAATTCCTGAAAATGTATTAAAAATAATGATCAATGTTTAAATGAGGTGAAAATAATTTTCACTAATAGAAATTTACTTAAGATAAAAATATTTCGAACCAAGTTTTAGATCAAATGATTCAACAAAATATTACATCCCGTGAAAAAATATTCCATGTATGATGAAGGCCATATACGAAGAAAGGATCCATCATAGTTGTAAGAGTGTTCCTCAAGCATTGTGGTCCATCAATGTAGTGCAATTTTAAAATTTACAGTCTATAGGATCATCAGTAGGGGCCTCCAAGAAGATGTCCACCAAGTAAATGAACTAATATAAACAATGATTGATGGAAAAACAAGAGGAATTATTTCCATTGAATAACCTTGAAAATAAAATTTATATCCTTCTTAAACTCCCATAAATCCTTGATGAATGTTATCCTTCAGAGGCCATGATAATTATCTACAGTAATGTCACCATTTTGGTATTGTCATAAGTCATACTGTGTCATTCACCTCTATCCATGAATCATGATCCTTTGTAAAGTCCAATTCATATTCTATTTGGAAATAATTTTCATATGCACACTCATCATCCTCAATAGACGATGTTTCTGAAAAACATGAGGAATTAGAATACATTTTAGAAGGATCATTCTATGGTGGTATAATTTTATTTTTATTAAAATTGGAAGCTAGAGTCCATGTGAAAGTTGTTCTTTGAGTTTTAAACTTCTCCCCTCTTTTACATGTTTTTCTAGGACTCAGATTAATAAACCCATATGAATCAATCATTGGATTCCTTCTATTTATAGCCCTCGATTTCAGTAATTCATCCTAATGTTGAAAAGTATTTTTATGTTCCTCTAAAATAGTCTCCTCAAAGTAATATTAAACCGCATATTTTTTCATGCTCACTATTTTGGGTCACTATTGTAGTATCGTTTCTAGGACTCAACAATGAGACTTACATCAATGTCTTATCACTTTTGTCATTCCTAGATGATGGGAGATCAGAGGTGGAGGGAAAAAAATGATTAGAATATCTATTATTACCCAATGGTTTTCATCCCTAGGCATTTTTTGGGGCATCCTTTTCATCCCAAACCAATTTGAAATGAGGGAGGTTACAAAACATTCCTTTGGTCCTCACATTCACCAATATGGTACTTGATTTGAGAGAATTTTGTTAGTACGAAGTCAAGTTTTCAAATAATACCTCTTTGATTAATCAATTTCAACCTTTTTGAATCCATAATCTAGAGGGATGTTCCTGTGATATTTTAATTTCAATTCATACACGAGCAACTGAGGGTCAGGATATTTTAGAATTGGTAGAGTCAAGATTTATTGGATTCCAAAATAAAATAGCTATGGAGAACATATATTCTGATATGAATAAATTCAATGGGAGAACTATCAGTCCAAACTATAAAATCAGAGAAGTTGGTTCTGCATCAATGTAAAAATTTAATGACAATTGCATGACATTCATGAAACAATCACTAAAGGGCCATGATCATCTCACCTAAATCATATAATAATTTTAATCAGGGGAAATGAAATACATTTCACGAAGATAGTTCATCCATCAAACACTGAAATTATAAAACCCCATGTTTTCATGGGTTATTCATAGTAAAATTAGATTGGGTCTCTTCTTACTAAATTTTCCATTCAATAAAAAGAAAATATCTGAAGAATGTAGTTGTAAATATTCATTTGAGAATGAAATCGCCTCAAGAAAAGAATTTCCATACTTCTTTTGTTCAATGTGCTCCAAGAACGTTGATTCAATATGGGAGACTCTACCTACAACTACAGCCACGAAGGATCTGGAATTAGGGACCCCTTTCTGTTCATTCACATTGAGATTAGGTTTTCCACTTCATTTATTCGAGGGTGGATGCTCTTGGACAACCCACTAGTCCATATTCTTGAAAAAAACAATGGTTTAACATAAATGAACTGAAATGGGAGGAAAGACCATGCCTCATTTTTATTCATTATGAAAATGAATTATGTAAAATGTGAACCTTTTAATATTTTTTATATATAGATGGAATGAATTTGAGGGTATACCTCATGAATGTTATTATAATTCATATTAAACCATAAATATTAGTCGTTTGATGATGGATACGGGACTTATTGAGAATGACATTCACTTTCCCTTATATCTGTTGTCAAGCGTGATTTATGTCACCCGATAATAATATCTAGATACCTGGAAGGATCCTCCCAATTACATTGATTCAAGTTATTATCATTGCATAACATCCCAAATATATCAACTATTGAGAATAATGTCACACATTCATCTAGATATTATGGGGTTGTATTGTTTTGTGATCCTATATCTCATTAACATAATCATGGACACATGAGTTAAACAACAATTCTAGATACCACCTAGTATCCATGTATATTCCTACATATGTCCTGACATAAATTGGTCATAGATTTTTCTATAATATATAAATTTATATATATATATATATATACATGTAAATTTAATATATAAATATATATTTATATATTGTTGTTGATCAGACTCTTATTCTATCCTCTTTCAAAGTAGGAAGAGCCAGTTGATTGTCCTGTAGGAACATGAACAGTCAACATTTTATTATTTAGTATAGTTTATTTAACATTATAAATTCACACTTTTATCATATGAACAATGGATGGATTACTTCTAGAAGCCATTATTTGTGGCCTGGATATTTTATCTCACACCCTATGTAGGCATCTTTTGAAACTCATGAAGACCTCATGTCTTTTGGAATGTATAATGGAAATCCCATTGTAATATATGCTGGATATTATTTACTTATATCATCGATCATTGGAGTAGATGATCGAGCCTATTCTCATGATTCTATTGGAGAAGTCTTTTGATTTTTCTATATTTTTATATAGAAGGATGTAAATGAATGTCCCCCATTTCTCATTATTGTATATATGTATTCCGTTACATAATTTTATATGATAATACCTTTGGGATTATTTTTATTATTAATGTTTTATGATTTTTCATATTTCCTAACTTATTTATTATTATTTTTCTTCTTTTTTCATCTGTTTTACAATGCATCCCCTATTGTTTGTTTAATTATTTTATCCACATTACCACTCTGAAATGGGGTATAGTCGACCTACTATAATCCTTTACACCCTCGCCGCTAGTCCAAAGACGTTATAAAATAGTGAGGTGTACTTGAGGCCATGTGACCCACTGGCTACGGGCACTAATTATTTAGATCTTGGGTTGGTATATTATAAAGTGGAATCAATTTTTAATTTTCCATTTTTAATTTTGTGTATATTAGATAAGAGAAAAATATATAATGTGATTTTGTAATGATCTTTTTCCTATGAGCAGATAACCCATGTATATTAAAAATAAAAATTACATGGAATTTGTTATTATTATTATTGGATTACACATGTTACAGTTGATACGTTTTCAACATTGGATGACACATATGTTTTGAGACAATATAAATATTAATATTTGTATTATTATGAAAAAACATCGATGGATGGATTGGTAATGTAAATACCATGTCATGGATCATCTTATGTACAAAAAGAATAACATTCCTTGTAATTTTCAACACCTTTTCAAAATTTAGTATGCATTTTCCAACTACATATAGTTATTTTCTACCAGAAAATCGTGTCTAGTAAAACTGTCCCCTAGAAATATTAAAGAAAAAGTAAAGTATCACAGTTAGACAGAGAAAGGGGTTTTACAGATACTAGAATAAGACACTCCCCTCATATCAGCCTCAACCAGATATGCACAAAAATCAGGGGCACGAAAAGACCATATGGTAGTCATATTCATGACTTCCCTCTTGGAAACGGCATCGACCACTTGATTGGCCTCCCGATAAGCATGAGTGATTAACAGGTTGAGAAGTGTAACCTGATTAAGACATCTTATCCAGTGAGTTAGAAGTCTCCATGGAACATTCCGAGTTCTCATTTTGAGGGCATGACCCGCAATTTCAGAATCTGATTCAATCTAGAAGATATTCCAGTTATGAAAGACACCATGTTTCATGACATAAATAATGGTCCATAATTCTTCTCCGTAAGATACTCATGTCCCAATAAAATGATGAAAGCAACCCTTGAAAAGTCTACAACGTGTGCGAAAGACACCCCCACAAACCAATCTACCTGGCACTCTAGATGAAGCTCCATCAACATTAACCTTAACACATGGATTGGTCAGTGGTATCCAGTAAATAAACATTACCACCAATGGCTTCTTCATTTTATCTGAAATTCCAAGCATCTGCAGTGCAGTTATGTCTATAAAGGTATTATATATGTATCTAGTCTATATCACATTAGTAGCATGTATGTCCCAATGAATCCTCATTTCACTTTCATGAAAGGAAGGAGCCTTGTTTTAAAAATAGAGGCTATTCAGTGCGGTCGATATGGCGTAAAAAATAACCGCTGCTGCAACCAACAACAAGTTCTGAATCTGTGCAATCCTTCTAGGCATGTAGATGAACACCACCAAGTCTTCAAGCAACCTATATGTGCAGAGATCCATGATGAAGATTTATCCAATATATTTTTAGAGCTTCTGAGAAAAGGGACAGTAGATGAAAAGTTGTTGTACAGTTTCAGTTTCATTCTGCCACAGATAACAGGGAGACACAATACATTGGCCAACCTTCTTTAATTGATCATCCGTTAGAATCTGGTTCCTCGACATTCTCCATAGAATAATATGTCAAGATGGTTGGATAAAAGTCACTTTAAATGTAAGAAACCAAGGGGGCACTTGTGTGGAGCCAACAAGATGCATGTTGTAGAACTCTTTTAAATTAAAATGTCCATTCCTATTGGGACTCCAAACCAGAGTATCAATGTCCATGAATGAGTATGTCTAGATGTCATGTTTTTCCTGAGAAGTAATCATGGTTTCAAGGACATGACAATGATCTAGAAAATCTGTTATAGACATGTCCATCGGGTTGGGGGGAATATCGCTCGTATTCAAGTGGATTTCTAGCCAAGGATTTTTACAATAGTTAAGGCAATATTTTCTATATAAAATCAATTTAGAATTATTCATAACAACATTGACGGAGTTCCGAAGCGAATTCCATACAGATGAAAACGTATAATGGGGGTATCCATTAATAAGATTCATTTTGAATTTTCATCCATGAAAATCTTGGTATTAGTCATTGGAGGTTAAGAGATTCTAGGTGAACATATTAATAAGTCCCCCATTAAAATGATGAAGGTCTTTGAATCCAAGACCACCCAAATAAATGGGTTTGATGTTTTCCTTACAAGAAATAGTGACCAAATTCCTTTCATTAATAGAGTCTCTCTAGATAAAATTCCTCATCATTCATTGGAGTTCTTTGAGAATATTTTTTGGCCATTTATAAATGGAAAAATAGTATACAAATATTGATGTGATAACCAAGTTAATGAGGCACACCCTTCCAGCATGAGATAGGTATTTACCCTTCCATTTAGCCATCTGATTCATGATATCATAGTAAATTCTATCAAGGTAGTGCCTACATATCTTTCCATAAAATATTGGAACACCAAGATAAATAAATAGCAGAGATCCATTTCTGACTCCGAGGAATCTGATGACCCTATTTTTTTCCAGTAGTGATCCTATCACCAAAAACAATGAAGGATTTATTACTGTTTATATGCTTTCCAGCAACAATCTTATAGTGTGAGAAGAAGGCTTTGATCGCATATATCAACTTCCTTGAGGCTTCCCCAAAAATCAGAATATCACCAGCATATAGTAAATGATATATGACAAGGTTGTCCCTCCTAGCCATTTTCTATCTAAAATACCAATTTTAGATAGCTCATTAAGGTATCTACTCATATATTCTTCAGCAATGGAAAAAAGAATCCCACATAGCAGATCACCTTGTCGAACTCCTCAGGTGCAGCGAAAATAACCCCGGGGAGATCCATTAATTAAAATGGGAAACCTTACAGATGTAAGGATACTTCTGACAAGGTTGATGAATCCACTTGAGAAACCGAATCTCATGAGAATATCGATGATAAATCTCCACTTCAGGGTGTCAAAGGTATTTGAGATGTCAATTTTGAGGGAAAATTTTCAATGCGTTTCTTTCTTTTTCATCAAATTGATGCTCTCTAATGCAGTGATAAGACAGTTCTAAATGCTTCTACCAGGTATGAAGACATACTAATTAAGAAATATGTAAATATTAAAATCTTGACATACATAGAAATTACATTACGTTTGCGGAATAATTAACACATAAAAAAACACACAAGGCCCGTAATAGTTTAGTGTCTTTAGAAACTCGGAAAAATAATCTTCTAATCATGGTGAAAGATCTTCAACATCTCCTATAAAGATCATACCCTTTTTTTTCTTACCTAAAACCCTTCCTTATATCCAGGGGAAAAGATAAAATAAAAAGGGTGAGCTCAAATTCTCATTAAGGGGAAACATAGAGAACATAAAACAATCTATAAACATTTGAATGCAAAAACATTATCATAAAATCTAAACATCAAAATCTTGAGAAAAGACATAAATATTGGAAGTACGTTTGGTATATATCATAAAGGAACATCAATAATGATAAAATATAATTGTAATAAAACATGTAATTTTGGAAAACCATTAATCACATGATATTATTTCCATAGTAGCCAAGGCATTGCTGCCAAGTCTATCATAGTGGAAAAGACCCTTTCTGAATCGAGTTCACTCCTCATTCCAGTCCTGTAACATTGAACCGGATTAACTTACCGTACTATCCATGTCGATCTCATGAAATATAAATATTAACCCAATGCATTAGAGGGAGATATAGGTCCCACCCATCTCATAATGAAATCATTCTTACTTGTGCCACAAAATAAACATAAAACATTTATCATAACCCAAAGAATAAAATGGGTTTCATAAACATCATCCCATCATCACATAATCCATCTAAAAAATGGATATCATTTCATCATAAGAAAAGTGAAACCATGTATATAATAGAGACATTATACTTGAAACATACACATATGAAATAATGTCATCTTAGATGGAAATTGGTTTTGATAAAACACTTCAAATGAATCCTTGAAGAAAATATCCTTTCTTCTAAAATCATCTTCTTTTAAAAAAATGCCATGAAAAGATTTTAAACAAAATTATTGAAAATAATCAGGAATTTTTTTAAAGGAATCATTATGGAAATTAGGCGTTATGAAACCATAAAAATCATTTCATGTCGTATAAGTTAAAAAAACATTATCCTCGTACTTTTAATGAAAAGTCAAAAAAGTACCACGTATGGTAAACAAAAGAAAGATCCCTTCCATAACACAAAGTAGAAGTCAGGATGGGTAAAAATGACTTTAAAAATACATGGAAGATTATTAAACACTCTATGATAACATATTTACGGACATGGATGAAAAATATAACCCCAGTAAATACTGATGAATAAACAATCTCAGATAAAAATGAGATTGAAAATGTTATCCCTTACCTTATGTCCAATTTCATCGAAATGTGTCCGAGACTCCTGTATAGTAGGTTTAAACGTATTATTAACTTGTAACAAAACCATAATAATATTTATGATATCATATATGATTCACTTATGACTTTATATTATCCATTCATTTGTCAATTCCATTTTAAAGCAGCATTTTGGGTAAAATCTTTTCATTTATCATCCTTGTTTTGACTTGTAGTTATTAATATGATTTCTTAGATCATGATTACATTATTCTAGAATATAAAACATGATTTATATATAATATATATTCAGAATATACATATATATATATATATAATAGATCTATAAATGGAATGAAAAACTCCATTCATTGTGACGGTAGGCCATACGTACGCATGAACGATGTTTTTCATTTCCTTATTGAATTGAATGGAATTAAGTAGATGACATACATATATATATTTACATAAATCCAGTAGCATTATTATATCATATATTTCATGATTACTTATTATATATACTTTATAATCATTCTTGAATTGTTAACATGGAAAATAAATCTCATCGCGTCGTGGAGACAGTAATCCATACGTACGCACGAGCGATGATATCGTTACCATATTTATTGAGTGGAAGTGGAGTGGATGAAATAATATCATAGAATAATTATGATATTATAATAATCATATATTGTTATTATTTACACCATTATACCCATCCATGTAAGGTGGTGGTGGAAAAAATTGATTACACCACGGCGTGTAGACGGTATTCTGTACGTATGCACACACAGTGATTTCGTTTTCTGTAGGATGGATAGAAGGTGTAATACGGTAGTTTCATATTTATAATAACATATCAGTGTATATGTAGTACTTTTTTTATTACTTTATAATTAAAAAACTAATGAATAGAAGGTAGAAGAAGAATGAAACTTGAAAGAATCTGTATAAGAGATTACATCTTCTTCGACGCACCACTTTTAAGCATCCACATAAGCCACTAGATTTTTTATTTTGAGGATACCGGAACCTATATAATGTTTCTAGGGAATTTTATAATGGAAATGGGTCAGGTTTGGCCGAGCATCAAGGCTCAAATGGGTGTTAAGAGAAGAAGAAATTTGTGCCTTTTATAAAGGAGGAGAGGGGCACCTTTGGAAAAACATAAAATATTATTTTATAATAAAGTCATATTTGGTTTATAATATCATTAAATTGATTTATTTTGAAGCTAAAGTGCGTATGGGTTGAAATACTCTCAAACAATAGGTTTTATACAAGTTTAGGTTACTATTTTAACCTTATCATTTAGATTTAACTCTAAGTTAAATAATTTAACCTTTACAGTGTCTTCTTGTTTTCTTACACTATATGGTTAATTAACATACTATAACAAGCCAAACGAACCCCAAGTGGTTTATTATTAATATATTTTACCTTGTATAATTAATTTGGCTAAACCTTATATTTTTATTAATATAATAACAATTAATAATATAATATTTGTTTTAAAAACTATTTTATGTCAATTTTGACACTATTTGGTAATTGATTTTTTTGAAAATCATAACAGCATGATTAGTTCCCAAAAAGTTGATTAAATCAATACTAACATGTCATATTAACCTATAAAATTAGTTTAATTCATAAAAAGTATCAAATTACCTTAATTTGTGTATTTATAATATTAATTATGTTAATATTTCCTTAATAAGGTAATTACTGCATCATCATTGTGTCATAAATAATTTATATTATTTAATGTCTAAAAATTATAAATAAAATGGAATTATGTATTACATCTTTCTATATTTCTAATTAATATTTACAGTCTAATTTATCTTATATATTACCTTATATTAAAAATGTTTTAGTTATTAAACATTTATTTCAACTATTTTAGCTCTTCTTTAAATAAAATAATAATAAGTGTCATAATCTAATACAAGTGGACATAAATGGTCATATGTTATTCCTAAGTTTGTTTTTGGTCTAATTAAACTTATCCAATATAATTATGACGTGTGTTAGGATAATAATAATATCATTTTTACCCTTAATTACCCTATTTATTTTTAACCATGGTAAATAAAAGTAAAAAGTTACTATTCAGCAAAAATTATTTTTATCTTATTGAACCACATTATACTCCTTGATATTAACATAGTCTCCTGGATTTTTGAAATTTCACTCACAGAAGTGGTAAAATTAAATTTTATATAAAATTTTAAATTCTCCTAGGAGGTGGGTAAAAGACGGTGAAAAGATCAATAAATTTTTTTATATCTAAAATTATTTTTAAATGACTCCAATGAATTAAATTGAACTTATATAGGTATTATGTATCAATTTTGACCTAAAATAAATTTAAATAAAATAAATAATTATTTAAATAAAAAGTCGGTTTTTAAATATTAACCTAGTTTTTCACTATTCATCAAAAATTGAAAGTTTTCAGAAAAATACCCTAAATTCACCCTAGGATAATTTCGATATTCTGAATCTAAAAATGAAGTCCATTTTGAAAGATAGAATTTATAAAATTTCAAAAATTGGGTATTACTATTCATAACGGCTAGTTTATATTATATTTTAATAACATATCATTGTTTAGTGAAACTCGGTATTGTGTACAACACATGCTATCATGGAAGGTCATGATTGCATGTAATGTAAGACAAGTTAGGGTTACGTGTAGTGAAATATTCCTTTGATGTTCCGTATAACAGAAGCCAGCCACATTTCATTTATACATTGAATATATATATACACACACTCAATGTTGCATAGAATAACTACTATCAAAAGAACATGAAATTGTGTGTAACACGATCCAATAATAGTGTTGTGTATACTGCAAGCTAATATGGTCTTGTGTGTAGCACAATATAATCTTGGTGTAGCGTACAACAAAATAAATTAATGAAAATAAAAAAAATATCATAACATCTCGGGGTGTTACATTCTACCCCCCTTAAAATGAATTTAGCCTCGATATTGGTCGGGGTTATAAATGGATTATTACATGATATTTTCTTTCATAGAAACCCACATCATAAAAAGGAATACCAAAACATATCTTGAAAAACTAAAGTATGAAACGTAACAGTTACCCAAATTAACTAATCACTGGGTTTCCAAATAGGATAACAAAAGTGAAAATATAGATATGGAAGAGAAATCTAACAATCATGTTCTGATGAAGAGTGGTAGAGGAAATGGATATGATAAATCCAACATTCACAAAGACATAAATTTGTGATGATATAAGGTACCATTTGATTCATCAGATATGAGGGCACTAGGACAACATTTTTGGTTTTCAAGATCATTTCCTTAATGTTGAATATTTTTTTTGAATTAAAAGAATCACTTACTAGATTTTGGTACAATCTCACTGTTGTTTGTGTCTTGAAAAATTTCTACTTCATCTATTAAGGAAATGATGTTGAATTTGTCTTCTGTGAAGTGTTAGCAGATCATGCGATAGAATGATAGGTCATTCTATCTATCTCAAACACAAGGTTAGAAAAATATATCAAATATACATAAGTCCAACTATGGTGAGGTTAATCGTATATGATTCCAAAAATAGAATTATAATTCATCTATCATACCTCTTAATATAATAAAACTAGTTTCTACTAACCAGGGACTTCCTGTAGGCCAATGGTATGCGATAAAGGCCTGTCGCACTTCAGTTGTGGGTTCGATTACCACAGCCTTGTCCGACAAGATGGGTTGTCGGTCGTCTTATGGGTTGTCCTTTTTCTAAAACTCTACTATTATAAAATTCTAGAAATAATATCGAAAAATATGTTCTATCCATAAATAATACTATCTTATATCCAACATAATCCATTCTAATCATTATGCTTATCCGAAATACATCTGTCCAATCTCATACTATAAAGAAAATGGTTACATGAAAGGTCACATAACAAGCACGTGAATACCATCATTTATCCCCAATCTATCATAAGATATATCTTGTTGGCCACATTCCAAACATGTGAATACCGTAATCATTTATTCTTTTGAAACATGAATTACCATATAACCTTAGTGAGAACATGAGTGCTGTCAAAAGTTAACTCTTTCCACATACCAAATTCCCAAGAATTCTATATAGTCAGACTATGATATCAATTAGTCCTTATATCAATCATGATTTCATGAATATTATCAAAAAATTTATTTTTCCTTATCCCTTCATTATGTGCATATCATATACTTTCCAAAATATTTGAATCACTTTTCTTGGTTACCGGTACCATATTCTTATAGAAACCCACAGTGGACCAATACACAGATATTTCAATATAACATAAGAGTACCTCAAAAACATTATTATTGAATTCCAATACATAATCCCTTCAATACATCCTCTTAAATGATTGGCCTAGAATAGGTCCTTCCCCGATTTAGAAGTAACTTCTTAGGTCAGGGAATTGGGTTGGGTAATGCAAATGTTATCCAAAGATAAGTCATAGGACTCAATAACAGTCTGTCACTCTATGACCCTTTTCTCCACATAGAAAATGTCTTCCTCTCCATTGATTGTATTCCTCATGGTTCTTCTTCCCTTCATTAGAAATATCAATCTTCATTTCTCTATGCTCCTCACTATGGGAACATTAATAAAATCTCATCTTCCTCTTATTTTATGACATAGGAATAAAACTAAAGTTAATCTTGTTAATCATATATCGAAAGACTGATTTGGCATAATCACAATATCATTCCCTCCAGGCGTTACATAACATCGTTGATTATAGTCACCAATTTTTCCATTGGAATCATTTTTAACTAAATTCCTTCTTGTTCCCTCCATTGACTAAGACCAGAAACCATAGTGTAAGAAACAGTTAAAATAACAAGGAACCACATAATCATAAAAATTCACTTATGGGGTGTCTAAATTATCAAAAATTCTTTAATCCATGATAGCTTGGATTCACCCTAGGTTATTCATGATTGTCAACATAATTCTAGGACTCTAGAATATATGTATACTTAGCCTTAGGGACATCCATATACATAACTTTGAAATATCTCTAAGGATTTCACTAAAGTTTTGACATCCTAGTTTCAAAATGTTAACTAAACCATTCCTCTGATACCAAATGTAGAGACCCAAAGCTTGACATACATAGTCATTACATTACTTTTTGGGAATACATAATACATAACAAAAACAAACACACAAGGACCGTAATAGTATAGTGTCTTCGGAACTCGGAAAAATAATCTTCTAATCATGGTGAAATATCTTCAACATCCCCCATAATGATCTTCCCCTTTTGATTTTTTACCTAAAAAGTTTCCTTATATCCTGGGGAATAGAAAACCAAAAAAGGGTGTTCTCAAATGCTCAGTTAGGGTAAACATAGAGAACCTAAAACAATCCATAAACATTTGAATGCAAAAACATGAACACAAAATCTAAACATCAAAATCTTGAGCATAGACATAAATCTTGGAAGTACGTAAGGCATATATCACAAAGGAAAATCAATAATGATAAAATAGAATGGGAATAAAACATGTAATTTTGGAAAACCATTAAGCACAAGATATGATTTCCATAGTAGCCAAGACATTGCTCCCAAGACCATCTTAGTGGAGAACTTCCATTTATAAATCAATTTCACTACTCGTTCCAGTCCTGTAACACTAAACTAGATTAAATTACTATTCCAGCCATGTATATCTCATGAGATATAAATAATTACCAAATTCATTGGAGGGGGATATATTTCTCACCCATCTCAAGATGAAATCACTCTTACTTATGCCACAAAATAAACTTCAAACATTCATCATAACACAATGAATAAAATGGGTTTCATAAACATCATCCCATAATCACATAATCCATATAAAACCAATGTATATCATTTCATCATAATAAACATTAAACAATGTAAATCATAGATACATTATATTTGAAACATACACATATGAAATAATTTCATCTTGGATGTAAATGGTTTTGATAAAACACTTGAAATGAATCTTTGAGGAAAATATCCATTCTTTTCAAAATCATTTTATTTTCAAAAAATTCCATGTAAGTTTAACAGAAAAGGAATTTTGTTGAAAATAATCATGAAATATTTTAATGTAAGAATTAGGAAAATTAGGTGTTATGAAACTGTAAAAAAAATTTCATGCCGTATGAGTTAAAAAACATTCTCCTCGTATTTTTAATAGAAAAGTCAAAAATTACCACGTATGGTAAACAAAAGAAATATTCCTTCCATAACACAAATTAAAATTCCAGAGTGGTAAACATGACTTTATACATACATGGAAGATTATTAAACACTTTATGAAAACGGTTTTATGGACATGGATGAAAAATATAACCCTAGTAAATACTTACGAATAAACAATCTCGGATAAAAACGAGATTGAAAATGTTCTCCCTTACCTTATGTATAATTTCTTATATATGTTTCCACGACTCATGTATAGTGGGTTTAAACATATTATTAACTTTTAACGGAACCATAATAATATTTATGATATCATATATGATTCACTTACGACTTTATATTATCTGTTCATTTGTCAATTCCATGTTAAAGCAGCTTTTTGGGTAAAATCGTTTCATTTATCATCTGTGTTTTGACTTGTAATTATTAATATGATTACTTAGATAATGATTACATAATTCTAGAATATAAAACATGGTTTATATATAATATATATTCAGAATATACATATATATAAAAGATCAATAAAGGGAAATAAATACACTGTTCATGGAGACTGTAGGTCGTACATACGCATTAACACTGTTTTTCGTTTCCTTATAGAATTGAATGTAATTAAGTAGATGACATAAATATATATATAAACACATAAATCCAGTATCATTATTAAATAATATATTTCATTATTACTTATTATATATACTTTATAATCATTCTTGAATTGTTACCATGGAATGTGAATCTCATCGCGTCGTGGAGAAGGTAATCCGTACGTACGCACGAGCGATGATATCGCTCCCATATTTATTGAATGGAATTGGAGTGGATGATATAATAACTTAGAATCCATAGGATTTTATAATAATCATATATAGTTATTCTTTACACCATTATACCCAACCAAGTAAGGTGGTGGTGGAAAAAACTGATTACACCATGGCGTGGAGACGGTATTCTGTATGTACGCACGTGTGGTGATTTCATTTTCCATAGGATGGATAGAAGGAGAAATTGGTTTGTTTCATATTTATAATAACATATCAGTATATAAGTAATACTGATGTCATTAATTTATAATGAAACAACTAAATAAAATAAGTATAAGAAGAAAGAAACTTAATGAATCGGTAGAAGAGATTACATCTTCTTCGACGCACCTCTTTTAAGATTCATAATAAGAAACTAGATTTGGTATTTTTAGGAGACCAGAACCTATATAATGTTTCTAGGGAAGTTTATAATAGAAATTGTCAGGGTTTGGACGAGATTCAAGTCTCAAAAGGGTGTGAATAGAAGAGGGAATAGGTTCCCTTTCTATAAGGTGTCTTTGAAATAGTTAAAGCACCCGGTACGAGTTCTATTGAAAACTCAACTTCAGGATTTTGGTGGAAGACCCAGAAATTCCTCTGGAAAGATATCATCAAACTCACGTACAATGGGAATATTATTAATCGTGATTTTATCACCATCCATTTGAGATAAATAAACTTTATTTAGTGCTTCAAGACCCATAAGATGGAAGAAATTTCCACTAGTAGGTTATGTTCATCCTTGCATCGATAGACGATCAAAGATTGATCTGGAATATGAAATGTGACTTCCCTTCATTGGAAATTGATATGAGATCCATATAGAGAAATCCAATCCATGCCAAGAATCACATCAAATTCCACTATAGAAAGGATCACAAGAATTGCAGGAAGCACATTCCCACAAACATAAATCGGAGAAGAATTATAAAATTTTGATGCAACTGTTGTGCCATTAGGGGTTGTCACAGCTAACTCAACATCTAATTGTTGAGGTAATATGGTGATACCCTTATAAAAATCTTCATAAATAAAGGATTGGGTGGATCCAGAATCAAATAAAACATTTTCTACTTTAGAGTGGATGGTAAGTGTACCTTTCACCACTTCGTTATCGTACTCCACATCACTAATAGAAATTACATGTGAATTTCCTTTGTCACTAGCCTTAAGAGTTTGTTGAGGTCAATAATCATCAACAGTCCTTGGATTAGGGCATTTATTGTCATAATGCCCCATTTCCTTGCACTTGTAACATCGATGTGTAGGAGCTGCACTCTATGTAGCCTTTTCATTATTCGCATCACTAGACATATTCTTCCCATCATTACGACATTCAAATGCCCGAAGACCTTCTTTTCCACATTTGAAACATTTACTTGTCTCTTTATGACAACTCCCTCCATGTTTCGTTCCACACTTTGAGCATAAGGTAAAACTCATCTTCTTTTCAGTGTGCTCTTTAGATTTTCCTTTGAATTCCATTTTCATATTCTTATCAAACCCATATGACTAATGGGTTACTCCAATTTCCATCTCAAAATTGAGAGCACATTGAACGATTTCCTCGTTGCTATTGAAGTCCCTTACGGCTAACACCCTTCAAAGACTTGGTTTTAACCCACTAAATAATCGATCAATCATACTCTCAGATGGGATAATAATACTAGAAGCGTACCTTGCATGTCTTGTAAAATTTGCTTCAAAGGTGCCAACAGATTCGTCATCCTTTTTCTTTAGTTCAAGAAACTCCTTCTCTATCATTGTTCGGAGAATACGAGGGATGTACATATTGAAAAATTAGTTCTTGAGCTCGTCCCATTCCATGGACTCAATTTCTTCCCTTGGCCTCGTATTCTTGATATGATTCCACCATTGATCAGCATCACCTTCCAAACGATACACAACTATGATGACTTTATCATGTTCAGAACATTGAAGAACTAAAAATATCTTTTCAGTAGTACTGATCCATTATTCAGCAACTAATTGATCAGTAGACCCACTGAATGAATGTGGACGCTGTCTCATTAAGGATTCAACAGAATGTTTCTCCTTACTTTTCTCGTTTGGAAGTCCTGCATGATTCATAGCTTGAGAAATTTGTGTTATCATGGCTACAAGATTTTTCATTCTAGCTCCCATAATGTTTGGTTGCTCAGGGGGACAATCATTTCATTGCCCATCGCATTCCGCATTAACACGGTTCTTTCGGGTTCCATACATTGACTAAAACCAAGAAGAATAGTGTGAGCAACACTAATTATAATAGGAAATATACGTAATAAAGAATAAAAATTCACACTTAAGGTATTATCATAGGTTATTTATGGCCATTTATAAAACCCTAATACTATGTTCAATGCTTAGACTTATCCTAAGGGTTCTTACTAAGGCTTTCACATCATAGTTTCCAAAGGATGACTATACCTTTCCTCTGATACCAACTATAACGACTCATACTTTACATACATTGTTAGTACTTCAAAATTTAAGTACAATTATTATAAAATATAACAAAACCATGAAAGGACCGTATAGGTATAGCGCCTTTAGAAACTGGGAAACATAAACAACTGGTTCATAAAGCGTCTACACCGTCTCCCATTTATTTCATCATATCTATAGTCCCTTTTGGCATATCTTACTTAATAACCTTCTTCCTGATGTAGGGAAAGAAAATATACAAAAGGGGGAGCTCAAATTCTCAGTAAGGGTAAACAAAAGAAATATCAATCACATCATATTCATAAGGACATAGCATTTCAGAAATATTACCCCGCAAAAGAGATCATAATTTCATTACATGGGATAAATCATGGTAGTGAAATGTAATCACAATAATAATAACTCAAAACATGAATCTTTGTGGGATACACACATAATCATAGAGAATCATTTCTTATTAGTCAAGACTCATTTCCAATACTATCTTAGTGGACAAAGTCCATTTCTGAACCGAGTTCATTCCTCGTTTCAGTCTTGTTTCACTGAACTGGTTTAACCTGCCATTCCAGCCATGTCTATCTCATGAGATATAAAATCGTTATCCAATGCATTGGAGGGAGATATAGGTCCCACCAATCCAATAATTATACCATTCTTATGTGTTCCACAAAATCATAAACCATACATCATAGCATAACCCATGTAATAAAAAAGGGATTCTTAAACAACATTTTATCATAACATAATCCATAAAAGGATATCTTAAAAATAATTCCATCATAACATAATCAATTCAATGTAAAAATAGGGATATAAACAGAACCCTATATTATGTAATATGGAGAATAATTTTGATAAAACACTTAAACTCCATTCTTGAGGAAAATATACTTTCTACTTCAAATACATTTTCGATTATTAACATGTCATATAATTTTTAACTTAACGAAGATGATTAAAAATAAACTTGAAAACTTGTAAAGGAAGATTCATGGAAATAATTTTCTAAAAATCCATTCATGTCATATAAGTTAAAAAAACATTCTCCCCATACTTTTGTCAGAAAAGTCAAAAAGTACCTCGTACGAAAAATGAAAAAATATTCCATTCATATATTTTACTAAAAACTCACCTAAGGGTAAAATTTGATTTAAAAAATTATAGGTGGATGGAAATAATATTACACATTGAGGAAACATGGATGCGGATGATAAAATACACCCCATTAAATTCCAAAGTATAAACAATCTCGGATAAAAATGAGATTGTGATATTTCCCTTACCTTAGTTCTCATTTGCTTCGTAAGTGTCTAAAAATCCTTTATAATGATTTAAATAATGTCATAGACTTATTCCAGAATCATACTCATTGTTATGATATCATATATGGTCATTTTGATAGCTTATTATTAGTAATATTTCATTGCTACTTGTTATTCGGGTGTTTATTACTTTATGTTCTTAGGCGTGTTTTGTCTAATAAATTCTTATTCTTCCTTTTAGGTTATAGATTTCTCATTTCCAGAATGGTATTAGTGTAATATATATCATATTTATTCACTCAATTCATTTATTTACTCATTATGAAATGAAAATCATGTAGAACAAGTCACATCACATCGTGGAGATGGTATTCCATACGTACGCACGAACGATGATATCATTCCAATTATTGTGGAATTGTATTGGAGTGTATGTATACTATTTCATAATCAATATCACTTTAATATAATCATATATATTCATTATTTACACCATTAGGTAAAATAGATTACACCACGGCGTGGAGACGGTATTTCGTACGTACGCACAAGCGGTGATTTCGTTTTCCGTAGGATGGAGAGATGGTGAAATAGGATTGTTTTATACTTATATTAAAATATAAGTATATGAGTGATACTGATGTTATTAATTCATAATGAAACAACTAAAGAAGACGATGTGGAAGAAGAAATAAAGTTGAAATAATCGGTAACAGACATTACCTCTTCTTTGAAGCGCTTCTTTGAGACCTCCTTTTAGGGAACTGAAACTGGTCTTTAAAGATGACCAGGACCTCTAGGATGTTTCTAGGGAAGTTTAGAGGAGAAATTGTCAGGGTTTGGCCGAGCTTGAAGGCTCAATGTGGTGTGAGGAAGAGAGGGAGGAGGTGTCCTTTTATAAAGGAGGAGAGGGGCTCTTTTGGAAAAACAAAATATTTTATTTTATTATAAAGCCATATTCGGTTTTCAATATCTCCTAATTGATTTATATCAAAGTTAAGGTGGGGATGGGACTAAATGATATCATCCAATAGAATTTGGACATGTTTAGTTTACTATTTTAACCTTATCATTTAGATTTAATTTTAAGATAGATAATTTTTCTTTTACCGTGTCTTTTTGTGTTCTTACACTATAAGGTTAATAATCTTACTATAACAAGTCAAACGAACCCCAAAGTTCTTATTATTAATATATATATCCTTATCTAAGTCATTTGGCCGAACCTTAAATTTTTAGGAATAAAATTACAATTAATAATATAATATTTATTTTAAAAACTATTTTTTGTCAATTTTGACACTATTTAGTAATTGATTTTTGTGAAAATTATAACAGAATGATTAATTAGAAAAATTTTAATTAAATAAATAATAACCTGTCATATTAACCGAGAAAATTAGTGTAATTCATAGAAAGTCTCAAATTACATTTATTTGGTTATTTATAACATCAATTATGTCAATATTTCATTAATAAGATAATTACTGCATCATCTTTGTTTAATAAATAAATTAAATAATTTAATGTCTAAAAATTAAAAATAAAATACCATTATGTAGGAAAAATTTTTATATTTCTAATGAATATTTATAGTCTAATTTATCTTATGTATAACCCTATATTAAAAATTATTTACTTATTAAACTTTGATTTTAAGTATGTTAACCCTTTTTTAAATAAATAAATAATAAATGTACTAATCTAATACAAGTGGTCCTAAATGGTCATATTTTAATCCTAATGTTGTTTTTGGTCGAATTACACTTATCCAATAGAATTAGGACATGTGTTAGGTTAATAAAAATATCATTTTTACCCTTAATTACCCTATTTACTTTTAACTGTGGTAAATAAAAGTAAAAAGTTACTATTGACAAAAAATTATTTTCTTCTCATTGAACCAAATTTTACCTACTAAAATCAACCATGTCTATATAATTTTTAAAATTACACTCAAATAAGTGGTAATATTATGTTTTAGGTAAATTTGTAACTTCTCCTAGGAAGTGGGTAAAAGACGGTGAAAAGTTCAATAAACTTTTTGTATATCTAAAATTATTATAAAATTAATCCAATGAATTACAATGAAATTATATAGTTATTATGTATCAATTTTGACCTAAAATAAATTTAAATAAAATAAATAATTATTTAAATAAAAAGTCGGTTTCTAAATTGTAACCCTGTGTTTTCACTATTCATCAAAAATTTAAAGTTTCCAGAAAAATACCAAAATTTCACCCTAGGCTAATTTTGATATTCCGAATCCAAAAATGAAGTCCATATTAAAAAAAAATTTACGAAATTTCAAAAAGTGGTTATTAATATTCATAACAACTAGTTTCAATAATATTTTAATAGCATATAGTTGTTACTAAAACTCGATATTGTGTACGACGCAAGCTATCAAGGAAGGTCACGATTGCATGTAAAGAAATCGAAGCTAGTGTTGTGTGTAGTGAATGATTCCTTTGATGATTTATATAAAAACAAAATATTTCTTATAAAATTCTCAGTTGTTACATTCTACACCCCTTAAAATGAATTTTTCCCTCGAAATTCGTCACTTGTAACAAACAGATGAGGATACCTCTCCCTTATCATTTCCTCAAGATCCCATGTATCTTCTTATAATTGGTGGTTCCTCCATAAAACAATCACCAAGCGAGTGGTCTTGTTCCATAGGACTTTTTCACTACGATCGAGAATCTCTATCGGCTGTTCTTCATAAGAAAAATCTTGTTCCAGCGGTACAACTTCTTAGCTGAGTACATGTGAAGGATCAGGTTTGTACTTTCTCAGAATAGATACATGGAACACATCATGAACTTGAAAGAGATCCGGTGGAAACGCCAATTGGTAAGCTACCTTCCCAACATGATCCAGTATTTCGAAAGGACCGATATACCTAGGGCTCAACGTTCCCTTCTTTCCAAATATCATTACTCTCTTACAAGGAGATATTCGTAAGAACACTTTATCACCCACTTCAATCTCTAGGTCTTTTCTTCGATTTTCAGTATAACTTTTTTGTCGACTCTAAGATGCTCTTATGTGTTGTTGAATAGATCGGACCTTTTCTGCCATCTTATCAACAAGATCAGGTCCTAATAGCTTTCTTCCCCCAACTGCATCCCAGCAAGTTGGAGTCCTTCATTTCTTTCCAGAGAGAGTTTCATAAGGAGCCATCTGAATACTGGAGTGAAAGGTATTATTATAAGAAAATTTCACCAAAGGTAGGTGTTTATCCCAACCACCTTTGAAATCCATAGTGCAAGCTGTCAACATATCTTCCAGAGTTTGAATTGTCCTATCAGATTGACCGTCTGTCTGAGGATGATAAGCAGTGCTAAAACTCAACTCTCTATCCAAATTATGATGATGACTTTGCCAGAACATTGAGGTAAACCTCAAATCCTGATCAGATATAATAGAAAGTGGTACGCCATCCAATCTTACCACTTCCTTTACATATATCCTCGCAAGCTGATCCAGAGAGAAATCCTCTCTAATAGTAATGAAGTGTGCAGAATTTGTATAACGATCAACTATGACCCAGATAGAATTATTGAATTTGGATGTTTTAGGAAGTCATGTGACAAAGTCCATAGTTATGTTTTTGCATTTCCATTCTGGTATGGGTAATGGTTGTAACATCCCCTTAGACTTCTGTCACTCAACTTTAACTTGCTAACAAACCAAGCATCGAGAGACATATTCAACAACATCTATTTTCACGCCATCTCACCAGATGTACTCTTTCAGGTCCCTATACATCTTCGTGCATCTAGGATGAATAGAGAATGAAGAACTATGAGCCTCATCCAGCTGCTCCTTCTTTAATTTGGGGATGGGAGGGAGACAAACCCGATTCCTGAACTTTATTATCCCACCACAATCAAGGTTGAATTTAGGAACATTTCTCACCTTCTTTTGTAACTCTACATATTCTTTCTGTGCCTCTATAATCTTAACATGTAAAGATGGTTGAACATTCATTTGAGAAAGATACGATTTTTTACCTTTAATTATAATTCCAAGATCCGTCATTTGTAAATCCATATATATTAGATATTTTGTTATCCTCATCATGGATAAACTGGCATGGTCTTGTTGACTTAATGAATCTATCACCTTTTTTGCTTTCCCAGGGTGGTAAAGAATTGGGCAGTCATAATCCTTAATCAGCTCTAACCATCTTCTTTGGCACATATTTATCTTCGTTTATGTGAAAATATACTTTAAACTTTTATGATCAGTATAAATGTCACACCTTTCTCCATAAAGATAATGCCTCCAAATCTTTAATGCAATGATTACCGCAGCTAACTCCAAATCATGAGAAGTGTAATTTTGCTCATGGATTTTCAACTGTCGTGAGGCATAAGCTATCACCATATCACTTTGCATAATAACACACACCAATCCTTTCTTGTATGCATCACTATAGATCACTAAACTTTCTCCACTACAAGGCAGTGTGAGCAAAAGTGCACTAGATAACCTTCATTTCAACTCTTTGAAATTATCTTCACATTCATCCGTCCAAACAAACTTAACTCCTTTCCGAGTCAACCTGGTGAGTGGATTAGATAATCATGAAAAATCTTTCACAAAACGTCGATAATATCCAGCCAAACCAATAAAACTTCGGATCTCAATTATTGTTGTTGGTCTCGACCATCTTTTGATAACCTCTATTTTTACGGGATCCACATATATCCCCTCTTTTGAGATTAAGTGACCCAAAAATGAAACTTTTTGAAGCCAAAATTCACACTTGGTAAATTTGGCATAAAGCTTCTCCTTTCACAGGGTCTTCAATATAATTCTCAAGTGATCTTCATGTTATTCCTTGGCCTTTAAATATACAAAAATATCTTCTATAAAGACTACCACAAACTGATCAAGATAGACTCTAAAGACTCTATTCATCAGATCCATAAATATAACATGGGCATTAGTAAGACCAAATGGCATCACTATAAATTCATAGTTTCCATACCTTATACGGAAAGCCATCTTTGGTATATCCTCCCTTTTGACCCTTAATTGTTGATACCCTGAATGAAGATCAATCTTGGAAAAGTGTTGAGCTCCACGTAGTTGGTCAAATAAGTCATCAATGCGCAGGAGAGGATATTTGTTCTTGATAGTAATCTTTTTATGTTCTCGATAATCAATGCAGAGTATCGTTGATCCATATTTCTTCATAAAAAAATAGATCAGGTGCTTCCCAAGGTGACGCACTAAGGCGTATGAACCCCTTGTCCAGATTCTATTGGAGTTGCTTCTTAAATTCCTGAAACTCAATTGGGGCCATTCTATAAGGTTTCTTTCAAATAGTTAAAGCACCCGGTACGAGTTCTATTGAAAACTCAACTTCACGATTTGGTGGAAGACCCAGAAATTATTCTGGAAAGACATCATCAAACTCTCATACATTGGGAATATTCTTAATCTTGAGTTCCTCACCAACCGTTTGAGACAAATAACCTTCATTTATTAGAATCAAGACCCATATGATGGAAGAAATTTCCACTGGAAGGTTAGGTTCATCCTTGCATCGATAGACTATCAATGATTGATCTTGAATATGAAATGTGACTTCCCTTCATTGGAAATTGATTTGATCTCCATATAGAAAAAGCCAATCCATGCCAAGAATCACATCAAATTCCACTATAGGAAGGATCACAAGATTTGGAGGAAGCACTTTCCCACAAACTTCAATCGGAGAAGAATTATAAACATTTGATACGACTTTTGTGCCATTAGGGGTTGTCACAACTAACTCAACATCTAATTGTTGAGGTAATACGGTGATACCCTTAGAAAATTATTCAGAAATAAAGGAGTGGGTGGATCTAGATTCAAATAAAACATTTGATACTTTAGAGTGGATGGTATGTGTACCTTTCACCACTTCATTATCATATTCCACATCACTGATAGAAATTGCATGTGACTTTCCTTTTTCTTTAGCCTTAAGAGTTTGTTGACGTCGATCGTCATCAACAATCCTTGGATTAGGCATTGATTGGCATAATGCCCCATTTACTTTCACATGTAACATTGAAGTGTAGGAGGTGCACTCTATGTAGCCTTTTCATTGTTCGCATCACTAGACATCTTCTTCCCATCATTACAGCATTCAAATGCCCGATGACCTTCCTTTCCACATTTGAAACACTTACACGTCCCTTTAAGACAATTCCATCCATGTTTCTTTCAACACTTTGAGCATAAGGGAAAACTCATCTTCATTTCAGTGTACTCTTTATATTTTTCTTTTGAATTCCATTTTCCTCTTCTTATCAAACCCATATGACTAATGGGTTACTCCAATTTCCATCTCAACTTTGAGAGCACATCGAACGATTTCCTCGTAGGTATTGAAGTCCCTTATGGATAAAGCCCTTCGAAGACTTGGTTTTAAGCCACTAATGAATCGATCATTCTTACTCTTAGGTAGGATAACAATACGAGAAGCGTACCATGAAAGTCTTGTAAAATATGCTTCATAGGTACCAACAGATTCATCATCTTTTTTCTTTAGTTCAATAAACTCCTTCTTTATCTTTGTTCGGAGAATACGAGGAAAGTACTTATTGTAAAATATGTTCTTGAACTTGTCATATTCCATGTACTCAATTTATTCTCCTGGCCTCGTATTCTTGATAATATTCCACCATTGATCAGCATCACCTTCCAAATGATGCATTGCTAAGATGAATTTATCATGTTCATAACATTGAAGAACTGAAAATATCTTTTCAGTAGTATTGATCCATTGTTCAGAAACTAATGGATCTGTAGACCCACTGAATGAAGGTGGACGCTGTCTCATGAAGGATTAAACATAATGTTGCTCCTTGCTTTGATCATTTGGAAGTCCTGCATGATTCATATCATGAGAAAGTTGTGTGAGCATGGCTGCAAGATTTTTTATTCCATCTCCCATAATGTTTGGTTGCTCAGGGGGACAATCATTGCATTGCCCGTCACATTCCGCATTAACACGGTTCCATCGGGTTCCATCCATTGACTAAAACCGAGAAGAATAGTGTGAGAAACACTAATTATAATTAGAAAACCACATAATCAATAATAAAACATCACACTTAAGTTATTATCACAGGTTATTCATGGCCATTTCTAAAACACTAATATTGTGTTCTATGCTTAGACTTATCCTAAGGGTTCTTACTGAGGCTTTCAAATCCTTGTTTCCAAAGGTTGACTATACCTTTCCTCTGATACCAACTATAACGACCCATACTTTACATACATTGTTATTACTTCAAAATTGAATTACATTTATTACATCATATAACAAAACCATGAAAGGACCGTATAGGTATAGTGTCTTTATAAACCGGGAAACATAAACAACTGGTTCATAAAGTGTCTACAATGTCTCCCGTTTATTTCCTCATATCTATAGTCCCTTTTGTCATATCTTACATAATAACCTTCTTCCTAACCTGGGTAAAGAAAGTATACAAAAGGGTGATCTCAAATGCTCAGTAAGGGTAAACAAAAGAAATATCAATCACATCATATTCATAAGGACATAACATTTTAGAAATCATACCCTGCAAAAGAGATCATAATTTCATAACATGGGATAAATCATGGCATTGAAATGTAATCACAACAATCATAACTCAAAACATGAATCATTGTGGAAAACACACAAAATCATAGAGAATAATTTCTTATTAGTTAAGACTCATTTCCATGACTATCTTAGTGGACAAAGTCCATTTCTGAACCGAGTTCATTCCTCATTTCAGTCTTGTTTCACTGAACCAGTTTAACATGTCGTTCTAGCCATGTATATCTCATGAGATATAAAATCTTTACCCAATGAATTTGAGGGAGATATAGGCCCCAACCATCTCATAATGATACTATTCTTATGTGTTCCACAAAATCATAAACCATACATCATAGTATAACCCAGGTAATAAAAAAGGGATTCTTAAACATCACATCATCATAAAATAATCCATAAAAGGATATCATAAAACTAATTCCATCACAACATAATCAAATTAATGTAAAAATAGGGATATAAAAAGAACCCTATATTATCTTAGATGGAGAATAATTTTTATAAAACACTTGAACTCCATTCTTGAGGAAAATATCCTTTCTACTTAATTTTTTTTCCATTCTTAACATGTTATATAATTTTGAACTAAAAGAAGTTCATTAAAATTAAACTTGAAAACATGTAAAGAAGTATTCATGGAAATAATTTTCTAAAAATCCATTCATGTCGTATAAGTTAAAAAAAAATTCTTCCCGTACTTTTTTCGGAAAAGTCAAAAAGTACCTCGTACGAAAAACGTCAAATGATTCCTTTCATATCTTTTACTAAAAACTCACCGAAGGGTACAATTGGATTTAAATGGAAATAATATTAAATATTGAGGATTCATTTATGTGGATGATAAAATACACCCCAGTAAATTCCAATGTATAAACAATCTCGGATAAAAATGAGATTGTGATATTTCCCTTACCTTAGGTCTGATTTGCTCCGTAAGTGTCCGAACCTCCTGTATAATGATTTAAATAATGTCATTGACTTATTCCAGAATCATACCCATAGTTATTATATCATATATGGGCATATTCTTAGCTTATTATTAGTAATATTTCATTGATACTTGTTATTCAGGTGTTTATTACTTTTTGTTCTTATGCGTGTTTTGTCGAATAAATTCTTATTATTCTTTTTAGGTTATAGATAACTCATTTACAGAATGGTATTAGTGTAATATATATCATATTTATTCACTCAATTCATTTATGTAATCATTATGCAATGAAAATCATGTTGAACGAGTCGCATCACATCGTGGAGACAGTATTCTGTACGTACGCTCGAGAGATGATATCATTCTCATGATTATGGAATTGTATTGGAGTGTATGTATACTATTTCAGAATCAATATCACTTTACAATAATCATATATATTCATTATTTACACCATTATACCCATCCAAGTATGGTGGTGGTGGAAAATAGATTACACCATGGCGTGGAGACGGTATTTTGTACGTATGCACGCACGGTGATTTCATTTTCCGTTGGATGGATAGATGGTGAAATTGGGTTGTTTCATAATTAAAATAACATATCAGTATATTAGTGATACTGATGTTATTAATTCATAATAAAACAACTAAAGAATAAGATGTCGAAGATGACATAAAGTTGAAAGAATCGGTAGCGGACATTACCACTTCTTTGAAGCGCTTCTTTGAGACCTCCTTCTAGGGCACTAAAATTGGTCTTTGAAGAGGACCAGGACCTATAGGATGTTTCTAGGGAAGTATAGAGGATAAATGTTCAGGGTTTGGCGGAGGTTGAACGCTCAAAGTGGTGTGAGGAAGAGAGGGAGTAGGTGCCCTTTTATAAGGGAGGAGAGGGGCTCCTTTGGAAAAACTAAAAATATTTTTTTATTATAAAGCCATCTTCGGTATTAAATAGATCCAAATTGATTTATTTAGAAGATAAGGTGGGTATGGGTCGAAACACTCTAAACCAATAGAATTTGGAAAAGTTTAGTTTACTATTTTAACCTTATCATTTAGATTTAACTTTAAGTTAGATAATTTTACTTTTACCTTGTCTTTTTGTATTCTTACACTATAAGGTTAATAAACTTTCTATAACAAGCCAAATTAACCCCAAGTTGTTTATTATTAATATATATATATTCTTAAATAAATCATTTAGCCAAAACATATATTTTTATAAATAAAATAACAATTATTAATATAATATTTTTTTTACAAACTATTTTATGTCAATTTTGACACTATTTAGTAATTGATTTTTGTGAAAATCTTAACAATATTATTAATCAGAAAAAAGATACTTAAATCAATACTAACCTGTCATATTAACCTAGAAAATTATTTTAATTCATGAAAAGTTCATATTACATTTATTTGGGTATTTATAACATCAATTATGTCAATATTTCATTAATAAGATAATTACTGCATCATCTTTTTGTCATAAATAAATTAAATTTTTTAATGTCTAAAAATTACAAATAAAATACAATTATGTATGAAATCTTCTTATCTTTATAATTAATATTTATAGTTTAATTTATCTTATGTATAACCCTATATTAAAAATTATTTACATAATAAACTATGATTTTATCTATTTTAACCCTTCTTTAAATAAATTAATAATAAATGTCCAAATATAATCCAAGTGGGCCTAAAAGGTAATATTTTATTCCTACGGTTTTTTTGGTCGAACTACACTTATCCAATAGAATTAGGACATGTGTTAGGGTAATAATAATATCATTTTTACCCTTAATTACCCTATTTACTCTTAACCATGGTAATGAAAAGTAATAAGGTACTATTCACCAAAAATTATTTTCATCGCATTGAACCACATTTTACATAATAAAATCAACCGTGTCTCTCGGATTTTTTAAATTCCACTCACATAAGAGGTAAAATTATGTTTTATGTAAATTTGCAAATTCTCCTAGGAGGTGGGTAAAAGACGGTAAAAAGTTCAATAAAATTTTTATATATATGAAATTATTATAAAATTATTCCAATGAATTAAATTGAAATTATATAGGTATTATGTATCATTTTTGACCTAAAATAAATTTAAATAAAATAAATAATTATTTAAATAAAAATTTCGTTTTTAAATAGTAACCTAGTGTTTTCACTATTCATCAAAAATTGAAAGTTTCCAGAAAAATACCAAAATTTTACCCTAGGCTAATTTCAATATTCCGAATCCAAAAATGAAGTCCATTTTGAAAAATAAAATTTACAAAATTTCAAAAGGCAGTTATTACTATTAATAATGGCTATTTTTAATAATATTTTAATAGCATATCATTGTTTAGTGAAACACGGTATTGCGTACGACACAAGCTATCAAGGAAGGTCACGATTGCGTGTAAATCAAGCCAAGCTAGTGTTGTGTGTAGTGAAATACTTCTTTGATGATTTATATAAAAACAAAATATTTCTTATAAAAGTATCGGGTGCTACAATTTTTATATGTTTATGTGTAATCTAAAATTACAAAACATATTTCTGTGCTACACTCTCATGAATTTTGATTTTGATTCCATTATGATTCGAGTCGTATGATCTGCCAATCAATATTTTATGAATTATGTGTGTTATTTTTTATTTATGGTATGATCATCAAATTTTATGATTATGTAATTATACCCTTATTTTTAATTTATTATTACATATAACTTCTGATTTCCTTTACGAATCATCTAATCCAATCAAATCTTATGTTTCATTTCCCCACGTTATGATGAAATGGATTGAGTAGGAGTACTGAATTATAAGATCATTGTGGGAAACATTGAAGGTATCTTAGAAATTTAGAATATTTTTTCCATGTATTCAAATATGCTAATCTATTATTGTTCTCATAAATGTACTTTTTCAATTATTTGAGTATTTATCTAAAATGGTGTAACATTCCTATATTTAATCATGGATCACCATAGTTTGTATCTAAGGAATTTTGAAGTTGGAATGTAGAAACTAGTTTGATAAAACATTAGTGATATCTCTAGGATAATTTATCAGTATATGTCTAGGGATGGTTTTAATTATTGATAAAAGGATGATTAAATGTTTATAAAAAATTTCCTTTAATTTAATTAAATGTTTTGGATAGTAGTTTAAGTGAAATTACATCCTAGTTTGGATAATAAAAGTGGATCTGGCTCTTTTGGAGATGTACATAGAGTTAAAAACCATGAAAACGCAAAGTTGACCTAGACACGATTGTGAACTGGTTGATGGTAATAGTTCTTATTGAACACATATGTTGACACTCCTATGTGATATGTTTAAAATTCACAAACTCTTTACATCATGAAGGATAGAAATAGATTATGACTATGAATGAACTATTATAAACCTATTGTGTCATATATTGAATATGTTTCATTATTTTTATATAAAATAAGTGACTTACATGATTATGTGGTTCCCAATATGATAATATTTATTCACACTATGACATTGGGATTTAGTCAATCAAAGGACCCTATAGGTAACAAGATAATTTTGTGTGTGAAAGGTAATGAGTTTCATTATGATAATCCAAATGGTAATGATTATTGAATGAAAACCACATTTCTATTATCTTATACATTACTTAAGATATGAATCTTACTGAACCTCCAAATGAGAAAAAAATAGGATAACATTATCTTGAGTCTTTCATGAGGTGACATCCACCATCTTTTTTTAGGTCTTCTTATCCACTTGTTTTTGAAAAATTGATTGATATAACTAAAAATCTAATCATTTATCTCTAATATTCATAAACTAATGTGTCAATTTTTATGTTTATCATTTATAAGTTGAAGTATATTAGTGGTGTAATAATATTTAGAACATGATGGATCTGGTAGAAATAGAATGTTTTCAATGTGAAGTGTTTAAAGGGGAATTTTTTTGTAATTAATTACATTTTATTATACGAAAAAATATTAGTATGTAATTAATTATATTAATAAAAATTATTATGAATGTATTAGTACCTACGATGCTAAATTTAAATAAATTATAAGGAATTTATATGGTTTAATCATCAACTCAGAATGAAAAATTGATCGATTATTTTTTTACCGATTCCATGTAAGGAAAAGAATTGTATATAAGTGATATTATCAGCTATGAATATGTTTATTTATTTGTTATCAAGGTGTAATGGAGGTTGTATATTCTTATCAATCTCATTGTTTGATAATAAATGGGAGAAGGATTTCAGTGAAAACATAAGAACCATGGGAAAAAGAAGATGAGCCTTTCATTATGTACAATGTGTGTAAGGAAGAAAATAGTTAAGTTTCTTTTGGGGACTAATATAGGTTATAAGAGTTGAATGGAAGGTCATATATTGGTTGAATGATGAATTTATGGGAATAAGTTAGATAAAAATACAAATAATGAGAATGAACCATAGAGTAACCTCCCATACATTTGTGTTACAATTGGATGGATGATAGAAATTATGCAAACATGTTTCCAAATAGATGGACTACTATGCATTATAATCTAAAAAAACATTAACATTAAAGTAAAAAAGGAAAAAATATGATATCATAATAGATAAATGGAATCATGGTAATTATTGAATACTTATCCCTCTCTTATTAATTTGGAAATTCATGTTTCATTTTGCATGAATGATCCCTATAATGTTATTTTTATTTATACATTAGGGAGATATAATTAGATAATCTACATGAATTTTGGAATAATTAAATCATATATTTTATTGGTAGAAGGAAAAACCCAAAAATCTAATGAATTTTGTTTTGTGTAAGATAATATATTATATAATGAATGAAGAAGTGTGCAGTTTTTCAATATTTTTTTACAGTAATTATTGTTATTATCATGTTTGAAGTGATTACATAGTTATGGTATTCAGATGTTTGGTATATGATAATAAATAGATACTATATGATATAAGGGGGATAATTTTAATGTAGATTTTTTGACATTTAGTCGCCTTCTTTCTTGTCTTTTGGATTTTAATCTTCTTAAAAGGGGTTATAAGCCTAACAATTTATAAAAAACTTTATGTCAAAATTTGAATTTGGTTTTTGATATTATTTTATTCATTCATAAAATTATGTTTTCTAAATAATTAATAAAATATTCTAACCATTTTATTTTGATGATACGTGAAGATAGATTGAAAAATTTATCGGTCTATCTGAGGATCTTAAAATCTCTTTTTGATTCAGGGTTAATCAATTCACCTTCATTTTATGGAGTACAATATATAGTGAAAATAATTCTAGGAGAATAAAAAGGTATATATTGGGTAAATAAAATGGAATGAAATCATATATTTATATCCTCTTATAATAATTCTTCAACTTTAGGATAACAATCATCAAATAAAATGTTTTCCTATTATCATAATTTTTGATGATATCGATGACCATTCTCATGCCTCTTTATTATATAGTGTTATGATCACTAGCCTTCTCTAGATCAAGAAATTTATTGTTATTAGTGGTCTTTATCACTCTACTATGTTATTTACACTTTTTTTCCATATCTAAATTGTACCTTCCCACTTATGTTTTGATATGTGGAAACTTAGTTATGATCTACATTTGTTTACAATTGTGTTTCAAAATTAATATTTTTGAAATAATTTAGAGTATTCATCTTTATAATGTGGGTTTATATGAATGTTACTTTCATGTTTAAATCATTTTTGACCTATAGGAATTTTGAGGGTAAAATATTTTTTATAGGGGTATAAGGTAACCCCTGAGATGTTATGAATTAATTTATTCTAATAAATTTATATTACATGAATTATTATGTTTCAATAAAAAAAATTTAATATTTAGGTACATAAATCATTGTTTTAGCTTATGGTATTTGTAATATAGATTTCCTTCGATAGAAATTGTTACACGTAAGGCTAAGTTGTAACCAACTACAATAATCAATTAATATTAATATTAATATTAATATATTATTATTGTTACCACATATCCATTAGAAATGAATGAATGAATAAGAAATGAAAAATTAAGATAATATTGTTTAAATATTATTATATGATTAGTCCTTTGGTGAAGATTTTATTACAAATAAAAATAAAAATAAATTGAATATATAGGACGTGATTTTGTGGGAAAAAAATTATTATACCCAAAAAAGAATTTTATTTTTATAAATTAAATTAATAAATATTATTTAAATATATTAATTTAATCGATATTTAATATATTGAATCTAGTTTTTTTAAATTCATCCAATAAATATCATTTAAATAAAATAATAACAAATCTATTTTCAATCATAACAGGATATACTTTTGTAGAAGCATTTTTCACCTTTTAATAGTAGAAAGGTTATAAAACACAATTTTAATAAATTTATAAAATTTTATTTGAATGAAGGACTTCATTTTACAAAATTAAATTTCAAAATTATCTTAGGGAGACTTTTGTATTTTTCTTAGAAGTTTCATTTTTTATGAATATTAAAAATTACAAAATTTTAATTACAAACACATTTTACCTTTAAATAATTGAAAATGTTATATTATATAACTATTTTTTAAGGTTAAATTATATAAATAATGAATCTTTTAACCCAATTTATTCCTTTTATTCATTTTTTATTGAATTTTCAAAATAAAAATTATAATTATTTGAACATTTTCTATTTAAAAAAATGTTTTCTTGATGCATATATGGGATTAGTTTGGAATGAAATTATACCATATATGTTATTGTAATTATGAAATAATGGATTACAAATATCAAATTATAATAATTTAAAATTATTATCAGTTTGTCTTAATTATAGATGAAAATGAATACTAAAAACCATAAAAATTAATCATGGTGATTAAGATAAAACAAGTTTTCTAAGTGATAAAAATTTAAACATAAGGGAAAAATGACCTAGTAACGTATTCAAAATCCATTAGAAAGAAATATTTCAACCATATCCTCTATTGTATCTAAAATGGTTCATTATTTTAGTCACATGATATAGTGACCAAAGAATAACATACTAGGATATTAAATAATTTTTTATGAATATTCAGCATATTACAAATGTACCTTCCGGAGGACCGAAATATTTTAGTATCTTTGGACTCTCATACGATACATTATTTTCTATCAAAATATCATTAATTTTCCCCACAATGATATTTCTATTTATTATTTCTATATAAAATATTTCATCATACCCTAGGGAAAGGAAACATAATATAGGGTGATATCGTAGACTTTGTATGTGTAAATAAAGGAGATACATATGTATATCATGAAATTATGTATATGAGAACATGAAAATTAAATTTCTATACCATCCTATTCAAATCCAATATCATACACATGATTCATGGAATAAAAAAAATTCCATACATATGGAATGAATCATAAGTTAATTAAGAGCATAATACATGAAATCATATCATAGGAATAAGACATGGAATTCTGACACACACATGAGTTTGAAATTTTTTTCCACAGTAGTCCAGGCTTAATTCCAATTTCATGTGTTTTTAAGGGTTTAATTTCAAAAATATATTGGTGGAAATGTTTCACATCCATGACCATCATAGTAGTTATTGTTCACTCTAAAAACCATCTTAGCTGACAAAGTCCTTTACTAAACAAAGTTCGATACATGTTTCATCCATGTATATCTAATGAAATATAAATCATTACATAGTGATTTTTAATGAGATATATGTAACAATAATATCATAATGAAATAATACATACTTGATCCAGAAGATAATAAAAAATCATGTCATAACCCATGAAATATAATTGGCATCATAAAAATGTTATCATATCATAACTTGTGGAAAAGATAAAAATTTCATAATAATTTCATCAAATAATTTCCCAAAAATAGAAGATATTTTATACATAATATATACCATGATATAGAAACTGTATTCACAAACATATAAATCATGAATTATAAATGGGTTTCCTAAACATATAACTCATGAAATAGAAATGGCATTTATAGACATCATTCCATAAAACCATAAATCATTCATAGAAAACATATCAATGGAACCATTAAATCCTATCCACGGAAAGGCATTATTAAAACAAATATATTTCATATTAGATGTAAAAAAAATTAGAAGTATCTTTTTGAAAAATTTCTTAATGAAAATATCATTTTTTCCGAAAATTATTTCATAAAACAAAAAATGTTTTTCAAATCATTTTCATTATAAATAACCATTAAAACATATAAAGAAAACTTGAAATTATTTTTGAAACATTTTTACTTGAAAATTTTTAAAATAAGTTTGAATATAAATTTGAGATATTTTTTTATGAAAACTAATAAAGGAATCAAATATAAATTTGGGAAAAAATCATGATATTCTATAATGAAAGATTGAATTCCTTTTAAATTTTTTTTAGAATTATAAAGGATTTTTTAAAAAAAAATTAAAAACCTTATTCAATTAAAACAATTAAATTTCTATTTAAACTAATTTAAATAAAAATTTAAAAAATTAAAGAAAATCCTAAACAATGAAACTAGTAAATAAATACAGTTTTTAACAGTTTTTAAAAACATTTATATAAAAAATGTTTTTTTGACAAAAAAATATTTATGACTGAAGAGAGAAATAATGATTGGTTTTCATAAAAACATTTTCATAATTATATTGAGTACCAAAGAGTGTAAAAATACTACCAATAAATTAATATTTAATTATTAACCATTGGAAGAGAATATTCTTGAGATTTCATGGGATATAGAACGTTTGAATTCATTTATTAACACACACTCAAAAATATTCTAGATAATTATGAAACTGCAGCAGGAAAACACTTTATACATTTGTAATTTTGAATCATAATCCCTATTAGATAATGTTATTTATATAATATTAAAATAACATTAATATAATTATATTGATAATACAACATCTAAATGTGTATTATATACACCTTGTAATATAATATAGGTGCATAAGATAATATGTTTTTCAATGAAAGAAGATTTGGACAAAATTACATTACTGATTTGGAAACTATTGAACCATAAAACCCCAAGATATAGAGATCATAAAATGGATATGTAAATAACAATAAATTTATCGATAAAAATCATGTAATACATTCATGGTATGTATCTTCACCACAAAAAATAAGAGAGTTGTGAATGAGTCATTAGTATTTCAGATGTAGATGTGAGACTAGAAAACCTCATACTACGTGAGTAACAATTGAATCGTATTATGAAAAATGATTAAATAAATTGAAAAGTTTTACAATTAAATAAAGTATTTTATTGATTCAACATGCCATAGATCAGTATATTCATTAGAAAACACTAAAATTTGGTTATTGTAGTACATATCAAAAATAAATAAGAGTGAGATTAGTAAACTCATACGTTAAGTCTGTAAATTCATTATACACATTAGAACATCAGGTAAAAAAAAAATTTAATATAAATTTATCATAGATCCAAATTATTTTATATTATAATATATTTTGTTTATATATTTATCTCATGAATTTATTAACAATTTAATGATAAATTTACGTTTTGGGCAATAACTTCTTTCTTTTTTAGGTATGTTTTCACTTGCTATTCTGGAACCTCTTAAATAGATCATGATTTAATTATTTCCATAATTAAATTAATGGTCTTAATATAATATATATTCATTATATATTTATTTTTAATAATCTATAAAGGATATAAATAAGAAATGTAATAACCCATTCATGGGGATGATAGGATATACATATGCCTGAACGTTGTTTTGATTTTCTTGTCGTATTAAAAATAGGAATGTGAATGAAATATATGTGTATATATATCTTCATTATAGTATCATAAAATGACTTATATATCATATTATTTTATTAAATGCATTATTAGTTCATTCCTTTTAATGTGTGCCAAATAACATCACATTTATGAGGTGGAAGTCCACACATCAACAAATGTACTTATCATATTCCTAAAAATGGAAATAATGAAGGAATGTGTTGTATACAAATTATATAATATTAAAGATATCATAAATTAAAAATATATCATATAAAAATATTATATAATTAATTATTCTGATCATTTCAGGTTGGTAATGAAATAATGAATGACGAGAGGTGGGAGATTCAGGTTAGGTAGACACCTTTTCATTTAGAGGATAAGGAATTGGTGATGGAGGACGCATACCCTCCCAGATAGTAGTGTGAAGGGAAGTTATGTAAAATTCTTATATATTTTGATGATAACATTCTACAGAATTATGTTCCATTCAATGCCTCAAAATAATATAGTGATAAGATGTCTTAGAGATCACATTGTATGGCCACTACCCAGGTGCAGACAATGTAGAACAACAAGAAAGATCATATTTATGCAAGAGGATTTAATGAAGAAAAGATGAAAATGGGGTAATTCATACAAACTTGTGATAAGTTTTTATTTTGGTTCGAATACCTTAAGCAAGGAGATGAATATTTAGAGGTAAATCGACTTCTCTGGAATCTTTCTAGGAATAGTGCATCTAATAGACTAAAACATAATTTCAATGGCTCATCTATCCATTTTTCTCATTGATGCTATGTAATTTGTACTGAATTGGGTTACCACTTCATCTTATATGTGTTTCAAAATATGAAATTCATTTTCAGGAATAATGAATGACTTCAATTCATAAGGTTGTATTCCACCATATATACGAACGATGTTTGTGTATACCATTATATGGATGTCATTGTAATTGTAGGTCTAAGTCAAACCATTAAAAATCTCAATATATGGAGTGTAGTTATTGAATTATGTATTAATTATATAATAACCATTTAGTGGATGGAAAATAAAAAAAAATTCTTGTTGAAGGATGTTACCTTTCATTTGGGTATCTATTTTTGGATTTCATAGAAGGGAAACCTTAGTTTCACTTTTTTAAAAAAGTGAGGAATATAGGATGATAGGAGTGATTGTTTTAGGATATTTGGGTAGGTTTTTTCATAGATAAATGGACTTATATGTGTGAATAAGTAATAAGGGTGAGTTCCCTTTTATAGTGGAGGAGGACTGGAATTATTCTAAATATAAAATACTAATTAATATTGGGAGGTCGTCAATACATCAGGTTCTACCAATAAAGGTTCATTTTTAATAAAATGGAGGATAAAAAATAAATATTACTAACCAATGTATTTTAGAAATATTCTACTATATTTTCCCCTTAAGATAATTTTTAACTATTAAGTTAATTTTCATACCTTGATCACTATATATTATGTTAATTATCTTCATTAATAATTTTTTGGTAATAAAAAATGTTTTCATTTATATATATTATATTTTATCCTAATTCAAAATATTAAATAGATTTTAAAAATTCTTTACACAATATTATAAGGCCCTATCCTTAAACCTTATTTAATCTTGAGTTATTACAAGATTACACCTTGATGATATTTTCAGGTTTAGATTTTTAGAGAATTAGATCAGAAAACATGCATTACATTCCACATTCAAACAAAGTGGGTACATAAAAGATAGTATTCATTTTTCACATCAATGGAAACATATTTAAAATAAAACATGGATTCTTTTTGACACTTCCTTGACACTATCATCATATCATGTACCTTTCCCTCGACTTGTGAAAAACATTTCAAAAAACTTGGGATGAGTATAAAAAGCTCAGTAAGTGATATAAAAATATGGAAAGGAAAAATGGGTACATATATACATAAGAATGACATAATTATTTACCCATAACACATAGGCACTTTAACATACCTCATCAAATCATGAATAAATCATAGAAATCATAAGACATTAAGGGAACTTGAGGCATTCATAACATTCTTACGTAGGGAGTAACCCTCTTGGTTACGTTTGGAATACCCATCACAGTATATTCCTTAAATCTCTTCAGAGAAACCATAACGTTTCAGTCCTTCACATTACCAAATACATTTGCGGGCTATATCAAGCTCACCCGCCCGCCATTAGTTTATCACGGAACCAACCATCTTAATAATAATTCCCATGAACCACAACATAATCGTATCACATAAAACATGCATAAAAGAAACATAACATTTCTACCATTCAATGACTAGATATCAATACAACACATTGATATAAAAAAATTATGAAAACCATTTTCAATACCAAAATAAAAGAAAAGTAAAACATGGTATTTATTTTTCTTTTAAAAAAATGTATGGCATGTAGAAGAAGTTGAAACTCAAATAATGTCCACGGCGGTGGAGAAGTCATTATTGCCGAATACGTACGACAAAAACATTCCCTTTTGTCATTTAGTAAATGATTCATATAAAAAATATTCCTTTTGAATAAATTTAAAAGTCAATGGGGTTTATACACCATATAAAAGAAGGTTGTGTATAATACAAAATATGCCTCAATGAAAAGAGATTGAGATGTAGTCCCATACCTTGGGTCCAACATGACTCGATCGTTCATTAATGTCCTGAATAATAAACTTGAGTTAATTTATACTTACTTAAGAACCTTTTTCAAGTTCATTATTCCATTTATATCACTTATTACAATGTTATGAACATTATGTAGTCATTTAAGTTAGTAACGATCGTTGTGTCGTTATTTGGTACTTGAGTCAAAAGTGAACCCTTTATAATTACAAGTTGGTCATGTATCCATTATATCCAGAATGGTATTCATGATGTAGATATCATATATATCATATATATAAATTACATGCATGCATTTATAATATTACATAACATTTAGAGGTAAGAAATGAAATGCACCGTTCATGGAGCCGGTAAGCCGTATGTACGCATGAACGCTGCTTCCATTTCTATTTCGTATTTTATGAAATGGAATCATAATGATATAAAGGTTTATTATAATTATAGTGTAATATCATATATAATATCATAACTCCATACTTTATACATCCCACATATGGTATTAACGAATCAAATCACTTTGAGGGGGCGGTAGTCACACTTCCTTAAATGAAGATATCACGTTTACCCATAATGGAAACCATAATGATATGCACAAAATGAAAAATACCAAAGCATAAGGAAAACATAAAAATATTATATATCATATATAAATATAGTGTCATTTTATTGTCCACCTTTGAAGGTGTTAAAAGAATGATGAACAATCATCGTTTCAGGAGGCAGAAATTCGCCATCCACGAAAACAGTATGTTCTTTAACCATTAGATGCAGGTGTGTGTAGGTGTAGCTCGAATCCTTCTTAGAAAAACATCCTAGAATATGGAAGATAATGGTGTTTTTACAAAAGAAATTAATAAAAACAGTTTAGGGGGTTGGAGAAGAAAAATTAAACAAAAGAACACATGTGAAGACATTACCTTAAAATCAGGTAACTCCCTTTAGTTTGAGCTCAAAGGCTTCATTGGGAAGACTTTTGCCCAAAGTGAGGCTTCAAGGAGTAAGATAGGGAAGTGGGGAGACAAAATGGGCAGGGGTTGGCCGATCCATAGGCTTTGGATGTGTGGGTAAGGAGGTAGAGGTGGGGGTCTTTTATAAGAGGAGAGGAGGGGCACTCTTGGAAAGTAATGGAATGTTACTTTATTTTAAAATGAGTTTCGGATTCAAAAGGTCCCAAATTGATATAATTCTAGGGTAAGCTGATAAGGGTTAGAAATAAACCCATCAAATAGGTTTTTGACATGTGTAGGTCATAGATTTTACATTATCTTTTCATTTTATTTAAATCCTTTATTAATGAGGTAATCGATGCATCATCATGATGTCATTTATAATTTAATTTATTTAATGTCTAAAAATTATAAAAAAATATCATGATGTAGGAAATCCTTTTATATTTCTAATGAATATATATAGTCAAAAACATGACTTCTATAATTCTATTTAAAAATTGTTTTAGTAAAACAACTCATGTTTGTGTCATTTTAATTTTAACATTAAATAAAAAGATATTAATGTCATTTTCCTACCAAAGTGGCTTCATGGGGTCCCCAAGTTTACCCATTTCTTATCTTGGTCGTCCATGATACATCTAATAGGTGTAGGACATGTGTCTTGGTATTTTCATTTTATTATAACATTATTTTTACCTTAAATTACACTAATTACCTCTAATGGTGATTAAAAACATACAAGTTACTATTCACAAAAAAATTATTTTAATTTCATTGAACCACATTTTACTTATTAATGACAACCATGTATGTCGGATTTTTGAAAATCAAATCACAGAAGTGGAAGAGTTTCATTTAAACAAAAAATCAGTTTCTTTAACTACCACTTAGTGGTTTCACTATTGATCAAAAATTGATGTTTTTCAAAAAAATACCAAAACATCACCCTAAGATATATTTGATATTATGAATTAAAAAATGATGTATATTTTAAAAAATTCAAATCATATAAGTTACATTAATTAATTTAATAATGAATTCTTGATGTCATGTGAAATAGCGTGTTTTTATGAAACAATAAGTATCAAAAGATTGACACCAATTTAAGTCCAATTTCAAAGTGAAATTGATTCCAATTGCCACCATTGGATTAAATGGTAAAAATATATTCTAATTTCACTTAAAAACCAATTCAAAATATAATCTAATCATATAAATAAATTAGATTAAAAAGAGGTTTGAATTGAAATACAACAGTTTTCACTATTCATTAAAAAATGAACTTTATCGGAAAAATACCAAAAATTCACACAAAGTAAATTTTGATGTCCCTATCATAAAGAATAAGTTTATTTTGACAAACATAGCTTATAAAATTTTCAAAATATAGATTTAAAAATGGTTTTCCACCAAAAGGCAGTAAAACAATCTTTTAAAAATATTAGTGTATTTCATGCTTAAGATTGGACTTTTTCTCATTTTAAGCCTCTAAAACACTATCTAATTCACTAATAGACATAGAAAAAAATAACTATTATTCATTACTTACTTGGGATGTTACATCCTTCCCCCCTTTAGAAAATTTTTTCCCCATAATTTATTTACTTATCGAATAAATGGGGGTACTTATCCCTCATTGCATTTTCAGATTCCCATGTTGCCTCTTCCATCATGTGGTTTTTCCAAAAAAAAACCTTTACCTGATTAATCAATTTATTCCGTAACACTTTCTCCCTGTGGTCAAAAATCTAGACTGGTTGTTCCTCATAAGATAGGTTCTCTTCCAGCTGAACTACCTCTGGACTCAAAACATAAGATGGATCTGGCATGTACTTTCTCAAAAGCGAAACATGAAAAACATTTTGTACCTGAGATAAACTCGGATGTAAAGCCATCTGGTATGAAACTAATCCAACTCTCTCTAGAATATCATATGGTCCAATGAACCTTGGACTCAACTTTCCTTTCTTACCAAATTTCATCACACTTTTCCATGGTGAGACTTTGAGAAAAACAAGATCACCTACCTCAAAAGATAGATCCTTCCTCATGTTGTCCGCATAACTCTTATGCCTGCTCTGAGCTGTTCTCATGTGTTTCTGTATCAGCTGACCTTTTTCTGCGAACTCTTCTACCAATTCTGGTCTCATCAGCTTTCTTTCACCCACTTCATCCCAAAAAAGCTGGAGTTCGACACTGCTTCCCATATAACGCCTCAAATTGTGACATCTGTATACTGGAATGAAAACTATTATTATATGAAAATTCAACCAAAGAAAGATGTTGGTCCCAACTTCCCTGATAATACATAGAGAAAGAACATAGCATATCCTCCAATGTCTGAATTATTCGTTCTGACTGCCCATCTGATTGAGGATTAAAAGCTGTACAAAAATAAAATTCAGTTCCCAATGACTTCTGAAGGCCTTTCCAAAAGTTAGAAGTGAACCTGGGATCACGGCCAGATATAATGGAGATGGGAACTCCATGTAATCTGACTATCTCTTTAAGATACAAATGGGAAATTTGTTCTAGGGAATAAGTTTCTTGTATAGCAAAGAAATGAGCAGATTTAGTCTAGCGATCAACAATAACCCAGATTGAATTATTACCGCGAGGGGTCTTCAGCAATCCCACAACGAAGTCCATGGATATATTCTCCCATTTCAACTCTGTAACTGGTAACGGCTGAATCATCCCTTTCGGTAATTGTCGCTCTTCTTTAACCTATTGACATGTCAAACACTTCATAGTAAAATCAGAAATATCTATTTTCATTCCATCCCACCAGTAATACTCCCGCAGATCTCTGTACATCTTAGTACTGCCAGGATGAACTGAAAACGGAGAACTATGAGCTTCACATTACAACTCTCTCATCAACTGTGAATCCCAAGGCACACACAATCTCTTCCCAAATCTCAAAACACAATCATTACCAATGTTGAATTTAGGAAACTTACCTTTATGAACTAGATCTACCTTTTTCTGCAACTCACTGTCTTGCTTCTGTGCTTGATTGATTCTGTCTGATAGAGAAGATTTCACTGATACCTGAAACAAAACAAAATAAAATCTTGCACCATCAACTTCTATGCCAAAGTTCATCAAATCTTTAACCAATGGATCACGTTCCAAATGCAACATTGCTAATGAAGCATTAATTTTTTGACTCAAAGCATCAGCCACTTTATTTTCTTTTCTCGGATGGTAATGAATTTTAAAATCATAATCCATGATTAATTCTAGCCATCTCCTTTGTCTCATGTTCAATTTTTTTTGAGTGAATATATACTTTATAATTTAGTGATCGGTATATATTTCACACTTTACTTTATACAAATGATGCCTCCAAATTTTTAGGGCAAAAATAATAGCAGTTAATTCCAAATCATGTGTAGGGTAATTTACCTCGTGAGTTTTCAACTATTGTGAAGTATAAGCAATTACCATATCATTCTGCATTAGGACGCAACCAAGTCCTTTCAATGAAGCATCACTGTAGATAACAAACTCATCATTCTTGGAAGGTAGTTACAAAACTGGAGCATTCACCAATATTCTTTTCAGTTCCTGAAAACAATCATCACATTCGTTTGTCCAGATAAACCTAACACCCTTCCGAGTTAGCTTTCTCATTGGACTAGATAAGCGTGAAAAATTTCTAACAAACCTTACGTAATAGCTTGAAAAACCAAGGAAACTACGAATCTCTATTACATTTTTGGGTCTTGGCCATTCTTCAACGACCATTTTTTTTTCAGGATCAACAGTTATCCCATCTTTAGGAAAAATGTTACCAAAGAATGAAATTTGTTTCTACCAAAACTCACACTTTCTGAATTTCCCATACAATTTATTTTATATTATGGTTTGAAAAATAACCCTTAAATGTCTTTCATTCTCCTCTTTACTTTTAGAAAAAACCAAAATATCATCAATGAAAACCACCACAAAATTATCCAAGAACTCATGGAAAATTCTATTCATTAAGTCCATGAATACAACATGTGCATTGGTTAGCCCAAAAGGCATTACTAAAAATTCATAATGGCCATATCTTTTACAAAACACAATATTCGGAACATCTTCTTCCTTTATCTTCAACTGATGGTACCCCGATCTCAGGTCAATCTTTGAAAAAAAACTGAGCTCCCTGGAGCTGATGAAACAAATCATCGATATGAGGCAAAAGATATTTGATCTTAACAGTGATTTTATTCAAGGCTCTATAATCAAAGCAGAGTCTCATAGAACCATCATTCTTTTTAACAAATAAAACAGGAGCACCCCATGGTGATGTGCTAGGTCGAATGAACCTTTCTCTAATACATCTTTCAATTTCTCCTTCAACTCTAAAAGTTCAATTTGAGCTATTCGATAAGGTGTTTTTGAAATCGGTTTAGCATCAGGAACTAATTCAACAGTAAATTCAACTTCTCGATCTGGTATTATTCTAGGAAACTCACCAGGAAAAACACCAGGATACTCATTTACCATTGGCACATCATTAATCTGAACAGTTCCTTTGCTTTCAACGACGTGTGCAAGATAACATTCATTTCCATATTTTACAAGTTTCTCAGCCTCTTGACATGTTATCAACAGTAAGGGTTCATTCTTGTACACAAACTGAAAGTATTTCTGAAAAGAAACCTCATTATCTCTATAGTTAATCTTAGCATGGTAAATAGAGAGCCAATCCATACCCAGGATAACATCAAACTCTAATAGAGGTATAACAATAAGGTTTTCAAGTAGGTTCTTTCTATAGACAGGGATAGGAAGATTCTTATAAATTCTTTTTGCCTCAACATTTCCCCCTGGTGTTTTTACCACAAGTTCAGGAGTCATTTCTTAAGATGTTATTCCCATTTTATTAGAAAATGTTTTAGAGAAGAAAGAATGTGTGGACCCTGAATCAAACAACACACTGGCATAATCTGAAAAAACAAACAAAGTACCTGATACAACTTCATTTGATGGCCCGAAATCTGCTGAAGTAGTTGCAAAGGATTTCACCACCCCTTTCTGCATATATTCTAACTGCTTCCCATCACTCAAGCTCTTTGTCGGACACTCATTTGCATAGTGACCCATCTCATTGCACTGAAAAAATTTCACTAACTATAAATCAAAATTGGTCTTATCATCACCTTGATCTTTTTCCGTTCAATTACGAGCCTTATGTCCCATCTTACCACAACGGTAGCACTTTCCAGAATTCAGAAGACGTTCCCCAGCATACCTTTTACCACATTTATCACAAACTGGAAACTTAGTTTTCTTACCATCAGACTTTTTTGAAGAATTATTCCCTTCTCTTGCCTCCTCGATCTCTTCTTCTGCTAGTTTTTATAGAACACTTGATCATCGGAAAACTCCATTTCCACCTTCTCAACACATCTAACAATATTTTCATAACCTTTTAACTCACGAGAAGCTAAATCTCTTTGGTATTTTGGATTTAATCCTGAGTAAAAACGATTGATTTTACTATCAAGGTCTCGGATAAAATTTGGAGCATACCTTGCCAATAGAGTGAACCTCTCTTCATAGGCAGTCACTGAGTCTTCCACTTGCCTCAATTCCAAGAATTGTTTTTCCATCCTAAGTCGAAGAGCCTTAGGAAAATATTTCTCAAGAAACATACCTTTGAATTCATCCCAGTCATGAGCATCAATGTCATCAGCGACCCTGATATTTTTAACCATGGACCACCACTGATCTGCCTCACCCTCCAAACAGTAAATAGCAAGACTAACCTTTTGATTGTCTGAACACCCCATGACATCAAAAATCTCTTCCAGTGCTTTAATCCACCCTTCAACTAACACAGGGTTGGATGATCCTCTGAATGATGGGGGATTTTGCGTCATGAAATGTTCCACCACTGACATGTTCCTCTGCAGTTGATCTGGATGATCCAGTGCATGGATTCCACCACCATTTATCACTTGATTCAACTGCGCCATTACTACAACAAACTGTTCAGTTCTAATTCCGACCATCTCAGGATGCTAATTCAGAAGGTTATTTCCTTATGTATGCCTTCCTAGCACTGCTTCCCTGTTTCCTCTGTGGAAAACCATTCTGAACAAACATGTCTAAGATGAAGTAACATGGTAATCTTCAAATGCTATATCATTTTAAAAAAAATAGGATAATCATTTAATAGAATTACAACTCTTAAATTTATCTAAACCGGCCACTGATACCAACTATAAGTCCCCGGCCTTAAACCTTACATAATCTTGAGTTATTACAAGATTACACCTTGAGGATCTTTTCAGGTTTAGAGTTTTAGGGAATTAGATCATAAAACATGCATTACATTCCACATTCAAACAAAGTGGTTACATAAAAGATAGTATTCATTTTTCCAATCAATGGAAACATATTTAAAAGAAAACATGGATTCTTTCTTGACACTTCTTTGACACTATCATCATATCATGTACATTTCCCTTGACCTGTGAAAATCATTTCATAAAACTTGGGATGAGCATAAAAAGCTCAGTAAGGGAGATAAAAATATGGAAAGGAAACGTGGGTACATATATACATAAGAATGAAATCATAAATTACCCATAAAACATATTCACTTTAACATACCTCATCAAATCATGAATAAATCATAGATATCATAAGACATAAAGGTAACTTGAGGCATTCATAACATTCTTACGTAGGGAGTAACCCTATTGGTTATTTTTGGAATACCCATCACAGTATATTCCCTAAATCTCTTCAGAGAAACCTTAAAGTTTCACTCCTTCGCGTTACCCAATGCATTGGAGAGCTATATCGGGCTCACTCGCCCTACGTTTATCACGGAACCACCCGTCTTCATAATAATTCCCAAGAACCACAACATAATCGTATCACATAAAACATGCATAAATGAACATAACATTTCCACCTTTCAATCACAATATATCAGTACAACACATTGATATAAAAAAATTATGAAAACCATTTTCAATACCAAAATAAAAGAAAAGTAAAACATGGTTTTTATTTTTCTTTTAAAAAAAGGTATGTCTTGTAGAAGAAGCTGAAACTCATATAATGGTCACGGCGGCAGAGAAGTTGTTGTCGCCTCATACGTACGACAAAAACATTCCCTTTTGACGATTAGTAAACGATTTGTATAAAAAAGATTCCTTTTGAATAAATGTAAAAGTCAAAGGGGTTTATACACCGTATAAAATAAGGTTGTGTATAAAACAAAATATGCCTCAATGAAAGGAGATTGAGAGGAAGTCCCATACATGGGGTCCGACTTGACTCGATCGTTATTTGATGTCCTGAATAATAAATTTGAGTTAATTTATACTTGATTAATAACCTTTTTCAAGTTAATTAATCCTTTTATATCACTTATTACTAAGTTATGAACATTATGTAGTCATTTAAGTTAGTAACGGTGGTTTTGTCGTTATTTGGTACATGAGTCAAAAGTGAACCCTTTATAATTACAAGTTGTTCATGTATCCATTATATCCAGAATTGTATTCATGATGTAGATATCATATATATCATATATATCCAGTACATTAATGCATTTATAATAACAGATAACATTTAGAGGTAAGAAATTAAATGCACCGTTCATGGAGACTGTAAGCCGTACGTACGCATGAACGCTGCTTCCATTTATATTTCGTATTTTATGAAATGGAATCATATTGATATAAAGGTATTTTATAATTCTAGTTTAATATAATATATAATATCATAACTCCATCCTTTATACATCCCACATATGGTATTAAAGAATCAAATCACTTTGAGGGGGCGGTAGTCCGCACTTCCTTAAATGAAGATATCGTGTTTACCCATAATGGAAACCATAAAGGTATGCCCAAAATGAAAAATACAGAAGCTTAAGTAATACATAAACATATTATATATCATATATAAATATAGAGTCATCTTAATGGCCACCTTTGAAGGTGTTAAAAGAATGTTGAACAATCATCGTTTCGGGAGGCAGAAATTCGCCATCCACGGAAACTGTATGTTCTTTAACCATTATATGTAGGTTTGTGTAAGTGTAGCTCTAATACTTCTTATAACAAAATCCTAGTATATGGAATATTCTGGTTTTGTTACAAAAGAAATGAATAAAAAGAGTTTAGAGGGTTGGAGAAGAAAAATAAAACAAAAAAACACAAGTGAAGACATAACCTTAAAATCGGGTAACTCCCTTTGGTTTGGGCTCAAACGCTTCCTTGGGAAGACTTATTCCGAAAGTGAGGCATCAAGGAGTAAAATATGGAAGTGTAGAGACAAAATGGGCAGGGTTTGGTCGAGCCAAATGCTTTGTAAGTGTGGGTAAGGAGGTAGAGGTGGGGGCCTTTTATAAGAGGAGAGAAGGGGCACTCTTGGAAAGTAAAGAAATGTTACTTTATTTTAAAATGATTTTAAGATTCAAAAGGTATAACATTGATATAATTATAGGGTATGTTGTTAAGGGTTCGAAATCCACCAATACAATAGGTTTTGGACATGTTTAGATCGTGGATTTTACATTATCTTTTCATTTTATTGAAATCCTTTATTAATGAGGTAATCACTGCATCATCATGATGTCATAAATAATATAATTTATTTAATGTCTAAAAATTATAAAAAAATATCATGATGTAGGAAATATTTTTATATTTATAATGAATATTTATAGTCAAACATATGACTTGTATAACCCCATTTAAAAATTGTTTTATTAAAACAACTCATGTTTGTGTCAATTTAATTTTAACATTAAATAAAAAGATATTAATTTCATTTTCCTACCAAAGAGGCTCCATGGGGTCCCAAAGTAGACCCATGGATTTTCTTGGTCAGCCATTATACATCCAATAAGGGTAAGACATGTGTATAGGTATTTTAATTTTATTATAACATTATTTTTACCTTAAATTACACTAATTACATCTAATCGCGATTAAAAAAATAAAAGTTACTATTCACCAAAAAAATTATTATAATCTCATTGAACCAAATTTTACTTCTTAATGACAACCATGTATGCCGGAATTTTGAAAATTAAATCACAGAAGTGGCAAAGTTTCATTTAAACGAAAAATCAGTTTTGTTAACTACCACTTAGTGGTTTCGCTATTCATCAAGAATTGATGTTTTTTCAGAAAAATACCAAAACTTCACCCTAAGATATATTTGATATTATGAATTCAAAAATGATATCTATTTTACAAAATTAAAATCATATAAGTTACATTATTTAATTTAATAATTAATTCCCGCTGTCATGACAAATAGAGTGTTTTTATGAAACAATAAGTATCAAAAGATTGACGCCAGTTTAAGTCCAATTTCAAAGTGAAATTGATTCCAATGAACACCATTTTATTAAATGGTAAAAATATATTATAATTTAAATTTAAAAACAATTCATAAGATAATATAATCATATAAATAAATAAGATTAATAAGAGGTTTTGAATTAAAATACAACATTTTTCAATATTTATTAAAAAATGAACTTTATCGGAAAAATACAAAAATTCACACAATGTAAATTTTGATGTCCCAATCATGAAGAATAAGTTTATATTGACAAACATAGCTTATTAAATTTTCAAATGATAGATTAAAAAATGGTTTGCCATCAAAAGGCAGTAAACCAATCTTTTAAAAATATTAGTGTATTCCATGCTTAAGATTGGATTTATTCTCATTTTAAGCCTCTAAAACACTATCTAATTCACTAATAGACATATATAAATATATCTATTATTAATTACTTACTTGTGATGTTACAATATTGTATGATTCTAATTTCAATTTAATCATAGAAAAATGATGAGGTGATTGGTTTTCTAAAGTGAAAATTTAAAATTATTCAATTCTTATTATATCTATTTTCAATGTGAAATTGGTTCCAATGAACTAAATTGGGATAGTTTTTTATTTAATTAATAATTATTTATATTCTAGTATAAATTATTTATTGATATAAATGAATTTAATGAAAAGTTAGTTTTTAATTAAAATTCAGTTTCTACTAATCATTAGAAATTAAAATATCTTATAAAAACACTAAAAATTTACCCAAATTAAAATTTTATATTCATAATTAAAAAATTAAGTATATTTTTTCAAAAAAATGAGTGTTTCAAAATTATATTTAAAATATGTGATTCATTATTAAGTGTTAAAATGACCATTTAAGAAGAATATATATCTTTTCGTATCAAATTATATTTATTATAATATCTTTACTAGAAAACATATAATTTGAATAATAAATGTGTGAAGAAATATTATATATAAATTATCAAATTAATTTATCCAAAGTGGTTTATTTAAATTATTGAGTTAAAAATTTCTATAATTTGATAAATTTAGTTTTCTTGTAAAATATTTTGTATATCTTCAAAGGGGTTTAATTTTAATTTCTGGTTAATTGGTAACCAAATAATTATTCTTATAAACATTTTTAAAACATATTTAAATAATTATATTCATAACTACCATTAAAATAGTTTAGTGAAAACAATAATAATATTGTAAAAATAATATTAATAGACCATTATTGAATTTTAAAACTAGGTACTTGGTTGGAAGGAAGTTGTTGAAGCAACTATATATTCTGAGTAACTCCCAAAATTTATCTGATCTACCAAAAGATATTTTTTAGTGTTTTCATAAATTAATAATATTAAATAAATTAAATAAATTCAAAACCATTCACAAAATATAGATGTGTTACATTATACACCACTTAAAATGGATTTGTCCATCTAAATTTATATGGGATTTCCATGGTTTAATAATTGATTGTCCCTTTCCTAAAAACCCACATCATATTAATAACTATAAATAATTCCATTATAAATTTAAATTTGGAAAAATATCTTTTACCCAATGAAACTCATAATCCAGTATCCACATAGGAGAATATATATGGAAAATGAAAACATTTACAAAAAGAAAATTCTGACTAAAAAGATTTGATGGAGGGTGACATAAAAATGGTTAATAGAATGTTAATTATCACAAATACATAACCCTATGTTTCATAAAAAATAGTTCATTGATATCAAAAAAATGATGAATAAGAGAGAACATTTTATTACATAACCCTTTTCCTAATGTTGTTTAGAATATACCATTAATTCATTTTAACACAATCTCACCCTTTGGTTGTGTCATAACCAAGTTCCATAAAATTTCATACTCAAAATATTGACGGTAAATTTTTTATTTATGAAGCACTAAAAGATAATATGATCCATATCTTGGACGATAATTCTTTCAATTTCTCTTTAGTTATCATCACAAGGAAATGGTTTTCATATGATATCCAATATGCATAAAGCCTCATAATATGAGATAATAATTTAATTTAAAAACACTCATCTAATGTATGAAAGAATAAATTGCTTAAACGATTATAATTCTAAACCATTTTAATGATAAAAATACAAATCATTATAAAGAAATTTAATAAATCAGATTAACATTGATCCCCAATATATCATAAGGTAGATCTTGGTGGCCAAATTCAAAAAATGGGAATAAATTTATCATATATTGTATTTAGAAATGGTAATAAACTAACTTACCATAAAACCTTATTAAAAACAAGCATTTATTATTATTCAAAATATTATTGGATATTTTACTAAAAACAAAAAGGTGTAAGATTCATCCATAACAACATAGACCACATTTTCAACAAATCCTTAATCAGTTCCAGTTAATTCAAAGATTTCCAATTTAGTTATTCATATACAAGACATCATTATCAAAAGGTTATTATTTACAAATTAGTATCATATTAAAGGTTTATGTTTCCCATAATCATGATTTTACCTTGAATAACACATTTCCATTAAATAATATTTCTATTCAATCAAAACAGTTCATCATATTCTTTTAAATCATTAGTGAAAATAATATACTAATCATTCCTTATAATCATCATAATTTTTTTCATTAATAAAATTAAATAAACACTTTTATTACTTCCTCTATAACCTAATAACATGGATACATCATCCTATTAATTAATACCTAGTTTCATTCAATTTTACATATAGTCTCATTATCATCCGCAATATAACCATTAATCTTTCCACCTAGTTTATTCTCTTCAAGACAATTTCTCTTATGGCATAAATTTTCATAATTACAATTCATTTCATAGTTAATGAATTCAAATTATGATGATCTATTAGGGAGGCCATTTCTCCAATACCTTATGTCAGCCTAGAAATTCATTTTTAATTCATAGTTACTTGATTTATGTCCTTCTTTTCTATATTCAAAACATATTTCTGTTCCACTGATACATTCTCATGGTTGTTTCTTCCTACTTTCATTAAATAAAGGAATCTGAATCTTATTTTAACTATGGAATATATTACCAAAATTCACATCAAACTATTTCTTTCTGTTCTTTGATGAGTTTTATAGTTGATTTAGTTACCCATTATTAAACACGTTTTATAAGGCCCTGACCATAAACCTTACTTAATATTGAATTAAATGAATAATTCACGTTGAGGATATTTACAGGTTTATAGTTTTAGAGAATTAGAACATAACTATTACATCTCAAAAGATTACAAAGTAGTCACTTCTACTATGTTTTCATAATAAAAAAACTCTTAAAAGAAACATGTCTAGTTCCATGTTTTATATAGCATGAAATTCCCTTGATCCCATCCTTGACATTATTACACATTAAGTCCTGTGAAAAACATTTCAAAATAACTTGTGGTGAGCATAAAAAGCACAGTAAGGGATACACAAGGAATGAAAACTGTTAGTTTTTCAAACATCAAGTAAACCATGTATACTCTATCAAAGTAATACCTTCACCTTCGTGAAGTAGTAAAAACTCTTCACTGAATAAAGTATCATTACTTACCTTTTTGTAACCAAAGTATTACCATCAAACCCATATAAAGAACACATAACATATATAAAGGTAACTTGGGACATAAACATACTTATGTGGAATAACCATACGGTCGACTTCCACACATATCACTTAATAGAATAGCCATACGACCAATTTCCATACATACTTAATGGAATAGCCATATGGAAGACTTCTATACCCAATGCAATGGAGGTTATAACGTAACCACCCGTCCTGGTATTCACGGCACCACCCGTCATATGGTTTATAACGTAACCACCTGTTAAATTGTCCAAGTACCAATATAAAATCATAAAACATAAAACCAATATAATGGAATGATAACATTTCCACATTTCAAACACAATATATCATAAATATATTGACATAATAGAATCCTTTATCAAACCCATTTTCAATACCAAAATACATAAAAGAGTATATGGTATTTATTTTATTTTAAAAACATTACGGCTTGTTGAGGAATCCAAAGACAAAATAATACTCGCGGCGACGGAAAAGGTCGTTGTCACCGCGTACGTAAAAAACATTCTCTTTTTGTCGTTTACTAACACGCTTCGTAGAAAAAGATTCCTTTTGTATAAAAGTAAATGTCAAAGGGGTTTATACACCATGTAAAAGAAAGTTGTGTATAAAACGAAATATGCCTCAATGAAAGAAGATTGAGACGAAGTCCCTTACAAAGATCATTTTTAAAATAAAATAGTTCTATTATGTATATTCACTATAAGTACACATAAAGAAATTACAAATACAAGATAGGAAATAATAATATCATGACATAATTTGAAAGTAGGAGATTAACCCAAAGAATGGTAATTGGGTTAAGAAGTTCCCTTACCTCATATACGACTTGACCCGCCCGTTATTTAATCTCCTTAATAATAAACTTGAGTTAATATATACTTGCTTAACAACCTTTTTCAAGTTCATTATTCCTTTTATACCATGTTATGAACATCGTGTAATCATTTAAGTTAATAATTTTCATTTTGTCGGTATTTGGTTCTTAAGTCAAAAATAGACTTCTTACAATTACATGTTGTTAATTTGGTCAAAGGTTCATTATATCCAAAATGATATTAATGGTTTAGATAACATATATATCATATATATTCAGAATATACTTGTATTCATAACATTACATCACATGTAGAGGTAAGAAATGAAATGCACCGCTGATGGAGACGGTAAGCCGTACGTATACATGAACGCTACTTCCATTTATATTTTGTATTTTCTGGAATGGAATCATAATGATATAAGAGTATATTATAATTACAGTATAATAACATATATAATTTCATTAACATTATCTTTTACACATCCCACAAATGTTATTAACGAATCGAATCACTTTCAGGGGCGGTAGTCCGCACTTCATAAAATGAAGATATCGTGTTTACCCATAATGGAAAAAATAATGGTATGACATAAATGAAAAAAACAGAATCTTAAGGAAGAATAAACATATTATATATCATATATAAAAATAGTGACATCATAATGTCCACCTTTGAAGGTTTTAAATGAATATTGAACAATCATCGTTTTGGGAGGCAGAATTTCGCCATCCACGGAAACCGTATGTTCTTTAACCATTTGATGTAGTTGTGTGAGAGTGTAGCTCGAATAAATCATATAACAACATCCTAGTATATTGAAGTTACTGGTGTTGTTACAAAAGAAGTAAATAAAAAGAGTTTAGGGGGTTGGAGAAGCAAAATAATACAAAAGAACAAGAGAGAATGAATTACCTTTAAAAGTGTAACTCCTTTTGATTTGAGCCAAAAGGCTTCCTTTGAAAGGATTATGCCCAAAGGTAATCCTCTAGGATGAGGAGAGGGATGTGGAAAGAGTAAATGGGAAGGGGATGGCCGAGACAAAGGCTTGAGGAGTGTGTGAAATGAGGCAGAGGTGGGGGCCTTTTATAAGAGGAGAGGAGGGGCACTTTTGGAAATCATGAAACTATTATTTTATTTTCAAAAGTGTTTCGAATTTCAAAGGTCCCACATTGATATATTTCAAATATAAGATGTTAAGGCTTCGAAATATTCCCATCCAATAGGTTTTGGACATGTGTAGGTTTTAGGTATTACATTATCTTTCCATTTTATTTAAATCGCTAAATAATGAAGTCATCGCTGCATCATCATGATGTCATAAATAATTTAATTTATTTAAAGTATAATTTTTTTAAAAAAAATACTATGATGTAGGAATGCTTTTTAGATTTCCAATTATTTTTTATAATCAAAAATATGATCTTTATAACCCCATGTAAAAATTGTTTTTGTAAAACATATTATGTTTGTGTCATTTTTACTTTTACAATAAATAAAAAGTTATTTATGTCATTTCCCAACCAAGGTGGCTCCATGGGGTACCCAAGTTTACCCATGGCTTTTCATTGTCTGCCATGACACATCCAATGAGGTTAGGACATGTGTCAAGCTCATCTCATTTTATTAAAGCATTATTTTTACCTTAAACTACACTAATTACCACTAATCGCGATTAAAAATTTAATAAGTTATTATTCGCCAAAAAATTATTTTTATCTCATTGAACAACATTTTATTTCTTAATGACAACCATGTATGTCGGATTTTGGAAAATCAAAACACAATGATGGAAAAATTTCATTTAAACGGAAAATCAGTTTTTATAAGTACCACTTACTGGTTTCACTATTCCTCAAAAATTGAAGTTTTTCAGAAAATTACCAAAAATTCACCATAAGCTATATTTGATATTAAGAATTCAAAAATGAAGTCTATTTTACAAAATTCAAAACATATAAGTCACATTAATTAATTTAATAATTAATTACCGCTGTCAGGGCAAATAGCGTGTTTTTATGAAATAATAAGTATCAAAAGATTGACAGTAGTTTAAGTCCGATTTCAAAGTGAAATTAATTCCAACGACAACTATTGGATTTAATGGTAAAAATATTTTCTAATTTCACTTTAAAACCAATTAAAAATTCAATATAATCATATAAATAAATTAGATTAAAAAGAGGTTTTGAATTAAAATACAACATTTTACACTATTCATTAAAAAATGAACTTTATCGGAAAGGTACCAAAAATTTACACAAAGTAAATTTTGATGTCCCGATTCTAAAGAAGTGTTATTTTTGGTCCAATAAAATTTATAAGATTGATCAAAACTATATTTAATGATGGTTCGCCGTCAAAAGGTGATAAGTGAACCCTTAGTGAAAATTAGGGTATAAATGCCTAAAATTGAACTCTTTCCGTATTTTAAGCCATTATCTTTTATTGGGTAAATGTAAAAACATTTCAAAACATATATAATAATATTTTAGTTATTTCTATCCATTCCCGCCAGTAAAACAGCTACTTGTTAACTAACATTTAAAATAATATTATTTTATTACTTGTGTGCAATGTAAGTTTTCAAAGAAACTCATCGTTGCGTATCGAGTACTCTATCGAACGTTGAAACCCCTTTTAATTAAAATTAATGTTTAATTCGTAAATATGAAAATTCATTATTCTTTAATTACCTGGGATGCTACACGTTTTTTGGAAACAGAATAAGAAATATCTAAACTTATAATACTCTTTTCATTATCCCATTTGAATTTTCAAAATAATATTGTTTGTCGAATTCGATATTAACATATGTTTCTTCTTGTTCCTACCATTTACTGAAACCCTAAATAGTAGTTTTAGTAACAATATTCATAGTTGAAAACCAAAAAATCCTGAAACATCGCTTATAGGATGTCTCGATTGTGAATCCTTATTCAAATTTTTACACATTATCCTTATCCACAGAGAAATCGTTAAAAAAATACATAAAAACATCCCTAGGGATCTCAATATATATTGTTCATCATAGTTTAATAGGTTTGACGGATCATTTTCTTTTATACCATCTATAGTGTCTTAGGCATAACATTAATGGATATTACATCATTTTTTATGAATATTAATCATATTACAAAAGTACATTCTGGAGGACTGTATTATTGTAGTGTCTTTGAAATCATGGAAAACAATAATCTATCCTAGTGAATGATCAAAAATGTTTCCCAAAAAGGTCATCCAATTTACTATTTCTATAAGAGACCCTTATTCATATCACATGGAATGGAAATATAAGAATGGGTTATCTCAGATGCCCAATAATGGTAAATGAAATAGGTACATAAGAATTACATGAACATAAGGTTATGATAACATGATACTAACATTTTAAAATAATACTGTAAATATATAAAATATTATATTGTAGTTATGAAATAACATTTGTAAAAACACAAGGCATGAATCACAAGTGAATCGATAGCATAATCCATGAATGAATAAAATAGGAATAAGACATTGAATTGTGGAATACTCATAATAATATAAAATGTCTTTCCAAATATTAGAGGTTTAATTAAAATTCCATGTTATTTAAATGGGTTCACTCCCCTAACCATCTTGATTGTCATGGATCACTTACATGACCAAAATAGTAATCAAGGTTGATTCCCAATACCATCTTAGCAGATATAGTCCTTTGTTGAACCAAATACCAATCTATTCCTTCTAGTGCTATCATGGAATATATAGATCATCAACCAATTAATGATAAGGAGATATAGTTCCCACCCATATCATAATGAAATAATACATACATGTTCCAAAATATAATAAAAATTAATATAATAACCTATAAAATGTAATGTGTATCATAAACTTGTAATCATATCATATCCATTGTAAAATAGGTAGGTTTTATTATCATTTCATGAAGTAATTTACTAAGAAATGAATTTGGATACTTAATAATATTACAGATGAAAGATAAATTATATTTATTCACATATAACCATTGAAAGAGAAAGGAGTTTCATTACAGTATGACCTATTAAATAGAAACAATTTTCTTAAATACTATTCCATCTAAACATAAACGATTCAGATATATACTATGAAACAATAACTAGGATTATATCCCTAGAAATGCATTAGAAACAACAACATAAGTCATCTTAGTTGGGAAATATAAATGAAATATCTTTATAAATACATTTAATGAGTAAAATATACATTATTCATGGAAAATTTATTTTCAAAACCTGAAACCAATTTGAAATCCATTTTCATTGAAATTTACCAATAAAACTTATAAAGAAAGCTTCAAAATATTGTTAAATCTTTTTTTCCTTCAAAACATATAATGTATGATTGAATAAATTTTGAAAAAAAATTCAATGAAAACATAAAAAGGAACCCTAAAATAATTTTGATATACTTTTCCTTGAAAACATATAATAGAATATTGAAAACATTTACAAAACATTTTTCATTTAATGTTATAATAGAAGCATGAAAAAAACTTCAAAACATGTATCCTTGAATCCTTATAAAAAAATCATGAAAAAAAATTAACTAAATGTTATAATATAAAAATTTTTAAATTAATTTTCATTTATATTGACCTTCATGTTTCATTTCAAAAAAATTTTTAAAAACAAATTTAGAAAAAAATGGTTTTTGAATAATATATATTTTTGGTAGAAGAAAGTAATAGAGTTTTGTTTTAATAAAATATATTATTAATTATATTTTGTTCAAAAGAGGGGAAAGTGGTCCCAATAAATGAATGTTTTATGAATAAATATTTTAATATAAAATTCATGATATTTGTTGAGATATGGATCATGAGCCTTCATCAATGGAATCATAATCATAAACAATACTGATTACTATGAGATTATAGCAATAAAAACTTAAAACATTGAGAAATCATATTCATAATCCTCAAGATATAATGAAATTAAATTTTTTTTAAAATATTATAAAAATATGTATATTTATGATGAAACATGTAAAAAATATTTATATAAACCTTGTAAAATAATATTGGTGCATTGTATAACATGTATCTGATAGAAAGTAAAATGATACAAAATTAACTTACATATTTTCAAACTTATTAACCATATAACTATAAGATGTAGATACCATAAAATGGAAATAAAATTATTCATACATTTAAGTATAATAATCATATAAAAAATTCATGGCATGTATGAACGCTACACAAAATAAATGATCATAGAATATGCGATAAGTCTCGTAGAAATATTAGTGACACTGGAAATTCCTTTACAACTTCAGTAATATTTGAATCATGATTTCCATTATATAATTATATAAATTATATATTTTTATATCATAACAAAATTTACATTCATGACATAACATTTAATATTCAATTATATAAATCCTGCATGATGAAAATGTTATGAATATATAATATATCTTGCAAAAAAAAGTAAGATGATAAAAAAAATACCATATGTCTTGACATTCATTGTACACATTCAAAAATAATTCATAATAAATATATGTGAATTATAAAATTACCAATTAACGATATAATTGTATATTATACCATATAATATATGGTGATATATTTATATTACCAATTTCATAAAAATTTCATTTTAATTATAAACTTTGGGTAAAATTCTCTTTTTCCACTATGTTTAGACATTTTATTCTTAATACTCATATATATATAATGACTTACATATTTTAATAATTTATAAAAACATATAGATAACATATATATTCATTATTTATATAATTATTATATTCTATAATATATTAATTTATGATGTGGAAGATATTGTTCATTGAGGTGGTAGGTCAGGTGTAAGGATGAGTGTTGTTTCTGTTTTGATATCATATTGAAAGATCAATGGTAAATAATATATATATATATATATATATATTATCATGAAAGTGTCATTATTTTTTACATTATATCATATAATTTTACTAATCCCATAATTAATACATTACATGTAACTTGTGAATGAATATCATTAGTTTGAGATGTGTGTAGTCCGTAAGTCCACACCAATGTTATTGTATTCCAACAAAATGGAAATCATAAAGGTATATGTTATTTTAGAATTTTACAATCATAAATACATAATAATTATCACATATATCATATTAATAAATAAAATACATGATTATTCCAGCCCATTAAAGGTGGTAATGTATGTACAATTTAAATTAATATCCAAGGGCGATATCATATGTACACACAGATGACAATTATGTATGCCATTTAATGGATGTTTTCTATGATTTTAGTTAAAACAATTGTATGAAAACATATAAATATATTTAAGATACAATAGTTATATTATAATATTATATATAATAAAAATGAATGTGGGGGATAATTAAATAAAATCAATGTTCTTGGAAAATGATGTGATCCCTTCTTTGGGTAACTCCTTTTAGATTACAAAAAATGGATTCCTTGGATAGCTATCTGGAAAATTTTGTACCTATAGGATTAATTGATTTATGTTTTAAGATATTTTTTAAGGTTATGGATGATCAAAAGTGATTTAAAGATGTGAATAAGTGACGGGTGAGTTATCTTTTATATTGGAGGAGTTGCAGTATTCTTGTAAATATAAAAAGTTAAAAACTATTGAGAGGACTCCTTTAAAAATGTACCTCTAATAATGTTAAATTTTAGTTAAAATGAATTATATAGTATATATATGTCCAAAAAAATCTTTTTGGACCTTTTAATATTCATTTGACCCCTTAAGTTAATGTCTAACCACTATATAAACTGATTATTACCTTTATTAAAGTATTTAATTTTAACTACACTTAGAAAACATTTTTAGTTCAAAAACAAAGTTCCAATTTCTATAAATTATTATTTATTGTTATTAAAACCATAGAATCCATTTTTGTAAAATTGTAAACATGTTTTGTTTCATAATTTAATTTAAAATCAATCCCACATACGAGATGAGACGGCATGTTTTAAAAGAGAAATATTCAAAATATTGAAATGTTTTTATATAATTTCAATGTGAAATTGGTTTTAATAACCTAAATTGGATAATTAGAAGTAAATTTTATAATAATACAGCAATTAAAATTAAATTAAAATATAACTATTTATATATATTATATGAAAAATATGACTCTATTTGAAATCTAGTTGTTTTCATTATTCATAAAAATGAAACATCATAGAAAAATACCAAACAATTACCCAAAGTAATTTTTTAATGTATCATTATAAAAATGATATTTTCTTAAATAAAATTTATAAAAAATTTAAAATATTATATTTAATGCAGTATCTCCATTAAATAGTGGTAGAATTACTTTTCGGAAGAACATATTTCTTTATAACAAATATATAATTTATTCTTATCCCATGTCTAGAAAACATATAATATATTCCTTAAATGGTTTAATGAATATATTAAATTTTTTTAATAAAATAATTTATCAAATACTTTTTAATTATATTTTTGAGGTAAATTTTGTTTAAATTCATAAATAATGTTTTCTGGGGAAAAAATTATTATTTTTTCAATAGGGTATTATTTTTATTTCATGTTAATTTGTCACCAAATAAATATTATTATATATATTTTAAACAATATTTAATAAAAATTACTCAGAACCCCTATTATAATTTCTACATGAAAAATATAATAATATTTTACCAATAATATTAATAGTCAATTATAGTTTGATAAAACTTTTTCTTACATGTCGCACATGTTTATCAGGGAACTCAACGTTGTATGGAACAAAAGAAAATCATAGTTTTGAAAATACCAAAAACTTATCTATGTTTTATTTGAAATAGATAATATAAAAAGGACAAATTAGTTTGAAAAAAAATCACAAATCTAATGTTGTTCCCTAATATTTATGAGAGACCACTCAATAGTTCTTTCTTATTGGTATTTACAAGAATGTAACTCCTCTTTAATTATAAAAGGGGACTCACTCTTCCCAGTTCTTCACACCTCTCTATACATTTGTATCATGAATTAACATACTGGATATCTTCTCAAAATCCCTCCTCTCCACCTTGAAGCTTAACTATGGATATAATTCAATCCATGGAATTACATTATTGAAAACTAACAGTAATTTCTACAAGAAGATGAAATATCATTCAACGTAAATTTTTTTATTGTAAACCATATTAAATTAATACAATATATTTATTATATAATAACCTCTGTATATTAAATTACTAATAGGTTTTTATATTTAGGATATGATCTACAATATTACACACTTCCATCAAAAGGGAGATTCAATCATGATTCATGTGAATGGTAGAATACATCATCACGAACAGATACCATTCATTATTCTATTACCAGCATTCCAAGTTGGGAATAATGATGGATTTTAATTGTATATTATATATATATATATATATGATATTTATAATTTCATTATGCTATTTTAATTATGATATATCACATAAATTCATTTCTTCCATTTCTGTGGTAATATAGTAATGATGATCGTTTGTACGTCAGACTACCTCCTTGTAATGATATGTGATACATTCAAACTATACATTTAATGTTTTAAGTATTGGTTTCTTAATGATCAAAGGCGAATTTACATAGTAATTTTTTAATTGTTTAAAAATACTAAACACATTACGAAAATAGATTCCCAAATACCATATTAGTTTAGTGCCTTTGGAGACATGGAAACATAAATAATGGTATATGAGGGTGCTACATTATCTCCTACTATGTTCAATATGTATAAAACCCTTCTTTGAAATATCATATATAAAATATATCTTCATAACCTGGGTATGGAAATAATGAAAAAGTGTGATATCAAATGAGCCGTAATGGTAAACAATTGATATATGTAAATATAAACATGAGCCTAAGTGTATGAGAATGTGATCATGACATTAGATTGTCATACCTTGTATAAGAAAGATCATAAAAATGAATCATCGAAAAAATATTATCATATAATAATTCATGATTCAAATGGGAGACATGAGAATATGTATTGAAATCAAATCATATTAATTATGGAATACACATAATCAGGTTATATCATTTCATATATGTCAAGATGCATTGATATAACTTATCAAGGAACATCATAGGGACTAAACCAACAAAGAAGGACACACCACGATCCACAGTCATAGTCTTCAAATTGTAACGGATCGAGTTTCCCAATTAATAAATAGTGGATCATGTTCCCCATCTTCAAATAATGGATCAGGTTTCCTAATATTCCCATTGTTGACTAGGATTCCCCATCTTCAAATAGAGGATCATGATTAAACATCCTCCAAAGTGAATCAAGGGAATTTACTTGATTCCTAACACTATCTCATGGTATTTAAATATTTACCCAATTAATTTGAGGGAGATATAGGAACTAACCTTTTTATAATTAAATCATACAAACATGTTCCAAACGATAATATACATTGATCAAAAAATAACTGGTGAAAATAAATGGGTATCATAAAGATGTAATATTTTCACAACATGTGGAATATAGATTGGTCTCATTATAAATTAATCAATGAATAACCGGTGAAAAGAAGTGGGTTTCATAAGCTTATAACTAAAGAATGATAAATTTGATTCATAAATTTCATTCCATAAAAAATATACCATTCAGAAATAATTTCATAGAAATTCATGGGAAACCCTAACATATGTCAAATTTCAAAAACAAATAATTTGGGAATATCATTTGAAAACATCTCTTAAGGAATATAACCACTCAATATTTAAATTTTTATTTTTAAATTAGAATGCCTTTTGAAAACCATTTTCTATTAAAATAAATCTAAAAGCATACAAATGAGTCTAGAAAATATTTTGAAAATATTTTTCCTGAAAAAATAATAAATTAATCTTTCAAAACTTTTGAAATCCATTTTCATTGAAAACTTATCAAAGATCATGGAAGATATTTTGAAAACCAATTTCATTAAAAATATTTTCAAGAACAAATAATCTGTTTTTATATATTTTGAAAACCATTTTCCAAAAAGTAGACATGGAAACATATAAAAATTCATTAAATCAATTAAATTATTTTCACATAAAAGAACCTTTTTAAAACATATAAAAAAATATTTTAAAATCATTTAAAACACTTTTATATCAAAAAAATTATTAAAAAACATTTAATTTAAAAAATATTATTAGTTAAATTTTTTTAGAATATTATGATAAAATTTTTATTAAACAAACCATATAATCTTAAAATGTAATATTTAAGGAAATTATTTTCATTATGGTGGGTCAGTTCGTACGTACTGAATATCCCTTTTTCACCTAAAATTTTTAAAAATGTTAATTGATGAGAAAACAGTAAGAATAATCCATTAAAAATACTTTTGAAAAAATTGAAAACATGGTCAAAAATTTCATTTAAATATCATATTATAATAGTAACTAGAATATAAAACATTTAAAAAAAATTGTTTTTAAAGAACATAGATTATCTACTGAAATGATAAATAATCTTAAATTTTAATAACAAATTTTATTAATTAAATTAAGTATTGAACAATTATAAAATGTTACTAATACATGAATACATCATTAATATACCTAGGGGATTAAATTTAACTATTATCTTTAGATATGGATCATAATAATTCATCAATGTAACCATAATCATAAACAATCTTGATAAATGATGAAATTGAATATGTAAAATATTACAACTTGTTAAATATGAATTATAGTACACATGTAAGAAAATTAAATTTCATGATGCTTAAAATATCAATAATATAAGGAGTATAATGATATAACAAATCAAATGGAATTATATCCTCCCTTTACATGATTATAGATGTATAACATGGAATGTGTTTCAAAGATGGAAAATTGAGACCAAATTACACTACCGATTCCGTAACTTTTGAAACGCAATCCTTAGGAAATTACCATAATACAATGGAAATTTAGAAAAAAATATATTTATTTATATGAATTATATAATGAAATCATGCTCTATAAACACACCAAGAAAAAACATGAGCATTTTAATAATATTTTTTTCCTAAATTTGTGTGTTTTTTCATTTAATACTCCACAAACTATATCATATAATTAATGAAATGATACCTTTGGGTTTCTACTGTTATATGAATGTTGGATAAATTTGACTGTTGGAAACTAAACTCATAATGTTAAAATTATTGTTTATAAATACAAGTGATCTCGGTTAATTAATATAAAAAGAAGAGTCGATAGCCTCATCCATTAGACTCGGGTCGTACGAAGCCTATCACTCAGAGATTCGGAAGGAGGTAGCATATTTAGGCTTTTCTCTGAACCAAGCACTAGCTGAGCTTCAACATCTGAAGCTTGAACAAAATCACCTAAGGGAGAAGTTGAAACAGATAGAAATCACGACTTGGTAAATGTTGTCTGAGCCACCACAAGATTCTATCACCATAACACATCTTTCACTTAGGTCTTATGTAGGTGTTATAAGGTGCTATGTAATGGGGAATTAGATTCACTTTGTAATCCCTCGGTATAAATAAAAATTATAATTCTTATTATTTTAAAATTTTTTATTTTCAAATGTTTAGATAAATTTTGGATGAATATTATTAATGAATTTTGGATAAAATTATTTTAAAATATACATGTAATCCTTAAAGATTTAATAATGTGGAATAATTTTCAAAAATAGGTTATTTAAAGTTGTGATCAGTAAGAAATTCAGAGTCTAATAAGATCAACTTTTTTTTGTGAATTAAAATGTATGAATAGTAACAATCCCTTATAAGTAATAATAAATAGTTAATCGTCCAAAAAATATAACATCCACCCACGAATGATTAAATACAATTTAGACATGTTAAAAGCGTAAAAAAATCATAGTAAAAGTTTTTTATATTTCTAGGTAAAAAATATTTAATTTTGAATTTTATAATTAATTTAATAATTTAAAATAAAAATTCATTTTCATAATTATTAACAATAAATATGTATATTTTTTTCTTATGGTTATATTTTAATTTTATGGGACCTTGATTACATTTTCATGGTGTTAGAAAATAAGTTATTGTTTTAGATTTGTTTTTTAGAATAAGTAATTATTTTTAAAAAACAGATAAATAAAAAATTATTTGAAAATTATTTTCATAATATAAAGTTTATTTTTGAATTTATATCATAAAAATTATGTCAGGGAAAATTTTTAGGATTTTTCAGAAAAAGTTTAATTTTCAGTGAATGGTTAAAATACTCCTCTGAGTTATGTGTGTTTAATTACATCATTGATGATTTAATCATGATGTAATTAGTTTTGTAGAATTTTAAATAGTATGATATTCTATGAGTATTCCCAAGTGGCCAATACCATTGGAAAATACCATGAAAAAGACCATGGTTTTGAAAATACCACCAATGAGGTGTCTCGTGGAAATTAATTAAATATTCCATCACTTTTCCTATAAATTCATAGCCATTAAATAATTCATTTAATTAAAAAATCCTCCTAAAAGTTGTTGGAATCTATTTACCTCCCATGTAGTCCTCCCAAATTTCTCTCAAGCCCCCCAAGGTCCCATCCTTCAAGCTGTCGAAGTTACTCTTCAAGGTAAGGGGACCATTCATCCACCTCTTTTAAGGCATGAATTTCTTTATGTTATGTCTTCTAGTTTCCATATTATTATGTGGTGGTGTGTTATTATATATATTAATAACTGTCCATTTCATTTCCAAATTATTAGAGACCCATTATTCTCTCACAAATTCATTTTCAGAATTTTTATGTGAGGCCGTTAGGCTGCCGAATTTTCAAAAAATAAATCACATCTGCTCTTTTCATTCGAGTTTCATTTTCATATGGTATTTTCTTCAAATATATATACCATTATATTATTTCTTTTTATTCTATACACATAATATATAATGAGTTATTTTTGTGTGGGATACTATTTTCCCCTCACTTTTCAATGTTCTCTAAAACAATGTTTTATAGTCGTTCTGCTGTAGAATTTTCATCTCAAAATATCTATCTTTTTCTCAAGAAATTCACTTTTTTTATTTATGTGAATACGCAATTTTATTGTCATTTCTTGGGGTATTCATCAATACATATAATTTATCTCTTTTATTATATAATTTATATACATATAACCATCACCCTCTTTCCAGGGGTTATAAATGACTCAAAGATCATGTTTTTAAGAACTTTTATAACGTCACGATTTTGAAATGAAACCCATTTCTTTTATTCTCTATGTGATTTTATGAAATTTTTTATTATGATATATTCATCTCACATGAATGTAATGAAATAATATGGGTGCACCTTGATAGATCTCCAATGTATTGGGAAATTAATTTAATCTCTAGAGATAACAAGTTTCTTGATACCTTGGTGAATAACATTGGATATTTTTATGAAACCTTGGGGATGGATCTTGGTGATGTATTCATCAATTTATAAATTATAAGTGAGTAGATGGAGCCTTTGGATCTCTCAATGCTCATACCGTCGTAATTTTTAGGGTTTGAATCCAAAGATTGATATGATTGCCTTGTCTCGGTCTATATCTGGTTTTTCATGGCGGGTTTCGATCATGAATGGGAGCGAGCCTTCAAAGCTAATATACCATGGAAAAAATTATAGAAAACCTTACTGGGGATATGCTGAAAATAATCTCTTTCATTGAATCCATTAAGGGTTCGGACTTCTACAAAGCATCCTCGCCATATTTGTGTAAAAAACATAAATACGGCTGTTATGCTGTTTAAGCAGATCCAGAGGCTCTCCATCAATGCTCGAATATGTGTACGTTTTCTGTAATGGGCCGCATTTCTTATATTCAAGGTGACAAACCATGGTAGGAATCTGAACTCTAGACTATAATTTCTCATGTTTTGGGATTATCTGGTTGGAAAATCATTCCATTAGGGTATGGATACATTCACATGTTGTTTAAATCTCAGGGTGATCTTGATCGTGTATGGAAACAAGGTAATTTACAGCTCAAAACTGGGGTTCTTAGAATCTCTGAGTGGAATTTTTCTTTAATCCCTTTACTTTTATAAATTACATGGCACAAATTAGGGTTCCCCTACATGGTCTAAGTTGGTTTTTTGGCACCCCCAAATTATTAATGGCATTGTCTCTTGTCTTGGTACTCCCCTCATAATTGACCAGAAAATTTTAAATACGGAGCTAGGATTATATGCGTGTGTCATGGTCGACGTTTATCATGATACTAAAACTCCAGAGTCTATCCATTGCAGTACTAAGGACTACAAAAAAGAGGTGTAGTTTGATTTTGAGTGCAACCCACCCTTCTCTGAGCTCTGAAAAATAGTTGGACACTCCCAACTTATTTGTAGAGTTATGAAGAGCCAAGCTTCATAGACAAATGAGGATGGATGGAAAAAAAGTAATAAGGGATAGGACGGATAAAATTCCTGCCTCTAGGAAACATGAACCCTCCAAGGAAAAATATGAGGTTTGGGTTAAAAAGACATCTTTTTTGGGATATTCATCAAGTTCCACATGGGCGGAGATGGTGGAAGAAGAAGAGCGCTTTCATGAAATTGCAGGGCTACCCAGGGGTGGTGATTCAGTCAACAGTTGACCCATGTTCTATAGTAGGATCCTCCTGTTTCCCCCAAAATTTCTGGGCTCTCCCCAGATGATAGTCCCCTTCATGTTTGACCTTGTCACCTGGGATGTGTATCAATGGTGTGATCATTTCTACTCTGACTCAGCCCACTGACTCGACTGGATTTCTACCTTAGGTTTCCCTTCCAGTGCTTACAATGAACGCTGGAGCGACACCTCTTGCGGACTCTAGACAACACCCTGTGAAACATGCCTTGATTCTTTCAGATGGAACTTCAGGATGGCAGTGACATTCCTGCCTCCTGTCCCAGACACTGCCCCACTAGTGATCCCATAAGATGGAGATTCCATTTTCACTTCTTCACAGAAGGTCCCAAACAGTGACAATATTGGGACTTCATTGGATGACGACTCATGTATGGCCCACCAGAATTTAACTGTTGAGCCTGCTTCTCTCTTACAGCCAGTTTATTCAAACTCACAGGTGGTCAAAACCGTGACATTTTCAATGGGATGCCATTCAGACACTCCTTTAAATGCAAATTTTTATGAGCCAAAGAAGAATACTCTTAGTGAAGGTATTACTAAAAATGTTTCCATTTTTTCTATGAGTAAGCAGGGTAAAATTTTTGGTCTGATTTCCACTCAGAACAGAAGAAAATCAACAGGGAACAATGCCTTGGATGAAACAAAAAAGGGGGTCCTTACCACAAAGACAGCTTACCATGAAAATTATATTTTTGGATTTGTCAGGGCATTTCAAACCCTGACACGTTTACTGTGCTTAAAATAATTCTTTTGACTCATAATACTAACGTTTTTTCCATTACTGAGCCTAAAATAAACATTCTCTTTAAATTTAGGATGTTATGTTCTTATGGTTATAACTTCTTAGGAGAATGTAAATATGGTATAGAAATTGAATCTATTTTGGTTATTTATCACAAGCCTTTATAAAATGTCAATATCTTTAGCATTTCTATTCAAAATTTTACTTTTGACTTCCATATAGATAGCATGCATATCTTTTGTACCTTGGTTTATACTAAGAATAGGTATCAGGATAGAAGACCACTTTGGAAATATCTTTATGGTTTAGCTAATAGTATTCATGATCCCTTATTTGTAGCTAGTTATTTTAATGTGATACTTTATTTCTCTGAAAAAATTGTCCCATACCATTCATCTATCTCCTATGAAGAATTTAGATCTTCCATTGATGATTGTAATCTTATTGAACTTAACCTCACAGGTGCTAAGTATTCTTGGTATAGAAGACACTATAACCGGGTTGTATCTAATAAGCTCGAGATGGATTTCACAAAAATTACTACCCTAGATAGTTGGGACACTATTTCAAGATTCACATTTCTTAAACTCAACTCTGATCACCATCCCATACTCATTTGTTTTTTAATTAAGAAATTCAAAACCATCCGAATGTTCAGATTTAATAATGCTTGGTCTTCTAATTAGGATTGTATAAACATTATCAAACAATTCTGGGATTCTATGAGTCACCATAGTGATGCTTTTTCCTCTGTCGCCAAGTTAAAACATCTAAAACATTTCCTTAGGGGTTCACGTAGATTGAAATCAAATTAGTGGGATATAGTAATTTCAACTCTTGAGAACGATCTTATCCAAATTCAAAATAACTCCACTAGATCTGATTTTTTTTGGATGCCCAGCTTGAAATCAATACTGCAACAAAACATAACTATCTTCTTCTCCTGAAATAAAACTTGCGTAAGAAAATAATTAAAACAAATTAGCCTTTGAATGGTGATAGGAATACCATATTCTACAATTCCCTTCAATGAATTAGAAATGTTAGCAGACCTCTATCCTTCCTTAGGGAGGGAGAATCCTTTCTTGACTCTAGGGAGGCTATTTCCAGTCATGCTATCTCATACATTGAAAATATCTTCATTGGTCCAAATGTCAACAAGGATATTCTTCCTAATGCAATTCTTGTGATGGTTAATGGGGACTAAAATGCTTATCTATTAAGAATTCTTCTTGATCATGAAATCAATGATATTGTTTTCAGTCTTAACATTGACAGTGCCCCGGGGCCGAATGGCGTCAATAATGGTTTTTTTACAACGCCATTGGGGGCCTTTCACTATGACGTCTGCAAACTTGTCAAATCCTCTTTCTCTAACGGTGATATCCCTCATGGTATAAATGCTCAATTCCTCACATTTATCTCTAAAGTGGATAATGCTTCTGATATTCATCTCCTTTTTCCTATAGCTCTTATCAACACTCTTTACAAAATCATCACTAAGCTTCTTGCTAATTGACTTGCTACTTTATGTAACTAATTTCTCTCTTGGAATAAGTTTGGTTTCATTAATGGTAGTTCTACTCAAGATTACATCTTCCTTTCATCGGAGTGTACAAACACTCTAAACAAAGCCAATAGAGGGGTGAATATTCCTATCAACCTTGATATCAAGAAATCATTTGACATGATTGATTGGAGTTTTATTTACAATTTCCGTTGGTCCATTGGGTTTAATGACACTATCTTTAGTAGAATCAACACCGAATTTGAGTCTGCCTCAATCTCCATCCTTATCAATGGGTCCCCTAAGGGTTATTTTAAATGCACCAAGGGTGTATGATAAGGAGATCCACTGTCTTCCATCCTCTTTGATATCACGAAAGATTACTTAAGAAGATTTCTCACCCACCTCGTTGAGAAAAATAAACATAAAAACATTTAGGCTGCTAGAACCTTAAATGTACCCACTCATATATTCTATGCGGATGACATCATCTTGTTCTTACAATGATGCCCAAGGAAAATTTAAAATATAAAATCTTCCATGTCCCATTATGCGGAAATCACTGGTCAGGCCATTTTTGGGAAAAAATATTTTTCTTTCTTTGGAAAAAACTTCTCTCCCTCTCAAAAAAATAATACCATCAATAAATTAGGTATCAATGAAGGTTATTTCCCCTTTACCAACCTTTAGGCTCTGATTTTCTAGGGAAGGCCTAAATCTAGAAACTTTTCCAAGGTGGTGGATCAGGTTATCAATCAAATGTCTTCTTGGAAGGTTTAATCCCTCTATGTGGCTGGAAGAATCTTTCTTGTGAAATCTACCATTATCTCTAAGATGGTCTACTCCTTGATAATTTACAAATGGAACAATGGTCTTATTAAAAAAATTAATTTTTACATCAAACATTTTGTTTGGACTGGTAGTATCCTAGAAAGGAAGATTATTACTATCACCTGGACTACTTGCTGCAAACCTTTAGAGAGGGGTGGGCTTGGTATTAATAACCTAATGTTTTTCAATGATGCTCTTCAGGCTAGTCTCACCTAGAAGTTGATCCAAAAAAACTATGAATCTATTGACATTCTTAAAAATTGATTCCTCATGAAGTTAAGACAGGGAAACATTAATTACATTCACTCTTCCTTATGGCCATCCATCAGGAAGCCTTTTTCCAACATCATGACTAACTCCAGATGGATGGTCATTACTGAATCCACTGTGAATTTTTGGTTGAAAATTAGAATCGTACCCCTCTCATCTATTTGATGCCTCTTGATTCTATGCCTAAAAATACTAATTGCACTATTAAGGGTATCATGCAACCATGTAACTTTATCTTTCCTGAGAACATCAACCTGATTATAAATAATTACTCTTTTTCTGACACTGATGATTTTCTCATTTGGGAACCTACTCATAATGGTCTCCTTGATTCCAAGAATTTTTATAAGAATTATTTTTCCAGCATTGAGATTAATTTTGGTTGGTTGAAATATTTTGAAAAACCTTGTATTAATCCTTCTAGACATACTCTTGTTTGGCGTACATCCCACAATCGTATCCCCACATAGGCCATTCTAAAGTATTTTGGGATCCAGATTTGCTCCATGTGTCAATTATATCATCAATGTAGAGAAGATACTTATCACTTATTTCTATCTTTTTCTACTGCTTCTGCTCTTTGGAATATTATTACTGATATATTTGACAATAGATGGCTCTTTCTTGATACTATCAACAATCATTTAAAGTGATGTGTGGAGCTTGAAACCTCGCAGAAAATTAAAAACCTCTTCTTAGCTGATGTTGCTGAGCTTCTGCATGTGATCTGGTATGATAGAAATGTGATTATCTACAACAATAACTCATTCGATCTTAATGCTGGTCGGATGTGGATCGTCATTGCGATTTGAGATACGACATCACATCAAAAAGCTTTTTGTGACAACACCATTATTGTTTTTATGATTCTATATCTTCTTCAGATCTATGGTCTCTAAAAAAAATCGAGGCACACTTTGGAGGTGTTTTTCCTGGCCCCGATCCCATGCTGGATCAATGTGAAAATTGATTGTGCCTCTAAAGGCAACCTTGGTTTTGCGGGCTGCGGTGCCATTTTCAGAGATTTCCTTAGTCAGTGTCATGGTTTCCTTTATGGTAGTTGTGGAACTTCCTCATCTCTGGATGCGGAAATGATGGGTGTGATCCGTGCTCTTGAAATTTTCAATCAAAAGGGATGGAAAAATATTTGGATAAAGCGTGACTCGACCACTACTTTCCACGACATTTGGAATGGTACAGTGTGTATGGCCTGGCCACTTACTACTCGTTGGATAAGATGGATTGCATCACTTTTGGATATCAAGTGAACTGTCAATCATGATTTCTGGGAAGCCAACATGGACACTGATGGTCTCGCCAACAAAGGAGTCAATCAGTGCATTACTTGGTAGGATTATTTGCCTAATGATTTTCTTCCTCTATTTTACAATGATTGTAATAAAATTCTGTCGTTCATAAACATGTAATCTTCTTTTTTCTATTCAATAAATTTTTCCTTGGTCTTTAAAAAAATGAATGTATAAATTAAATGTTGTAACTACATATTAAATTTATGATTCAAGTTAATTTCATTATGAAATTCCTCTACTTCCATTTCTCATGTCTTTATGTTTTTCATCTAGTTCTTATTGATATCACACGTAAACTGATTCCCTTTCTTTCCTTACTGGTCCTTCTGATTACCCTTTTCATTGATGTACGTCGACAGGTTATAAGATTCCGTAATTAATCTTAGGATGATCTTATGATGAATTCGTACGAGATGATTCGAATCATGTTTTATGTTTTCATGTTTTATGATTCTGATCTCCATAAGAGTAGACTTTAGATATCCTCTATTTGTAAAATGTAATGAAAAATTATATAATATAAAGTATAGATGCCATTGTTGGTATCAAAGGATAGTTTCATTATTTATGAAAATTATGATATGAAAACATTAGGAAGAACCCAATAGAAATGTTTAAATATTGAATTCTTCCTGGTGTTTTGTTGAGTATTGATTTTAGTGGTTTATCAAGAAAATAAACCCTTGTCTTGATACAAGTAGGTAGAGGCTGCTCTGGCACAAATATAACTATGAGTGAAAACACTAACAAGGAGTATTTAGCTTGACCTAGGGTATATTTGTACCTTACAACGGGCCTTGCTGCACTCTTGGTTACGACACTCTTGAGGGATATGTTTGGCTAATCAAAGTTTTTTATGAATCATTACGAAGTATTAAAAGAGAAATGTAATTGTTAAAATCATGATGTTTTAAGACATAAAATACCTTATAGATTAATGATTATTAAATGAAATAATATTCTCACCATGGTTTTATTGATTTAGAAATTAGAGAAAAATAGGAGGAACTGTACAAATGGTGACTTCAATGGACCATACACTGACGACTGTCTAATAGATGATGGAATAAAAACTTTCATGTGAATGTTGAACGAACTAAATCAAGTTATGGGAAATAACATGTATCAATCTGAGAGTTAGATTTCATTGTGATTGGAACAAAATTCGGTTGAATCCTTTATGCGTCATGGGCCACCAACCATCAGTGGATCTACCGACCCATTAATTGCGGAACAGTGGATCAGCTCTATTGAGAAGATCTTTTCTATGCTTCACTATTCTAAACAAGAGAATGTTACCTTGTCTATTTATCTCTTATAGGGATAAGATGATCAGTAGTTGTAACTGATTAAAAACACAATGCCAAGAGTGGAAGTTGAATATTTGGAGTGGGAAGAGATTAGATGGATATTCTTCAACAATTATTTCCCTCTATTTTTGAGAACAATAATGGAAAAGGAGTTTCTCAAGATGAAGTAGAAGGATAATGAATCTTTGGGAAGCTACGAGATGAACTACACAAGGCTTTCATGTTACACCTATAGATTTCTCATTGATACAAATGGTAAGGTTGGTAGATTTTTCAGTGGACTAAAACCTCATCTGTGGAAGAATCTTGGCTACCAAGATTATGATAGCAATGATGAGATCATACGAAGTTCTATGAAAGTAAAACCAGTGTTTGGTGAGACACAATGGTCTCATAAATCCAATGACAAGAAAAAATCTATAGTGCCAAGATTATAGAGGTGCATCTATTAGGTAATATGAGGCAAGAATGTATAATGTCCCATGTGTAATAAATGTGGGAGGAAGCATTTAGGGAACTGCCTGATCGGGAGCTGGAAGTTCTATATGTGTTGTTAGAGATTTCCACATTGCGCGGAATTATCATAGTGAGGTGAAGCCAGAACATCCCAATAATAAAAATAAAGGGAAGATAGTGTATTCCATATATGATGTCCAATTATATAATTGTGGACATCCTGGGCACTTTTCCAATCATTATCCAAATCTACGTGCAATGGAGGGGAATCACCATCAGCCTCAATAATTTCCAAAGGAACAAGGTCATAATTTTGCAGTTACTACAGCCAAATTTGAAGCGCCAAATTATGTTGTGGTTGGTACTATTGTTGTTCACTCAAAGAATGAAAGTACTTTGTTTGATTTTGGTTCCATGAATTCTTTTATTTCCTCCATGGTTGCAAAGAATTTTGAATCAACCTCGGATTTGCTAAAAGTAGAGTTATTAGTCAAGACTCCTGGTGGGATTGTCAAAGCATCGTCAGTGTTTAGAAACTCCGGTATTTAATTTAGAGATAAAAATATTATCACAATTCTAGTAGTCATTCCCATGCTATAATTCAACATTATACTAGGGATGGAATGTATCTAAAATTATAATGCTAAGTTCAAATGTAGAAGCAAGGAAATATTAGTAGTCATAAATGAAAAACCTATAGTTATCGTCCAAGGAGGGATATCTCAACCAGATATTTGTCTATAAGAACCTCATATATCTTTATTTATAGAGTTGATCAGTGAAGAAGAAGAATTAAATTATAATTAAAGGATATGAAATATCCCCATCATCTAGGAATATGTTGACTTATTTCCTGATGAGATACCTATGACTCCCCATGAAAGAGAGGTAGAGTTATCCTTTGAACTCATACCCAGATCCCATCTGATATCAAAGACCCCATACAGGATGGAAAATGTGGAGCTGGGCGAGTTAATGAAATAAATCCATGATATTTTGGGGGATGGTTTAATCCGACCGAGTGTGTCTCCTTGTGGATAACATGTTCACATTGGGAAGAAGAATAATGGATTGATGCGGCTATGCATTGATTATTGAGAACTGAACATGATCATAGTAAATAAAAAACACCCTCTTCCAGGAATTGATGACTTATTTTACCAACTTCATGGGGCTCAATTCTTCTCTATGATTGATCTTCGTTGTTGTTATCATCAATTGAAGGTGAAGAATGAAGTTATTCACAAAACATCCATCCAATAAAGATATGGGAATTATGAGTTTGTTTTTATTCCCTTTGGATTGACTATTAAACCTTCTATTTTTTTGGATTTGATGAATATAGTCATTAATTACTAAAATGATAACATAGTTGCAGTTTTTATTACTGATATTATGATATATTCCAAAATTCATGAGGAGCATGATGATCATCTAAGGGTTATTTTTCAAACCCTACCGAAGGAGGGGCCTTTTGGAAAGTTCAGTATATGTGAAGTCAAGATACAACTAGTTAATTTCTTGGGGAACATTGTTACCAATTAAGGAATCACAATTGACCCTACAAAGACAAATTTTTTAGAGGAGTGGCCTCATCCTACAAATTTTTTTGATATTCATAGTATCCGTGGATTAGTGGGATATTATATGAGGTTTGAGAAAATATTTTCACAACTTTCTAATCCAAAAACCAAGTTAACTCAAAAAGGGATCATGTTCCTCAGGACAAAAGAGTGTGTGGAATGTTTCAAATAGTTAAATAAGAGATTAGTTACTCCACCCATGATAACTATGCCCTCATGTGGAGTAGGTTTCCTAATTTTTAGTGATGCATCCTTGAAAGGTATTGGGTGCATGCTCATGAAAAATGACAACGTCATTGCTTATGAATATCAATAGTTGAATACTCATGAGTAGAGCTATCATACACATGATCTGGAGATGGCTATGGAAATTTTTTCTCGAATGATATGGAGGCACTATGATTATGAGAAAAATGTGATATATACATAGACCATAAATGTTTGAAAAATACTTTCACACAAAAATAATTGAACATGAGTTAGAGGAAAGGGTTGGAACTTCTCAAATACAATGATTGTTTAATTCATTGTCATCCCATGAGAGCCAAAAAAGTCGCTGATGTATTAGTAAGTAAAGACCCAATTTTTCTTTCTATGATGAGGATTCAAATAGATCATTTGATCAATGTCTTTTTAATGCTGGACATGGGAATCATAAGGGAAAGGACATCATCAACCCTAACCTAAATTATTTCTCAACTGTTGTTACATGATCAGATCAAGAATGCTCAGAAAGAAGATTCATTGTTATAGAAGATGTTTGTGGCTGTGAAGGATGTGATATTTCCTAAGTTCAATATTGATCATGAAGGTGTACTGAAATTTCATATAATACTATATCTTTCATATATTATAAAAAATGAAGAAGTATGTCATGGATGAATCTCATATCTCTACTTTCTCTACACATATTAGATGAAAAAAATGTATAGGGACCTTTGTGATAATTATTGGTGAGAAAATATGAAAATAGAGATTGCTGACAACACTTCAAGGGGCCTAGTATGTCAGAAAGTGAAGGAAGAGAAACAACTTATTAAAGGGGTATTACAACCACTACACATACCAACATGGAAGTGGAGCAACATAACTATGAAAATCATCACTAGTATCTGAAGAACATCAGATGGAAATAATGTGATATGGGTTATTGTGGACCATCTCACCAAGACTACCCATTTTATCTCTATTCGGGAAGATTTCACGTTTGATCAACATTCCATGATTTATGTGAAGAATGTGGAAAGGATTCATGGACATCCAATTTGTTTCATATTTAATCATGATCTATGGTTAACAAAAAAATTCTCGGGAATTCTTCAACATTCTATGAGAACTGAATTGAATTTCGGTATGGCCTATCACCCTCAAACTAATGGCCAATTTGAAAGATATATTCATACACTCGAGTACATGTTGTGTACATCATCAATGGAATTTAAATGTGGATGGGATCAACATATCACCTTAATTGAGTTATCTTACAACAACATCTTCCATTCGAGCATTCAAATGGAACTCTATAAAGCTCTTTATGGTAAGCGATGTAGAACTCCTACTTGATGGCATGTAGCTGGTGGGGGAAATGTTCTTTGGCCTGATCTTGTGGAAGAGATGATATAAAATGTCCACTCCTTCCAGCAACACATTAAGGCTGTTCAAAGTCGACAAAAGATCTATGTAGACAACCGTCGAAGGGACATGGAATTTGATGTTGGGGAAAAATTCCTTCTTTGAATTTCACTATGGAAGAGAGTCACGAGGTTAGGGAAGTAAGATAAGCTCATCCCAAGGTACATTGTCCCCTATTAAATACTTGATCGTGTTGGAGAAGTGGCCTATCAGCTTGAGCTTCCTCCAAATCTAGCATAAGTTCATGATGTCTTCCACATATCCCTTTTGAGGAAGTACACACATGAACCTTCTCATGTACAAAATCCCGAGTTTATACAACTTGGACATGAAATCTCTTTTGAGGAGCATCTGGTGGAGATCATGGATCATAGAGACAATGTTCTATGGAACAAGACCACCCACCTTGTTAATGTGTTGTGGAGGAATAAAAAATCTGAAGAATCCATGTGGGAACCAAAGGTGTTTATGAGGCAGAAGCACTGTAACGCCCTGACCCCAGTTACCCAGCGTCGGTGCATTATTGCATATCATTGGCATGATCAGAAAAGATCATGTCTCGAAAGACCGATTAGTTTAGTAGCCTTGGAAACACTAGATACATTCATAAATGTTACATTACATCAAAAAGTGAAAAAATACAATAACAAAGACTCCATAGTCCACACTCATATCCTCTTCTGACTATCCCTGCAGGTCATTCATAAAATACTTCTTCTCATCCTAGAAAATATTAAAACATTGAAAGGGGTGAGCTCAGATGCTCAGTAAGGATAACAATATTTCAGAAGATTTCATAAATAAACATTAACATTTAAGAAAATTTATAACTAAAACAAAATCCTTTTTAAACTTGAACTTCCACATGATATGGCAAAAATAAAATTAAATAATGCCATTTACTTACTCACATGGATATTCTACTAGTCGAATAATCCCATGCAACATCAATAACCAATTTCATAATGATGGAATGCATAATTCTAGACTATCATAAGCACGTAGTCAAGGCCTCGTGCCAAGACCACAAATAAGATTTTGTCAAGTCATCATGCCAAGACACTAGTTTGTCTCATGAGCCCTACTGATGAATCGAGGAGCTGTAGCGGGCTCCACCCGCCACTTATTATGTCCAATGCACTCCTCATATGAATAGGTTTAAGCATATAATAAACCATAACATAATCGTATCACATAAAACATGCATAAAGGAAACATAACATTTCCACATTTCAATCACAAGCTATCAATACAAAACATTTATATAATAAAAACACTTTCAAAACCTTTTTCAATACCAAAATAAAAGAAAGTTAAAACAATGTATTTATTATTCATTAAAAAAATGTTATGGCTTATAGAGCAAGCCGAAACTCAAATAATGGTCATGGCGGTGGAGAAGTCGTTGTCGCCGCATACATACGACAAGAAAAATATTCCTTTTGTCCTTTAGTAAAACGCTTCGTATAAAAATATTCCTTTTGAATAAACGTAAAAGTCAAAGGGGTTTATACACCATATAAAAGAATTTTGTGTATAAAACAAAATATGCCTCAATGAATGGAGATTGAGACGAAGTCCCATAAAAAGATAATTTTTAAATAAAATATATCTATTATGTGTATTCACAATATGTACACAGAAAGAATGTATAAATACAAGATAGGACATAATAATATCATGACATAATTTGAAAGTAAGAGATTAACCCAAAGAATGGAAATTGGGTTAAGAAGTTCCCTTACAAAGATAATTTTTTTAAATGAAAAAGATATATTATGTGTATTAACCATATGTAGACATAAATAAACTATAAATACAAGATAGGACATAATAATATCATGACATAATTTTTAAAGTAGGAGATTAACCCAAAGATTAGAAATTGGGTTAAGAAATTCCCTTACAAAGATCATTTTTTTAAATGAAAAAGATATATTATGTGTATTCACCATATGTACACATTAAGAAACTATAAATACAGGATAGGACATAATAATATCATGATATAATTTTTAAAGTAGGACATTAAACCAAAGAATAGAAATTTGGTTAAGAAGTTCCCTTACCTCGTCTCAAACTTGACTCGATCGTTCTTTAACCTCCTGAATAATAAACTAGAGTTAATTTATATTTACATAAGAACATTTTTCATGTTAGTTATTCCTTTTATATCAACTATTACCATGTTATGAACATTATGTAATTATTTAAGTTAATAACGGTCATTTTTTCGATCTTTGGTACTTGAGTCAAAAAAAACATCTTCTTATAATTACAAGTTGTTCATGTGGTGAAATATCCATTATATCCAAAATTATATTCATGATATTGATATCATATATATCATATATATCCATTATATACATGCATTTATAATATTCCATAACGGTTATAGGTAAGAAATGAAATGCACCGTTCATGGAGACGGTAAGCCGTACGTACGCATGAACGCTACTTTCATTTCTATTTCATATTTAATGGAATGAAGTTACAATTATATAAAGGTATAATATAATTATAGTATAATATAATGTATAATAACATTTAATTCATCCTTTATACATCCCAAATATGGCATTAACGATTCAAATCACTTTGAGGGGGAGGTAGTCCGTACTTCCTAAAATGAAATTATCGTGTTTACCCCTAATTTAAATCATAAAGTATTCCACAAATGAGAAATACAGAAGCAAAATTAAAACATAAACATAATATAGATATCATATATGAAAATAGTTTCATCAAAATTGCCACCATTAGAGGTGTTATATGAGTGTTGAACAATCATCGTTTCATGTGGCAGAAATTCTCCATCCACAGAAACAGTATGTTATTTAACCATTAGATGTAGGTGTGTGGAAGTGTAGCTCGAATAATTCTTATAACAACATCCTAGAATATTGATTATACTATTTTTGTTACAAAATAAATGAATAAAAAGAGTTTAGGTGGTTGGATAAGAAAAATAAAATACAATAACATAAGAGAAGTCATTACCTTAAAATCGGGTAACACTTTTGATTTGTGCCAAAGGCTTCCTTGGGAAGAATTATGCCCAAAGTGAGGCTTCTAGGAGTAAGGGAGGGAAGTTAGGAGAGTATTTTGGCAGAGGTTGTCCGAGCCAAAAGGCTTTGAATGTGTGAGTAAGGTGGTAGTGGTGGGGGCCTTTTATAAGTGGAAAGGAGGGGCACTCTTGGAATGTAATGAAATGTTACTTTATTATATAATGCGTTTCAGATTTTAAAGGTCCCACACTTATATAATTTGAGGCTAAGGTTATAGTGGTTCGAAATATACTCATAAAATAGGTTTTTGACAAGTTTAAGCCGTAGATTTTACATTATCATTTTCATTTTATTTCAATCGTTAATTAATGAGGTAATCACTGCATCATCATGGTGTCATAAATAATTTAATTTATTTAATGTCTAAAAATTATAAAAAAAATATCATGATGTAGGATATCTTTTTGACTTTCTAATTAATATGTATAGTGAAAAATAAGATTTGTATAACCCCATTTAAAAATTGTTTTAGTAAAACAACTTATGTTTGTGACATTTTTTTTAACTTTAAATAAAAGTTATTTATGTCATTTTCCTACCAAAGTGGCTCCATGGGGTCCCCAAGTTGACCCATGGATTTTCTTGGTCGTCCATGACACATCCAATAGAGGTAGGACAAGTGTAAAGGTATTTTCTTATTTTTATAGTATCATATTTACCTTAAATATCACTAATTACCATTAATCACGATTAATTAAACTTAAAAGTTACTATTCACCAAAAAATTATTTTAATCCCATTGAACCAAATTTTACTTCATAATGAAAACCATGAATGTCGGATTTTTGAAAATAAAATCACAGAATTGGTAATGTTTCATTTAAACGAAAAATCAGTTTTTTAACTACCACTTAGTGGTTTCACTATTCATCAAAAATTGAAGTTTTTCATAACAATGCCAAAATTTTACCCTAAGCTATAATTGATATTACGAATTCAAAAATGATTTCTATTTTACAAAATTCCAAACATGTATGTTGCATTAATTAATTTCATAATTAATTCCCGCTGTCACAACAAATAGAGCGTTTTTAAGAAACAATATATATCAAAAGATTGACAATTGTTTATGTCCAATTTAAAGTGAAATTAATTCTAATGACCACCATTGGATGAAATGGTAAAAATATATTCTAATTATACTTTAAAACCACTCAATATTATAATTTATCACTATAAATTATTTTTATTAAAAATGTTGTTTTTATGTATTTTTCACTGTTCATAAAAAATTGGAAGTTCTCAGAAAAATACCAAAAATTCATCATAGGCTAATTTCGATATTCCGAATCAAAAAATGAAGTCCGTTTTGAAATATAAAATTTATATAATTTCAAAAGTTGGTTATTACTATTCATAACGGCTACATTGATTAGTTTCGGTGTGTTAGAACTCGAAGTTGCGTACAATGCAAGCTATTGCATTATTGAATGAGAAGCGTATCATGGAAGCTCGGAGTGTTACATTCTCCCCTCTTTAAAAAAATTGTGTCCTCGCAATTTGAAGTTTTTCTTTGAAAATAAAAGGTTGAAAATAGAAAATACCTTTGTGGAAAACCCACATCGGAAATAAGGATAATAAAAATATAACTTTAAAAGAAAGAAAGATAAGTACAAAGGTCACCCGAGATAGCCGATACTAGGATTCTATGAAAATATGGATATGGAAGAAAAAAAAACCATCAAGGTCTGATGGAGAGTCTTAGAAAACTGGATTAGAAGAAAGTAAACCATAAGAAAATGACAAACTTCTGATTGGTTAAATAGTCATTGAATCCCCAGTTGGAAAAGTTAACCGGCAACATTTTTGTTTTAAGTTACCTTTTATAAAGTTGAGAAATTTATTAAGGAGATTTACTAAGAATTTAAGAGAATATACATACATGTCATGTAGACTTTCATTCTTTAATAAATGTTTACCACAAACCCATCTTTCACTCTAAAGGTAATATAACTCAAAAATATTCTATTTATCCTAATTGTATAAGGTTCCAAATATTAACACATACCATTTAGATTAGTAAAACTATTTTTTAATAACCAGGGACTTCCTGTAGGCTAGTGGTAGGTAATAAAGGCATGTCGCACTATGGTTGTGGGTTCGATTCCTGCAGCTTTGTCCGATGCGACAGGTTATGCCCCAACCTGCAGGTTGTCCTTTTCCTAAAACTATAGTATTATAATATTCCAAAAAATAATCTTCAGAAATGTTTTAACCTTAAACAATATTATCCAAGGTTCAACATAATCCATTCCAACCTTAATAGTTATCCAAAATACCTCTATCCAGACTTTCTCTAAAAGGTCTCTAAATTCCAAAATCAATTGTAACATCTGATTCCCCAAAAAAATTAAAGATTCTCTTTTTTCGCACATACTAAAAATATGATTACCTTCATCATATTAAAACCTTACTAAAACAACAAGTACTGATGTATAATCCTTATATATATCACATTATTCTTATAATTAAAATATAATCCTTGAGTCCAAAAGAACCAATACATAAATTATTCCACTTAAACTGTAGTAATAGCATAAGATTGGCCTTCATACATTGCGACATTCTCATCCTCCTTTTTTCTCAAACTCAAAAATTGTCTTTCCATATCTGCTCAATGGTCATGAGGAATGTATTTTTCTAAGAAAATATCTTTGAACTCCCTTCATTACATATTCTATACATCATCATCTTCCTTTCTGTTTTGAATCAGCGACCACCACTGATCGACATCTCTAGTGAGGAGGTAGACTGCCATGACAACCTTCTCCCTTTCGCTACTCCCCAAGGCATGGAATATTTTTTCTAAGGAGTTTATCCATTTCTCAGCTACTAATGGATTTGTACCCCCATTAAATTTTGGTGGTTGTTGCCTCATTAAGTAGTCTAACATTGATCCTCCACGTTGCGGATCGGGGTGCTCCATACGAGTAAGGTTATTATTCATAACCTGAGTGAGTTGTCCCAGTATGGTAATAAGTTGATTTGCACCAGTTGTATATCCAGATCCACAATAATTATCTTGAGAATGAGGGAAATCCATATAGGGAGTACGTTCATTGATACGGTTTCAATTCCTTCCACTAGGCGCCATTTCTAAACAATGGCATAAACTAGATTATTTTATGAATCAAAATATATAATTCCATACTTGTAAAATACCTAACATAAATTGAACTATTTATTGATATAATCAATAAAAATGTTTTCTTTGAGGAAGTATATATGCATAACCCTTCATAGTGGTTTGTAAAGAAAATTAGAATTATCCTAAGCATATCCCCCGGGAGTGTCGTAACCAAGAGTGCAGCAAGGCCCGTTGTCATGCACCAGTTCCCGTTCGAGTCTAGCTCAAATCGGTGTTTTCGGGTTTTACCCCTAGGTACATCTGTGCCAGAGCCGCCTCTAGCTGCTCATATCCAGACAGGGATGTATTTCTCGGAAAACTCAAAAAATCTCTACAACAACAAAATTCAAGGAAGTTCTTCTATACTATTCCTCAAATTCTATCTTTGGGCTATGTTCTCTAATCAGAGTTTATCTAAATCTAGCTTCCATGGTTAGTACTAAACATCCTCTTATACCAACTGTAACGCCCTGACCCCAGTTACCCAGAGTCGCTGCATTATTGCGTAACATTGGCATGATCACAAAAGATCAAGTCTCGAAAGACCGATTAGTTTAGTATCCTTGGAAACACTAGATACATTCATAAATGTTACATTACATCATAAAGTTAAAAGATACAATAACGAAGTCTCCATAGTCCACACTCATATCCTCCACACTCATATCCTCTTCTGACTATCCCTACAGGTCATTCATAAAATACTTTTTCACATCCTGGAAAATATTAAAACATTGAAAGGGGTGAGCTCAGATGCTCAGTAAGGATAACAATATTGTGGAATATTTCATAAATAAACATTAACATTTAAGGCAATATATAACTAAATCAAAAGCCTTTTTAATCTTGAACTTCAGCATGATATGGAAAAAATAAAATTAAATAATTCCATTTACTTACTCACATGGATATTCTACTAGTCGAATAATCCCATGCAATATCAATAACCACTTTCATAATGATGGAATGCATAATGTCAGACTATCATAACCACGTAGTCAAGGCCTCGTGCCAAGACCACAAATAAGATTTTGTCAAGGCCTCGTTCCAAGACACTAGTTTGTCTCATGAGACCTACCGATGCATCGAGGAGCTGTAGCGGGCTTCACCCATCACTTATTAAGTCCAATGCATTTCTCATATGAATAGGTTTAAACTAATCATAAACCATAACATAATCGTATCACATAAAACATGCATAAAGGAAACATAACATTTCCACATTTCAATCACAAGATATCAATACAACACATTGATATAATGAAAATACTTTCAAAACCATTTTCAATACCAAAATAAAAGAATGTTAAAACTTTGTATTTATTTTTCATTAATAAAAGTTATGGCTTATAGAGGAATCCGAAACTCAAATAATGGTCACAGTGGTGGGGAATTCGTTGTCGCCGCATATGTACGACAAGAAAAGCATTCCTTTTGTCCTTTAGTAAAACACTTCGTATAAAATATTCCTTTTGAATAAACGTAAAAGTAAAAGGGGTTTATACACCATATAAAAGAATTTTGTGTATAAAACAAAATATGCCTCAATGAATGGAGATTGAGGCAATGTCTCTTATTAAGATAATTTTTAAATAAAATTTATCTATTATGTGTATTCACTATATGTACACATAATGAAATTATAAATACAAGATAGGACACAGTAATATCATGACATAATTTGAAAGTAGGAGATTAACCCAAAGAATGGAAATTGGGTTAAGAAGTTCCATTACAAAGATCATTGTTTTTAATGAAAAATATATATTTTGTGTATTCACCATATGTACACATAAAGAAACTATAAATACATGATAGGACATAATCATATCATGACATAATTTTTAAAGTAGGATATTAACCCCAAGAATTGAAATTGGTTTAAGAACTTCCCTTACAAAGATCATTTTTTTAAATGAAAAAGATATATTATGTGTATTCAACAAATGTACACATAAAGAAACTATAAATACAAGATAGGACATAATAATATCATGAAATAATTTTTAAAGTAGGAGATAAACCCAAAGAATATAAATTGGGTTAAGAAGTTCCCTTACCTCATGTCCGACTTGACTCGATCGTTCTATAACCTCATGAATAATAAACTAGATTTAATTTATATTTACTTAAAAACATTTTTCATGTTCATTATTCCTTTTATATCACTTATTACCATGTTATGAACATTATGTAATTATTTATGTTAATAACGATCATTTTGTCGATCTTTGGTACTTGAGTCAAAAATAAACTTCTTATAATTACATATTGTTCATGTAGTGAAATATCCATTATATCCAGAATTAAATTCATGATATTGATATCAGATATCTCATATATATCCATTATATACCTGAATTTATAATATTCCATAACATTTAGAGGTAAGAAATGAAATGCACCGTTCATGGAGACGGTAAGGGGTACGTACGCATGAACGCTACTTTCATTTCTATTTCATATTTAATTAAAGAAGTTATAATTATATAAAGGCATAATATAATTATCGTATAATATAATGTATAATACCATTTACTTCATCCTTTATACATCCCACATATGGAATTAACGATTCAAATCACTTTGAGAGGGTGATAGTCCGCACTTCCTAAAATGAAATTATAGTGTTTACCCATAATGGAAATTATAAAGTATGCCACAAATGAGAAATACAGAAGCATAAGGAAAACATAATCATAATATATATAACATATATAAAAATAGGTTCATCATAATGGCCACCATTAGAGGTGTTATATGAGTGTTGAACAATCATTGTTTCGTGAGGCAGAAATTCGCCATCCACAGAAACAGTATGTTCTTTAACCATTAGATATAGGTGTGTGTAAGTGTAGCTCGAATAATTCTTATAAAAACATACTAGTATATTGAGGATACTGGTGTTGTTACAAAAGAAATTTATAAAAATAGTTTATGGGGTTGGATAAGCAAAATAAAACAAAATAACATAAGAGAAGATATTACCTTAAAATCGGGTAACTCTTTTGATTTGAGCCAAAGGCTTCCTTGGGAAAAATTCTTCCCAAAGTGAGGCTTCTAGGAGTAAGGGAGGGATGTTGGGAGAGTATTTGGGCAGAGTTTGGCCGACCCAAAGGGCTTTGAAAGTGTGAGTAAGGTGGTAGTGGTGGGGGCCTTTTATAAGTGGAGAGGAGGGGCACTCTTGGAAAGTAATGAAATGATACTTTATTATATACTGATTTTTGGATTTTAAAGGTCCCACACTTATATAATTCGAGGCTAAGGTGATAAGGGTTATAAATATACTCATACAATATGTTTTTGACAAGTGTAAGCCTTGAATATTACATTATCTTTTCATTTTATTTAAATCGTTAATTAATGTGATAATTACTGCATCATCATGGTGTCATAAATAATTTAATTTATTTAATGTATAAAAATTATAAAAAAAATATATCATGATGTTGGAAATATATTTATATTTTTAATTAATATTTATAGTAAAACATATGACTTGTATAACCGCATTTAAAAATTGTTTTAGTAAAGCAACTTATGTTTGTGACATTTTTATTTTAAATATAAATAAAAGTTATTTATGCCATTTTCCTACCAAAGTGTCTCCATGGGGTCCCCAAGTTGACCCATGAATTTTCTTGGTCGGCCATGACACATACAATAGGTTTAGGACAACTGTAATGGTATTTTCAAATTTTTATAATATCATTTTTACATTAAATATCACTAATTACCTTTAATCACGATTAATTAAACTTAAAAGTTACTATTTACCAAAAAAATTTATTTTAATCCCATTGAACCACATTTTACATCCTAATGACAAACATGAATGTTCTATTTTTAAAAATCAAAACATAGAAGTGGTAATGATTCATTTAAATGAAAAATCAGTTTTTTAACTACCACTTAGTGGTTTCACTATTCATCAAAAATTGATGTTTTCAGAACAATTCCAAAATTTTACCCTAAGCTATAATTGATATTCCGAATTCAAAAATGATTTATATTTTACAAAAATCCATACATATAAGTTGAATTAATTAATTTCAAAATTAATTCCCGCTGTCACAACAAATAGCGTGTTTTTATGAAACAATATATATCAAAAGATTCACAATTGTTCATGTCCAATTTCAAAGTGAAATTAATTCTAATGACCACCATTGGATAAAATGGTAAAAATATATTCTAATTATAATTTAAAACCACTCAATATTATAATTTATCACTATAAATTATTTTTATTAAAAAATTTGTTTTTATGTATTTTTCACTATTCATAAAAAATTAGAAGTTCTCAGAAAAATACCAAAAATTTAACATAGGCTAATTTCGATATTCTGAATCCAAAAATGAAGTCCATTTTTAAATATAAAATTTATATAATTTCTAAAGGTGGGTATTACTATTCATAAAAGCTACATTGATTAGTTGTGGTGTGTTAGAACTCGAAGTTGCGTACAATGCAAGCTATTGCATTATTGAATGAGAAGCGTATCATGGAAGCTCGGGGTGTCTTAAGCACCCACACATTTTATCTTCTTAGGGTATGAGTTAAAATTTCTGGGATGGAGTTTCTTAAGGTGGGAAGAATGTAATGACCCAAAAATTTTAATAATATATGTTTCCCAAATTTGTTTGTTATTTCGTTTTATACTCGACAAAACTATATCCATTTATTAATGAAGTGGTGACGTTGGGTTTCAGGTGTTATATAACTATTGGTAAATATGTTCATTGGTAACTAAACTCATAATGTTACAATTATTTTTTATAAATACAAGTGATCTTTGTAAATTAATACAGAAAGAGAAGTTGATGGCCTCATTCTGTATACTCGGGTCGTACAATTCACATCTGTCAGAGCATGGGAAGGAGGTATCATCTCTCGGATTTGCTCTGGTCTAAGCCCAAGCTGAGCTTCAACATGTGAAGCATGAATAGAATCAAATAAGGGAGAATTTCAAGTTGATAAAAATCACCACTCGGGCAAAGTGGTCCATGCCGCCCCAAGATTCTATCACCATAGACCACCTTACACATAGGTTATATGCTGGTGTTATAAGGTTCTATGTAATGAGCCCATATATATTTTCTGTAATCCCTTGGTATAAATAAAAATATTATTTTTAATAGGTTAAAATTTGTTATTTTTAAATGTCTGAAAAAATATAGGATGAATTTTATTGATGAATTTTTTTAAAAGGGTATTTTAAAATATTCATGTAAGCATTAAATAATTAATAATGTGAAATTATTTTCAAAAAATCGTGTTCTATAGTTGTGATCAGTGAAAAAATTAGAGTCTAATAAGATCAACTTGTTTTTAGTGATCAGTAAAGTATGTATACTAACAATCCTTAATGAATAGTAATGAATTGTAAATTGGCCAAAAAATAGAAACTTCACCCATGAATGTTTAAATAAAACATAGACATCTTAAAAGTGAAAAAACGATCACATTATAAGTTTTATTATTTTTATAGGTAATAAATATTTTATTTAAAATTTTATAATTTATTTAATATTTTAAAATGAAATTGTATTTTCATCAAATTTAATCCAAAATTGTTACTTTAATGTCTTATGGTCATATAATAATTTTATGGGACCTTGATTACCTTTTCATGGTGTGGAAAAATAAGATATAGTTTTAGAGTTATGTTTTGAATAAATAATGATTTTATTTAAATTTTATATTAAAAATAATTAGAAAATTATATTCATAAAATGGTGTTCATTATTTAATTTAGAGCATCGATATTAGGTTAGGGTAATTTTTTTTGGATTTTTCTAAAACAGTTTAATTTTGTATGAATAGTAAAAATACAGTTTTGAGTTTTGGGTGTTTAATGACATCATTAATGATTTAATAATGAAGTAATCAATCTGGTCGACTTTTGTATTTTATTATATGCTATTAGGTGTCCCTATTGGCCAATACCATGGGAAAATACCTTGGGAAATCACAGGGTTTTGAAAATATCACTGATGAGGTGTCTGTTAGAAATTAATGAAATATTCCCCCACTTTTCCTATAAATACCAAGCCATTACCTCGTTCAATTATTCCCAAAATACTCTTAAACGATGTTTTAGTTATTTCACCACCCATGGATTCCTCCCATGGTTCCCTAAAACCCCACAAGTTCCAGACCTTGAAGCCTTCGAAGATACTCTTCATTGTACGAGAACTATTCACCATCCTCATTTAAGTATTGAATTTGTTTATGTTATGCCTGGTTTTTTCCATATTCTTATGTGGGGGAATGTTCTAATATATTATTATTACTATCCATTTCATGTTCAAATGTTTATAGACCCTTTTTCCCTCATTAATTTATTTTCTAAATTTTTATGTGACGTCGTTTGGCTACAAAATTTTCGTAAATGAAATTGCATATTCTATTTTTTCGAGTTTCATTTTCATATGGTATTTACTTCAAATAATCATACCATAATTTTATTTTTTAAATTCTATAAAAATAAATTATTATGAGTTTTTTCAGTGGGTGACCCTTGTCCCCTATTGTTTCAATTTTTTTCTAAATCCATGTAATATTTTCGTTATGATGACGAATTTTCGTCTCAAAATATCACTTTTTCTCAAGATATTTTCTTTTATTATTTATGTGAGTACCCAATTATATTTTATTTTCCATGGGTATTCATAACTTCATAAGATTGATCTATGTTATTCTATAATTTACATATAAATAACCCTCACCCCCTTTCTATGGGTTATAAATGACATAACGATCAAGTTATTAAGAACATTTAAAACATCACGATTTTGAAATGAAACCCATTTATTTTGTTCTCTATGGGTTATTTATGAAATGTTTGATTATGATATATGTTGATCACATGAATTTAAAGTAATATTAATGGTGTTAACTGATATCTCTTAAATTCCTTGGTTAATGAATTTAATCTCTAGTGATGACAAGTTTCACAATACCATGGTGAATAACCTTGGTAATTTTTATGACACCTCGGGGATGAAGCTTGGTGATATGTTCCTGAATGTTTAAATTAAATTCTTGATCCACATATTCATGTTATAATTCAACAAAATTTCATTAATAAATTCATCTACATTCATTTATCATGCCTTTATGTTTTTCATTATGTGCTTGTTGAAATCCCATGTAAACGGAATCCCATGCTTTCCATACTAGGCCTTCTACTCACTCATTCCTTTGATTTATTTCAACAATTTATGAGATGCAATAACTGAACATAGGATTATTTTTCGATGATGATGTAAAAGTTTATTAGAAAAATGTTTTATATTTTCATGTTTTAGGTTCCTGATTTCTAATACACTTGTCTTTAAAGATCCTCTGTTTGTAAAATATAATGAAAAGTTATGTAATAAAAAACAGGATTCCATTTACCACATATATGAAATAGGTGTTGACAAAAAAAATGTGAGTTGAGAAAACCCATACTACATGAGTAAATTTTTAATCATGATCCTTATGGGAGAATAATATAATTTTAAAATTATATTATTTTTAAATAAATTAAATTAATGAGATAAAATGTTATAGAGAAGTATATACACAACACAAATGAGGAAATTGTATAATATCTCATGTATCTCTTTGAAAAAATTAAAAAGACTGCACCCTGTCATGAGTTTGACATTTTGATAGTTTAATTATATTCTTGAATAAAAAAATATGTTAATTATTTAATTTATTAACATAAATTTTCATTTTTATAATTAATTTTACTTCACTTATTAATTTTTTTTATAAAACTACCTAAATAATTATGTTTATGTCAGGTGTTTTGACCAAATTTTGCTCATGATCATAAAAAAATTAATAGGCCGATTATGGTTTAAGGGGTCACAAAATAAAATTTTTAAAATAATAATCATGGAATAGTAATCATATTTATTCTTTAATTATAGTATTGAAGTCATTCATGGATTATGGTTAGTAAAAATGATATAATTTCATAGTCATGGATATGGTAGGTCAGACGTATGCATGAGTATCACTTCCATTATTCAATTATCATATTGAAAAGAAGGAAAAAACCTTATATATTAGCATAATTATAATTATATTTTAAATAATAGGATATTTAATCATATATAATTTTAAATAGAATTATTGTGATGTAAAATGAATCACCTCGCATTGAGGATGTTGTAGTCCACAAGTCCGTGGATGATGTTTTCACCTTTTTTATCTTTAAAAAGGTTAATAAAAAATGGCATATTATATTTCAAATTAGTTATGTTGTGATTATTCTTATATAACTGTTATTTATCTAATTTATTTTTATTAAACATATCCTTAATATGTACAATGTATATTCTGAATGAATTACATTGCTTTAGGGATGTGGTAGTCCACACATCCCCAAATGAAGTTTTTGTATTTACACAAAATTGAATGCATGATAGTACATTTTATATAATAATTAAAAAATCATAGATACAGTATAAATAACACACACATATATATATGTCATATTAAAATATTTTATCCATCATAATTTCCAACCATGATAGGAGGTAATGGAAAAAAGAACAACATCGTTTATTGAGGTGATAGTTCGTCATACACAAGAATTGTATGTTCATTACCCATTAAATGGATGTGTGTGTAATTTCCATTCCAAACCTTAAAATAAATAAATTTCAATATATTTAGGATTATTTTTTTATTATATAAGCATGTAATAATAATAATTGATACGATGGAGAATGAAATTTAAAAAAGGAGGTTGAGGGAAGATGTAGCCTCTAATTCTATTAACTCCTTTTCTTATGCTCAAAAGGGATTCCTTTATTGTATTTTTTAAAAAATTGTGGCTTTTAGGAGGAAGGGAGTTATGTTTTTAGAGTAATGTAATATTTTTTTGTGACAAAAAGGGCTCTATATGGGTGAGTAGGTGGAAGGTTTGAGTGTCTCTTTATAGTGCAAGAGGAGTAAAAATAATTTTTTTTTTAATTTTGAATTCCACAGATGGCTTCCCTTTAAAATTTGTTTCCATAATCTACCATGTTCTAACCAATAGATTATAGGGTCAATATAGAGCCAAAAAATTTACTTTTGGAAAAACTATTTGAGGTCATTTGGTCCTTAAGTGTAAGGTTTGGGCCTATATTAAGTTAATTCTCATCTTAGTCGTTATAATTTATTTTAATTATTTTCAAAAATATTTTTTTATAAAAAAAAAAGTTGAAATAATATTAAAATAAATTTCTTAATTATTAAAATTATGGAATAAAATTTTCAGAATTCAAATACCATATGTACAAGAAATAAATTCAAATTTAATCCCACAAACTAGAAGACAAAGTATTTTTTTTAGATATAATTTTCAAATGTTTGGAATGTTTTTATATCTAATTTGAAAGTGAAATTTATTTAAATGAATATATTTTGATTAATTTATTAAATATTCATCAATATATACATTAAATATATATATATATCTTATAAATAAATAAGATGAAAACATGATTTTGAATTAAAATCAAGTAGTTTTCATTATTCTTTAAAAAATCAGGCATCATTGAAAAATACTAAAAATTCACCCCAAGAAACTTTTTAGGACATATATTAAAATATGATGATTATTTTTACATATATAACAAGAAATAAAATAATTATACTTAAAATGGGGTTTTCATTTGAAACTCTGTAAAATAGATTTTTTAAATAATATATTTTTTCATTCATAGAAAAGGATTTCTTTTTTATCATTTTCATATAAAATATCATGGATATGTATCAAAAATAGTTATTACATACATTAAATATAAATATTAGTTATATTTTAATCAATGGAGTTTTTATTTAATTATTTAGATAGTTTATTTTTCTATAGAAAAATATTTTCCCCGGAAAAGAAATTTATTTATTTTAAAATAGTTCTTACATTTGATTATAATATTTTATTACAAATAATTTAATTTTATATTCATGTGTAAGTCATATTTTCTATATTCAGTTAATAAAATTTTTATCTTTCATTCCAATGACTAGGTGGTATATATAATAATATTTTAGTAACATTATTAACAGTATATTGTATTTAGGTAAAAACTAGGACTTTCATGTTAGCTGAGAAATCAAAGGGACTCAGTATTACAAGTGATACTATAGAAACATTGTGTTTCATGTATTGAAAGAAAATATAAGTGTTATATTTAGTACATTATTAACATATTGTTTCATAAAATGAAAACCAAAATAATTTCCGTAATATAAAAAACTCTAGCTACTATTTTGTGAAATGAGAAATATAAAAATGTATAAATTAATTCCAAAAATAATTTTTTTCTAAAATCTAGGTTGTTACATTATTCCCCTCATAAAATAATTATCATTCTATAAAATCATCTTGGTTATTTGTGGATTATTACTCAAATTTGGTTTTTAGAGAAACCCACATCGAAATAATGAATACGAAAACATCCTTTAAAAAATTCAGAAAAAAATAGCTACCTAAGATAACATAAAACTATGATAAAAAATAAGATAACAATAGTGGAATCTAAAAACATAGGCATCGAATAGAGATATATTCAACATGTTCTTATAGATAGTGATAGAATCAAAGATAAGATAATTTTAACAACAAAAAAGGTGTTACTATATGAAGATAGAAGGGGATTTTGGATTCATCCAAAAATAATGTACTAGGATAACTGTTCTAGATTCAAGATTATATACATAGTGTTCAAAAAATTTCATTGGATGATATACTTACTTCATTCAGTACAATATCACCCTTTTTTCGTACCTTTACCATCTTCCAGTTCACCTCTTTCCCCAAACATTAAGGTGATTTTTTCATTTCTAAAGAACTAATAGATCATGATATCTATGATAATCCATCTCATATGTCATCAGTTACCATCAACATATTTTTTTAGAATATTTAATACAATATTAATAAATCCTTATGTGGTGAGATAATACATAATCTCAAATAACACACCTTATAATTAACGTAAACTTCCCCTCAATGGTTACCTTATTAACATTTGTAATGTTGAGAATCCAAAATATTATAAATATCATTATGAAATCAGATTAACATTGATCCCCCATATATCAAAAATTGTATCTTGTTTTTCACATTCAATACACCTGAATATCATCATAGTTTATTCTATAAAAATATGTTAATAACTGTAATTATCATAAAATATTTTAGAAAACAATAATTATTCCTTATTTGAAGGATTACTAGATATATTCATAAAATATAACAAGTTATAAACATTTTCCATGTTGAAATAATCAAAATTTCAACTAATCAATACTTAGTTCTATGGTGATATGTACTATAAAATTTAGTTTAACGTTTTCAATAATTTATTTATCCAAGATTTACAAAAACATTTCAATATCAATTATGTATTAAGTGTGTCCTTACATTAGAAAAAATATCACCTTTAGATTAAATCCGAGTTATATTTCATAATTTCCATTTAATATATATTTTAAAATTAATTAATGGAAAATAAATGCTACATGATTCATATATCATAATTCTTTAATTCCTATACATATATACTTCAATCATCCATCCTTATAATTAAACCATTAATCATGTTTCATCATCGTATCCAATAATACAACATTCCTAGAATATGGAATATGAACCATTTCATAAGGTTACTCAGTATAAATCTAATAATTCTTCTTATGTTTAATAGAAATAATACTGGAAGAACACCCCATACCTTTCACTTGTCATTTTCTATCTCGTTATCTTCTATAGTCTATCCATTATTCATGGACCTTATTAATTAATTTCATGATCCTTCCAAATATACAGTTTATTTTCATCTTGCACATACTCTCCATATAATAAACATTCAACTTTAACCAATTTCTTTCTATTACTAATATTGAATAAAACTAGAAAGCATTGGGTAATGAACACTTAATATTGAAGAAAAACAAATAATAATGAATAAAATACTTATTGTATTTCTAAATAATGACACAAACTTATATAAATTATAACACCATTGTTTTATCATAGGTTATTAAAAATCATATTCTATTTAAGTCGCTCATAATTGTTCTTAAAGATCATTTTAATACACAAAGCATATGCCCTAAGAGTGTCAAACCAGGTGTGCAATTTGTCATGTTTTCGTGTACTAGCTAAAGCTAATGTCAAGCCTATAACACCTTTTCTAAGTTATTGCCCATTGGTAAATATATTCCAAATAATCATCCATGTGTCATTTCTATAAAGGGGTGTAATTCATAGAAACAACCATCTCTATCCTTTACTAAAAATTCTAGGATATTTTCATATACTTTTCATCATTCTTAATCTTATCCTTAGAGACATTCCATGAAATATCCTTATAAATAATCCTTGAGATCACAATAATGTTTCTGTAAAATAGTTTCAAAATTATAACTTACCTGTTACTATGCTACAAACTACAATGACCTAGAATTAGAAAAAATAATCTTTTACCATTTTTGAGGGATGCATAATATATTACACAAAGAACACTTGGATATTGTATTACTTTAGTTCTATTGGAAACATGGAAATGAAAATGGTCAAAAATGGGTGATGTAAATTATTTCCTACTGGGTCATATAGACCGAGAACCTGCCTTTGACATATCATGCATGAAATATATTTTCATATCCCTATGAAGGGAATAATAAAAATGGGAGGGATTAGATTCTCAGTAAGTGTAAAAATAAATATATATAAGAATAAATATGAGCGTAAATATAATATAACATGGACATAAAATTATAACATCATACTAATCATATCATACATCATCAACAAGATTTTTGGAATAAATTTTCGAATTTCATAAGACATGAATAATAATGTAAATAATAGAACAAACCATTAAAGATTATAACAGGAATTGTGGAATATGCAAAAATGTAATTCCATTCCATATAAATCAAGTCACATTTGTGGAAATTATTAAGGAATATCATGGGGAAAACTCCTAATAGGTGTGTCATTCCAACATCCCTATTCATTGTCATTTTCTTATAAGGGCTGTGGTTCCCCAACTTCCTATAGTTGATTGGGTTTCAACATCATCCCATAGTGGGTCAGGTTTCCAATTCTTCTCAAAGTGGATCAGGTTTCCTCATCATCATTTATTGGATCAGGTTTTCCCATCATCTTGTTTGAATAAATCTAGTTAACATGATTCCCATAATTATCTCATGGTATATAAATCATTACCTAATTAATTAGAGGTGGATATAGGTACCGACAATCTTATAAAAAAATAATATATTCAACTTCCACAAGATAACAAACAATCAACATAATAACCCATGAAATTAAATGGGTATTATAAAAAAGTAATATTATCATAACATGAGGAAAACACAATGGTATAATAATCATTTTATCAAGGAATAACCCACGAGAAGAAGTGGGATTCAAAAGAATATGACACGTTAAAGGAAAACAAGTTTCATAAACATCATTCCATCAAAACATAAACCCTTCAGTTGAATAATTTGAATGTAACATTTCCATAATTTCTCGTGATGGAATTAGTAACACCAAGATATGTTATCAAAGATGCAAATTTATTTTCAAATATCATATAAAAATTTTTTTTAAGAATTTATCATTTTCCCCTTCAGTTTTTTTAAACACAAAATCTATTAAAAACCATTTCCTTTTAAAATAAACCTGAATTCTTATAAATGTTTAAAGATAACATTTTTAACACAAATTCAATGAAAAATTATAAAATAATCTTGACAATTTGTATGGAAAATGTTCCCTTCATATCATATAAATGAATCTTGAAAACATTTAGAAAATATTTTTATTCTAAAATATATTGAAAAAACTAATAATAAAACATTAAATAATGTGAAAACCCCTTTTTAGAAATTTTATTTTAGAATATATAAATAATTATCTATATCATTTAAATATTTTCATGGAATATATCCTTTTGAAAACATAGAAATGAATTATTGGAAATAATTTAAAATAGTTTTTTAACAAAAAAATTGAAAAAAAATTTATTTGAAATCAACATCAAATTCATTATTTTCCTGAATATTATGATAATTATTTCTTAAAAAATAACATTCTAAACATAAAAATTATTCTTCAAGGAAATTATGGTCATGATTATGGGTATGTCTATATGTGTGGACCATTCCCTTATCACGATAAATGTTTACAAAAGTACCTTAATCCCATAATAACAACAATACTCTAATAGTAACAATTTTTTTAAAATAGAAGACTTGCTTAAAATTTTTTTTATACATCCTATGATAGAATTAAAAAAATTGAAAACATTTTTATAGAGGAAGGTTTTGAATGAATATAGATTTATTTCATAAATAAGAAATATAGTTATATTTTCATAAAAACAATTTCTTAATAATCTTAACACTCAAAGAGTGTTTAGATTATTCTAATACATGAATACATAATTAATATACATATGGGAATAAATTTCATTACTTTTATATATATATATTATCTTATCTCATCAATGGAATAATATTTTTAAAATATCTCTTTAAACATTGAGATTATTTCAATAAAAATTACCTCCTAGTAACTTTTAATTATACCCCCACATAAAAAATTAAATTAAATGAATCTAAAAATATATTTAAAATAAATAGGTTCCTTAAACAAAAATTAAAATTTTATTATTTACCCCTCTTAAATGAATATAGTTTCATAACATGTCATGTCTTTAAAAGAAGGCAAATTTAGAAAAATTAATTTACTGATTTAGTAACTTTTGAAACATAAACCCCATGAAATGGGTATCATAAAAAAGATATCTAAATACCCATAAATTTCGGTATATAAATCATATAATGCATCTATGGTAATTAAACACACCACATATAACAAATACGTTGTGAACGGGGATTTTAACTCACCGAAAATAAATGTCTGACGAGAAAGACATTACTACTTGTGTAACAATAGAATATTAATCACAATGAGAGAATAACATAAGATAAATATTTTAATATAATTAATTAAATGAAATAAATTTAATAACATTTAATTTTGTTGTATATACTCCACACCAAAATATGTGTGCAGTGAATAATACCGGTATCCCACAGAAATGAAAATTGCTATGAAATCCCCTGACCATGAGTCTGACCTATCACTTGTGTCTTTATATTCACTAATAATAAACATGTGTTAATTATTTAATATATTAATAGAGTTTTTAAATTTTATTATTCATTTTAATTTACATGTTACAATGTTTAATACAACATCTAAAACTATGATGTTTACATCAAGTGTTTTCAACACATTCGATTCATGCGTTAAAACGTCATTCGTAGGTCAATAATGGTGAATTGGTTAATTATATAAACATAGAAAGAATAATAATGATGCAATATATATCATATGTAAAAATAAATTATATATTTAAAAGCAATCATTGATGATGGTTATAAAAAATTAACTGACATAACAATCATGGAGACGGTAGGTCATAAATACTCATGAGCAATATTTCCATTATTCGATGATCTATATGGAAAGTATGTAAGAAAAACTATATCATTCAGGAATTATTATTAAATTATAAATAAAATTTTATTTAATCTTATATACTTTTATAGGGATTTGGTTTTTTTATAAAAGGAATCACATTGCATCGGGGAGACGGTAGACCACATGTCCACAAACGATTTTAAAAACTTTTTAATTTATTAAATGAGTAATAATGAAATATGTATATTTTATTTATAAATGTAAAATTATGTCACATATTATATATATATATTTCATTTATGTCAAATATATTTATTAAACCCATCCATTATACATTACATGTATAGTGTGAATGAATCACATCTCTTCCAGGAGGTCGTATTCCACACCTCTACAAACGATGTTATCATATTTTCAAAAAGTTGAATAAATAAAGGTTTGTTTTATATAATAATTATATAATCATAAGTAAATAATAAATATATTATATATAATATAAATATTCATTTCTCATTATAATTTTCATCCATGAGAGTTGGTAATGAAAAAACAAACCATATCATTTCGTGAGGCGATAGTTCACCATACATAAGAACTATAAATCTATTGCTAATTAGATAGAAGTGTGTTTGAGCGATGTTATATACATTTGAGAAAAAACATCTCTGAATATCAAGAATAGTTTTTATATTATTTTATCAAGTAATAAGTCAAATTGAGGTGGTTTATAAAGAAATAAAAGAAATGATCTTGAGTAATATTGTTACCTCTTTTGTGGTTACATCCATTTGGTTTTAAAAATGGAATTCTTGCATGAATTTATACCCATAGTAATGATTGAATGATAAATATAGTTATTTTGGGATACTATATTAGCAGGTTCGATGTTGACAAAATTTCATTATATGTGTTAATAAGGGGTAGTGGTGATTGTCTTTTTATAGTGGAATAGTTCCATCTTGTACATTTTTTAAACCATATTTCCACCCATATTTTTAGTTTGAAACATTCCTCAAATAATGGTTAAAGTTATAGAAAATTTTGGATATGGTAGATATATTTCAAAAAAATGTCTTTTGGAAAAGATTATAGGTTGTTTTTTCCCTTATGTATAAGAATCAGTCCCTTGTTATGATAACTTTCATCTTAATTGTTTTTATTAATTTTAATTACATTCAATACTAATTTTTTAAATAACTAAGTTGAAATATTTAAAATATATATTGTGATTATTAAAAATATAAATCCATTTTTCTAAATTCCCAACATATAGGTGGAATAAATTAAATGAAATTTAATCCCGTGGGAAGGACCCCATACCTATGTTTTAAACTAAAAATGTCCAAATGTTTTGTATATTTTTATGTCTAATTTCAAATTTAAATTGACTAAAATGAACTAAATTGGACTAGTTTCATTAAATTTTATCTAATTAATTTTTAATCCAAAATAGAAATCTAATTTAACATTATAAATAAATTAGTAAAAAAATAAGTTCGAATTAAACCATGTATATTTAACTATTCATAAAAATGAATCTTCATAGAAAAATACCAAAACCACACCCTAAAATGTTTTTTATTTTATTATTTTAAACATGAATTTTATTTTGAAACATAAAACCAATAAAAACAAAAAAAATATTTAAAATGGGTTCTACATTAAAAGGTGGTAAAATTACTTTGTAGAATGGTATATATTTTTATTTGTAAAATTGGATTTATTCTTATATTATACCAATAAAATCATTTATTCAATTATAAAAAATGTTGACTCAATTTATTGTATTTAATTATTATAGATAAAAAATTTTATTTTTTGGTTTATTGAGATAATGTTTTGTATTTATATTTTAAAAAAGTATTCATAATAAGTGTAATTTATTTATTTTCAATTAGTTTTTATATTTATTTCTAATAATTGATAACAAATAAATTAATTTAATATAAAGGTGTAAATAAATTGTTACTAGTTTATTAAACAATATTATAAAATTATATTCTGATGAATTGGTGGTATCTATAATAATAATTTAATAATAACATTTACAACCAATTATAGTTCAGTAAAAACATTGTCTTTCGAGTTATAAAAGATATCGAGGTGACTCGACACCGTGTTCAATAAAAAACATATTGTTGCATGTACGTCAAGAAAATAGAATATTTTCGTTTAGTACATACATAACTTGATGTTGCATAAATTTCATTCCTGATATAGTTTAGTAATATAAAAACCTATATTCAGTGTTGTGTGAAATGGAAAATATAAAAATGATTAAATTAAATAGAAAAAAATATTTCAAAACATCTTTGGGTGTTATAGGTTTAATATAAATATGTGTTATATAAAACCTAATAATTATGCTATATTTAATATATATATATATATATATATATCATTTAATTTTTCTTTCTTTCAATATGACATGAAAAAGGAAGTATCGATTATGAATACGCATGGCCAACCATCTCCCAGAATGATGTATATAATTTCCTATTTTTTCTATTATATATTACTTCAAATATATATATACTAATAATATATTCTATTAATATAATTTATTACTTTTCTGAAACTATAAAATCATTATATAAATAATAGGACCAAGAATAACAAGTCTAAACATGGATGGAAAACACTGTCATTATTTCCCGAAACATAGCTTAAACAAGGAAATGTTAATAAACAGGTAATATAAAGTCACAAATAAATCATATATGATATTATATATATATTTATATGAATATAGGTTTCTATTAGTGTGTAATAAACTTATAGTTATTATAAATGAGTTCTTAAGGAGTATGACAGCTGTCAAGACTTATGGTATGGGGATTTCTTATAACACTTTTTTTTACTCTCAGACTTATTCAATATTAACAAATCATTTATTGGTAGTGGGGTATATACTACCATGTGACGTTTTATGTCATGAATTTATGTTTTTTTATTATATTAATATATTCAATTGATTTTATCTTTTCATGGATCTCCGGATTCAAAAGACACTCATATTGTAATGGATTTACACCTCAGTTTTTACTTTTATGAGACACCTGCTATATTCAACACAACAGTATACCCTGTGGTGTATAAATTACCCATGAATGTACTTCATGATTCATATAAATATATTTCTTTATTTACACATATATTTTAGGATCACTTTTATGGGATTATGGTTTCAATGTTTCCTAAAGAGTAAGGGAATTTTGTCACAGTTTTTCGTTCCTTGAGATACATGTTATATTATGAACCTATTTTTTATGTGGTGTATATTAGACCCCGTTGACTTGTTATATTATAATTATTCATATTTTAATGATATTTTATGATGCATTTAATTTTATTCTCTCATGGGGATTATTTTTTTATGTTAAAATTTTCATAATAACTTTTTAAACAGTTTCATCAGTTATTAAGATTATATATGATTATGATTCCATTATTAAAAACATTTGATACATATCTCGAGAATAATAACAATTTTTATTTTAACCCATTTTTAAATTAAATCATCATTTAATGGTACCATTATTATAATCCTTGATAGTTAAGAAAATAATGATTTTTATAGAAAATTTTAATTTAAGTCTCTCTCTTAATTTGGAAATCTCATTTAATTCAAAATCGCATTTTCCAAAAAACTCAAAAATTTAACACTATAATAATGTGATTTTTAAAATAATTTTTTACCCCTTTTTTATTTTAAAAAATTGGTTTAAAAGTAATCTTCTTTTCAATTTTTGAACAAGTTTCATTTCTTATATATTTAACGATGAAAAAGTAATGTTTGGAATGTACTGATTAATCATCCATCATGACTGTAATTTAAATGAGATATCCTTCTCAATTATACAAGATTATTTTTTAAATAATTTTTTTTATTAATATTTTGTAAGTTCAATTTTTTTAATTGTTTTAAAATTTTTATTTTTTCAAAATAATACCATGTTTGAGAAATTAGTTTTCAAATAGGATATTATATATTCAAAGATAAATGTTTTAAATGATATTTCAAAATGGTTTTCTATATGATATAACATCTGTTAGTTTCACTCATGACTTAATAAGTCTATGAACCGAAAAACCATTCTAATTCATTCTGTAAATAGTTTATTTTTAATATGACATGTTTTTTATGTTTACTTTTCCCAATATTAGAATAATTGTTTAATGTATGAGAACTAAATTTCATTATCATTTTAGGAAACATTGAGGATCATTCACTGTGTTTTATGATTATGTTCCATGATTCCAAAGACACTAAAAAATTATATTCCTCGAGAATTTACTTTGTCAACACACTGAATATTTATCTAAAATATTAATATATCCATGTTTTTTAATCCTAGTTTGATATATATTATTTATATTTGGTATTAGAGGATGTTATGTAGAATCCTTGGGATTTATATTTATGAAAAAAATTATTAAAGAACCTAATCCAATGATAGATGGTTAGGAAAATAATTGGTAAAATCATAATGTTTATTAAGGTAGATGTTATGAATTTCTCATAGAAATTAATCCATGTCATATAAATTCATGAGTTCATAGTTCTGAAACCAATGTACCTAGGCATAATAAATCAAAAACATGAATGTTGGGCTTTAATTAAGTCTTCCTTGTACATGAAAATGGGACTTACTACGCACTAGGTTTGAAACCCATGGTCAATATTCATATAATTATTCACATTTTGTTGGAAAAACAGTATTTAGAATTTGAAATAATTTTTTTGATTTGGAATCTTTTCTAATGAAAGAATGTTTATGACTATGACATTAACCATGTGTAAATTTTTTAAATTATGTTAATAGTTTCACTATTAATGGATTATTCATTATGATACATAATTTTATTATCAAATCTAGTGTAATCCATATTTTAGAAATGCATACTTGTTGAATGAATGTGGACTCTATCAATGCACTTAATCCAATGAGTATGAGTTATTATTTCCATGAAGGTATTAATCCAATATTTCAAAGTGAACTAGTCTCCCAAACATTATAATCATATTATGTTATATTTTAACATTTTATAAACATAGAGAAATAATTTTTTATGTATTATAGCTTCAAAGACATTCTAATGAAGATGATTATGTAAGAGAATAAAATCATTATGGACATAATGTAATGATTGATATTCCATAATCTGGTAATGGTCAAATGAAACACTCTAGTAAATGCTTTATTGGAATGGGTGTTCACTACATATGATATATAGATCCTTCTTTTTTGTAATATTACATAATTTTAATGATAAAATGCATACAATCATTTCACATTAAAAATCCAATGGTTTTAGTGTCTTAGGAAAACCTGGAAGATACATAAATTTTACATAATTAATCCTAAACATTTATTGAATTCCTTTTCTTTAGATTTTTACTGGCCCTAGAATTATCCATAGTACTATTAGTCACATATGGATATACAAAAAATGGGTGAGATAAAATCCCAGTAAGTGGATAGATAAGAACATGAAACACTATAATATGGTATGATAATAGTCATTATCATCCAAACATAATCAATGAGAGGATGTATTAATAGAAAACACAGAATGCGGAAATGCATAAAAATGAAACATCATGTCTTAGTGGTGAACTACCATACATATTTGTGATCCAATCTAGAATCATGTTCATATTTATTTCACATTAATCATTAGATTATTCATATTAACCTAATCATTATGGCTATATATAATTCCACCAACACCCATCACATCATAACATTTACATTGCGATATATAATTCTGGGTGCACCTGTCACATCTTGAAATTTTCAATATCTTCCATGCCTGAGAGATTATATATCTATAATGAATAGAAATAAACCATGGAAAACAATATTTATCTCTTATAAGAATAAAATCATAAACATTAGGTTCCCAAATGAAAGGGTGAAAAATACATGATATAATAATCGTCAACCTTTAGTTAGATGTAAAACATGTTTTTTGGAAAAAGATTTATTTAATAAATCATTTTTCTGATCATAAAATATATTAGAAATCAATTAAATCACTAAAATATAAGATAATTACGAGAAAATTATATTTAAATATTAACAATAATAAAAATATGGGGAATGAAGGAAAACCTAGGGAAAGAGAGTTGGGTTCGATAAATCCCCTTATATGTGGCCTTAAATATACATTCATGTTAGTATTCAGTATAATTAGATTATATTAATTAATTAATAATTTTTAAAAAAATTATACATGAATATAATTCATTATTCTATTGTTAATTACATTTATAGTCCTTTTTTATGTTCCATAGTTTTTAGTTTCATGATCCAAGTGTAAAGACCCATAAAATTCAAGAGACATTTTTAAATAATTTTCTTTGGAATTTTACAAGAACACGGTTTCTCACGGCACTTGATTCCGAGGCCCAGAGTGCACAGAAACAATTTCCGAAGTTTGGCTCGGGTACGTTCAGTGAACGAACGAGCGGGAATTTCTATATTTTGAACCAGTGCTCGGAATTGAAATCTGATGGCACCGATGAACTCGCAAAGCTGGTAATCTCTTAAGGGAACCTTTACCGTTGTTGTGTTTGTGCGGGTGAAGAAGTTAATTAATGGGATTTGATTAAAATGTAAATAAAATTGTTGGATCAATTTTATTTCATATCAAGGTGGTTAATTTCTCCCATGGGAAGTTGGTGGTGGGGCCCACATCCACCCAACTTTCCATGTGTGGATAATTGAATGGGAGGGGCCCACACAAGCCCCAACCTTTCACCTTCCCCGTTCAAACTCCTTAACCCCCCATTTAAGTCTTGCCAACTTAACTCCTCATTAATTTATACAACTCATGTTAATGACTTAGGTGAGTTAAATGTGGGTTTTGATTATTAAAACTCTTAAAATTTTAAAAGCCTTTTAGTGATAATAAAATAAGTTGCGAACATATTTTATTTGGGTTAGTATTGGGTTGTTTGAGATCTTTTGGAGAGAAAGCTAAAGGAAGTCTTCTTCTTCTTCAACTTCAAGGAAGAACGTGAAGAACACCTCGGACTCCGACGAAGAACACTGTTCTTCATTGAAGAATATCTCCACCGAAGAACGCGACGTCATCTTCCAAGGATGTTTCCTCTTCAGACGTACCTCAACGACAATGGAATCGACGTTCGTTTTCTGCGACGCTGATCTCCGCGACGCTCGTCTTCCACGGCTCGTTGACGTGCACCATTCCTTAAACCGAGGTAGGGTATTATTTTATTTAATTATTTCTGTTCATGAATCTAGTTTGTCGATCTTCGTGGATATTCGACTAAATGTTATCGTTTAACAAGAGGGGGCTAGACCGCACAAACATTGCCGAACCCCCTCATTATTCATGTTTGATACTTTATGGATGGAACGGAATGGCGTGGTACCATCGCACCATGCGGGAATCACATGACAATTATTACGCGACGTCGTCGCGCCACGCCGAGGAGTTGAACGGGGACGCAACACCGTCCCACCGCGTCGAAGAAAACTGAAGACACTGCGGCCAGAGCAGGGCCGCGGTGGAAGGGCACGGTGTCGTCGCACTGCGCAGGACGAACCAAGCCGTGGCCGATTCCGAGCCGCGGCGGAGCAGGGTGACCGGCGGCCGGTTCCGGGCCGCCGATGTCGGCGAAGAAGGGGACCGGCCGTCGCTGGTCACGTGGAGGCTGGAACCGGCCGGCCAGGGCGGGCTGGCCGGACCGGTGTGAAACCGGGGGTTCAAACCCCCGGCCGGCTAGCCAAAACGGCCCCCTTAATTGGGGGGGGGGGGGGCGCGGTTACAGATGGGGCAAGCACACCCCCCCCCCCCCCCCGTTGACGAAACGGCTCGGCCGCCTTGCTGGGCCGGGTTGGGCCGACCCAGACCCGGGTCGAGTCGACCCGGTTCAGGCCGACCCAGGGGGTCTCGGGTCGGGTCGACCCGGTTCGGGCCCCCCCAGGGGGTCTCGGGCCGGGTCGGTCCGGGCCCAAAACCACCGTTTTCGGACCGTTTGGGTTCAATTGCCCATAACTCGGGCTACAGACATCTGATCGACGCGCCGTCAGCAGAGACACGATCCTTGGAACGAGACGGTCGTTTCGGTATATCACACTCAAGGATTCAAATTAGTTTGTGTTCGTCCGGGTAGGTTCGTACACGAAACTAACAGGGCCCTCGGAGCGGAAACACTCATATCTTAAGCTCCGGACATCCGAATGATATGCCGTCGACTTTTTTGGTTTTCTCTTAGTGAGATAGATCTTTTTCCTTACTCCGCCCGAGTTTTGGATGAAGGTGGAGTACGGTCAGGTTGGTTTTGCCTTAAAAACCAATCGGGCCCCTAGGACGAAAAAGCCAATAACTCTCAGACCGGGCGTCCGATCGACGCGCCGTCTGCGACGTTGAGTTCCTATTGATGATACAGAACTTTTGAATACATCAACTCTGGACTATGTGTCAGTTGATGTATCAGCCCCTTGGCTCATGGAGCGGACCCTCCCGAACGTGTTTGTTGTGTGCGGGAACCCTAGTGCTGGGTGCGACTGCTACTGTGACTGCGACGATGACTGTACAGAGATCCTCAGAGGATTCGACGACGACGACTACAGCACTCAGCGATCCTATGTGGATCAGTGCTACCGATCCTATGTGGGTCCGATCCTGTGTGGGTCTGCGCTCACCGGTTCTGTGTGAGCCAGCACCTACAGATCCTGTGTGGGTCCGATCCTGTGTGGGTCTTTGCGGGGGATAGTACCTATCGATCCTTTGTGCGTCCGATGACTTATATGGATCGGTGATCATCTCTATCGTCTTCGAAGAAGTATACCTAAGTGAGCTGAATCCTGTTTGTTTTCTTGTGTGGATTGTGTTGTGCTATCCTGTATAGATTACGTTTTGATTTCCTATGTGGAATACGTATACTTTCCTTTGTGGACTAGGTTGTACTCGGGCTCGGAGGTTGGAGCGTTTTGGAATTGATGACTTAGGTATATGTATGGGCGTATACCTAAGTAGTGTCGGTTGTTACTTCATGAATGTATTTTTCCTTTTTGGTTTATCCTTTTTGTATTTTGGGAGACCTTCAGGGGTCTCGGTGTCCCTACTAAGTAGCTTATACTCACCCCTGCACGGGCTATGCCCGCACTACGTTGTGTTGGTTGCAGACAACGGACAGCATTGATCGTGGTTGAGGCTTGCAGAGTAGGACGGTACGTGGAGGTGGACTACTGGGCGGGACGTACTCGGAGCGGACATCGGGACCCGAGGAGCAGTGGAGCTATCTTTACCCACCCTTCAGGTGGGATTTCCAGTGGACAGCTCGACGTAGAAGCTTTTACTTTTCAGTTTATGTTTTCCCTTTTGAGTTGTACTTTACATTCAGTTAGTGTTTGTATACTGGCCCACTTACTTTCCGCACATACAGTTGTACTCTGTTTTTACTTAGTGTTTACTTTTTCTTCTTGCTTACTCTGTTGTGCTTATTTACATTACAAAGGCAATGCCATCCCTTTTTACAGGGATTTACGCCTTGGTGCTAGTCGCCAGCCCCTGGCCATTGGAAGGCGGCCTTGGGGTAGTCACGACACGGGCCCCAAGAACGGGTCCTGACACCAAGAGTGCTTGTTTTCATTGTTTTCAAGATCAGTTCATTTTGGTGTAAGAATGGATGTTTTTTTAAAATGAGGATGAACATACATAATTGTTATTATATGTTATTAATAATCCCCTAGTAGCTTAAATGATCAAAAAATGGATTTGGTTATATTCCATGAGGATGAATCAAAAGATAAAAGTCAAAGATGATCATTTTTGGTCAATTTTGGCAGTTTTTCAAACACAATAAACACGTTTTATTTTTTTATTTAGTATTATGAGAATATGTTATTTACAAAACATAAAAGTTTTATAAGGTGAAAATTAAAATATTTTTTAAAACCTACTTAATTTACTTCTTATCATCCTAGAATATGTTTATGGAAAATAAATGTGCATCAACCATGATGTGTATAAATTGACACATAAACAATGATGTAATTATATCATATTTTCAGTTACAAGATAGCCAAAATTTATTTTTACTTTCTTTGGTAAGGATACCATTCACATACTGAATTTATAATTCATAAGGTTTATATAAATATTTATATGGTTAAAATTACTATTAATAAAGGAAAGTTACTGTTCCCCAAAAAACTGAATGTCCAAACAAATTCCAAATATCTGACTTATCAAAATATTGTATGTAATGTCCCATATTTTCTATGTTTTATTTTCAGAAATTATATGGAATTATTTTGAGACCAATATTTGTGATGGTGTGCGATTCTCTAGACAGGGGTGTTTGGAAGAAATGATTGAAATACCTTAAGCTCTATGTAGCACACACGAGAGGTCTTCATGAAAATGTGGAATAAAATTTAAACGGTTTTCTAGATTAGAAATATGAGGGCACCATTGCATTCAGAGTAGTTACATTACCTTATATGGGGTTAAACATTGGTTGGCATGGGTCGACTTCAAAAGTTAGTTTTTAGACATTAAAATGGAAATAAAATAAATTATGAATTTATTTTATTTTAAATGAATCCTTAATGAAACAAAATAATACTCCTCTATTATTTCCATCTTATAGAGAATTCTTAGGGTTAGCCGCATAACCCTAAGTGTTAAATATTTCCATTGAAGCTTTTAAAGATAACCTGTAGGTGGACGATGATATAGGGATCGATCGAAACATCTGAGATTTGATGATCGTTTCCAACAAATGTGACACGGTGATCATTAATCAACTGAATAGAGATAGGGGTTTTCTTTCTATTCTCATTTTCCCCGATCGTGGATTAAATGATAAATATAGATCAACCCAAAAATTGGTTTACCCATATATAATGTGTTCATGGGGGAGGGCGTACATTTACATTTAATTTAGGGATTTGATTTTGGAGTTTGGTTTCAATGATAAATGTTTCAATGCCATTATTATTTTCTGTTAATCCTACTAGTGGGAGTGAGTCGATGCCGTGATGAACAATTATGGAGGTTCATTACTCCACTGGTTATTATTCTTATCCTCCCCTCCCAGCGTTCTTTGTGTTCTTCACGAGGCAATGAATGACGAATCATTCAAAATCCATTTCACAACCAATGATACCAAATCATATTTGGAACATCGTGATGACCTAGAAGAGGTGAGACATCGAAGATGGATGATGAATCAGGTCAGATCAAGGGAGGTAGTTCATCGAGCATTCTTGGTGCTGATGGATTGATATATGTATTTTGGGCATATCAGATGTCCAAAACCAACAAGAGTATCTTTATGGTATTGGGGTGACCGAAACATTTTAGTCTCTTGGAAATAAAATGGTTGTATCATTATTTGGATCATTACCCAAAGCACTAGATGAATTACATCACGTTCATGAATTTTTCAATGAACAAAGTGTGTTCTCCGATGAACACATCATGTGGTACAGGTCTGGAAATGACAAGGGATTCCACGCTACACACGACGAAGAACATGACATGATCCTGGGGAGAGATGTCCTGTGACCATGGTCACATGGTGTGTGGGACATTATATGGACTCAACGTGTATCTTGAAAGATACAATGACAATAGGTGGAGTACATGACATGTTCTCCACCACACAGCCTGACCTAGCCAGATACATCAACCACCTCATGTTCTCGTACACAGTCATAGACACATGGGTTGATGTCATGCACAGGAATGTGGCCAGCGTACACATAATATACCCCAGATACATGTATGTGATGTGTGGTCGTTTCTGCAAACTTTGTATATATTTTTTTACATGACATGTTCGCTAGACTCGGGCTGTTGTACATGGGTAGTACCTGGAGTCAAGGGACATGGCATGTCACCAAGTCTACACATAGTGTACTTTCTATTACATTGCCAGAGCCTATTTTACACTATTCCATAGTCAAGTTCCACTTGTAATAGTGCCCCTTTTATCATTCCACTAATGTTCAGGTATTGTTTCCATCTTCAGTAGTATGATCATTTCAACAAGACATTCTTAGATAGAGTCATGTATCCCTCTAAGAGGCCTGGAGTGTGATCCTTAATTCATTCGTGACCCTAGATGGTGTCTGGTATCAACATTAACAATCATGTAGGATTTTGATCCTCTACATTGTGGGTGTATTTGAAAAGACATTGTATCCTCTATGGCCCAGGTAGGGATCCCGATCAGTGTTTTGTGATCTTTTCTTCTAAGGAGTGTATTCACCTAGAATAATTGTATATTTTCTCTTTTTAGATCTATTTGTTCATATATCTCTCTCATGGATTTTTTTTTGATGATCAATACTTCTCGAATGTACATCATCAGAGATATAAGAATCATGGGGTGAGTTCTTCTAGATTAGTGCTTTCTATATTCTTTGCACAGAATCTCTATCATGTTTATGCAGTCGTTGTGACTTGTCTATATACTACGGGTCTGGGATTGAAGTATATATGTATTTTTTTATCTTGTTATATGTTTAGTGGTGAAATAATGTGTAGAGATGATTTTACCTTTCCATTGTTTATTTATTTGTGGTTCTTGGGGTACCCTACAATGTATTGTTATACTCAACCCTTTATAGGCTTTTTCTGAATGTGTTATGTCTTGTGCAAGTGAGCGATCTTTTGATAGACTTTAGGTTAGACCAGGACCAGAGTGAAAATTCTATTTTTATATAGTCTGAGGTGTTCCTGCAGCTATAAGCAGCAGTCCTAGTACATTTTCCTTGTTACAGGTTTGACATTATAGTTAGTGGAATCTTTTTTTAGTGGGATTCTATTCTGGCCTTGTTAACATTTCTCACATTACATTGAGTTCGAATATATTGGATGGGTTTAGTTCTATGAACGCATTTTTTCCTTAGTGGTTTTTAATTTCTAGAATTTGTGTTCTTGGAAAAATATGTGTGTGTATATGTACATGGGTAATTCCTCCCATGTTAGTGATATGCCTACTCAGTCCTAGTCACGAGCCCTGGGCCAATTGGAGGCTGGCATGGGGAGTTGCGGCATGGGCCCCACTATGACGGGTTGTGACAGAGTTGAATCAGAGGTGGTCGTTTCAACTGTAGGCCCAACAGATTGTGATATTGTCTTGGGGAAATACTTTCAAGTGTTATTAGTTCATCTTTCAGGCTAGGGGATCCACTGTTGGTGCGGGAAAACGATATATCCATACACCAAAACTCTGATAACCTTCTATTTTACTAGGAATATGAAAACACTAGTTGCAAGAAAATAAAATAATTGTACATGAATCATATAGTAATGGGTGGTGTTTTCCATTTCTGTTGATTCAACTATCCAGTTATACCCATTTAATATTGTACATCTTTCTTCCTTACAAGATGACTCTATGACACATCCACACTAGGATCCAATAACTCGATCACAAGAATGACCCCCTCAGTTACGTGGCCTGGATATAGGGGAAGGTTCCCCATAAATTACCTCTACGAGGTGCATCTGTAGTACCACCCACAATGGAGCAACACGTGGTACATAAAATATCAGTAGACGTGAAGTATAGAGTGAGAGTTCTCTATGAGTTTCAAAGACAAATACCTCTGAGATTCTGAGGTGAACCCGACCCTAAGGTGGGTGAGAACTAGCTTGAGGTGGTGACCATAGTTTTTAAACTCATGGGGAAACCAGAAGAGAAGATGGTGGTCATAGGAGTGATTCTACTTTTGGGTTCAGATAGATGATGGTCGAGTTTGACCAAGAAGACTCGTGAAGAGGAGACTCTTTCAGGGAAGAAGTTTGAGCGACTCTTAAGGGTGGAGTTCTCTCCAGTTACACTAAGATAAGTGTGTATCCTTGAGATTTTGCAGCCCACTAAGTGTAACATGACTGTGGTTGACTATTCATCTATGTTGACAAACATTTCTAGGTACTCGATGGATATGATTAGAAATCAGTACTTTAGAGCTAAGGACATCGAGCGAGGTCTACGATGGGACATCCGAGCTAGTGTAGTGACTCAAATTATTTTGACTTATTCTGGAGTGCTCGACTGGTCCTTGGTGATTGAAAGCTTCTTTGGAGAGCTGAGACAACCAGTGGAAGTCATCAATATGAAGAAATGTGTTGAAAACATGAGAATTGGGAGAAAATTCTAAATATAATGACCAGGAAGTGGGTGACATCACAGGAGGACATAAGACATTGGATTGATATTCTAGGGGTATCAGGATGGATCTAGTTAGCCTATGGAGAGGCTGTGATACTCGTGCGGTGATAAAGGATTTCTCTCTAGAGACTTTCCAACCCATAAATCAATTTATAGGGAGGAGGTGGATAGACAACTGAGGGAGAGGTAGAGAGTGGAACAGATAGACCCATAGTGTGGGTGATGTGGAAGAGGAGCTGGAATAGCTACAGGTGGTGAAAGATGCTTTGATCTTCTTCCACCACCACCCCTAGGAGGTCTGCACTAGGATAATGAAGCTGAGGAATAGGGGTGAATTCATCTTCGTGTGATCGAGGTGTATGACCAAGGGGCTATATAAAGGATCTTTTGTATGATCAGGGACTTTTCTACCTTATATCCCATACTTATAGACATAGTTTCTTGTCATTTTTTCCTTACCACATGTCTTGTGAGAATCCTTGAGATTCCAATAGAGTCGTTGAATCGACCCTTACTATTAGAGACTCCTACTGGAGGAGACTAAAGAATCACACATCTTTGTGGATAGTGTGATATTTCTTTTGGGGGAAAGTGTAACACCCCAAGCTTCCATAGTACGTATCCCTTTGAATAATGCAATAGCTTGCATTGTGCGCAACTTCGAGAATCTAACACACCATTACCAATCATAGTTGTATTTATGAAGAGTAATACCCACTTATTGAAATTTTATAAATTTTATCTTTCAAAATGGACTTCATTTTTGGATTCTGAATATCGAAATTAGATTAGGGTGAATTTTTGGTATTTTTCTAAAAACATTCAATTTTTTATGAATAGTGAAAAACACTGAGTAATAGTTAAAAACCAAATTTTTTTTAAATAATTATTTATTTTATTTAAATATAATTAAGTCAAAATAGATATATAATACCAATATACGTTCAATGTAATTCATTGGAGTTAGTTTACAATAATTTTAGATATATAAAAAGTTTATTGAACTTTTCACCGTTATTTACCCTCCTCCTAGGAGAATTTGGAAAATCACATGAAACATAATTTTACCACTTCTGTGAGTGGAATTTCAAAAATCCAAGAGACATGGTTAATATAAAAGAGTAAAATTTGGTTCAATGAGATGAAAATAATTTTTTGTTATTGTAACTTTTTACTTTTATTTACCACGGTTAAAAGTAAATAGGGTTATTAAGGGTAAAAATGATATTAATATTACCCTAACACATGTCAAAATTCTATTGGAAAAGTGTATCATGACCCAAAACAACCATAGGAATAAAATATTATCATTTAGGTCAACTTGGATTAGATTAGGAAATTTATTATTATTTAATTCAACGAAGAGATAAAAGATTTAAAATCAATGTTTAATAACTAAAATATTTTTAATATAAGGTTATACATAAGATAAATTAGATTATAAATATTCATTAGAAATATAATACTATTTCATACATAATGGTATTTTATTTAAAAAATTTATACAATAAATAATGTAATTTTTTTATGACAAAATGGTGATGCATTAATTACCTAATTGATGAAATATTAAAATAATTGATATTATGAATATCAAAATAAATATAAATTTGAGACTTTATATGAATTAAAATAATTTTATAAGTTAATATAACATTTTTTATTGGTTATATAAATTTTTTTCGAAGTAATAATGATGTTATAAAATTTTCAAAAACAAAATATCCAATAGTGTCAAAATATACATAAAAGAGTTTTTAAAACAAATATTATATTATTAATTGATATTATATTCCTAAAAATTTATGTTTCGGCCAAAGTACTTATATAATAATATTTGTATCATTAATTGAAAACTTGGGGGTCACTTAGAGGTATATAGTATGTTTATTAACTATATAATATAAAAAACAAAGATACATGGTAAATGTCAAACTAATTAACTAAGAGTTAAAACTAAATGATAAGGTTAATAAAGTGACCAAACCTATCTAAAACCACTTGGTTGAGTATATTTCGTACCATCCACACCTTATCTTCTAAATACATCAATTTAGTGCCACTATTAACTGAAAATGAATTTATTATAAAATAATATTTTATGTTTTTCCTAAGGTTCCCTCACCCCTCTTATAAAAGGGAACTCCCCCTTGTCTCAAATTAATACCTTATAATCCTTTTGGATTGGCCAACCCCTGCCCAAATATTCTATAAATTTCCCTCAATTCATCACAGAGGCCCTCCTTTAGTCAGAAATCCATCCTAAGGAGCCCTTTTGGTCAAATCAAAAGGAAGAACCCGAAGAAGATGAAATGTTTTCACAACCCTCTTTCATGTTCCTTTCTTCTAAAACTTCTTATTTATTTGTTATTTCCATTATAGAATAATAACTGCAGTATATTTTATATAATATGATGTTATTATAAATATGGTACAACCATATTCAGTATTCTATCCATCCATTGAATGACATGTCACCATATGTGCATACGTACGACCTACTGTCTCCACGTCTTGGTGTAATTGTTATTCAATACATTATTATTTGGATGGGTATAATAATGATGGGTAATTCATATAAATAATAATTATACCATGATAATTATTTTGTATATATGATATAACATCCAATTATATATGATTTTAATATCAAAATAATGATATTATCGCTCGTGCGTACGTACAGACTACCGTCTCCACGAATGCGATGAGATTCATTTCCCATCGTATCCATACAACTATAATTCCCATTTTATGATTAAAAATAATTTTTAAGGACTTTATGTCATCTTGTATTTGAATAAGATACAACCTATCCATAATGAACATGACTTATGTAACAAAACATATAAAAGAAAACAAGTAAGTTAACACCTGAAATGACGACAATACTAAGATATTATAAACAAATAAATGTTAAAAGATCATATATGATATCATATTAATGTATATGATTATTGTGTAATTAAATAAAAATTATTTCACAATTATACAGGAGGTTAAACTACCCTCGACCATGGAAAATGTTCAAAGTAAGGGGTTTCTTATATCAATTTTAATTCGGTGGGAATTCCAGTGTTCACCACTTATTTATTGCATTCGGTGTGTGTACTGCCCATGATTGTATTCATTGTGTAATATAAATTAATTAATGGATATTTACACCATAATTGAATGATCCTTCTTTCATGGGTTTATGTTTCGTATGTTACCAAATCAATAAAGGAATTTGAAATTTCAATTTCCACTCATTCGGCTTTACGCATACTTCATTGATTATATTACTCCAAGATTATGTGTGTAATCACTATTCATTTGATTATGTCATTATTTGTATGCCCCTTTTTTGTGGATATAATTTTGATACACATAATCACTCCATTGATAAATTCTCAAGTCATCGGTATGAACATGATAAGAGTAATTTTTACTCGATCTCCATTTGTTGAGTTAAACATCCAATTCATTGGTGTTGTTTTTACAAGAATATATGTGAATGTCCTTTTATTGTTTTACACCGAATATCTAATCATATTGAGTATATTTATAATTTTCACACATAACTATGTTGTTGATTTATCCTTAACCTAAGGATACGGCCTTTGTGAGAGATTTCATCTCAATTTACATTCCATTGAGTCTCCTTTGTTGTTATATACCAAATAACATTTATATGGTGTATATAATGTATTTTGACATAGTAGATCATATATCCCATTATTCTCATGAGATTAAAGTTTTTTTGTTACCTCAATTACATGTATTCATGTGTCTCTCTTTTGGTTAGGAACTCTAACTATAATATCATTTTAAAATGTCTTAAAGATTTATTATTCCAAATATTTCTCATTAATGCCCATGTTTTAAAAATGGTTTTAAGGATTTATTTATATGGACATTAAATTTTTCAAATCAAAATTCCTTTTAAATGTTTCAAAGTGGTATGGGACACTTTGATTCAAAATTCTATTTTAAATGGATTCTTGAAAAATAGTGTGCTTTTTAAATGTATTCAAGAAAAAGGGGGATATTTATCTCAATAGTTTGATGATTATTTTAATCTATGTCAGTATCCATCCTTATTCTTGATTGAGGATAATCTGATATAGTACAATCTTCCAGATTGTATCAAATGAGTTATGTGTGACTATAGATGTGCTATTTTTATACCATTCATGGTTTGTGGTTACAATATTGACATTTCGTATGCTAGTTTTAATACGAATGTTTATATTATGTTTCAAACTTTTCAAATGAGGAATACATTGGACTTAGTAAGTGATGGGTGGAGCTCTCTATAGATCCTCGATGTATCGGTAGGTCTCATGAGACAATCTAGTGTCTTGGCACAAGCCCTTGAAAATATCTTATTTGTAGTCTTGGAACAAGGCCTTGACTATGTGGTTATGATAGTATGGATTTATGAATTCCATCATTATGAAAGTGTTTTTTGATATTGCATGTCGTTATTAGAATAGTAGAATATCCATGTGAATAAGTAAATGGAATTATTTCATTTTATCTTAGCCATATTATGCTGATGTTTAAGTTTAAAAGGCATTTGTTTTAGTTCTTCATTGACTTAAATGCTTATGATTATTTATGAAAGTTTCCACTATATTGTTATCATTTCTAAGCATCTAATCTCACCCCTTTCTATGATTTATTTTTCCCAGGATGTGAAGAAGTAATTTATGAATGACATGAATGGATAGTATGAGGGGATATGATGACAATATGTTGTTGTAGTTCTTTTTACATTATGATGTAATGTCAGACTTATGAATATATCTAGTTTTTCCAAGACTATTAAATTAATCGGTCTATCGATACTTGATCTTTTGTGATCATGCCAATGTTATATTATAATACACTGACTCTGGGTAACTGGGGTCGGGGTGTTACAGAAAGAATATCAATTAGATTTTTTTTGCAGTGTCGATGCCTTACAACTTCATTATTGGTATGGATTGGTTATCATCAGTTCATGCCCGGATGGTCATCTTTAGGTGAAGAGTTCGGTGTGCCAGTTGCGGTGGAATGTGTTCTTGCATTTTAGGTGAATGGGAAACCGAGACAGTAAAGAATGGTTTATTCATGAGGGTGAAACCAATCACTCAAGAGCGGGAAGACTTACCCTTGGATTAATAGATGTTGGGTGGTTTCAGTTTGTAGGTGTAGTGGTGGAGTATGGGGATGTCTTTCTAGAAGATGTTATAGGATTTCCACCCCACCAGAAGATCGACTTCGGAATCGAAAAACACCCTAGGATGACACTGATATCATTTCTAGTGTATCAGATGGATCTTGTAGAGATTCATGAGGTGATGTTGTAATTGGATGATTTTCATATCATGGGTTTGTAATACCCATTGTTTCACCATGGGAAAGCATGATTTTATTTTCCAAGAAGGCAGACATGAGTTTGAGGTTATGTGGGGATTACCGGCTCTTGAATCAAGTAATAGTGAAGAACAAGTATCCAATGCTGAGGATCAATGACCTCTTCAATTATCTGAGAGGGAATAAATGGTTCTGGAAGGATGGACTTCGATATGGTTACCAGCAGTTATGAGTACAGGGTGATGATATACTGAATATGACATTCAGATGCTGCTATGGACAATATGTTCACTTGGTGATGCCTTTAGTCATGACCAAAGCCCCCACAGTTTTCATAGGACATATGAACCTGATCTTCTTGCCATACATAGACTAGTTTCCAGTGGTCTTCATAAATGATATCCTTATGAACGTAGCGTTAGAGTAGGATCACATGAGACACAATCGAATGGTTCAAGAAATACTCTATGAGCTATAGGTTTATGAGAAGAACTCTAAGTGTGGAAGGATAGGTCATGGTTTTAGTTATCTAACACCAGTGAGGCAGGATTGGTCACATTCGAAGAAAATACCCCAAAACACTATTATATAGTTGAGGTTAACAAAATTTGGTTAATCTATATTTGTTCTATAGGAAACCATGACAGGTGGGTAATGACAGAGAACCTAAGAATAATTGATGTTATTGTAGGGGATACAATACCTAATATCGTTCTATATTTTGGAGTTATTTTAGCCATGGTTTCCAAGGTAGTGAAATTTTTACGTGATGTATTGACTTCCAATATTAATAGAGTGGTTCATCTCAAGGGACTCAAATTATGGAACATGGAACAGTGGATGTCCAGTTTAATGAAGTTCATTCTACACAAAAGGATAGTGAGGATGGACCAAAAATATTAAGAGGTGATATTCTTAATAAATAAATGATTACAATTTAATTATTTGATAGTAGGGCCTCTCATTCCTTTTTATCTATATAACATGTGAATGGGTCGAGTTTGAATGTGTAGTCTGTGAGTGGGGATAAAAAATTGGCACATTGTTGGGAGTGTAGTAGAGGAACATATATTTGTGAAATGAATATTTTTTTAGGGTTGTAGAGTATCATTTTCAATAGAATGATTACATCCTTGACATGTCATTTTTTTATTTAATTCTAGGTGTGCATTGGTTTGTAGCATACCAAGCACACATAGATTGTTCTGATAGGAGATTGAATTTTACATCTATATATGGTGATAGTTTTGTATATCATGGAGAGTGCGATAACTAAGAAGGCTATCTAGGGGTAGATCGTCTAAAACTGGTGGATCTCACTGCTTATGTTTCACATCTATTGTTGAATGATAGTTTAAAAATCTTGGTATATTTTCACATGTCGTGGACCAGTTTGATGAAATTGTTTGGAGGACTTATCATGGCTTTGTCTTGAATGATATATGGAATTAACAATTGATCATATTTCAGGGGTTGATCCAAATTATATTTCACTATATATAATGTCACAAAAAGATATTTAGGAGCTTAATAATAAACTGGTACTACAAAAAACATCACATTAGAGGGAGTTATTTAGAGGGGGTTCTGCAGAACCCCCTCTAAATTCATTTTCTGTAACATTATAGGGGGTTCTCCACAACCGCCTTTATTCATCGAATTTAGAGTGGGTTATGAACCCCCTCTAAATTCATTTTATTTAAAAATTAGATCAGATTATTTACAACAATCGCTAATAATTGAATTTAGAGGGGGTTATGGAGCCCCTTAATTTCTTAAATTAGTGGAGGTTTTGAACCCCCTCTAAATTTTTTGACATTATCATTTTAATATCTTGTTGGATTTTAGAGGGGGTTCAAACCCCCCTCTAATATATTAAATTATAGGGGTTTGATAACCCCCTTAAATGTCTTAAATTATAAGTGGTTAAAACCCCACCCCCTCTAATGACATTAATTTAGAGGGGGGGGGGGTTAAAAACCACCTCTATTGTCATTAATATAGAGGGGGTTCAAAAACCCCCTATAATGTATTTAATTTAAAGGGGGTTCAAACCCCCTCTAAATTAAGAGATTAAAGGGGTTGTGAACTTCCACTGTTTTAAAAAAAGAAACTTCCATAATATATATATATATATATATATGTATATGTATAATTAAAACAATGTATATAAATATATTTAAATACATTATATGAACATATTATTCAAAATATTTATATGATTGTATTTAATTGTATTTATATTTGTACATAAATATAATTGTATAATATTACATAATTTAATATCTATTTATTTTTATAAATTTTATTTTATAAATTTTTAATACTTTATAATATAAAAAGTTAAACATATCATATAAATATATACATAAATATTATTTATCTAAAAAATATATCATATGAAAACCCAAGCTTCTATTTTTTATAAATTACGTAATAATAATAATAAATTAATTTTTATATAATAGTTTTATTCGTTTATATTATATATAATTAATTTCATATGAAATATAATTTATACTAATAAATTTATATTAATTTATATTTATTAAAATACTAATATATATATATATATATATATATATATCAATGTACATAATAATAAATAAATGTATTGAAATGCATGATATAGATATTTTTATAAATTTTATTTCACATTACATTATTTATATATAATATAAAATTGTATTTCATATAATATTAAGTATATTTTTCTATAAATTGTATTTCATAAAATATTAATTATATATAATATACATATTAATTAAATATAATATAAAATTTTATGGCATATAATATTGATTAAATATAATATACATATTAATTCGATATAATATAATATTAATTAGATATAATATAATATTAATTAGACATAATATAATATTAATTAAATATAATATTAATTTTTATATAAATTTTTGTTCGTATAAAAAAATATATTAATTTTATATAATATTACACATTTTATACAAATAAATATATTTATTGATTTAAATAATATTATATATATGTATTCAAAAACATTATAGAAATATAATTTTAATGACATTATATAAATATATTAGGTAAATACATATACATATATATACTTTAAATAAATATTTATATATATATATAATATAAATACGTATTTAAACATATAAATAATTTAATTTAATATATAATACAATTGTATTTCATATAATATATATTTGATATAAATCATAAAATAAATTTAATGTATTTATAAAAGCAAACTAAAATATATATGAAATAAGAATAATAATATTTAATATTGATATTTTTATCACACACACACACACACACAAAGATATATAAGTACAATATATACATATATAAATGTGTAATATATTTAGGTGATATATAAATATATAATATATAAAATATATAATTGCATATACATAAAAATATAGTAAATAATATATATAATTATTATTTAAATGTTTATAAATATATTATTGTAATAATATTTATTATAATAAATGGTCAAACATATAAAAAAACCATAATGTGCAGTATATGTATCAAAAAATGATTGTTGTAGTTTTTGGATCAAAATTGTCTGGCATCCGTCCTTTGATGAGGTGCAGGATCGAATCTCGGTGGCTTCAGTCTTACTATGGGTTGTGGGAATTTTGGAGGTAGCGGGAACTGGGAGGGGGAGCATAGGATGGGGGATCAGGGCGGGAGGCATGAACTGGAGGTGGGAAAGGGAACTAGGAGGGTACATGTGGGAGGGGTGCGAACCAGGAGTGGCTTGGGGAGGGAGGGGAATTTGAGGGAGGGGTGTGAATCAGAGGCTGGGGGCTCGAGGCGAGGTGGAAACAGGAGGGAGGGGGAAACAGGAAGCTGGGGGCTTGGGGATATAGGTTGTAACCAGAGGGAGGTGGTGCGAACTAGCGCTGGGACGAGATGGGAACAGTGAGAGAGGGAAGAGGTGATGTAGTTTCAGGGTTGGCCATAAAAAAATAAAAATCATTAGAGGTGTTTGTGTAGTCCATCTCTAAAGTAATCTCTTATTTAGGGGCAGTTTAATTTGCCCATAAAGACTTCCATTTTGTGGGGGTTTTAGTACTGCTGCTGTATTATGTTAACATTAGAGGGACTTTCAACCCCCTCTAATGTAACTATCATTAATGTCCATATGACTTTAGCAGCACCTACTGAAAGCTGCAACTAAAGAAAGTAGGCATCCACAGTAGTGGTAGTTCCCCACAACCACCGCTAATGTCTTTAGAAGGTGATATAACCCCTTATAATGTCAAAAATAACCCCTTATATTTTACCCATTTTATTTTAGTGTGGAAGAGTTGGTGGATAAAAGGTTTATCTATCTATGTATGTCTCGTTGGGGTTCTCCAGTTTTTTTGGAAAATAATACTGATGGTTCATTTCACATAGGTGTTGACTACCTGAATTTGAACAAAATGAAAATGATAAACTAGTATCATGTTCAATATATCGATGATCTATTTTAAAATAATAAAATGGTATTGTGTTTTCTACAAGATGAACATGAGGCCAGGGTATCATTAGTTGAGAGGTTAACCTTGTAATATACTACAAACACCTTCAAAATAATGTATGACTTAAATGAGTTTGTCGTGGTGTCATTTGGGATAAAAAATGCTCATATTGTGCATATGGACTTGACAATAAATCATCCACTCATACCTATAACAATTTTCTATTTTTGTAGAGGAAATAGTACTGTAATCCCAACCTAATGATGATCAATCCCAATATCATGAAATTCCATTGTGTACACTAATAGAACATCATCTATACTCAATGTTATCTAAGATTAAATTATGGATCAACTCGGTAGATTTCATTGTGAAAAACATCTCATAGTAAGGTTTGTTAGCAGTCCCAAAAAATGAAAATAAAATTTATTTTCGTGGGATTTTCCCAATAATTTTCTTACATTTGTATATTTTGTTCAGATAGTGTGATACTGTTATATTTTCATCCACTACATTTCCCAGTTGGAGACACCAAATTCCAACATGAAAAAAATGGGAAAATATTTTCAATGGTCTGGAGCATGTGATACAAAATTCCAAAAGCTAAATAAGATATTGACTACAACTCAAATTTGGATTCTACCCAAGAAATGTGACGGTATATGGAGTTATTTGATGCATATGGGATTGGAATTCGATAAGTGTTGATGTAAGGAGATCTTTTCATAGAATATGGATCATGTAAGTAGAGGCCACATGTACAGAATTACCCTACACATAACATCAAGTTATCTACCATATTTTATTACTGTAAGTGTTTGTGAGATTATATTTTGAGGAAAAAATTTTACTCTTTATATAATTACCAAGAGCATAAAAAATAAAATTTTCAATGATATTTGAATCTACAACATCATATAAGGTTTATGTGTGTGAAATATATTAATTTTGACATTGCATATACACCCAGAAAGGGAAACTTTGTTGCTGAAAATTTAAACATAAATAAATAGAATCAAACTATTTATGAGTCTAGTTATGTGTGAAAGATGATGCCATTTCTTGATGAGATACATGTTTTTGTTCAGGACGGCCAGAGGAAGTTGAACCTCGTATTAGTTTTAGTGGAATCCAAACGTTTGAGCTATATCATGGAAAGGTTGAATGAGGATACTATGTTTCTATCCTTGAAGGAGACCCTAGAAGTTATATAGTGGCCTTATGATTATACTATAGATGAGGATGATATGATCTATTTTTGGGGAAATTTTTATGTTTCTATGTTCATAAAAGAGGATCTTCTCTATGAATTTTATTCCTCAAAGTGGGAAGTGAATCAATGAATGACCAAGATTCACCATGACCAAAATTGTTATTAATTTTATCCATGCGTAAAAAATAAGATTTCAGGGCTCATGAAATGATGCTACACCTATCAATAGGTGAAGGTTATGAATCAATGAACATCTTTATTACTAAATATTTATCACATTATGACATGTAATTGCGATAATGTTACCATTTATTTTTTTGTTGGTCTCTCAAGAAAACCATAGAAGACTGGTGATATTTGGGTGTTTGTGCATCAACTAACGAATGTATATCATTTAATTTCTATAAAGGAGACTTTACCAGTGGATTAGTATGTGAAAAATATATGTTAGAGAGATGGGAAATATATTTGGGGTTTTATAGTACAGTTTTAGGTCATAAATACCCTTTCACAAAGTGTTAATATCCTGGATTTCTAAATTCTATTAGTATGTGGGTGATACTGAGTACGTGTTTCCACCCAATGTGAGATGGGTAGGTAGAATGTACAATAATTGTGTTAGAAGATATTATACACACATGTGTTCTATAATTGTGCGGGTCTTGGGAGAAGCACATGGATCTTTTGTAGTTCACCTATAAAAACTATTACCAGAAAACTATTTAAATTGAACCATCTATGGATCTTATGGTATTCCATGTAGACAACATAAATTCATTATTGAGGTAGGTATTTCAAAGTTATTGGGGCATTTTATCTTGTAGGAGGAGTCAGATTAGGTTCTTATAATTTCAAATCATATGGCTATATCATATAGTTGACAAAAGTATTATTTAGATAGACTTTGATGATCCCTTGAGATTATAGTGATTGATCAGGTCTTCCATTATATGTCACCTATATGGGGTTACTATTCGATATTAAAATAACTAATTTGATCACCTATGTTTCACAGACATTTTTAGGTTGTAAAAATAATGGAGTTAGTGGTGTAATATTGGGTTGTTCTATAAAAGTATAATATAATGCACAAAATATTTCATGTGTCAGAACATTTTTGGTATCAACCTAACCGATCACAACTGATGGACATGGATGATTTTGTTCTTAAGAATGATGCATCATGTGATGATAATTTGATACATGTTATAGATCATAGTAAAAAATTTTGTGCGGAATGACCGTGTCGGTAGTTTTTGTATTTTTTGAAACACTAAGATTTTACCAAAGAAACATGGCACAGTGAATAATATATGATGTCTTTGTGGCCCATTATTTTTAACTCAAAATATTAGAGATTCATGAGATTATAGATCAAGTATGAGCTATTATAATGTCAAATATTTTATGATAACGACCTTTCTTGATCTATATAATGTTTTCTTTTAGGTACTATTTTTCCATTGTTTTTGACATAATACGGTTTGTTTATTTTAGCGATGTTTTAGGTTAAATATGATAATTATAAAAAAAATTAGGAGTTTGGGATATTCAACATTTGGTTCATTGTTTTCCAAAAATTTGTACCATTCCCCTAGAAAATAATGAATTCGAAAATAAAAGTTAAAAGATTGATTGGTGCAAAGATTTTCAAATGTTTTTCCCTCTAAGTACTAACCATGATACCACTATAAGTGGTACATGGTTAGGTTCCATAAATTTTTAAACCATGCACCACGTCATAGAAAACTATTGACACCATTTTTAATTCCCTCTAAAATTAATTTAAAAATCGTGAACTCCCCGGTATGAACCCCAATTTGACCTAGCTCAGACCTAACATTTTTCCTTGATTATTTTTCTTCTCCTAGATGGATTCATATGGATCTAAGAATATATTTTTCATGAAAAAATGACCCAATTGACAGATATTTACCTCTTTATGTATGTATTCTCTTCTCATTTGCACTGTTCTCCCTCCCACCTACCTTTTGGTATAATTATGCATATTTTAACCCCTTTTGGTGATGGTTAAGACTTAGGTCTCCAAGTTTATAAATTAATATGATCTTAATCTAGTTTTTATTCAATATCACATTCCTCAATTTTAAATTTATCGTTCAACTTCAATTTATTGATTTATGATTTTTTTAAAATACTTCAATGATATTTATTTCGGTGGTTGAACGTTCTCTTCCCGTAGTTTTGATTATAATTGGAAGTATATATTATCAAATTCAAATTTTCACATTTTATAGATGAATCTAAAATTGGATTACTTAATTGGATAAAGAATAAATAGAATTTTTGAAATTTATTGAGTTAGGTTATCAAAAAATTGGCGGAAATTGTTTTTATGAAATTGGTAAAAAGGGGGTGTTGAATAGATTGATTAATTGGAATTAAGGGTTGGTTGGATTAACAAAAAATGGATAATGGTTTCAAGGAATTAATTTTGATTAATGGATTAATGGTGAATTACTCATGTTATTCCATGGGATTTATGTGAATAACCACGATTGAATTCATAATTGTAATTGTACATTTTTCGGTAATGTATGCTAAGAAGGATAATTGTTTTCAACAATGATGTATGTGATATGTCTGATATATGTATGTTTTATGTGATAATGTGTCTATGATAAGGAATTAAGTTTCAAAATCAAATATGGGAAAAAAATGAGTTTGGGACAGAAATTGAGGCATCAAAATCCCATATATGATAACAAAGAGGTGTGAGATAGGGACTGATTCTTCAAATAGTCATTGGTTGCTAGACATGATGTTCTAGGCACAAAATTATGGCACTAGAAGATGGTTCCAAGGACAAATTATTATAATTGGAATTAAATGACTGATAAAATCCCCAGTGATAATGGATTGCGATTACATATGTGATATGGGCCAGAATCAATCATGGTTTGAAGAAGGTATTGACTATTCGAGTGTCACTGTGAACCATGATGATATATATGGTTAATAAAGAATAAATAAATGTGAATTATTGTTACATTATTGTAGATTATTCTCTATACATTTTTATACACTATTGTAGACTAGATATTGATTTATATTTAATTGGTGATGGCCAAATGAGTTGTTCTCACACACTACTTTGTCTAGCTGATTCATACTCAAATATACTAAATGTTTTTAGAACATTATAAGGGAAAGATACCCATTATAGATTTCTAAGTAATGATATGTATTAGATAAGGGAATTTTGCATGGTTTTGGGATCCATTTGGGAGTGTAAGTGTATCGTTGTTTTGATTTACAAATCATATCTAGACCCATATATGTCCTGAAATATCTACAAAATTTTTGCTGGAAGTTGTTTCACTATTTTGGTTTATCATGTGATATTGGACTATATTGGTTGTGGTTTTATTCTATAAATTATCTCTTTACATTTGTTTATTGGTTATTTGTTTCCGATACTGAGATTCATTGATTAATAGGGTATAGTATCCCTATATTTGATATACGACCTTAACTTCTAGTTGGAAGCCTCTGCTGTATAGGTAGGTGCACTTGAGGTCACATACCGACCCTTGTCAGTGCACCAACATGTGGCACCCAGGTCATGGTGATACATTTTGTAAACATTTTACTATAAGATCCCATCCTTTTTGTAGAGGTGTTTCCAAATTTAAATTTTGGTTAAGATTCATTTTTTGGAAAATTATGGGGTTATATCTAGTATTTGTAGTTTCGTTGGTGGCTCGAGGGTTTGGGATGTGAAAGGAGAATGAAGGAGGCCAAACAATTTGCATCACATGGATATAACATGATCACTAAAAAAATATGCACCTATAAAGGGAAAACATGTTGCCAAAAATACTCTAGGATAGAGGCTGGCACACAAGAAACGCATGATTTTCCATTCCCTATGAGTTCCCCATGAGACTGTGCTTCTTGGCCCATTATGGAAAGAGGATGTATCATAATAAGCACATAATTTTTCGTACTATGTAGACAAACTATGAGACCCATAAAAATTGGCAATTTTTGCATTTCCCACCTTGGATTTTGAATTATTTTTCCATAAAGTCCATTACAATTCATTATACATCATGTTGGATGACAAAGAAAACCCACATATACCACCAAGTGATGACTCTCCCTCAGTTCATGGGAATTTTGAGTACTATTTATTGAAAATATAACCATCATGTATATATTTGACATAGTTTCCATTCATTTAATATAAGATTTTAGAATGTTATTTCCACTACTTTTGATGATATAAATCCTTTTTCATGATTTTATTAATCTTAGTGGTTGATGCCAACTTATTTTGACTCAATAGATTTTTTGAAGAGTGGTTATCAATAAGCATTAGTTATGTGGTGTAAAAGATTTTTTCTATAGTCTTTATGTTTTAGATGCATCGGTGGTTGTGAAAATGTATTTATTAACATTTTTGTGTCTTTAGATAATGAATGTAATTTAGGCCATATTGTGAGGTTAATACCCAATTTTCATTATCTGTTTGAATAATTGATGATTTGAGATTTGAGGTAGAAATTTCCATAGGTAATTCCAAACCATTAGAAAAGACGATTCTAATGGGTAATGATTGATATGGGTAAATTATGAAAAATCAATATGTTATGATGCTTATATTGGTTTATGGGTATGTTTAAAACTGGTCAATTGATTTGATTGTGTGATTGTTTTCTAAAATTTATAAGGTTATGATGAAATTGGTTTAGTAGATTGTTTGGGGTTTGATCCCATTATGGTTTTAATATAATAATATGTTCTTTCGGAGGTAGTAAATTTTTTTTAATGTTGTTTTTGGACTCATAGTGATTTAAAAAGATGTATTCATTATAGATTAAGAAATCCTGATTTCATATGAGTTCAAACATCACATTTTTATGAAAATTCCATAATTATTAGTTAGAATTGTATGATGTGTAAATTAATTCCTTGGTCTATGTTCTAGTTTTCCTTAATAAGAAGACCAAGGATTTAAATGGGTGGATCCAAAATGATTGTAAATGAGTATTTTTATTTTTATTTTGTATTCAGGGAATCTATAATGAAATTGATGTTAATTTTTTCTGGTTGTTAATATGAACTAAGGCTCCATGTTTTGGTTGGGTCAAACTAATTCTTTATTCCTAGTGATGAATATCTGGGTTAAGATATTATATTGAGGCTCTATGGTAATCAAATATAGACTATGGATCCACCCCTTGGGCCATGATACAATAAATCTTTAGGACCCCCTGGTTTATTATAATATTATGATAGTTAATTGATGATACAAATATTTTTTCATTCTAGACTAATTCTCCAGTCCCTAATGATATATTACATGATTTTTTTTGTTATAATGATGATCCTCAACCTCGATTTTGGCTATACTGATCCTCTAGGCCCACTAATGTATTGCATGGTTTGGGATGTCGAACTAGGGATATATGATCCTAGGGTACGGACGTGATATTCTTACCTATACTTATTCTCTGAGACATGTTTCTAAACTAAATGGATAATTGAACACTCCTTTGTGATTAAAATTATTTAACCCCTATATGTTATCTCTTATTAACTCTATATGAAAAAATATTGGTTAGTTGATTGGTTGACCCTAGAGATATTAAAGGAAAAAATAGTGAAATAATTTTTTTTAAATGTGAAAAAATTCCTCCCAAGTATCTTGTTTGTTTTTTCCCATATATTAACTCAAAATACTAATGTGCAGACTACTTATTTCTTCATAAAACATTGGTGGTGGCATTTTGAGTTGTAATCACACCCTTCTCGGGCCACCATGGCACTTCTGTACCCGAGAAGATGCTACATTTTTGTATAGGTTTAGGATAAGGACCTGGTGTTTGGTATTTGTGTGGGATTAGGAGTTGAAATATGGGAGTCCACGAATGGGTTGTGGATTGGGTCCCTGTTTAGGATCCATTGGGATGCTTTGGATTGACAGATTATTTTTATTATTATCGGACATGTACTGTATTCATCATATTTTTAAAGCATGTTTTTGTTGGTTACTTGTTAGATTATTTTTATAATACATGGTTATAATATTTTTTGGATCTATTTTTATTGTAGGTTTACTCTAATAAGTAGGTATATCTTTCCCAGATTATACATTATCATTGTTCTACAACTCATCATTCTCTAGAATAAGGGGAGGTGCACCAAAAGTCATGTGATGATCTGACTCCAGGCACTTATTATATTGGATACATGACTAGTGATGTAACATTGTGGTATCAAATGAGGCTTCCTTTATATTACTACCTAGTCATAAAAGACATGAGTATATGATCTTGTTGGGTCTTCGTAATAATCTTGTACATGGGTTGCTGAAACACCATGTATGAGGGAAACTCGATGTTGTGAGAGGAGGCAGTTGATGTTCTATTTTTTCCATTTTGGTTTTTTTGATACCTCTAACCCATGTGCCTCATAAGGATATTATGTAATTGAATTATGTTGTTTTATATCTTAGAGTTATATAATAATAAAAGAGTTTTATGTTCATTAATGATTCTACTCACATATGATATATAGTTCATCAGTATATTTCCTGTGATTGATAGTTCTTTGTGACACACACTTTAATAGTGTTCATTGTGCCTATGATTTATTCCTATATATACTTCCATGAAATGGTTGTTATTGGTAATGTTTTGAAATAAGAAATTTAATATATCTGGTATTTTGAAATGATGGCTTAATGAAAATAATGTAATGTCTAAATTTTGTGTTTAGAAAATGGAAAACATTTAATTGAGAACCTTGGGGTATTAAATGCAATAGTTTCATTTATAATGTAAATTAGAAAGGATGTAATGATTATAAACATAGTGAATTAGTATTCCCTGTGTTGTGGCCATCCCTAGTGTATTGGTTGTTTTGGTAGAGATATTTCCCTACATTTTGTGAAATTTTTTGTGTATTATGAGGCTTTTTTGGGTTCTAATATGGGGTTAAATGGCTGTGTTTTTATATTAATAGTTATGTTGTTAACATGAGGTTGTAAAAATTTCAATTTTTTTAAACGTGTATTTTATCCCATATGGGATGTGATTTTATGAGTTCTCATTGGGCCTTAAGAATGAATGTATTGGTTGTGAGGTCATTTGTGGAAGATGTGTTGTTATGGGTGTAGTAACCCTTCTATGTTGTGGCCTTGTCAGTTTTACTTGGACCCTTGAGAGGTAATATGGTTCGTATTAATGATGTTTGTTGGTGTATACCTTTGCTATAGGACCTAAAGTAAATGGTATTATAGTACATATGACAAAGTGTATTTTGGAATGAGGGGAGGAGTGACTCTTGTGTGTAGAGAGTAGTTTAAGGATCCATGTGTGTGTCATAGAGAGATAATCAATAGAAATTAATTAATGTGAATGTAGTTTAGGGATTTGGAATCATTTTATTATCTATTTGACCTATGAGATAGGTCTTCCTTGGATTCCAGCTCCTTGGGGAGAATATGGTATATGTATACATTTTCAACATCTGTAGTAGAACATATACTATGATTCCTAGTATGGGTTTATCATATAGCGATCAATGAATTAATTTAATGTTTTTTGGAATATGTGACTCATTATGTGGTTCAGAGTCAAAATTATTTGGCAATATTTTATATCCCCAAGGGATGTTATCCCAGAATTGCAGGTTAATTGGAATGGGAAGCACATGGGGGAGGGGGGTTCTCTTGTGTGGGAATCAATGCATGGTTGGATCAATCTTTTTTTTATTAAAAGTGCATGTTTATTCATTTGTTTCATTCATATGCTGGAACATATGTTATTACAGCTTTTTATAATGGTTTTTTTCAATAGGATGAGTCCTTTGTGTAACTAAACTATCTATTTTGATCAGTATTAATGGAGATTTCAATGTTTATTTTTTTCTAGATATGACAAGGGTGACCAAATATGAATGAAAATTATTTTTATGGGAGTGAAACATGGGGTGAGGGTTGGTGACATGTTTTGTCTAGTTTTTATGATTTTTTGGGACTTTAGATGGGAATTGTGAGAATACCATGATTTTGATGAGACTGATGGACCATGAGACATGATAAGATGAGTATGTAGTCATTTGGTCCTAGCCCTAGTGAAGTATAACTCATGTGATTTGGATTCTTAACAAGTATTTTATCATTAGAATGTATGATACCTTGAGGGATTTCATGAGGTAGAGCTGTGGGAATATTCAAGGAAGGATTGATTCAATTTGGGATGGGTGAACATGTTTCTATGAAAAAAACATACCATTTTCTATGAAACCTAATTGGGAAGCAAGGTTATGTGAGAGACCGTTTTTTATTGGTTGGATATATTTTTTTAGTCATTGGGGTCATGATGTAAGATCTACAGTTGGATAATGGATGTTTTTCAAAAGGGAAGGTTAGAACGTGGATTCATGGTAATGGTCCTTGATGTAGTGGAGAATTTTTGTTAGAATTCATACATGTGTGGAGGTGGTTGAGTGTAGATGATATGTGGGTAGGTCAAGAAGACAATTAAATTCAACCTCATAAGAAGTCCCCTTGGGGGGAGGTTAAATTAGGGATGTATTATTTTTGGTGGTGTTATTCAATATATTTTTATCATACATTTATCACGTGGCATTCATTCCTAATACCTTGATATCATTTTTGGTACTCTATGAGAGTTATAAACTTATCCCTAGCTACCTAAATGTGTTTGGTATGAATAAGGATCCTCTTGGAGCATACTCTCATGAAGATGCATATGTGGATCCATATTGGTGTGAGTAAACCATTTTTCTTTTATACGTAATTTCATTGATATGGATCTGTTATCGATGAATTCCATGAATGGAATCCTCGATTTTTTGGGATGAGTACTGGTTGTTATGTGTTTTTTAGTTCTAGGGGAAGCTAGAGGACCTTTTCCAGGTTTTTTTGTTTAGGTTTTGATTCAAGCATGAGACGAAGTTGTTGAAATTTTTTGTGGAATAATGTGAGAATGATACCCCTACGGTGGAGTGTGGTATGTTATTCATGGATTTTTGGAGATGGTGGAAGATTGTAGGTGGTCCCACACGGATGATAATTAAAAAATCTATGAGAAACATGTTCGTATTCCTTAAAAAAGCCCATGGGTACTTGTATGTGGCACTTGATCATGATATGTGTTTACCTGTAGCTTGTGGATGTTTCAATGTAAATCTAATATGCACGTTCTCGTGTGTTTGATGGGAATGATAATCCCTGACAATTTTTGATGGTATTGGAGGAATGGGGTTAGAACATCATCAGAGGTCAGGAAGAGACATGAGATAGTGTTTTTGGGGGACCTTGGAATGATTTTATGTGTGAAGGGATCTTGATATTATGAATAAGTGATGATCCAATAGAAAATATGGATGTTCTTGGAAGAGTCATCTAGGGACATTTTGACATGGCATGGATAATGGTGAAAAATTAGGGAGCTATGAACTACTTTCAATGAACGTTTTGGAATTTTAATTATGTTTAAAAAAATGAAATTTTGTTTTGGGGGAGAAACAATTCATCGTCAATTAATGGGTGTTAACCAAAAATTCTATTGTTCTAAATTTTTATGGGTATCGAGGAGAATAATGTTTTATTGGATTTTAATGAGTTCTTTGATGGTCATGTTTTACCTGAAGTCAAGGAAAGGCTCTGGTTGGTGCATTGGATGATATTGGAATGCCTTAATTTTGAAGGATCCATGGTATGTAAAAAATTATACATGATAACAATGGAAGATGATAGTTTTGTGAAAAAGAAATCTAGGATGGTCTGACATAGTATTGTAAGAGGAATTGACGTGGTGTGTATAGTCCACCTCCGATTTGTTGTTTTAATGGAAAGTGTGTCTAAAAAATGAGGGATAACATGAGAGTGTTCATGTTATTTTATTCCAAAAGATATATTGTGTATTCATGTTCAATTTGGGTGATTCCAATGACAATCCTAGATTTTAGTTTTGGGTGGCGTACTCATTGACAATGGGAGCAGTGAGTTGGGAAACACAGCGGGTGATTTGAGGAAGTTGATTTGATATTTCATTGGTCACATTTTCAGTAGTGGAAGATCCCAATAGTAGAATATGGTGGTGGTGATCTAATTTTTATCGGGTTAGAAAAACAGGAAGCATGTGGAAACTTACTAACATTGTCATGACCCATCCTAGATAGATCCATGTTGTGACTAGCCCAAGCCTACCTCTAATAGGCGAGGGGGTAGTGACTAGAACCAAGTTGGAATACCCTAGAAATGAGAAGAGTTTTTCTATGTACCCATATGCATGCACGCCTCTACAATCCCCAAATGGTGATAATTTAATAATTTAAATATTCAAGCATGCATACCACTAAGATACAGACAAAATTATATAACAGTAGAAAACTGGAATGTAAACTTGACCATAATACAATGCCACCCCAAAAGAATTGAAGAAAAGTGAAAGTATGGGTTTCTAAAACTCATACATATAAATATATACCTGAACGGTAGGTATAGGGAAAACTATACGAATTCACAGTAGCACACCTAAACTGTCTGGTCTCTCTAAGACCCACCTTGTCCCGATCCACCTAGAAGACTGTCAAAGAATGGATCGTCTTCCCAAGACTTGATGTGTAGGAGAAAAGCCCATTTAGGGGTGAGTAAAACATTACATAGTAGGAAACACCATAAACAAAATGTAAATACACTAAAGGAAACACCACTATGAAGATCTAGTCATATCAACATAGGTATATTTAAATAATAGATATAATAAGAGCTCCCATATATACTCACAAAAAAATCAAAAACATGAAATCTCATTCACTAATGGCCACATGGTTATACTCCTAGAATGCTCATCGTAGGTGATCTCACTCCTTGAGGTACTTGATTGGATCATTTAAAAAAGATATATCAAAAGAAACCACGAAGATTCAAGGTCTTGATATTTCACATCGTTTCATGGAGACATCAAATATCTCTAAGAAACATAGTATCAAAACATCACAACAAAACATCAACCAATGAAATCTATATGATGAATTCTCAACATGTCTATTAACATAGAATTTAATGAATCTGATCTCTATTCATATATAGTGGTTCCACTATGACCAAGGAAAATTGGGGGGGGGACTCTTTGACATCTTGGAAACATCATCCTAGATAGGGTATAGGTTCTCGTGTGGTCACATATTCTCCATAAACCCTTTTTAAGGTAACATGAAGAGAAGTGAGGAATGAATGGTAATCTTGGTACGATACATTATTAAACTCGTTGAGTCAACTATAATAACAAGATTCGGACAAATTACTTCATACCATGGGTCATTATCTAGGTAGGGATGAGGATCCAACATTGAAGCCTCATAGTTAAAGGCTAATGGTACACTGTTAACCTCTTATTTCCATATTCTATGACATGATAGCGATTCTTTATTGAATATTGCTATTAAAATACCATAAGATATATACCAACAAATTCTAGAGAAACTAATAACCCACTATTTCATCTCAAAATACCTCCTCATTGCAAGAGTCCCAACGTCCTAGATGGAGTGTAAAAATGATTCAGCATTTGAATGTTATGGTTGTTTTCGTAAAAATGGTCTAACCTGGGTCCGGTCGCGGTTAGACCAAACCTATAAAAATTGACCTATTCTGCAGGCCAACCCAACCCGACAGAGCCTAGTATGGCCCTAACTATCCTGGCATGATGGGCTTAGCCTACTAAGCCAGGTACAACCTGGCAAGGTGGGAAGGTTGCCCGGATCAACTGGACCAATGAGTCATGTCATGACCCCACTGATCTGACATGACCTATTGGGTTCGTGGGCTCGGTCCATTGGATCGATGGGTTGGGGCCCAACCCCGCAGATCTGGCACACACAGATGATTTCCTGCACACTAAATGTGGTCCGCTGCACAATTTTTCCCCTTATAAACATTGAGTCTCTACATTCAATTAGGATGACCACCGAGCCCACCTGCCCCATAGGCTCCTCCAATAATAGTCTGGCCTGCTTCACGTGGCTGTCACCGCCATAGCATGCGTCCTCCCACATGTGGTCACTTCTACATGATGCTATCAGCATTGTAACACCAGTTGAAAATTATATGAGCTACTTGTTCTCCTCTAGTGCTCTGTTTTTTGAAATGAAGGTATGTTTGTGATCCTCATGTCACATTCTCAATTGCCCTTTGTGCATATCAACGACATGATTCATCCATAAGAAAATCACTTGACCAAAAATATGTTCTTATTCACTTTGATCCATCGTTCTCCATCCTCATCGCACCTCTAGTAGGTATTGTTAGCATTGGGTACTCCATTTCCAATTATTTCTCCGGGAAATAGGATCACAATGATTATCCGCTCATAAACCACAATGACCTCAACGAAATTAATGCACAAAAAGAACATCGGGGAAAAAAAGAACTTGGAACAACTCATGGATCAAACTTCGACCATTATTCATTATGTAATTGGTCCATTCCATATGAAAAATCAATAATGAATATAGAAACCTTAATCAAATCAACCTCAAGAATAAAAACCCAAAAATATGCCCATCCCACAAGAATTAGCAATCTGCGGGTCAACCTATTTGATGGTTGATCCGCGTTCGTCATTAATTTACTAGAATATGAAAAATAATAATCAAAATATAAATTCCCTACGTTGATTTGGTTCAATATTGGACCAACACAGGTCAATACATCATTACCACGACCAATTTTGTTCAAATCTACGTTTCATCATTCTTGTGTCTCCAAGTCATCAGTGTTAATTTGATAAAGGTTGGTATCTATTCCTCAGATTATTTTCAGGTCTATGTCATAACCAAGGATTCATAACAATTGGCAATATTAATAGACAATAAATACTTAATCGGAAATAAATTTTATTAAAATATTTTAATGACTTTTACTTCCAAAAACTGTTTTTCACAGTCAGCCCGCACCGGCTGATGTGAGGCCTCGCTTAAGGAAAACACTCCCTTAAGAGCTCAGCAGTGTTATCAGATTTATAATATGTTTTACCGATTATTAGTTATTATAATTTTAATATAATATTATTTTATTTAATAATTTTATTTATGGTTATGCCCTTGATGGCTTTCTCTTCTGATGACTTGCACCAACCAAAGTTAGGTCATGCCAGGGGTAAAATAATTATTCATTATGCAATGGTTCCAGAAGATTTATGATCCCGGAAACAACATAAATTTTGATTCACTTTCTGAGAAATGTCGTGTGCACTTGTTGTTAAAAACATTACATCTTTCAACGAACTTTTCCTGGCATACTAGACCTCAGAATTGCACACCATCATAGAGACACGTCTCATAATTTTCCAAAATAATTTCTAAATAAAAAAAATAAGGCAGTCCTTGTCATTTCATTCTACCCACCTTAGGGATTTATATTCCTAAAATCAAAAAAAAATGGATACATAGACAATTGAGGGTATTGAGGATAAATATGGGTCTCCTGCTCCCATGCACCCTAGTAGTGATTCTTGTTTTTTCACCGAATGCACACCAGAGGAATCAACCACCCAAGAACGATAACCTCCTGTCAATCTGTGATATCCATTGGGTACTCCATAAACTCCTACCCATTTTTATGGTCTATCTTACCCTAGTCAATGATGTTCGATGGTTCATGCACATACCGTCTTAAATGTGACACGTGGAAGACATCATGTACCTCATGTAACTACGGGGGTTGAGCTTGGTAGTATACCACCTCAACAACTCTTCATAGTATCTAAAAAGGTTGATTAACCTTAAAGATTACTTTACAACCTAGCTAAATCATTGTATCCCATGTAGAGGTGTGACCTGAAGGAACACATGGTCTCCCTCCTCAACCCCCAAAGGCATTCATCTTAGGTCAACATAATATTTAAGATAGCTTATTATAGTCTTCATTCACTCAAGGATTTCTGGTACCTTCCCAATAGTCACCTATACCAATTCTAATCCCATGGGTTCCAACTCTCATGGATCAGTCCAATAATGTGTTGACCTGTAAGGTTTCCTGTAACAATCCTCGAATGGTTCCTTACCAATGGTTGATGGGTAGATTTTTTTTATAAAAACTATACCAGAGTTAGGTGATCCTCCAAACTATGGCCAAAACAAAACAAGCATGCCCATATCATATTTTCCAGATCCTGAATGGATTGCTTAGTTTTGTTGCCTTTCCGGTGGTGAAATTTCTTGATCAAGAATAACTGATTCTGAAACACCTCCTATAATACCTTACACAACTGTGATGTGATAAACCCATCATCATATTCAACAATCATCAATGGATTTCCATGGAGTCTAACTCTTTTATACATGTAGAGGAATCCAAATATTATCTAATAAAAACTACTCCTAGATAGCTAGGAAGTGGGCTGAATTGGTGAGCTGTTCAACGATCACCTAGATGGTATTGTGACATATTTGGTGAACATGTCATGAAGTATATTATTATCCAATAAAAATTCCATAATGAAACCTTGGGGTTTTGAGTCAATCCCACTGTAAAATGATACTTATCCAACACTTTTTGACATGTAATGCATTGAGAAATAAACTCTACAACATCCTTCTTCATCCCTGGCCACTAAATTGATGTTGGAGGTTTGGGTACATCATTTACTCACCATGATGTCCCACTAATGTGGATATGTAAAATTACCTCCAAACATAATCACACAATTCCATGAGTATCATCATACATCCTCTAAAAAGAACAATGTTCTCCTAACCTTTTGAATATCTATCAAGGGAATGACCTATGGAAAGTTGAGCATGTAGACCCTCAAAGTCAGACTCCCTATGTTGCTCCTTCGTACCTCACTATATAAGTGGAGGGGTGGCAACCATTAACTGGTGATAAGCTACTCCAATTCCACACACAATAAAAATATATAATAAGGACAACTTATTGAATGCCTCATTCAGCAACTACATGCTAGATCTCATGTTGAGAGCATCTTCCCCCACGATTTCCTTACCATGAGAATAGAAATTTTGAATTCATAGTCCTAGAGGAACACTATACATCAACTTTATCTCATGTTCTAATCTTTCTAAGAGAATATATAATTGACACTCATATGGTCAAAGTATATGATAAACCCCTCTCACATCAGGCAGTGTGACCAGATCTTCTTGAAAATGCTCTTTATTATATATCAAGACCAAGGGTCGCATAGTTCATCTCATTTGATTCAAATGGAATGAACCATAGGTAATCAGTACTTATATCTATATCAAGACACAACTAGGTCTAGTTCCTGATACATCAATGAAAATTACATACTCAACACCCTCCTCTAGAAACCTTGAGATGGGAGTTCTCATTAATCCTAACCAAAACCTTTACTGGGTCCATTGGAAATCGGTTATTTTTGCTTATGTTTCCCAGAATAAAAGGCCACTCAAATCCATGTCTGGGACATCAAGATAATCCTATAAAGCTGGGGCTCTCATATATTGTCCAGGACTAGCCACAACCATCCTCAAGTGTCTCACTTTCTCTTTATCGAACATTGAGTACACTAGGAAATTAACAATGAAGACCACAATGGGCTTCCCAATGTGAAATATAGGGTATCATGAATCCCTTCCTTTACAAAACTGACAAATTCACCCTCAAATCATGATGCTTTGCGGGAATAGTCTGATATGCTGGTGTAGATATTAGTATCATATTAGGGTGAAGATTAATGCATAGATCAATCTATCATTGGGGGAGGTAAACATAGAACATATCCAGGGATGAAATATTTCTACTCTTCCACCATTACAGGAAACTGAGGACTCAAAAAATCCATTGCACTAAGGGTTAGGATAGCCCACTATAGAGAAATCTACTGCACCATCAAATGCCTTTGTCCATACTAAGATGCAAAGATTTTACTTTCGTCTATAAAAAGTGAAATCTTGTTATACTACCATGGATAAACTTTGAACTTTTCCTTAGAAAATCAATATGACCATGGACTCAGGCTACACATCCATCTCAAGAATGAAATCTTATGGCCTCGACTATACTACCATGAGATCTCAACTAAAACTCATGCCTTCAAGATTCATGTCACACTACTGACACTAGTGTTTCATCATTTAGTCTCCTCTATTAGGTGTCTCTAAGAGTAAATTTCAATTCAATAGTTTATTCAGAATCTATATTTATCAAACAAGTATACTGGAAATAAAATAATTATTATCACTTGTGACTATCCACTATAGCTATTGTAGAAGGACTTAGATCATACCTTGAACCATCCTATGTGTCCTGAGGACAAGGGACATAACATCATTCACATCTATATTCCCCTATATTCTTTCTCTTTGAGTCTGGTATGAACCACCTAAGGTGGTGGTGGTAACACTTTAAAACATTGGACACCTCTTATTGCTTATCCAGATCCTCTTCCATGTCTTCCACCTGACAGATATGTTTTCTCCTACAACATCCTCTACCTTGGTGTTTCATAATCCACCACTCTAACTGGAGCATGAATGGTGGTAAAATATCGTGCATGATTTCCCATCCCCTAAAAATAATATAAAAGTCTTCCTTTTGGGATAATGAGGTTCTCTTGGGGCCTAAATGAAACCTCGTGTTCTATGAATTATGTCTCACACCTACTATCAGTAGGTCCTATTGACCCTGCATCCAGGATATCTCTATCGTGGAAGCCTATAATACATGATAAAATCCTATGTATAATCATCCATTGCCAAAGGTTCCATGAATTCCTCATTTTGGCATGCTACATCCACCAGAACCACTGAAGGTGGCTCTACGATCTGAGAAACTGGTGAAACTACCACCTGCTAACCATCCTGAAGAAAAAATACTTTGTGACTTGATCCCCTCAGGGAGGCCTCATGAAAAATAAATTCACTATTCCTGACTAATTGTTAAAACCACACTATCTAGATTCGTGAATACATCCTCTAAAGAAATAAGATGTATCAAGGTCAAAATAGTATACCTGGTCAGGTGACTCAATAAGGACATGGAAAACATGACCTATTTTTATATAATACATGAAACATTATTTATCAGTAAAATAATTTTTTTCATGTACCGAGTAAAAAATCAGGTTTCTAGAGTCCTTTTGGATAAATTCATTAACCACTACATCACATTGGAGTCCCTTTCCTAAATGTCGAACTCGAAACACATAACACCTTTTGCCAACCCAATCCCACTGAATCCCAATCCTAAAGTAGAAATGAACCCTTCTAATACCACACTTTCATGACCCATCCTAGAATGTTCCATTCCATTACTACCCCAATACCACATTGGTGTCCTTGTCTATGTTTTCATCGACCGCTACACCACTCTAGAGTCTTTGTCTTAAAAGAAGAACTCGAAACTTGTAACACACTTTCCACAAAATAGTCTCACAGAATTCTAGTACTAATGTATAACTGACCCCCTCTAATACCACTCTATCATGATCCATCCTAGATGGGTCTATTCTGTGACTACCCCAATCCCACATCTAATAGGCCAAGAGCTGTAAAATAGCACTGAGTAGGAATATCCAACAAGTAGGAGAAATTTTCATATGTATGTGTACACACGCACACATGTACAAGCCTAAAATGATGAAAGTTGAAAAAAAATAAAAAGAATTATTTCCACTAAGATACGAAGAAAATATGCTAGTATAAAAATGGAAAATAAATAGGGCCATGTTACAATTCCACCCAAAAATGGGTCTGGAAAAGTGACATTACAATTTCATAAAACATATCTCCAAAAAACCTCACCTGATGTGTACGTACAATGATAGATATCATATGACAAAGGGGAACAACTCGACTCTATTTTCACTCTAAGAACCAAATAGATATCTTCAATACAGAACTCAATCAGTGAATTTATTTTCTTTATAACACATGAAAAATGTGGGCAAAGCCCGTGTAGGGGTGAGTAAAACAATACTCTATTGGACACCACGAAAACACGAACTAAATAACAAAAATGAAACACCATTAAGAATATTTATTAATATAAATCAATATATTTTTACAAAACATATAAAAATAAAATTGAGATATACTCATAAAATATTCCAATAATTAAAGTCTCATGCATTGCATGTTACACGGTTGCACATGTTGCATTCTCTTCCTAAGATATCACACTACTTGAGCTATCTGATAGAAGCACATATAATATATCTACCAAAAGTACCCACTGAGATGCATGTTATGAATATTTCATGTAGTTTCCATGATAAATTCACTCTCTCTAAGACTCAGATTCTCAAAACATCATATCCAATCATCAATAAATGAAAACTACCATAATAACACTCTTCATTTCTAGTCATGTAGAATATAAATAATCTGATCTTGATAAAAAAATATAGTGACCTCCATTCCCAGGGCTCACTAGGGGGACTCATGGACCTACTTGAAACATTATCCAAATACGAGATATATTCTCATGTAAATATTGCTGACACCATCTCCAAAAACCCTATCTAAGGTAACATGATGAGAAGTGAGGATAGGTTAGGCCTCTCAGCACAATACATGATCCAACTCACTGAGTCAAATGACGATGTTGGGTAAGAAAACTATTTCCATAACATGTGAGATTCTATATGAAGGGAATGGGAACACGCATTGAACCCTCATAGTAAAATACAAGGGGAACTCTCCCACCCTATATTTTCATCCCCTGTGATGGGAAAAGGATCCTGCATCAAACTTGTATAGTAAATGAAAAATAGAATTATCCCATCCTAGTAAGGTCCAACTAAAATCCACCAAGACAAATAAAAATGACTTCCTCATCACAAGGGTCCCAATTCTATTGACGGATCATCAAACCGATTTTATTTTTGATAGTTATGGTTGTTTTTTATAAAGGTTCTGACCTAGGTCTAGTCTGGGTCAGACCCTACCTGCAGAACTCAGCCCAACCAACTGACCGACACGACTAGTCCTGGTCCAGTTTGGATCGAACCTCAGCCATTTTTCATTCAAGCATCAATACATTCCATATGAATAATAATTAAAACAAAACATATCCATAATCAAATCAATTTTGAGAGTAAATCCCTCTAATTACACCCATCCCCAAAGAAAAAGTTATTTTCATGTCAAATATCATTTTTGGTTCTGCTTTCATCATTTATTTTCAAGAATGAGGAATTTAATAATTAAAAACAAAACTAACTACATCGGTTTGGTTTGATCGTTGATAAATAACATCCACCACATAGTTACCATTGTACAGATCCTTTGAATCTAAGGATCACCACCCTTGAGTCGTCAATCTTTTAGTGTTCATTGGAGAGAGCTCCATATCATTGCCTAAGAGGATTTACAATGTTATATCTTAACCATGGATTCCTAAAAATAAGAAATAATAAAATAAAAAATACATAAAATCAAAAATAATTCTTATTAAATTATTTTAATTACGTTTACATCCAAAAACTATCTTTTATAGCTAGATCATGCAGGCCGATGTTAGGCATCAGCAATGGAAAACACCCCCTTATGAGCACAACATTGGTCATGGATATCCAATCCAAGTTACTATTTAAAATTTAATATAATTCTAATATAACATTATTTAATTTTTTTTTCTGTAGTTATGCCCTTGAATAATTTTTGTACATATAATCGTCACTAACCCATGTTAGGTAGTGCCTAGGTTAAATAAATAGTTATGAGATCAATGCTTCCATCGTATTTCTAATCTAGGCATCTTCTGAATTGTTATTTAACTTTTTTAGACAGTCCTTTAATGTGTGCTATTAAAAACAAAATATTTTTCAACAAACATTTATAGGCACACCGGACAGTGGAATCGTACGTCGTCTCAGCACCTTATCTCAAGATTTTCCCAAATTATTTATACAAATAAAAATCGAGAAAATATATGTAATTAAAGACATGAAAAATGATTCTGTGTTTGATGGAATCATCTGGGGTCCATCTATGGGTTTTAACCATAGTTTCTAGAATTGAATACGGTTTTTACAGTTGGAGTACTTTGGGATAAAGATAGGCTTGGGTTGTGCTTTTAATTTTTCAATAACGAGTTATGTTATTGGTCCTCAAGGATCAAATCTATGTTGGATGGGATCTTTTTCAGAATCTATGTTTCATTTTGGTGACATCAATATTGGGTCACCATATAAAATTTTGAGACTATGTAAAATTTTCATAAGTGATTGGGGACATGAGTTTCGGAGAGGGTCATTATGACTGTATCTCGATAGGATCTCATAAGGCTATTTAATAGTTATTCAGTATCCTCATGTGTGGGGGTTAAGTGATGTGAACTTGAATTTTTTTTATTTTTTATGTTGTTTATGATGAAATTTTTATGGTTGCGTCCTTATAGGGGAATCAATTTCATGATTGTTGATCACTATTGGGGGAAATTTCATCAAGGTAGGACTGGTTCATTGGATCAATTGTAGTGATAGAATGACCATTTTTAGGAAAAAACATGATAGATAATGATTTGTAACTAGGACCCATGGCCAGAACTTTTGGTCTTGGAGGCTTATTATGTATTCAAAGTGGGACTCAAAGAAGATCCATGATAAGGTTGTGAGGTTTTATGATAGTGACCATTCACGGATGTATTTCATTGTTTAAAAAATTTTGAAATTTTTTATTTTGGTTAAGTAAGTGGTTATTGGGATTATGGGAAGCATCAAGGGTGTCCAATGATATTTGGAGACGAAAAGAAAATTAATGAGGCGAAACAATGTTCAACACAAGATCAGTGCATGGTTAGTACTAATTGTGTTCCTAACCAAGGAAACTGTTCATCAAAACATCTTATCAAATAAATTCTATATCATAAAAAGCCCATTGTTCTCTATACTATATTTGTTATCCTAAAAGATCATGTGGCATGGCCCCTGTTGGATGGACAGGGACACATGGTTTGTATACAGTTTAGACAGCCTTGTGGGAAAGTGGTACTTTCTAATTTCTCGCTATGAAGATTAAATTATTATCCCTAAATTTATTCTCTATTATTCCTATATTATATTGGATAAAAAACCCATCCTAGACTTCCATTGGATAATTCTAACTCGATTATTAAGAATTTCAAGTGTTTTTAGTGAGCATCAAATAAAATGGGAAGTCTTTATCTATGTTTTTTTTATTTTATGGTAGAGTCATGTAGTGTTATTTCCTCTCCTTCCAAAGTTATAAAAACTTTTTTCTATGTGTTTTTCATCATAGAGGTTGATGCTGATTTAATTTTACTGAGGGATTTATTTTGGATGAGTTGTTGTCTAAAAGCATGTTGTAGGTGGTCCAAAATATTTTTCCAATAATCATGATGTTCTATATTTAAATATGGTTGTTCCAATTTCCTTTTTTGTTTCATTTTTGTGTAATTTACTATGAAATGTAATTTGTTCCTTATTGTGAGGTGTGAAACCAATTTTTATCCCCATTTGGTCCATTAGTGATTTGATATTGGTTGTATAGATACCCATGGGGTTTTCTAAACCCTTGTAAATAGTGAGTTTAATCAGAATTCATTGAGATAGAAAAATTATGAAAAAATAATAAGTTATAATGGTTAAATTTGTTTATGGGAATGGTTAAATGAAGAAATTAAAATGACTATGAGATAGTTTTTTGAAATTTCATAGGGTATTTGGAAATGTGTTGAATGATGCGATTTGGAATTTATCTAGTCATTATTTAATAAAAGAATATTTTTTTAAATGTGGTAAATGTTTTTAAAGGATGAATTAACCTCATGGTGAATTATAAGTTTTTTTATTTATATATTTCAAATGATTATTTTAAATTAGGGTGTTCTTTCCGATATTGTGAAATATTCTTAATGATTATTTGAAATGGTAAGAAATTTAAATGAAAGTATTGGGGAATGGTTAATTATTTAAATAAAGTGAGGTCTCGTTCCATAAAAGGGTGGATAAATGATGAATTTAAATATGTATTTTGATTTTTTTTATTATAATGTATTTTTTAATGAAATTTATGTTAATTTTTACAATGATGATAATATGTACCGGGGATGCTTTTTTGGGTTGGGCTAGCCTTTTTCTCTAGGAGAACCGATGAATTATTGATTAAGGATATAAGGCTAAGGATCTATGATCATAAAATATGTATTGAGGGTAAAATACATGGGTCATGGTAATAGGATTCTATATGAACCATCTATGATTTGGATGATTATGAAATTGGAATCGAACTCTTTGTCTTGTTTTGTTCTATATTAATGCTATATAACCCATATATATATTGTATTATTAGGATGTTTGATTAATAGACTTCTTCCATATGTCAGGATAGACTGATTGTCCAGGTCCCACTAATTTATATACTGGTTTGCAATTTTGTACTATGGCTCTAGAATCCAAGGATACGAATAGGATATTGTTTTCTCGATTAAATATCCAAGGCATATGATTAAATTTAATTAATAATTGAACTTGAATTTGTGATTAAGATTTTATGACCATAATATGATATATCTTAAGATCCTGGTGTGACCAGAGCTAGTTTAGATGGCTGGATGAACCTATAGATTATAATGGAGAAAATGGTTAATTAATAATATTTTTAAACGTAAAACATTACACCCTTAGAACGTGTTTATTTATTTCAGTATAATTTAATCCATACAACTAAGATTGAGGACATCATACAATCTTTATAATGATTGATAGTCAGAATGAAAGATCAAACAATAGACAATATTATATATGTTTGTTTTCTAGACATAGGCGGAGCTTGGTAAAATAACCTATACATGGTGGTGTTCTCTTATGAAACTGTTAAAAATATTCTATTAAAATTGTAGCATTGTTGGATCTATAAGAATGGTCATTCTGCTGAATATTATATTATAATTAGGAAGGTAAGGAAGTAGTTGTGGGACTTGTATGTTATAGGACACCTTGAAGAGGTTTTAGTTGATCATGATGTAGTTTTTGACCCCTCAAAAGGTTGTGATCATATGTATAATAGAAAACATGAAGTGTTATTTTTTTTACTCAGTACAAGGTTTTAAAGATTGTTTCACCTCAGTTTTAGAATCATCATTCTTGGATGTATGGGAAACTATCAACATAGTTTGTAGGACCCTTCATGATCACTAAATTCGTTATTATGGTTTTCTAACATGTGGAACTTCCTACAAATTATCAATGAATACAGTATTTGTTCAATTTTTCTAATCTTCGGAGGTACATATGTTATATTGTGCAAGTTATAGACTATGAGGATGTCATGTTAGACCCAGATACATAATATGAAGAGCATATGGTATACATTATGAAATAGATTAAGAATTTTTCTTTTAGGGAAGAGTGTATTGCTTATCCATATCTTAAGGAAGTATGGTCCAATAAATGATAGAATATATGAGTAGTAGTCTGATGTTCATATTAAATGTCCTAATTTATATGAGAATGAACTCCACAAGGCCATCTCTAGGATGATATGTCATTAGTGGTGGATAATTTTAGAATTACTATTTTTCAATGTTTTTAAAACCCTCTATTAAAATTACATTATAAGTCTTTTCTATGAAAAATTTTAAAAAATAGAATTTAATTCAAAACCATGCACTAATAATATTCTTCATTTATGTGTATTATAATGATTTATGGAGATATCTAATAAATAATATAATATTATTATTGTCTCATAAGGGTAAATTATATGTTCGTTCACTATTTAAGGGTAGTATTCTATATACATATGGGCAATAAAATGTGAAAAAATTCAAAAGGGTAACCAAAAACTACAAAATAGTAATTATAATCTTTTATTCTCCATATACATGTATACTTGGAGGTCAACAATTATTGATCCTAGTTTCAAATTATTTCATGAGGTTTTTTTACATTCTATATAGGGGTAATGTTAATTTGAAGAGGAAAATTATGGGTAACTCTAGAACTATGTAATGGGGATGTAGACATTATCGTGGCTGTGTATGGATGATATAGGTATTTGTAAAGTCATTATTACATTTATGAAAAATTTAAGGGTAGAACATATTACCATTATGTGAAAAACTATATCTGAATAAGTGTAAAACATGTTACCTTTATCTGTTACTCTTATTTTTTAAAATATATAATTGACACCCACGTATTGGTTTTTTCATCCTCCATCTCAAACCTATGCCATGGTTTGATTAAATAAAAAGGAAAAAATCATGAAAATTAAACTCATTACTCATTAAAATCTTGTAACTCCAATTGATGAAGTCATTAAACACTCCTCTGTTGTGATATTTATGAACAATTAATTATGTATTAAATTAAATTATTGTTTTTCATTAGTATCAACATGTAAATGGGTTGTCTTATTTACATTTTATGAGCCCTTACTATCTCGTATTATGAAATCATTTTGAGTTCGTTCAGCCTAGATTACATTTATATGAAATCCATAATTTTCATTATGGTTAATTCAATACTGTATTCTAGTTTCTAGGCATGGAATAATTATCTTTTCCATTTCCACTAATTTCTTTTGAATTTTTTGAGAATATTTTATAGGTATCCTTTCATAAGAATAACTTGTATTATACTTTATTATGATTTTTGGGAATTTATATGGAATTAATGTTACTATTATAATTGAATAAATTATAAAAGAATAATACCAAAGAAGTAACTCACTGAAATATTTTTTTATTCAAAATGGATATAATATAGTAGATTTTTTGTCTAAAATTATACATTGATAAATAAAATTGACGAACCGATGTTCATATAATTTGATAAATTGGAAATTTTCTTTGTGATTAAAAAAACTATTGAATGAGACATTTCTTTTATTAATTAAATAAAATAAAAAAAAGTATATAAATATTCCGTAGTAAGAATTTAGAGGTAATTAATAGATGGGCATGAGTTAGGTGACATTTCATTGACAAACTGTGATTTTTTTATCAGCGACTTTTTGGTAGGATGATCATTACCTTCTGGGGGAACTCATTTAAAAATGATTCCTTGAAATATTTCATTTGTTTTTATGGATTTCATACAAAAAAATTTATTATGAGAGCAAGTGACAACATGTGTATCTTTTGAAACCTATTATTATGTTTGATGTCATGTGTATTATGAGTGTATACTTGTGACTTGTTTGATGTTCATCAAATATTGTTTTTATGTTCCTAATATATTTTCAGGATTATGTGTTATTCCTATACTGTATTATATACCATGTTATCTCTATTTCAATGAATACGAATGTTTTCTTAGTTTGTGAGATTGGTTGTAATCATATGATGTGTTAGGTTGCAAACTAGGATCCCCTAAACAATACCTCGACATGGTAGATCACATGGCCTCAAGAGAACCTCCCCATACACTAGAGGGTACCAATAGACCAATTTTGAGACTATACACTCTTTATTAGAGAATAGATAAATTGTGTAATCATATTAGTCAATATTGGGGACATTTAACATAACTGAGAAAAAGAATAAAAATTTGTTATATAAATCATTGTGAAATATCATAAAGAAATTCCATATAAAAATGACATACATGTCCTTCTATAAAAATGACATAAAAATCATGGAAACATGAATATAGTATAATTAATATATCAAATGTATATAATGAAAAAAATAACCTATCCTCAGATAACATCACATTCCATAGTCTGGTCACATTCTCCCTTACTCATATGCAACAACAATTCAACAATAACCATGAAGGTGATTTCCCATATCCCAACATGCATCCATGATGTCTGTCAAAGTTCCTAATGGTAGACCGAACATGTTATGAGGTTACACTTAGTTGGCCACTAATAATGTTGTCTACAATAATTCCAATATCTGAATATTAAATGATATATTTTACTGATATCATAGGTGTATAAATGATAATAATTATATCATTATTTTCCAATATGTCAATATTATCTATGAGCAATAAATAGGATCATAATTTCAATCTGTAAATCATGGTAAGCTACAAAAATTTCTTAGGCCATGTAATCATGTATTGGTCCCAAATGGCCAAGAATCCACATACTAAGAATTTCTAAGTAAACATAGTATCTTAACTAAAACAAGTAAGCATGACCTAAGGTGTTGAAATGCCATTGGCGTCAGAAGGGGATATATCAAATGATTATACATATATAATGAATACTATCATGCAATGTACACTAGTTATAATACATGATTAAAGTAAAATTTATAATTAATCAATGTAATATACCTAGATTAGATCTAATGAGAAAAAATTTCCAAGGAATAAATAAAATATATTTAATCAAGATCAATGTGGAAAAATTTCACAGGCATTCTAATAATTCATCAAATCCACGGAGTTGGAATGTCCACATAATCATAATGTGTTAGATCAATAGATTATAAATTTCCACTTCATACATGTTTTACATTTAAATAGGATCCAAGGAATGAAAAAGTATATTTCATCCAAATAGTTTGTCAAATCCATGGTGCAGTATTGCCTATAGAATCTAAGTGGGTCGCTGGTGTCATACCATAAATCCTCTATTATCTTCATATCCATCACATTATCCAATACATTAATAATTATCTAATATATTTATAATCACATTTAATTCAAGAGATATTCAAATTCATTTCCATCATATACAAATAATAATGTCCTACATGGTTTTTACACCCTTAAATACTTATCTTAATTATCATATTCAATTATCAACCATAATAAGTGAGCTCAATGCTGCCCAATGGTGACATAGTCATGATAAATAGTTAAATCCCACTCCATTGGATACTTGAGTTGCGTTAAACTACCTAAAACCCTACATAAGGGAATCAAAACATGTCATATACATGAATTTATCATTTAACTCAATGGTTTCTCAATTTATAAAGAATCTACCAAAATTTACGGCATGAAACATAATAGATATAAGAAATAAACAACTATAATTTTAGGGAAACATTATATTCAAACTACATTATTCCCATAGAGGAGTAGTCAATATATGTCAACCGTAGATTGTGTCCATATCAGAAGAATATGGAAGAATGAACGAAAAAAAAATATGGAATATGAAATTGCTCCAAAATTAGTTATTTTAGAGAACGATAAATGATAATTGATGAAAGGTGAGTGGTGAATAGATAAATAAATAATTTAACTAAGTGGTCTCATGGTTTGGTCATATGGTTGTCCAAAACTTGTGCCAAATATGCACCCAACTATACCTACGACACCCCTCACATAGTTATGGGGAATGGTTAGAAAAATCTTGTGTATTCTCTCTATTTGAAAAATATATATACATATATAATGCATGGTCGTGTACATTGGGATGCATGGTCTTATTAAAATTTTCATCATAGGAAATTATTCTCGACAACCTCACATGGTTAATAAAAACTATGTTTCCTAGGGAGAACAATTTCTAATAACCCCATAACTCTATTTCAGACTCCAAAACCTCAGGCTCTATGCTAGGAAAAATCCCAAAACACTATAGTTTACTTAAAAAACCCACTATTAATTTTAATTGAGATAAAGTAAACTAAATTAATAGAAAATAAAACATTTTATAACTAATATAAATTATGGGATCTTATATTTTTTCACTCAAATCAATTCATCTTTCAATTTTCCTTCTAATGGGTTGTATGAAAATGTTGGAGAATGATTCTTCCTAATGGGAATATACGTCGGCCTACTTCTTACATTCATTGTCATGTAAAATGTCATACTATTATATAACCTACCCCAAAGGAACTAACTGAACATATATAAACTTCATGCCTCGATCAAAATATAGATATGCTTTTCCCAAAAGATGTATCAATCTCTAAATCAAACTCCTTGGTCTGAACTATATGAAAATGATTAGAATGATATCAGAAAATATGAAATAAGTTGAAGAAGTACTTCCTGTTTCAGTACCTCTATGGTCACTACATTTGATAGCCGAAAAAATCGACTCTCTCTAGAATCACAAGGGTCTGAACATAATATGGTGATATCTTTCTTTTTTCTGATACATTTTATGCCACAGTCTATTGGAAAAATGTAAGAAAACATGACTCCCCACATTGAACTATATTTATATATGGTAATGATCATTGTATGATTTCTATAATGACTATGCTATTTAAAAACACGTCATTGTAAGTTGATCATGCTACAAAGTCTCTTGAATTGTATGAGGTCATAGTAGCACTAACTCTCCATCCTCCAAGAGTCATAGAGTGGAATAGAATTCCCTACCGTATAGGGACTAATTAGAAGCCATTAATATGGTTTAATGGATGAAGTTATTATCCAAGAAATCATGGAGAGTTAGTTTTTTATCCTAATAACCTCCAAAATCAAGGAAAATAACTCATAGGATGTCCTCAAAAACATTTATCATATGATCAGAATTATGATTAGTCTATGTGTGATAGGTTGTACAAAACAGTTGTTGTGAACCCGGTGCCCTCTAAAAACCATTCTTGAATTATGAACTTAAATGAGTTTCTTTATATTAAACAATTAAACAATGATTATTCTGAATTAATGTGATATCATCAATATAGACAACCTGAGATCATCTACTAAAATATTCTCTTGGATAAGAAGAAAATGGGAAACCATTTTCAATCTTCAAACCACAACCTGAATGATGTCACTACCCGCTGTGATCTATAGATTCCCATCATGAAATCAATGGATTGTTTTTACCATTTCTACACATGAATTTACAATGGATATAAAATTCATGTCGTTCACTAGTTATAATTCATTATATTCTAGTATGTGGCACACTGAGAAACAAATGAATTTATATCCATCGTCATCTATAACCATGATTATTAATGAAGTATGACCTAATAAATCACAGTATTCTCAATATTTACATCTGATATAGAGGAATGAAATTCTCAAATTAACACTGGTCGGTAATTTTTACGATCCTATATGCATCCATGAATATGAAATAGGTCATTCTCACCAATAAATGGACTAGGATGTGGGTCTTAACCATCCACACTCACCTATATGAAAACCCCATAAAAATATAATAGTTGTCTCTTCCTCACCATATCACGAAGAATGTATTTAACTTCGAATACTAATAGAAATGTCTTACCATGTTTTTTAAACACCTCCTAGTGTATCACTAAAAAGAACTTGACAACATTTCACTAAATATTAGCCTCATAAACAGCCTTTGTATGAGTTATCCATCTCATATCATAGGCAACCGATTTTTCTATCCCAAACATATAGGAAGGCTTAATGTAATAATAATATATTTATTCTACCCAAATTCATTTCCTGGTATTCAAGACACACTATAAAAATATATAATTGAGGAATTTAGGGTCTCTCTACAATGAAAAACACTCTCCTAGAAAATAATGTATCCAATAATGCAATGCAATAACACCATCATCTAAATTGATATCATAAGTAGTGAAGATACTCTCAATTATCCATAATTAATGAGACCCATACTCCTTGTCTTTTTCCTCCTACATTATATATTTTTCTATGTCAATCCTTGATGCATAAAAATAAACAATAAAACATCACCCCATCTCAAGTAGAATCATGATTTAATCTAAATTTAGTCACCCATTCAACTATCAAAAGGCTCTTTTGTAGGTTTCAAAACATATAAACTTTACACCCTTTTTAATCAACCATGTAATAGATGTCTCAACGTGTGAAAATTATGGTACAAAATTCCAGTGGAATCCATCCATCCTAAAGAAACTCTCAATATAACATAATTTCATTGGATGTTCCCATGAAACAATAGCTCACACCTTTATTGGGACAACATATACTATTGTATTGGATATAATATGACCTAGGAAGTGAATTTTATCCCTCTAATAGTTGTACATTTTGAGCATATCATATAAATGAATCACTATCATTATATCCAATATTTTCTCAAAATGTTTTCCATTTTAATTTCTTTTTTTATAATACCCCAATATTCCATCCCCATATAACACTACATATAAATCCAGATATGTAACGACATCCCAGTTCATTAGTCCATTAAAAACTACTAGTGCATTTATGAGACCTATTATCCTGACCAAATAATCAAACAATACATATCTATTATATAATATTGTATGTTGTAGATCTGATGGACTAAAATGTACATGATGATAATCTGATCTCCGTCCATTTCTGGAGATATCCCAATCTAATAGAATCTAGTCCAAGGGATCATATATTCAAGGAAATGGATACATGTACATATCCTCAAACTAATTTAATTTCTATTAATCTACATATAAATGAATTGATCCATCATACTTCATAAATAAATGTAATAGAAAACCTCATGGATAAATGTTGGGGTATAAAATCCCAATTTCCTCCAAGTACTATTGGTACCTCTTGATCTCCTACAATGTATTAGTAGAAATTCGATAAGGTGGAAATGAAACTGGTGTAGTTCCTAGAACAAGCTCGATTTTAAACTCTACCTTTCTCTTAAGAGTTAGACAATAAATTGAATATTTGAAAAAATCCATGAAACAATAAACCACTAGAGGTAAATCCACCTAACATATTCCCTGGTAATAAATATATATTCTTCCAATCTGGGATTCCATTAGGCCCATCCCATGATGCCCATGGTACAACATGGATCACCAAGACATCTTATTAAATATTGTGATTAAAAATACATCCCTCTATTGATTTGGCGGTCAGTAGTTAGTGATATCCATAAAAATAATCATGATATAGAACTGAGGAGTCAATCTTGAGAATGATGTATAGCCCTATCATCTAAAGGAATAAGTGGTTCCATACGACGTGACAATATCTTACCACAAGGTGGTACTCCCTACACTATAATACACTCTATGATAGAATCCCCAATGGAATATAAAGTGTAATCATTCCATAAGAAAATATTATATTTAGCTCAATGTTCTCAAAAATAATCACATATATGAACAAATGAGATGAAACTATATGAATAATAAAATATACATACATATAGACTACTAGAATATTACCTCTAATTTTATATGGTCTGACACTCTACTTCTTAGGTATTGGATTCATTGTAATCATATGGATTGTTCCATGGAATTGATATATATCCAAAATAACCAATGATGTTTATCTCTGTTGGAATAGTAATTTTGGTTCCTGTATTCTCATGCCATGGAAAACACCTCAACCAGATCAGTCTGTCAACCTTTATCTCCCTACCAGACAAGGATCTATAGACCCCACTTTTAAATGTAGAGTCAGGGAAAACCCTCTCTCACTAGATATTGGAAGAAAAGTAATACAAACTTTTTATTGATGACTCGTCCTATAATAGGCATGACACCCAGCTAGGATTATATTACTCTAGATACTCATTTTTCCTTTATTAAAAACATATGAAAGAAAACATAGCTACTTTTAATCATAATCTCGCTGGTACTCCCCTCACAAGATTCCTCAGGATAATGTTTCTGACCACCTAAAACTAATCCATTAGGTCGAGAAGTTGATCTACACTATTATGTTCCCCCTGCTTCATCCAAGATACATTCAGTAATCGATGCCTTGTTTTATATTTTATATATGTTAGTAATCCCAAAAATCCTTCACCTATTATTGGATTCCATACATTATACCATAATAGATTCTCCAATCATTCGATTAATCATCACGTAACAGAATATATTTGAGATGTTAGAGCTCAGTAAAATGGGAATGATAGTCCAAGACTGGGAAGAAGCCCTATTCTAGATGAAATAACTCTCTTGATATATAATACCTCAATATATGTTGATAAAAATTATCATATAAGGCCATATGGAAATCCCTATATGGGTTATCCTGATTAAGATCTACCTTAGTAATCACATCCCACCATCACATAGAAGAATGAAAAAATATACTAAAAAATAGTTACTATTTTCTTGGGATTATTCTCACGATTCGTGAAGATCATTAGAATAACATATATCCATGAATATGCATCTTGTAGTATAATATCACATGAAATTGTGGGTGGATGTCATTGTTAAAACTAAAACATCAACTTCATTATAGTTGGGGCTGGTCATGGTGCTTCCAGAAATGTCTACTTGAAACATATGAAACCCTATAGAATCTAGGCTTCAATACTTATATCAAGTATAATTAGTTGTAACATAAAAGGCACTATTGGATGATCAATTTTGACTTAGGGCCCACCACCTCTTTATAATCATCATCACTAACATTCTATCTCCCAGTACGAGGATTTCGTAGTGGAATGCCTATAAATATTCAAAATAAACACCTTAATAAGATATTTAGCAACCACTAAAAGTATATATATACAAATAGGACAGGTACAATACTTCATATATAACATCCACACCACTCATCCTACTCCAAAATCTAGGTTATTATAACATATAGGTCATAATAAATTAAAGTGAAACTATATTTTTAACCTACTGATGATTGGTAAGAGTCATGTTCCATACTATAATTCAAATGTCTTGATATACAGAGTTTCAATTGAAATTTATAAAGTAAAACATCCATTAAATTGAAATTTTAATCCCTAATTAAAAATTAATATTTAATTTTCCAATTCCCTTTCATTTAAATCCTTTCTCATTTATATTGTATTATCTCAAATATTCGAATTATACACATCAAAATTTTTAATTTATAAGGGCTCATACACCTTATAAATTGAAATATGGTGTCCATTTAATCCCAATCACTTATTTATCAATTCATTGAATGATATGTTATCACAATTTCATCAGCAGTACTATAAAGGGAACATAAAAAACTATAATAAATTCCCATAATAATATAAACATGGATTTTCATGTCTATAAAATATTAATCTTAAAGTGTTGATGATGATGAAATATTTATCACATCCATTCCATACTGCCCAAGGGTAAATTTCCATAATAATACGGAACATAAATCATTAAGAGAATCCTCCAATGGTGAAATATATAAAACTACAATAAGAATGTCCTAGACCATCATGCCATATCCTAGGTAAATTGTATTTTCCCTATATGTTGGTCAGCTACTCTTAGTGCCTGGATAAAACACAAATAAAAACATGACATATTTCTCCATTATACCTTCCCAATAAGTAATGAAATTAAAAAAAAATTATATTATTCAACTCCATGATGTCTCGACCTAGGACCCAATAAATAGTCCCCTGAGCTGGGGGTAACATGGCTATATGTGAGCCTCCCTGTTTGTTAGATTATTCTAAATATTAGTGAGGTTACATGGTGGTACATAGGGGATACTATACCCTCGTGAAAATATTGTATCAAAATTGTGTAATCCTATTAATATGTAGTGGAAGAATATTAGATACCTAAATAAAAGAACAATAAACATCCTTCATATAACTAACCATGAAACCTCTTCCACCTACATCATATAAAAATGATGATCATGGAATGTAATAAAAATGGTAGGAAATAAATAGACAATGATATAAAGTATAATACATGTATCAAATATAACAAAAATTTAAAGAGTAACATTCCCCAGATAGAATCATAGGCTTTAGCCTAGTATTTTTCTCCCTTGATCCTATGATACAATATGTTAATCATCCCTAATTAGGAACTTCCACTAACATCTTATATTCTCCATATCAAATATAAGGATACACATATCTGAAGAAATGTGATAATAATAAGATCAACGATAATTCATGTTCTATAACATCTTATATCAACCGTATCATTTAATACATTTACATTACATAAATTTTTCATAATACTTAAAACATTATACAAATAGACACCCAAATACCATTCTTCTCTAGTTCCTTCTGATACATGGAATCATAACCCCATTACATAAGGGAGAAAAATTTTCTCCAATAATATTTTTCAGGACTTGAATACTACCTGGACACATCAAACATAATACAAATCTAAAAAAATTGGTAAATAAAACATAAAAATGGGAGATCCCATATTCTTAGTAAGGGTAAACAAGGGAGATATGTAAGAATAATCATGAACAAAGGGTTATGAAAACAGGACCATATCATTAGATATCATACCATACATTTCATAAGATCAATAAAATGAATCATGTAATAAATATTGGCAGTTCATAATACATGACTCATAAATAAATAAAGAACAAAGGCCATGAAATTATATGATATGAATAATACATAGAATAGTGTAATATATAAATTTGTAATATCATTCCCTATATGTAATGATATATTTCTAGAACTTATCAAGGTACTTAATGGGAACCAATACTACTAATAGGGACACACCATCATACCTAGTTGTTGTCTTTTACATATAATGGACCAGGTTTCCCCATCTTCCGATTGTGAATTGGGTTTCCCCATCATCTATCTTTATTGGGACTACACCTACTAGGTGGAACACAACACTATCCCCAATCACAATCTTTTCCCGGCAAGGGATCGATTTTCCCCATATTCCAATACTTGATCAATCTCTTCCACTTTATTAACATCATTATATCATGAGTTATCAATCTTCACCCAAATTAAATAGAGGGAGATATAGGTCCCACCCATCCCTTAACAAAATCATTCATATATGTGGAACAATATAATAAAATATTCATTGAATCATAACCCATAAAATTAAAAGGCTATTATTAACATCCTATTAAAATAACATGAAGTTAAATGGGTATAAATAACTTTCCATCCCACCATAACCTATGGAAAAGATTTTGATTTAATAATTATTTAATGAAAGTGTTACCCATAATAATATGGAGGTCTCAATAGCAGATAACCCATCGACGATATATTGGGGTCATAAGCATTATTCCATCATAACATAAAGCATTCAAGATAGAATTTGAATATTACCTTTTTTAATTTTCTATAATTAAAAGAGTAACATCAATATATTTCATCATATATGTAAAGTAACATGAAAATATATTTTGAAAACATTTTTTGAGGAAAATATTATTACTTCATTGAAAAATTATCTTTAAAACATAAAACCCTTTGAAACCCATTTTTTTAAATAATCATGAAAACATATAATTAAATATTTGGTAATATTTTGGAAAAGTTATTCTTTTGAAAACATTTAAATATATCTTGTAATTTTTTTCAAACCAATTTTCCATGAAAATATATAAAAGATGAATAAAAAAGATTTAAAATCCATTTCATTGATTTTTTAAAAACATACAGATGAATCATGAAAACCCTCAAAATATTTGAAAATAATTTTTCCTTTAACTATGTTTTAATATATCATCTTTCAATGAATTTTTTAAATAATAGGTCCTGAATTTAGTAGCATGGGTCTCAAATATGGGAAAATGACACAAATCTATGTTTTCGATTTGGTAACAAAGGAAACATAAACCTCATAAAATATATATAACTGAATGGATATGTGAATATTAATAAAAGAAATTATATAAATAATATAATATAATCATGCTATGTATATTTACCACACAAAAGATATGAGTGGTGAAAAAGGCATAAATATCACAGAAATGAAAAGGATATAGAAATCCCCTTTCCTTGTGTTTTGACTCTCATCGCACTCTTTCAAAACTCATGTATAATAAATATAATTTTATAATAAATAACCATATTCTCATATCTAATACATTATAAATATTTATTATGAAAGTAAATTACCCACTTGTCAACAATTATATGTTATGGTTTCACTTCATGTAATATCTGTTTGTTCTTCGAATGTTTCTTAATTTGATATATTTATGGTCCTTATACTTATATCATGATTTAATGAATGTAAATAATGATATAATTTTCATTTATATTCTTTATATGTTTCTTATATTAATCCATATAATATGGGATAATGAAATGTAAGATGTTGTTCATGGATACAGTAGGTTATACGTCTGCATGAATGTTATTTCCATTTAATTGTCATATTGAAAGAAAAAAAGTGACATATATGTATATATGTATATATATTTGTATATAAATATTTGAATATAATTTTATATATAAAAATGATAATGTATAATTATTATATCATATATATATTATAAGTTAATTAAACTCACCCATAATATATTCTATGTAGGATGTGAATGAATCACATTGCATTGAGGGAGTGATAGTATAAAATTCCTCAAATGAAATTATCATATTTTAAAAAATAAAAAGTATAATTATATGAGCATTAAAATAATTAATAAATATTAAATACATAATATACATCATATATATCATATATAAACATATTTTTCAATATAATTTAAACTATTAATGGTGGTGAAGAAATATTAACCACAATTGTTTTGGGATGCGATAGTACGCCGTATACATAAATAGTATGTTTGTGACCATTAGATAGATGTGTGTGTGTGTCTATGTATAACCATTAGTATAAATAAAATTAGTATATTAAGGACAATTTTTTTCAATATTCATTTAATAATGATAATTTAATGAGTTGAGAATAAAAATAATATTACCCAAATTTTGGGAGGTTGTTACCTCATAATTAGGTAACTCATTTTGGTTTTGACCAAAGGGATTTCTTGGAAGTTTTTCTATTACAATGGAGGATTCAAAAAGGAAGAGAGGGATTTGTGGAAATACATTGGGTATGAATTTTATATACATAACATCTTTGAGATGTGTTAATAATGGGTAGAGTTGGTGGCCTTGTATTAGGAATGGAGTGTAATGCCCCGACCCTAGTTACCCAGAGTCGGTGCATTATTACATAACATTGGCATGATCACAAAAGATCAAGTATCAAAATACTGATTAGTTTAGTATGCTTGGAATCACTAGATATATTCATAAGTCTTACATTACATCATAATGTAAAAAAACTACAAAAAAAACTAGTCCTCATATCCCCTCATACTATCCCTGCAGGTTATTCATAAAATACTTCTTTATATCCTGGGGAAAAATAAAACTTTGAAAGGGGTGAGATCAGATGCTCATTAAGGATAACAATATAGAGGAAACCTTCACAAATACACATAAACATTTAATTCAGTGTATAACTAAAACAAAATCCTTTTAAACATGAACAATAGTATAATATGGAAAAAATAAATTGAAATAATGCCATTTAATTATTCACATGTATATTCTACTAATCGAATAATCACATGCAATATCAATAACCAATTACATAAAGATGAAGTGAATAATTCCATACAATCATAACCACGTCTCCAAGGCCTCGTTCCATGACTACAAATAGGATTTTGTTAAGGCCTCGTGCCAAGACACAAGTTTGTCTCATGAGGCCTACCGATGCATCGAGGAGCTATAGAGGGCTCCACCCATCACTTAAAAAGTCTAATGAATTCCTCATATGAACAAGTTTAAACATAACATAATCATTCATATTAAAAATACCACAATAAATGTCAATTCATTCTCCTTAAACCATGAATGGTATAAAAATAACAAATCCACAGTCAAACATACCATAAAACCTTCAATACAAGATGAATATTTTTTATCATAATGAATCAACTTCAAATAATATTAAATTCCATCAAAGGATTTTGAAATATATGAAATCAACACTATTTGATAGAAATATCTCTTTTTTTAATCATTGAATAGTAACACATTTATAAAGGATGTAATTTAAAAGATATTTTTGAATCAAAGTGTCCCATACCAATTAAAAACATTTAAAAGGAGTTTTATTTTTGAAACATTAATATCAATATAAATAAATCATTAAGATCATTTTGATTACATGGAAATTAATTAAAAAGATTTAGAAAGATAAATCATTAAAACATTTAAAATTATGATATTGATAAAGAGTACCTTTCAAGAATTCTTAAAATATTCATTTTGAAATCATTTAAAAGTCACATAATTATAAAATAATACATTTAATTTAAAAATATTCTTATAGGCTTGTAATGTAATCTTCAAATATTTCAAAATGGTGGAAAATAGTTGCACCTGTCGTATAAGTTAAAAAAATACATTCTTACCATAATTTTGTCGAAAATGTTAAGAAAGACCTTGTTTGGAAAATGACAGAAAGATTCCTTTATAAACATATTATAAAAAAGAAAACAAGGGTATAAATTACTTTAACCCATATTCTTTAAAATAGTAAGAATGTTCTGAAATAAGTTTTTAAGAAACATGGATGTGGATGATAAAGAGGTCCCAGTAGATAATTATGTATAAACAACCTCAGATAATGAAGAGATTGTGAAATAACACATTACCTTGTACATTTCCTTGGTTGAGGGTAGGTTAACCTCCTTTATATTGGTGAAATAATTTTTATTAAATTATACAAGAATCATATACATTAATATGATATCATATAAGATCTTTCAACATTGATTTGTTAATAATATCTTAGTATTATCATCGTTTCAGGTGTTAACATACTCATTTTCATTTATATATTTTGTTAATTAAGCCATGTGTATTCTGGATAGGTTGTATCTTATTCATATACATAATTATATCAAGTAATTAAACATTATTTTTAATCATCAAATGAGAATTATAATTTCATCGATACGATGGGGAATGAATCTCATCGTGTTCGTAGAGACGGTAGTCCGTACATACGCACGAGCGAAAATATCATTCTTTTGATATTAAAATAATATATAACTGGATGGTATATCATATATATAGAATAATTACAATGTTATATTATTTAAATAAATTACATAAAATTATCATACACATCCAAATAAAAATGTTTTTGAATAACAAATACACCACAATGTAGAGACGGTAAGCCGTACGTACGCACGTATGGTGACATGTCATTCAAAGGATTGATAGAATACAGAATATGGTTTTACCATATTTATAATAACATCATAGTATATAGAAGATACTGGAGTTATTATTTTAGAATTGATATAACAAAGAATGAAGATGTTGAAGAAGAAATGAACTTGAAAAAGGGTGGTTAAAACATTACGTTTTCTCCGGGTTCTTCCATTTTATTTGATCAAAAGAGCTCCTTATTTTGGATTTCAAATAAAACTGAGGCCTCTAGGTTGAATTGAGGGAAGTTGAGATAGTATTTGGGAATGGGTTGGCCGAACCAAAAATATTTTATGGTGTGATGAATTGGTTAGAAGTTGTGTCCTTTTATAAGGGGGAGGAGGGGCTCTTTAGGAAAACCCTAAAATATTAATTTATAATAAATTCATATTTAGTTTCTAATGGATCAAAAGTCTATTATTAAAATAATAAGGTGAGTATGGGTCTAAATCCTTTCAACCAATAGATTTTAGAAAGTATTGGGTCATTATATTAACCGAATATTTTAGTTTTAAATCTTAGTTAATTAGATTGACATTTACCATGTGACATTGTATTTTTATATTATATAGTTAATGAACATAATATATACATCCATGCGACCCCCAAGTGGTCCCTTAATGATACACATATCATGATATAAGTCCTTTGGCAAAAACATAGATTTTTAGGAATAGAATATCAATTAATAATATAATAGTTGTTTTAAAAACTCATTTATGTCAATTTTGACAATATTTAATAATTGATTTTTGTCAAAGTCTTAACAAAATTATTAATTTGAACCAAATTCAATTGAGAAATCCAAAAAGTTCATATTAACAAATAAAATACGTGTATGGAATCAAAACATTAAAATTATGTTTATTTTAACTATTATAATACCAATAATTTAATTCTATCATTAATAACGAAAATACCGCATCATTATTGTGTTATAAATAAATTTAATTATTAAATTTATAAATATTATAAATAAAATAAAATTATGTAGGATATAGTATTATATTTCTAATGAATATTTATTGTCGACAATATAACATATATAACTTTATGTAAAAAAAATTTCTGAAAGATATATGCTTATGTCATTTTTGTATTTACTTTAACTTAATTAATATTAAGTGTCCTTATCACCTACAAGTGGCTTCATGGGGTCCCAAAATTGACCCAAAAATGCCCAAGGTCGTACATGTATCAAAAAATTAGTTTATGGTAATTTTTAGGGTAATTTTTTATTATTATAATATTATTTTCTTACCCTTATTTACCGGATTTACCATTTAACCATGGTAAATAAAATATTTACCGATGTAATTATTCAAAATGTATAAAAATAAAAATTACCTATTTACACAATTTTGACATCCTAATTCAAATATGGAATCCATTTTTCCAAATTCAAAACACAGATGTGACAGAAATTAATTTAAAATTAATCCCCACTGTCAAAACAAAAAGCGTGTTTTTAAGAAATAATAACCATCAAAAGATTGACACTTGTTTATGTATGGTTTAATTGTGAAATTATGTACAATGAACAAAATTGTATTAAATGGTAAAAATATATTCTAAATATTCTTTTAAACCACTAAAATTAATAATTTATCACTATTATGTATTTTTATTTAAAAATTTGTTTTTAATTAAAATTTAGTAATTTTCACTATTCATCAAAATATAAATGTTATCAAAAAAGTACAAAAATTTCACCCTAGGATAATTTCGATATTCCGAATCCAAAAATGAAGTCCATTTTGAGAGATAGAATTTATAAAATTTCAATAAGTGGTATTACTATTCATAACGGCTGGTTTTATTGGTCACGGTGTGTTAGAATCTCGAAATTGCGTACAATGCAAGCTATTGTATTATTCAAAGGTAAACGTACCGTGGAAGTTTAGGGTGTTACATTATAAACTCCTTCAATAAATTAATTCATTTAAATTTGAATTTTTTTTCGAAAATAAATGATTGAAAATTGAAAATACTTTTGTGGGAGAACCATATCGGAAATAGGGTAAATAAAATTTAGTTTTAATAAGAGGGAAAGGAAATAAGAATGCCACCACCAAATTAGGGTTTTGAATAGGAGAACATTGGTGGAAATTGTAGACATGTAATTAGAAGAAAAACGTAAACATTTACAGGGAGTGATTGAGGTCATAAATCATAAACATGTGTAAAATTGAGGGCATCAAAGCCATCAATCTATGAGGATTTAACATATCATCAGTTCAAAAAAAGGTATTAAGATAACACATTTTTTATTTTAATATCCCTTCCCTAATGTTTAAGAATTAATTTATTCATAGAATAAGAGAAATATATATATATGTATGTATATATATATATACATGACATGTAGAGATTTATCCTTCAACTAATTTCTACCACAAACTCATCTTTCACACAAAAGATAATAGAACTCAAAAGTATTATATTTACCTCAATCATATAAGGTTCAAAAAATTAACACATATAATTAAAATTAAGAAAAATATTTTCTAATAATCAGGGACTTCCTGTAGGCTAGTGGTAGGTATTAAGGGCATGTCGCACTATGGTTGTGGGTTCGATTCCAGAAACATTGTCTGACGCGACGTGTTGTCACACGGTCTTCGTGTTGTCCTTTTTTATAAATATCCAAAAATAACGTTAAAAATAGTATCCAATGTGAAATATAATCCATTAAAACCTTTATACTTATCCAAAATACTTCTGTAAACCCTCAGTCCAAAATTTATATGAACGGTAAACATAATGTAGATCCTTTTTACCCCATAATAGCAAGTGAATACCTTCATCGTGTATTCTATTAAAACACTGAAACTTTCATAATATCCATAAAACCTTATTGATTACATTCATGCTCCCTCAATCCTTATAGAATACTATATATACTTCATCCATCCAAAAAAAATTTAAACTCCAATAGTGATGGAATATACAAATCTTTAATCGGTTTCATGGCAGTCAAGAATTCTAATATAATTTACCCAAATCATCCATATCTTATTCCAAAATAAGTACCTCGATATTAGGGCCATATTAATGTATATCTTTCCTTCAACCTTCTAATTACATAAATTTTAACTCGCTGTAGAGTCACTTTTCATAGTACCATAAATTCTCAAATCCTCAATGAAATAGTACTGCAGTACAATCCTAATTTATATCCAGTACATTATTGATAAAACAGTTCAATAAAAAATTTCCAAAATATAAATATAAGAATACTTTTCATTCCTCTTCATCTGTGGTAGTATCATAACTTTATTATTATCCAATAGCATCATTTTCGGCATAGTCTGATGATTGGGACATTAGTTCGTGTTGTGTCCAAACTCCTTACATATGAAGCGTTGCTCATTTGAAACCTTTTTCTTAACCTTGCATTCATGTACATGGTGTCCTTTTTCTCCACACATATAATATACTCGCATTCCCTTCAATCATTTTCCATGGTGAATCTTTCCATAGTTATCACATATGGGAAAATCATTCTTTAACTTATTCCCTTTATCTGTCCTTCTCTCTACCATACTTTCCATCTCTGACTTCCCATCAAAGCCATAGGACTCCTAGAATTATTTACTTATCTTATCAACAAATGATACTATTTATTCATATGATGATAATACATGGGAGACTATTTCCCTTCTAAATTATGACTTAAGACCATGAAAGATATGATCCTTCTTACTCATTGGAACATGCGTATTGCCGGAGTTATCATTCCTTCTACTAGGTGCCATTTCTAAATAATGTCATACACTAGATTAGTTTATGAATAGAAATAGCCAATCCATATCTTGTAAAACACTTAACATAAATTAAACAGATTATGGATATAGTCCATAATCATAAAAATGTATTCTTTGAGAAAGTATATACTCATAAACCCTTCATAATGGTTTGTAAAGAAAATGATAATTATCCTAAGAATATCCCCCCGGGAGTGTCGTAATGAAGAGTGCATCAAGACCCATTGTCGTGCACTAGTTCTCATCCGATTCTATCTCAAAGCGGTGTTTTCGGGTTTTACCCCTAGGTACATCTGTTCGAGAGCTTCCTCTACCTGCTCTTATCCAGATAGGGATGTATTTCTTGGAAAACTCACAAAATCTCTACAATACAAAATTTCTAGGAAGTTCTTCTATACTAATCCTCAATTATTATCTTAGGGCTACATGCTCTAATCAGATTTTACCTAAATCTACCTTCCAAGGTTTATTACTAAACTTCCTCTGATACCAACTGTAACACCCCAACCCCAATTACCCAGAGTCCGTGCATTATTACATACCATTGGCATGATCACAAAAGATCAAGTCTTGAATGGTCGATTAGTTTAGTATCCTTGGAATCACTAGATATATTCATAAGTCTTACATTACATAATAACGTGAAAAAAACTAGAAAAACATATTATCTTCATATCCCCTATTACTATACCTGTAAGGACATTCATAAAATACTTCTTCACATCCAGGAAAAAATAAAACATTGAAATGGGTGAGCTCAGATGCTCAGTAAGGATAACAATATAGCGGAAACTTTAATAAATAAACATAAACATTTAAGGCAGTGTATAACTAAAACAAAATCCTTTTAAACATAAACATCAGTATAATATGGAAAAAATAAATTGATATAATTCCATTAAATTATTCACATGGATATTCTACTAATCGAATAATCACATGAAATATCAATAACCACATTCATAATGATGGAATGCATAATTTCAGACTATCATAACCACGTAGCTAAGGCCTCGTGCCAAGACTACAAATAAGATTTTGTCAAGGCCTAGTGCCAAGACACTAGTTTGTCTCATGAGATCTACTGATGCATTAAGGAGCTAGTATGGGCTCAACCCATCACTTACTATGTTCAATGCATTCATCATATGAACAGGTTTAAACATAACATAACCATTCGTATTAAAACTATCATACGAAATATCAATTCGTTCTCCATAAACCATGAATGGTATAAAAGTAACACATCCATAGTCAAACATATCACAATATCGTCAATAAAATATGAAAGTTTTGTATCATAATAAATCAACATAAAATAAGCTTAAAATCCATCAAAATATTTTGACATAGATGAAATAAAAACTATTTGAAAGAAATATCTCTTTTTTCTAATCATTCAAAAGTCACACATTTATAAAGGATTCAATTAAAAAGATATTTTTGAATCAAAGTGTCCCATACCACTTTGAATCATTTAAAAGGGGTTTAAATTTTCAAACACTAATTTCCATATAAAGAAATCCTTAAAATAATTTTGAAAACATGGATACTAATTAAAATTATTTAGAAAGACAAATCTTTAAAACATTTAAAATTACGATATTGATAAAGAGTACCTTCCACAAATTCTTAAAATATTCATTTTGAAATCATTTAAAAGTCAAATAATTATAAAATAAAATATTTAATTTCAAAATATTCTTACAATCTTGTAAGGGATGCTTCGAAGATTTTACAATGTTGGAAAATAGTAGCACCCACCGTATAAATTAAAAAAAGACATTCTTACCTTCATTCTGTCGTAGAGATTAAAAAGGTCCTTGTTTGGAAAACAACGGAACGATTCTGTTATAAAATTCTTATAAAATGGAAAAATGGTATAAATGAATTTAACCCATATTCAATAAAATAGTAAGAATGTTCTGAAATACGTTTTTAAGAAACATGGATGTGGATGATAAAGAGGTCCCAATAGATAATTACATATAAACAATCTTGGACAATGAAGAGATTGTGAAATAAACGCTTACATTGAACTTTTCCTTGGTAGAGGGTAGGTTAAACCACTGTATAATGGTTAAATAATTGTTATTAAATTATACAAGAATCATATACATTAATATGTTATCATTAATGATCTTTTAACATTTATTTGTTAATAATATCTTAGTATTATCATCGTTTTGGGTGTAATCTTTCTCTTTTTCTTTTATATATTTTATTATATAAGCCAAGTTTTTTATGGATAGGTTGTATCTTATTCATATCAGGAATGATATAAAGTCCTTAAACTTTATTTTTAATCATCAAATGAGAATTATAATTGCATGGATACGATGGGGAATGAATCTCATCGCATTCGTGGAGACTGTAGTCCGTACGTATGTACGAGTGACAATATCATTCTTTTGATATTAAAATAATATATAATTGGATTTTATATCATATATACAGAAAAATTATCCTGATATATTATTTAAATCAATTACATATCATTATCATACCCATCTAAATAATAATGTTTTTGAATTACAATTACACCACAACGTGGAGACGGTAAGCCGTACGTACGTACGTATGGTGACATGTCATTAAAAGGATTGATAGAATACTGAATATGGTTGTACCATATTTATAATAACATCATAGTATATAGAAGATACTGGGGTTATTATTTGAGAAAATAAAAAACAAAAAAGATGAAATTGAAGAAGAAAGAAACTTGAAAAATGGTGATGAAAACATTACCTCTTCTTCGGGTTCTTCCTTTTGATTGGATCAAAAGGGATCCTTGGGTTGGCTTTCTGATCAAACTAAGGCATCTAGGTTGAATTGAGGGATGTTGAGAGAGTATTTGCGAAGGTTTTGTCCGAAACGAAATTCTTTGAAGGTGTGAATAATTGGTTAGAAGTTGTGTTCTTTCATAAGGTTGAGGAGGGTCTCTTTAGGAAAAATATATTGTATTAACTTATAATAAATTCATATTTGGATTCTAATGGCTCCAAAGTAAATTATTAAAAATTGAAGGTGGGTATGGGTCTAAATCCTTTCAAACAATATATTTTAGACAGGTTTGGGTCATTATATTAACCTTATCGTTTAGTTTTAACTCTTAGTTAATTAGATTGACATTTACCATGACACTTTGTCTTTTTTTATTATATATTTAATAACCTTACTATATTAATCCAAGTGACCCCAAATTGGTGCATTGATGATACAAATATCTTGATAAAAGACCTTTGGGCTAACCTTAGGTTTTTATGAATAGAATATCAATTAATAATATAATACTTGTTTTAAAAACTCATTTATGTCAATTTTGACATCATTTAGTAATTGATTTTTGTTAAAGTCTTAACAACATTAATAATTCGAAAATAAATCATTTAAGCAATCCTAACAAGTCATATTAACCAATAAAATTTGTGGATGGCATCAAAACCTTTAAATTATATTTATTTTAAATTTTATAATACCAATTATTTGATTCTTTCATTAATAAAGAAAATACAGCATCATTATTGTGTCATAAATAAATTTAATTATTAAAAGTTTAAAAATTATGAATAAAATACCATTATGTAGGAAATATTTTTAGCTTTATAATTACTATTTATAGTCTAAAATATAAAATACATATCCCTATGTAAAAAAAATTTATAAAAAATTTATGCTTATGCCATTTTTGTATTTACTTGAACTTAATTTATATTAAGTGTCCTTATCAACTACAAGTGGCTCCATGGTGTCTAAAAATCGACCCAAAGATGCCCATGGTCGGACATGTTTCAAAAAATAATGTTAGGACAAATTTTAGTGTAATTTATTATTATTATAATATTATTTTTTTTACCCTTATTTACCAGATTTACCCTTTAATCATGGTAAATAAATTATTAACCGAAGTAATTATTCAAAATGTCTAAAAAATAGTTACCTTTTTACACAATTTGGACATAAAGATTCCAAATATGGAATCCATTTTTCCAAATTCAACACACAGAAGTGGTAGAGATTAATTTAAAATTAATTCTCGCTGTCAAAACAAAAAGTGTGTTTTTAAGAAATAATAACTATCAAAAGATTGACACTTGTTTATGTCCGTTTTAATTGTGAAATTATGTCCAATAATTAAAATTGTATTAAATGGTAAAAATATATTCTCAATATACTTTAAAACCACTCAAAATAATAATTTATCAGTATTAATTATTTTTGTTAAAAAATAGTTTTTAATTAAAATTTAGTAATTTTTACTATTCATAAAAATATAAAAGTTATCCGAAAAGTACCAAAATTTCACCCTAGGATAGTTTCGATATTCCAAACCCAAAAATGATGTCCATTTTGAGAGATAAAATTTATAAAATTTCCAAAAGTGTGTATTACTATTCATAATGGCTAGTATGATTGGTCACGGTGTGTTAGAATCTTTAAATTGTGTACAGTGCAAGCTATTGCATTATTCAAAGGGAAAAGCACCATGGATGTTTGGGGTTTTACAGGTAGGGGACAAACATTTAATTTTATAAAATAATTAATGTGATCCAGCATTTTTACATAAATAATGTATTAAAGAACACTTAAAAATAAATAATTTAGGGCTCATGGATGAATAATTTCACGAAAATGTGGGTTCAAAAATTTTATTGGTCATTTTGTCCCATAAAATTATGGATTATTCCCATGTTATGTATAATTTTACCATGATCCTTGAAATTAAATTTAATAAGATTCAAAAATATTTCTGTTCAAAACAAATTTGAAATTATAATAAATTATAAATAATTATGAATCCAAATATGGAATCTATTTTTCAAATAATAATCACATAAGTCACAAGTATAAATTTAAATTTAATCCCACTGAAGGGACAACATTGTGGGGTTTTAACGTAAAAAAATGTTCAAATGATTGAAAAGTTTTTATATCTAATTTCAATGGGAAAGTGGTTAAAATAAACTATATTAGATTAAAATATTAATATAAAATAGTATGAATTTTTTTTAAAAGTTACAAATATAATTTATCCTTAGAGATACAGAATATGGAAAATAACTTTTGAATTCAAATTCAGTCTTTATCAATATTCATCAAAAAATGATGTTTCTCAGAAAATTCACAAAAATTATACGTAAGATAATTTGAAATTATAAATCAAAAAATGAAGTTCATTTTATCAAATTCAATTTCTATGTGAGTCGAAAATGAATTATATTTTTTTTCAAATATGGACATGAGTATAAGTTATTTTGTGAAAATTGAATTTTTAATCTTATAAAAAAATTTCCAAAAATTATATTTTCCATACTTTATATTAATAAAAACCATTATATACAATATTTTAAAAGTATTTATTTCTATTCATATTACTATTATTATTTAAAATCTTATAATTGTCTCATTTAAATAGTAATAAGAAACAAACATGTCTTGTAGAAACTCAGTGTTACTTATAACATATGTCAAGTTGTTGTTTCATGTAACGTATATTTATTTACAATTATGTTTAATTTAATCCAAGATTATTCCATGTTAATGGAATTGTCTCATTAGTTTAATGAAATATATCATTAAAAATTTAATTTTTTTGAGAGAAAAAGGCCCATAAATACTCAGGGTGTTACATTGTACCCCCCATGAAAATTAATTGTTATGGTTCAAAAATATAATGATAATTCATCTTTTTCATATACTAATGTTCAGGAAAATATATTTTAACCTGTTTTTTCTTAAGAAACAATTAATGGGTGACTGGTCTTGTTTAATATAACATTCATTGTACATTCTAGAATTTCACCTAGTTGTTTCTCATAAAAAATATCCTTCTCTAGTTGTATGACCTATGAGTTTTGTACATGTGAAGGGTGAAGTATTTACTTCTTTTGGAGAAATATATGGAACACATCATGGACTTGAGAGAGATTTGGAGGATCTTCCAAGAGATATGATACCATCCTGATATTATCAATAATATCAAAGGGATCGATAAACCAATGGCTGAGTTTTCATTTCTTCCTAAATCACTTGACATCCATATATGTATAGATGGATATAAACCCATTATTAGAAATAACAAAATCTAGATTATGTATTTAGTTATCAGTATGACTTTTCATTCGACATGGAATTTTCTTGATATGCAAATCAATGGATCTAACCTTCTCTAACATTTATTCAGTGATAATAGGTCCTTATATCATTATTTATCCAACCCCATCATGCACATTATTGATCTACATTTCGTCCCATAGAGGTCTTATAATGTTCTATCTGAATGTTTGAGTGACATTTATTGTTGTATAAAAACTCATCAATAGGGACGTGTTGATCCCAAATACCTTTTATATAAAATATTTCGATATCATTATATCTTCATGGGTTTTAATATATTTAGAATTACCATCATTATGAGTATGATAAGAACTACTAAAACTCACATCCATATCACATTATTGCTTATGACTTCTCCAGAACATAGAGGTAAACCACTGATATTGATTTGATGTAATTGAATATGGTACTCTAGGAAACCTTAAAATTCCATAATGTATATCATGGAATGATAACCTAAAGATAAGTCTTCTCTAATAGCGATGAAGTGTTATGAAATTATAAGGAGATTGAAAACCAACCACATATAATTAATCACTTTTGAGTTTTTGGGTAGTCCAATAACAAAATCCATACTGATGTTATCCAAGTTACATTTTGGTATGGGTAATTGATGCAACATACCTTTAGATTTTTTCTTTTATCCTTAACTTTATGGCATTGTGTGCATAGAGATACAATCACGGTCATATATATATTCATTCTATCTCGCAATAAGTTTTATTTCATGTCCTTATACATCTTCATACTTCTATGATTTATATATAATGAAGAACTTTGAGCTTCCTCTAATATATCAATCAAATATGTTATGAAAGGGTCACATTTATAGTTCTTTAACATTATCATTTCATCCCAATCATGGATAAACTCAGGTATATTTATGACCTTACATTTCAACTCTACATATTGCTTTATTACCTCCTTAGTCATTACATGGAATGAGGTATGAAAATGTATTTTAAAAATCTATGATTTTCCCATTCATTCTGAATTTCTAACTCAATTCATTTAAAATTAAATAAACAGGGGATCATTTGTGATCTTTATCTGGGATAATAAAAAATAATCATTTCTATTCAAAAAAGAATCCACCTTGTTTTCTTTCCAATGGTGTTAATTTATTGAGAAGTCATAATCCATTACCAACTCTACCCATATTCTCTTGTCAATATTCAAAACCATCATCATGAGTATATATTTCTGACTTTTATGATCATAATATAGATCAAACATTTCCTTATAAAGATAGTTACCCTATATATTAAATGAAAATATCACCCTGACTAACTCCAAATGATGAGTTGGTTAATTTTTCTCATGAATCCTCAACTGCTACAAGAATAAGTTATAACCCTATTATTATTTGTAAAAAACATACCAATTTATTCTTGGTTTCAACAATAAGTATTAAAACCCCTCATGAACTACATGGAAAAGTAATAACAACAGTGCTAACAAACATTCTCTTTAGTTCTGTGAAATTTTACTCACATTTTAATGTCCATAAGAACATGACACCCATTTGAGTTAACTAGATCAATGGATTAGATAGTCATTAAAAATTATCCATAAACCATTGATAATATCAAGATAAACCAAAAAATCTATGGATCTCAGTTACCATGGTTTTTTTAATCTATAATTCAATTGCCTATATCATTGATAGATCTTCTCCTATACCATATCATTAGATTATGCTACCAAAAAAAGAAACTTTTTCACAAAAACATAACACACTGTTTATTTTCATTTATTTTATCATTTCTTTGGGTCTTAAGTTCAATTATTGAGTGGTATTCAAGCTTCTCCTTTCTCTTTGAATATACAAGAATGTCATCTAAAAATACCACCACAAATGGATCGAGGTAGCACCTAACGACTCTATTAATTAAATCCATGAATATTGAAGTAGTATTAGTAATAAAAAAAGACATTACTATATAATCACAGTTTCTATACAGTGTACATATTGTCTTCTTGGGTATATCGTCTTTCTTGAACCCTCAATTGATGGTATCCAGCATAAAAGTTAATCTTGAAAATTTATTGAGTTATGCATAGTTGTTCAGAAAAGTAATCAATACATGGAAGATGATACATGTTCTTGATTGAGATCTTATTCAACTCCTAATAATTAATGTAGTGTCACATTTATCCATATTTCATTTTCTAAAAAAATATTAGGAGGAAGACATGGTCAAATTAATCCCTTAACAAGGGTTTCATAGATATTCTTCTTCGATTTATACAAAAAAAATATGTATCATTCTATAGGGAGTATTTGAAATTGTTTTGGAACAAACTATGAGTTATATTTAGAACAAAACTTCATGTTTTGTAGGAAGGTTAGGAAAATCTTCTGGAAGGACATCCATAGATTCTATGTTAACAATAATATCATCTATGTCGATTTTCTCCCCAACCATTTGAGAAAAAAACCCTTGTAAACGAGAACTAAGACCCACACACTTAATGAAATTTCCATCGAAAGTTCATACATATTTGCACGTTGATGTAAAATCAATGGAGTGTTTGAAATTTAGAACTTATAATCCCTTCCTAGTTAATTGATGTGGGATTTATGAAGAGAAAGTTGGACCATGGTTAATGTAATTCCCTGACCCTAGTTACCTAGAGTCGGTGCATTATTTCATAACATTGTCATGATCACAAGAAAGATCAAGTCTCGAAAGACCGATTAGTTTAGTATCCTTGGAATAACTAGATACATTCATAAAGTTTACATTAGATCATAAAATGAAAACTACAACAATATAGTATACGTAGTCCACACTCTTATCCCCTCTTACAATCCCTGCAGTTCATTCATAAAATACTTCTTCACATCCTGGGAAATATAAAACATAGAAAGGGGTGAGCTCAAATTCCCAGTAAGGATAACAATATGGAAGAAACTTTCATAAATAGGAATAAACATTTAAGGAAACGTATAACTAAAACAAAAACCTTTTAAACATGAACATCAACCTAATGTGGTAGAAATAAAATGAAATAATGCCATTTACTTATTCACATGGATATTCTACTAATCAAATAATCACATGAAATATCAATAACCACATTCATAATGATGTAATGCATAATTCCAGACTATCATATCCTCATAGACAAGGCCTCGTGCCAAGACTACAAATAAGATTTTTTCAAGGCCTTGTGAAAGAAAATAATTTGTCTCATGAGACCTACCGAAGCATCTATGAGCTATAGTGGGCTCCACCCGTCACTTATTATGTCCAATGCATTCCTCATATGAACAGGTTTAAATATAACATAAACATTTGTATTAAAACTAGCATACGAAATGTCAATACTTTCTCCATAATCCATGAATGGTATAGAAATAAGACATCCACAGTCAAAAATATCACAAAACCTTCAATACAATATGGAAGATTTGTATCATAATAAATCAACTTCAAATAATCTTAAAATCCATCAATGGATGTTGATATAGATGAAATAATAACTATTTGAGAGAAATATCTTTTTTTAAATAATTTAATAGTCACACATTTATAAAGGAAGTAATTTAAAAGAGATTTTTGAATCAAAGTGTCCCATACCACTTTGAAACTTTTTAAAAGAAATATCATTTCAAAATATTAATGTCCATATAAATAAATCTTTAAAATCATTTTGAAAAAATGGACATTAATTAAAAATAGTTAGAAAGGTAAATATTTAAAGCATTTAAAATTCTGATCTTGATAAAAAGTACCTTTCACAAATTCTTAAAATATTCATTTTTATATAATTTAAAGGTCACATTGTTATAAAATAAAACACTGACTTTGAAAATATTCTTATAAGATTGTAAGGGAATCTTTGAAGATTTTATAATGGCGTAAAATTTCTGCACCGGCCGTATAAGTTAAAAAACATTCTTACCTTAATTCTGTTGAAAAGGTTAAAAGCACCTTGTTTGGAAAATGACAGAAAGATTCCTTTATAAACCACATATAAAAAGTCAAAAAGGTTATGAATTATTTTATACCATAGTCTTTAAAAATATTAAGAATTATTTGAAATACATTTTTAAGAAACATGGATGTGGATGATAAAGAGGTCCCAATAGATTATTACGTATAAACAACCTCGAATAATAAAGAGATTGCGAAATAAACCCTTACCTTGTAATTTTCCTTGGTTGGGGTAGGTTATACTCTGGTATAATGGTGAAATAATTGTTATTAAATTACACAGGAATCATTTACATTAATATGATATCATATATGATCTTTTAACATTGATTTGTTAATAATATTTTAGAATTATCGACGTTTCGTGTGTTAACTTACTCATTTTATTTTATATGTTTTGTTATGAAAGCCATGTTTGTTATGGATAGGTTTTATCTTATTCATATCCATAATTATATTAAGTCCTTAAACATTATTATTAATCTTCAAATGAGAATTAGACTTGAATGGATACGATGGAGAATGAATCTCATCGCGTTTGTGGAGACGGTAGTCCGTACGTACGTACGAGCGACAATATCATTCTTTTGATATTAATATAATATATAATTGGATGGTATATCATATATACAGAATAATTATCATTTATATTTTTTATTTACATGAATTACAAATCATTATTATACCCATCCAAATAATAATATATTGAATAATAATTACCCCACGACGTGGAGACGGTAAGCCGTACGTACGCACGCATGGTGACATGTCATTCAAAGGATGGATAGAATACTGAATATGTTTTTACCTTATTTATAATAATATTATAGTATATAGGAGATACTAGATTAATTATTTTATAATGGGAATAACCAAGAAAGAAGAAGTTGAGGAGGAAATGAAGGGTGGTGAAAACATTACCTCTTCTTCGGGTTCATCCTATTGATTTGATCGAAAGGAATCATTAGGTTGGGTTTCTGATCAAAATAAAGCCTCTAGGTTGTAGTGAGGGAATTTGAGAGAGGATTTGGGTAGGGGTTGGCCGAACCAAAAGGTTTTTAATGTGTTAATTAGTGAGAAGGGGGAGTGCCCTTTTATAAGAGGGGTGAGGGGAACCTTTGGAAATGCTAGAAATATTATTTTATAATAAATTAATATTCGGTTTATAATGGATCCAAAGTGGATTAGGTAACGGTTTAGGTGGGGATGGGTCGAAAACAACTCAACCAATAGAATTCAGATAGGTTTGGGTCATTATACTATCCTTATCTCTTAGTTTTAACTCTTAGTTAATTAGTTTGACATTTACCATGTCACTTAGAAATTTTATAATATATAGTTAATAACCTTACTATATACCTCCAATAGACCCCAAAGTGGTCCATTAATGATTCACCTATCATATAAGTCTCTTCTCCAATCATTATATTTTTAGGAGTTTAATATCAATTAATAATATAATATTTGTTTTAAAAACATGTCAATTTTGACACTATTCAATAATTGATTTTTGTAAAAATTACAACAGAAGGATTACTTCAAACAAAGTTAATTAAATCAATACAAAATGTTATATTTACCTAGAAAATTAGTTTAATTCATAAAAAGTCTCAAATTATATTTATTTGGGTATTTATAATATCAATTATTTTTATTTTTCACTATAATGGTAATTACAGCATCATTATTGTGTCATAAATAAATAAAATTAGTTATTGTCTAAAAATTATAAATAAAATATAATTATTTAGGAAATATTTTTATCTTTCTAATTAATATTTACAATATAATTTATCTTATGTATAACCCTATAATAAAAATGTTTTAGTATATAAAATTTCATTTTAACTCTTTTAACTCCTCTTTGAATTAAATAATAATAAATGTCCTAATCTAATCCAAGCGAACCAAAATGATAATATTTTACTCCTAAAGTTGTTTTTGGTCGAGATACACTTGTCCAATAGAATTAGGAAGTGTGTTATGGTATTATTAATATCATTTTTGTCCTTAATTACCCTCTTTACTTTTAACCGTGGTAAATAAAAGATAAAAGTTACTATTCACCAAAAAATTATTTTCATCTCATTGAACCACATTTTACTCCTTGATATTAACCATGTCTCTCGGTTTTCTGAAATTCCACTCACAGAAGCGGTAAAATAATGTTTTATGAAAAATTCAGTTTTTTAACTACCACTTAGTGGTTTCACTATTCATCAAAAAATGAAAGTTTCCAGAAAAATACAAAAAATAATAGCTAAGATATATTTAATATTATGAATTAAAAAATTATGTATATTTTACAAAATTGAAAATATATCAGTTGCATTAATTAATTTAAAAATTAATTCCCGTCGTCAAAACAAATAGCGTGTTTTTAAGAGATAATAACTATCAAAAGATTGACACTTGTTTATGTCCGGTTTAAATGTGAAATTACATTCAAGGACCATCATTGTATTAAATGGTAAAAATATATTATAAATATACTTTAAAACCACTGAAATTAATAATTTATCACAGATAATTATTTCGATTAAAAAAGTTTTTTTAATTAAAATTTAATAATATTCACTATTCATCAAAATATGAAAGTTATCCCAAAATTACCAAAATTTCACCCTAAGATAATTTTGATATTAAGAATCCAAAAATGAATCCATTTCAAAAGATAAAATTTATAAAATTTCAAAAAGTAAGAATTACTATTCATAATGGGTAGTTTGATTGGTTGTGGTGTGTTAGAATCTCGAAATTGCGTACAATGCACGCCATTGCATTATTTAAAGGGAAACATACCATGGAATCTTGGGGTGTTTCATTGTAAATTTTTTATTTCCCAATCCTAAAGAATTTATTTAGTCAAATTGAATATATAAATGTTTATAATATTTTATTTAAAAAAAATTGTTTCACTGTTAAAAGTTGGTAAAAGTGCATTTTTAGAAAAATACTTCTTTTATCTAAAAAAATTATTTTGTTCTTACATTATGTCTAAGAAACTCATAATATGGATTCTAAAATTATAAGTATTATATAGAGATTAAAATTTAGTTAATATTTTTCATAACCTCTTTTGAACGGCTTGTTTGGTAAGTCATGGTGCGCTTGAACTTGGTGTTGCATGTAGTGCAAGTTATTGAATTATTTTGAAGAAATAACACACTATGAAACCATGGGGTGTTAAATTCTCCCCTCCTTCAATAAATTTCATCCTAGAAATTTGAAATTGTTCTTCGAAAATAAAAGGTTGAAAATAAAAAATATCTTTGTTGGAAAACCCACATCGGAAATTGGGCTACTAAAATTTAGTCTTAATATGAGGAAAAGGGAAATGAAATGGTCACCACCAAATTATGATCTTGATTAGGAGAACATTTGTGGAAATTAGAGACGTATAATTGGAGGAAAAAATTTAATATGTATAGGTAGTGATTAAAGTCATCAATCACAAACAAGTGTAAAATTAAGGTCCTTAAATTAATCAATCTATGATGATTTGAAATACCACCAGTTCAAAAAAATATAGGTTATTTGGATAACACATTTTTTTATTAAGGATTCCTTAAATAAATTATAATAATTTATTTATTTAGAGAATAAGAGAAGAAGAAAAATATATTCTTGACAAGTAGAGTTCCATCATTTAACTAATTTCTACCACAAACTCATCTTTCACTCTAAAAGATATTAGAATGTAAAAAAATTATATTTATCATATTCGTATAGCGTTCCAAAAAAATGAATTTATAATTCATCTACCAGATCATAAAAATAACTACATTATTTAATCTCAGACATAACGTGGGCCGGTTGTAGGTGATACACCCTTGCCGCCCTTCGGTTGTGGGTTCAAGTCTCGCGGCCTTGCCGGATGCGACGGGTTGCCCCCCGACATCCGGGTTGTCCTTTTATGGCAATCCTAAAATAATCCAAACTAGAAATATCCAAAATTCTTTAGTCCAAAATTTATAAGGAAGGTAAACAAAATGAAGATCCTTTTTGTTGCATAATAATAAGTTAACACCTTCATCATGTATGCTTTTAAAACACTACAACATCCTGAATTACCATAAAACCTTATTGATTACATTCATGATCCCTTATTCATTAAAGAATAATGGATATACACCTTTTATCCAAAAATGTTGTAAACCCCAACAATGTTGGAATATACAAATCATTAATCAGTTTCAATGTATTCAATAATATCCAATATAATTTTTCAAAATCAATCATGTATTATTCTAAAATCACTACCTCGGTATCAGAACTATATTATGGTTTATCCTTCTCTCAACCATATATTTTCCAAAAATTTAACCTGCTATTGAGTCACTTTTCTTTGTTCCACACAATCTCAAGACATTAATGAAATAGTACTGCAGAAAAATCCTTATATACTCCATGATTATTAAAACAAGTACAATGTTGATACAACACTCAAATTACATGATCAACATAAGAACTCTAATCATTCCTCTTCATCTATGGTAGTATCATAACTTGATTATTATCCAATAGCATCATTTTAGGAATAGTCTGATGAGTGGGACATAGGTTCATGTAGTGTCCAAACTCCTTTCAAATGAAGTATTGTACATTTGAAACCATTTTCCTACCCTTGCAGTCACGTAATTTGTGCCCATTTCCTCCACACTTATAACAAACTCTCATTCCTTTCAGGCAAGTTCCAGGATGTTTCATCCCATAGTTACCACATATGGGAAAATTATTCTTTTCCCTCTTCCCTTTATCCATCTTTCTCTCTTCCATCCTTTTCTTCTCTTGCTTCCCTTAAAAGCCATATGACTCATTATACTCTTTACTTATCTTATCAACACATGATATTATTTATTCATATGATGATAGTACATGGGAGACTATTTATCTTATAAATTCTATCTTAACACCATGAAAGATATGTTCCTTCTTTCTCTTTGGATCATGTGCATTACTAGAGTTCTCATTCCTTCTACTGGGCACCATTTCTAAATAATAGTATGCACTATATTAGTCTATGAATAACAATACCTAATACCAAACATGTAAGACACATAACATAAATTATATACTTTATGGATATAATTCCTAATCATAAAAATTTCTCCTTTGAGGATGTATATAATCATAAACCCTTCATAATGGTTTTTAAAGAAAATGAGAATTATCCTAAGCATATTCCTCAGGAGTGTCATAACCAAGAGTGCAGCAAGGCCCGTTGTCGTGCACCAGTTCCCGTTTGAGTCTAGCTCAAAGAGGTTTTTTCGAGTATTACCCCTAGGTACATCTGTTCCAGAGCCACCTCTACCTGCTCGTATCCATCCAGGGATGTATTTCTCGGAAAACTCACAAAATCTCTACAATACCAAAATTCTAGGAAGTTCTTCTATACTAATCCTCAAATTCCATCTTAAATCTATGTGCTCTAATCAGAGTTTATCTAAATCTAGCTTCCATGGTTTGTACTAAACATCCTCTGATACCAACTGTAATGCCCTGACACCAGTTACCCAGAGTCGGTGAAATATTACATAACATTGTCATGATCACAAGAAAGATCAATTCTCGAAATAACGATTGGTTTAGTAGACTTGGAATAACTAGATACATTCATAAAGTTTACATTACATCATAAAATTAAAACTACAATATTATAGTCTCCATAGTCCACACTCTTATCCCCTCATACTATCCCTGTAGGTCATTCATAAAATACTTCTTCACATCCTAGGAAATATAAAACATAGAAAGGTGTGAGCTCAAATTCCCAGTAAGGATAACAATATGGAGGAAACTTTCATAAATAGGAATAAACATTTAAGGCAATGTATAACTAAAACATAAACCTTTTAAACTTGAACTTCAAAATAATATAGAATAAATAAAATGAAATTATTCCATTTACTTATTCACATGGATATTTTACTAATCGAATAATTACAAGAAATATCAATAACCAATTTCCTAATGATGGAATGCATAATTCCAGACTATCATAACCACATAGCCAAGGCCTCGCGCTAAGACTACAAATAAGATTTTTTCAAGGCCTTGTGCCACGACACTAGTTTGTCTCATGAGGCCTACCGATGCATCCAGGAGCTATAGCAGGCACCACCCGTCACTTATTAAGTCAAATGCATTCCTCATATGAACAGTTTTAAACATAACATTAACATTCGTATTAAAACTAGCATGCGAAATGTCAGTACTTTCTCCATAAACCATGAATGGTATAGAAATACCACATCAACAATCAAACACATCACAAAACCTTTAATACAATATGGATGTTTTTTATCATAATGAATCAACTTCAAATAATCTTAAAATCCATCAAAGGATGTTGACATAAATGAAATCAAAACTATTTGAGAGATATATCTCTTTTTTTTAATCATTTAAAAGTCACACATTTATAAAGGAAGTAATTTAAAAGAGATTTTTGAATCAAAGTGTCCCTTACCACATTGAAACTTTTGAAAATAAATATCATTTCAAAATATTAATGTCCATATAAATAAATCCTTAAAATCATATTGAAAACATGGTCATTAATTAAAAAGAATTAGAAAGATAAATCTTTAAAACATATAAAATTCTGATCTTGATAAAGAGTACCTTTCACAAATTATTAAAATATTCATTTTAAATTAATTTAAAGGTCACATAATTGTAAAATAAAACATTTACTTTGAAAATATTCTTATAATATTGTAAGGGAAGCATTGAAGATTTTATAATGGCAGAAAATAGTCACACCCGCCGTATAAGTTAAAAAACATTCATACCTTAATTCTGTCAAAAAGGTTAAAAGCACCTTGTTTGGAAAAAGACAGAAAGATTTCTTTATAAACATCTTATAAAAAGTCAACAAGGGTATGAATGAATTTATTCCATAATCTTTAAAATAGTATGAATTATTTGAAATTCATTTTTAAGATACATGGATGTGGATGATAAAGAGGTCCCATTAGATTATTACGTATAAACAACCTCGGATAATGAAGAGATTGCGAAATAAACCCTTACCTTGTAATTTTTTTGGTTGGGGTAGTTTAAACTCATGTATAATGGTGAAATGGTTGTTATTAAATTATAAAAGAATCATTTACAATAATATGATATCACATATGATCTTTTAACATTGATTTTTTAATAATATTTTAGAATTATCGTCGTTTCGTTTCTTAACTTACTCATTTTCTTTTATATGTTTTGTTATGAATTCCATGATTGTTATGGATTGGATGTATATTATTCATATCCAGAATTATATAAAGTCCTTAAATATTATTATTAATATTCTAATGAGAACTATACTTGAATGGATACGATGGAGAATTAATCTCATCACGTTCGTGGAGATGGTAGTCCGTACGTACGCACACGCAACAATATCATTATTTTGATATTAAAATAATATATAATTGGATGTTATATAATATATAAAGAATAATTATAAGGTTATATTTATTATTTACATGAATTACAAATCATGAATATACCAATCCAAATAATAATATATTGAATAACAGTTACACCACGACGTGGAGACGGTAAGCCGTACGTACGCACGTATGGTGACATGTCATTCAAAGGATGGATATAATACTGAATATGGTTGTACCATATTTATAATAATATTAAAGTATATTGGAGATACTGGATTATTTTTTTAGAATGGTAATAGCAAAGAAAGAAGAAGTTGAAGAATAAATGAAGGGTGGTGAAAACATTACCTCTTCTTTGGGTTCTTCCTTTTGATTTGATCAAAAGGGCTCATAGGATGGATTTATGATCAAACTAAGGCCTCTAGGTTGTAGTGAGGGATGTTGAGAGAGTATTTGGCAGGGTTTGGTCGAACCAAAAGGCTTTTAATGTGTGAATTAGAGAGAAGGGGGATTTCTATTTTATAAGAGGGGTTAGGGGCACCTTTGGAAAAGCTAGAAATATTATTTTATAATAAATTATTATTCAGTTTATAATGGCTCAAATGTGGAATATTTAAATTTTAAGGTGGGTGTGGGTATCAAACCACTCATCCAATAGAATTTAGATAGGATTGGGTCATTATATTAACCTTTTCTTTTAGTTTTAACTCTTAGTTAATTAGTTTGACACTTACCATGTCACTTTGTATTTTTATAATATATAGTTAATAAACATACTATATACCACCAATAGACCCCCATGTTGTCCATTAATGATAAACCTATCATGATATACGTTTCTTGGTTTATCCTTAGATTATTAGGAATTTAATATCAATTAATTATACAATATTTTTTTTTAAAAAACTCTTTTATATCAATTTTTACACTATTTAATAATTGATTTTTGTAAAAATCACAACAGAAGGATTACTTCGAAAAGAGTTAATTTAATCAATCAAAACATGTCATATTAACCTAGAAAATTAGTTTAATTCATAAAAAGTATTAAATTATATTTATTTGGGTATTTATGAAATCAATTAATATACTTTTTCGCTATTATGGTAATTACTGCATCATCATTGTGTCATAAATAAATTAAAATATTTTTGTCTAAAAATTATAAATAAAATATCATTATGTAGGAAATAGTTTTAGCATTCTAATGAATTTTTACAATCGAATTTATCATATGTATAACCGAATATTAATAATGTTTTAGTAAATAAACTTTGATTTTAACTCTTTTAACTCATTTTTGAATTAAATAATAAAAAATGTCCTAATCTAATACAAGTGGGCCTAAATGATAATATTTTACTCCTAAAGTTGTTTTTGGTCGAGATAATCTTGTCCAATAGAATTAGGACATGTGTTAGGGTATTATTAATATTGTTTTTATCCTTAATTACCCTATTTACTTTTACCCGTGGTAAATAAAAGTATAAAGTTACTATTCACCAAAAATTATTTTCATATCATTGACCAAAGTTTACTCCTTGATATTAACTGTGTCTCTCAGATATTCGAAATTCCACTCACAAATGTGGTAAAATTATGTTTTATAAAACATTTAGTTTTTTAACTACCACATAGTGGTTTCACTTTCCATCAAAAAAATTGAAAGTTTCCAGAAAAATACCAAAAATTAGGCATAAGATATATTTGATATTATGAATTCAAAAATGATGTTTATTTTACCAAAATTAAAAACATATCAGTTGCATTAATTAATTTAAAAATTAATTCCCATCGTCAAAACAAATAGTGTGTTTTTAAGATATAATAACTATCAAAAAGTTGACACTTGTTTTTGTCTAGTTTAAATGTGAAATTACATTCAATGACCAACATTGTATTAAATGGTAAAAATATATTCTAAATATACTTTAAAACTAGTCAAATTAATAATTTAACACGATTAATTATTTCGATTAAAAAAGTTTTTTTAATTAAAATTTTGTAATTTTCACTATTCATCAAAATATGAAAGTTATCTGAAAAGTACCAAAATTTTTCCCTAAGATAATTTTGATATTATGAATTAAAAAATGAATTCCATTTCGAAAGATAAAATTTATAAGATTTAAAAAAGTAGTTATTAGTATTCATAAAACTAGTTTGATTGGTTGTGGTGTGTTAGAATCTCGAAGTTGCGTACAATGCACGCCATTGCATTATTCAAAGGGAAACGTACCGTGGAAGCTTGGGGTGTTTCATTGTAAATTTTTGATGTCCCCATTCTAAAGAATTTATTTAGTCAAATTGAATATATAATAGTTTAATATATTGGATTAAAAAAAGGGTTTCACTATTAAAAGTTTGTAAAAGTGCATTTTTTGAAAAATACTTCTTTTATCTGAAAAAATGAATTTGTTCATACATTATGTCTAAGAAACTCATAATATGGATTCTAAAATTATTAGGATTATATAAAGTTCAAAATATAGTTAATACTATTCATAACCGCTTTTGAACGGCTTGTTTGGTAAGTCATGGTGCGCTTGAACTCGGTGTTGCGTGTAGTGCAAGTTCTTGAATTATTTTGAAGAAATAACACACTATGAAATGTTGGGGTGTTACACCTAAGATGACATCAAATTAAACCAAATGAAGAATGATAGTTTTTTTAGAGATAACATTCCCACCAATGTAAATCGGAGAGGAATCAAAGACATTACATGCAATCAGGATTCCATTAAGGGTTTTCAATTTTAATTACATATCTAATCATTTTCCTAGAATATTAATACCAAATTAAAATTCTGTATATATGAATGAGTTGGTAGATCCAACATCAAACAATACATTTGTAGTATAGATTGGTGGCAAGTGTACCTTTCACTATTTAGTTATCATACCCCTCATCATAAATAATGAACGTATGAGATTTCCCCTTGTCCCTTAGTTTAAGAGGCTGATGGTGTCAATCACCATTATTAGCCCATCGGTTTGGGAACTTGTTAGAATTATTCCAATTCTCCTTATATATTAAGTAATGTAGTGTCAGAGGTACATTCTATGTATATTTTCCTCTATTTTTATCGATGGCCAACTTCATCCCATCACCACATCAATAAATTTTCTAATGGAATTACCTTCCACACTAAAAAATAATCAATAAATCCTACAAGAAAATTACCTCCATGATACATTCAACACTTAGTGCATAAATAAAGGTGCATCTTCATTTCATCATGGTTTTTAGATTTTTCATTGAAATCCATTACCCTTTTCCTATATAAACCATAACTCTAACATCCATTTTAAAATTAAATTCACAATAAAAATACTATTATAGATACAAAATTCTATTTTGGAAAACAACCATATGAGGCTTAGCATTAATAAATAAAAAAACCTATCAATATTACTTTCAGTATGGATGATAAATCCAAAAGTGTACCTCATAAGTCTAGTGAAATTAACATTATAGGTACCTACATATCCATTATCCTTTTCTTCAAATCAATTAACTCCTTTTTCACCTTTATATGAATAACATGAGGAAATTAATTTTTGAAGAATATGTTCTTGAACTCATCCTAATAACTGGATTCAATTTATTCTTGGTTACTCATATTCTTGATTATATTTCACCACTGGTCTTCTCCCCCGTCTAATTGATAAACAAATAGAATGACTTTTTGATGATTAAAGCACTCGAGAATGGGAAATAAATTTAGTGGTACTGATAATATGTTCAGTAAAAAGTGGGTTAAAAATCCTTCTTAATGAAGGAGGGTGTTGCCTTATGAAGGACTCAACAAGAATTTGTAACATCCTTTTATCATTTTTGATCCCATCATTATTCATAGCATGAGAGATTCAAATATTCATAGAAATAATATTTTATATTTCTACTACAATATAATTTGGTTCCTTAGTAGGAAATCCATTTCAATGTCTACTAAAGACATGTCATATGTGTCATCTACATAGAGAAAATATCAATCATCTATTCTTATCTTGTGCTAATTCTTCTGCTCTCTGGAACATTATTACTGACATGTTTGATTGCAGATAGATTCGTTCTGAGTCATTTTTTTCTCATCTTAAATGCTGTGTGGAGCTCAACACCTCGAAAAAAATCATGATCCTTCTTCTGGCAGCGGTTTCCGATATCCTACACATTATCTGGTACGATCGTAATGATATTATTCATAATAATCACTCATTTAATCTCAATGCAGGTCGTTCGAGAATTATCACTACTATCAGAGATGCTGCCTCGATTCAAAATTCCTATTGCAACAATTCTGTTGAGGATTTTGTGATTCTCAGACATCTTAGGGTTGTTGGGATCTATAAAAAACCTCATCAATTTATTTTAGTCTTCTGGAAAGCTTTTATTCCGGGGTGGATCAAAATAAACGTCGATGGAGCCTCGAAGGGGAACCCAGGCCTAGCTGGTTTTGGAGCTTTCTGCAGGGACTATCTGGGTCACTGTCATGGGTGTTTTTATGGAGGTTGTTCCAGTGGCACTTCCTTAGAAACAAGGATTATGGAGGTTATTTAGGCTATTGATTTTGTTCAATGGAAGGGTTGGAACATCATTTGGATCAAAAGCAACTCTACTTCCATTGTCCAAGCAATTTGGAATGGTGTGATCCATCTTTTCTAGACTCTTACCACTCGTTAGATGAGCTGTATGAACTATCTTCAACATATCAGATATATTATCACTCATGCCTATCAGGAATCAAATATGTTGGTGGATTCTCTCTAATATAGGTATCAACCAGGGTTTTACATGGTTCGATAATCTACCAGTTGACCTTATGCATCTTTATGAAAGAAATTGTAATAAAATCCCTTCTTTCATACTTTTGTAGTTTCCTATTATTTAATAATAAATTGTGTCTTTTTCTTTGACCAAGACATCCCCTAAATAATAATAAAAATATACTATAATTACCATTAACATATTTCCATCAGGTTCATTCCATTGAATAAAACCAAAATAAAAGAGGTATAATGAATTATCATAATGAGGAACCACATAATCATAAAAAGCCTCTTATTTGATGTCTAAATTATTAAACCTTCTTAAATTTATGAAAACATAGGTTTATAATAGGTTATTTATAACCAAATTCTATTTAAATACATAATGATTGTTCAAAAAGAGTTCATGAATTCCCAAAGCATATACCTCGGGAGTCTAAAATCTTGTGTGCAGCAAGGCCCATTATTGTGTACTAGGTTACACCGAGTCATGCATGACACACCTTTTCAGAGTTGTTATTCATAGGTACGTCTATTCTAGATCCAAATCCACTTGTATTATCTAGATAGGGGTGTATTTCTAGGACACCACATACACTATCCTTTACCAAATATTCCTACAAATGTTCCCATACATTTCTTTATCCTTAGACATATCCTTATACATTTCATTAGGGACTTCACTATGGTTTTATCATTCTCTCTTCAAAAGGATAACTAAACCTTTTCTCTGTTTCCAACTATAGATATCCTCTCTTTTCATACATATACCATACATAACTTTTTTATGATACTTAAATTAGTTTACAAAAAACACCCAAAGACCATACTAGTATAGTGGATTTGGAATCATGGAATTATAAACACTAGTATATAAGTGATCTACAATATCTCGCACTAGGTTATTCCGGACTATCCCCCCTCCAAGAAAATCAAACATAATACAAATTGTAATAACCTAGGGACAAACACATAAAATGGGTGATCATAGATTCTTAGTAAGGGTAATCAACAAAGACGTATAAGCTTAAAAATGAGCATTGGAGAATGTGAACTTCATCACAACATTAAAATATCATACCCTACAATTCATAAGATTAGAAACATAAATCATACCGTAAATCAAGGTAGTTTATAATACCTGTATCATATTTAATTAAATATAATATGTTATGAAATCATGATATAGGAATAAGACATGAATTTATGGAATACTTAAACATGTGATATCATTTACTATTTGTAAATATGAATTTTTATAACTTATCGAGGGACTTCATGTCAATCACACTTACTGAGAGGGAAAACCCACTATCCATAGTTGCAGTCCTTTCCTTGAAATGGATTTGGTTTCACCATATTCCCATCGTGGATCGTGATTCCCTGTCTTCCCGCATTATGGTGACTACACCTACTATGAGTGACACACCACCACCCATATTGGAAGTCCATTACTTATAAGGGTACTTATTTCCCTATATTTTATTAGTGGATCAAGAATGTCGATATGATTCACATCATTATATAATGAGATATAAATATTTACCCAATCAATTGGTGGTAGATATAAATACCACCAATCTTGAAATAAAATTATACATATATGTGACACTAGGTAATAAAATATTCATCATATAATTACACATAAAAGGATATGGGTTTTTATAAATTCTATCACAATCGTGTGAAATGAATTGTGTAATAATAACTTTTTATAACATCATATCCCATGGAAAGGTTATATGTGTCGTAATAATTAGATCAATGAATAACTCGTGAAAAGAAAGAGGTTTCAAAATCATATATGTAGAGGATGGTAAATGGGTTTCATAAGCATAATACCATAAAAATATAAATCATTCATGAAATAATATTAACAGATCATTTGTATAGTTTCCTAGAATGTAATGAGTAACCTCAATGGATGACATCTTATATAGAAAATAAAATTAAAAAATATTTGTATTTATTTTTTCAGAGAAAGTATCATTTATTATTTATAAAAGGATATTTAAAACATAAAACCCTAGTAAATCCATTTTTCATGAAAACAAACAAGAAAACATATATGTAAATAAATGAAATTTTTTTGAAACCTTTTTTTTAAATATAAAAGGAGTTTGAACATGATTTGAAAATAATTTTCGTGAATGCATATAAAAAATAATGAAATATTTTTTAGAACTATTTCTTTGAAAATAACACGAATAATTTTAAATGAATAATGAATCCCATAAAACATTTCTAAATTAATTTTTCATTAAAATTAGTTTCCTTGATTTTTTTTAAAACACAGTTCTTGTTGTTCAAGGATTGTGACTTAATGAAGGAAAATTAAGACAAAAAAACTTATCTAATTTAGTATCTCTTAAAACATAAATCCTAAGAAATATATATCACATAATGGATAGGTAAATACATAAAAAATTAATTATAAATATTATATAATATATTAATTCACAGTATAATCACTACACAAAAGAGATGAATGGTGAAGAATAAGTAAATCTCACAGAAATAAATGGGGGACTAAAATCCCCCTGACCTTGGGTACTGAATCTCATCATACTCATTCAAAACTCATGTACTATTAATATAATTTTATTATAAAGAGCCATAATATTTTATCTATTAACATATATTGTTTTATTTTTAATTTTTATTACACACTTGTTAAAAATTATATGTTGATGTTTCACTTCAAATAATTTCCTATTTATTATTTGCATGTGTCTTAATTTGTTATAACATTTTTATTATAAAAATATACTGAATTTTTTAATGTTAAAAAATATATAAATATGAATTATATTAAATTTATAGTTATTATAATAATCCATAGAATATAAAATTAAGAAATGGAATACATTATTCATGGAGGTGGTATGTTGTGTGTACACATAAATGTTGTTTCCTTTTAATTGTCATAATGTAAGTAAGAAATTAATTGAACTATATACATTTATATATATATATCATTATTTAAAAAAAATATTATATCATAAATATCAGATAAGGTCACTAAACCCATACTTAATACATTCCATGTTGTGTGTGAATGAATGACTTCACTTTGAGGGGTGGTAGTCCACAATTCCTCTAATGAAATTAACGTATTTAAAAAAATGGAATGTATAAAGATATGTGTTTTAAAATAATTAAATAAGAAGAACAAATAAAAAATATTATATATATATATATATATATATATTACATCATAATTCCCACTTTGAAAGGTGGTAATGGGAAATTAACAATAATCATTTCATGAGGCTGTAGTTTACAGTACCCAAAAACAGAATGTTAATTACCCATTACATGTATGTGTTTGTATATGTAGGTAAAAACCATAATATAAAAATATATCAATATATTTAGACAAATTTATTTATTAAATAATCCTAGAATAAGTATTATTGAAAGAGTGTAGAATGAAAATAAAAGAAAGGATCTTGTGGGATGGTGTTTTCTCTTAATCAGGTAACTCAATTTGGTTTTCACCAATGAAATTACTTGGAAGGTTTTCATACCAATGGAACAATTCAAGGAGTAATTTAGAGGTGTAGGGAAGTTAATTGGGGGAGGTTGTTACCCTTTAATTTTGTTACTCCTTTTGGTTTTCACCAAAGGGATTCCTTGGAAGGTTTTCTTCCCAATGGTTCAATTCACGGAAGAATGTAGAGGCGTGGGGTTGTTAATTGGCCATATATTTTTTGAAAATAATTTTTTTGAGAGGGGGTATGATTAGGTAGAGGTTCTGGACTTTTATAGGGAAGGGTGGGCCCATAAATGTCATTTTTGAAAACAACGTATATGTACCCATGATTTTCCTATCAAAAGACATACAAAAGAACCAAACACAAAAATGAAACTATAATGGATGAATATTGGACATAAAATGAGTTTATAGATGGTATATTGGTCATTTGGGCTCTTAGTTGTTTTGTTTATTCCCTTGTTAAGATTATTTTTACCTTATTTATTTTAATTAATTTTAATTACATTCTTAATTATTTTGTTAAAATACTATGTTGACCTTATTATACATTATAAATTTTAATGATTCCCATTATTTAATAATTTATTCCAAATTCTAATAAAAAAATTTAATAATTAATTTACATTTAATCTCATCGACGATACACCACTAAGAATTTTTAAATTAATAAATGATCAAAATTTTAATATATTTTTATATCCCATTTCATAGAGAAATTGCTTTTAATGATATATATTGGGTAAATTTGTTAAAATTTAATCTTTTTTAATTTTCAAAAAATTTTATTATATAATTTAACATTATAATTATATTAGATGAAATAGAAATTTAGAATTAAACATTATTATTTTTCCTAATTCATCCAAAAATGAAATATCTCAGATAAAAAAAAATTACCCTAAGTTAGTTTCAACATTATGAATTCAAAGATGAAGATTTTTTATAATATTAAATTTCAATATATTTAAAAAAATTAATTTTATTGTTTTTAACCGAAGGAGTTGAAAATAATTTCATGTGTGAAAATAAAAAATTTAAACATAAAAAGAATTTATTAAGATATCATATATTTCATTATCAATATCTTTTATTTATATAAATAATTTCTTAAAATTATTTGAAAATTATTTATTACTATTAATATAAATAAGTTGAAACAATTTGTTATAATTATATGATTTAAATAAATATAACTAAAAAATGAACTTTCCTAGAAACTCAATATGGAATGAAATGTATGCCTAGTCTGTGTTCTATTTAATGTACATAGATTTGGTGTTGTGTATAATTTATTCCATGTTAGTTCCTTTTGAAATGAATATCTTTACTTAGATAAATTAAATATATCAATTAAAAAAAATGTATTCGAAAAAAGGTCAATAAAAACCCATGGAGTTACCCATGAGATATTATCACGCCATGATATGATAATTCATGCAATAAAGATTGTGATTCATATTATCATATAGATCTAAATACTTATTTTTTTTGGAAGCCATCAATGTTTTGATAAATAATTATCCCATATATTTTGAAAAAATTATATTGAGATATATTTTACTAGGATTTAAAGAGAGTTTTTAATTGGAAAATTAAGATAAAAATTCGTAACCATTTTTAATGAAGAATAAATTATACAAGGACTACCACTAAAGAAATAATTTTAAACAAAGGAACATATTTTTGATCATGTGTGACAATTACCATGTAATTTATTTATGATGTGATCAAGAGGAATATATCTATATAATTTTCATATTTTAAATTTAGAATTTGTATCCTTCTTATTCTAGAATATTGAATAATCAAAGATACTAGTGTAGAAAAAAATATAGGGAACTCGATATACTAATTTAGATGTTGAATATTTTTTGAATCAAAGAGGGTTTGAAGAAACTAATAAATACGGTATCAAAGAAGGAATCAGATAACATAATAAAACATTTTATATGAATAACAGAAAGGCTATTGAAGAAATGTAGAAAACTAATCATATTTTTTAAAAGATAATTTTTTGTATCGAAGATGAAGAAGAAATTGATAAGGGGAGGAGGATAATTAGGAAAAAAGTAATTAAATAAGATACTACTGTATTATATTAGATATTGAATAATAAAAATAAGGAAGAAAAAAGAAAAAATATTGATTGAGAGATATATATGCACTGTTATTGTTAATATATTGTAATGATTCATTCACAACAGGACTCTCCTAGGTTTTAAAGATAACGAGGTGATTTAGTGTTGATTCATCCAAGTAATTTCGTTTTCCTATAAGATTAGGTTTCCATTTTATTTGATAAAACACTTTTTTATTCAAAATGGAAATATATTATAATGGTTTCATAGAATCTATTCCTGAGAAAATAACATATCTCTAGATGTGATGATACTGTAGAGACCCAATCATGGAATACATGGACATTAAATTAATTTTTCTGGGTATTTAATACATAACAAAAACAAACACAAAACTACCGTAATAGTTTATCGTCTTTGGAATCTCAGAACAAAATCTTCGAATCATGGTGAAAGTTCTTCAGTATCTCCAATAAAGATATTCCTCTTTTTGTTTTCATACATAAAACCTTTCTTTATATCCTGGGGAAAAATATAAAAAGGGTGAGCTCAAATGCTCAGTAACTGTAAAAATATAGAACATAAAACAGTCCATAAACATTTGAATGCAAAAACATGAACATAAAATCTAACCATCAAAATCTTGAAAAAATACATAAATCGTGGAAGTATGTAAGGAATATATCATAATTGAACATCAATTGTGATAAAATTGTAACAGCCCGAGATTTTATGAAAAATATTCATTCTTATTTTCCTAATGTCTTGTGTTATACGCTACACCAAAAGGAGCTTGCACAACACGCATCCTTGACTTGCCTTGCATTACACGCAATCGCAACCTTCCTCGATAGCGTGTGTGGTACGTAATCCTGAGTTTCACGAAACAATGATATGCTATTAAAATATTATTAAAACTAGCCGTTATGAATAGTAATAACCACTTTTTAAATTTTAGAAATTTTAACTCTCAAAATGGACTTCATTTTTGGATTCGGAGTATCGAATTTAGCCTAAGGTGATATTTTGGTACTTTTCGGATAACTTTCATATTCTGATGAATAGTGAAAATTACTAAATTATAATTAAAAACAACTTTTTTAATCGAAATAATTAATAGTGATAAATCATTAATTTGAGTGGTTTTAAAGTATATTTAGAATATATTTTTATAATTTAATACAATGTTTGTCATTGGATGTAATTTCACATTTAAACCAGACGTAATCAAATGTCAATCTTTTGATAGATATTGTTTCTTAAAAACACGCTATTTGTTTTAACAGCGGGATTTAATTATAAATTTAATTAATGCAATTTCTATGTTATGAATTTGGTAAAATAGACTTCATTTTTGAATTCGGAATATGAAATATAGCTTAGGATGAAATTTTGGCATTGTTCTGAAAAACATCAATTTTTGATGAATAGTGAAACTACTAAGTGGTAGGTTAAAAACTGAATTTTGTATAAAACTTAATTTTACCGCTTCTGTGAATGGAATTTCGAAAATCCGAGAGACACGGTTAATATCAAGGACTAAAATTTGGTTCAATGAGATGAAAATAATTTTTTGGTGAATAGTAACTTTTTACTTTTTTTACCACGGTTAATAGTAAATAAGGTAACTAAGGGTAAATATGATATTAATATTACCCTAACACATGTCCTAATTCTATTGGACAAGTTTAATTCGACCAAAAACAAACTTAGGAATAAAATATGACCATTTAGGCCCACATGGATTAGATTAGGACATTTATTATTAATTTATTTAAAGAAGGGTTAAAATAGTTAAAATCAAAGTTTAATAAGTAAATAATTTTTAATATGGGGTTATACATAAGATAAATTCGACTATAAATATTCATTAGAAAGCTAAAAAGATTTCATACATGATGGTATTTTATTTGTAATTTTTAGACATCAAATAATATAATTTATATATGACACAAAAATGATGCAGTAATTATCTTATTAAGGAAATATTGACATAATTGATAATATAAATACCAAAATAAATGTAATTTAAGACTTTTTATGAATTCCACTAATTTTCTAGGTTACTATGATATATTAGTGTTGATTTAATCAACTTTGTTCGAACGTGTAATTCTTTTATGACTTTCACAAAAATCATATATCAAATAGTGTCAAAATTGACACAAAATAGTTTTTAAATCAAATATTATATTATTAATTGTTATTTTATTCCTAAAAATCTAAGGTTCGGCCAAATGACTTAGATAAGGATATATATATTAATAATAAACAATTTGGGGTTCGTTTGGCATGTTATAGTAAGTGTATTAACCATATAGTGAAAGAAAACAAAAAGACACGGTAAAAGTTAAATTAATTAACTTAGAGTTAAATCTAATTGATAAGGTTAAAATAATATCTTAAACTTGTCTAAATTCTATTGGTTGATAGGATTTCGACCCATCCTTACTTTAGCTTCGAAATAATACCCTTTGGAACCATTATAAACCGATTTTGACTTTAATATAAAATAATATTTTGAGATATTCCTAAGGTGCCCCTCTCCTCCCCTATAAAAGGACACCTCCTCCCCCTCCTCCTCACCCCAATTTGAGCACTCAAGCTCGGCCAACACCTGCCAATTTCTCCTCTCCACTTCCCTAGTAACATCCTAGAGGTTCTGGTCTTCCTCAAAGACCAATTTTAGTGCCCTAAGAGGAGGTCTCAAAGAGGCACTTCAAAGAAGAGGTAATTACCGTTACCAATTCTTTCATCTTTATTTCTTCTTCCACTTCTTCTTCTTAGGTTGTTTCATTATGAAGTAATAACATCAGTATCACTCATATACTGATATGTTATTATAAGTATGAAACAACCCTATTTCACCATCTATCCATCCTACGGAAAAAGAAATCACCGCGCGTGCGTACGTACGGAATACCGTCTCCACGCCGTGGTGTAATCTATTTTCCACCACCACCTTACATGGATGGGTATAATGGTGTAAAGAATAACTATACATAGTTATTACAACATCATATTGATTCTGATATATTCTATAATCCACTCCAATTCAATTCAATATTTATAGAAATGATATCATCGCTCGTGCGTACGTACGGACTACCGTCTCCACGACGCAATGAGATTCATTCTCCATGTTAACCATTTAAGAATGATTATAATGTATATATAAGAAATAATAATGAAATATATGACATTATAAAGCTACTGGATTTATGTATATATATACATATGTATGTAATCTACTTACTTCCATTTCAAGACAATAAGGAAAGGAAAACAGCGTTCATGCGTACGTACGGACTACCGTCTCCATGAACGGTGTTTTTCATTTTATTTATCTACCTATTATATATATATATATACTGAATATATATGATATATAAATCATATTTTATATTCTGTAAGTAAGTAAATCATGATATAAGTAATAATGGTGTCAAGAACAACAAGTCAAAACACCTACGATAAATGAAACGATTTTACCCAAAACGCTTCTTTAACATGGAGTTTACAAAAGAACGGGTAATATAATGTCATAAGTGAACCATATATGATATCATAACAATGAATATGATTCTGTAATAAGTAAATAACATGATTTAAATCATTATACAGGAGGTTCGGACACTTACAAAGCAAGTCGGACCTAAGGTAAGGGAAATATCACAATCTCATTTTTATCCGAGATTGTTTATTCGTAAGTATTTACTGGGGTTTATTTTATCATCCACATCCATGTTTCCTCAATATGTAATATTATTTCCATCCAACTACAATGTTTTAAATCCAATTTTACCCTTTGGTTAGTTTTTAGTAAAATATATGAAAGGAATCTTTTGCCGTTTATCGTACGAGGTACATTTTGACTTTTTCGACAAAAGTACAAAGAATGTTTTTTTTAACTTATACGGCACGAACGGATTTCTACTGTTTTATAAAGCCTTATTTTCATGAAGCTTACTCTAAAAGATTTCATGACTATTTTCAATAAAATCTCTTTCTTTTAAAATTTCATGATGTTTTGTGAAAAGAAATTGATTTTGAAGAAGAAAGGATATTTTCCTCAAGAATTCAATTCAAGTGTTTTATCAAAATTATTTTCCATCTAAGATAATAAAGGGTTCTGTTTCTATCCATATTTTTACATTGATTTGACTATGTTGAGATGGAATTATGTTTATGAATTCCTTTATCTTATATGAATTGATTAATGATGTCATGATGTTTCAAGAATCCCATTTTTATTACATGGGTTATGCGATGATGTATGATTTATGATTTTGTGGCACACATAAGAAAGGATTCATTAAGAGATGGGTGGGACCTATATCTCCCTCCAATGCATTGGGTAAAGATTTTATATCTCATGAGATAGACATGGCTGGAATGGTAGGTTATACCGGTTCAGTGAAACAGGACTGAAACGAGGATTACTCGATTCAGAAAGGGACTTTGTCCACTAAGATAGTCTTGGCAATGAGTCTTGACTAACAAGAAATGATTCTCTATGATTATGTGTGTATGCCACAAAGTTCCATGTTTTATGTTATGATTATTGTGATTACATTTCACTGCCATGATTTATCCCATGTTATGAAATTATTCTCTCTTTTGCAGGTTATGATTTCCAAAATGTTATGTTCTTATGAATATGAGGTGATTGATATTACTTTTGTTTACCCTTACTGAGCATTTGAGCTCACCCTTTTATGTTTTCTTTTCCCCAGGATATAAAGAAAGGTTTTAGGTAAAAAAAAAAGGAAGATCTTTATGGGAGATGTTGAAGATCATTCACCACGATTAGAAGATTATAGTCCGAGTTTCCAAAGACACTAAACTATTACGGTCCTTGTGTGTGTGTTTTTGTAATGTACTAAGTATTCCGCAAAAGTAATGTAAAGTCCATGTACGCCAGGCTTCGGGTCTCTACAGTTGGTATCAGAGGAAAGGTTTAGTCAACCTTTGGAAACTAGGATGCGAAAACGTTAGTGAGATCCCTAGAGATATTTCTAAGGTATGTCTAGGGATGTCTCTAAGGTTAAGTATACGTATAGGTTATAGTAATAGAATTACGCTAACGATCATAGAATTAAACCTAAGATGTTGGATATTGAAGGTACTCCCCCTTTATTATGTTGTTTTCCCTAGCATGATTTTTGCCTCTCACACTATTCTTTATGGGTTTTAGACGATGGCTGGAACCCGAAGGAACCGTGTTGATCAATGCAATGGACAATGCAATGATTGCCCTGCTGAACAAACAAATGTTATGGGAGATGGAGTGCAAAATCTTATTGCTATACTTACACAAGCTATGAATCATTCTGGACTTCCAAATGAGCAGAGAAGGGAACAATATTCTATTGAGTCCTTCATGAGGCAACGTCCACCTTCTTTCAGTGGGTCTACTGACCCATTAGTTGCTGAACAATGGATTAGTACTACTGAAAAGATATTTTCAGTTCTTCAATGTTCTGAACATGATAAAGTCATCTTAGCAGTATATCGTTTGGAAGGTGAAGCTGATCAATGGTGGAATCTTATCAAGAATACGAGGCCAAGAGATGAAATTGAGTCCATGGAATGGGACGAGTTCAAGAACTTGTTTTTCAGTAAGTACTTCCCTCGTATTATTCGAACAAAGATGGAGAAAGAGTTTCTTGAACTAAAGCAAAGGGATGATGAATCTGTTGGTACCTATGAAGCAAATTTTACAAGACTTGCAAGGTATGCTTCTGGAATTATCATCCAACCTGAAAGTAAAGTTGATCGATTTTTCAGTGGCTTAAAACCAAGTCTTCGAAGGGCATTAGCTATAAGAGACTTCAGTAGCTATGAAGAAATTGTGCGTTGTGCTATCAAGGTAGAAATGGAAGTTGCTGTTACATATCCATCTCATGGTTTTGACAAGAAACGAAAGATGGAGTTCAAGGAGAAATCTCAGAATAATGGTGGAAAGAAGATGAATGTTTCCTTATGCACAAAGTGTGGAAAGAAGCATGGTGGAGATTGTCTAAAAGGGACTAGAAAATGTTTTAAGTGTGGAAAAGAAGGTCATCGAGCAGCTGAGTGTCGAAGTAATGGAAAAAGGGTTTCTAATGATGTGAATAAAGCAAACACTGCAGAGAACGCACCGCCAACACTTCAATGCTTCAAGTGCAAGGAAATGGGGCATTATGCTAATAATTTCCCTAATCCAAGGGTTAGTGATGATCAACATGAGCAACCACTGAAGGCAAAGGACAAAGGGAAATCACATGCGATCACTATTGACAATGTTGAATATGACAACGATGTGGTGGAATGATTAAGTGTTTATGTAATGGGATTCCAAAATAATGTTGTATCATTGAGTATTGCAATATTTATTGATGTGGTATTCAAAGTGATTGAGATATTGTTTGGAAATAAGATGATATGCACATAATGAAGACGAGAAAATGAAATGTTTAATAGTATTCATGAGCTCATGATTGATATAAGGACTAAGTGATATCATGGTTTGAGTATATAGAATTTTGAGGATTTTGGTATGTGGAAAGTGTTAACTTTTAACTGCACTCATGTTTTCACTAAGGTATTCAAGAGAATACACGATTAAGGACTTTGAATGTTTGGAATGTGACCAACAAGACATATCTTATGATATGTGGGGATCAACGACAGTATTAAATCTCTGGTAATCGATGTCACTATATTATGAGAGTGGACTGCAGTATTATGTATAAGCCTAAAGATTAGACTGGATTATGTTGGACATAAGTTAGTATTGTTTAAGGATAGAAGATTTTCGATATTATTGATGGGATGTTATAGTAACGTAGTTTTAGAAAAAGGGACAACCTGCAGGACGGGCGACAGCCCATCGCTTCGGACAAGGCTGTAGGAATCGAACCCACAACCGAAGTGCGACTGGCCTTTATCGCCTACCACTGGCCTACAGGAAGTCCCTGTTTAGTAGAAACTAGTTTTATTATATTAATCAGCATGATATATGAAGTATAAGTCCATTTTAGGAACCGTATATGATTAATCTCACTATAGAATGACTTATGTATATTTAATAACTTTTGCTAACCTTTTGTTTGAGACAGATGGAATGAACAGTCATTCTATCACATGATCTTCTAACACTTCACAAATAACAAATTCAACTTCATTTATTTAAGAGATGAAGTAGAAATTGTTCAAGGCACGAACAAAAGTGAGATTGTACCAAAATAAAGTAAGTATTTATTCTAAGAAAATTTTCAACTTTAGGGAAATGATCTTGAAAACCAAAAATGTTGTCCTAGTGATCTTATACCTCATGAATCAGATGGTACCTTATATCATCACAAATCTATGGATTTGTGATTACTGGCTTTTCCATAGCCATGTTCTCTACCACTCTCCATCAGAACATGATGGTTAGATTTCTCTTCCATATCCATATTTTCACCTATGTGGAAACCCAGTGATTAGTTTATTTGGGTAATCGTTACATTTCATACTTTAGTTTTTAAAGCCAAGTTTTGGTATTCCCTTTTACGATGTGGGTTTCTATTAAAGAAACTTTCGAATAGTAAACCATTTATAACCCCGACGAATTTCGAGGGCGAAATTCATTTTAAGGGGGGTAGAATGTAACAGCCCGAGATTTTATGAAAAATATTCTTTCTTATTTTACTAATGTCTTGTGTTATACGCTACACCAAAAGGAGCTTGCACAACACGCATCCTTGACTTGCCTTGCATTACACGCAATCACAACCTTCCTCGATAGCGTGTGTGGTATGTAATCCTGAGTTTCACGAAACAATGATATGCTATTAAAATATTATTAAAACTAGCCGTTATGAATAGTAATAACCACTTTTTAAATTTTAGAAATTTTAACTCTCAAAATGGACTTCATTTTTGGATTCGGAGTATCGAATTTAGCCTAAGGTGAAATTTTGGTACTTTTCGGATAACTTTCATATTCTGATGAATAGTGAAAATTACTAAATTATAATTAAAAACAACTTTTTTAATTGAAATAATTAATAGTGATAAATCATTAATTTGAGTGGTTTTAAAGTATATTTAGAATATATTTTTACAATTTAATACAATGTTGGTCATTGGATGTAATTTCACATTTAAACCAGACGTAATCAAATGTCAATCTTTTGATAGATATTGTTTCTTAAAAACACGCTATTTGTTTTAACAGCGGGATTTAATTATAAATTTAATTAATGCAATTTCTATGTTATGAATTTGGTAAAATAGACTTCATTTTTGAATTCGGAATATGAAATATAGCTTAGGATGAAATTTTGGCATTGTTCTGAAAAACATCAATTTTTGATGAATAGTGAAACTACTAAGTGGTAGGTTAAAAACTGAATTTTGTATAAAACTTAATTTTACCGCTTCTGTGAATGGAATTTCGAAAATCCGAGAGACACGGTTAATATCAAGGACTAAAATGTGGTTCAATGAGATGAAAATAATTTTTTTGGTGAATAGTAACTTTTTACTTTTTTTACCACGGTTAATAGTAAATAAGGTAACTAAGGGTAAATATGATATTAATATTACCCTAACACATGTCCTAATTCTATTGGACAAGTGTAATTCGACCAAAAACAAACTTAGGAATAAAATATGACCATTTAGGCCCACTTGGATTAGATTAGGACATTTATTATTAATTTATTTAAAGAAGGGTTAAAATAGTTAAAATCAAAGTTTAATAAGTAAATCATTTTTAATATGGGGTTATACATAAGATAAATTCGACTATAAATATTCATTAGAAAGCTAAAAAGATTTCCTACATGATGGTATTTTATTTGTAATTTTTAGACATCAAATAATATAATTTATTTATGACACAAAAATGATGCAGTAATTATCTTATTAATGAAATATTGACATAATTGATAATATAAATACCAAAATAAATGTAATTTAAGACTTTTTATGAATTCCACTAATTTTATAGGTTACTATGATATATTAGTGTTGATTTAATAAACTTGGTTCGAACATGTAATTCTTTTATGACTTTCACAAAAATCATATATCAAATAGTGTCAAAATTGACACAAAATAGTTTTTAAATCAAATATTATATTATTAATTGTTATTTTATTCCTAAAAATATAAGGTTCGGCCAAATGACTTAGATAATGATATATATATTAATAATAAACAATTTGGGGTTCGTTTGGCATGTTATAGTAAGTGTATTAACCATATAGTGAAAGAAAACAAAAAGACACAGTAAAAGTTAAATTAATTAACTTAGAGTTAAATCTAATTGATAAGGTTAAAATAATATCGTAAACTTGTCTAAATTCTATTGGTTGATAGGATTTCGACCCATCCTTACTTTATCTTCGAAATAAGACCCTTTGGAACCATTATAAACCGATTTTGACTTTAATATAAAATAATATTTTGAGATATTCCTAAGGTGCCCCTCTCCTCCCCTATAAAAGGACACCTCCTCCCCCTCCTCCTCACACCAATTTGAGCACTCAAGCTCGGCCAACCCCTGCGAATTTCTCCTCTCCACTTCCCTAGCAACATCCTAGAGGTTCTGGTCTTCCTCAAAGACCAATTTTAGTGCCCTAAGAGGAGGTCTCAAAGAGGCACTTCAAAGAAGAGGTAATTACCGTTACCAATTCTTTCATCTTTATTTCTTCTTCCACTTCTTCTTCTTAGGTTGTTTCATTATGAAGTAATAACATCAGTATCACTCATATAATGATATGTTATTATAAGTATGAAACAAACCTATTTCACCATTTATCCATCCTACGGAAAAAGAAATCACCGCGCGTGCGTACGTACGGAATACCGTCTCCACGCCGTGGTGTAATCTATTTTCCACCACCACCTTACATGGATGGGTATAATGGTGTAAAGAATAACTATACATAGTTATTACAACATCATATTGATTCTGAAATATTGTATAATCCACTCCAATTCAATTCAATATTTATAGAAATGATATCATCGCTCGTGCGTACGTACGGACTACCGTCTCCACGACGCGATGAGATTCATTCTCCATGTTAACCATTTAAGAATGATTATAATGTATATATAAGAAATAATAATGAAATATATGACATTATAAAGCTACTGGATTTATGTATATATATACATATGTATGTAATCTACTTACTTCCATTTCAATACAATAAGGAAAGGAAAACAGCGTTCATGCGTACGTACGGACTACCGTCTCCATGAACGGTGTTTTTCATTTTATTTATCTACCTATTATATATATATATACTGAATATATATGATATATAAATCATATTTTATATTCTGGAAGTAAGTAAATCATGATATAAGTAATAATGATGTCAAGAACAACAAGTCAAAACACCTACGATAAATGAAACGATTTTACCCAAAACGCTTCTTTAACATGGAGTTTACAAAAGAACGGGTAATATAATGTCATAAGTGAACCATATATGATATCATAACAATGAATATGATTCTGTAATAAGTCAATAACATGATTTAAATCATTATACAGGAGGTTTGGACACTTACAAAGCAACTCGGACCTAAGGTAAGGGAAATATCACAATCTCATTTTTATCCGAGATTGTTTATTCGTAAGTATTTACTGGGGTTTATTTTATCATCCACATCCATGTTTCCTCAATATGTAATATTATTTCCATCCAACTACAATGGTTTAAATCCAATTTTACCCTTTGGTTAGTTTTTAGTAAAAGATATGAAAGGAATCTTTTGTCGTTTATCGTACGAGGTACATTTTGACTTTTTCGACAAAAGTACAAAGAATGTTTTTTTTAACTTATACGGCACGAACGGATTTCTACTGTTTTATAAAGCCTTATTTTCATGAAGCTTCCTCTAAAAGATTTCATGACTATTTTCAATAAAATCTCTTTCTTTTAAAATTGCATGATGTTTTGTGAAAAGAAATTGATTTTGAAGAAGAAAGGATATTTTCCTCAAGAATTCAATTCAAGTGTTTTATCAAAATTATTTTCCATCTAAGATAATAAAGGGTTCTGTTTCTATCCATATTTTTACATTGATTTGACTATGTTGATATGGAATTATGTTTATGAATTCCTTTATCTTATATGAATTGATTTATGATGTCATGATGTTTCAAGAATCCCATTTTTATTACATGGGTTATGCGATGATGTATGATTTATGATTTTGTGGCACACATAAGAAAGGATTCATTAAGAGATGGGTGGGACCTATATCTCCCTCCAATGCATTGGGTAAATATTTTATATCTCATGAGATAGACATGGCTGGAATGGTAGGTTATACCGGTTCAGTGAAACAGGACTGAAACGAGGATTACTCGATTCAGAAAGGGACTTTGTCCACTAAGATAGTCTTGGCAATGAGTCTTGACTAAAAAGAAATGATTCTCTATGATTATGTGTGTATGCCACAAAGTTCCATGTTTTATGTTATGATTATTGTGATTACATTTCACTGCCATGATTTATCCCATGTTATGAAATTATGCTCTCTTTTGCAGGTTATGATTTCCAAAATGTTATGTTCTTATGAATATGATGTGATTGATATTTCTTTTGTTTACCCTTACTGAGCATTTGAGCTCACCCTTTTATGTTTTCTTTTCCCCAGGATATAAAGAAAGGTTTTAGGTAAAAAAAAGGAAGATCTTTATGGGAGATGTTGAAGATCTTTCACCACGATTAGAAGATTATAGTCCGAGTTTCCAAAGACACTAAACTATTACGGTCCTTGTGTGTGTGTTTTTGTAATGTACTAAGTATTCCGCAAAAGTAATGTAAAGTCCATGTACGTCAGGCTTCGGGTCTCTACAAAAATAGTGTGGGAATGAAACATGTAATTATGAAAAATCATTAACCACATGATATGATTTCTATAATAGAAAAGACATTGCTTCCAAGACCATATTAGTGTACAAAGTCCCTTTCTGAATCATGTTCACTCCTCATTCCAGTCTTGTATCATTGAATCATATTAACCTACTGTTCCATCCATGTCTATATCATGAGATATAAATCTATACCCAATGAATTTGAAGAAGAAATAGGTCCCACTCGTCTCATAACGAAATCATTATTATCCGTGCCACAACATAAACATTAATCATTCACCATTACCAAATAATAAAATGGGTTTTATAAAAATCATCCCATTATAACATAATCCATATAAAAAAAATGGATATAATTTCATCTTAAGAAAATTGAAACCATGTAAATTATAGAGACATTATACGTGAAATATTCAAATATGAAATAATGCCATCTTAGATGGAGAATAGTTTTGATAAAACACTTGAAATGAATTCTCGAGGAAAATATCCTTTCTTCTTAAAAATAATTTTATTTTCACAAAATACCATGAATATTTTAAAAGAAAAAGATTTTTTTTAAATAGTCATGAAATCATGTAGAGTATGCTTCATGAAAATAAGGCATTATGAAACTGTAAAAATCTATTCATTCTATATAAGTTAAAAAACACATTCTCCTCATACTTTTTCTAGAAAAGTCATAATGTTCCATGTATGGTAAACAAAAGAAATATTAATATGTGGTAAAAGTCAAAAATGGGTAAAAATGAATTTAAACATACATGAAAACACTTTTATAAAACATGGACATGGATGATAACAATAACCCCATTAAATACTTACGAATAAACAATCTTTGATAAGAACGAGATTGGATTAATTATCCCTTACCTTTTGTTTGATATGTTTTGTACGTATCTGAACATTCTGTATAATGATTTAAATATTTTCATTGACTTATTGTAGAATCATATTCATTGTTAATATATCATATATGGTTTAATTATGACTTTTTATTACCCTTTCTTTTGTAAATTCCATGTTAAAGCATTTTATTTATCCTACATGTTTGGAGTTGTTGTTCTTGATATTATTATTACACATATCATGTTTTAATTAATTCCAGAATTTAAATAATTATTTATATATCATATATATTATGTATATATATATAATAGATAGATAAATTAAATTAAATACACCGTTCATGGAGACGATAGGCCGTATGTATGCATGAATGCTATTTTCCTTTCCTTATTGACTGAAATTGTAGCCAGTAGATGACATATATATATATATATCCAGTAGATTTATCAGGTCATATATTTCATTATTATTAATTATATATACTTTATAATCATTCTTGAATTGTTAACATGGATAATAAATCTCATCGCGTTGTGGAGACGGTAATTTGTACGTACGCACGAGCGATGATATCGTTCCCATAATTGTTGAATTGAATTGTATTGGATGATATAATATCTCAGAATAAGTTTTAGGTTATAATAACTATATATAGTTATTCTTTACACCATTATACCCATCCAGGTAGGGTGGTGGTGGAAAAACAGATTACACCACGGCGTAGAGACGATATTCTGTACGTACACACACGCGGTGATTTCGTTTTCCGTAGGATGGATAGAATGTGAAATGGGTATGTTTAATATTTATAATAACATTTAAGTATATTAGTTATAGTTATGTTATTAATTTATAATGAAACAATGGAATATTAATTATTTGATGAAGAAAGAAACTTGAAAAAATCAGTAGAAGAGATTACCTCTTCTTCAATGCACCTCTTTTAAGCATCATGTTAAGGCACTAGATTTGGTCTTTTGAGGAGACCAGAAACTCTATAATGTTTCTTTGGAATTTTATAAGGGAAATAGGCAGGCGTTTTCATAGCTTTAAATCTCATAATTGTGTAAAGAGAAGAGGGAGGAGGTGCCCTTTTATAAGGGAGCAGAGGGGTACCTTAGAAAAAACATAAAATATTATTTTATAATAAAGTCATAATCGGTTTATAATAGATCCCAATTGATTTATTTAGAAAATAATGTGGGAATGGGTCTCAATCCTCTCAAACAATAAGTTTTAGAAAAGTTTAGGTTATTATTTTACCCTTATCTTATAGATTTAAGTCTAAGTTAAATAATTTAACTTTTACCGTGTCTTCTTGATTTCTTACACTAAATGGTTAATAAAATGACAATAACTAGCCAAACAAAACCTAAATTTTTAATTATTAATATATATATAATTATAGAAGTCATGTTTCCGATCCTTAGATTTTTATTAATATAATAAAAATTTATAATATAATATTTATTTTAAAAACTATTTTATGTCAATTTTGACATTATTTGGAAATTGAATTTTTTAAAAATCATAACAGCATTATTAATTCAAACAAAGTTAATTATATCAATACTAACATGTCATATTATATTAAAGAATTATTGTAATTCATAAAAAGTTTCAAATTACATTTATTTGGGTATTTATAATATTAATTATTTTATTATTTTATTATTTAGGTAATTACTGTGTCACCATTGTGTCATAAATAAATTAAATTATTTAATGTCTAAAAATTATAAATAAAATATCCTTAGGTATGAATTATTTTTATCTTTATAATAAATATTTATAGTGGAATTTATCTTATGTATAACCCTATATTAAAAATGATTTAGTTATTAAACATTGATTCTAACTATTTTAACTCATTTTTAAATAAAATAATAATAAATGTCCTCATCTAATACAAGTGGACCTAAAGGGTAATATTTTATTCCATATATTTTTTTGTTCCAATTAATCTTATCCAATTGAATTAGGACATGTGTTAGGGTAATAATAATATCATTTTTACCCTTAATTACCCTATTTACTTTTAACAGTCATAAATAAAAGTAAAAGTTACAATTCACCAAAAAATTATTTTTATCTTATTGAACCAAATTTTACTCCTTGATATTAACTATTTCTCTTATATTTTCTAAATTACACTAATAGAAGTGGTAAAATTAAGGTTTATGTAAATTTTCAAATTCTCTTAGGAGGTGGGTAAAAGATGGTGAAAAGTTCAATAAAAAATTTTATATATCTAAAAATATTATAAAATGACTCCAATTAATTACATTAAACATATATAGGTATTATGTATCAATTTTTACATAAAATAAATTTAAATAAAATAAATAATTATTTAAATAAAAATTCGGTTTTTAAATAGTAACCTTGTGTTTTCACTATTCATAAAAAATTGTAAATTTTCAGAAAAATACCAAAAATTCACCCTGGGATAATTTCGATATTCTAAATCCAAAAATGAAGTCAATATTGAAAGATAAAATTTATAGAATTTCAAAAATTTGGTATTCTTATTCATAATGACTAGTTTATATAATATTTTAATAACATATCGTTGTTTTGTGAAACTCGGTATTCTGTACAACACATGCTATCGTGGAAAGTCACGATTGCGTGTAATGAGAGCCAAGTAAGGGTTGTGTGTGGTGAAAGATTCATTTGTTGTTGAGTATAATAAAATCCAACCATATTTCATTTATACATTGAATATATATATATACAATCAATGTTGCGTAAAATAACTTTTATCAAACAAACATGAAATTGTGTGTAACATGATCTATGATTAGTGTTGTGTATACTGGAAGCTAATACGGTGTTGTGTATAGTGAAAGATAATCTTGGTGTTGCATACAACAGAAGATATGAAATAAATAAAATGAATATATCTTATAAAATCTCGTGGTGTTGCATTCTTCCCCCCTTAAAATGAATTTCGCCCTCGAAATTCATCGGGGTTATAAATAGTTTACTACTTGAACGTTTCTTTAATTCAAACCCACATCACAAAAAGGAATAATAAAGATTAATTTTAAAAACTAATGTATGAAACAGAACAGTTACCCAAATTAACTTATCCCTAGGTTTCCACATAGGAGAACATAGATAGAAATATGGATATGAAAGAGAAATCTAACCGTCATGTTCTGATGGAGAGTGGTAGATGACATGGCCATGAAAAAGCCAACAATCAAAAAGCCATAAATTTGTGATGATCTAAGGTACCAACTGATTCATCATATATGAGGGAACTAGGAAAACATTTTTGGTTTTCAAGATCATTTCCCAAATGTTGAATAATTATTGAATTAAAAGAAATACTTACTTGATTTTGGTGCATTCTTACCATTTCTCGTGCCATGAACAATTTCCAATTCACCTCTTAAATAAATGAAGTTGATTTTTACTTTTTCAAAGTGTTAGTAGATCATGCGATAGAATGATAAGTCATTCCATCTATCTCAAACATAATGTTAGCAAAAGTTATATTCATAAGTCCATCTATGGTGAGATTAATCGTATATGGTTCCAAAAATGGACTTATACATCATCTATCATACCGCTTAATAAAATAATACTAGTTTAAACTAACGAGGGACTTCTTATAGGCCAGCGGTAGGTGATAAAGGCCTGTCGCACTTCGTTTGTCGGTTCGATTCCCGCAACATTGTCTGATGCGACGAGTTGTCACCCATCCTACGGGTTGTCCTTTTTTTAAAACTATACTATAATAACATTTCAAAAATAATATCAAAATTTTCAAGCCTTAAACAATACTATCTGATGTCTAACATAATCTATTCCAATCTTTAGGCTTACCCAAACTCACAGTATAAGGAAAAATATTGATAGAGAGGTCATCTACCAAGGATGTAAATACCGTCATTTATCCCCATATATCTTAAGATATGTCTTTTTGGTCACATTCCAAACATTATAATGCCTTAATCATGTATTCCCTTGAAAAATTAATACACATTAAACCGTAGTGAAAACATGAATGTAGTTAAAAGTTAACGCTTTCCACGTACCAAAATCCCAAACATTCAATATACTGAAACAATGATTTCACTTAGTCCTTATAACAATCATGAGCTCATGAATACTATCAAACATTTCATTTTATCCCAATACCTTCATTATGAGAAAATCATCTACTTTCCAAAAATATTTCAATCACTTTTCAGGGTTACATGTACCATATAATTATCGAAAATCACAATAAACCATTACATAGATATTCCAATATTCCACAATACTATAAATGAGATCACTTTACATAAACACATATTCATTCCACCACATCGTTGTCATACTCAACATTGATAATATTGATCACATGTGACTTCCCTTTGTCCTTTGCCTTAACAGTTTGTTGATGTTGATCATCACTAAACCTATGATTAGGGAATTAGTTAGCATAATACCCCATTTCTTTACATTGTACCATTGAAGTGTTGGTGGAGCATTCTCTATAGTCTTTTCTCTATTCACATCATTAAAAACCTTTTTCCCATTACTTCGGCACTCAGCTACTCGATGACCTTCTTTTCCCCACTTGAAACATTTTCTAGTACCTTTTAGACAATCTCTGCCATGATTCTTTCCACACATTGAGAATAAAGAAACATTCGTCATATTTTCACCATTGTTCTGAGATTTCTCTTTGAACTCCATCTTTTGTTTCTATCAAAACCATGAGGTGGATATGTAACAAAAAATTCCAGTTCTACCTTGATAGCACAATGCATTATTTCTTCATAGCTACTGAAGTATCTTATACCTAATTCACTTTGAATACTTGGTTTTAAGACACTGAAGAATCGATCAACTTTACTTTCATGTTGGATGATAAATCCAGATTCATACGTTGCATGCTTGGTAATATTCGCTTCGTGTATTCCAAAAGATTAATCATCTATTTTCTTAAGATCAAGGAACTCCTTTTCCATCTTTGTTCAAAGAATGCAGGGGAAGTACTTATTGAAAAATAAATCCTTGAACTCATCCCATTCCATGGATTCAATTTCATATTGGGGCCTTGTATTTTTAATTAGAGTCCACCACTGGTCTGCTTCACCTTCTAACCAGTAAATAGCCAAAATGAATTTTTCATGTTCTGAACAGTGAATTATGGAAAATATCTTTTCAATGGTACTGGTCCATTGTTCAGCAAAAAGTGGATCAGAAGACCCATTGAAATAAGGTAGACGTTTCCTCAAAACGGACTCAATAGAATATTGTTCCCTTCTCTACTCATTTGAAAGTCTAGAATGATTCCTAGCTTGTGTAAGTATAACAATAAGATTTTTCACTCAATCTCCCATAATATTGGTTTGTTTAAGAGCACAATCATTTCATTGTCTATTACATAGATCAACATGATTCCTTCAGGTTACAGCCATCGTCTAAAACCCAAAAAAAACAGTGTGAGAGGAAAAAATCATGATTTCAATACAACATAGTAAAGGGGGATTAATTTCAATATATAACTACTTAGGTTTAATTCTAAGATCGTTACTTTAATTCAAGGAAAATAACCTATACGTATACTTATCCTTAGGGACATCCCTGGACATAGCAAAGAAATATCTCTAGGGATTTCACTAAATTTTTTGCATCCTATTTTCCAAAGGTTAACTAAACCTTTCCTATGATACCAAATATAGAGAGCCAATCATGGAATACATGGAAATTACATTACATTTGTGGAATACTAAATACATTACAAATCCAAACACACAAGGACCGTAATTGTTTAGTGTCTTTGGAAACTCGGAAAAAAATCATCTAATTATGTTGCAATAACTTCAATATCTCCCATAAATATCCATCCCTATTTGCTTTCTTACCTAATACCTTTCATTATATCCTGGCGAAAAGAAAATATAAAAATTGTGATCTAAAATGCTTAGTAAGGGTTATCATAGAGAATATAAAATAGTCCATAAAAATTTGAATGCAAAAACATGAACATAAAATCTAAACATCAAAATCTTGAGCAAAGACATAAATCATGGAAGTAAGTAAGACATATATCATAAAGGAACATCAATCATTAAAAAATAACATGGGAATGAAACATGTAATTGTGTTAAACCATTAATCACAAGATATGACTTCCATAGTAGCCAAGGCATTGCTGCCAAGACCATCTTAGTGGACAAAGTCACTTTCTGAATCGAGATCACCTCTCGTTCCAGTCCTGTATCACAGAACCGGATTAAATTACCATTCCAGCCATGTATATATCATGAGATATAAATCTTTAAATAATTCATTGTGGGGAGATATAGGTCCCACCAATCTCATAATGAAATCATTCTTATTGTGCCACAACATAAACATAAATCAATCATTATAACCCAAAGAATAAATCGGTTTTATAAACATCATCCCATCATAACATAATCTATATAAAACAAATGGATATAATTTCATCATAAGAAATGTAAAACCATGTAAATCATAGATACATTATACATTAAACATATACATATGAAATAATGTCATCTTAGATGGAAAATGGTTTTGATAAAACACTTGAAATGAATTCTTGAGGAAAATATCCTTTTTCTTTAAAATCAATTTCTTCTCACAAAATGCCATGGAATTTTAAAAGAAAATTATTATGTTGAAAATATCCATGAAATCATGTATTGAATGATTCTTGAAAATATGGAATTATGAAACCATAAAAATCTTTTCATGCCGTATAAGATAAAAATCATTCTCCTCATACTTTTTCCGGAAAAGTCAAAATGTTCCTCTTATGGTAAACAAAAGAAATATTCCGTTCATAACATGTTGTAAAAGTAAAAAATGGGTAAAAAGGACTTTAAAAATACTTTAAAACACATTTATAATACATTGACATTGATGATAAAAATAAACTCAGTAAATACTTACAAATAAACAATCTTGGATAAGAACGAGATTGGAATAATTATCCCTTACCATAGGTCTGATATGATTCGTACGTATACTAAAATATTTTATAATGATTTAATTAATTTCATTTACTTATTATATAATAATATTCATTGTTATGATGTCATTTATGGTTCACTTATGACTTTATATTTCCCGTTCTTTTGTAAATTCAATGATAAAGCTGCGGTTTTGGTAAAATCTTTTTATTTATCGTACGTGTTTGGACTTGTTGTTCTTGATATTATTATTACTTATATTATTCATTACTTACTTAAAAAATGTAAATCATGATATATATATCATATTATATATATATATATATAATAGATAGATAAATGAAATTAAATACATTATTCATGGAGACGATAGCCGTACGTACGCGTGAACGCTGTTTTCCTTTCCTTATCGACATGAATTGAGGTAATTAGATGACATATATATATATATATATATATATAAATCCAGTAGCTTTATAATTTCATAAATTTCATTATTATTCATTATATATACTTTATAATTATTCTTGAATGGTTAAAATGGAGAATGAATCTCATCGCGTCGTGGAGACGGTAATCCGTACGTATGGACGAGCGATGATATCATTCCCATAATTATTTAATTGGATTGGATTGGATGATATAATATCTCAGAATCCATATGATGTTATAGTAACTACATATAGTTATTATTTACACCATTAGACCCATCCAAGTAAGGTGGTGGTGGAAAAACAGATTACACCACGGCGTGGAGACTGTATTCTATACGTACACACGCGTGGTGATTTCATTTTCTGTAGGATAGATATAAGGTGGACTATAAGGCCCCAGACTTAAACCATAGTTAATATTTAGTTATTACAAGATTAAACATTGATGATCTTTTCAGGTTTAGATTTTTAGATAATTATATCATAAAACTTGCATTACATTCTACATTTAAACAATGTTGTTACATAAAAGATAGTATTCATTTATCCCATCAACGGAATCATATTTAA